>OY730187.1:25762987-27169009 GCA_963422495.1 Polyommatus iphigenia | reverse complement strand
AAAACCATATTCCTCCTATTATAATTTTCATCATCGTTTTCATGTATCGTCAGGTCTAAAGTCTAGTCAAAGTCTAAGTAAAAGTCAATACAGTCACAGGAGTCAAGTCGGTCGATTCAGTAAAGTGGTAGACGCTTTACTGAAACTTTCGATGGAGTTTTGGAGGGAACACAAAATAGCACGTTTCTGGATATTACATCACTTTCCTACACTTGTGCATGAACGCGAATATCTAATGGTTAATATTCTACCAATATTACACATTAAAAACCCAGCTAACACAATTTTAGGAAAATAATACAAAAACACAACAGCACTCTTTCACATGCCCGCCAAAACTCAACTGTACATTGTCAAAATATATGATACAGATTACAGATTATGTACGTATGCCTTTTTATTTATTTATTTATTTATTTAAGGTCGCTTTAACATCAGGGTCATTAGCGACCACAACAAAGAATATATTACAGAAGACTTAAATACATTTGTATACATTTATCATTTTCAAAAATTTTAGGGTTTTAATACATCAATTTTCATCATTTAAACATTCTTTTAAATCGGTAGGTAATTTACAATAGCTTTTTTCAACATTATAGGATAAACATTCAACAAGGAGGTGAAAAACAGAAAGAAAACATCCACATTTGCATTTGCTTTTTTCAGTCTTAGTAATATTGTGAATACGAGTGATGTTTGTATGTCCAATTCGCAATCTGGTTATAACTACTTGATCATTTCTACACGAAAAGTGGGCAGGAACTTTATCAACTATAGAATTTCTAATAGAAAATAATTTAGACACATTGCCTGATTTCCAATTAATGTCCCAATGGCATTTAATTTTATACTTATATATTTCTTTATGTCTGAATATGTAACTTTATTTGTACATTCAATATTTATTTCATTAGTTGTGTTATAATATAATTTTAATTCTACTTTTAGATATTTATTACTCATATTATTCCCTCGATCGCGGATTCTTGGAAATCTATTGTTATCGCGGTCGGATTCGACCGCTTTGCGGCTTGACGGGTTATAGACAGCTAGATGACGCCCGCAACTTCGTTGCGCCAAAAAATGTATATCGCGCGAGAACCGTACATTTCCCGGGATAAAAACTATCCTATGTCCTTTCCCGGGGCTCAAAGTATATCCATACTAAATTTCAGCAAAATTGGTTCTGCGGTTTGATATATAATTATCCTACTATTAGATCCTACTATTATATATTAGATATGGGTAAGGCCGAGAATTTTTACACTTAGTAACATAGAGTAACATAGAAACTTATATGTTACGGTAACGTAAAAGTAACGCGAAAGGTATGTAAGGCCGATTTCATAGTGCACCTTTTTATGTAAAACTTTATGCCTTATACGGGGTGTAAGGGACAGCGTCCCGCAAACTTATAGGGGTTGCTCAGTCAACGAAACTGAACAAACACCACCAGGAATGAGGAATTATTTTCAGGAATGAAAAAAAATTGCTCGATCAGACAATTTGTGTGGATAAACATTTTTATTTTATTTCCTGAAAAAAAAATCCTGGTGATAGTTGTTCAGTATCGTTGACTGAGCAACGTTGCTTACACCCAGTATATGTATGTATGATGTGCATGGATAACAAAAAATATAAAACCATTTTTTTTATCAAATCATGTCTTTTACTTTGACTAAGTACCTACATAACTAAGTACCAAATAATTAAATAAAATTGTTATATAAAATCTTTGGTACTAAAATACCTACTATAAAATTAGTTTTTATCAAAAAACGGTTGTCTGTAAAGTCAGTCTACTAACGATATTTGAACGTGACAACGTGCCTCTTTGTCGCTCGTTCCGCGCTCTCGCTTGCACTTCAAGCCTTAAATGGAACGCCTCAGAGCGAGGTAACGCCGCATGAGTCATGTTTTTTCGTGCGTGCAGCCGGCTCCATCGAATTATAAGACGTCACGTCAAAACTCATTTCCCCGACTGTACATTTCTGCTAAACAACTCATTTCCCCGACTGTACATTTCTGCTTAGCACAATTTTCCCCGACTGTACATTTCTGCTAAACAACTCATTTCCCCGACTGTACATTTCTGCCTAGCACAATTTTCCCCGACTGTACATTTCTGCTTAGCACAATTTTCCCCGGCTGTACATTTCTGCTAAACAACTCATTTCCCCGACTGTACATTTTTGCTTAGCACAATTTTCCCCGACTGTACATTTCTGCTAAACAACTCATTTCCCCGACTGTACATTTCTGCTAAACAACTCATTTCCCCGACTGTACATTTCTGCTAAACAACTCATTTCCCCGACTGTACATTTTTGCTTAGCACAATTTTCCCCGACTGTACATTTCTGCTAAACAACTCATTTCCCCGACTGTACATTTCTGCTAAACAACTCATTTCCCCGACTGTACATTTCTGCTAAACAACTCATTTCCCCGACTGTACATTTCTGCTTAGCACAATTTTCCCCGACTGTACATTTCTGGTAAACAACTCATTTCCCCGACTGTACATTTCAGCTTAGCACAATGTTCCCCGACTGTACATTTCTGCTAAACAACTCATTTCCCCGACTGTACATTTCTGCTAAGCAACTCATTTCCCCGACTGTACATTTTTGCTTAGCACAATTTTCCCCGACTGTACATTTCTGCTAAACAACTCAAATGGAACGCCTCAGAGCGAGGTAACGCCGCATATTGCGTCATGTTTTTTCGTGCGCGCAGCCCATATCGAATTATAAGACGTTGTCACGTCAATAAAGTAGTAACAAAAACATAACATTGTTATTGTTCCTCTAAATCTTCCAGTACACAGAAAATAATCAAATTTGTTTTTCATAAAAAACTAAGCAAACAAAAACAATAGTAATTACAATAGTAATTAACGACGATATGAACAAATCCTTACAACACTTCAACGTTACGTTACATACAATGAACGTTACCGGTAACATAGAAGTAACATAGAAGCGAGATTTTTTAGGCTTTAATTGACCATTAATCGATAATTTGAGCTCAATTTGGACCAAAGACACACGTCACGCATTGCTTCTCCGCTTATTCATATTTCTATTCAAAACAGGTGTAATAAAAACTGTTATTTACCTTTGAAATCGTCTAAATTCATTTAAAAAATACTCCGACCAAACACATGCGTGCACCTTTGCTCGATTCTACAGACAACAAACAAGCGTCTTTTTTAAATTTTATTATTGGCATAGATACTGTTGCCAGTGTCAGTACAAAATAGTGCCACAAAAGATTAACATTGTTTAGAGATGAAATTATGGTAACATACAAAATCGTAACATAGAAGCGAAAATACGGGGACAAACATTTAAATTTCGATAAAGTCATGAAATCTGCTTATTTAAAAAGATCAATTACTACGATTAAATTGCTAAGTATCAGAGTATTTAAGTTAGTTCTTGTGAATTTGTCTTTCAATGGAAAAAAATACAAATTTTTAGTTCCAAGTATTTGGATACATGAAAAAGACAGCGAGTTTTTTTGCAATATTTGGGGTAATCGACGAATTTAACTCACTGTAGTTATTAAACCATAATTTTTTTTTAACTTTGATATGAAATTGTATGATTTAGATCCCTACAAAATACAATAAAAGTTATTTAATTAAAATTACTGGTTAGTTTTTTTTTAATATGCAGACAAAAATTGGGACACTTTTTACTTTCGAAAAGTGTAAAAATTCTCGGCCTTATCCATATATAATAGTAGGATCAAAATGTACAGTCGACTAGGGAATGTGTTAAACCGAATATGTCTTCGACTGTATGGCACTTGAAAGCTAAACAAGGAGGCTGTTAGCAGCCTAACCGAGTTAGTCTAACACTGAGAGGTTACATTACTGCTTACTTGGTTAGCGCAGCTCTTTGATGACGACTGCTCAGGCCTTGGAAATTGGAATTAGATCAGACCATACATTCACTACATACTTCTGCATAGGAATGTGTCCTACTAGTGCTGATGAAGGTTCGTTTGGTTTTTAAAAGTGAAAACTTATTTTTAACGAGGTTTGCATTTTTGGGATGAGTAAAAAAATGTTAAACTCGCGTCAGGAACTTAGGACGCGTGGTCTAATAGAAAATTCGTAAGGAAATTAATACCGTGTTTCCACTGACGCGGAGCGGAGCGGATAGGAGCTTAGCGGTGCCGAATTGACCAATCACCATGCTCGAAATCTTCGCTCCGCTTCGCTGTCATTCCGCTGGAATAGCACGATTGGTCAATTCGGGCACCGCTAAGCTCCTCACCGCTCCGCGTCAGTGGAAACACGGCCTAAAGGCTGCCGGCGCGACGTAGGAAGAAGTGAATACCCTCTCTTTCAACCTGCCTGCTCCTGCTTTTTCCTTTTTTCATTTCTGCCGATGCGCCCGGAAACCATTCGTTGATTATATTTCGATACCCAGGCCTTTAAATACAGTGTTATAGAAGCGGAATTGACAGGGTGTGGGAGTATAACTTTGATCTTTACTACTACCTTTTTAGGTAGGTAACCTATATGGAATTGTTTTATCCAACCTTTTGTAGCCTTCAACAGCAGATTGTTAATGATAATTTCAAGGTGCCTATTGTATGGTTAATTGACAGGTATTATTACAAATTAGTGATTTTCAAGGAATCCAATTTAATGAGCGCGTTAAAGGACTTTGTTATTAAAAGGCAAGTTGTGCCTCAACTTTTAAAAGGAGAACTATCAATTTCTCCGGACACAATCCCGTAAGAAACGTACATTTTTAAACGGTAGACCGTATACAGTAAGTCCTTACTCGTGGTCTGCTTTATGTACCTGATGATGATTTCCATATAGCTGACCCGTCACCCGGTAAACGTTGTTTTGCTATATATAAATTATTTTTAGTATCAATATAAAAAGTTGATAAAAACCTATTCTCCGGCCTTACGAATGTACATACAAAATTTCATCAAAATTTGGAGGCGTTCTCGCACAAACACGGGGACACGAGGATATTATTAGATTGTTCCTTCAAACAGAGTTTCGGTTCTGAGTGTCACAAGCGGCGGAATTTGTAGTTTTCGAAAGACAGATAAGGGTGATCGATGCCCGAGTACAAAGTTATAAACAAGCCGTAAACTATGCGTAGCCAGAAGACCCGTGAATCATCATTATCGTTACAGTTTTTCTTTGAAATGTCGCTTCTGTTTGGAACGAGGTTAAAATTGTAATTAAACAATGCCCGCTATTCCAAAACCTGGTCATTAGTTCGTGTTGGAAATTTTTGCACGCGATTTTAGTATGTTATTGTATTTCGGAAATAGCTAACAATGCACATAATTGTTTGTATTAAAATAGCTTGCGTCTCATATAAATAGTTGAATTAATTTCGAATTGTAACTGACCTAGGTTCAGATCTTCGCATTCGTCTTATTGGTCTTTAATTTCTATGCGCAGTATTTAACAATTTCTTAATGTTTGGTAAACCTGCCCTTTAATAATAATTAGTGTTTTTGTGTTCATAAGTTAATAAATTAGATATGTGGAAGGGGAATTCAAATCTCTACATACCATTTTTGAAGTGAAAACTTCTTTAGCGGCGTTGAGCACTTTTTTGGGATGGGTAAAAACTGTGAAACTCGCGTCAGATTCTCGTGCTGATCTTTATTTTAAATATTTAAAAATAAATTATATCAGCCAGCGCGGGGCACATTACGTTCATAATCCGACGTGAAACCCGACGAATTTGACAGATATTGAAACAGGTCCGTTTGTTTGCAGTCGAACTACTGGTAGTTATGTCTATTATGATATGAGTATTATATCTTGGCCACATGTTCCATGTAATGTGCATTAGTTTTATGCCCCATACGCAGCCCGCGTCGCGTCGTAAATGTACGAACATGATTTCATTACCATTTACCGCGTAAGTGCCATGCGATATGTTAACTTTATACTTACTTTAACACTGTAGATAGGTTACAATCGCATAAAGCAGTCCCGCAGGGCTATCACGTAAAAATAGCGATCAACAATATACGAAATTGCGATTTTGGAGCAATTATCGCGCAATAATTGCTATCGCATTGCTCTCGCAAGTTACTTAATACGGCGGCCGTAGTTTGAGTATGTGATAAATGATAATTGATAAAGATGGCCTGGGTTGTGTAGAGCAAGTTCGACCTAACTTAGAAATATATATTAAACTGACCCTAACTATATTTTGCTAACATTTTCTGTTTTTACTATCTAGTCCTTAAAATAAATAATCCAGCAGACGTGACATCAAGGATCTAAAAATGAAGACCTGTTGAGGTCTAGATTCTGTTTTTTATGTCCATAAAATACTGAAATAAGAACACTGTGTTTTCTTACTTAAGTTAAAGTCTAGCTATATTTTTTGTTGTCTAAGGGCCTGTTTCACCACTTATAATTGCCGGATAGGCTGTATCCACAACTTATCTGACAGATACTCAGTGGCGTGCAGAGCAATATGACACAGGGTATGCGGGGCCCAGCGGAGTAGTTGAATGGCCTATATTATATGGTCGGAAAAAATCTTAATAGCGCAATGTAGCCAGCGACAGCAATATTGCCAGCGCCATCTATCGAGAACATCGAGAACTATTTTAAGTACTCACCTAATCGGCTTCAATTTTCACATACTCATGGTTCCGGACTCCGGTTACTTGAGATTTACTATATTCTGATGTAAATACTATAGATGCAAGATTTCGGCCACCTCAAATATCTTATGCAAGTGAGTGATAGTTACAGAACACGTCCCTCGCAAGATATCCGATGTGGCCGTTAAAATGGCCGATTTTCATATGATTCGAAAAATATATAAATAAACTTAATAATAAAACTATGGGTTCGTAAAAAACAAACTACTCATTCATTTATAGATTAAATCTATGCGCCTATCCTTTTTTAAATATAATTTTAGGATATCGTCATAGAAAGTTGGATTGCGTTTTAATTCTATCATTAATGCCTTTTCTATAGAAATCATGGAAAGATCTGTGAGTCGTTGTTGATTTTGTGTGTTTCTCAAATATGTGTGGATACGTTTTAAACTCGAAAATGAACGCTCTGCCGATGCGCTGCTTGCTGGGCGCAATTCATTTTTCAATTTATCAAAATTAAAATTTGCCTGATATTTACTAGTGAATTCTCTGATTTCATTTTCAGGGAAACATTCACTATATTTTCTAAAATTCTCACAAGAAAGTAGCTCAACAAACTTTAAATCTTTAATGTTTTTATAACGATTTCTTAATTCACTCACTACATTATCAATTATTTCAACAAAAATTCGCCGATAGTGTATTTTTACATCATCGACATTGCGCTTTCTTTTAGGTGGTCCGGTTATGTGAACGGTGGCATCATAATAGATCTCGAACTTCTCTCTGAAACGTTCTAAAAATGACTCTAACTCTTTTATCTTTCTTACACAATACGCGATGTCACTAGTTTTTTTTTTGCAAAATATCGTACAGAATATCCGTTTCTGCAAAAATATCTGCGAAAGATTTTAATAGAAAATTAAATTCAAATTCTTTCATATTAAATAAAAATGAACTGACTTGTGTCAGTGTTTCACCATCCCAGTCTTGTGTATTTTCGTTCATATTTTCAAACAATTCTAGGAGGTGGGTGGACTCATTATTAATTACAATAACCGTGCGCGAGTGATACGTCCATCTTGTTTCCGCGACACGAGGCAGCTTTTTCATATCGGCAAAGTTGTTGTAATGGGCCATTCGCTTTGTACTAGTGTGAAAAAAAGCCGCAATTGATTTTATAATACTAAAAAAGCGTTTTGTTTCAGCAACTCGTTCGAAAGATTTCGATAAAACTAAATTTAATACATGTGCTGAACACCAAACGTACATAGCTTGTGGACATTTTTGCCTCACCAAAGCCTGCACGCCATTAATTTGTGAGGATAAAACTGCTGCCCCGTCGTAAGTTTGTGCAACTAATTTGGATACACAATCGAACTCTTCTAAAACTTCCAAAATTATAGAACTCAAGGCTACAGCGGTCCGATCCGCGCTGACATCAACATATTTGATAAATCGATCAACTACTTCTGAATCACGAAAATATCTCAAAATTATTACTAATTGTTCACGGCCGCTAACATCAGGAGTCTCATCTACCATGACGGCGACAAAATCGGACTGTTTAATTTCGGCTTTAACGCGATCGATCATCACAGATGCAAGGCTCGAGATCAAATCATTCTGCGTACGGTTCGACATGCCCGTGAATGAGGTACTCGCATTCTGTAAATGGGTTTCTAAAACTCCATCATACTTGGCTAATAAATTTACTATTTCTAAATAATTACCCCTATTTAACGACGATACTGACTCATCGTGACCGCGAAAAGCTAATTCTTGTTTTCCCAGAAAGCAAACAACATCGATCAGCCTATGAAAAATGTTTCTTTTGCGATCGACTTTAGCATTATGCCTCTCAATATCTAATCGTAACTGACTGTTGATACTCATTTCAATACGAGATTTACCGAAAGTATTTAATTTTAAGCAGGCCTCCAGATGTTTTTCTGTATGGTCATGCTTCTTTGCCGCGTTATAGAAATTATTTAAATCTGAATATCCTGAATCAGTCCACACTGAACTACATTTATTAAACAATATGCAAGGAAAACAATATAATTTAATCGTGTGCACACAACCACACAGCCAGTTATATGATTCATAACTTTTAACATGAAACTTCCGAGTTACATTGCCTTTTTGCTGGTTTAATTGTAACTCGGGTACACACCTACCTTTCGACACAATTTGAATCTTTTCACTGAATGACAATTGTGAAAACTTGTTATTTTTAATTTTTAATAAACACACATTCTCAACACAGACCTCACAGTCAAATAACATTTTTAAGAAATCAAAAACGCACTTAATATAGAAACTCAGTAATAACTATTAAACTGTTAAAATGTGCAAACTTTTAAATGTTAAAACAAAAAAGTCGTTTTAGAAAACTATAAACTTGCACAAACAAAAATTATCGTAACAGTGCTCATCACATGAAAAAAGAAAATGGCGTTCCAAAAATACTAAACATTAATGTAATGTAAACAAATATAACCCTTACTAAACAAAAATGCATGATACATGCATACGCGTAATTATATTTCCGTCCATTATTTTTACTCGGATTATAATAATAATATAATAATAATAATAAAATAAGTTTATTTCTCCCACAACAAGTACACAGAAAAAATGAAAACAGAATACAAAAATATGAACAAACATTTTAGACTTGCAGTGTGGGAGACAGGAGCCCAAACTAGGTTACCCTGTGCCTTGGGACTCCTGGCTCCCCCTCTCCAGTTACTCTATAATTAACAACTTTGCCGTAATTATTAATTACAATAATATTGTTTACAATATTTCTTCGAAAGCACTAAACATTTATAAAATAAGAGTTATCGTTGTACCTATATTGGCGCTCGGATAAGTTCGGAAATCGGAAGACCTGCCGGCTGCCGCAGTCCTTGAAGCTACTTGCCCGTACTAGGCAAATGAGATATTCATGTCTGTGTGCGTTTGCAATCTGTGCACCGATACAAAAATCTCATCGCACACATATGCCCGAGGTCTGCGAGGCCTCAAATGCATATATCTTCGCTCGGCGGGCCGTTGCGATTAAATAATAATGTTTTTATGAAGTTTTGCAAATTAGTTTTTGCTATTTTATAAATTTAGGCGTTTTAAGTGTATTCATTTTTTACTTTATATAATAACTAACGTCATCTAAAACGTGCGAAAGTTAAATTAAAATATGTGTATAGCAAGTATTTATCATTAGGTAAGCAGTGCTTTAATGCCTTCATGGTACGCACGCCCATGCAGATACTTCATACTCTATATGTCAGATAAGTTGCGGATAGCCTATCCGACAATTATCAGGAAGTGGTGAAACAGGCCCTAAATAAGGTCATTTCAAAGTTTAGCAGTTTACATAATGTTGTTGTTCTTTGAATACATTATACACAACGATCAATGAGTTAATGTAACTCATAAGTATTTCTGCGAATCGTCTATATTATTTACATTTGTATTATTCCTATTTCTATTGTTGTGACTGTTATTAGTTTGCGGCAAGTAAAAAAGATGGTAATTATAGTAATATCACAAATCTACATTTTAGTAAGCTCTACTATTGTTTTAACGCTAATAGCTTCTTGTTTGGCATATTGGAAACTAGATGACGCCAGCAACTCCGTTGCGCCAAAACTCGTTTATCGCGCGGGAACCGTACATTTTTTCGGGATAAAAAGTATCCCATGTCCTTTCCCGGGGCTCAAAGTGTCTCCATACCAAATTTCAGCAATATCGGTTCAGCGGTTTGGCCGTGAAGAGGTAACAGACAGACAGACACACTTTCGCAAATTTTATAATATTAGTAAGTAAGTAAATATGTAATAATCTAATGGTCTATCGTTACTGAGTAGTCAATATGAATGCCCAAAAAGCCTGGCCGTTTTCCATCTAATTAACACTGGGGCACTAGCCCATACAAATGACAAAAAATGGATCTTTCAGCGCTGCTACTTTCGCAGTGAACTCTATAATACAGGGGATATCCCTGGGCCCTGCATAGAGTTCACTGCGACCCCTTTTGTTACAATCTGTGTAGATAGAGAAACGTCCAAAACGCCCAAGGATTTACCATCTCCATCATGTATATTGCAGACTATTTTTTAAAATATTAAAAGTATGCGAATATTTTTATATGACGATTGTAGTTTGTGAACTAACGTGAAAGCAAAGGGTCACGTTTCCACATCCTGTGGTTGCGGTGAATTAATTTTTGCTGATTTTATCGCGGTTTTTTATCTAAATGTTTAAGACATACAGACATAATATAGCATAATATTTATTTCACGTACACAGTACTACAACGTCTCTAAAGTCCATCCTTTAAAAAAGTAAAACGGAGAAGCCAGTTCATATGTGTTCATTTTCGACGGATCGAAACGATCTATTGCAAATGTGGCTCTTTCAAGGTTTCGCATGTCGTCGTTTTCATTAATTGTTGGTGTGTCTATAGACTCTTGATTCTTAACTTTAAGTTATTACTTATTTTATAGCATGAATTTGTCTTATTGTTGGCTCATAGCATGAATTGTCAGTATTACTTAAAAAAACTATAACAACGTCCCTTTATCAAACTGCTAGTCAAAGCGACTTTCAAAGAGCAGATTTCCAATGTTTTATTCGATTGAATCGCTCCAGGCTAATTGTATTAACCGAACACGTAAGAGCAAATGACACGATAACGAGTGTCCACTGCCTACAGAACATTGTCATACGATGTATACGTGGTTCGCCTTGAGTCTTGACTACCCCACATTCGTCGAATGTAAAATTAAACTCATAAATGTCTCCAGACTAACCGATTACACTGCATTGTTTAATTGTTTTCATTTGTTTTTAATTTTATAGTAATACGAAGCAGCTAGTTATGTTAGCTCCTACATCTCGGATTTACTTTTATAGTGCCCAAATATGTGCACAGTACACAGTGACACTGTTCCCTTTAGCTATGTACTTAACCAATGGGGATTGTCCATTTTTTTTAATTTTGCTTATTACAAAAACATTTCGAGGAATAAGGTCAGTGATCGTTTTTCTGTATATAAACGAAAAAAATACCCATTAGTTACTTATATTTTTGAACAAATATGTTTAACCTTAGTTTGACCTTCAATGGCGTTAAATTAGCAATAAATTCGACCAACATTACGTTTCGAACTTTTGGTAAGCTTCTCGTATCAGCTTTCGCATAATGAGAACTTGCATTTGACGAACCAGCCATTATAAATAAGATTGAAAGGTAAAAAAACATATTGCAGAGGTCAATTGGCCGCCGATGATGACGTCAGAGCGAAACTTTAAAAATTTATTGAGAAAAAACTATCCAATGAATTTCAAAATTATTTAATTCATATTCTTAAAATACCCTACTTTAACGAAAAAAAATATAAAAAGTACATGTGATTTTTTTTGGACAATGCCCATTGGGACATAATCTGAACCGACCATCTGGAACGAAAGTCTGACTTTGTAAGCCATCGACAATTAATATCACACGCGCATGGATCATCTTTCTTTTAAACCAAACTCAAAAGTTGTTGCTCTAACACTCTAGCTCCGGAGCCAAGCTCTAAACTCCCAAATACGAAGGTAAATCATTTATTACGGTCTGCAATAGCGACTCATATCTTTGCTTTATTACCTAACGCGTAAAATAGCTGGTACAACTTAATATTATCTTAATTTACTTAAGGCCGTCCTCCGAGCAAACGACCTTGGCCATACATTTGCCGCGTTGCCGAGATCGCGCCAAAACCCTATTATTTTTACTTATCTTAGTTCAAAATTGTCCTAAAAAAATTTAAAACGGGGAATATGTAGTTTATGATATTGTCGATCTATTGCCGTGAGTTTCAAATAAAAGTAATTTGTAAATGCCAAAGAGATGCTGAATGTATGCTTGAATTTTAATAAATTGGCATTACTTTGGAAGCTGATATCATGAGTATAATAAACAAAAATAGAAAATTTAAAACGGGGAAAGGAATGTTGATATACTGAAAATTATTGCTGTATTTTTATTATAACTTTTTATTATAGCTTACAGATTATGAGTTTATAAGGCTTTAAATACGGTCAAATACGGAATCTCCGGAGGGAACGCCCTTAATACAAGCCTTCAAGAAATGGGCATTGTCCAAAAAAAATCACATGTACTTTTTATATTTTTTTTCGTTGAAATAGGGTATTTTAAGAATATGAATTAAATATTTTTTTAATTCATTGGCTAGTTTTTTTTAATAAACTTTTAAAGTTTTCGGATCTATGACGTCATCATCGGCGGCCGGCAGCATTAAATACATAAAAATTAAAAAAAGAGCATTGTCAAATATCAACAAGGTGTTAAATGAATGCAAGTTCTCTTATTTATGTGAAAACTGATTCGAGAAGCATACCAAAAGTTCAAAACGTAATGTGACGTCATTGAAGGTCAAACTAAGGTTAAACATATTTGTTTAAAAATATAAGTAACTAATGGATATTTTTTGAATTTATATACAGAATAACGCTCACTGACCTTATTCCTCGAAATGTTTTTGTAATGGGCACAATTAAAAAAAAAATGGACAATCCCCATTCATGTAGCAGCCATACCTTTGACCGTACGCATGTACCTGACCTCAAACTCCTCGTAATTATTGTCTAGTTTGACCACTACAGGCTACATTAACAACCTCGAACACGGTTATTAAATATAGAATTCGAAGCCTAAATACTAAGGTTTCGTGCTGTATTACCTGACAGTTGTAAGGCTGCAGACGCAGAAATGAGATTGATTTCGTCATTAGAGACTTTAGACTGACACGTGTTTGAAGACACGGATGAAGTGGGTAACTAACAATTTGAAAACTGTAGTTTTTTTTAAATAAAAGAAGGGGGTAAACGAGCAAGCAGTCACCTGATGGAAAGCAACTACCGATGGAGGCTTTAAAAACCGGGAAAATGATTTGAAATAAAAATAAATGTGGATTTTATGTATAGCTACCAGCTAGATACATTTTTGCTAGACGATGAAGTAGCAAGGTTTGATCAAATTATATTGCTCTTACGTTGTAAAATGCTAGTTACCCAGTTCATCCACTCATGGCTTCATTTATGACGTCACAGAACGGGACATTCCATTTTCATAATAGAGGCGGGCAATTAATTCCGCTTTGTAGGTTTTAGATCGATGATGGATAGTTTTTGTTGCTTTATTTCTTCTTATATCTAACCCACTTTATAAAGGTTTATCAAGAATGCTAGTTAAAAATTCTTATCTCTGGGGTTCTTAGATATTATATTTTCATTATTTTGGAATCAGGGTTGTCTTTAAAATACCAACCAAAATCATTTGTAAGTCATGAATGATGATAGCGACGGATACAAAGATTTTGCTATTTTAATCCGAAATTAATAACTCCTACAGCGCGATTTTTTTATAAAATAAGAGGGGCAAACGAGCAAACGGGTCACATGATAGAAAGCAACTACCGTGGCCCATAGACACTCGCAACATCAGAAAAACTGCAGGTGCGTTGCCGGCCTTTCAAGAGAGAATAATATGCTCTTTTCTTGAAGGTTTGCAGGTCGTATAGGTCCGGAAATACTGCAAAATCAAATCAATCAAAATCAAATCAAAATATTTTTTATTCAGAGTACTTAATTATTTTACAAAAATGTTTCCGAACGTCGATACTAAGGTGCCTACCACCGGTTCGGAAACTAACCCGGCGAGAAGAACCGGCGTAAGAAACTCGCATAGAACCGGCGTAAGAAACTCGCAAGAACCGGCGTAAGAAACTCGCAAGAACCGGCTTAAGAAACTCGCAACTGATTGCTGATTTAGGATAGCACTTTTAGTTATACATAAGAAGGAAGCTGTATTAAAATAGCCAAAATCGAGTTACTGATTGAAATATTTTTCATTGCGGTTTCCTGCCTTAATTGTAGGAATAGCGCTGCCGACTGTACGGTGTGTAGGGAGGAAATAGTTTTACATTTTTAAGAGGTCTCAAAGCTGACCCAGTGCAGTTGTTTAGATAAACATTTCTTATTCACCGGTCTCGACCACCAGTCGGGCCAGTGTTGACACGACGAGAATGGTGTGAAATATCTCAGATATGACTGTTTACACACTTGGTTTTGGGCATTTAAGACTATTTTTAAGTAAGGAACACGTGAGCTACTTTATTTGGTAGGATTTTAATTTATAATTTAATTTTTTTAATGTTTTATGGTCTGCTTTCCTAGTGCTTGTTTTCCGAGGTTTTTGTCAGGAATTTGTTTATTCACCAGGGCAGTGTTTCCCAAACTTGTTGGGACTGCGACCCATCTACAAGAAAGTTTAAAGTTCACGGCCCACCTTATGTCATGAAGACAAAAAAGCAGCGGTATGTTGCTGCTGCAGCATTTACCCGTTAATTCTTGTCGTAGTTCACCACCATATCATCATCGTCAGCCTTACTTACAATTACGTTTGCGTTCGAATGCCCCGCCCCTGTCCCGCACGAACTCACGACGACGAACGAACGAGTAAAATGACAATCTAACGAGTACGACAATCGTCCTATAGTTACAGGGCCCACCCAAAATCTACCCGCGACCCACCAGTGGGCCGCGACCCACACTTTGTGAAATACTGCACCAGGGCATTTGATTGCCTGATGCAAAATCTACAACGATATTGAAAGAACTTCTGACTAAAAACCTTTAGAACTCTTCATAAAACTTTCATAAAAATATAATATTTAAGTATGTTACATATTAACTTAAATTATTGGCACGAAATGACGCGAAACCTTGAAAACATACGGCCTATAGATATTATAGGTACGATAGGTATAGGTACGACCACAAAAAGTGGTATTTTGAACATCCGCAACAGCTGGTTAATGCAAGTGCTTTGGCATTTAGCGATGATGTACAGTACTTTACATGATTTCTAACTTTTCAGTTGAAATTGTCGAATTCAATTTGACTAAATGTTCATTTACAAATTGATGGTTTCGAGCGGCCGTCTTAAGACGATTAATATGTTTCGTTGTGTCATACCCGAAACATAATTAGAAATCAATAAAAGGCTAACCGAACACTTATCACTTACAGCTAATCTGTTTTCGGTTCTATTTCGGGAAAATCGGTCAAGTGCGTGCTCGGCGCGGACGTCACGATGAATTGTGGCCGAATTTGGTGGAAACTTCTTCGTAATCTAATTAATATTAAAGTACCACGTACAAGTCGTAGTAATTAAGGTGTTCGGAATTATTGAATACTAGCTTTTGTCTGCGGCTTGAAAAAACAACATTTTAATACATGAAATATAGCCTATGTCACACCAGGAACACACCAGCTTTCTATCGGTGTTAAAATTTTTGCAATCGGAACAGTGGATTCAGAGATTACCTCCTACAAACAAAAGAACAAACTTTACTTGCCTCTTTGAAACTGACGATGACGCCTGCAACTCCGTTGCGCTAAAATTAGTTTATCGCGTGGGAACCGCACATTTTCCGGGATAAAAAGTCCTTTCCCGGGACTCAAAGTATGTCCATACCGAATTTCAGCAAAATCGGTTCAGTGGTTTGGGCGTGAAGAGGTAACAGACAGACAGACAGAAAAACTTTCACATTTATAATATTAGTATGAATGGCTACTGCATAATATCGTCTAAATGTTTCATCATTATGACTTTCAATTAGGTAGTCATCGGACTAAAGAGACAAGATTATAATCAACGTTGTAATTTTTAAAACGTAGAGTTTTTTTAACGTCAGAAAGATAATCCCTGCTGACTATAACAAAAACTATTATACATATTTCGATAATGTGTCTCCAATCTCTACTCTACCGAATTTCATCTAAATCGGTTCACCGATTAAAGCTGTACACTGTGTAGACTGTAGAGCAGCCTTTCCCAAAGTGGGCGATAACGCCCCTTTGTGGGCGCTGAAGGTCTAAAGGGTGTGGGACCCAGAAAAAAATGGGGGCGTTGTGTAGAGACTTGGGTGGTGATTTATTTTATCTGGATTAATTTTAAATTGAAACAAAGGGGGCGCTATAACATAATATTTTGTTCTCAAAGTGGGCAGTAGACAAAATAAGTTTGGGAACCCCTGCTGTAGAGTAACAGAGAGACCGATAGATACAGCAACAGCATCGATCTCTACCCTCTTGCCTCAACTACAAATTCAAATGTGAAATCGCTGCAATTCCTAATCATTTTTCATTAAATGTAAGCAATGAGTGCAATGTTTGCCTATGAATGACTTGGCTGGCATGTGGGTCAAAAGATTCATTTGTGACACCTCTATGCAGCCCTGGCCTCGTCGAGAACGCTAGGCGAGTGGTTCATTATTGATTTTGCCACTAATTGCCCTTTCAGTTGAGTATTTGAAGAGATTAAAAAATCGGCCAAGTGCGAGTCGGACTCGCGCACTAAGGGTTCCGTACCATTATAGAGCAAAATTAGCCCAAAAATTGTGTTTTTGTATGGGAGCCCCCCTTGATTTTTAATTTTATTTTAATATTATTATTAAATATTAAAGTGCACATAAAACTAAGGACCTTGAGAAAAATTCAAGTACCTACCTGTTGCCATTATTGATATAGAGCCAAAAAGGCCAAAAAAATCACGTTTGTTGTATGAGAGCGCCCCCTTAAATATTAATTTTATTTTGTTTTTAGTATTTGTTGTTATAGCGGCAACAGATATACACAATCTGTGAAAATTTCAACTCTCTAGCTATTACCGTTCTTGAGTTACAGCCTGGAGACAGACAGACAGACGGACAGACATCGAAGTCTCAGTAATAGGGTCCCGTTTTTACCCTTTGGGTACGGAACCCTAAAAACTACGGTTCAGTGACGTGGGGCTCTTACTGCTCTCTTCATTATAACTTGCCTCATCTTCTAATACATGACGCCCGCAACTCCGTTGCGCCAAAATTCGTTTATCCCGCGGAATTTTTCTTGGATAAAAAGTACCTTATGTCCTTTCCCGGGACTCAAAGTATCTCCATACCAAAGAATCATGGCCAAATTTGTATAGGAGCTGGACTCGACTTTTATTATTGATGTCCCAAAATAAACTATAGTTAGATCTGGTTGTTCTTTGCTCTAAACATAATTCTGTTTGAGAATTATGTCTAAATAGCCACGATTTTTTATGATAATTAATAACGTTTACAATTATTTTGAGGTTAGACTTAAGAACTACCTTTTTCCCGACTGCGGTGTAGCCTACAAGTGTATATTCGGCGATCTGTTTTCTAATTATTTCAATGTTTCCTAGAGGGTATTACCCAAAAAATAGAACGAATGCGAATGATCGCCGGCTGTCAGAACATAACGAAACTAAAATATATTGATCTTTTTTTGTGGCTATTTATAGACACATTTCTAATGATTTTCGATGCCTTAAAATATTAGGGAATTTTTGCTACTAATGGCATATCGGGACGCCACCGCCCACCTGGTACGATTTGGCCATTGTTCTTTCTGCAAAATCGCTTCAGTGGTTTGGGCGTGAAGAGGTAACAGACAGACAGACAGATAGACACACCTCCGCATTTATAATATTAGTATGGGTCTTCTTCATAGAGTCATGTTAGTGGTATCTATCTAGGTAAGTGTTATGTAGAGCTAAGGACATCGGGTATAATTTAATCAATTAACAATGACTTCTAATATATTAATTACATTGACAAATCTTCAGAAACGTTTACCGCTTACATGCTGCCGATGAATTTCCTCGATAAGATAAGAAACAATCGAAGACCTGAAAGGAATAGATGAGTCACAAGTATTGTGACGTCATGGTTATTGTAATAATGTTTTTATTATCTCTTCCTTTTTAGGGCACTTTTATCATAAATAAGGTTGTCTGTTATTGTAAATCTGAAATCTGATTGAAAGTGTTAGGTTCAATAGGGAATTTTTCTTTTTGGAGTCAGTGGAAGGAAATATTTGTATGGCACTTAACCCATTGTTATGTCATATTAGTAGTCCAGCTAATATGGCTTGTAGAAGTGAATAAATATACTTTATATTTATAACGCTTTACAGCCTTTGAGTTTGTGGAAATACCTCTGAGAAAAGGTTTTGCACGATTTTACAATACTCTACTTACACATTATTATTCCTGAAATTATGGATGGAGAACTTAATAAAAACAATATCCTTCGTAACGTTTTCCCTGTACGAAAAATAAACCTTATTGGATAAATCGTTACAAAAATAACAATTGGATATTTGCTTCGGTGAATAAAGCTATTTTCTTGGATCTGTATATCAAGCCATCTGTTTTCATGGCTAGTCTCTAACACTTAAAATTTACGATGTCTAGTTTACTTCCCCATAATACCGAATTCGTCGATGACAATTCTGTTTTGCCAGACAGAATGATTACTTCCATAAAATTATGTAGATCTGAAAATAAGATTGAGACATACAGACAAACATATGGCGTGACGTACTGCTATCAATACTTACCACGAATATCAACGGAACATAACGTTTTGTAAGCAAAACCGCAAGTACAAAAACTATTTGTATTATCATCATTATAAAGTACGCAAGTCTGAATATGCAGTATTATCTCAAACTGCCAATAAGCCTCAAGCTATGTCCACATTATGCCCTTTCGTCTTCAATTTTCGTCATCTTCTTTCATTCAACTTTCGTTTTGGGGCATTCAAATATTGAATGCCCAACTGTCATTTTTAATAACAAAGAGAAAGTTTTAGACGGTCAGAAGGCATGCGTCGCGGGCATGCCTCACGCTGTTGACTGCGCTATAACGCATGCCCTTGACGAACAGAAAAAGGCACAGTGTGGACAAAGCTAATGATTAACTTCAACAATCCTTAATAATATGTAATTTATACATTGTAAAATTTTACTTGTTTCAGGCAAAAACCTTTACAACAATGAGCACGTCGCGATCAAAATGGAGCCGATGAAATCAAAGGCTCCACAGTTACATCTGGAGTACCGATTTTACAAGCTACTTGGAACGCACGGTGAGTTTATAAGAAGAATAAATAAAGTGTATCTTATTCCGAATAAGATATACTTACATTAAGTACTTAGATATGGATTCTTACAAAATTAAATATAAAGGTGCCGAACACTGGGTAAATACAGCATTTAGAGTTTAGAGCCATTTAGCTGCAGGTGCTTAGGATATTATAATGTAGAAATAGGGGTTTTCACTCCTTATGTACGGAGCCCTAAAAGGTTAAATGGTAGGTAAGGTCGGTTTCTTAAGCCATACTTAGCTATAGGTGCTTAGAATATTGAAAAGAAATATAAGTGTAGGTAAATACGTAGCCTTTGAAGCCGGCCTGACGAGAAATCTCTCCCCTAAGTAAAATATCGAGCAATCATAGCTGTCGCTTCGGAATTATTAAGGCTTTCAGCGTTCTCGGAAACGTCTCCCTCTAAGGGGATTCCCGATTGAACAGCGTTAGTCATCGGTGCCACTTGATATTTTTATTCATCTGCTATAAATAAAATGCAAGGGAATCTAGGAATTTTTCATCCCCTTTGGAGCAAACATAAACTTTGTCATAACTTGGAATAGTAATGATGTAACATGCAGAAGTTAATCAGGTTCCTCGTTCTAAGGAAACTCTGTCGAAGCAGGTGCCAAGTTAACTTCTTCGTTTTGTACAGTAATTAACTGTTGGAAGTAGAATCTACTAATAATAATCGAAGTTAATATTATTGTTTGGCAATTGAGTTCCGGTATGTGGTAACTTTTTAAACGGTGTCCATGATAGTGCTATATTATATTGTCTTAGTATTAACTAAAACTATTGCCTACTGATAAGAACGTAACTCAAAATGGACTCACTTCACCAACATTAGCATATTCCAGTCGATCATAAAGTAAATGTAGATTAATAATAATTCGTATTGTCAATATTAGTAATGCTACTTCCTTGCTGGCAAACCTGAACAGTTATGGCGTGCCACGTAACGGCCGAGCTATTCATATAATAATTACATAGTAATTCACGTCATAATGTACGAAATTTTGTATGTCGGTTAGTGGATTGAAATTTAAATGTATGCAAATGGAGTGCCCCTATTTTAAAACATGGTATTTAAATGTTTGTTTGTGTGTTAAATGTTTTGTTTTCGTTTGACAACTGGCGACATTGGGGACTTTTCGTGTTTACGAATGTTAGTTAGGCAGCTCTACGCAATACCTCAATTCTACTAAATTATGCAAGGTCAATGCAGTTTCATCCGTTTCGATCCTGTCAAATGTATTGACAAAAAATGCCAGTATAAAAATGATACGCGGACTGAATGAAACAAGGCATGAAGCTGCATTCATGTTGCATAGTAGGAAGAGATACAAGTAACTCGTAGTTAGATGTAAACTAACTGACACGTTGATTAGAGGGTATACCAAAAGTGTACCACTTGGGGACGTGCGGGGGCCGCTACAACGCCATGGTCATGGAACTGTTAGGGCCCTCCCTCGAGGACCTCTTCGTGTACTGCAACAGAAAGTTCAGACTGAAGACTGTGCTCATGATAGCTATACAACTAGTAAGTGGGGACATTGATGAATCAAGCGGTAGCTCGCAACTGATATCGAACGCAACGTGGGACAGACTCCGTGCCCATGACGTTGTAGGTCCATCGCCGCTAGGTCCACATTTGTAGGAACGAAGATACGATACACCAAATAGCTGCAGACGTGGACCTAGCCCAAAGCATTGCCACATCAAAATTGGCGCAATTTTTAATGTTTGGATGTTTTAAGACAGTTTATGGCGCGTGCAAAAATTTGACCTCCATGTCACGATGAAATGTGCCCAAACATTCGAAATTTAAACGTTGCGTTAAGGTTATTATGGCGCTCCATTAATGCAAGCGAGTAAAAATTCTGCAATTTCAATCCAACATTAATACAGCTTCGATCCAACGGCAAGAGTATTCTAAGTTGTAGAGTTGGTCCAATCAGAACATGTTAGACGTTGGTTCGACATTTTCTGAGGAAACATACTGTATTACTGTAAGGTTATTCAGCAGAATCGACTTACTTGCATTGCTCCTATATTTTAAGTAACGTGGCATTGCTCTCGCGACCACCTTGCCTTTGATATCAGTTGACGTGTAGTTAACAGGTGATGCGGGAAGCGACGGCAATGCATGCGTTTTAATGTAAGTACTAACTTCTTCTTTTGTTTCTCCCTCCTCCCTAACCCTGGATCCCGTAGCCCCCTCGACAGCGGAAGGTATACCTGAAGTGTACTACTTCGGCCCCTGCGGTAAATACAATGCGTTGGTTATGGAGCTCCTTGGGCCGTCGCTCGAGGACTTGTTCGACCTGTGTGGCAGGCGCTTCTCCCTAAAGACTGTTCTGATGATCGCAATGCAATTGGTAAGTGATACGATTTCTTGAACTGCACTTAATGTTAAGAGCCCCTTGCGTTGTAGTTTTAAGATGTAGCCGTTAGTCGCCTGGACCTTTAGCTTAGTTGCATTTTATAATTTCCACAGCAAAATTTATGACTTTCAAAGGTCGTCGCTACACGTTGGCGGATGCATCTGCTAAAGCACCAGCGAACATGGTGAGGGCAGCAGTTGCATCCGCTGACGTATATAATGGATTCCATCAATTAATCCCACGGGATTTGATGTAAGGTATCTCAAGCGCCATAATATGTCGTTGCGTTGCTTCAAATGTCATAGATTTTTAATGTTTGCTGCCGAAATTATCGAATGCAGCTCCACTAAAGGCTCTGAGCGAAGCGTGAAGATTCGAAAGTCGAATTTCATGCGATGATTTGGAAATTAAAAGTAACTGCATCAAAACTGCAACAGCTAACAATGTCCAAATGAGTCATGCAATACTGGCGCGTGGGATTTGGACAACAATTAACATGATTACCTCTTACGTAATTGCTTGATATCAAGACTAGGTACAGCGTGACCATTCTGTTAACAGTCCTCGACTTTTGTATGAAAATAACTGAAATGCTAATAGTCTTTTATAAACTTTTTTCCATAAAATTTATTGAAATAATGTATGAATAGCCGCCAATTATACGATTGCCAAGCACTATAAGCATGGCTATACGCTGTACCCTCAAACCCTTGTTATAAATTAATATATATAATTCATAACCAGGGATTGACTTTAAAAAAATAAAGTTTATTTTGATCACCAACTACTAAAAGCATGCACTTACCATAACTTGGTCAGAAAAAAATTGTAGAAAACATGTTTTGAATTTAATATTATACGGGCTTTTGCTCGCTCGCTCGCGTTAAGAAGTATTATTATATACAAACTTTCATTCCCTATTTTAACCCCTTGTGGGTAGAATTGATCAAAATCCTTTCTTAGCCGATGCCTACGTCATAACAGCTACTGCATGCCAAATTTCAGCCCGATCCGTCCAGTGGTTTGGGCTGTGCGTTGATAGATCACCATGTCAGTCAGTCACCTTTGAGTTTTATATATTTAGATTAATGGGGAATTAAAATAAGAGTTTAATAATATATTAAATAAGTTTAATGAGCGAACAATAAGCTATAAACGTTATTGAATGACTGAGCGGCACAAGTGATACCATTGTATGAGACGGCCGTGCGAAACGAATGGGAAAGTCGTTTTTTCGCGAATTATGAAATCCTATTTACTCCGGTATGTGTTCAATATGTTTCGTTTTCCATACGACTATGATTTATGATATATCAGCGTAATACTAGTCCTGACTCCAGCACCCCGTAGCATGGCTACAGTAGAAATACGAAAGTAATAGACAAACAGCGGAGATAAACTGAAGGTGCCGTTCCGATCTTTAGCCGCGATCGACAAAAAATCGAATATAATGCCACTTTATGACATGCTACGGGTGCTGGTACACTTAGCAAAGAATTAGCACTTCCTTACGGAAGTAAAATTTGGTGCCCGTAATTTTGTTGTGCCGAAATTAACCGAAAAGAATATCGTACATTTTCCGGGACTAAAAACTTTTACATTTTTATGGACTAAAACAAATTAAAAAATCGATTCAGCGGTTTTAGTGTAACAGACGCACTTTTGCAATTTATAATGTTAGTATAGAATTATGGATGATTCTTGCCCGTATTTAATTATTATTAATACTTAAAATTAGAGCCCTCTTATTGAGGTTTTTGCTACCTTACAAAAAATATGACAAAGACAGCGTAAGCCATATTTTAATTTAAGTTTCAATTTTGTAAGGCACTCCGCACTGTTTACACTAAACTATGAGTTTGCTGACGTCACTGTATTTTCCTAAACTCGCGGAAAAATTCCGCCGTTATAGAGCTAACTAATTGCGGTAATAGATTTTATAAAAGCAATAAAAGTTTGAGCTCCGCAATATTGCTGTGGTTTGAATTGCAGGAATAAAGAAATACAAACTTTTCTCTACTATTTTATAATAGTTTCTTCAGAATAGAAAAGGACAAGCAAGAATAAAGCAGTAGTAATTGCTTTGTATCTTATTGAAGTTTAATTGTATCAAATGAAGTAGATGAAAGGCATTAATGGTCAGCTTGCAAAGAAACAAGACGATACGCGAGGATGCGTAAAAGCGATTGAAAATTGAGTGGCTTCTATTTGATGCTTGCGTGATGCCAAGGGTCGCCTCGTTTCGTCTCGTTTCGGTGTAACCTGACCCAAAATTGCAACTGTCATAATATTAGAGCAAGAGCCCGCGAGGGCCAGACCTAACCGAGGTAAGAACGACCAGTTGCTGGTGTCTGTAAAGGTCACAAACAGGTAAACTTTCAGCTTTACGAAACGAAGGAAGGTCTGGCCCTCGCGGGCTCTTGGTCCATATTATCGTGTCACAGACACAAGAATTAATAGAATCGTACTGGACGTGTTCAATTGATATTTATCTTCGTTGTACGCGGCTTATTCAAGTTCGAGGTTGCGAAGCCCTTAAGTGCTCGGGATTTAAATAGCATAGTACATTACATAATACATAATATACTACTATGATTAGTGATTACATATAAGTAAGAAGTTCTACATCTACCGGTGCATTTTGATTTAGGGTCAATTCAGACAGCAACGCGACGCGTAGATAGACGCATTTCTAAATTTGTACTAAATTGACAGATTTCAATTGCGTGAGACGTCTTGCAAATCTGTCAAATCCATACAAAATGCAACCACGCGTCGCGTTACGGTCTGAATTGACCCTTAAACGTTTTTTCATATTAATTACACCAGATACTAAAGTAATTTATGTGTTGATTAAATTAAATATCCGTGTTTCTAAAAAGTCGGTCATCGACCTGTTTTTTGTCCTTTTTGCTCGTGACGTCGCAACTCGCACACTCGCGTGACCATGAAGGACGTGGAATTACACAGAAGTGACAGAGACGGATAATATTAGGTCAACGACATTGCTCCTAGGCGGCCAAAGGATAAAATATATGCTGTACACCTGCAATAGGGCGCAAGCACTCATAGTACTAGACGCCGCCGCCGCTCTACGTGTCGCGCCTGCTCTGGTCCATGACGGTCGAAGACGTCGTAAACTACATCCGCGAGAAGACCACCTACAACTTGAGGGTGGAGCGTCTGCACTCTCGCCACAAAGTGAATTTCATTTCCTTTGTGGTGAGAGTGCCGACTCAAGTTTTATCCATCTTCGAGGCGGAGGAGTTCTGGCCCGCCGATGTAGTTTACCGAAGGTTCCGGGGGAGGCTCCCGAACGAAGCGCGCATCACGTCGCCGAAAGAGACTTAACGTGATAAAGTGTAGTGTGATTGTGTGTGTGAATGTGCAAATAATGTATATTAGGATAAAATTGTTCGGCGTGCATCCGATGTCTGATTGCCATAACACACGTTTTTACTTAGCATGGGATTAGACGACGTGATGTACGCTACCTAGCTTTTATACTATTGTATATTATTGTATGGTATTTCTTTAGCTTGATGTTATACAGTAAAATCGCACTAAATAGTATATATACAAATTGTTCAAATATTTTTAATATGTATATGAATTGATTAATCTATAAATGCACGTTGCATGTTGCATTCAACTTCCTTTCAACCTAGTAACCTTGTGATGTACGAGACAATTGACCGGCAGGTCATCTCGTCTCCTTATTAATTATATACTAGTTTTCGCTCGCGGACTACCACATACAAATCCAGGATGCTATCCAGATTTCAGGGACCCGATTCTCAATCACTTGAAATTTGAATATCCGCCCGTGATAACCACGCGATAACTTTCCCACCTCACATTCGAAGAACCGCAAAAATCGGGCCGCATATCAATCTTTTAAGATTTTTATCAAAGGACATTAATTTATATGTGTAGGTACACTTGTTTAAATTACGAATGACTAAATAATAAATTACGAATAAATAATTTTATACTAAGTAATTGCAAATTATTATTTGTTACCTCTTATACATAAAATTTTTCACATTTGTTTCCAATTATCGCATCAAGAACAAAAGAGATACTTAACAATCTGTGAATACGAATTATGTAGAATTTATTGTCCGTTTTAGAGTAGTTGGTGATCAAAATATAACTTTTCATAAGAGAAATGAGCCATGTTTTGTTTTTTAGAAATTAAGTTAATGAAGTGCTGTAAAAGTATAGGACTAAAGCTGTAGTTAATTACTTGCTGAGTTTCTAATTAAGTATAATCTCCTGGAGCTCAATCCTCCTACCTCGAATCTGCGGGATTTTTTTTCGAGGTACCAGAATTGGGCCCCTCTACTTATTTAAGCTTAGCGCAAACCTACGCGACCAAAGCGACTGCGAAGCGGTAGCGTCTACCGCGCGGCGGACGCTGCCCATGTAATCTTATGGCGCTGTGCACACCTGCACGACCGCGACGCGAAATGTTCGCGTCGGCAAGCGGAACGTGCGCGTCAAGTTGTCAGACGCGTGTTTTGAAGTTTACATAACTAGACTTCTTTTTTAAAACCTTTTATATATTATTTTGTACTACTCTTTATGATTTCTTGATTTGTTTACGTTTTGATAGATTGTGTCATGAATCAAATTGCCCGATGTATTATTTTTCTCTATGATCATGATATAAGTAGTCGCGCAGGTGTGCACGCCAAGTTTCGCGTTGCAGACGCTCCCAATTCGCGTACCGCGTCCCCTGTCACTGACGCGTAGGTTTGTTTTAAGCTTTATGCGTCATAATAATTGTGTTTGTTATATTTTCAGTTACATCGTATCGAGTACGTGCATACGCGACATCTCATATACCGCGACGTAAAGCCAGAGAATTTTTTAATAGGTAGAACAGCAACTAAAAGGGAAAAAATCATACACATCATTGGTAAGTTGAATTATTTACTAGATTAAATAACTAAGATATGATTATAAAGTGAAAATGGACAAAACAAATCCAAATTTATGACAACCTACGCGTTTATAACAACCTACGCGTTTACAACCCCTTAGATTTATTCTGATATCAACGCCTTATAGATTTTCATCGCGCGAAGTTATAGAGGTGAGGGCGGATAGGTATTGGTAAATTTTAGACGACTCTAAGAATATCATATATTAGATTAGATGCCTTCCTCAAATATATAATGTCTAAATATTATGCTGCACCGGCTACATTTTGCTTTGATTTATTCCATATCGAAAATATTCTGTGCCTAGAGGACTTTCAAGTTAAAAATACTATTTTACCAGTATAAAAATGTGAATAGCCGATAGTTGTTTCACCTTGTCATAACAAATTCGTTCTTACCGCGAGTAATTACCGCACTTTCCCGTCTGCCAGCTGCGCTCGCGCCACTGTCACGAACTGACATCTCCATACAAACACAGCATAAACATAGGTATATTTATGCTGTATATCTTATATATAAAAATGGATTTTCAAATGTGTTAGTCGCGCTAAAACTCGAAAACGGCTGAACCGATTAGGCTGATTTTAGTCTTAAAATATTCGTAGAAGTCCAGGGCAGGTTTTAAACTGTTTTAAAGTGACACGAAGTTCACCGGGACAGCTAGTTATGTATATTGTAATAGTCTATACATATACGGTATAGATATGTCAGTATAGTAGACCACCTTTATAAAAGAGTCTAGATTCTAGAACGTCTCACGCACACAAGCGTAATTTCAGATGCATCTTAGGAGAAATCAGAAGAAATACTTTAAAGTGTCTCTTGTAATGGCGCATTTTCACTGGTCGATAGTGCCCGCATGCGGGGTGCGGGAGATTTGTGAAACGCAGGCCACGACCAATGACAATGCGCCATTAGTTGTCAATTAGTTGTCATAGACACCCCACATGTTTTATACCGTACGAATTAACGACTAATGAAAATGCGCCCTAATGTAGGGACCGCCGTCTTTAGTTTTTAGCAGTGTTAATGCTCTACAAACAGAATATCCTCAGTCTAAGAAATAATCCTTTTAAAATTCGTGGATCTAAGGCTCTACAGCTTGTCTTAGAAACAGACTTCATAATTATTATGCACAAACATTAACTAGAAAAATATAACCCTCATTCTGGTACTGTCGTGTCGGGTAAAATAATAATGTACTAGATGACGCGCGCAACTCCGTTGCGTCAAAGTTTGCTTATCGTGCGAGAACAGTATATTTTTTCGGGATAAAAAGTAGCCTATGCCCATCCCCGGGACTCAAAGTATATCCATACCAAATTTCAGCAAAATCGTTTCAGCGGTTAGGGCGTAAAGAGATAACAGACAGACAGACTGACAGAAAGACAGACACACTTTCGCATTTATCTATATGGATATGTAAGTAAGGATGGTACTTAACACAATTACCTGGTGATTGTAGTGTAGTTAACATTTGGCTGAGTGGAGGTTGTGGGGGCATTTTCACGAATCAATAGCCTCTCGGCCTTGGTAATCCCATTATGCACTGCAGACGTTAGCGGTGGCCTCAAACGACTTGCCACTTTCCTTGCCTATTGTTACAACACAGTTTAGATTAAATACTAATTGTTGAATAAATAACTGAAGAGACCTATTATGCCCGGTTTTTGAAGGTTTTTTAAGGGGTTTATATTATGGTTACTAGCGTTGAGAAACCACATGTCCCTTAATAAAAAGCAGCTCTTCTATACCGATTTTGTTTCCACAGCACACAAAAAGTACTGGACAGATTTTCAAATTATTTTCGCCATTACCATTCTACATTAATTCATACTTAAAAGGACATCCCCCGAGCAAACGACATTGACCATACATTTGCCGCGTCGCGTCGCCGAGATCGCACCAAAACCCTATTTTTTTTTACTTATCTTAGTTCAAAATTGACCTAAAAATTATTTAAAACGTGAAATATGTAGTTTATGATATTGTCGATCTATTAGCGTGTGTTTCAAATAACAGTAATTTGTAAATACTAAGGAGATGCTGAATGTATGCTTGAATTTTAATAAATTGGCTTTACTTTGGAAGCTGATATCATGAGTATAATAAACAAAAATAGAAAATTTAAAACGTGGAAAGGAATGTTGATATACTGAAGATTATTGCTGTATTTTTATTATAACTTTGTAGCTTTCAAATTATGAGTTTATAAGCCCCTAAATACGGTAAATTACGGCGAAGGAAGCCGTAGGGAAGGCCCTTAAAGGACTTTATTTTTCATTATCATCACAACCAACTAACGAAGTACTAAGCTAAGCTAATGAATAAAAAAAACAATCGATTGTTCGATTAATCAATTTTGATGTAACAACACTACTCTCCAACCGTCTTACGGTTTTTCCAAGGTTTTTCGATCAGCACGAGAATCTGACGCGAGTTTCACAGTTTTTACCCATCCCACAAAAGTGCTCAACGCCGCTAAAGAAGTTTTCACTTCAATTAACTGGTTTTAACTGATCATTAGATTGTTATTTGCTAAATATTACAAAAAAAGTGTTATGTTTATCTCTACATTTTTATTTGCATATTACCGAGACACCTAAAAATGGCTGAAGTGTCTAGAAACTCAGACGTATATTGTGAAGCTAAGAGATTAGTTTGGTCCCATTATTCATTTGTTTACGTCGATGACAGATGTTGAAGAGTGGAGGTTAGCCGAAGCCATTGTATGTAAAACATTGCCATTTTCCTCGGTTTTAATGTCAATCATCATGAGCGAGGAAAAGGAAATAATTTCCTTTTTTCGTTTGACCATGAATTAAGTTAATACTAAAGAAACGGTTTAATTATCTGTTGTTATTTATGTTGTCTTCTCAATTTAAAAGTAGGTGTCATATCTATGGCATAAACAAAAAGATGCTATGGCTAGAAGAATATACTTTGGAATGTATTAAAAGTTAAAACGTGAAACAAACTAAAGCATAACTAATATTTATCTCGGTACTAAATTTTGCAACCAATTCGTTCGTCGATTACATTTTTCCGCGATGAGAAAGAAGCCGGGACTCTACAGTAGCTATTTAATAAAAATCAGTTCTGTGGTTTAAGCGTGAAAATGTAACAGACAGACGCACTTCCGCATTTATGATGTTAGTATGGATATTCCTATGGATTTAACTGAAAAATGCAATTGCAATTTGGTGTCGCTATGGTGACAAAATGCGGTGCAAGTTGTAAGTGGGCCGCGGGCGACACTATCTGAGCTGTCAATCGGTTCCGGTATGATGTAAGGAGTATCTAGCTCCATAGAAGACTGCATAGATAAAGAACTAAGGATCATTTTATTCCCTTGGATAAGTAATAAATACTAACTTATGCTTCGAAAATATATGAAACTAGATGCAACTTCATCTGTAACAACTTCAATGTACTATCAGAGAAGTTGATTCCTAGACAGATGGGAGACCTACGTAGTTTGATCGCGTTACGTCAAACCCAGCCGACAGATCACAATTAACATTGAATTGACATGATCCGACCAAATGACGTTGGTCTGTCAACTGCATAGGAATCAATTTCCTCGATGGTACATATACATACCTTTCCGGGTCTCTTTGTATCTCAGCTCCGTCCGAAACTTTATCAAAATCGCTTCCATTAGTTTAAGCGTGAACAGTTAACGGACATATACACTTTCGAATTTATATAGACCTCTCTAAGGGTAGGTCAGTGGTTACACGTAAACACGACGCGACGCTGCCGCAAACCAGTCTGTGTGTAATTGTTTTAATACATAATTTAATAAAAACTAAGCGCTGTGTCGCGTGTCAATGTCAAGCGACCCTAAAATTTACTTAGGAATTAGAAAAATAATAACCACCAACCAGTGACCAGCGAACAATACGTTAGTCACACGCCGGAAGCTGTCAAGTCGAAAATTCTGCAATATGAATGCTAATGTGCGGTGTTCTCCAAAAATAATTACGCTTACCCAACCTACTGTTGGGTAATGTCGCAATCACAACCGAGTAATTCAATCCTCCAAGTGATTTGTGGTTGAAAAGTATATTGGAGTATATCCACGTTGGCCTAAGATGGACAAGCGAGTACGAACGTGTAGAAAGGCATTTTTGTCTATGTTAGCCTCTTCCAACTTTGGTCCATGATGGATTCGCTTGATTACTTTTTTTTAAAGACTCATTACGACGTGTAGAGTGTAGACTGTTACAGAGGAGCATATTAATCTAAGAATTGCCTCCGTAGGCATTATATTATATTAACATTGACTATGCACCCTGTGGGATGAATGATGGGCGCCTCAAAGGAAGATCCTTTGACCGAGCAAGATAGCATGCTCGGTCAGGCCGAAGCCCTGCTGACGTCATTTCGTTGTGTACCACTTGCCAATCACAGAAATTTCGATTTCGCAATGCAGGATTCTGCGCGGTTTGGTGTGCTACAATCTTATACAATATAGGTAATCATGGTGGCCATGGTTATTAATCATGGCTCAACGTGTAGAGGGACCTTGGCGCTATTAGAGACCAGAATGAGAACATTTCGTCCCAAAACCACTCGTCCCATTGGAACGTGGGACGTAACACTGGACTAGTCTCGCTTATATCAGCTCGATTTGATTTACAAATACGGTTACAAAATGGATCAGAAGTAATTTAATGATGTAGTCTAAATATGGATTTGTGTTTGTCTATGTTTTATTTAATTGTAGAATATGGGTATTCGGTTTTATATAATAGGGAATATTACACAAAGGTTATAGCTGAGGGCGCAATTAGCACATACAGATTGACAGAAACGTCGAACAAACCTTCTTTACCCTCTATGCTGGTGGTGCACATTTCAGTAATAATACTTATATCCTATTATTATTATTTTTGTAACAGCCTGATAAAACTTTTTCTGTTGAAAGACTTTGAAAAATGAATATACTCAAGTATAGGCAACTACCCTTCCTAAAAAAGCCCTTCCTTCTCCTTTAGGTCTCGAAACGGAATTATTTATCACCCTACTAGCTTTTTAGTTTTAATCTGAAATAAATGTTGTGTATTGTAGAAGGATATTAAAAATATGAGTGTTTTTGGATAACTTAACTATTTAATAATGATTTGTGGTTAATAATTATTATCATCCTCTGTTTAATAACAATTCGTGGAAAACCCAGAAAATTGTTGTAGTATACCAAATTTAAATTTACCTCGTATTCTGGTATACAAATTTCACAATAATTGTTGTTTAATTCTGTGTTTGTATGTTTCAGATTTCGGTTTGGCCAAAGAATATATAGACTTAGAGACAAACAAACATATCCCATATCGGGAGCACAAGTCGCTCACCGGGACTGCAAGATATATGTCAATAAATACACATTTAGGAAAAGGTACGTATTACAAAATAAATTATATAGTTCATCCTTCATTCCAGTTAAAGGTGATCGCACATATTTTGTCCGCGCCGCACGCGCCCCATCCCAGAATTCGTTGTATGTCGGAGGTTACACGCTCAATCTGGACTCAGGTCAGTCCATCAGTCTGAGATTGACGCCATATTGATGGCTAAAAAGTACATAATAAAAAAAATATCAGTCCATCAATCCGTGGGTTGTAGTTCAGTTTCGCGTCAGTCTTTACCAGATTGATGGATCAGATTGATGAGAGACTGAACGTAACCTCCGACTATGAAATGACGGCACAAAATGCAGACAAATGTGCGATCAGCTTTAGGTTATTATATTATAATAAAAGAGATAGTGCATCCTTCATACAATTTTGACCCAGATATAAATTATAATGTGCTGGCTTCTCAGAGTTTGAGCATTTTTGCTAGGGCCTTAGCTTTAGGGTAAAAAATATCTTAGATCATTGATTTTATTATTAATAGTTTAAAACCCTAAGCTTTAAAACCCTTATAAAATGTTTACATAGCGATATCGCATTTGTTGCTGTTTTTTTTTAACAGACAGTAAAAAGTTATTTGCGGTGTATTTTTATTTGTAAGATGAGTTGGTCATTTATGAGCTTGTTGGGGCCCCAAAATAAAAAAATAAAACTCAGTATCTTTAGTAAGTGTGGATATATTTTTTATTTTTATTCTGCACACTATTATTTTTCCCTATAAAAGTTGTTAACAAACACTGCGGCAGGAGTCAGGGCGAGAGTCGAGACGATATAACGAGTGAACTTTTAATGGGGTGAGGTGTAACAGGATCACAGGGTATTGGTTGAATATAGCTTTATAGATTCGCAGATTTATATTAAACGTTCAACATAGAGAAACCTAGAACATGGTTTTGAACCTTAATTATGTAGACACAGCTACGAATAATAGACACAGTAAGATGAAATATCATTGTTTAAAATGTTACTTTCATACAAGCGAAGTGTGATAATTTAGTATTTAAGAGTCCGTATACGAAATTTTGCCGATGAATACGAAATTGCAAAGGTTCGCTACAGAAATATTATTAGGTTTTTCCCCTTATTAGACTTAAAAATATATATATTAATTATTAGATTTAAAATATATTTTAGCGCGGAAAGCCGACTCGAGCCTTGCGGCGAGTAATATAATGTGAGATTTAGGTTGTTTTGAATCGTGTTTTTTTGGCACAATTTGTTTTTTTTTCTTTTTTCTCGAATTGGATAGAATTTTATCTATAGATTATTTCTGTCGTTTTCTTTTTATGAATTACAGCTTCAAGTTGCCGAAATTTACAGCAATTCTTTGCCCATTTTCTCTAAAATTTTGCTGAGTTACATAGTTTTTTACTCAACTATTTCATATTAAAGTGGTAAAAAGTAATTCCTACATTTTATAGACGACTTTCTCAACAGTACATTGTATTTTTTTCATACCGTTAAGAGCCCGTACCATCTTTTCTACTGCTCTCTTCACACTCACGCCCGTCTTTCATATGCCAGGTGAAAAAGGACGATCGCCAAGTTAGCGGGCAGTTATAGGTATTCTGTTTTTTAAAGGGTTTTTTATATTAAAGTGGTAAAAAGTAATTCCAACATTGTATAGACGACTTTCTCAACAGTACATTGTATTTTTTTCATACCGTTAAGACGTCAATACAATCCATAAAAAGGTGATATTCTAAACCTTTTACAGCAAAAATCACAAAACTGTCGCGGGTTTGAGTTGGATTATTTAAAGATTCTTAAAAAAAAATAAAAAATCTAGCTCCAACATTACATTATAATTGAAATGATCTTACATTGCGTTGTGCATTAAAACTTATAGAAATACTGTATTTTAACTGTTAAATCACGTCTGTTAAATGAGCGAAATCGGCGAAATTTCGTATACGGACTCTTAAGACGTCAAAACAATCCATAAACAGGTGATATTCTAAACCTTTTACAGCAAAAATCACAAAACTGTCGCGGGTTTGAGTTGGATTATTTGAAAATACTTTTAAAAAAAAACTAGCTCCAACATTAGATTATAATTGAAATGATCTTACATTGTGTTGTGCATTAAAACTTATAGAAATACTGTATTTTAACTGTTAAATCACGTCTGTTAAATGAGCGAAATCGGCGAAATTTCGTATACGGACTCTTAAGACGTCAAAACAATCCATAAACAGGTGATATTCTAAACCTTTTACAGCAAAAATCACAAAACTGTCGCGGGTTTGAGTTGGATTATTTGAAAATACTTTAAAAAAAGAAACTAGCTCCAACATTAGATTATAATTGAAATGATCTTACATGTTGTGCATTAAAACTTATAGAAATACTGTATTTTAACTGTAAAATCACGTCTGTTAAATCAGCGAAATCGGCAAATTTCGGACTCTTAAACATATTATACTCGCATACTAATAAATACACAGGATGTAACAAAACTAAGTGATAATACTTAAGGGTTGTACGTGTCCCTTATAGAGAGTTCACTGTGAAAGTAGCAGTGCTGAAAGACCATTTTTTTCACTTTTGTATGGGCTAGCGCCCCAGCGTCACGAGTTTCCCCATAAAAAGTATCCCCCATACAAAAGTAAAAAAAAAGGTAGGTATTTCAGCGCTGCTACTTTCACAGTGAGCTCTATATAAGGAACACGTACACACCCTAAAGTATTATCACTTAGTTTTGTTACACCCGTGTAACTGTTTAAAGTTTAAAGTCATTCGTATTTGTCTACCATGCCAGACAGAGACAAGCATAACTTTTATAGTTTTTCACTGTGTAAATGTTTTTATTAGTGAGACGGGCAGTCATTCAGTATATAAAATAATAATAAATGACTTAATTATGAATCCGTATGGAAAGTAAATAATATTGTATCTTTAATCTTAATCTTAGTATAACGGAATATCGCGTGATACAACGAAACACGTCATACAAATCCTAAAGATAAAGTAGCTGTGTTTTACAAGTTACAGGGCATTTTCAAAAAAACGTGTACAGGGTATAAAATTACATTTTAATTTTTATGTAGGTTTTTTTTTTTCTATACTGTAATAAAAAATATAGTTTATTATACAAAAAAACTAAAAAGAACGCGGAATATAAGGAATTTTCCTGATAATATCAAAAATGACCGTAGAAAAAGTCACCCAACGGAGGTCACATCTTGGTCACATAATGCTACCTTCTTGTTGTTTTAAATTGTTTAAAAATTAACCATCTTATTAAGCACCAATACATTTTTGGTATCAAATACTATACAAGTTTTGCAATGTGTAAACAATAACAATAATCAAAGAAAAGTGATTAATAACAGTAAAACTTGGTCACATACCTGAATAAAGAAATTGAAACACCTGCACTTCAACAACATTTCCGCGCTTGTCACTAGTTAGTTTGCCAGTGAAAACAAAAAGACGTACCTATCGATGAAGAACATACGTTGTTTTGCCAGATCGTGCGGAATACTTTCTAGTATTAGAAGAATTTTTGCAAAAACGAGCGGTCACAAAGCGGAATCTTCCGGAAGGCTAAAATTTTCGTTTTAAATTCAAATTAATTTTTAAAAGAAATTACATATAAAAATATATAATTGATACCTTCAACATTTGACTTTTGAGATTTTAAATTATATATAGAAATCACTTCCAATGCTGGATATTTTTAAAAATCAATCATTATCTGATCTTAGTTGGAAAGGGGACAGGTATATTTGATGGTTTTCAATACTTTAAAACCTTCGTAAGTTTTTTATTTAGTAAAGTAACAACAAGACGACAATTTCTATATGTATTTAAACATAATATACTTTCTTCACTTAAATTAATATATTCTGTTAAAAGTTATTTATCTCAACAAAGTCGAGGGACAAGGCAAAATCAGGGGGTATACATTTTTTTGAAAATGCCCTACAACATAACGTTATTCATTATTTTTTATTATGTGGTAATTTTATCGTAAAGAAACATTTTTTGCCATAATTGAAAAATTTTACCGCTTTATACCAGAGTCGTTACATAGAAAATCAGAGAAAAAATCCATTTTAACTATTTTTTCCCTTAATAATGCAATGTATACGCTATACAATGTTTACTCCTTGTGTCTATCAAGTATCTTTTCCAGCCAGTGCAGTGTAACAAATAAGGGCGAAACATTGTATAACTTTAAATGCATTCTTAACCCTTAACTGGTATCGGGGGTCAAAAGTTACCCCAGACGTTCGAATTTTCTATGATCAAAGCGCACGGAAGTGCGCAGGCCTAGTTCCAGCAGGCCGCGCGCATGCCGTGCACTATTTACACGAACCGTTTCGACGCACTTTTGACCCCCCCCCCTGTAGCTCAGTGTCTATTGCAAGTGCAAAGATAAAATTATACCTACGTAATTATATACTAGTACTTACGCACATACGCGTGAGTCGGTACATCTACGAACTTTAGAGGCTACTTCCAAATGTCCTAGCGTTATGAAATTTGGCACACAGGTCGTGTGTTATATTATGTAGAATAACAAAAAATTAAGAAATTTTAAAAATCGGTCAAGCGTGAGTCGGCTCATCTACGAACTTTAGAGGCTACTTCTAAATATCCTAGCGTAATGTAATTTGGCACACAGGTCGTGGTTATATGTAGATTAACAAAAAATTAAGACATTTGAGAAATCAGTCAAGCGTGAGTCGGCTCATCTACGAACTTGAGATAAAAATTCTTATGTACTAGTGATACAATGAGAATACGATGAGGATGGTGCGAGGAGGAGAAGGGGGGTATAAAATATTGTCATGTATAATTCACACTGTATAGCTTAATAAATAAATACTGTTTACTTAAAAATTTGGCTTCTACTGATAGACTAACAAATACCACGAGCGGCATATATCGAAACTATTGTTTGTATCGGGCGTGGCACAAAAAGAAAACAATAAACATAGGTATGATTTCTTGAAAAAAAGTATTGAAATCCCACCAAAAACATGACGGTTAAAATAGGGCCTAGTTCCTATAGGCTAATTTTTGGCCTAAAAAAAGAGTTGAAATCTAATCCAATGCCAAGTTCAGATGCACTTCACCGATCATAATCATCTTCATCAACAGCCTGATCCATAATACTTCTAAATTTAAACTGGCAGGTTTTTGTGCTATACGTAACACTTGATTAATTATATAATATTTATAGAATTAAATTAACCTGCCAAGTGTAAATTAGAAGTATTATGGATCAGGCTGTTGATGAAGATGATTATGATCGGTGAAGTGCATCTGAACTTGGCATTGGATTAGATTTCAACTCTTTTTTTAGGCCAAAAATCAGCCTATAGGAACTAGGCCCTATTTTAACAGGTTAGTTTTTGGTGGGATATCTTTACTATTTAAACATGTACACACTTCTGATTCTGTGTAATCTCGTTACGTCGGGTAGTGCGGCGGATGACGAACGTACGTGGTTCTACTGTTGCTGAAAGTGGAGTTACATACAGTGGTGGGGTAAAAAATTACCCCCGATACCAGAAAAGTATGTTGTTTTTCAACGGTACCTTGTAATGGCCATTTACACGGGTGACTAAAGCCGCACAATTTTCGCCGCACGGCGAAAATCGACCGTGTAAATGGCAAGTCGACTACGCCGCATGCGGCTAAAGTCGCAAGCCCCAAAGTCGTGCGGCCAGCGGCCGCATGCGGCTGGTGACTAAAATCGACCGTGCAAACGCTCAGTCGCAAGCGATCGCTTGCTGCGAATACTACTCGACTGGTGACTTGCCGGGCTGACTAAAATCGACCCGTTAGTCACCCGTGTAAATGGGGTGGCGATTCGACTTGGACAGGCGATTCGACTGGTGACTTGCCGGGTGACTAAAATCGACCTTTTAGTAACCCGTGTAAATGGGGTGGCGGTTCGACTTGGACAGGCGATTCGACTGGTGACTTGCCGGGTGACTAAAATCGACCCGTTAGTCACCCGTGTAAATCGAGCTTTAAGCCGCACGATTTTCGCCGCACGGCGAAAATCGACCGTGTAAATGGCAAGTTGACTACGCCGCATGCGGCTAAAGTCGCAAGCCCCAAAGTCGTTCGGCCAGCGGCCGCATGCGGCTGGTGACTAAAATCGACCGTGCAAACGCTCAGTCGCAAGCGATCGCTTGCTGCGAATACTACTCGACTGGTGACTTGCCGGGTGACTAAAATCGACCCGTTAGTCACCCGTGTAAATGAGGTGGCGATTCGACTTGCACAGGCGATTCGACTGGTGACTTGCCGGGTGACTAAAATCGACCCGTTAGTCACCCGTGTAAATCGAGCTTTAAGCCGCACGATTTTCGCCGCATGGCGAAAATCGACCGTGTAAATGGCAAGTCGACTACGCCGCATGCGGCTAAAGTCGCAAGCCCCAAAGTCGTGCGGCCAGCGGCCGCATGCGGCTGGTGAAATCGACCGTGCAAACGCTCAGTCGCAAGCGATCGCTTGCTGCGAATACTACTCGACTGGTGACTTGCCGGGTGACTAAAATCGACCCGTTAGTCACCCGCGTAAATCGACACTAATGTTTTTCAATAATTTTTTAGATATTTCGGGAATTTTGAACTAAAATTAGCTTTTATGTAATAAGTACTCGAAATCTTATTCAGAAACCACCCAGAAAACTATTATACCAGTCTACAACGTGAAACAGCTTACGATCGTAAGGAGAGGAAGGAAGTCAGCTGTTCTAGCGAAATTATCATAGGTACAGTTTCGGATTCTTAAAATGATAGTAGCAAAGAAGGTGTATCAAGTATGACAAGTGCTCGTTATTATAATGTAAAGAAAATTTTGCCAAAATCACATACAAAACAGCAAAATTTTACGAGTAGTTTTTGGTTTTTGGGTTTGAACTGTCATTTTTTAATTTTTAGCCGATATCAAAATAAATTCGTGTGTTTTATTATTTAGAATAAAAGAAAAGATATGTTTATGTTTTAATATAGTTAGGGGCTGTTAAAGTAACAGTCGTCTAAGTATGATCGAAAACTTACATATTTTTTTTATATAAGGAAAAAAATATTATTCATGAATGTTATTGGCCTTAAAAGGTGAAATTTATTAAGGTTAAGAGATTTATTTCAGTACTTATACAAAACTAATTAATTAAAAAAAAAGCTGTTATGATATATTTTTTATGTTTCGTTGGAGTGGGGTCACTTTTTACCCCCGATACCAGATACGTTGCCTTTTTTAGCGAAACCAGCTAAGGGTTAAAATATTTTATTATTGGGGTTTAATATTGCAGGCGCCAGGCGGTTAGGTTAGTCTGTAGACTAAAGATTACTGTGTGTGCTTAAACACACACACACACAACACGCGCGCGCACGCACAAAATAGTTTCGCATCGCCGTCCCCATGACATGACATTCAAACGACTAATTCTTGTAGTTCTATATTTTTTATTTTGTTTCATAAAAATAATTATATCGTTAATTGTTGATCCAAAGCCGATAGTGGGCAAGATCTAGGCTATCTAAGGTCGTTCTAAATACGAGTCCATTGTGGGCAGTGTTTATTACGTGGGCGTTCAGATCTTTATCGTGACCTAGTCGTTGTGATGACATACATCAGGACTTTTGAACTTTGTGGGCCAAGACTAGAACAGATCCTTTAGTCCTTGCAGTTTGGATGTATTTTTATAATTAAGTCATTTATTCTAAATCAATACAAATAAAATAATCGGCCAAGTGCGAGTCGGACTCGCGCACGAAGGGTTCCGTACCGAACAAGAGCAAAAATAGGCAAAAAATTGTGTTTTTGTATGGGAGCCCCCCTCAATTTTTTATTTTATTTTAATATTATTATTAATTATTAAATAACACATACAATCAAGGATTTTGTGAAAATTTCAAGTGTCTAATAATTACCATTATTGAAATCGAGCAAAAAAGGCCAAAAAAATCACGTTTGTTGTATGGGAGCCCCCCTTAATTATTAATTTTATTTTGTTTTTAGTATTTGTTGTTATAGCGGCAACAGAAATACACAATCTGTGAAAAATTCAGAAGTCTAGCTATAGCAGTTTTTGAGATACATCCTGGAGACAGACAGACGGACAGACATCGAAGTCTCAGTAAAAACGGGACCCTATTAAGGGTCCCGTTTTTACCCTTTGGGTACGGAACCCTAAAAAGGTGTTAAATATTTTAGAGCACTGACCAAATGACAGTAAAAATAAAAATATATATTTTTTGCTAATGTTAGGATTATTGTTTTATGACATAGCTGAAGAAAGTAAAAAAAGGAATGGGGTGGGTTATAATAAAGCTTATTACGTAAGACTTGCCATTATATCCATGCAAATAGTAGGACAATAAAAATCTTGTGTAACGAATCTTGGCGAACATTGGAATATTAACATAAAATGTCAAGTTCAGTGTCTGTCGAGATTTGAATAAAGCTATTGACCTCATAACCAGTATCTTTTATGTACAAAATATCGCAAATTATGTAACAAATATTTTAGTAATTTCACGTGATCTTTAGGAATATAGTTGGATTTTTTCTAAATGAGTTTTTCCTATATTATTATTGTATCTGCGTAAGCTTTAAAGCAAGTTAGTGAAAACCTCCAAATTACTAAAGAGTGTTTGAGTCGCGTCCACAATAACCTTAAAAACATTTGCCATAATGAACATTCACATTAACCGTGAAAGTAAATTTGCAATTGGGTTAATGTCAATGCAATTAAAGTTGTTATAAAATTTCCGTAACATACTTCAAATTCTATATTGTTTATCCATACTTCCATACTAATATTATAAATGCGAAAGTGTGTCTGTCTGTCCGTCTGTCTGTCTGTTACCTCTTCGCGCCCAAACCGCTAAACCGATTTTGCTGAAATTTAGCATGGATATACTTTGAGTTCCGGGGAAAGGACATATTATAATACTTTTTGTCCCGGCAAAATGCACGGTTATAAACTTATGCATGAAATAATATTAATATTTTTGTATGTCTATTTCAGAACAATCTAGACGCGACGACTTAGAAGCGCTGGGGCACATGTTCATGTATTTTTTACGCGGTTCCTTGCCCTGGCAGGGTCTGAAGGCTGATACCCTCAAAGAAAGATACCAAAAAATCGGCGATACCAAACGAGCTACCCCGATTGAGGTGAGACTTACGAGTATATTGATTTCGAAATTAAAAAGTGGGAACATATCTTCAACAACAACTAAAAATGAAATTTATGTCCACCCTCGTGGTTTCGATCAATAAAGACGGATTTCCGGTGTGGTGGTTGATTTTGTTGTAAGGGACCAGTATCAGACAGAGAGCGTTTACGTCAGTTTTGGTGTAGCGGTCGGTTTTGCGTTCTTTGTGTTGTATTACGTTATATACACTCCTACTGCGTTCGAGCGGTCAGTTACACTCCTGTGTGACTGACCGCTCGAACGCAGAACGCTTGAACGCGTGACCGCTCTCTGTCTGATAGGTTCCTAAAAAGGCAGTAGCCACTTTGGTGCCTTTGCATTGCACCAACACCACGAACTGTGAAAAAGCGACAGGACGAGATGCAACATCATGCTGCCGTTTGATATTAACTTAAAGACAGACTTAAAAGAAAAAGAAGAAGACAGACTTAAAATCTGTCAGACGCTTTTTCGCGATTCGCGGCTTCACTTCTCCGATTCTCTATTCTTCATGACGTCATCAAATCTCAAATAAATGATAGTAGATCTCTCAGCCACTTGTTTACGGCTCTCTTCAGTGAGAGAACATCCCTAGGGCGCGTTGACACGTGCGCGTGTTCTGCGCGTATTCTGCTGTAGCATTTGGGAAACACTGCCACTACGTCAAACAACGGTAACATAAATCAACAGTACAATACGGTGTCACACCAGTACATTATGGCGTCTGATACATGACGTCACTGGCCAGTACACTGAGTTACATTTCAAAACTTCAGATTACGCCTGAGGGTCAAATCAGACCGCAACGCGACGCGTAGATGCATTTCTAAATTTGAACTGAATTGACAGATTTCATGAGCGTGTGACGTCTTGCAAATCTTTCAAATCCATAAAAATTTAGAAATGCATCTACGCGTCGCGTTGCTGTCTGGATTGATCCTAAAGGTGAACGCAGATTTGGGCCGCACCGCACGCACCGCAGTCGCCGCATTCGAATTCTTTATATGAAGTTATAGGCAAGCTCGCATACCTACCCGCGCCGCAGTCTTCGCAACTTCATATAAAGAATTCGAATGCGGCGACTGCGGTGCGTGCGGTGCGGCCCAAATCTGCGTTCACCTTTATTCACCTTTATGACGTCATCAATTCCCAAATCTCATTCCAGACGCTATGCGAGGGCCACCCGGAGGAGCTGGCGACGTACCTGCGCTACGTCCGCCGGCTCGACTTCTTCGAGACGCCCGACTACGACCAGCTGCGCCGCATGTTCCGCGACCTGTTCGACCGCCGCGGATACGTCGACGACGGCGAGTTCGACTGGAGCGGCAAGACCATGGTGAGGGCCGACTGTCTCGCTCTCGCGTAGCAGAAACAGTATATCTGTCTCGCTCTAGACTCTAATGTGTCGTCATAAAGCGGGACCGATACATCTGCCTCGTTCTCGTGTACTATCGTAATGACGCATCTTCCACGACCTGTTCGACCGCCGCGGCTACGTCGACGACGGCGAGTTCGACTGGAGCGGCAAGACTATGGTGAGGGCCGACTGTCTCGCTCTCGCGTAGCAGAAACAGTATATCTGTCTCGCTCTAGACTCTAATGTGTCGTCATAAAGCGGGACCGATACATCTGCCTCGTTCTCGTGTACTATCGTAATGACGCATCTTCCACGACCTGTTCGACCGCCGCGGCTACGTCGACGACGGCGAGTTCGACTGGAGCGGCAAGACTATGGTGAGGGCCGACTGTCTCGCTCTCGCGTAGCAGAAACAGTAAATCTGTCTCGCTCTAGAGTCTAACGTGTCGTCATAAAGCGGAACCGATACATCTGTCTCGCGTTCTTTCGTGTACTATCGTACCGACCCGTTCAAGAGAGCGACAAGAGTAAGGTTGTCTCGCTCTCGCGTAAGGGGACTAATGTGTCTGTCTCGCTCTAATGTACTATCGTAAAGGGGGACTGATGTTTCTGTCTCGCTTTGATGTGCTTTAGAGAGGCCCTTGCTTTACGGCCTCGGATTTGTCTGTCTCGTTCTAATGTACTATCTGACGCGCACACACAGTATATTCGCATTACGCTTTTACTACTATACAAGATACAATACTTTTTTTAACGCCTGATACATATTATGTACTGTTAAAAAACTAAGGGCCTGTTTCACCACTTCCTGATAAAGTGCCTGACAGGCTATTCACAACTTTTTGACAGATTCTCCATACTTCATCTGTCAAGTTAAGTGGTGGATAGCCTATTCGGTACTTATCAGGAAGTGGTGAAATATGCCCTAAATGTGTAATAGTGTTTTGGCTATGTCTTGAAATGCCGAAAACACTTAACTACATACTCAGTTGATTTTGTACTATGTGTAGACGCGTCAACGCTTTGAGATTTTTTAATATTTATATGACGATTATGTGATAGGATATTTAAATATTGTCTTTTTAGTTATATCTAGTTGTTTAAAAATCTCCTTAATAATTATATTTTTCGTTTCAAAATATTCTCGTTTTTACATACAGCACACACTTTGCTTTTTATTAACTTGCTATGACTTGGACTGAAGTAGAATAATACCTTTTTTTTGTTTTTACTATGATTTTGATGCAAATAACCAAGCTAACGTGACGTTTTTGATTGACTTAATATCTATAAAAAAAAATAATTCATGAAATTAATATTATCAAATAATTTTATGATTTTTTAGTAATAAAAAGTTTCATAAATCGGAAACGTTGCAATATTTTGATTTTCTTTATATAACTTTTAGCTTTAATGCAATATTTAGATGGTTAAACACTGCTCACTGTTATACTTGTTATTGGTTTGTAAATATAATTACTGCTCATCATTTATTTGTCTTTTCTTGTAATTTTGTAGCTTTTTATATACAATTTTTGCAGCACAGTTTTTATTCTTTGCAAATGCTTATCATTCGGAATGGGAATTATTCTGTAGTCATTTTAAGTGCAGAACGTCTATATTCGTCTATGTTAGTTTATTCTTCTTTAGACATATTTTACTTTTTTGATCTAATGTGTTTTTGCACGTTTGACTTGTTACAATCTTTAGATTATTTTAATAGGTCAAATTTCTATATACTTTAAACTCTTTTTGCTATTTATTTGGAACTCCTATTTACTTATTTTAATTTTATTTTGATTTAAGTTAAAAAAGGAAGCTTTATAATGAAGAGTAATGTGAAGACATGTATAGAAACGACAGGTAAATGATGCTTAATGCTCCGAACAAACGATACTAAATTAGGCTGCCTTCACATAAATAGAAGTCGCGCGGCTGCCGCACTACTCGCGACTTAATGTGAAGGCAGCCTTAAGGTATTACTTTCTCTTGAACTACACGACTAATATTTTCACTGTCGGTAAAATGACTGAAAGAAGGTAACTCATTTCGACCAATTTCTGACACTTTGTCTATTTGTTGCTATAGTCCGATCGCAGGCCACAAAGAAATTCGTCCAACACTCACTGTTTGTGTTTTTAACTCTCAAAGTTATTGGGTATCCCGCAGACCTTCTGAGCTAAATACTAATTTATCGGACCCGTCTAAAAAGAATACAAGTAAACAAGGTGTCAACAAAACTTTCATTTTACCGACTCCGATAATAATTAGTCATGGTATTTCCTTTGCAATTTAACACATACAAAGTCAGTATCAAGCCTTAGCTTTGAGTATCGTGTGTTCGCCGCCTTACCGTGCTTTGCATGTTGCATGCAGCCCGCCAATATGCACGTGATGAGAGTCTTACGCAACGCGCCCCCCTCCAATATCGTTAAAAATAAATCCGACAAGGTCAGTGGATGGTAGATAGCGGCTAATTGACTTACCAGTAATCCTGCCGGCTAAGTGTAGCTTAGTGTAAGAACACGTAAGTCTTCGACAGAAGTTTAAGATGTTTTGAGGTTAGGCCTTTTGTTCACCACTCTCATCCTTGGATTACTAAGAACTTGCCGGGAGTCGGCGTCTTGTAAATTAGTATTGTAATATAAGGATTTCCTTAGACGAAGGTGGTGAAATAAATGGTCTTAGTTAGTAGCAAACGGGATTCCATTGTTCAGTGCTCCAATATTAAAAGTGACAGAATCATGTTTGTGTCGAGCTGTAGTATGTATTTAATATTAAATGTACCATCGAGGAAATTGATTCCTATGCATTTGAGAGACCAACGTCATTTGGTCGATCATGTCAATTCAATGTTAATTGTAATCTGACGGCTGGGTTTGACGTAATGCGACCAAACTACGTAGGTCTCCCATCTGCATAGGAATCAGCTTCTCTGATAGTACAATTCAATGTAGTATTGTAGGGAGAGATGTCGATTAGATCATAGTTACTTACATTTCATGTAGGTAGTGTTGGCATAGTTTTAATTTCATACCTTGCATACATCCATTGTAAACTAAACGAATTTTGTTATCATCTTGCTTGTTAGACTTCGGCCCATTTGCGCCAGCCTGGGCCTGTTTTAAAAGTTGTTCAAAATGTGTTGCCTCCTCTACAAATATGCCACATACAAATAATATGACAGGCTGGAGCAAATGGACAGCTGCAGTAGTTTCATTGTTATAGTTTTGATAGTATATTATGTTAGCAAATTAATATTGTATGAATACGACTTTTTCATATCATAAAACCAAATATTAATGAGCTCTGTTTTGTTACTTCCAGTCTACACCTGTCGGCTCTATTCAGACTGGCCATGAGGTCATCGTGTCGCCAAATAGAGACAGACACCAGCCCTTCCACAAGGTAATTACACAAGTATTCCAATAATCAGCTTCTAGATATAGTTGATGTAAATTAATGCTTCTAATATATGATAATAAATTTAGTTCTTGCGATTGCTAAGTTGTTTTGATAATATATTAAGCTTAAAAAGGTTATTTTAACTTGATAAGTTAAATTCGTACGCAAATTGCGTACGTATAAGCACGCAGCGTGCACGCGCTAACGCATTATACGTCAATCGCAAGAACTAGGGTGTAATATGTAATTGACGTGACGTTTTTTGTCGGAACAGGATGATTTGTGTGATTTAATGAGTGGTTTGGGTGAGGACGATGAGGAAGCGCTCATACTGTACCGAGAGGTTTGAAACGCGACCCCGTGTGTTATGTTGTCTTACTACCGCCATACACGCCAAATTCATTGCGTGCATCATTTTATCTACATCGTTTCTGATATCTTGGTTATTCTGCGCTAAAATTTCAAACATCCATTGATCTATTCTATTACTATGCCAGTTGCCAAATATTGCCACGATACATTGCGTGTATTCCTGTGTTGACATCCTGATCATTTCGTGCTAAAATAATAATTAATCATCATTCTATCGCTATTCCTTTCTAATATAAATATTTTATAATGTTATATCACTATGATATGAATATAATTAACAGTGTTCTTATGTTTTGTACATTGGTCTAAATCTAATCCAATAATAGATTTTATAGAGCTGCGCTAACTGAATCTAATACCGAAATGTGTAATCATAATAAGATCTTGAAATATCAAGAGAGTAACAATAACTAGAGAATGATTTGTTTATACGTTATTTATTTATTTATGTAAATATTGTGTGATTTATATGTAGTACTAAATATAGAAGCAATAGAGTCCAATTTCTTGCTGTTTGTTCATTATTGTGCTAACGGCATAAATTGTTAACAAAAGGACTATTTAATAATCTTTATATTCCTCCTAGCTATTAAATCATTACCAATATACATATAATGTATTGAACAGTTGTTAAAACATACTTTTTCCGGTGGTTCATTATCATATTCTTCTCGTGCTAGATTACATTTACTAAATAAATAAATAAATATTATGTCTTATCATAAACATATCTTTATTATCTTTTCTACAAAATTTCGTGTTCACTAGGCTTGAATTCCGAAAATTCTTGTTTTGAATTTCGAACCGTACAAAAAAAGTTAAACTGTCAAACCCAACGCTTACAGGGCGCGGTAAAGGATAGCGGCACGGGTGGGACCACCAACACGGGCGGCAACTGGCCCCACAGCGGCAAGGCCACGCCCCTCACCGCCGGACACCTCACGCCTGCTGACAGACATGGCTCCGTGCAGGTATATTTAATATTGATTACTGATTCGTCCACATAAACAGAGTAGACAGAATGATAGAGTATGCCGACTTAGAACTAATGTAACTAATGTAAAAAAAAATTAGTTTGACGTATTATGACAAAAGTCGTCGCTAGGGTCGTTACCTACAAAATATTTAGTTACATTGTTTATATTTCGGCACATGCAAAGAAAACTGTCAGAATTAAATTTCAAAATCTTCTTTTTAAAAATAAATTATACCAGCCAGCGCGCCAGCCTTTAACTTATCCTGGCGAAACCCGAAAGAAATGACAGATATTAATACTCGTCCGTCTCTTAGTAGTCGAAGTACTGGTAGTTATGTCTATTGTGACATAAAGGTGCCGGCCGTTGGCAGCGGACGACATGAAGCAACCGAGACGAGGTGTCGTCGCGACACTACTGGTTTCTTTATTGTATTTCTATGAAATACTCTGTGCAGCTAGCGACACATTCATAGAAATACATAGAAATGACGTTTCGCGACGACAAGTCCGTCTGCTGCAACTTCATGTAGCCGGCTTCCAACTTGTACCTTTAGGGTGTAGCTTATGCAGTTATGCCGTTAGCACACTAATCAGTGACGCGGTTCATGAAAGCAAGAAAAGCCTAGATATAATAGACCTGCCTAATCCAGCTTTGGATTTATGTATAGGCAGTACAGGCCATGGCCTATGGGCGGCAGCGTCCTATGGCGTCCTAGGATGGCGGCAGAGTTCGTACATACAGGCGGCAAAATTAAAGTGGCCTATACTTACTCATAATTCATAAAAAATATCAATCTGGCCCTGGCCTAATCCATTAGTCAAATGAAGCCAATTTTTCTGTTGGTATTGTTACATATAGAAGCAATAGAGCCCAATTTCTTGCTGTTTGTTCATTATTGTGCTAACGGCATGCACCGTAAAATACCTACATTGATAAAAATCGGTCAGTGAACTATTTCTTGTCATCTTAAAACCGTAATAACTAATAACTGAATAGGATAGAAAGCGGTTAAATAATGTAAAAATTACCTCTCTATGTGATGACTGATGACAGTTGACACATAAAGAAGAATTGTCTAATAATAATAATATGTATTTTATTATAAAATATATAAAGGCTCCATTCCACCGCGGCGCACGCTGTGCACGGCCACGCGCACGCGTGGACGTGCACGGATTTATTTCTTTGACTTGAGTCAATTCGTGCGTAGCGTGTCCGTGGGTTGCAGTGGACACAGTCACATTATATTTTCTTACAAAGCGAAGCTTGACGCACGTGCGTAGTTTCTCCGTGCGCCGCGGTGGAATGGAGCCCTAAGACAAAAAAATAAATAGATTAATACAGATCGTAATCATATCATCGCCTGATAGTGTAAATTCTAATACCATATGTCATGGTATTAGAATTTATTATGTATATTAAAAAAAATATCAAGAACAGAATTTTTAAATACAACTTTTCTCAAACATTCGAATGGGAGGGGATTGTGAAATTAGCTATAACAATGAGTGATATGCAACAACAGATATTTTTATGTTTGTAATGTGAATTTAAGTTATGTGCCTAAATGTTTTATTTTTTTCAGTAAATAAAAAGTGATGTGAATTATGTACACCCAGCATGAATCCTATATTTTTTTGTGGAGCATGATATATTTTTTTTTTCTCTGAATTTTTATCGGTGTATTTATTTTTTAGCTGTTGAAGAATAAACATTTTCGGTATGTGAAATTCCCCGGCTCGGTGTCGACGGTTAGTTATCAACTTTTGCGCCGTTGTGTGGATGTTTGCATGGCCGTGTAATGCGGTATTGACTAAACTAAACTTTAATCATTAAAATTTTTATAATCTTGATGTTGACAAAGGGTTAAAAAATATTATCTATCGTAAAAAACAAAACGTTCTTTGTACTTTTTAGAGTACAGACTAGTAATTACATTCAAATAGAACACAAGCTCAAAGCTTTAAGTGTCATAAATACTGTTATGCCGTGGCCGCATATGCGTGTATCGCCCGAATGTTATATGTGGCGAAGCTTCGTGCGTTTTGTACGCTAAAAAGTTATCGCGATTAAACCAGTGGTCTCATATGCGTCTTCGCTGTTTTGTACGATCTATCGTGCTATAATCCAAGATGGCGTCATCTAGGCATTTGAACATGGTTGACGACGACTTTTAATTACATGTACGTATTACGTACGTGTAGTACGACGTACTTTAATTACATGTCTGCAAATTTATTCAGATTAATTCTGTAATACGCCATCAAGGAATCTCTCTTCTTCAATTCTTCGATAGTGGTTGAGTTTTCGTAACTTAGATTGCTTTTCAAACGACGCCATGCATCAGCCACCAAATGCTTTTTTGTATGATTTGTGTTTTTTGGATCCGATAATATGATGGGCTCATTTTCATAAAATATTATGAAGAAATTCCAACACCATTTCATCGCTCCATTTTTACGAATTATTATCAACCTTGAACGGCGCCGTCGCGCGTTGCATAAGGCACGTCTTGACGTGTTGAAAACAAACACGAAAGTGAACAACGCATATGCGACCACGCAGGGCGAATTGTTAGCGCGCTAAAACCCTTTGATGTACCGCCACCCGCGCGATAACGAAGACGCAGCCCGAATATTCGCGACGATAGCCGATAACGGCTGGTCACACCTGCGTGTATCGTCTCATTTCACGAAGCTTCGTGACGATACACGCATATGCGGCCGGGGCATTAGAATACGACCTTATTATTTGTGTTGCGTTTAGCGACAGTGTTACAACTTCACAAGAATGTTAAAAGTAACTTTATAAAGTCAATACCGCATTCAATTGATGCTTATTTTTAAATTTATTTTCCGTGAAGCCTTTACGTTTGATTTTTGTATCAGCTTCTAATTGAAAGAATCGTGCGAGATTCCATGTGACTTTTCGCTTTAATTTTAATTTTTACTACGAAATATTATGTTTCTGAAACCTAAAGTAGTCCAAAGTTAATCTCATATTTAAAAGATTTTAATTAGTTAAGTACCTACTTCAGAATTTTCGATAATATAGGATTATGGTATATGTATTTTGAATCAAATCGTTGATTAACATATCATGTAATTTAATATTAATGAAAAAAAAGATATTTCGACTAACGATATTACAACTTTTATCTTAGGTCAAAAATCAAAAAGGATAGTAACTTTGATTCCGTAATTATCGAATGCAACTTGACTTAAGCCTTTAATTTACTGGTACTCAACCTTTTTTTAATACGGGCCACAAACAGGTTTTGGCCTTGGAGTCGCGCCGGGCAACAACCAACATTTTTGAGGGTTAAATAATAACATTCTTCAAAATTTGCGATTTAAAAGTAAAAAAAATCAAAGACTTTCACTACGACTTTGCACTATTTTGCCGGTGGGCGTGAATTTCAAAATTGTTTAACTTCACACGGGCCACTGTTAGACTCCCGGCGGGCCGCAGGTTGTGTATAGCTGCTCTAATTTGTTAACTAATGCTCTTGTTTTGTTCAAACACAATTTATGTTGTTGCTCAGCACTTAACAGCTTTATAAAGTTACTACATATTTTGTTTTGTCGTAAATATTTTCTTGGATTTAATCTAAGGTACTTATAATCTTAAAATAGAATATACAGATGTTTAAATCGGTCTGATCAAATTTTATAGAAAACTACTTAAAGTATAAATATTGTACTTATGGTACTTATGGTTAAGAGTACCTATACTCTATATAGCATAACTTAATGTGCAAATAGGTTGTTTGTATAATATTTTGCATAACATTCTAGCTTAAGCATTATACAACGATATCTCTTTATCAATCACAAATGCGGCGGGTTTTTAGCGTGTTTGAAACAGGCTTACAATCACACATTTAATGGAATAAAATCTTATTTCAAACACAATGCTTTAGCCGCTGTGCTGACAATCAATGCCCTTTCACTGGCAAATGTCATTACTCGATGGCATAATATCGCTGTCACGCTTGCACGAAATTTACTGTTGTATAAATTTGTTGAAAAGAAAAATAACAAAATGTATACTGAATACAGTTCACAATACGCCAAGCTTATTATATTCTATGTTTATGTGAGATATTCTGCGTAAGGTCAAAAACTTAGTGCAACGGAAAGAGTGTAAATTTTTTTTTATCTCAACGTCCTTTATATAAGCAGCAGATTGTGTGCCTAAAACATCCGAAAGAATTCGATGATGCTATATTCCAAAATTGATGTTACATTTCCTCCAAACGCGTAAACGCAATTTGTCTTTTTCACTAAAGAAAAAGATAGACTATCCCAAAGGTCCAAACAGTAAGATGGACTATACCGTTCAATGACGTCACAGGTGGTGAGCTCGACGAACGGCGAGCTGGGCGCCGACGACCCTACCGCCGGCCACAGCAACACCCCCATCACGCAGCCCCACCACGAGGTCGACGTGGTGGACGACACCAAGTCAGTGTTCCAACTGTATGCATACCCTTTTTATTTTTTTTACTTTTATTTTGACATCTGATGCTGGCAACTTTAAAGGTTGATATACCGGCGTTGAATCGCTGTTGGAATATAGATTTTTCTATTAAAAATTAAAACCTTATGAAACATTTCAGCTAGAAAATGCTTTTAAAGTTGGCATCACTAACAAAATATCATGAGTGAATTACATACCCCGCGTTCCATTTAGCGTTAAAACGCTCAAAATGCCTCCTATTTTGATCGTTTTAAAGCTAAATGGAACGCGCTAATTGGGCTAATGACAAATTGTGAATTGTTTTCTAAAAAGTAATGTTTGGAATATTTCACTGTAGTCCTTTGAATAGAAGCTCAATTTTAAACCTCACACCTCATTAACTCATCGTTTTGATCGTTAACTCTAAGCTGCACAATCTTATTTCGAGTACCGCATTCCATGAAGTGATCACAGGCAGACTATGTAAAATCGTCATACAGGCAATCCGTCTATTCCAGATGCTGCTGCTTCTTCAAACGTAAAAAGAAGAAGTGCGCGACTCGCGCGTACAAGTGACGCGTGTGCCCCACGTGACCGCCCCGCACTCGCCCCGCCCGCCCCTCCCACACCCGCGAGTCTCCCCGAGCGTGCATGCGTGCGTCGCGTACGCAAAACTTGCGTGCTAACGTGCGTGTATGCGTGCATCGCGTACGCAAAACTTGCATGCATAATTGCGTCACGTACGCAAAACATGCGTGCACGCGTGCATCGCGTACGCAAAACTTGCGTGCGAGATTCGTGCTTGCAACTAGCGTACGTGCACACTTGCGCGCGTGTCGCACGCTGTGACGTCACCTGCGCGTTCCGCTCGTCGCACCAAGTAATACGTTCCTTTACAAACATATTACACTCCAAACTCATCACACGCACGAGTCATGCGTCACTATTACAAGTGTTATACGAATCGTTTCGAATCTACGAAACGAATAGGGTTTATTTGGAATACGGCGCGTAAACACTCAAAGAAACCGTCGTTCCACTTACATCGGCTTAAAGGGACGCCTTGTAATAACGTACGTAACGTGACTCAATGCAGATTTTGCAAGCGGTTTCAACAAATCTTTATTTTTGTTAATTTTTCATCAAAAAGAGTTAAGATATATTTTAATAGATTATGCGAAGTAAATCAACAAATATATTGTAATTTTTTTTAATCAAACTAGTGAAATTGTGATTAGCGCTATGTGTATGTAGTTATTATAATTTAATTTTTGATATATTAGTCACTATTACTTAATAATATATTAATATTGTTTCACCAGTGGGTTCCAGCTCGCTAGTAATGTACGATTAACGTAATTATATGTACTACGAAAAGACTTAGTTGTATGCATACGGACGCAGGGGATGTAGGTTTAAGTTGTAACGCGCTCTATGCCAAAAAGTGCTTTTTTAATCTGCACGCATAATAAAAATGTAAAAAAAATATTTAATTATTTTTTCTTTCCTGAATATTAGCTAATAATATATCGCGTCGACGACTTACTACTCGTAAGTCCTATATTATAAATGCTTCTGATAGGTAATCGAATGCCTTCATTGTTGTGTCATATGCGCACACTATCTTCAAGCTTGTGTGCCATTTGATTTTCAACACGACCACTAATGGATTTTTCTGATGTTTTGGTCTGAAAAAATCCAGGAAAATGTAAATAAATAATGCTAATAATATTATTATCAGCAGAGCCTTCCTTGGGATAGAAAATTTTACTAATATCTTTAGAATAAAACCGCAAAGCCAACATTTGGGCAACGGATGCGATAGTGTATGTTAGGACATCACAAAAGCCTAAAACCATTTATCTACTTGCAGTAAACTGAAGACGTAACATTTTTATGAAGTTACAAGAGTATTTGATACGTAGTACATATAATGTTAACATTATCGAAACGTAAACATATTTGATATTTATCTCACATTTGTGCCTCTCGCACTCATCTTTAATGTAGTCGTCATTTTAAAAACCTTACTCATCTGAGAGGCGTAGATGAAACCGAATGAACATGACACATAGCGTCAATATACAGTGCGGATCGCAGTATTAATTTCTCTGGAAAATTCGGCAGCTATTTAAATTCGACCAATTCTGCATTTCCTTATTTCGCAGGCTATGACATCCATAACTAAAATTTTACAATAACTAGACATTCACTTTCGTCAATAAGGGTAATTAGAAATCGGAGTCAATTAAACATTTTGCAAGTCTTTTATTCACTTTGTACGCAAAGCTTGCGTCGCGACGCAAAGTTGCGTGCGCGCACGTTTCGCCTTAAATGACATAGGGCGATTCAACATAATGTTTGCTCAATTACTATAAATTAAAAGTAAATTATTTTCATTGCTGGTGCACAGGCACCACAACCAGTCTCGCTTACAAACTACAGATTTTCCACCTTCGTTTCTTTTACCCGTATTGACCTACACTTCCTAAAATGTTCTTAGCGCGTCATTTAATTCGTTCGAAAACTCTTGTAAAATTATATATAGGAAATATTTTTTTTTATCTTCATACATACGTTAAAATTATCGATGTAGAATGATTTAATTGTGTGGTGTTAAACGAAATCAATGCTAGTAAATTTATATTGTTACCAGAACTGTTTTAAACTTGTTGAAAATATCAAAAACTTGTAATTTTTTGTCGACGACATACTAAACATCTTGTTTGATTCTCATTGAAAATTCATGTAAAATTAAGACGTCTGTGTGAGCATGGACCTCGATAATACAAATATCATCTGTATAATTTGATATGCCATTTAGAATGCACTAACTGTAAAATAAGAAAATCCTAAAGAGTTTTCTTCTGTTTTTACAAGCAGTCTACAATGTTGTATTGTCGAGGTCCATGTGATTTAATTTCTGTGTCATAAGCAATATGTAAGCGCGAACTATCATGTAAATATAGGCGAGGCGCGGTCGGCAAGTTCAATGTTTGTGTTCCCGTCCGTAGTGATTTATTTTTCATCCTCACTAAAGAGTATTTATTTGTCTTCGTTTCGTACCGCGAAGGTCCATTCCAGGTGAGAAAACTCGAACAAAATTCTGCGGATTGCACCTTTTTTACACGGGGGTGAAAATGTGAACCAAAATTGCTATAATATTTATGAAATACGTTGTTTAGCAAATATTGGGACTAAATGCAATAATACTCAGTGTAAAAGTGGTAACTTGTGGTTTCGCCGCCCGTGTAAAAGAGGTTTTATCATATCATCGACAAAGCGTAGAATAAGTAGTGTCGCTTGTACCCATTTAGTGAGTCCGTAATATTATATCCGTGGAGAGTACGTTGTCTTGTTACATATGTAATGAATTACCATAACATAGTGGATGTACTGAGATTGTGTGATTACTTTCGTAAGCGGCGTGATCAATATTGTTATAGTTTTGACTATAAACGTATAAGTTACATTTTAAGTCTGGCTAACAAAACATATTAAATTATTATTTCTCTTTCTTAAATTATTTATTTGTATTGGCAAGTATTGTAGCTTGTCAAATTTAAAGTATTTTAAATCGAAAATCGGTTTATTTCCTGTTAAGTTTTGTTTTTTAACTCCTGTCCGGGGTTAGAACTTATTTATTCCGGTGATAAGGATGGTGATAAGTGTAACAAAATTGACCACGTCGTGCCCTATGCATATTCTAGATATAATTTTATTTAGTCATTATGTACTTTAAGTTCAGTTTGTGCGAGAAGTAACATTGTATCGGCTCCGTTCCTATAGAGGCCACATACTTCCTTTTATTTATGCCTATATATTTATAGTTTTAGTGGGAATTCAATTGTATATCGAAATATGCTCCGATGTCGGTGATAAAGTATGGTGTATGTTTGTAATGCGTTACAATTTAACATTAAATTGATGCAGTTTAAAAATGAACTATTGTGAGCTAAGATTTGAAGTATCTTTCCGACTTGTTTCGAGTTTTATCACAAAATGAAATCTTAGCTTGTTATAAGTTCTTTTCTCGACTGTGTTAACGTTGATAAATTGTTTAGGTATAACGTGCAATAATATGTGTGGAATAGTTCAAAAGTATCGGCCCAGTCCAGCGACATACAAACACTAAATTATGATGGTGAAATATTAACGCTTCAACTCCCAAGCGGCCACAATATGTGGCCGCGACTCGCGAGAACAATAGATTTCCAAGAATCCGCGATCGAAGGATTTAAATCGAATCATTGACGTCAATAACAATATGATTATTTATTATTTACTGAAAAGACAGGTGATATAACCAATCACTAGTTGAAGTCACTACAATGTAAAACATTTTTTTAAAGAAGTCATAGTTTCCGAAACATCATGTCAGTCTGTATGTCGCTAGACCATGGGATTTCTGTGTGCTGGTCGAGCTGGCTATACTACAAGACTGATCGGAACATTTCATACCGGATTTCGGCGCTACGTCAATTCGTATTTGACCGCAACGACGGCCGCGGTAGCATTCCAAAGTGTATGTGCAGCGACCGTGTTAATGCTCGGCTATCGTTTGTCGTGGATTTGTCATTTCTATAGAGAAACGTATTGTCGAGTGCTTTGGTCTAAGCCACGAGGGAGTCACAAAATTTATTTTTATTTCAATTTGTAACAAAATGAAGTTTTATAACGCGCCTCTTGGTTTCGATCATGGCAGCATGGTTTCTTGTACCTTGTATATTATTTGGCGACCGACCGTTTTCACGCGGGAATATTTCGTCGCGGCCACTGACCAGCGGGGCTAATCACGATTCAAATTCGACTCGGCTTCGAAAACTTACGGCGATGCTATTGGTCAGCACTCAACACGGCAGGCATTTATTGGCCGTCGCGAAGTTGTCGAATCCGAGTCGAACATTGTGAATCCCCAGCAGTGTATAAATTGTACAGCTTAGGCACGTTTGTATATTTTGCTCTGGTTTATCGTGTGTGACACTGGCGCCATCTAGGAAAGGAAACTTGGCAGTTGTCTCTGTCTATCGTTGAGGCTATTGTGTCTGATCTCCAAAGGGGAAGAGTACGGCCAGGTTTTCCTCAACTCGCCAACCGCGTACGTTTGATGGATTTCACTAATCGATTTGTTGGCGGTTTGGTGTTGAAGTCGCCGAGAAGAATGTAACTCGTTTGGCGAGCGACAACGTTTCGAATTAACTTGTTGTGTCGTTTACATATTTTTAAGCGAGTACGCTATGGAGAGCGACGTAGGCGAGCGAGACGATTTTTAAAGTTTTTTTTTTTTGATAAATTATTGTAACAGAAAAGTTTTTCCCGTCGTTATAAATTATCGTAAACGTTACAGTATAAAGGAATGTAATTAACTAAGTCTTAAAAATTAACATAGCGATCGTACCTAATTGTTACTTTCTATTTGCTAGATAGAATAATCAAATTAGATCGAATATAAAGCATTAAAGTCGAACGGTTTGATCTCTTCGGGCCGGGCGTGCGGGCCGCGACAGATCTCGAACGTTTTAAATTGTTATTTAGTTTTCTTACGACGCGAAGGGAATTTCTTGAATCGTCTGTCGGCGGTCCGCGCCCCCTTTTATTCTATGTGTGCTAAATTTAAATATTTTGGAGGGTGTATGTATTCGATTAGTGCAGCGAGGCCGGGCGCGGCGCGGGCGCGCGAGATACGAATTTACAGGGGCGCCGCCCGTTGTTAAAGTAATATATATTTAGACGATATTAGTTGTTAACGAGCTAGAACTGGAACGAGTCGCCCCGCGCCGCCCCCGGCCGGCCGGCCGTGCCGAGGCACCGACTACCGGCTCCCGTCGAACTCGCACGGGCGATCCCTGCCCTGCGTAGTGTGAAGTGGCCGCTCCCCGAGCGAGTCAGCTCGGTGGAGTCGGCCGCGCGAGAGGTTTTGAGCTACTAACTTGTATAATACGTGATGCTTTTGAAACTGAATTGAATTCTTCTATTGTTAAGTATAAAATAAAATATGCATTATAATAGAAACGGTAAAGTTGTCAGTGTTTATTTTTTTCAGTAACGTGTAAAATATATTATGCAGTTTGACTTATACTTCAGTTAAGGTCACAACCTGTTTTCAAAAATACGAAAATATTTGTTAACTCATAATTAAATAAAGCTTATTATAAGATTTTTGTTTTATTTATTTTTACACGTCTTATACTCCTTACATTATGCGCCTTTATAGACATTAGTACATCGTCGGGGATGTGAATAGTTCTAATCAGCGTAACTAGCATCAATGGATAATTCCGCGTATCTGAAAAATTTAGCCAAGAGTTCTTGCTGCTACTCTGTTGATATCAGTTTCATTCGGCCATAAGGAAGCCAGAAAGGAGCGAAGAATCAAAGAAAAATGTGGAAAAAGCGGGGGAAATCTATTAAATCTAAATATTTGAACGAGATAACGAAATTTTTTTCGACCTACCCACTAATTCTAAGATTTTTCTTGTGACTAACCCCAAATATATTTTGTTTCAATTCTTGTGAATTGACAAATTAATAGGGGTAGCCCATTTGTATAAAGCTATGAAGTACCAGGAGCACATAACGTATGAAGAAGTGTTTACGTTAAATTTTTCGATCTACCCACTAATTCTAATATTTTTCTTGTGACTACCCCCAATATTTTGTTTTAATTCTTGTGAATTGACAAATTAATAGGGGTAGCCCATTTGTTTTAAGCTATGAAGTACCAGGAGCGCATAACGTATGAAGAGGTGTTTGTGTTCAATTTTTCTACCTACCCACTAATTCTAATATTTTTCTTGTAGTCCCCCAAATATTTTATTTTAATTCTTGTGAATTGACAAATTAATAGGGGCAGCCTATTTGTATTAAGCTATGAAGTACCAGGAGCGCATAACGTATGAAGAGGTGTTTACGTTAAATTTTTCGACCTACCCACTAATTCTAATATTTTTCTTGTGACTACCCCCAGTATTTTGTTTTAATTCTTGTGAATTGACAAATTAATAGGGGTATCCCATTTGCATAATTAAGCTATAAAGTACCAGGAGCGCATAATAACGTATGAAGAGGTTTTTGCGTTCAATTTTTTCGACCTACCCACTAATTCTAAGACTTTTATTGTGACTACCCGCAATATTTTGCTAGGGATACACCTATTTGTTTAAAACTTGCGTTCAATTTTTTCGACCTACCCACTAATTCCAAGGTAAGTATTTCTTGTGACTACCCCCAATAGTTTATTATTTAGCGGAACCACAAAACTCAACAAAATCTTGCATAAAACGGTCACTAAACACTTTTATTAACACTCTAGTATAAAACATGAATGTTAAATAAGTAAGAAATCTTGATTTGCTCTACAATTCTACAGGTTTGATTAAAAGTCTGATTGTAAATTTACATTTTATTTCAAATAACATTTCATTCTAAATCCGACATCTCTCTCTCTTAATTTAGAGGCATAAAATAAAACACACGCTCGCGAGCAAGTGTGTACCAAAATAACATCAAAATTGCACCAAATCAACATCGAAATGCTTAAAATACTTAACCTACGGAAACCGACGACTTATAATTGCTAGAAATACGAAGCAATATATTATTTTCTTTTCAAAATAAATATCCGATTTTGTATTAAAGTAAAACTTATAATAATGTATATGAAACTTATAAAAATAAAGATACCTTACTGGTAAACAATCCAAAGGAAATTAATAACGACGCGCCCTAGCCTAGGATAAAAATAATTTCATTGAAAAATGGAAATAATAAAATATTATATTTCGTTATTAAAATAAACACAACCTACAAGAATATAAACAGTAACCTTACAACTCATTTATCGGTCCGTTGACAACGAAACTTTTGACTTCGGTGATATTCCTGGTGTCATAATCGTTTACCTCCTCGATCAGTATATCCTCATTTTTGACGGGTATCAGGGGGAACAAGTCAAGCATTTCGCCGAGTTTTCTGCCCTTGGAGAGGAGAGTATTCGCGAGGAAATCGTTATCCATCCTCACATCCTCGATTTTGGTGTCCGTCTTTAGATGTTCGTAGCTCTCGTCCTTTATGATCGGCGGGATGTAGTCTTTGCCATCCTCGTAATCGAATTCCAGCTTTTTTATCCGCTTCTTGAGGCTTGGAGGCCAGTCCTCGTCTATGGGGAGGTCGACGTAGCCCCCGGGCAGGGGTTTGGCGTCCAGGGATTTGGAGTCCAGGTGTTTGACCACCTGGTAGTCGTGGTCGGAATGGTGCTGGCGGTTGAACGTGATCAGCTCGTCCATGTTGAATTCGCCGTCGTCGATGACGGTTTCGTCGGGCGCCATTTCTGAAAAAACGAGGTTTTATATTAGATGTTGCATTTAATTTATATAATTATTTCCTATATTTAGACAATAGAAATGTCTCACAACAAATGAGTGTAATTGTTACTACAGATTGTAGTAAATTATTTATTACCATAGTCCGGTAGCAAAACAGAGAGAGATTCATCTACATGTTATGAGTACATGACCCAAATACCAATATTTAAAAAGGAGCTACGGATCAATGACTTAGGCCGGTATAAATCAGTACTCAAGATGCATCTCGGTCTCAAGACGCGATTCGGCTCTATGATTGGTCCAAATTTTGACAATCACAGAGCCTGAACCGTGTCTTGAGACCGAGATGCATCTTGAGTACTGACTATTTATACCGGCCCTAATCTCTCCATCCTTTTACCGCACTTTAGTTCATTACTTCTAACATTATATTAATATAGCAAGTATAAAAATTTATATAGTTTTTTGCGAGTCCAATGTTGTAATTCAATAAATACAATCGGATGGCACGGTTGACTGGACGAAACTCTTACTTTTGTCCAAACAAAACTAAAATTCGTTCGCTTACATAACTGCAGTTTCCGTGATATTGTGCAAGTGTTTATGCTGCATAAACATTTGGTACAATATCAGACGATTTAACCTATCAACCCCCATAAGGACACCGGCGACCGCGACAACAATAGAATAACGATAGATTTCCAAGAATCCGCGATCGAATGATTAACTATAGTATACACAATACATACATATTAATAAAGACACACAAAATAGAGATACACACGCGTGTTGCCTGCATGACAGAAAAAGTGTCGTATGTCCTAGTACAGGAATGGCGAACCTTTCCGTAATAATGTGCCCTTTTTCTGAAGAAATCTTCAGTCAAGTCATAAACGTGCCATTCAATATTTTTTGTGATCCCATGCCTATTTCAAGAGTGAGTAGAGGTAACCACTATGCAGAGGAAGAACAACAACCTTCATTGCTGGTTAAAATTAATTAGATACTAGTTTTGGGACCAGTCGCGTTCCAAATGTCGCGTGCTACTGGTAGCACGCGTGCAATTGGTTTACCATCCTTGTCCTAGTTCATTACATAAAAAATGTTGAGTATACATAAAAAAATATATCTAGGTACATTCGAACATAGTATTTCCTTCTTTGGACGTCGGTTAAATAGGCACAAAAACTCAGGAAAGACGGTAGCCTCACCAGCGCCACAGACAGCAGCAGCACCAGCAGACACGTCGCCGGCTGCGCTGACTTCCCCCGCCGCCGGTTACATAGCACATATACTCACTTGTAGCGGACAACAGGGCGCGAGTGAGCGCGGGCGGCGCTGCGGCGGGCGCGGTGCGGGGCGCGCGCAGCTCGTCGCGGACCGACGGCAGCGCCACCAGCGCCACAGACAGCAGCAGCACCAGCAGACACGTCGCCGGCTGCGCTGACTTCCCCCGCCGCCGGTTACATAGCACATATACTCACTTGTAGCGGACAACAGGGCGCGAGTGAGCGCGGGCGGCGCTGCGGCGGGCGCGGTGCGGGGCGCGCGCAGCTCGTCGCGGACCGACGGCAGCGCCACCAGCGCCACAGACAGCAGCAGCACCAGCAGACACGTCGCCGGCTGCGCTGACTTCCCCCGCCGCCGGTTACATAGCACATATACTCACTTGTAGCGGACAACAGGGCGCGAGTGAGCGCGGGCGGCGCTGCGGCGGGCGCGGTGCGGGGCGCGCGCAGCTCGTCGCGGACCGACGGCAGCGCCACCAGCGCCACAGACAGCAGCAGCACCAGCAGACACGTCGCCGGCTGCGCTGACTTCCCCCGCCGCCGGTTACATAGCACATATACTCACTTGTAGCGGACAACAGGGCGCGAGTGAGCGCGGGCGGCGCTGCGGCGGGCGCGGTGCGGGGCGCGCGCAGCTCGTCGCGGACCGACGGCAGCGCCACCAGCGCCACAGACAGCAGCAGCACCAGCAGACACGTCGCCGGCTGCGCTGACTTCCCCCGCCGCCGGTTACATAGCACATATACTCACTTGTAGCGGACAACAGGGCGCGAGTGAGCGCGGGCGGCGCTGCGGCGGGCGCGGTGCGGGGCGCGCGCAGCTCGTCGCGGACCGACGGCAGCGCCACCAGCGCCACAGACAGCAGCAGCACCAGCAGACACGTCGCCGGCTGCGCTGACTTCCCCCGCCGCCGGTTACATAGCACATATACTCACTTGTAGCGGACAACAGGGCGCGAGTGAGCGCGGGCGGCGCTGCGGCGGGCGCGGTGCGGGGCGCGCGCAGCTCGTCGCGGACCGACGGCAGCGCCACCAGCGCCACAGACAGCAGCAGCAACAGCAGACATGTCGCCGGCTGCGCTGACTTCCCCCGCCGCCGGTTACATAGCACATATACTCACTTGTAGCGGACAACAGGGCGCGAGTGAGCGCGGGCGGCGCTGCGGCGGGCGCGGTGCGGGGCGCGCGCAGCTCGTCGCGGACCGACGGCAGCGCCACCAGCGCCACAGACAGCAGCAGCACCAGCAGACATGTCGCCGGCTGCGCTGACTTCCCCCCGCCGGTTACAGTGGAGAGGACGCTCTGGAATGAGATGGGTGTATGGTTAGGTGGACAGGAGGTGTGAAAGAGAGAGATTCTTAAAGCTTTTCGTAAGGGTCAATTTATAGCTAGCGCCTTAACTCCAGAGGGCCTAGACAAGTGGCAAGCGTTAAACGTAAACGCTAATGATTTTGTATGGGACTTACATAGTCGTACGAAAAGCCACGTGACCTATTCGTTAGAAACTTACGATTAGTAGTCAAGTGTCATTGCGTTTTTCTGTTCCATCAAACGACACGTTAGTCGTACGCCTAGCATAGCCATTTGGCACTTTTTGACAAGCAATTACGCTCCCTGAGCGTACTAACGCTACGTTTATAGGCGTACGCCGGATCCTTGACGCAAACGAAACAAAATGGCGATTTATTAATTAATTAGTCACTGATGGTGTTTGTTTTGAGTATTTTGTGAGTTTTGCGTACATTAAGACTATAAGTAATGCATATGTCGCAGTCATCTGGTTTAATCTGCGATTCGATTGAATGACTAGCGTATTCATTGAATGACTCCATTCAATTGAATGACTGAAGGACAACTAGTCAAGACGTTGACTGAAACGTTTAACGTCTTGACTAAACGTCATTATAGTGAAGACGTTGAATGGTACATAGGCGATATAGCCGACTTTGTAATGCTTGTTTAGGGTGACCAAGAGTTTGCAACCTTATTTTGAATAACAATAATTAGTGATATTAAATAACGATTGAGGACACGGCCATAATATATTATGATTCTATAGGTACCTACTTATTGTATTTTGTGTTCACGCAATCAAGAACACTAAAACACAAACCCCTAAATATCACAAAGTATAAACAATAACAATATACTAACCTTGATTTTGTTGTTCGTATTCGGCCAGTTTCGCCTCAAATTTTTTCTTTAAGAGTAGCCAGCGCGGAGTAATAATCGTGAAATCCATTTGTCACACTATTTTATAATCAACTAGCTGTCCCGGCAAACGTTTCTTTGCCATATTATTATATAAAGTATATCGCCCGTATTATTTTATTGAATTAGTGACTAAATAAGTATGTCACCATGGCAACGTCCATCGCTATCCCGTGACCCGCGTCGCATAAACAATAGTCGCTCTTTATAGACAAATAATTTGCAATAAAATAAAATTGCGACTATAATTAAAGATCTAAGCTATCCTATCTCTCAAGTTGGAAATAAGCACACATTAAAAAAAAACATTAAAATCGGTTAAGTAGTTTAGGAATCCATCGCGGACAAACATCGTGACAGGAGATTTATATATATTAGATAAAGCACTTTAAGAAAACTCAATCGCAAAAAATATCAACAGTGTTCTTTGCGCAAGTTGTTTGAGGCCATATTGGTATTGGCCACTACTAGCGCCGCAATGGAAAAAAATGAACTAAAATTATTTAATAGCCTGACTGATTTTATGTCCGCTCTTTTCAAAGGGCTATGTTACAATCCGCGAACTAGTTGGACGTTGGATGACGATTGTTCAATCGACGTTCGGCCGAGTCATTCAATTGAATGGAGTCATTCAATGAATACGCTAGTCATTCAATCGAATCGCAGATTAAACCAGATGACTGCGACACATACATTAAGACTATTGTGGGCTGCACATAACGAAGAAGTGTGGCTGAGGCGTCAACGGAGAAATATTTCTCGCCGGTATTTAGAGAAAATTGAAGAAATACCGGAAATATTATTCACTGAGCGATTTAGGTTGAATAAAACATCATTTAGAAACCTGTGCTGTGACCTTAAAATCCACACTACATTAAAAGGAACTCGAGCCATCCCTCTCGAAGTGAAAGTAAGTGCTAGTACGAGGGCTGCTATTTATGTATCCGGAACTGGCCACTTACAAGAACAATATTTAAAAAGTAATTACAACATTTGAAAATAGAACTCTTTGGTTGAAGAATACATTTTGTTTCATGTGACTGTCAATTATTTTTCCATTGTGGCGTCATTTTGAAAATTGCGTGTCTTCATTTGCCATGGATTTAACGCGTGAACATTTTCGTGCAATGATTTACTACGATTTTCGGCGTGGGCTAAATCAACAACAGTGCTTTATTCAACTCACCGCAACTTTTGGAGATCCACCAGAGGAGCACCATCAAAAACCACTGTTTATCACTGGTACAGTGAGTTTAATCGTGGGCGGTCTATGCTCACGGATGAAAATAAAGAAGGTCGCCCAAAAACAGCTGTTGTCCCACAAAATATAGATGCTGTGCGGGAACTAATAATGCGTGATCGTCATGTTACATATCGCGAGACAGAGGCGTACTTAGGCATAAGTATGACGAGCATACATAAGATATTACACGAACATTTGGCTGTAAAAAAAATATGTTCGCGTTGGATTCCGCACAACTTGACAATCGATCAAAAACGGGCTCGTGTCGATTGGTGCAAAAAAATGATAAAAAAATACAACCGTGGTACGTCAAAAGCCGTTTATAATATCTACACAGGTGATGAATCTTGGATCTATGCATATGACCCCGAAACTAAACAGTCAACGGTGTGGGTGTTCCAAGATGAGCCGAAACCAACAAAAGTTACTCGTGCAAAAAGTACTTTGAAGCAAATGGTCGCCTGTTTTTTTGGAATTAATGGACATGTGGCTACAGTGCCATTAGAGAATCGTAAAACGGTTAATTCTGAATGGTATACGACCATTTGTTTACCAGAAGTCTTTGAAGAAATAAGAAAGGACAACCGACAACGCAGAATCATATTACATCACGACAATGCTAGCTGTCACACCTCAGCTGAAACAACTCAGTTTTTGGAGGGTCAAAAGATCGAATTGACTGGTCATCCGCCGTACAGCCCTGATTTGGCACCTAACGATTTCTTTTTATTTCCATACGCGAAGAACAAATTACGTGGTCAACGTTTTTCGAGCCGCGAAGAGGCTGTTGATGCGTTCAAAATGCACGTTTTGGAGATACCTCAATCAGAATGGAAAAAGTGCTATGAAAATTGGTTCCAGCGTATGCAAAAGTGTGTCGATCATCGCGGCGAATATTTTGAAAAGCAATAAAACCATATTAAATGATATATGTTTGTTTCTTTTTTTAATTCCGGATACATAAATAGCAGCCCTCGTAATAAGAACTTTTACCTAAAGGAAGTGAAGTGAAGTGAAGTGAGAAACTATGAGGTTATTAGCTAGTACTATATAGTAACTCGATGGGTTATTATTAGGATTTCTTTTACAAGAGAAATGCTTATGGCCGACTGCTTTATAATAATATTAATTAATTGTCACAGGTTCTTTGCACGCTGAGTTTCTTGGCTACAGGATCTTATCAAAGAATTGTGGGTGTTATTCTACATCTTCCACAGCGTACAACAAGCCGATGCATTAGGCAAGTTGTGGAAGCACTAAACCATCCCAATATTATAAATAACTGGATAATTTTCCCACAAACTGCACAACAAAGATCAAGAATAAGACAAGAGTAAGTATAAATTACAGTTAAAACATTACCAATCACATTGATCACAATATAAATTCTATTTTTTTGTTGTTAATATAATTTAATAACATTTAATGGCGTAGATACAATTAAACGTTATTAAATTAATTACTTAATAAAGAATTAATAAGGTCCTTTATGTTATCCCATGTGAGTTAGCAACTTAGCAGTAGGCACCTAAATCCTAATTACAATAGAGAAACTGATGACAACAATATTATTTTATTTTGAAGGTTTCAAAGAAAATTTCAATTGCCAGGAGTAATTGGCTGCATTGATTGCACCCACATAGCAATTGTTAAGCCAAATGAAGATGAACATGTTTATAACAATAGAAAAGGATACCATTCTTCAAATGTGCAAATGGTAAGCATTATTAATTTCATTTGACCAAAGGTTCCATTTATGTAATTACATGTACTTACCTATGTAAATATTGCTTTCACTGATAAACATTGTATAGGTACTTATGTATTTTCTTGTATTTCTTACAAAAAGTCAAATTACCTACATAATTTGTACAGGTTTGTGATCACAACTTGCGAATAGTAAATGTTAACGCCATATATGGGGGATCAACACATGATTCTTTTATTTGGGCATCCAGTCATTTGGAACCGTATATGCGAGGACTTCATCAAAGTAATGAACAAACTTGGCTGTTGGGTAATAATTAAATAAAACTAATAATTCACTTCTTATGTACAGTCAACGTTCAAAAGTCCAGTAGCATCGTAACGACCATATTCGTTTGCCGGTACAGTGCATATTTATGTGTGCGCCATGTTACCGTGTACACACTTAAATGTCGTACAGTATCAATACAAGAAAGTTGCGTGTAGTGGATGACAGACAAAGATAACATATATGTTTGTCTTCTTCATTCATTCTTCTTCATTTATTGCACTGCACTGTGTCAATAAGTGCAAAAATTTCACCGGACTCGTAAGATAGTTCGTAGCTCCATCGGTAAATAGTTGGCCTCGCATCATAGCTAGGACGAAAAATCTCAGTTTATCATATTATTTTAAAGTTTTCATATTGTTTTTATTATCTCAGCATTTTTGAATTTGATTTGAAATTGATGAAATGACTATTTTGAAAGTTTTATTTAATAAGAATAATATTAAATTAATATAGTGATAAGATATTATAAATGTAAAAGTATTTTAGTTAGATAATTATATATTATAATAAAACAACACTTTCAAAAAAAATATTTTTATTTCAATGACATAACAATTATTATTGAACAATTGAATTGATTGACGGATGACGGTAAAATCTTTGATTCACAGATCTATCAATATAATAATACCTATATCTATTGTGTTATCAATATTTCATATTGTTGAGGTTATAGTTTAATTATTCGTTTTCCGAGGAAAAGAGGATTAAAACTTAACCTCAACCTTAAAATCTTAAACCTACCAATTACTGGCCAGCACGTTCCTTTGTAGAACGCCCAATTGAAACTTACGAAATATAAATATTATAACAATTACTTTACACTTATTATTGCGACATAGAAATACATTTTTAATTTAATAATATTAATAATGATTCTTAATATTTTGTGTAACCTCCATTATTTTCGATACAACTAAGAAGACGTCTGCGCATGGAAGCCACAATATTCTTACAGATATCTGTTCCACGTAAATCCTCTCACAACTGCATGCAATGAGATTTGAGCAGCTCCGGACATCTATCATCGCGTGCTCGCCATCTTTGCACCATTAAACCCCATATATTTTCAATCGGGTTTAAGTCTGGGGATCGTGCTGGCCACGGAATAACTTTAATATTAGAATGTTCACTGAACCAATTGCGAACTATGGAGACTCGGTGAATTGGACAATTATCATACATTAAACTTATTTCGCTATCACCATACACATTTCGCACAGTAGGTAACATAATGTCCTCTAACACTTCTACATAATTTGCACTGTTGGCTCGCGTAGGTATAAATTCAAGTTCACCCGGCCCTTGAGCACTAATCCATCCCCACATGTTCACACTTATTCTGCCAGATTCAGTGTTTGACACCACGTTATTTTCACACCAACGGGTGTTATCTTTACGCCATAAATGTAGTCTTCCTTTTTGAGAGGATTTAAAAGTCTTCTCATCGGAAAAAAATGTTGTTTCCCAATCAAAATCTAAATACTCTCGTGCAAAAACGGTTTTTTCGCCGGCTTTCGGTGATGTAATCCCTCGTCATGAAGTGCACGACGAACGGTGACCAATGACGTGTTAAATTCATCGGCAAAACGACTTGTCGGTATGAAACCACACGTTTCATACTCCGCTGCCATATAACGCCGCTGAGTCTGGTTAATAAGAAGTGGCCTTCCACTTCGTTTACGACTCTGCAGGCCACCTTCTTCCTCGAATCTTTTCACCCATCGACTTACAGTATTTCTCTAAAAAAACAAAGAATAAATTGTAAAAGACGATTTTACCCAATGAAAAAATACACATCACAATAATAATATAATTAATTACTACTCACTGAGAAACCAGTTTCGTTAAAAATTTGAGAAATATTCAAGCCATTTGAATATAGGGCCACAATTTTAGCTCTTGCTTCAATAGTAATATTTGCTTGCATATTGGATAAATTGTATCGCAACAGTAAGAACACAAACACTCGTAGCTGAGTTCACCAACCAACAACATTTTAATATTTTGTTATCTTCAAGCAATCGTTCCATTTTATTTTAAATCTACCCTCACATTCTTTGCTGTGACTAGAATGTTACGTTTCTAACTAAACGTTAAGTGTGCTTTTTAGTTTAGTTAGAAACGTAATTTTTTATTCTACATAGTTGTATCAACATTCATAATCATAATAATTTATAATTAATATTTCTCAAAAATTGTTTTACGTAACGACGCAGACTCAATATGGGTCGGATTCGATCCTGCAACTTAGCTGATGCAGATGATCTTAGAATAAACACACGCACTTGCTTAACCATTAGGCCACGGCAGTGCTCACATGTTGAGACGAAATTGACGATATGAATATACAGCCAAACAAAGTGTATGTGTGTGTGTGAATTGTCTTTACAGAAAAAGGTCACAAGTAACGTTAAGTGTTGACGCTATAGCTGCGTACGATTGCTACTGGACTTTTGAACGTAACTGTACTTTATTAAGGGAAATAATAAAACAAGCGAATAAAAAATTACTTTGCGACTGATGATGAACATACTGTTTTTATAACTTTTGTATTTTAAGTAACTCAAATAAATAAGTTGCTGTTCTGTTAATTTCTTGTCACTCACAGTCAGTAGCTCGAATAGTAATTCTACCCAAATTTATTATTTTGACACTTAAAACTGTTATTTACAGTCACTTGATTAAATACTACCCCTTTATTAATGTGGCTAATTTTATTTGACAAAATAGAAATATATCACTTTTGTTTTAGGCGATTCTGGGTACCCGCAGAGAGCCTGGCTTATGATGCCTACAGGGTGTAAAAAGACCACTTCCGATAACTTTGGGGTATTATTATACTACATTTTCTGATTACAAAAATGTAATTTTTTTTTAATTTAATTTTTTCAAAAAAAAAATTTTTTTAATATATTTTTTATAATAAATAACCTTTAGACAAAACGATAAACCATTTACAAAAAATATTTAAAATATTTTTTTTACTTTTATTTTTTTTATCCCTAAACGTAATGTAAAAGACGCGAGTCATTGATATCAACTGTAGCGCGCTTAATAACATAAGGTCGTTAACGACCATACTGTACGGTCGCGGCAGTTTTCAACCTTATGCTCTTTCCAACCTATCAAGAACCATGACATTCAACTCTCTTAAGTAACTCAGAACTTTGACCTATGATCTCTTACCTAGGCTAATTTAATCCCTCGATCGCGGATTCTTGGAAATGCTATTGTATTCTAGAGTTGTCTCGATCACCGGTACTCGTATGGGCCATAATGGGTTAAAACTTTAATCCTAACTCATGTACAAAACTGTAAGTAACTTTCTGAGCATGAGTAACAATTTATTTATCGATTAGTTAAAAAGTTATTCGTAAGGAACAAAACCGATATCAGGCTTTCTATCGAAATTACAGACGATGCATGAAAACTTCCGTACGTAAAACTATGGTAATAAACTTACGTGTAAAATGTTAAGTTCTTAAAGTGTTCTTATTTCTCTAGACTCTATGCATTTTGTAAGTATTCTTTAGCACTAAGCAATAATACCACCAACCACAACACGTTTCTTACACGAAATCTAACACAACACAAAGTTTAAACAAAAAAATAATAAGACATTTTCCGTGTTATGCAGAACGATGATTGTGGATGGACAGTACCTAGATCTGCAATTATTGCTTTTTATCTACTACAGACTATCTACTTCAGAGATGAAAAAACTAGCAATTAATTACTTACGTGAAAAATGTTGAATTCTGATTTTTGAATGCGCTCTCTATGCATTTTGAAAACAGTCCGTATCACCAATCAATAAATAACACCACCAATAACAACACATCTCTTTTTACACGATATCTTACACGACACGTCTTAGTTTTTTAACGCAAACAAATAAGAAATAATAGTTAATTAATTTACATTTTACACATTTAGTTATCACAATAATACGTTTTAAAAAGATCGTAATACGCTTATTAATTAAACATAACTCAACGGACAACCTTCAACCTCAAGATGCAAATTGGAACTAAAGTCTAATTATGCGAAAATCGTCTTTAAAAACATGTATCGACTTTCGGTAAATTCAAAGATACCGACGGGACGGCCAGACCGCTTGGCGGCAACGTCAAAGCGTTTGAGCTCACCGCTTGCGCGCCGCCATCGACAATAAATTATACCGACAAAATTCGCCGACATTAAGGCTCGTTTCCACTATTATTAGTGCAGGTGCGAGTGTTAAGTAGGTATTATGGAGGCACTTCACATGGCTATTTGTATTTGCGTATTTGATGTATTCGCCAAACAATCACCATGTGTAGACGGTATGTATGTTTGACAAAGTATTGGCCTTATTTGCCTATTTGACAAATATGACCATTACCAAATACACGTATCCGTACCTTTGTCGGTTTTTGACGCACATCAAAAGAGTCAAATAGGCAAGTAAATAAAATCAAGTAAAAGTTTGGTATTTGACGTCCATATGTGGAAGGCCGTATTTGCCTTTATTTGCTTGTCAATAATTTTGCCAAATGCAACAGATAGCCAATAGCAAATACAAATAGCCATGTGAAGTGATTCCATTAGAGTTAAGTGATTAGCACAAAACACGTGTGGACAGCAACTGATTAGTGCGAGTGATTAGTAAACAGCCAACATGCACTAAACAAAGCGAATAGACATAGTCGGCCATATCTCGGTATGCGAAAGATTTAAGCATTTATACACGCTTAGAAAACAATAGCAAACACCAACATGAAGGTGCGTCTTTGTGTGCCTGTTTATGTTTGATACTGTTCGGTTTCGATGTCGTTTTTATGCAAGCTTTTGTTTGCCAAGCATATGGACGGACCATATTATTATGCTTGGCAACCAATGGCAAACAGCAAACTACAATTTTCCTGTTTGTGTTCGGCACTATTTGGCAAACATGCTTCATATGGATGGGTGGTCGTATGTGTTTGCTTGTTCCTGTTTGTGTTCGGCACTGTTTGGCGCTGGTGTCGGGTATTTTATTTGAATTTTGGCAGTCGCGGGTCGCTTGCAGCAAGGATCGGAAAGCCACCTTAACATTCGCCAAGCCTGTTTGATGGAAATGTTGGGACTTTGTCAGTCTTGTTTGATATGTGTAGCGGACACAAAGCGTACTCCAGTCTCTTCATGACTGTTTTCGAAACAGCCTATAATTAATTAATACAAAAATGACACCAACAACGAACAATGACAAACACGAACAGGCAAATACATGATAACGGGGCTTTAAGCCCCGTCCATATGCTTGGCAAACAGCAAACACCCACATGTAGTTGGGTGTTCGTATGTGTTTGTCTGTTCTTGTTTGTGTTCGCCACTGTTCGGCGTTGGTGTCAATTTTCCTTCACAACTCAATGGCTGTTGATCAATGTTTCGAATGAAGCGGAGCGGAGCGGAGCTTAGCGGTGACGAATTGACCAATCACCATGCTCGAAATCTTCGCTCCGCTTCGCTGTCATTCAATTGATTGGTGAATTCTGGCTCCGCTCCGCTTCAGTGGAAACGCAGCCTTAGAGTTTAGACCATCGAGCTGTGGCGCGGCCTGCGGCAGCGGCCTGCAGACTACACGACGCACTACGACGGCGCGGCGCCGAGCTACTAACGAATTATTATTAAATTATGTCTAAAAAATGTACCCATATGCAGTGTCGGCCAAAAGTGACGGCAAGGTGTCGACATTGCGACAGATTTGCGCGGCAAAACATCAAAGAGATGTTTTGCCGCGTGCGGCATGGTCGCTCTAATTAGTGTTGTGACCTATAAAAACTAAAATTATGTAGTTTTGTTCTAGGTAGTCAATATTACAATAACCTACATAAATAATTTTTAATGTATAACATTAAATAATAATAATGGACTACCTACTACTCAATAGTACAATAAAGTTACGATTGTAATTTGTAGACTGAGTAGGTATGTAACTTTTTTCTTATTGAAACCCAAATAAGAGAAATACGTAAGGAAATTCTACATTGGGTACTTTAGCTGTTAGCTTTAAGTTTCATTTCAAAATTTCGCAGTAAAGTAGAAAATTACTTTTCACTTATTACGACAGTCGACACCTAATTTAGCTGTCAAAATTATTTTCCTTCGACAACTCATTGGGCGAGGATCTTAGTAAAATTTAACAAGAAGAGGTTTGAATGTTAGGATGTTTTTTTATACTTAATGTTTATAGTTTATTTTTAGGGAAATTTTTAATTCAAATAATAATTAATATTTGTGGTAATAATAATAATCGAGTCGTTTTTTGAATACATACTAATAAATACAATATGCAAAACAAATAGCGATTTGTCGATAAAAAAATATCGATACTTCAAATGCACAGGGGAACGTCCTTATTGTTCTACATGAATTTTATTGTTTTTTTTTCAATTATGTTCAGTTGGATGTAAACCTGCGTTTCCGAGTGACGTTTCGCCAATTTTGATCATAATTTTAATTACCGTACTTCTCAGTTTTTCTTAGTTTATTTTGACTTTTTCGTTAGTTATAAGTGATTTTCTTTTTTTTTTCTTTTTGTAATTAGTGTTAATTGTTTCGTTTACTATTTACTATTTTTCTTTGTGTTTTGTGTATTTTTAATTTTAAAATGCCTTCGCCGTATGTGTACACCGCGCGCGAATACGGCATGATGCTTATGTGTTTGGGAGAAGCATCAGGAAATGCCGCAGAGGCTTTGAGGATTTACCGAAGGCGATATCCTCACGCCCGACATCCTTCCGACTCCCGCATTATCACACAGGCATACCAGCGTGTGTTAGAAAATAGGCCTATTGCGCCTTCTACTTCTGGCGGTGGGCGGCAGCTGGACGTGCGTGTCGAGGAGCAGGTTTTGGAGGTTTTACACCGAGACCCTCGACTAGGAACTCGCAGTGCAGCTAAAAGGCTAAGACGAAATCACGGCAGGCCAGTTGCATCGCATGCGACTATCCACAAAATTTTAGGCGGAACAGAATGCGTGCCTACAAAGTCCATCGAGTGCAAGCGCTGCTTCCGGTGGACCGTGTCCGACGGACTGAATATTGTTCATGGCTGCTTCAGCGGGAAGAAGCATCCCCCGGGTTCATCCAAAATGTGCTATGGACGGATGAGTCCACATTTACAAGAAATGGGATGTGGAACAGGAGAAATGCTCACATTTGGTCAGTCGAAAACCCTCGGGCATGCCAAGAAACTGGCCACCAAACACGTTGGTCAGTTAACGTGTGGGGTGGCATCTACAAAAATTTGATATTGGGGCCAGTATTTTTGCCTGCAAGGATGACTGGTGCGTCATATTTAGATTTTTTAAACGGTGACTTCACCGAAGAACTGGATGAGCACATTTCCGTTAATGACCTTCGGCGAATGTGGTTCCAGCACGATGGCGCACCTCCACACGTCACGCGGCCTGTCCGTCAATGGCTGAGAGAAAATTTTAGGGATCGCTGGATTGGATGTTTGGGTCCCCAAGCCTGGCCACCACGATCCCCGGACTTAACTCCGTTGGACTTTTTTCTCTGGGGCTACGTAAAGGAGCGGGTTTACAACCGGGCGTGCGACAGTGCCGAGGAAATGAAGCGGCGAATCAGACAAGTATTTAGTGACCTTAGGGAACTTTGTAGTGCCGACAGAACATTCGGTTTTCGTTTGCACGAAGACACGAAGAGGCGTGCAAAACTGTGTCTCGAGTTGCAAGGGGCGCAGTTTGAACCGCATCTCGTAAGACCACGAGTGCAAAGAAACTGATAAGGTCAGTGACAATATCTTTCTATTCTACAATAATTATTGATATTACTAAATTTAATTTTTTAAATTATCATTTTGCTGTTTACATGTTTGTGAACATGTACAGTTTATCAAGTCTTTTTTCCATAGGTCGGTATAACTGTGTACGAATAATTAGTACAACCTGAACCTGATGTGAATTTTGATTTTCTTTTTCTTTTTTTAGCCGAAAGTAAAAACTTATTGTTGATTAAAAACCTAAGAAATGTTACCTACTTACTTAAAAAATAATTGTAATTTAATAATCATTACAATATTGGTGGTTTATTCACTACCTACGGGCTAGGGCACACCACGATCAGCTGTTTTGTCTTAACTCATGAATAGCGCAGGGCCGCGCGCGCGGGACTTGGCGCGGGCGGGCTGGCGCAGCCCGGGGCCGGCGGGGCTCCACTGGCGGGCGATATTATCGCGCATTTACATCAGCATTATACATTGCGTGTTGAAAATTTTGACTATTTTAAAAACTGGCGACTTAAAGAAAATTACTTGCACCAATGGATATATCTCATGCCCTATAATAACCCCACGAAGTTATCGGAAGCGGTCTTTTGACACCCTGTATATTAAATGCCGCTCCTGGTTCACGTGAAGAAGTGTACACCACGCGTCATGTCCAAGCCAGGAATTGTATTGAGCGTTGCTTCTGCTTGTTGAAAGCTCGTTGGAGGTGTTTACTTAAGCACCGAACACTTCATTATCATCCTCTTGTTGCAAGTAAAATAGTATATGCATGTTGTGTACTGCACAACATAGCAATGGCTAATCACGTACAACAACCAAGTGCAACATAGATAGAGCATAACCATAGAGCAACCATAGAGCAACACGATGATGATAATGATGATTTTGGTGCAGAAGTGAATTCTTCTATTTCCGGTAACCAAGACGATCTGATGCGTGGCAGAGCAATGCTTAATGGATTAATAAGAAGAATGTAAATTCGGGTTAATTAATAATAATAAGAAGAATGTATGCATGAAAAAGATTTATTTTCTCTTTTTACAATTGGGCCTTGCCCAATTTATAAACATTTATAAACATTAAACATACTTAACAATTTGTTTCATCTTGTTTTATTATAAGAGAGTCTCTGTCTACATAATTATGCAAATATGTAGCTTAGGCATCCTAGCCCTACGACTCAGTCTTGGGATCAGTGTTAAAACTACTAGGATGCCTAAGGTTTGGTATTTATGCTTATCTAACATAATCACAAAGTCAATCCAATATCTATTGAGTAACAGAAATGTCTCGACATCTCTAACAAAAGTTCGCTTTGACATAGTAGTCTTATATAGTCTTATGCAAATAATTCTCTAACCAATCGTTTCTAACAGTCTTCATTAATATTAAAACTATATTCTATTTACAAGAGACATACTCGTAACGTGTATCTGACACGTAAGAATTAACAAGTAATATGGTATTTATAAATGCTCAAAACTGGCTTGAAACATAGATAAATAATAATTACTTTCTCAGACATTAAGAGCGTCCGTGGCCTAATGGGTAGACTTTTGGTTGGCACTCGTAGAGGGTGCAGGTTGAGGGTTCGATCCCGGGTGGAGGCGTGTACCAATGAGACATTTTCTGATCTCAAGTACATAATACGGACGCTCGTACGGTGAAGGAAAACATCGTGAGGAAACCCGCACATGGTTGGTCCCAGACGTATTGACTAGTTCTTTCCTCTGGACTAGGCCGACTATGTTGCGAGAATGCCGTATGCGCTTGGGCGGTTTTCCAATTATTGCCAATCACTCGCGACCACAATCGCCTGCTCCATATGTGCTCCTTGCTGCTTGTGGATGATTTATAGCTGTCCCGGTGAACTTCGTGTCACTTTAAAACCTTCCCTGGACTTCTACGAATATTTTGAGACTAAAATCATCCCAATCCGTTCAGACGTTTTCGAGTTTTAGCGCGACTAACACATTTGAAAATCCATTTTTATATAAATAGATCTGTTGTCAAACTGACGTCCCTCAGTTTGACATTTGTTTGACAATTGACAGCGAAGGAAACCATAGACCAATATTAGACTTTTATCCTTAGCTAGTATAGAATGAGCATTCGCTACGTCAATGTCAATTTGACTAGCAAGCGTAAAACGCTAACGCCGTCACGTATGCGTAGCGTAAGTAAGAAACGCTTCGAAGCGTATGCCAAATGTCTAGGCCCTCTGAGCTTAAGGGAGATCGCACACGTCACACTTTTTGTGTGATCGAGTCTGCGGCTTACATACAGTCTGATGGCGCGCGCCATGCAGATTGTATGTAAGCCGCAGACTCGATCACACAAAAAGTGTGACGTGTGCGATCTCCCTAATGCACACATTACTTCTGTGATTCTGCGCGAGACCGATCAGCGGTGGTCGCCCGCAGACGCGCGAAATCGCGAGAATTCGCGCGACTTTTTAAAATCTCAGAAGTAATGTGTGCATTACGCTCTGGAGTTAAGGTTGAATTTGTTATGTTAAATTTTGGGAAGTCGTCCGATGCGCTTCGGTGTTTTGTTTTCTGAATTGTATTTGCATGGCTTCAGTGTTCGACACGAAACTACACCCAACAAGGCGGCCTCTGTGCAGGTACTAAAAAAGTAACTTTTTCAGAGCTGCCAGTTTCACAGGACAGTGTTACGGGAGACAATATGCGCCCTAAATTATTATCACTTTGTTTTGTTACACCTGAGTGGGAATCAAGTATGCCCTAAAGTTTCCACTGGAGTACACCAGACTAAGCTAGTACCATAATTACTCCAAGTGGGAGCTCTAGTATTTTTTTACAATAAAGGTGTAATATTACCTGTAGTCTCTTCAGCTGCTGCGAGAGGGACTGGTTCTGTGACTGCAGGATCTTGATCCTCCTGATCAGCGTCTGGTTCTCCGCTGTGCACTGCTTCACTCTGGTGACAAACACAATTTCGTTATAACACTTTTTAACATTGTATTCTAAACATACAAGCAGGGCCGGACCATGGGGCTTTTTGGGCTGAAGCACAGTGCCCTATGAATTACAGGGGTTAAGTCAAAGCAAAGTAAAAATATTACGTTACAACACTAGGGCCTATTTCACCACTTCCTGATAAAGTGAAGGATAGGCTATCCACAACTTTTTTGACAGATTATCCATACTCTATCTGTCAAGTTAAATGGTGGATAGCCTATCCAGCACTTATCAGGAAGTGGTGAAACAGCTGCTTAACATTGTATTACTAAGGGCCTGTTTCACCACTTTCTGATAAAGTGCCGAATGGGCTATTTACAGCTTTTTTGACAGATTCTCCATACTTCATCTGTCAAGTTCAGTGGTGAATAGCCTATTCGGCACTTATCAGGCAGTGGTGAAATAGGCCCTAAACATACAAAATATTAATATAATATAGTCATACCAATGACCGTAAGGCTTAGTGCCTCATTACATATACCAAGTAAAGTGGTGAGACAGTGCTCTTGGCCAAAATTATTATGGATGTACTCGGCCGAGGGCACTCTCTCACCACTCTACTCGGTAGGTATCAAGCCATGGGCGTGCATACCATGAAGGCAAATATGCAGTGCCTACCTAATGCATGACTTGCCATACACATATATTTTAATTTAACTTTCGTACGTTTTAGATGACTCATGACGTTAATTATTAAATATTAATAGTAAAAAATATAATAGAAAAAATTAACGCATTTAAAACGCCTACATTTATAAAATAGCAACAATCAATTTGCGAGAAATTAAACATTAAGTTAGGTACACGCGCGAACCGCATGACTCAAGGTCAAAGCAAGCAGATCTCGTGCGGCAGGCTCTGGGGTCATGTGTGCGTAAAGATTTTTGTGTCCGTGAACAGTTCCCACACGCACACAGACATGCTATATTATAGGCGAACTCCTGCCGCAGTAGCTCAGGCGAGCACCGGCGCGTATATAATACGTAACAATAGATGGCGTTTTTATTTATTTTAGCTTAGCGCAAAATATTGTTGTATGGTAAATTTTGGTATATTTCCATGGAAACATCGATGAAATAAACTCTCATTGTAGTTCCAACGTGTGACAACAGATGGCGTTTTTTTATTTCTTCATAACAACGTAATTATACTAATAGTTTAGAAAACATAGTTTTTAATTTATATCCACACTATTATTATAATTTATGCGAAAATATCTCTTTTTGTCCGCTTGTCTGTCTGTTTTGCTTTCACACCAAAACTACTGAACCGATATCGCTGCATTACCAGTGTCAAAACCTTATGCACGCCGCTGTATCAAGCCCATAACTCAGTACTTATGATGCTTAGGACAGACTTATACTATTTAATAGGTTAGCAAATGATGATATCTTGTCAAGGCGAATGTATAGTACCAAATCTCTAGAATTAATAGCATTTAAATTTTAAAAGGTAGCATAGAATCAAGGTAAATACAAGTACATAAGGTTGTATAATGTCATTCCTAAACTGATACATATTTTAGGGAATGCTGTTACAAAAATGACACAGATACCGTTATCATTTGGTCCATATAGTTTTCCGTTTGGACTTGATAAACTTTTAGAGGAATCCTACATAAGTTGTTGCAATAACACCATAATCTATACTGATAAAATTACATGTCCTGACTGACTGACTGACTGACTGATTCATCACCGCTGAGCAAAAACTGTTAGTTACAGCCACGGAATTTGGTGAGTAGGGTTGTTTTATTAAGTAGACACCCACTAAGGAAGGAATTTCGAAAATTTTACCCCGGAGGGGGTGAAATAGGGGTTGAAAGTTTAAATGAAAGTCCGTCATTTCTTGAGTTAGAAACATGAAACTTTATTTTAGGGTTACTGATTAAAAATGAATGGATACGTATTTAAGCGTTTTTGGAAATTCTACCCCCAAGGGGGTGAAATCGGGGTTGAAAGTTTGAATGAAAGTCCGTCATTTCTTTAGTTAGAAACAAGAAACTTTGTTTTTGGGTTACTGATTAAAAATGAATGGATACGTATTTAAGCGTTTTTGGAAATTCTACCCCCAAGGGGGTGAAATTGGGGTTGAAAGTTTGAATGAAATTCCGTTATTTCTTAAGTTAGAAAAATGAAATTTTATGTTTGGGCTACAGATTAAAAATGATTGGATACGTGCTTAAGCGTTTTTGGAAATTCTACCCCCAAGGGGGTGAAATAGGGGTTGAAAGTTTAAATGAAAGTCCGTCATTTCTTAAGTAAGGAAGATGAAAGTTTATTTTTGAACTGCTGATTAAAAATGAATGCATAGGTATTTAAGCGTTTTTGGAAATTCTACCCCAAAGGGGGTGAAATCGGGGTTGAAAGTTTGAATGAAAGTCCGTCATTTCTTGAGTTAGAAACATGAAACTTTATTTTTGGGTTACTGATTAAAAATGAATGGATACGTATTTAAGCGTTTCTGGTAATTCTACCTCCAAGGGGGTGAAATTGGGGTAGAAAGATTCAATGAAAGTCCATCATTTCTTGAGTTAGAAACATGAAAGTTTTTTGACGCTTGCGTTTGACGTTTGCTTAAATAGGGTCCCGTTTTTACCCTTTGTATAAGGAACCACAAAAAGGGGAAAGCTATCCATCTTTGTTATTATACTATGTTAACGCGTACGAAGTCGTGGGCAACAGCTAGTATCATTATATTGCTCTATGTTTAATTTGTCTAGACCGACGTATAAAACACTTTTTAATTTATTTTAATTTGTTGCTGCTATAAATAAATGTCCTAGTTAACATTATGAATATTGCATTCTGCTTTATGCATTTCGTCTACGTCCTTGACATTTTATAGCAAAAGATCGTCAAGACTACACGGGACAGACGTAAGGTCGTCAGTAACCTAAAATGGAAAGTAGTGGGACCTTTCATTAAGGAAAATTCTTCCGGTAACCTTCGTTAGCCGGCTACGGTACAATGTATTGTACTTATAGACTGTATTTAACCTTTCGTTTCTTTGACAACTAGTAAGTTATTACTTCAGATATAAATTGAGAGTAAAATAGTTTTTATTGTGAGATTTTCTTACTGCTATGGAATTTAAAAATATCAATGCAATAGTGACATTATTCAAAAATCCGTTACCATGCGTAGCAACACTTTAAGCATAATATAGAAAAGTTCTTACTACATTAAACTTAAAACTGTTAATTAATAATTTTGAGCGGGATATAATAATATACAGTTCATAAATGTATTTCTCATGAGTCATGACGAATGAAGATGTCTGTTACCGCGAGCAACATGCGAACTGGGGCACGACATTTTTTTGTTTAAACCTTATAAGATACATACTTTCATTTACAATTTTAGTCAAATAAATATTTTAATCGTTAATATTAACTGGCACAGGCGTTTTCTACTAGTCACCAAGTGTCACTGTATTTGGTGACTAAAGATTTATCAAAATCTAAACGGAGAACTTTGTACGGTTCGACAGAAGCTGCGAGTAAAAGTGTCTTATTTTACAATCAATAAAAAAGTATTCCCATGGTCATTCAAGATCGTTGTTGGTAAAAACAACAAGAATCCTTCAATACAAAATGCCACTATTATGGATCGTACTACAGTAAACCTGTTTGGTGGTATTTAAAACTTTTTTTGGAACCAGCTGCATTCTACTATGGTTGCAACATATTCCATGTCATTTCTGTCGACGTGGCAAACCTGACTAAGGCTATAAGTAACATCTTTATCCTCTTTAGGGTTGAGTCATTTTAAAATCACGCAAAAACTTAGTTGTAGCGGTGACTGTTGCATCAGAAAGTGAGCGCTATGAGTCACTCGGTAGGGTTTCCTTGGCTGACGTGGACAAGCGTAGTGCATTTTAACTTAATTATTATTATCATTGAGATATAAGTTAGTACTTATATCTCATTGATTATTATCATCAATTAGTCTATTAGAGTTGAGTTTGCAGAGTTATCAAGTTTAAATGCAGAAACTACGCTTTACTCTGTTTACTAAACCAACAAATTATCTTGAAATTTTCACTGATGACTCTATCCAAATTTAGTTTACGTAAAACCATATTATTCATTATTAAATTTTAGTTATCATATTATATTATTTATCAATAGTTTATTATCATTACATCTTGAGGTTTAACACAGGATTTTCTTGTGACGTAATATTTTAGGGAAGTCCCGCGTCAAGTTATGTTAGCAGGGTTTGTCCCGCTTCTTAATTTGTACGACGTTTTATTTACTCATGGTTTATATTATGCTTGACGATATTGACGATATATTAAAAATATTATATATTAATAGTTGATACATTTTAAGTGGATTCGTTAATTCTAATGATTGCATCATTTAAATGCAACACTGCGCTGACATAAATCTATACTAATATTATAAATGCGAAAGTATGTCTGTCTGTCTGTCTGTCTGTCTTGCTTTCACGCCAAAACTACTGAACCGATTGTAATGAAATTTTGTACACAGATAGTCTAAAGCCTGAGAAAGGACATAGGCTACCTTTTAACTGGAAAAAGGGGTTGTAAGGAGGTGAAAATGCGTAAATTTGTTCAAATTAAGTTAGTTTCAAAAATTCATAACAGATGGCGCTAAGACTCGCCTACATCGCGCTATCGCTTGCTCATAAGTCTTTCTATAAGAGGTGGTACCATGTTGAGTCAGGTTTTCACAAGACTGCTAAACGGCAGTCTCTCTTCCGATGAAGCTAACACGGCCCTCTCACAAAGGGCCACTAGCGTAGATCCATTTGAAAAAAAAAAATGAGTCAGGTTTCTCGATTCTTTCGATTGTTATACACGTTATTAGAATAACTCACTACTCAGTACTTTATCTATGCAGTGACGTAACCTTAAACCTACCAATGATAAATAGTTTATGGGTAAAGCTAAAGTTGTGTAATTGGGGGCTAAATAAGCTTTAAAATTTGGTATAAATAAAGTTAAATTTTAAAAAATGAAATATTATGTGCACACTGCACAGCTGCTGTTTTTGGATATTTTGATTTACAACAAAAACAAAATTGGTGTCAAAGCTCTTTAAAACCCTGGTACCCCCTACCAGGGTTTTAAAGAGCTTTGACACCAATTTTGTTGTCACCGCGCGCTATAAACTGAAGTCCACGCGGACGAAGTCGCGGGCAACAGCTAGTAATTTATAATAATCGAACTCTGCCATCCGATTGGATTAATTTTATAAATTGTAACGTTATTTTTTAATATTAAACGGTAGTTTCTGCATAATGTAAATAATGGATAAATACTAATATAATAAAGTGTGTCGTCTTTAACCTTCCCATGCTTACACTGCTAAAAACGATTGAGATGAAATTTGCCAGGATATACTTTAGAATCCAGGAAAAATATTATAAACTATGTATACTTAATATTCCAGAAAACAGTATGATACATACATACACTCAAAATAACTCAAAATACATATAACCCTAGCTAAGCGCAGTCGGGTGGATGATATTGATATCATCATCATATAAATTATTGATAATATAAGCATTTCGCATACGACCTAAAACTGAAACCTACTGAACAACTTATGTAATATATTCAAGCCGCAACTAATCAGGCTATCGCGGCGACCTTTTGTATCACTTTCGTTTCGCAATCCTCAATTCGATAAACGCGAATCTGCAGAACCTGATAACGCAGCCTTGACACACGTCTGAAGGTTACGGGTGTTTGTGAAGAAAGTATTTAGATAAGCTACAAATGTAATATTCGTATAGTAACTACTCGTATTGTATGGTAAAAGAAAAATGTAGGGACCCGGATTCCAAAGAACTTTAGGAATCACTGCATCGCGAATTTTAGGACTTATTTAACTTCTGATCGAGGGTATGTCATTTAAAAAATCGAAAAGCTTTTTCCTCTTGATGTAAAAAAAAGATCAATACTTTAAGTTACAACTTACAGACATATAAGTTGTTTTATCCTTGTTTGTCAAATTATTTTCTACGTTGACGAGAAATTTATAAGTGACACATCGCCAATTTAAATGCCTTTACTTCTCTATAATTGCTTACCTATGTGTGTGTTTTGTTAAAATTGTTAATAATAATACTCTTTATTTGCAAAAATATGGTACAATAAGGTGTTACAATTTTGCAACAGTGTCTCACATATTTTTGTCGATTTTTTGACATGCAAATTTTTTTTTTATTAGCCTATGCTGTCCCACTGCTGGGCAAAGGCCTCCCCCAGGGTCTTCCGTTTTTCTCGCTCCTGCGCCACCGTGGGCCAGCCCGGCTGGTATGCCTGCAGCTCGTCGCGCCATCTCTTTCTTGGCCGGCCACGGTTGCGTCGTCCGTCTTCGGGTACCCATTCAGTTGTTAACTTTGCCCAGCGGTCGGGATGCATGCGGCTAACGTGGCCAGCCCAATCCCATTTTAGTCTTGCCGCCTTGGCTCCTACATCCTTGATACCTATTTGGGAGCGCAGTGCGGTGTTTCTTATTTTGTCGACAAGTTTTACTCCCAACATACTGCGCTCTATCGCTCTTTGGCATACCCCGAGTTGGGACTTTTGCAAATCGGTCAATGACCAAGTTTGCGCACCGTAGGTTAGGACGGGCAGAATACACATGTCGACGAGTCTACGTTTCAAGGAGATTGGTAAATCTCCCTTCATCAGCGTCTTCATGGACCAGTAGCTCTTCCAGGCGGTTTCGATTCGTCGATCGACTTCCTTCCCTTATCTGTTATGAAAAGAAACTAACTGGCCCAAGTAGATGTACTCGTCGACATAATGTATTTCTTGCTCGTCTACCTCGACCCTACGTCTCGTGCTGATGGTCATTATTTGAGTTTTGGACCTGTTCATTGTGAGTCCCACCTCGAGGCTTGCAGTGCTTAGATCTTGTAGCATGGTTTGAAGGTCTGCGGCTGTAGGAGCAAAAAGGACAATGCAAATTTTTCTTTTAATGTGGATAGTAAATATAATCTCACCTGTCTTCGAGTCCATCAACATACTCCTTCTTGCGCTTCCTCGAGTCTTGGGCGGAGATCTTATTTCTGATCTTGCGGCGGATCCTCTTCAGTTCCCTCTCCTCGTGCTTGGTCAGCGGGTAGCTGGTCGGCAGAGTGATGCCCTCCTTCGCGAGCAGTCGGCGCTCCTCGGCGGTTAGAACGAGACGGGGATAGCCGTTGCGGCCGTCGTTTATTTGCGTCTCTTTCTCGTCCTCGTCGTCGCTGCGGTCGGTGCCGGAGTCGTCTGCAAGAGAAAAACCATTTAATAAAAACAATAATTGATCTGAGATTCAGCAACAATTTCTGGACTGAGCTAATTGATTCCTAGCCAAACCTGTTAAAAGTTACACGTTCTAGGATCATTACGAGTATATTGTCAATTGTCACGTTCAGCTTTGGTGTAATTCTTTGCGCTGAATAATAAAATATAATTTGTGATATCCTTACCAATCTAATTAAAGGAATAAAAAAGTAGACAACGATGATAATCATACTTTACACATCCGCAGTTTGGAATATACATACGTATATATGTTTTAGTTAGTTCAAGCATTTAACCACTAAACAGGCAATCAACTAATAAAGTAACTTCTTATTTAGCACTTCGTCATTGACATCTCAGAATATTTATCATTGTCATTACATAAAGCAGTTCATTGAACTAATCAATTTGAACAGTTACTACATATTTAGCGCTGTATATAACGCCTAACGGGCTGTCTACGTCAGATAAATTATAGTGCGGCCAAATACAATTGATATAATATGTTCAATCGTCCCTAATGTGTTGAGTGCTTTCAATGAAAATAATGAACGCTAGCCAAGTAGCCAATACAGTTGTTCATAGTTATGTTACCTCTGAGAGTACTCTTTGTCAAAGACGTAAGGATCATTTTCATTGAAAATTCGAGATGAAATATTTCTGGGAGTACCTACTATAGTAGAGCAAATCATTTTTAGGTCAACCACACGTGCTAGGCAATCTTGCTGTGTAAAATCAAGCATTTATATTATTTAACCTTTTTGACTTTGCAAATGACACCAATAAAATTTAGATATTTCCAAGTTTTTCATCCTGTTTTTCTATAAATCATTATTATTTTGAGTTTTAGAAGGCAAAAAATATGAGCGTGGAAATGCGCAAAAATCTATACTTCTATACTAATTTTATAAATGCGAAAGTATCTCTGTCTGTCTGTCTGTCTCGCTTTCACGCCAAAACTACTGAACCGATTGTAATGAAATTTTGTACACAGATAGTCTAAAGCCTGAGAAAGGACATAGGCTACTTTTTAACTGGAAAAAGGGGTTGTAAGGGGGTGTTTATGCGTAAATTTGTTCAAATTAAGTTAGTTCCAAAAACTCATAACAGATGGCGCTAAGATTCGCCTAGATCGCGCTATCGCTTGCTCATGCGTATTTCTATAAGACGTGGTACCATGTTGAGTTAGGGTTTTTCGATTCTTTCGATTGTTATACACGTTATTAAATAACTCACCTACCAACATAGATATCAGAAACAACAGCCTACCAATGAAAAATAGTAAATTGTTTATGGGTAAAGCTAAAGTTGTGTAATATTAAATTTGGTATAAAAAAGTTTAATTAAAAAAAAATTTGATGTGCACACTGCACACCTGTTTTGGGTATTTTGATTTGAGGGGTACCAGAGGGTTTTAAAAAGCTTTTGACACCAATTTTGTTGACACCGCGCGCTATAAACTGAAGTCCACGCGGACGAAGTCGCGGGCAACAGCAAGTAATAAAATATATTGACAGGGATATATTTAGGGATAAAGTGACACTTTCTATGTAATAATCTGTCACTATGTCATTCTATAGTGTTCAGTATGACGATTTATAATATTTAGATTTATTATAAACTAGCGACCCGCCTACTACTTATCTGTACCCGTCTACTTCTTATCTGTGCCAAATAACATAAAAATTGCTCCAGTAGTTCGCGAGATAAGCCCATTCAAATAATTTCCTCCGTTTTTTCCACATTCTCCTATTAGGCTACGTTCAGACGTGCGCGTATTCTGCGCGTGCTCTGCGCGTGTTCTACTGTAGCGTATGGGAAAATACGCGCAGAGCACGCGCGCGGGGTCGGCGCGGATTCAGCGCGTGCCGCGCGCGTATTTTCCCATACGCTATAGTAGAACACGCGCAGAGTACGCGCACGTCTGAACGCGCTCTTAGTCTTAGCGTGATAAAATATAGCCTGTAAGCCTTCCTCAATAAATGGGCTATCTAACACTGAAATTATTTTTCAAATCGGACCAGTAGTTCTTGAGATTACCGCGTTCAAGTTAGCCCTTTGAAATAATTTTCCCCGTTTTTTCCACATTTTCCTCTATTTCTTCGCTCCTATTAGTCTTAGCGTTATAAAATATAGCCTATAGCCATCCTCGATAAATGGGCTATCTAACACTGAAAGAATCATCAAAATTCATTGCGTAGTTTTAAAGATTAAAGGGAACAAAGGGACATGAGGGAAATAAAAGCGACTTTGTTTTATACTAAGTATAGATAAGTTATAATAAAATATTAATTATTGAAAGTACAATAACTAAATAACTTTTCAGTAGCTCTTCGTAACCGGTACTGTACTTACGTAAGCATTGTACGCGATTGCTAAAATGTTGATCTCATTTTTTTGTGCACGCTTATGTAACCAGTTAATCCAAAATGTCACTTTCTACATCTCAAGGATTATTTTTAATTGGCTCTCACTTAAAGTAATTGTATTCAGTATTTAGTTTTAGCATTAATTTTATTTACTCACGAGTGTAAGTAGAAACTACAGTCATAGAGGCAAGAAAATGTATGCTTAGTAGTTAGCACAAACCTACGCGACCACGCGACTGCGAAGCGGCAGCGTCAATACAAAACACACATTTGACAAGTTGTCAATACAAAACACACATTTGACAAGTTGTCAAATGTGTGTTTTGTATTGACGCTGCCGCTTCGCATTCGCGTGGTCGCGTAGGTTTGTGCTAAGCATTAATTAAAAGTAATCATTTTGTTTTCATTAAAATTTATAAGTTTGAACTGAACTTATGCAAGCTCTAGACTCTAGTATTTGTTCGTATGGGACATAAAATTCCTTTTTTATTCTCTGAAGGCGCCATTACAAAATTGTTGGGCAACTCTATTTAAAATAAGAAAGATAGCATTCCAGTAATAATTTTCAAAATCTCTAAAGGCACCATTACAAAAAGGTTGGGAAACCCTGCTTGAGAATAAAGATAGCATTCCTGGAAATTTCAATGTTTCACAAAACAAATTAGTCAAGGTAAATTTTGTCTACGTTTGTTTAGACAAAACAAAGGAGACGGCACAGACAATTAAAACTTTTACTACTCTGTGTCCTGATTCTGACTCTTGAATTGAATTAAGGACATTAAGAAATATCTTTGGCACACACACATTACAATTACTATGATTATAACATTCTACTAAATATAATATACTAGATGATGCCCGCGACTCCGTTGCGCCAAAACTCGTTTATTGCGCGAGAACCGTACATTTTTCGGGATAAAAAGTATCCTATGTCCTTTCCCAGGACTCATAGTATCTCCATGCCAAATTTCAGCAAAATTGGTTTAGCATTTTGGGCGTGGACAGACAGACAGACACACCTTCACATTTATATTTATAATATTAGTATGGATTACTATTAATTATGTAACTTTTGATATATTTACTGGAATTTAACGCAAAAAAAAATTATAAGTCTCGTGAATTGGACCAAAGTTTTATTTTTATCAGTAGTTTAAAAATAAGAACTTTTTGATAAGGTTATGAAAAATATGATCAACAGCTAAAAATTACTCATTTTATGAACTATTAAAATATTCAATGTCAATAAAAGATTTCTCATACCTTTTGTTCAAAATTGAACTCTAAACATAATAAGATACGGTCACTTTTGAGATAGACGAAATGTTGATAAAGCTATGACCTTACATGATAAAATATTAGTTAACAATGTCTGGATTAAATGACTAGATTATCATAAAATGCAGACAGATCGTTCAAATGTTAACTATATATATTTAAGTAATACATATTTTTTATTATATTTATTTTTGACCCCCCCCCCCCCCCCCTCCCCCTCTGGTGAGATTTCGTGAGATTTTATTCAACCCCCCCTCCCCACCACAAATCTCACGTGAGATTTTTCAAAATGTGGGTTTCTTACGTAAACGTTTGGTTTGACAGTCAGTAGATTTTCTTTCGAACGAATTTGTGAATGATCTTAATCGTATAACAATTACGCTTACGATAAAATCTTAAGCATACGTACAATCTGGATGAAATGGACCAAAATAGTATTATTTTGTTGAGAAAAAAATTACGTGAGATTTGCCGAGACCCCCCCTCTCCCCAACGTGAGATTAGATGAGATTTGACTCGACCCCCTCCCCCCCTAAACACCTCACGTAATTTGTGGACGGGCGTCCTAACCTAACCTAACAACATTTCAAGAATGTAGTAGGTAGGTAATCTAAACTTTCCATTACAAATATGATTTACTAAACAATTTAATGTTCCGCTTGTAAATATTATCTTATCAAGAGTTGATAAAAAAATAATGTAAGTAATGTTATATCAATACGAGCAACGTCTAAGAAATAAGATTGAACGTGGATAACGTTGGTAAAGAGGTTATCAAAACTTATATTATCACGAGTGATAAATAAAATTACAATGTTTCATCTTAGAGGTTATTTGTGACAACCCTAGAAGTGCACATGTACCAAAGTAGCATAACAGAATGTAAAATGTAATGTGTAGGGTTCCAAGGTGTTCACAAATCATAAGTTATAAAATTTTACAGTGAGAACAAAGAAGTGACCATAGAAAGACGTATTAAAATAGGCAGAAGTTCAAAGGAAGACTGTCATTATGTAAATACTGTCAGTATGCCTGCAGCCTGCAGTAATGACAAGAAAAGTTAAACAGAGGCGTAGTGTTCTTTCTGCAACTACAAAAATGCCTAACGTGTCTTAAGAAGTTTTGACTGTAGCTCGATATACAAATAGTGCTTCTACTTAGTTCCCACTCTATGATCTATCTGATTTAATTCGCTGCTGCTCTCTGAGATCAAGAGATCAATGGATTTTCGTAGTTACCCTAGCCTATAGAAGGTTCAGTTAAAATGTGTGATGGGCTCTTAAAAAAACAAAACTCACCACAGTTATTTTGTTCATAATCGTCATTGCTGGTGTCCATTTTGAATTCCTGGAGTTTGCTCTGTGACAGCAGATTGGCGGCTGCTATCTTGATATTCGAGGCGTTTTTCAGGTCTGCGGCATTGATGATCTTTATAGATTTAAGGTCCTTCATGTCTTTGATGGTAACCGGTAGGAGTATGGACCTTGGGTTGCCGCCCGACATGGGTGCAACTCGGATAACCCTGCGCTGCGGGGCCACGCTCTCAACCGGTTTCGAGTAAACCTTAGTCTGAGGGTTGATCACTTGCACGTTGGTCACTTTGACGGGTTTTTGTGGTTGCGCCTTTACAACCAGCTGCGGTTTGGTTGCGGTTGCGGTCGGCGGCCTAGCGGCGGGTTTCGAGACTTTGGACTGGACGACAACCGGCGGTGTTTGCGACATACGACGTTTTCTGGTGACTTTGTCTGCGAATGAAAGTGTGACTTTAGTACATGAATGACTGAATTTTGTAACTCGACGAACCGGGCAGGTTTTTTGAGGTTATTGGCTTGTGTTTATGTGTATAGCGTTTTTACTTGTTGCTCGGTGAATTGATGTTAGCCGATCAAAATCGTTAGCGAATAGATCAAAAGATTTTGGAAAACTTATACTTACTGTCAAAAGATTATTGACATAAAATCTTATATCACTATTTTTGAGTCAAAATAACGTCGATAAAGTACTAAAAGTTTTAAGGACTCAAAAATAAGTGGCAACATAAGTTTTTACTAATAATAACGTGAGGTGCTTCAAGGTCTACATAATAGTGTTATAACAGCTTAGATATTCAGTTCTAGGACACTCTGTATCTAACCTTACCTACCTCTGAAGTAAACAGGCTGAATAAAAGAATATGTTACTCATTATATGTATTGTTGGTTCAAGTGTTAAATGCATGCCGCAATATGTATAAGAAAAGATGTTTAAAGACATTGGGCAGATTGGGACCACCCTCCAATAGCAAAAACGTACATATCACTGGACAGCGGGCCGATTCTGTATCGTACATTTGTGAGTTAATCACTGAGTTAGTAACGAAACGGAGGAGTGAGCAACCGAAAGTCTCACTTTTGTATGCAAGTGAATACAAAAAGTGGCACTTTCCGTTACTCCTCGGTTTCGTTACTAACTCAGTTATTAACTCACAAATGTACGATACAGAATCGGCCCGCAGGTCCCGTCAATAGGAACAATAATCACTATGACCACCTTGCTGTAACAACTGTCCATTTGGAGTAATGAGGCTTTTTATCGCTTAAGAAAAATATATTCTAAACTTAAGAAATACACTTGCTGACACGAAAACTGACACGCAAATAATTTTAGACATCATGAATGACGATTAAAACACATTGCATGTTTTAATTCAAGAATACGACCCGTTTTTCTTGGACCGTGGGTTTAGGGATGGGTTGGAGTCTATCGAAGCTTGTGGTTATGAGTGGTTCGTAGCTTCCATTTCACGCGGGAGAGCCATGCTTCGGCACGAATGGGCCGGCTCGGCCCGAGGCATACCACGGGCGCACAGAAAACCAGCGTTAAACAGCGCTGGCACTGTGTTTCGCCGAGTGAGTGAGTTTACCGGAGGCCCAATCCCCTACTCTATTCCCTTCCCTCCCCTATTCCCTTCCTTACCCTCCCCTACCTTATTACCCTATTCCCTCTTAAAAGGCCGGCAACGCACCTGCAGCTCTTCTGATGTTGCGAGTGTCCATGGGCGACGGAAGTTGCTTTCCATCAGGTGACCCGTTTGCTCGTTTGCCCCCACTGACATAGATCAAGATAGATACCGCATGTGTATGTACTTCTCGTGCCATATCGCGTTCCCAAACGACGAGCAATGCTCGTCTTTCGAAAGTCTGTTCTTTAGTCTGCTATCGGAATCGGACGTCAATCGGAATTTTTAAAATGCCTAAATGCCTTGAGCTGTAATTGTATATGTAAATGTATTGAGCTGTAGAAATTCAAATAGAAACGTTGGCCTTGATATTGGACACGTTTCTTATCATCGGTACGTCACAGCAGGTAGGAAAAAAGTGACACGCTCGTTTTCATACAAAATATGGAGCAACATGCGGTATCTATCTTGATCTATGTCTGTGTTTGCCCCCTTATTTAAAAGCAAGTGCTTAAAATAACAGGAGAGCAGAATTTCAGAGAATAGAAGCTAATAAAATAGCATGGGTGATCAAGTAACTTGACTAGCCGTGGGTAAATGTAACCTTCATAATTATATCTGAACTTACAAGTCTCGTAATTTGGAACGGACAGCTGTAATAGCAAATGTATCTTAGCAATTGTTGTTCCAATTCAAGAGACCTATCCGATGACCCATATTTCAATGCCATTGGTGGATGGTCCCAGGTTCCATACATTTTTGCCCATTGTCTTTTATGTTACATCATAGTTATTTAAGTCCTTGTAATATTCTTAGTATTAAAGATAATGTAAAAGCAATTGTAAATGGTCATATTTTTAAATATATCTAGGTATTTGTAAAAGGACTAACTGTAGCCAACATTCTAAGATTATGACACAATAGAAGATAGAGTACAAAAGTCTTATTTGCTGACTCATCTTCTGACAATAAACTATAGTTACTAAGAGTAAGGTTTTAAATGCTTTAAAGATATTCTCAGGTAACGGTCCAAGATTACCAAGTGCTTGACACAATGCTATTATCAAAAATACCTTTCTTTTCTTATCACTTATCAGTGATTGAAATTAGGACAATGCAATGCATGATCATAAATCGAAATGCTATATTAATATTACTTATAATGTTTCGCATATTATGTAATATGCAATAAGTAGTCACAAAATGAAAATTATAAATAAAAGATCTCTATTAAAAAGTATCCACAGACCGACAGACGAACTCATATGCAGTCAAGGACCATGGTTAGGGAGGGGTATTGATCAGCACGTTTCACGGGCTAGTTTACACCTGGGTATGTTTTAAAACTAGTTCAGACTTCAGAAACAGAAGAAACACCGCAGATCTCATCCCATAGAGGTATGTTCAGATGACAAGCGCTCAAGGAGTGTTTTAACGCGCATTTACGACCACATACATTTTATTCGCTAAAAATGTATGTAGTTGTAAGGACGCGTAATCAGAATATTGTAATAAACGTTGTGTTGTGTGCGGGAATTGTAATGAACGCCCCTGTGTTGTGTGCGAGAATGCAGTCACAACCGCCCATTTCTCTCTGAACCAGAACTGTACTCACTGGGTGTGTGGAATGTGTCAGTGTTGAGGAAGCCGGGCATGACGTTGTGCTCGAAGTCCACCATGTCCACCTCGTCGTCCGCCGTCGGCTCCGGTGGCTGGGCCTCATCCTCGCACGCCTGGATGAAGTACGGGGACAGCTGCTGCTCGAAGTCACTGGAACAACAAGCTCTTGTTAATAACAATTAACACGATTCAGCGTTGCCAGACTTCACGATTTTGGCGGTACATCCCTATCTTTAAATCAAAATTAAATATCCCGCGCGGGACAGGCTTAGTCCCGCTTTTCGGGAATAACTCGAACGTATGTGCAGCGTGCTGACTCTTGAGAAAGAAAGGTGCCTAAAGAAGATAAGAGTGTGGAAGATAGAGGTGTGGATTTTCTATGGCTACTTTTGCTATCTATTGTCACGTAAACGCAATTTTATCTAAAAAAAAAACAATATAAATCCTAGATTCTAAATTTGGTTTCATTAGCTAGATATAGAAACAACCGGTGTAGACTGTACTTCCGGATAATTCAAGTTAACGCTTTTTCTAGCCATGACAGTGCTACGAGTAGAAATAAAATTGCATTTTGCATTTGAGTAAGAATTGTGTGACAGTAAGTAAAATACGAATTGCACAGACTGGAAAGTATACTGACTATCCAGTCACTATCCAGTCAGCATTTTGTTTCAAAATGGGGATTGTCCATTTTTTTTTAATTTTGCTCATTACAAAAACATTTCGAGGAATAAGGTCAATGATTGTTTTTCTGTATATAAACGAAAAAAATACCCATTAGTTACTTATATTTTTGAACAAATATGTTTAACCTTAGTTTCACCTTCAATGGCGTTAAATTAGCAATAAATTCGAGCAACATTACGTTTCGAACTTTTGGTAAGCTTCTCGTATCAGCTTTCACAAAATGAGAACTTGCATTTGACGAACCAGCCATTATAAATAAGATTGAAAGGAAATTTAAAACATACTGCAGAGGTCAATTATTGGCCGCCGATGATGACGTCAGAGCGAAACTTTAAAAATTTATTGAGAAAAAACTAGCCAATGAATTTCAAAATTATTTAATTTATATTCTTAAAATACTTACCCTATTTTAACGAAAAAAAAATATAAAAAGTACATGTGATTTTTTTTGGACAATGCCCATTACAGGTCAATGCATTCAGTTCTTATGTAAACAAATATTATTTTGTACAGTCATCAAAAATTATGTGCAGAAAATGTAAGCTGACATAGGCTTTCTAACGAAAACCTAATTTGACGTTAGTCGTTTATGTGCATAACTACTTATTAAAGTACATTACTTAATCATTGAAACAATTAGCCACATACTAATATTTATATCAGTTATATATATAATATTTTAATATTTGTATCAGTTGCATTAGTGGGTAATCTAAAGTTTAACTGTAAGATAAAACCAGCTAGCCTATGTGACTTAAAACATTATTAAGAAATTATTGGCAAATGGCAACTCATTCATTCAAATAAAATAAAACGTTGGAACAAGCACTGCACAAAAACAAAGACGAATCATACTTTCATGCATATTGCATAGACTGCCAAAAGACAGTTATATACGAATACATAATATCGCTTTAGGTACTCTAAATTTGAATAAAATACATAATTAAAGCACAATATAATGTAAATTATAATGTTCAATAAATAAAATAATCCGCGAAAATATAACTTTGCTTTCTCTACGATCGTTTTGCTTCGGTAAATTCCGCGCACAAACGTACTCAAATTCCCAACGTAACGGTGTTTTCGGTCACAGTGGGTGGACACACGTCACAATATTGTGCTTTTACTATTATATACTTAATAGTAGGGCTAGTGTACCTACTCCTACAGGCTGTTTATTATACCTAATTGTCCAACTACTAACTAGCTCTATCTCTGTAACAAAATTCATCAAAGTTGGACCAGCAATTTCGGAGACTCTGATGAAAATAAACAAATATTTCCTCTTTATATTATGAAAAGTCGCTTTACACAGTGTTGTGGAGTCATTCACGTAAGTGATCAATTTTCTATAACAAACCCGCATACAAACATAAACCAATTTTGTCCGGGTGATTTGCCGCATAGACAAGACAAAAAATAACCCGCATAGAAACTGATAACGGAATAAGGAATGATCGAGCTTATGTTGTGTAATTGTTGCAAATCTCACAATAACACTAAATTTATACAAATTAAAATTAAAACCGGCCAAGTGCGAGTTGGACTCGCCCATGAAGGGTTCCGCAGCAGCAATAAGAATTATTTCTATGAAATTAAAAGGTTTTTGATTTATTTTCATATTTCAGTTGATTTAATGAAAGTTAAATTAAGGTTCACCATTTATGACGTATAAAAAAAACTACTTACTAGATCTCGTCCAAACTAATTTGCGTTGGTAGTTTTTATAGTAATGTACATCATATATATTTTTTAGAATTATAATGCCCCTACTTTAGAAGTTAGAGGGGGGGGGGACACATTTTACCACTTTGGAAGAGTCTCTCTCGCAAACTATTCAGGTTAGAAAAAAATGATAGTAGAAACCATAATATGATTTTTGAAGACCTATCCATAGATACCCCACATGCATAGGTTAGATGAAAAAAAAAATTTTTTGTTTTAGTTGTACCTATGGGGACCCCTAAAATTTTTAATAATTTTTCCATTTTTGTATCAAAATCCTAATGCGGTTCACAGACTACATCTACTTACCAAGTTTCAATAGTATAGCTCTTATAGTTTCGGAGAAAAGTGGCTGTGACATACGGACGGACAGACAGACAGACAGACATGACGAATCTATAAGGGTTCCGTTTTTTGCCATTTGGCTACGGAACCCTAAAAAATGTAGATTAGGAACTGTAGACCACAATTAATAATAGTTTAGTTAAAACTTCAACTTCCAAGCCACATGCGGCCGCGATAACAATAGATATACTATAATTATTGTGTCTGTTTTATCCATGATCGAGGTATTAACCCTAGAGTGGGCGCGCTTTGAGCATTTTGCCGCCCGCGCTGAAAAAACGTTAATAATTCGTAAAACAATAGCTCGTTAGTCTTGCACTTTATAGTAGCTGCCCCTAATCTCGTTAGCTATGCGTACTGAAAAGCTGGACACCGTCAGAAAACGGGGGCTCGCTTAAAGTTAAGGTTCTTACCATCAGGTGTCGCGGGGCGACAAATTGCTCACCGCGCGGCCACTGATGTAGGTAAAAATTTTGACATTACTTTTCGCCAACGTTGCAATACTGACATTATTTTATGGTGGATTGGTTGTAAAAACAATTTTAATTATATAATTTAAAAGTATTATGTAATAGCAACGTTGTATTTAAAAGATTTATTTCAAATACTAAATTAATTGCTATGGTGCCAGTTAAGTCATAATATATGAGCACAAGGTCTTCTATAGACCAGTATTTGTTTTACCCAAAGTGTGGGTCGCGACCCACTGGTGGGTCGCGGGTAGATTTTGGGTGGGCCCTGAAACTATAGGACGATTGTCGTACTCGTTCGAATGTTATTTTACTCGTTCGTTCGTCGTCGTGGGTGCGTGCGGGACGGGGGCGCGCGGGACATTCGAGCGCAAACGTAATTATTGTAAGTAAGTAAGGCTGACGATGATGATATGGTGGTAAACGACGATAAGAATTAACGGGTAAATGCTGCGGCAGCAACATACAGCTGCTTTTTTGTCTTCATGACACAAGGTGGGCCGCGAACTTTAAACTTTCTTGTAGATGGGTCGCGGTCCCGACAAGTTTGGGAAACACTGCTATAGACACATTTGATATTTCTTTGAGGTACCAAATTACTCGATTTATACAAACAGACCTAGCATCATCTTCCAAGAAGGTAGATGGATCTTCTATCGCCTATTTTTCTTTGAAAACAAAATATAATCTTTGAAAATACATTGTGCACTAAAATGGGTGTTACAGATGGCCAAAGTTGCTGTGTAATGAACATTGCTTATACTTTTGTGAAGACAGTTCAGATAAAACATATCCTGCAGATAAGGAAAACATATAATTTTGATCCTTTTTTCTCATTTTTTTCAGTATTATCTAGGGTATTTAGGACAAAGTAAAAAAAGTCAGTAAAAATTTTAACGTTGTTAGTGGCGGCCGAAAAGGAAGATCTTCCGACCGAGAGAGATAGCATGCTCGGTAAGGCCGAAGCCCACTGACGTCATTTCAGACGTTGTATATGTATATCTTGCCGTTCTCCGAAACTTCGATAGCGTGATGCAGGATTGTCAGGCGAATTGTGGGTACCGCTACACCACTCCCCCCCGAAGACCTGTGGTATTCTTCAATGCGCTTGTGTTGTCAGGTGTGGGCCGAAGCTACGCGTGCAATGACCAGGAGAGGGACCCCGTGCTCTGCTTGCTGACCGGTCGTTGTAGCCGTTCAAGCCGGACACGGGTTCGACCGGCGCGGACCTCCAACGCGGCTTATGGTCGAGGCGACCCGGTTGTGCTTGATGTCTGCTGACGCTTGACGAATACGCTGAATTTTCAATTGTTATTTGTGTGTTATTTAAATCGTGTCAAAATAAATTAATGGTATCGCTTAATTCCTACTAAAAATAGCCAAAGAATAGGGGCGGCAAAATGCTCCACACGCGCCCACTGATGTTTTACGGAATAACGCGCCCACTCTAGGGTTAATAGATAATAATTATTGTTATCAAGCCAATATTATGATTATTTAGCTGTAATTCCTCTACATGCGACTAATCTCTATATATAATTATTTCCGAAACTATACCTAGTCCATATGCGACAGATCTTTATAATTTTTTAAACTCTGTGCACTTAAATATAATTAGGCATTACAACACTGAAATGAATATTGATAGAGCGTGATTTTCATCACGTATTTATCTCTACAATGTACAACAGTTACGTAATAGGTCTCTAGTATCTACACTCTCTAATCTACATAATATTAGGTTCTTTCTATATTTGATAAAAGAACTAATAAACTCTATCTACAAAGAGTAATATTAATAAATTATTATAATAAGAAATGAATAGTTTTAATATGTTAACATTTTTGAGGTACTGCAATAATCGAAGGTGAAATAATATACATTCTCTTGGTGGTACACAATATTTTATTTTATACTTTTAATATATATGTTTTGTCATTTATGAATTATGAGATGTAAATGTTTTAAAAATATTTAGCATATTTTCACATTATGATACATAAAATACGCAGTTTAATATGCATCTGAAAATATGAAATCTGTGCAATTAGATATCGCACACATTAACTTTTGAATGACAAAAATAATTTTATTAAATATGTACTTAAATTCCTGGTAAAGTGGAAAAAAATACCAACAAACAATTAGGTAATTCTTAAAAGTAGGCAAGATTTATTTTCATACTTATAACATTTTATTCGATTACAATATAATCTGCTATAAATTTTTCATAACCTCGAAAGCATCGAGCACATGGTTTTAAAGTAAAAGACATAACGTCACAAAACAAGTTCAAAGAAACTGGTTTTGAGACGAGAAACTTGAATATGAATATTAAGTGCGGGCTTAGAATATATACCTACAAATTGTAGTAGAACATGCAGACTAAAAAAATTATATACAAGCATCGCTAAGTGAGATTAAAGGTATTGTTTTCTCTTTTATCATTCAACAACTTCATTCTAAGCGGGCCCTTAGACGATCAATTTTATTGTGCAATATCACGATTGTGCAATATTGACCGTCTAGGGTTGATATTGAACGCACCCGGGCCGCCTTTCAATCTTATTGTCAAATAAATTGTTCAATGATATTGCACAATTAAACTGATTGTCTAGGGGCCCACTAAATCAACTTAATTGTTAATTATTATTAGCTCTAGTATTTTGTACAGCTTAAATTGTTTGACTATTTAGAAGACTATAATAATAATATGCATAATATGCAAGTTTTAAGTAGAGAAAATAGTCTAAGAAAGTAGAGTTCTCGACTCTATATTATTTTATTGTTATTTCAATGAACATTGAAATGAATTAGGGCGCATTTTCATTAGTCGTTAACTCGTGCGGTATAGGTACATAACGTGACCATTTATTTTTTTTGTCAGAGCGGGACATCTTCGGATCACCCCCCCCCCCCAAGAAAATTTATTTACATTTAATTAATTATTATGAAAGTATAGAGGTAAATACAATTTGATTGAGTATTTTGTGAATGTCTAGTGCCTATCTGTATATTGTATAAGCAAAATATGGCAGAATAACCACATTTGTTGAATCTGAATGGGAGTGTGTTACTTCCAGGCATTACACAGGCATTTCCAACATAAAAATACTTTTAAATTGCCGATTGGTCTGTTTGCCAAAGCGGGACAATTTCGGCCTCGCGGGGGACAGCGGGACAGACTGCCTGAAAGCGGGACGTATGGTCACGTTAGGTATACAGCATACGGGGAGTCTATGACAACTAATGGCGCATTTTGATTGGTCGAGACATGATCTCCCGCACCCCGCATGCGGGCCCTATCGACCAGTGAAATTGCGCCATTAATAAAACAATATTTAATACTGATAGCCTTTTGTCTCATGTAACTATTAAAATTCCACACACGTTCAAGTAGTTTGCTCCAACATTAAACTATTGGGTCAAAGACAAATTCTATTTCGCTCCGATTTGTTAACTGAGTTTATGTTCGTTTTCCTGATAATTTCAAAACCTTTTCATTTGTAAAACCCCAATGTACTAATTTTACTGCCTTTTAAATTATAGACCTGCGAGGATCTAGATGGGTTTTTATTGACGTAAGAACGTCTTATAATTCGATGGCCGACTGCGCGCACGAAAAAACATGACGCAATATGCGGCGTTACCTCGCTCTGAGGCGTTCCATTTAAGGCTATGACGTTGTCACGTTCAACTATCGTCAGTACACCGCACAGAGCACCGTACAGTCGGGGAAAATTGTGCTAAGCAGAAATGTACAGTCGGGGAAATGAGTTGTTTAGCAGAAATGTACAGTAGGGGAAAATTGTGCTAAGCAGAAATGTACAGTCGGGGAAATGAGTTGTTAAGCAGAAATGTACAGTCGGGGAAAATTGTGCTAAGCAGAAATGTACAGTCGGGGAAATGAGTTGTTTAGCAGAAATGTACAGTCGGGGAAAATTGTGCTAAGCAGAAATGTACAGTCGGGGAAATGAGTTGTTTAGCAGAAATGTACAGTCGGGGAAAATTGTGCTAAGCAGAAATGTACAGTCGGGGAAATGAGTAGTTTAGCAGAAATGTACAGTCGGGGAAATGAATTGTTTAGCAGAAGTGTACAGTCGGGGAAAATTGTGCTAAGCAGAAATGTACAGTCGGGGAAATGAGTTGTTTAGCAGAAATGTACAGTCGGGAAAATTGTGCTAAGCAGAAATGTACAGTCGGGGAAATGAGTTATTTAGCAGAAATATACAGTCGGGGAAAATTGTGCTAAGCAGAAATGTACAGTCGGGGAAATGAGTTGTTTAGCAGAAATGTACAGTCGGGGAAAATCGTGCTAAGCAGAAATGTACAGTCGGGGAAATGAGTTTTGACGTGACAACGTCTTATAATTCGATGGAGCCGGCTGCACGCACGAAAAAACATGACTCATGCGGCGTTACCTCGCTCGGAGGCGTTCCATTTAAGACTTGAAGTGCAAGCGAGAGCGCGGAACGAGCGACAAAGAGGCACGTTGTCACGTTCAACTATCGTTAGTAGACCGACTTTACAGACAACCGTTTTTTACTCAAAACGACTATAGCATTCGTTTTAATTTTGGGCCACATTATAACTGATAGCGATAGGAGAGAAAGGTGGACTGTATGAACGATAACGAGGATAACTAAGTTTACCAAATGATACACCATGTGAAGCGACAACTATAATGTTCAAGGTTCAGAGATAGACTAAGTCAAAAAATACATCGAAAATATAAATTGTCAATACGAAAAAATGTGACATAGAAAAGTAAACAAATATTCAAAAAACAGAACTATTGGCTCTGGTCTGTCCAGCCAGTCGCCAACAATAACCAACGCTGTTGAGGCGGCCTTGAGTGTCAAAGCGGTCTTTGAAGATGGCAGCGAAAAAGCCTGTAGAGGCTAGAGCTGTTATTATGTAAAGTATGGAAAATAAACAAGAAACGAATAAAATAAAATAGCATGACATTTCCATGTTTATAAAGTAATTTTATATCCGTATCCAGTCGTGGTAACAACGCAATTTACTATTACTAGAGGTATTATAGGTTACATATAAATTATAATATAAACATGGCAAGGTTAGAAAAGATCATGATAAAAGGTGTAACACGTGGTAACCTGAATATGATAACATTTTATCGTATTTACTTGTACATTTGCGTACTAAGTACATCTTATTGTAGAATATTTCGTTCGTCTCCATTCTTCACAGATAAGAATTTTGGACAGGTGTTGCTAGATAAATATTTGTTCACTTACATTAATTTGAATATAAATGTTTTTTGCATTAAAACTACTCGGAAATCAGTAGTCCCCAATATAAATGAAATTATGGGGTTCTAAAAAAAGAAAACTTGGAATATTAATCCTTCGATCGGGGATTCTTGGAAATGCTATTGTATTCTATTGTTGTCGCGATCACCGGTGCTTGTACGGGGTTAATTTTTTAACATTCGCATTAGTTCTCGTGTAATATTATGTACCTACTTAGGCAAAAATTAAATTGATTTAAAAGGAACAATCCACGTTATTATTGTGAAGAACTTACGTAAACGCCAGGTTTTTACCTTTTACCCGTGGTTTAGGGCCACAAAAACTTAGCCCACAAGTCTCTACATTACTCTAAGTTAGCGTCATTCATGGTCGAACGGTGTCGATGACCATACGCGTCAACATTAGTATACATAGCGGTAAAGGTGTCACCCACGTGGTCAGCCACAGCCCACAGGTGGGGGTCGAGGAGACTGTCAAGTGCACTGTACTAGTGTGAAGCTCGCTTAAGTACAAATAGTAAAGTAGTAGTACCAACTGCCAAGTGTTCGCAATCAGAGACATTTAATGGTTCCTTCAATAAAGATTTTGACAGAAGCAATGTTAAGGCCCTTTTCCTGTCATGCGTAAAATCGCCCGCGCGCGCTGATTCCCATGCAACTTACAAGTTGCCCATCATTTCATAGATGTGTTTTCTGTCATGCGTGCAACACGCGTGTGGCCAGGAGCATGTTGTCGCCCGCATGCGGACCAGATCCTCGCGCAGGCGATAATGCGCATAACAGGAGAAGGGACCGTAGGTAATTTTTTTATTTATAAATTTGTCTATCAGTCCACAGTCCAGCCTGTCTAGCATACGCCAACGAGATATCTCACTCTCGAGATAATTAAAAACTAATCGTCTCATAATGTCAAAATCTCGACATTATCTCGACAAAACTCTATAAAAATGTGTTATTTCGATGATTGATCTAGATTCTGATTCGAAGATACAAACTATCAAACATCGAGAAACATGTAGAGTGAGATATCTCGTTGGCGTATGCTAGGCAGGCTGATTGCTTTCAGTATTTTCGCAAAATTCAGCAGAACAGCTAAGATATTTTACGACCCAATATTTAACCATCGTTTTAATAAATTAACTAGTGGTTTAACCAAAGAAAATAACGGTTACATCATTACCTATATTGTCTAATTGTGATTCCACTGGAGTTTGGTATTCGGTCGCCGACCTCAATACAACCCATACATGATACATCATCATACGCGTCCGTTCTGCTGATACTTTAAGCATTTACAAGTTAAATATTTTGTTTGTCGCATCAATATTTTACAGAGCTTCTAACCAAGATGTTATCGCAAAGTCAGTATTAAGAAGAGCGGGGAGTGCACAGAAAGAAAAACATAAATGCGCAGTTTTCCAACAGTTTGGAAAACTGCACAAGCTGGAATTTTCTCTCCCACAAACTCTGATGATAATTATCTATACTAATATTATAAAGCGGAAGAGTTTGTTTGTCTGTTTGTTTGTTTGAACTCGCTAATCTCAGTGTCAGATAGCCCATTTATCGAGGAAGGCTATAGGCTATATTTTATCATGCTAAGCCTAATAGGAGTGAAGAAATAGAGGAAAATGTGGAAAAAATGGGGGGAAATTATTTAAAAGGGCTTATTTGAACGCGCTAATATTAGGAACTACTGGTCAGTACTTTCAGTGTTAGATAGCCCATTTATCGAGGCTATATTTTGTCACGCTACTGACTAATAGGAGCGAAGAAATAGAGGCAAATGTGAAAAAACAGGGGAAATTATTTGAAAGGGCTCATCTTACGAACTACTGGAGCAATTTTTCTGATATTTGGCACAAATAAGAAGTAGACCACGTGAAGGATCATAGGCAATTTCTTGTGGACTAATTTGTCTGTGAAATATCTAATTTACGCGGGCGAAGACCCGCGGAACGTCTAGTTGTAAATATGTACTTGCAACTATTGTTACCTCCATCGAGTCTAGTTAATAGAGTTTTTGAAGATCGAAAAAGTGAGTGATCTTTATGTGTCGAACATCCAAATCGACGCATATTTACTTTGGAATTATGTTTAAGTGACAAATAGCGGAGTGCAATGACCCAAGCCACATATTTGTTAAAGTTTGACCACAATATAATTTAAACGGCTTTAAATTTTTTGCCATTATTTTAAGACTTTTTCAGTTTCCAGTTTCACGAAGTATTAAGTACCACAAATTCAGTGATGTCATATGTGCCTGGTTTTCTGAATATGTCACACATTTTCTGAAACTGCTGAAAAACTGTGCAGTTTCAAAAACAGGATGCTATGTAATTACATAATAGTAATACATTACATACCTTGTAAAAGTAATGCAATTCAAAAATAATCTAACTGGTTCTACGAAGGACAGCGATATTCATTAGATGAAAGTTATGATATCAATCGGCGGACATTGTGTCACAACTAGATTCTGATGTGACACTTTCGCGCCAACGCCGTGACACATGAGTCACAGACTGATCAACATATTCCACTTTTGAATACCATTGTGACGCAATATTTAGAAAGGCCTTTTACTTTGAATCTGTTGGGAGCTGGTGAGAAATTAATTGTAACAGTTTAATTGACGCAGAACTTACTATATTTAAGTATATTTTCCACTAACTTTTTCACGTTTCCAAAACATCGATAGGTTTGAGCTGTTGTGTGTGGAATGTTGATATAGCAGTCAAGTGCAGCTTTGCAGCCGATTATCATAGATTTGTCTTATTCTTCTCCAGTTTACTTAGAGCAAAATCTAAGGTTTTATGAGTAAATTCATTAGTTATTTGTAAAGCACAGACTTAGCAGTATTAATTCGATGAATTTATCAAATATTGCAATATTTAAATCTTGATTCTCGGAAGATTTAAAGTTTGGGAACAATTAACTTGTCGTTACGTGTTTAAAAGAACCCAAAACTCTTCAAATTATTATACGAATGTATATTATGTGCGAAGGTAAAATACGACGATGTTTTTTTTTTTTTCGAAAGGGTCTAAGCTACTGGTCTGGTTAAGACCATGCTAGTTTAATCGTGGCTACGACGAGATGTTATGTCGAGTAGGCTTTGTGCGGGTTGGTTGACCGCCGAATCGCGGTGTTGAGATTGTCGACCTCCGACTAGCGGCCGTGCAGGTTTAAGTAACGATGGGTAGATATAGATAGTAGATACCATGAGAGTATTTTCACCGAAAACGGTCGTTTGGTGTATTAATATGTAGTTGCTGTTCCGCCATATGAACTCTGTTTTCATAATTTAAAAAAATTATCTCCCAACTCGACTTTCTTACGCGATATCGGTCATCGGTCTGTTTCTTTTTTAGACCAAAATTAATTGAAACAAATTACATTTTTTTGCGAGTTACCTATTGAATAGTGATTTAATTTATAATATTTTACAGTTTTATCTTTAACAGTCAATTTAAAATAACAAGGTTTTTAAATATTCTTCATTGTTATTAAAAATTGGGGCATTTTTTTTAGTTTAGTTCCTATGACTAATGGGATATTTAAATTGCTCGTAGCAACTATAGGGCATAAGCAGTGAAGTAATTATTATTGATTAATTTAACTAATTATCTCATTGTTGGTTAATTACATGACAAATTTTCTTTAACATAATATTGTCAGTCATTTACTGCATTACTTGTAACATTCACAAAATATAAATTAAAATAATAAAATATTTTTTACTAGTAGGAATATTAAAACTGAAAAGAATATTATAATACAATGGTCAAACCAATTAGACAAAATCACAAAGATTCAATAAAGTGATTTAGAACAAAAGCCATAACATTGAAGCATTTATTATGAAAGTTTTTACATAATAATAGTTATAGTAGATTTTCCTATGTTTCACATTGAATATTATTATGCCTAGAAGGTAAGAACAAGGAAATTACTACAAAACATTCACTTTTTTATTAAACCTTGTTATACTCGGCGCGGCGAACCTTGGTCCCTATGACACCGACAGTTGATAACATTGTAGTCACGTCACCATTAAATTAGGATCATATTGGAGGCGTCTAAAAATCCAATTTATAAATTTTACGTAACCTAATGCTATTACAACTATATTCCGTTGGATTTTTTAACAATTCTTAACATTTACAAGAAATTATCTCAATCTCAAATTACGTTTACGTCCTGCAAAAGTTACTTCGTCACATGACGCCACTACAATGTTATATGGTGTGATTAACTGTCAGTGTCATAGGGATCAAGGTTCGCCGCGCCGAGTACAGTAATAATTCTAAAAGACATTACTATATGCAGTTTCTCATAATGATTATAATGTGTAATTTACTAATTAGTAATTATTTTACTAATTAGTTGTTTCAATAGTTTGCATAGGTAATGAAGTTATGAAATCATGTTAAAATCTACAACATATTTTGGTAGATAGGTAACTTTAAAATAAGTAAAAGTTAAGTTATTTTGTGACTCATAATAATTTTACTAAACATTACTATGCCCTAATTATGGAAATCAAAAATAATAATTTTTAAGGTCTGCTTCTGTACTGTATCATATCTTTGTGCTATTACATTGCCTCATCTTCTGATCCAAATTTAATCAATACAACATTAATCTTATAATATTATATAAAATTCTAGTGTGTGTGGACTCCTCCAAAACGGCTCAACCGATTTTATTAAAATTTTATATGTACATTTGTTAGGCCTGACAATAGGTTTTTATGTACTTTTTATATTGATACAAGAAATAATTTATATGGCAAAACAATGTTTGATGGGTCAGCTAGTTAATTTGTAATAATATCCTCCATAACTGAAACTATTAATTTGCATACAGCTGTATAGTTCTAAAATCTAAAGTTAAGTAAAATTATTATACCAGAAAAACATGCAAAACTCACCATTCTAGAGATCCACTTGAAAGTCCACTGTCAGAACTGGAGCTACTGAGCCCCTCCGGTTGTGGAATACTCTCCGGAATATTAAAGTCTGGCAAAGATTCTTCCAACAAATTCAACGAACCTTCGTCAAGGGAGAAAATATTCTCCAAGAGATCATCGGACGCCTGCCACGGATCCGACTAAAACAAAATAGTTTACCGTTAATACTTTATTTATTCTAAAAATACAGTAGGGCCTCGGTAATCCGGACTCTCGCTTGTTCGATGATCGCTGTCATCCGGCCGGCCGGAGCTTTAAACATTGCTTTAAAATGGCTGAAGACTGAAGATAACTAATTTGATAGCCACAAAGTTATGTTTCTCCGTCAACTTACACACCGAGCTTTTGAAATAAAGTGCGAAAATCATAAACAGAAGAGTTAATTTATACTCTTTAAGTTAAGTCTGTAATCAGACTTTTTCAAAAAGAATTAACTAATGTTTTATTTTAACTTATTGATTTCTTACATGGTTGTAATTATTATGAAAATGTACATTTTGTCTTTATGCTATAATTTAAAAATTGGTTAAAGAAACTAGGGTTAAACATGTGTTTTATTAACATTAAAATATATTGCATACTATAATCCAGACGCCTCGATAATTCGGAAAGGGTCTTGTTTTTGCCTCTCCGGATTAACGAGGCTCTACTGTAGCTGATTTTTGTCGCTTAATTCTTCGATCGCGGATTCTTGGAAATCTATTGTTCTTGCGGCCACATGTGGCCTCTTGGGAGTTGAAGCAATAAAACCATTATTCATTGTTAAATCAAAAGATATGAAATATAGTTTTCAAGTAGGCTAAAAGAATGAGTATATTTCTTTTATAATCTAACATTTTCAATCCAAATAAGTAAAATAAATAGATTGAAAAATGTTTTCTCGGTTTATCATTTCATACATTAAAATAGCTAAAGTTTTATAATTTATTACAATTTTAGCAAATATGTAGATGGATAGTTTTGTTTAATCCTTCGATCGGAGATTCTCGGAAATGCTATAGTATTCTATTGTTGTCACGATCACCGGTGCTTGTACGGGGCTTGATAAGTTAATAGTCTTTATTTAAAAAATGATAACTATAATAGTATTGCAGACAGCTGCATACTTTCAGCGAATCAACCTTTTACTTTGTTACTTTCAGAAAACTTTTACTTTTGAAAGGAGAAAGTATTTATAATTTAGATCATTAAAATGTTGATGTTAAGTTTAACCCGCAATTTAATTACAACACACTAATTACAATCAAATAATCTTATCTCTTATCACAACTCCTGTTTTCCTTCCTGTGTGTTTATTATTTAATTTATGAGATAAAACTTTGGAGAAAAGGAATGTAGTCACGTTTTCTCTTATAGCAATATAAAGATATTACCTCAAACAGAGAGAGTAGATCTAATTTTTTATCCATTTTGAAAAGTTATATCTATAATTCAAACATAAGTTCACTGAAACTCCATTAAAATGGAACACAAAAACACTGTCACAGGTCACCGCACAACACTATGTTTGGAAACAGTTCTTCTGTTTATTTCGAGGAAAATTACTGTAACTTTCGTATTAAAAATCGCTGGGAGTATTGTACATATGGCAAGGCGCCGACCGCATGGTGCCTCGCTGGCACTGTAATGAGATTGTTTACGCCGCTCCGAGCCGGGGTCGCTCACATACGCCGTCACGCAATCCTTGTGCACGGGGCGCAGCCCGTAACACTGATCCTAATTACCTATTACACTTATTAGATTACGAGAGACTTATTTAAAAGCGGACAAACGCTGACCGATCCGAAAACGAAATGAACGGGCAGTCGATAACGGTAAAAGTGGGAGTGTAGCTACTAGCTAGCCAAGAAAGCTGCAGAACGGGGTTCGCCAGTCACGACTGCACTTCTCGTCTAGTGTAGCGGGCGGTGATAGCGTTCATACTCACACACAATTACTCTATCTGCGTTTTGGTTGCCGAGTTAACTTTGTACGCTGATAACGTATCGATAACTATTGCGACATGCTCGTAAATGTACAGATACTAACCATTAGATTTCCCGTTTGAAACACATCCATTTTATCGGGATTCAACTTCACTGTATTGTAATCCTGTGCATTTTTGTTAATAATAGTCCAGGATATTGTTGATTTATTCATTGTCGAGACTCATTTTGATCTATGTTTATGTTTACTGATTTCATTTTGTAACTAAATAATTCACTTGATTGTTATTTTCACTGCTCGTCTAAACTACTAATTGAACAGTTTCACATTGAGTTGTTGTTTCACGCATGTAAATTGATTATTTTGTAACAATAAAATTAACTAAAACATGACATTTCTTCACAACTTCCAACGTGGAAATAATGACGTCATGAAAGTAAGACACTATTCGACATTTGATTGGTTCTTAAAATGATAAAGCAGCACTAAACTCCTGCCATCTTTCGGTATTTTAATGCAATTTTCACGATTTTTGAACTTAGAATGATAAAGCAGCACTAAACTCCTGCCATCTTTCGGTATTTTAATGCAATTCACGATTTTGACATTTTGACCTTAGTTTGACACTTTGACATAATATTTTGACAGAAAATATAATGACAGTTGACGCATTACTTTTTTTTTCTTATTATGGCACTTCGGCTATAATGTAACCATGGTCAGTGTCAAGTTTAATGGCGGGAAAAGAATTTTCATATACAGTAAAGCTTGTCTAATTTGAAATGACGCGCCCCACCACTTCACTAGTTGATACAAATGACACAATTTTGTACTGAGAATACGAGGGAGGGGCGCGTCATTTTAAGTTCGACAAGCTCTACAATAATTTTTGGCATCGTTTCTCTTTATTGTCAGGTCAAAAGTCTAGTCAAAGTCTGAGTAAAAATCAATACAGTCAAGAAGTCAAGTCGGTCGATTCAATAAAATAACATTAATAATTTATGGGCGAAATACTTCATATGGCAAAACAATGTTTGCCGGGACAGCTAGTACAGATACACACTAGGCACAAGCTATTTGGCCGAGCTTTGCTCGGTATTCGATAAAGTACGAATAAAATGACATTTTCTAAAAATGATTCCTAGCTAGATCGATTTATATCGCCCCCGAAATCCCCTTTAAACTTACTAAATTTCATGAAAATTGTTGGAGCCGATTCCGAGATTCCAATTATTACACAAGATGTTTGTGTAAACACCGTTGTACTTGAAACCATCAATAAATGAGCCCGTCAAAATGAACAACTTTTTCTATGAGAAGAATGCTGGGAATTAAAAAAAAAACTGTCTTCATATGAAGACAGTTTTTTTATGGATTTATGGATATCCATACAAATTGCCGATCCGGGCATCCGTATGGGTATGAAGACGGCATTTTTTTTGAGTTCCCAGCATTGTTCTCATAGAAAAAGTTGTTCATTTTGACGGGCTCATTTGATGGTTTCAAGGATAACGGTGATTACACAAACACACTGTATAATATATATGTCGCAGTCATCTGGTTTAATCTGCGATTCGATCGAATTACTAGCGCATTCAACTCGTCAAGACGTTGACTGTAACGTTTAACGTCTTAAATCTTAATGACTAAAAGTCATAATATTATAGTGAAGTCGTTAAATGGGATGCTATACTTTTTTTCAAGTAGCCGTTGACGGGGTAGTTATAGGTAAATCCACGTTTTCATATTATTTTATTAGTTTTTACAAATAAAGCACTTTAATGTAAGTGTAATCGATAAAATATCAACACAGTGCTATCAGCTGTGCGAGCTGTTTGACGCCATATTTGTTTTAGTGACTAGTAGCGCCGCTGTAGGAATAAAATGAAATACGTTCAATTACCTGACTGATTTCATGTCCGCTATCTTCAAAACGCTATGCTACAAATCGCTAACTAGTTGAACGATGAGGGACGATCGTTCAATCGACGTTCGGCCGAGTCATTCAATTGAATGGTGTCATTCAATGAATGCGCTAGTCATTCAATCAAATCGCAAATAGAACCAGATGACTGCGACATATACAAGAATTGCTCGTAAGATATTAGAAATATTTTATTCTCCTGGTTATAAAATAATAGCAATATTGATTTGAAAAAATGTTCTAATATTTTTTAAATCAGTTTTTTAATCTTTTATAATATCCCTTACTTTTTATGCTTCCGCAAAATAATATTAGATATATTAAATACGAAAATAATGTGTCTGTCTGTAATCTGTATGTCTGTGATCTGTCTGTTCACGACTTTGGTGGGTATGGACAGTGGACTATGGAAATACAGGAAATACTTACCTAGTAGGTAAGTATTTCTGTATTTCCATATACTACTAAATACATAGGTAATACCTACCTAGTAGGTCTATCTACCTATATGTGGGTCAGGCCGCCAATTTTTGCTGATGTGGCGTAGAAATATTGCGTAGGTAGCGTTGACACTTCTACGCAACGGTGACATTAGGTGGCGTAGAATAGTGGCGAATAATTGTAAGGGTAGTACACAATTTTTTTTTGAAAAATCAACTAGCACTTAACACTCACACACACTAAAATTTCTTTCACGGCAATTATATTTACTATAAATTCATATTTTATACTTACTTCACCTACAATTAATGTGATAAACATTTATAGCACATTTTTTATATATTTAGGTATTTACAATATACATCTTCTATTACTTTAAAATGTAAGTGGACACTAATCCTAATTTTGGTAGCGTAGTGGAGGTGGCGAATATCTGCGCCACCGGTGGCGATGAAGCACAAATTTGGTGGCGTATGTTCAATCTAACGCCACCGTCGCGTAGATAATTCACAAGATATCTCTGGAAATAACGCACAATTTGAGTTGAATGATAACTTAAAAGATGGCTATCACTTTTTCTCACATGGTACATTGAAAGCGGTTTGTTTAAAAGTTGTACTTTCATTTTTATGCTCAAAAATGTTGTTTCGAAAATTCTGTGTACACGCGCCGACACTCACGTTCACATGACATTAGCATTCTAAATGGCGTCCTATCAATTTTTAATGCCCCGACTTCCAACTTTAAAAAGATAAGGCGAATAAGTGAAAATACCTAATGCTAGAATTACTCTAATTATTTCTCACCACTGTAAATTTTATAAGCTTCTCAAGCTATCTGTTGAATTGAAAAAATATATTAGAGACGCCTTCGGGAACAAAATTTTAAAATCGGATCAGTTTTCGTAAATAATATGACCGCGTCAACACGCGGTCGGCAATTTCTTAGCAAATAGGTTAAGGAAGGCGAAATTTTGCACGTAAGTTTTCTATTGATTTCATTGGATTAATGGTCATGTTGTACACACTAATTAATGTTTATTTAAGATTTTTTATCCATTTTTCCTAACAATATAAAGGGTGTCTACTATTAGTTCTTGAAAATGTAAAAAACCTAATAGATGACATGGATATCATCTTTGTGTTTTTCAATACATACTAAAGTTATTTTGTACTTTTTTTTTTTTTTTAAAGAAGGCAGGTCGCTATAGCCCTGGCGTCACTGCGACCCATGAGGATCTATTGTGACTCCTTCGCACTAGAGAATCATCCTCAACCCAATACTGCTCATAAATTTAACGATATGGTTGGGGTTGGTGCCACGAATTTCCTCTGTGGATGAGTATTCGTGGCGACCAAGGTGCCTGTTCCTGCTCTGTAGTAGAGCAGGACAGTCGAGGAGAAGGTGAATAGGTGTTTCATCCTCCTCCTCACAGAATTTGCAAGTCGTTAAGCTACAAATACCCATTCTGTTTAGGTGTTTGTTGAGCTTGCAGTGCCCAGTTAGGCTTCTGGTAAGGATTCTTAATTGGTTCCTACCCAAGGTGAGCACTAATTCTGATAGTTTCTTGTTGAAGCCAGGAATTAGTGCCTTGGAGTGTTCAAGGCCAAGGTCTCAGCCCATTGCTTCCTGCATAGTCTGTGGCCCCATTCCTTGAGCACTTGCTTTGTGGTACTGGGAGTTATACCACAGACTGGTTCTGGGCCATATATGAGACTCTCGGCCCCAAGCCTAGCCAGTTCGTCAGCGGTTTCATTGCCGGGGACGTTACTGTGGCCCGGGACCCATACTAGGCGGATGTTGTTGTTCCTTCCCAGCATGTTCAACGTCTCAATGCATTCCAGAACTAATTTGGACGAGACTTCTGCGGCAGTCAGTGCTTTAAGTGCAGCTTGACTATCGGAGAAGATAAACACGTTTTTACTAACTAGGGCCATCTCCAGGCTTTCTAGTGAACAACCGAGGATAGCGAAGACTTCAGCCTGAAACACGGTCGCAAACTCCCCCAAACAGGCGTATTTGCCTTTCGGTGGCCTGCCCCCGTAGAATCCGGCTCCCGCACGGTTGTCTTTCCTTGATCCATCCGTGAACCAAACTATGTCGCTAGGGCGGACATCGATTGGGATTTTTCTTTCCCAGTCCTCCCTGGAAGGTATAAAAACCTGGTATTGCTTCGAAAAGCTATGCACCTTGATCATGGCATCTGATGGCATGGCCATGACAGGTGATTCACTGAGAGACTGTTTCAGCTGTCGAAATGGGGTGGAGGCCCAATTCGTCCTACCCGCCGTCCTGGCCCTGAGAGCCACCTTTTTGGCCTCCATCTGAACAAGCAGAGGAAGCGGAGTTAAGTTGATCAGGGCCTCGAGGGAAGCGGTGGGTGTTGACGAGAGTGCACCCGTGATTATTAGACATGCCAGTCTCTGTACGCTGTTTAGACTTTTATTACAGTTTACTTGTTCAGCCTTTTTATGCCACACTACGCAGCCATATGTGGTAATCGGTCTCACTACGGCTGTATATAGCCATAGCATTGCCTTCGGCCGAATACCCCATTTAGAGCTGACAAGCTTCCAACAGGAACCCAGAGCACATCTAGCCTTTTTCGTAATATACTCGATGTGCTTATTCCAAGTGAGTCCTTTGTCTAGGATTACTCCTAGATATTTGACATCACCCGCAAACTTAATAGTTTTCCCGAAGAGTGTTGGGGGTCTTAGTCCCTCCAACTTCCTCTTTTTGGTGAAAGGTATCAAGACCGTCTTATCAGCGTTTACTGTTAGCTTGACCCTTTGGCACCAATCCTCGACGACTCTTAGTGCTGACTGCATCAACCCAGCGACCACCGATGCGCATTTTCCCACCACCATGATCGCCAGGTCGTCAGCGTACCCTTGAGCGTAGTAACCTAAGAGGTTCAGTTCCCTTAGTAGTTCATCCACTACCAGGGACCATTCCAGGGGTGACAGCACACCTCCTTGTGGGCAACCTTGTGTCATCCTGATTTTGAGTGTCAGGTCCATGATAGTCGATGAGGCTACCCTGTTGTCGAGCGTGGCTTTGATCCATTTCCTAGTAGTTGGATCTATATTCTTTGAAGCCAGGCCATTTGTGATAGAGCTGGTTAAAGTGTTGTCGAATGCGCCTTCAATATCAAGGAAGACACACAACGCAATCTCTTTATCTTCAATTGCTCTATCAATCCGATCTACCAAGTCCATTAGGGCCGCCTCGGTAGATTTGCCTTTTTGGTAGGCATGTTGTCTTTCATGCAGCGGCATTTTAGTGAGATAGGTGTCCCTTATGTGTAGGTTGACCACCTTCTCCATTGTTTTAAGCATTAAAGAGGTGAGGCTAATTGGTCTGTATGACTTTGGTAGAGCTTTGTCCCTGTCCCCACTCTATGTATGTATGTATGTATGTAGGACACCCTTACCTTTGTCCATGCCAATGGGATGTAGCCCCACGCGAAACTTGCTCAGAATATTTTCAGTAGCAGAGGAAGGATAATATCCTTGCCCTGCTGTAGGAGGGCCGGAAATATATTATCCTCGCCGCCGGTCTTGTAAGGCTTGAAACTGTCAATTGCCCATGTGACTCGGTCAGGCTTAAAGATCACGGAAGCTCTTCTCCAATCGTCAACTGATGGTCTCGTTTTAACAATCGTATGAGAGAAGGCTTCGTGATTTTCGAGATGGATACTGTTGGGGAAGTGGACTTCGGCTAGTAATCTTAGCGTTTCTTCCGCCGTTTTAGTATAAGTACCATCTGGCCTCTTCAGAGTGCTGGGATGAAAGCTAGGGGCCTTAGATATGACTTTATATAGTCTGGAGGTTTGCGAGGTGTTATTCACTTCCTCACAGAACCTTGCCCAAGAGCGTCTTTTGGCCTTCCTTAGCTCCCTATTAAACGTCGTCAGGGCGGTTCTGTATGCGTCCCAGTTCCCGTCTCTTTTGGCTCTGTTAAACAGAGCTCGGGTCTCTTTCCTGAGTTGCGCCAGAGTACCGTTCCACCAAGGTACGTTGCGTTTACTTGACGTTTTCTTAACAGGACAGCTTCTGAGGTAAGCATCATTCAAGCTATGCTCCAGTTCTCCCACCGTTAGTTTCAGTTGTTCTACGGTCTTGACAGCTTTGTTGACAGCTGCGAGGTTTATCTGCAATTCCTCTCTGAATACACTCTAGTTTGTGGCCTTTGGATTCCTATAAGTAACTTCTTTCCCAGGCATACTGTCATGTATATCAAACCTAATGTAACAATGATCGGACAGTGAGTTATCGTCCGATACATGCCAGTTACAGGCGCGATGTCGTAAAGGGCCTGTAGTATGTACATACTGTTATGTCAAGGACCTCCTGTCTTAGTGGGTTAATAAACGTTGGTTTAGTACCCTGATTCAAAGTGTGGAGGTTATTAGTAAGTAAGAAGTCAAATAGTTTCTCACCTCTGGAGTTCACGCCGGTGCTACCCCAACTTGTATGATGTGAGTTGCAATCACTTCCCAGGATAAGTTGGATGCGCTGATTCCCGACGTAGTCTATTACCGGTGATAGCTGCGTTGTGGGGTCCTGAGTGTCTCCAGGTAGATAAGCGGAGCAAACCATCAGTCCGCCTGCAGTCCCGCCGGGCTCCTCAATATACGTAACTACTATGTCATCTGTACACAAGCAAGAGACACACAAAAATTTCATCCTCTTGCTGAAGAGGATGCAGGATCTGGGCCTCTGGCCATGCTGAAAATAAAGTACGCTACCTGCCAGTCCTAGGCCCATCACCGTGTTCCCGTTGACCCACGGTTCTTGGATTAAAGCAATATCGAGCGCCTCCCGGATGAACTTCTGACAGAGTACATCAGTGGCAGTCTTCGCGTGTCGTAAGTTGACTTGTATTACTTTAATCATTTTTTTTTGTGTAGTGTTACTGTAGAGTGTAGCTGTAGAGTGTTAAAGTGAATCTATGTGGATGTGTGTGTGAGTGTGTTTAGTCTGTGTGGTGCAGGTTGGGTAGTCGGTGCTCCTGCGCTAATGAGGGCAGCTGCGCTGGCCTCCTCACAGCGCAGACGTCCCCAGAGCCGCCGCGTCCACGTCCGCGTCCACCACGGGACTGTCCAGGCCTACCCCTACTCACAGTTGCCCCTTTCAGGGGAACTTGAGGTCTGGGATTGGTCTGAGCAGCCGGGCGTCCGCCTCCCCTGCTGGTGTGCACGTGCAAGTTTTGTGCTTGCACGTGTAGAATTTTGGGCTGAGCAGTAACAGTGGCAGATGATGTGCAGCTGCTGCCAGCTTGGGGCGGCACCGTGCCTCTATAGCCTATTGGCTTTATAAGAGGTGCTGGCCGTCGTCCTTTATGTGAGGTGTGGGGCTGGGAAGTTGAGCCCAGCGGAGGTGTTGCCGTCACTCCGTCAGGCCCTACGGGGTCTGACGGGAGTGCCGGTTTTGGTCCCTTCAAGCGAAGCTGAACCCGGTTAAACCCGAAGTAGAGCTGAAAATCCCGCTCAGAAAGCAGCTTGACCGCAGAAAAGTTTGACCCTTTCCATCGGCTTTCCTGCTGACCACTTTCCAAAGCCGGATTCCCATACCTCCATTCTGCGAGGTCAGTCGCTTGATGATTCCTACCTCGTCCACCTCTAGGTCAGGAATCCACGCCGTAGCGTAACGGGGCTTGGGCAGCTCCGCCTCGTCAACGACGTGGAGGGCTGCTCCATCCCAGGGATGGATCATGTCGATCAGCCGCGCCAGCCACTGCTTAGAGGCAGCGTCGACGCAGGTGAAGACAAGTCTACCCGATCTGTGGACGCATCCTATTAGCTTAGGTCCCTCTCCCTCCGGTTGATCGTCGATGACTCGAAGAATGCATTTCTTCAACTCCTCGGCGCTCTCCCGTGAGAGAGGTCCCCCAGCATCGAGGATACCCACACGAATGGCACTCGCCGCCTCACTGAAACTCGGCTTGGGCGCCTGAGCACTAGTGTGCTTGGCTGCCTTCGTCGGTCTTTCCTGTGAGTTGGCGGTGTCAGAGAGCTGCCGTTTGGAGCTCGAACGCTTCTCCAACTCCTCGGCATACTCAGGAAACTCACTGAGTGGTTTCTGACAAAGGGTCTTCGCCTCTTCGAGGCTCTTACCCCTCGCCATCCACCACTCAATGCGTCTCTTGGCTGCCCCACTGAGTTGTCTTCTCCTTCTCTTAGGGGCGTTAGCGGTAGCGCCAGGCCCAACTTCAGAAGAAGAAGGTGCAGAAGCGCTAGATGGTAGAGGGTCAGAAGGGGTACCAGACACAGTAGTGTCCTCTGCCCCGACAGACCCAGACAATAGGTGGTCCTCGGCTACGCCGATTTTCATCGCCTCCGTGGAGCATAAAGCTTCCAGTTCGGCCACAAGACTTTCCTGGTCCTTTTCTATCTCCATTCAAATCCCACGAGTAGCTAGGGAAATAAAAGGTCCACCCCCACAGAGCCCCGCTTGCAAGGGTAAGGCTATTTACTCCTCGAGGTCGCCTGGTATCGAGGGTCCTCCGTTCGCGGCTGACTTCCCCCAGCCATGCATCCTTCGGCACGGGTCGGATAACACCGATTGGATTGGGTTTTTATTGTCGAGTTGAGTTCTGGTCTGGGTTGGGGCTCTAATGCTGTAAGCACTAGGACTCCAAACCAGACCAGACCTCAACCCAACCCAGACCGACTGATCCCAAATCTGACAGCAACTTGTCGCAGCCGTTTGGGGGTAGAGACGCGCTCGTCTGCCCATCGAGACCTGGCTGTTTACACAGCCAAGCCCCGACAGGCCGAGCCGAGCCCACCCCCTCCCCCAAACGGCGGCAACGCCGCAGTCAGGTCCGGGGTCAGCCGGTCCGCCGGTCGATCTGCCGCCCGCTTGCCACATCCGCTAGATGTTTCAAGCGAGCGTTGCCCAGGGACACCGTCACGATTACTTCACCAGAACCCAGAGAACCGTCGACATATAGATTTAGTCCGTTAGTCGGCGGCACCGAAAGACTGGAGAAGTATTCGTGCACACTTGGAGGTAACCGGAAATCGCCCCCATTTTTTGTACTTTATTCTACTGCAAAAATCATCACTATTCTCTGAAAATATAATTCTATGAACAATCTAAGAACTTAGAGCTACTGCACCTAAAAATGGACATGGTGTCTAATATTAGACCTTGTACTGATCTAAAAATCGATTGCTTTAGTTTTTTAGCAGTAAAAAGACGAAAAAGGAGAGCTGAGAAAAGAAAGAAGAAAAAAGAAGAGGCAAAAGAAGCATGGAGACTAAAGACTGAAAATAAATTTGCTAGAAAAAAAATATGGAAAATAAAAATAAAAGGAAATATAGTTTCAGCATGGAAGAAGAATGAATAGAATCTGGAGACAACGTGGATAATATTTCTGATGCATGTAGTTACTATGATGAAGTAAATGAAATCTTTTGAAAAATGGCAAATAAAGACCTAATAATAGGAAAAATGTAAAATGTAATGTAATGTTCTATGTCAACTATTAGTTCATATTGGTGTCTACTATTAGTGATGTTCGTTTTTTGTGATGTCATCTATTAGTACTTATTACTAAGCTTACAAAAAGACCAATAATATATTTTTTAAATGATTTGTCAGAGAATAATTATAATAGTTTTATTTTGTAAGAGTTACTGAAGACATGGAAGAAGTTATCAATCCTTTATTTTCATAAATATATATTTTATGACATTCAAATGTTTCATGTTTCCTTAAAGTGTCTGCCATTAGGTCTTTTCCCTTATTGGTGGCGTTGTCAAAGTGGCGCAGAATTTTAGGATTTCGCGACAAAAATGTTTTTTAAAAGTTTTCAATAAAATTCTTTATCAAATGTTATGCACTTAGCTGCACTAATAACCAAACATATAACAATTCATTATATGTACGCCATGTTTTAATAGTCCTCATAGTTTTTGCTACAGCGACAGTCAAAGTGCACCTATACCTCGGCGGATTTCTGTTTTTGGGCCATTTCAGAATTTCTCGTCAAGGTTTTTCCGAAAAAACTTTTGGGTTTATAATTTAAACTGAATCATTGTGTATGTCCTTCCGAGTCATTTTGTTGCTGAATCCGACATTATAGTCAATTTGATAACTGCAACACACTTTTGAAAATATCGAAGGCGGAGAGTTTTTTTATGAAATCAGCAAAAATTGGCGGCCTCACCCATGTATTAGAAGTCGGGACTCGGAACTAGGGAGTAGGTATTACAATTTACAATTTATATCGGATCGTTTTACGGTGCAAGGGAGTTGTGGACGACGCGACGTCAGCTAGATAATATCATAAATAAATTCTTCTATTTATTATTACGGCAAACTATAATATATAATATACTACAATATTGACCATTTCATAGCAGGTGTCCCAGTTTCCAAGATCTCGTACACAGGGTGTGTATGTGACAAATGTGTGCAGACTCGGGAGGCGTGTCCACCGAAAGTGGCTGAAAGTGTCCATTAGCGGGTAAAAGCCTGATTTATTCCACGACACATTTTTATGACAAAAGTAAAAAATGCTCGCTGAATCGCCATGGTCGAATAGAAAATGGTTTAACTTGAGCTTAACGTTTCAATAACTATTAACTAACTATTAAAGTTGCGTTTTATGTGGTAACTGTTAATGGGGAATTCTTCATGAGTAAGTAGGCTATCTGCCTATCTGCTTATTTTGAGAAAAAGTATACTAGGTAAATTACATACTTAGAAAATTAATACTAACATAGACGATGTATATAAACGAATAGTTATTCCGTGACTTGATTGAGTTGAATGAGTTTGACTCTATAAAACTTAAAAATATTTTCCACGACAGTACCTACTCAGTAGTTATTAGGAGTAGCACCTTAACATTGTTTTTAAGAACATAATAATAATTATACTTTAAACATAAAAATAATATTGATGATTAAAAAATAAAAATCGATGTTTACTAAAATAAACACCAATGTTACATAATATCTCAAATACTCTGTCACACACAGGGTTCAGAGAAAATGCCCAGTTTCTAAGACTTTTTGACAAGAGAGTTTATGTTTTTAGCGCCGCTGTTGATTGGTCAACAATTATTAACACCTCCATCGTGGGTATCGCAGACACAATAGATTTTCAATCGTTATGGCGCATCCACACATGCCACCGGCTTATACCGCCGGGTTTGCCGCCGGCTTTCTGCCTGCCTTGCCACCGAAGCCGGCGGCATGTGTGGATACAGCATTATGCGGCAGCCGGCTGCCGCTTGGGGATTGATGGGCGCTAATGAATAGATAAACTTTGGTCAAAACCAGGAACCAGGCAATCGTAATTGGAATTATTATCAATTAGTTAAACATTGGAACAAGAGGGGACTATGCAAAACTAAATAGTAAATACCTGATCACTAATGTCAGTTATGTGGCATTCCGAATAATTAGGTCATCAACCCCATACTGATTGTTATTCAAACAATTACCGATGATGAGCAAATACAGTACTGAGTACTTACACCAATGCAAGTGTCTAAATTAACACACTGTAAAATATAGTTCGCGATATAAGACGTACCTAAGTGTATTTTACCAGGATATTTGGTTAAGCTGACGCCGGGTTGAAGTAAAAAACCGTGTTGGATGTTTTTTTTTTTTAAGTGAAAACTTCTTTAGCGGCGTTGAGCACTTTTGTGGGATGGGTAAAAACTGTGAAACTCGCGTCAGATTCTCATGCTGATCGAAAAACCAAGGAAAAAACGTAGGACGGTTGGAGAGTAGTGTTGTAACATCGAAATCGATTAATCGAACAATCGATTGTTTTTTTCGATTGTCGATATTTTTAATCGATTGTAAGGGTTTCGATTAATAAAAAAATTGATTTTTTAAAAATCGATTTTCATAAAAATGGGTTAAAAATTTAATCGATTGTAAGGGTTTCGATTAAGTAATTAATTAAAACGATCGTTTCTTTTTTAATTTTTTTTTAAGTCGATTTTCATAAAAAATGGGTTAAAAAAAATAATGCACAACGTTAATAATCAAGTTTTCACTTCTGCCGGCACTCCCGGAGTGCAACCCGTCTTTTTTTTTATTATTTATTTAAATCGGGCATCTTGGCCCATATTATATTATATAACTTATAGACAAATAGTTAGGGAGCTGGCGAGCAAAATTTCTATATGATCAGCACACATAGCAGACGTTATTAATAGTGATAATTATACCCTAAGAAACATCAAGAACCTCGTCTGCCACCATGGTGGCGCTGCGTTGTCAATTTACGGCGTTTCAAAAATGTTGAAAAAAAAGGTGGGTGATATTATATGCACATGTCTGCCTCTGGGGCTGATGATCATAGTCATCCTGTAAACACAAAAATTCGTAGAGGCAGACATCCAGGGCTCTGACTTTTGTAGTTTTCAATTTTTTAAGTATTTTTTTATGATTTAAAAAACTCTATATGAAGTGCACACTTGGCAGATTGAAATTGTTCGATTAATAACAATGAGAAGGACCACGGAAAAATAGTCTGCCAGCATGTTGCCTCTGCGTTCGCTATTGACAGCGTTTCAAAAATGTAAAAAATAAAAAAGTGCTATATTATGCGCACATGTCTGCCTCTTGGATTGATGTTTGAATTTATCATGAAAACCAAGAAACTCGAAGAGGCAGACGTTCAGGCCTCTGATATTTCAAAGGCAGACCATTTGAATTATTTTTTTTCAACCCGACGCTCGCGCCAGTCGAGGCGGCACAAGGCGTGGGCGGTGTGGGCGACCGCCCACGGCCTCGTAGGCTGAGGCCTCGCGCGGCGCGCCTCTTGGACCACGAGGTTTTTAAAGGTTTTACGAGTTGAAATACTCAAATATATGCATAAATAAAAAGTTTTTTAAATTAAACAAATCCGTTCTTTAGCATCATCCATCATCGCATAATATATTTTAGGGGGCCTCGCAAGATACATCTTGCCCACATAAAATGTACAAGTCTTGCCCCGCCACTGGCTCGCGCCAAGCTAGAAGTACAAAATTCAATTTTAAACACGCGTCAGAAATATTCGGCTTCTACCTGTGAACTACGTCTCCGCAGGTATGAAATTTCTCCACAGTTCCTTTCGTAGTGTCTCGCTTTTATTTGGGGATATGAGTGAGAACGGTATACCTAACTCAGTTCCGACCTTTTCCGTATTGTGTACTTGAATGTATATATATATATATATTAGGTTATATATATATATATATATACATTCAAGTACACAATACGGAAAAGGTCGGAACTGAGTTAGGTATACCGTTCTCACTCATATATCATATATATATATATATATATATATATATATATATATATATATATATATATATATATATATATATATATATATATATATATATATATATATACAGGGTGTAATAAGACCACTTCCGATAACTTTGGGGTATGATTATACTACATTTTCTGATTACGAAAATGTATTTTTTTTATTTTATTTTTTTTATTTTTTTTAATTTTAATTTTAATTTTTTTTATAATTAATACCTTTAAAACATGATAATAAACCACATAGAAAAATAATTTAAAATATTTTTTTAAATTTTATTATTTTTACTCCATTATGCAATAGGCAGCGCGCGGTCAACATTCTCGTGTGTACGAAGTACCTACGAACTCGAGAAGGTTGACCGCGCAATCAGCTGTTAGCACTTAGCACCGGGCTCCGGCCTACGCACGCGTCGAAAGGTCGTATGCGACGAATGAAGATACACTACGACAGAACACACAGAAACCCTAATGTATGTGGTGTCTTTTCAATTTTAAACCCATGAAGGTCGCCATGACGTGGAACTTAGAACTCTCACCTCTGACCTCTTATCTAAGTTACTTGCAGTGTTAAAAGTTTAATGGTAACTCGTAGAAAACTGTAAGCAATTGTCTGTGCACAACTTGCTACAGTATGGCAAACTTAGAAGTTTGCCATACTGTTGTACTTGTAACTAGTCTAAGATTATTAGACTACATAGTTACAAAAATTTAATCGTAACTAAATAACGAAACCAATGCGGATGAACTGTCTATCCGCAATCGTCACTTATCAATCGAAATTACAGATGATACACGAAAAAACCTCATACATAAAACTGGCAATTAACTTACGTGAAAAATGTTGAGTGTGTTCTTACTTCTTTATGCATTTTGAAAATAGTCCTTAATACCAAGCAATAAGACCAGTGACCACCAACAACGTCAAAAACACTTCTCGTTTTAAACGAAATCTATCACACGGCACACCACAAAGTATTTTAACACAACTGAAATAATAATCAATTAACACTTAACACAATAACTACTACCACGTTTTGATCCTTGAAATAATTGTTAAATAATCAAACTTATCTCTAACAACAACCTATTACCTCAATGCCCAAATGGCTACTAAATTAGAAAAATCTATTTTAATTTTTAAAATAATGTTTATCGGCTTTCGGTGAAGACGTCAAAGGACACCGACACCTGCCGACACGGGCGGCGGCTTGCTTTGTCCTTTGATGCGGACCCGACAAAACGCCGCCGCTCTGCCTAGCACAACGCACGTGTCGCTAATCCATTTCAAGGACAATCTAAGTGTTGTACCCTATTTAAAATTCAAAACTATTTATTTCTGTCGATATTTAAATTACCATTAAGTAATAAAAATTATAACTATTATTTAGTAGATGTAATCTCATTTTTAAAATGAACTCTATTAAGAGGTTATAAATTCAGAAAATTTTATCGGGATACATAGTCAAGTTGCATTCGATAATTTCGATACCTACATTACCGTGATAAAGTGATTGTTATACTATGGTACGCGTTATGCGTTATACGTATGCGCGTATACGCGTTTACGCATGCAATGAAAATACTTTAATAATACCTATTTAATTTTAAATAACTTTTAATTATTATTGTCGCTATTCTTAACATTGAGTAGGTATTTGTTTTTTTTAGTTTGACTGTAATCAATACTTACTCGTATGTAAAACAATTAATAACGATTTATCGATAAAAAATTATCGATAACTCAAAATATGCAGAGGGATACATCCCTATTATTTAACAAAGTTTTTTCTTTAATTTTATTTAGTCTGCTGTAAACACGCGCCGCGCTGGTGTACTGTGAAGTTTTTGTTTAAGTTTTGTAATTTTACGGATGTTCTGGTCTTATTGCTTGTTTTGTGACATTCTTAACTATTTTTTCACGTGATACGTCCAAAGAATGTGCGATGAAATGTGAATGAACTTTTAATACTCGTAAACCTTTATGGAACGAGGGTGAACATCGTCGTCGATAGACGATAGTGCAGTTTAAACAGTGCAGTAAAAAGTGTTTTTAAAAGAATTGCAATGTCTCCTGTTTACTTTTGTTTCGTGTTTAAAAACTCTGCAATCTACATTGAGTTAGATGGAGCACAGCTCGAACTGCATTTCATAAAAGCAGACAGCTGATCACAGGTCAGTGTACATGTTATCAAGTATTTTTTCCATAGTAACTGTGTATTGTATTTTTACAACCTCATTCGGATGTGAATTATGATTACTTTTCCTTTTTGGCCGGAAGTAAAAACTGAGTATTTTTGAGTAATAAACCTAAGAAACGGTAATTAATAAATTCTAACATTTTATTAAATCGTGAAAACAATTGTAATTTAATAATTATTACAATATTGGTGGTTTATTCACTACCTACGGGCTAGGGCCTAGGGCACACCACGATCAGCTGTTTTGTCTAGCGCAGGGCCGCGCGCGCGGGACTTGGCGCGGGCGGCGCGGGGGGGCTGGCGCAGCCCGGGGCCGGCGGGGCTCCACTGGCGCGCGATATTATCGCGCATTTACATCAGCATTATACATTGCGTGTTGAAAATTTTGACTATTTTAAAAACTGGCGATTTAAAGAAAATTACTTGTACCAATGGATATATCTCATGCCCTATAATAACCCCACGAAGTTATCGGAAGCGGTCTTTTGACACCCTATATATATATATATATATATATATATATATATATATATATATATATATATATATATATATATATATATATATATATATATATATATATATATATATATATATATATATATTGCAATTACATGAAGTAATATTAGAAGTATATAGAAAGAAACAGAAGACATCTTCCTTTTTATTTTGCACGCTTTTCCTCTCTCTCTCACTCCCAGGCACTTCCACAAGGACGTCTCGAAAGCATAAGGCTTTGTACACAGCAGAGATTTTAGAGCGGGTTCTCCGGGTCTCAGCATGAGTTGCCTGTGTTTTGGCCAACCTGGACCTTCTCAACCTCGAGACAACTATAAAGAATGACAATAATCCCATGCAATAACCGCTTTCCCTTGATTACGTGAATTTCAAACAGTTATACTGTATACACCTAAAAATCAGTGAGCAAAATGTCTGCCAAATGTTTTTTCATATCCACGGAGTCATAATGAATCGAATGAGCGCAATAAGAACCGTGTGCAAATTACTTAGTAGAACTTTTTTTAAAAACATTTTTACAACTCCGCCCCAGCCCCCATAATAATGCAGAGCCCTGAATGTCTGCCTCTTCGATTTTCTTCGTTTCCAAGCTGCTTGTGACCATGAACCCCAGAGGCATACATGTGCAAATGATTTAATATCCCTTTTTTTAAGCAACTTCAATCGGCTGTAACGCGAAAACGCAGCGACGTAGGACCTTAATTGACTGGACCAAATCAATTCGTAATGCCGTAAACTGCAATCTACCTCGATGTGAAACTTGTGCAAATCATATACCTAAATGCTCACCAGCACCCTAACTATAACATACATTTAGGTATACTAAAACTAACACTAAGCACTAAACACGTATTGTCTGCGACGTGGGGCGCGACGTGTTCGGAAGTCGTCCTCGGAACCTCCTGTAGACGACTCCAATCGGCCAGAACTCCTCCTTCTCGAAGGTCGGTAAATGATGCGTCGGGACCCTCACCACAAAGGAGCTGAAATTTACTTAGTTTTAGATCGCTTGTTTTCTATGAGAGGCTGCCCCGGCCTCTCATAGAAAACAAGCAATGGAACAGCAAAAAATGGAAAGGGCGTAAGCGACAAAATAGTTTTTGTCGCGTAATTTAAAAACTATAAATAGTACCTAAATACATTTCATATAAGCTATGGGCAAATTAAAGTGTATGCTTGAACCAATCTATGTACAAAGGGGTATGAAGATTTTTATATTATGGAGCCTGGCCGACCATTGTGTTTTTTTGTTTGTATTGATGTTAGCTATAAGTAATCCATTTTTGAAAAAAATATTCTTGAACGCGTAAAAACACAATGGCGGACCTTTTGGAAGCTTAAATCACTCTCCTCTGTTGGCAAAATAGGAATCCCTTTTTTGCAGAGGTCTTTTTGATTGATTGATTATTATTCTGTGTTATAAAAGTTGACCAATCGTGTTATGCTATGGCTAATTCAAAGACAAAGACATGATGAATACTGACAATGAACTTTAATTTCTTAGCTTTAATCATTGGGCGTTTGCACACTGCACGATAACGGCACGACACGATACCACAGAATAGAGGGCCACCGCACATATTATACAATTTCAAGTTGGCCGACTATCGTACAAACTAAATTGCGTAGTGTCTCAATTTAATTGGAGAACTTCATCGTGACGGCCCCGAATCACATAATAATAAAAAAAATATTAGTATGGAAATATGGATTATTATCACTTTTTTATCTGGATTTTTTCATTAAAATTTATCTGGATAATAACGAAGTTTAAAAAGCAAGGTATGATCAATGATGTTTTCCTAATTTGTCACTTCACCTAATTTTTCTAATCTGTCACTTAGTATTTAATGCACCCAAAATATTCTCCTTTCTTTTCGCCTTCGTTTTATTAGTGCCACAATAAAAGCGTGTTTTTTACGCATTTTAACACGCACGTCGCTAGGCTAGCAACACCGTTACCAACTAAATCTAAAAGTCTGCGGCTGGCAGCGTACGTACGATGAAGTTGTCCAATTAAATTGTAACACTACGCAATTTAGTTTGTACGATAATCGGCCAACTTGAAATTGTATTAAATGTGCGGTGTCCCTTATCTATTCTGTGGTATCGTGTCGTGTCGTTACCGTCGCAGTGTGAAAACGCCCATTGCTGAGAAAAATCGATATCGCTACAGCCAAATTATCAAGGCGTTGCAGTGGACGCGGAAAAATAAATCACCCCCGCTTGATGTGTATGGGAATTGGGAGGTACCATAAAATTATTATTTTTTAAGATTTCATATACCATTTTGTCAGCTTTGTAGGCTTTATAGTCTCTGAGAAAAACCGCGGACAGACAGACGGACAGACGGATGGACAATGGACATACTGGCATACGGACAGACGGACGGACAGACCGAAACTATAAGGGTGCCTTGTTGACTACGGAACCCTAAAAAATGGCAAACCATTTTCAAAGGCAGGTTTTACTTTCTATAATTTTGATTGAGATTGCAATAAAAAATAAAGATAAACTGCAACGCATTTTAGAACAGACAGTTATGTCATGTCAATTAGAGTGTCTCGTCTCGTGAAATTCATGCTTGTGCATATCTAGAATACCTAACTGGTGTTCTTGGTTTTATGTTCACAGATTTAAGAGGAAGGCAGCGTTTGTATGAAAAGGGCTCCCGCACACGGGCCACCGGCCACAACCACAAAACGCCTTTACCTATATTTCCTTAATCCTTTAATTTTCATACATTTTATGATGAACTCGCCGCACAGTTGACTCCGGTGACCGCTACTCGCTACAACGATTTGAACACGCGACAGCCACAACGACGCTTGTGGCTGTCGAGTGTCGCGCGTGTCGGCGTGTGGCCCGTATGCGGCGACACTTACGTGATTTTTCTTTTGGCCCGTTTCCCAAAGGTAAGCCAGTCTGCATAAACAATTATTATAAAAATAACTGCACTTCGGGAGTGTTGGTAAAGTGAAGGCGAAACAGTGAAAGTAGGCATATATTTTTGCCGAGTGGTAGGAAGAGAGGGAATATAACTTCCTCTTAAGAGGGAACGCGGGAATAGAATTTAAACGAAGAAACTATTGCCATCACGCTTCACCCTGCACCGGCACGTGTATTTTGATAGAGACAGATACAGTAAATTGAGGTTACGTATAATTCCTCTGATCCCTCCTTCAAAATAGAGCCTATCTAATTATTATTTTTTAAATATCTTCAGGAAGAATGAGTCTATGCCTCTAAGTTTTTATTTTATCGTAAACTACGAATAATAAAACCTAAGGAAACGTAACTCCCATACTCATACAGTTTTAAATTTGGTTCCATTCGAACTGTCATGTAACGTCAGCCTTTATACCGCTCTCACCTAAATATTGCAAATGTATGAAAAGTGAACCTAAGGTACACTTTTTTGACAAGTATTTTGGAGCATGTTTTTTGACGGAGTCACTCTTCCCTAGTTTTTATTATTCGTAGATCGTAAACGTCTTTCAAATTTATTTTTTGGTCGGTTGATTGGCGGGGTACGCGGCATTCGTTTTTGGTGATTTTCGAATGGTCATATTTTTTATATTATATTAGTAAATTTAAAAAAATCGAACGTAGAGGCATAGTTTTAACATAATATCCCAATATTGCATAAAAAAATATTTGTTTTTTGTCCATGGTGTAAATTGGGGAATACGTTTGTATGGAAAAACAGTGTAAGCGTATGCTCTTAAGAGGCCGGGTCCCATCGAAATTCTCATACATATGTAATACCAAAATAATTTTCTCATACGAAAATATTTAACATGTTTGAGTTATTTTTCAGCTTAAAATAGTAATTACCTAGGTTCCTGCACAAAAATTTGCTACAAAATATTTAAACACTAAAAAATATAGTAAAACACTAAAAATATATATAAACATTAAACAAATAGTAAATTTACTACAAAATATTTAAATACTTACTTACTAAAAAATTTTTTTAGAGTTTAAATATTTTGTAGCAAATTTTTGTGCAGGAACCTAGGTAATTACTATTATAAGCTGAAAAATAACTCAAACATGTTAAATATTTGCGTATGAGAAAATTATTTTGGTATTACGTATGTATGAGAATTTCGATGGGACCCGGCCCCTTAACGCCAGCGGTGTACTTTCCTGCTCTCGCGGTCGTATTTTTCCATCATTACTGATGTAAAGACTTTTTCACTTCAATAATGAGGCTATGTAACTTGGTAAGCCGGGGTCTTCATCAGTTTCCTATCGAGCCTACTCGTATCAATTTGTGCCAAGGACTTTCTGCGTTGAAGCCGTAGGACATCCATACTAATATTATAAATGCGAAAGTGTGTCTGTCTGTCTGTCTGTCTGTTACCTCTTCACGCCCAAATCGTTGAACCGATTTTGCTGAAATTTGGCATGGAGATACTTTGAGTCCCGGGAAAGGACATAGGATACTTTTTATCCCGGAAAAATGTACGGTTCCCGCGCGATAAACTAATTTTGGCGCAACGGAGTTGCGGGCGTCATCTAGTTTAAAGTAAATATCTGATGATATTGGATGACATCCGCAACTCCGTTGACCGTTGCGCAAAATTTCATTTATCGCGCGGGAACAGTACATTTTCCCGGGATAAAAACTAAAAAGTATCCTGTGTCCTTTTCCGGGACCTATAGGATTAGGAAGTATGGCTTCCTGTACCCTAGGACGATCTTCGACACAGATTGATTCCGAACCATAACCAATTTTCTGCCCGAACGAAGGTAATTAGTAAATTACACTTGGTATAAGTATATCTATATACATATACTATACATAATATAATAAAACTGTAGAAATGAAGATTCTGTACATTAAAGATATTCAAAAAATAATAAGCGGAGGATGTCACTACATCGCTATAGAAGCCAAAAATGTGGTCAGTTTTTTTGTCTGTCCGTCTGTCTGTCTGTCTGTCTGTCTGTCTGTCTGTCTGTCTGTCTGTCTGTCTGTCTGTCTGTCTGTCTGTCTGTCTGTCTGTCTGTCTGTCTGTCTGTCTGTCTGTCTGTCTGTCTGTCTGTCTGTCTGTCTGTCTGTCTGTCTGTCTGTCTGTCTGTCTGTCTGTCTGTCTGTCTGTCTGTCTGTCTGTCTGTCTGTCTGTCTGTATGTTTGTTCCACTATCACACGAAAACTACTGATCCGATTTGAATGCGGTTTTCGCAGATATATTTGTCTTCTTCCAACTTAACATCTGGTGTATAAAAAATTTTCACCCACCCCTCTAAAGGGACGAAAGAGGGGGTCAGATTTTGTGTAAGACTTTTGCTTTAACACGAAAACTACTGATCAGCAGTGGCGTGGGGTGAAAAAAAATAAAGGTAAAGTCGGACCAAAAAACGGCTAACTCGTGAATAAGCAAAATTTCAATTCTTGTAAAAAAAACGTGCAATAAATTACATACCTGTATTAAGTGTGTTAGTTTACCTTTTCCATAACTACTAGGGTGCTTTGCTTGCATTGTGTGCGTTGCATGCAGTGTTAGTGTTGTTAGTATTCACCACCTTCACCATACATGACATCACTGGTATTATATGAACAGTGCATGTCGAGTATGATAAAAGTGGCTTTAAAAAAAGCCGTTTTAAGCACACGTCACTCACACTCACACACCAAAAATAAGTGAATCCTGACTTGCCAGTGTAGATGTTTGTTACTCAATCATGCAAAAACTGGATTTAGATGAAATTTTGCATGCATCCCATATCAAACATGGAAAGGAACATAGGCTACCTGTCTGAAGTCCACGCAGACGAAATCGCGGGCAAAAGCTAGTAGCAAAGAAATATCAGCAGAAATACGTACCTAAATGTTTAATTTTGTTATTTGTCGTCTGTCGTCGTTATTTAATATTCCTATTCTACAACCTGAAAAATTACCTAAGAATTATTATTTATATTCTAACATAATTCTACGGTTTTTCTTTACGAAATGTGCCAAAACATTATCATAAAAGTCGCTTTTTTGATGCAATTTTAATAATACATGTTTTTCAATTGAAATTACACCGAGATTTGACAATCTAGCCTCACTTTGGCTGTTTCGTGTATAGGTATGAATTCGCTCCAATGCCGAAAACGACCTTTCAGCGGAAGCCACCGATACAGGAAGAGTCAAAACAATTTGAGATAACATTAAAAGCTGAGGAAAAGCTTCACTCAACGCGGATTTAAAAAGATGTAAATAAAGTTCATAGATATCTAAATTATTAAATGTTGAAGTACTGTATAAAACTTTTAATTCGTTTTTTAATGCGTGAAAATCAAATATATTCGGGAATTCGGATATTAATGCAGAAACACTTTCCTCGGGAAAACTACTACGGTAACTCGCGTATTTAGACTTATTGACTAAATCAAGAAAAGTTAAGTTTTGAAACGATGAATAACGGGAGTTTATTTGGCTTTTGATGTTATCTATTATTTCAACGAATAAACGCTTGTATTGTGTTTTCAAGTCAATTTCTGTATCCATCCGCCGGCGCCGTCGAGGTGGTTCACAATATTCCTGAATACTATTGAAAATAAAATCAAATTGTTTTAAAAACTCTTCTGATAACCAAGATTGAAATGCACCAATTTCTCTGATTGAGATTTCGATGTCGACTTGTTTGCTTTGAAGCAAAGCAAACAAAATGTCAGTTCTGGCAAAAATCTCTGAAAAAATATGCAAAAGGAAACAAAACTGCATATCTTCTAATTTAGTTACAAACGACTCCGACATGGATACAGAATCAACATCCCACGATTGGGGATTATCTACTATATGATTAAAGGTTTCAATCATATCTAACCTGCAATTAAATATAACATTAATAATGCGCGAATGATAATGCCACCGTGTTTCGGCTACTCCAGGCATACGACGATCGGAAAACTGTTTTAAAAGATTTGACCGTTTCGACGATTTGTTGAAAAACCTGACAATTCCATTGATATGGCCGAAAAATGATTTTAATTCTGAAATATTTTCTAAAGATTTACTTAAAACAAAATTAAGAATATGAGCATAACACGGTACGAAACGCGCGAGAGGGCATTGACCCCGTACTAGTGCTTGAACGCCTCCACGTTCACCTGACATAACGGCGGCACCGTCATATGTCTGACCGATCAGTTTGTCTTTGCATCGATATTGTTCAAGAATATCGAGCAACTGAGTCGCTAATACAGTCGCAGTCCGGCTTTCGCTAACGTCGTAAAAACCTACAAATCTTTCTTCCAGACCATTTTCGGACAAATAACGAAATATAACAGACAACTGTTCTCTATGACTGACATCTGGGGTTTCGTCAATCATAACTGAAACGAATTTGGCATGGCTAATCTCACGTCTAATCTCGTCTAAAATTACCGCCGCGGTGCATTGTATAAGATCATTTTGAATGTCTCCCGATAGACCGGTAAACATGGAGTGTGAAGTAGATGAGCATTGTTCAAGATGGGAGTCTATAACGCTATCGTACTTACTTAAATAAAATAATGTTTCTATATAATTGCCACGATTGTCTGAATTAACGTTTTCACTATGCCCGCGGAAAGATAACTCCTGTTTTCCAAGAAGAACAACAGTGTCTATTAAACGTTTCATTAAGTTTCGATTACGTTCCACTTTTCGATAGCGGGCAGTTGCAAATTAAATAAGTTATTTTGTTTTCCATGTTTGCTGTTTTCCGATACAAATAGTGCTTGGAATAAAACGGGTTTCTCAGACATCAATAATTTGACCAATTCGGCTAGGAAACATACTCAAACCGAAAAACATTTACGCAGTTGTATATTATTACACAATTTTGGAAATAGTAGAATAGAAACATTTCTCGGAAATAATTATGAATCCCATAAGGATTCATAGTAGAATAGAAACATTTCTCGGAAATAATTATGAATCCCATAAGGATTCATAATTATTTCCGAGAAATGTTTCTATTCTACTATTTCCAAAATTGTGTAATAATATACAACTGCGTAAATGTTTTTCGGTTTGAGTATGTTTCCTAGCCGAATTGGTCAAATTATTGATGTCTGAGAAACCCGTTTTATTCCAAGCACTATTTGTATCGGAAAACAGCAAACATGGAAAACAAAATAACTTATTTAATTTGCAACTGCCCGCTATCCAATTATATTTATCATACACTGAACTGTGAAAATATTTGAAAAACCCATCCTTACGCCTATAATCAATTTTCGTATCGGGACGCGCCCGTCCTTGTTTAATGATATGTTTTTTATTTTCGAACGATTGTTTTGAGAACGAATTTAAGTCATTTAATAGGTAATCCGTAAGACAACAGTCAATTTGTACTAATGCTGCCATTTCTCACCTAACCGTGTCACGACAAATTACAAAGTAAGTAAAACAAACCAACCTTTACGATGTAACAAACAAAAACACAACACAACACTTGGCAAGTAAAATTTCACTACTTTCGATTCTTTTAAACTATATAATATTACAATCAAGCTAGTCCACTAACTTAATAAACAAAATTTTGCATATTACAATAATAACAGTACAAAATGAGTGCAAATGAGCGCGTAATATAATTGTTTAAGTGAATTGAAATGACAGCACGCGCCGGTCGGCCGCTGCAATTAGCTCTGTTGTGATTGGACGAAATCTTTTAAAGCGAAACATGCGAAACTAAACCTTAACACATGACAAATAAAGACTAGGTAGGCTATGTGGGATCGGCTTGTTGTTCGACAATATCGACGAGTCGTTTGCATGTAGTAGTAATGTGTATGTGTGCGTGAATTTCATACATTTCAAATGTTTGGATTCCCGATGTTTTGAGCGAGTTCCCCGGCCACCGCGCGGCCGCCGCACACTATGGAGCAGTACGTACGCGTTCTGAGTGCGATCGTAAAAACGGGTATGTGTGCGTTTGCGTGATTTTAAATACATGGCGAATTATTTTTATGAAATTGTAGGAAGCGGGGTAAGCTATAATTATTAATAATAAAAAATGTATATATTAAAATTGGCCAAGGTAAGCCGGTAGGAATCGTGTTCTATGGAGGCTTCGCCACTGCTGATCAGATTTAAATACGGTTTTCGCAGATATATTTGTCTTCTTCCAACTTAACATGTGGTGTATAAAAAATTTTTCCCCCACCCCTCTAAAGGGACGAAAGAGGGGGTCAGATTTTGTATTTAAAAACTTGCTTTAACACGAAAACTACTGATCCGATTTGCATACGGTTTTCGCAGATATATTTGCCTTCTTCCAACTCAACATCTGGTGTATAAAAATTACCCCCCCCCCCACCCCTCTAAGGGGACCAAAGAGGGGGTCAGATTTTGTATAAAACTTTTTTCTTTAATGGACTAACTTCATATTTAAGGCGAAAGTTTGTGACTTTGTATGTTTCTTACTTCTTCACGTCGACTGGCTGGAGCCATTTGGTATGGAGTTAGTTGATACCAGCTGGACTAACACATAGGCTACTTTTACAACTGTGAACACTTTACAACTGTGGGAAAATATCACAATTTATTTTCCCTAATAAACCGCGAGTTACACCGCGGGGCACAGCTAGTATTAGTGTAGGAAAGGAACCATGTGGACCCCCACAGTAATTCCTCAGTCAGAAAAAACTTTATAGCATGGTAAAGTATCAATGAATTAAAAGTTTTGTATAAAAATCCAAAGAATAATAATAATAGAAGTTAGGTATTTTTACCTAAATTCGTAATTAATTAATATCTTTTTTAGGAAAAATCCTCCGTTTAATCTTTTTTCACTGGACATATTCATGGAACGTATAGAAACAATGTATGAAATATCCAAAAAAATATCCCAGCAGAAACACCAAATTTTAATAAAATATGTTTTTTTGGCTTGACTGGGACCGGAAAATTGCTCTGTCGAATTTTTTTACGGGAATGACATTTTATTGAAGTTTTATAGCCACAATATGAAAATCCAAAACATAAACCTTGTAACTATACTATTTTTAAAAATTGCCCTTTTACTAGCACTGGAAAATTTCTCTATCTGTTTTATTTATTGATTTAAGTACACTGTTAACTATCTTTTCAACTACAAACATATCCAAAAAAATCATCAAGCGTATTAAAAACTAAAAACATTTTACAATAGACAGATTTGAATATTGCAATCGGCAGCGAGCGGGGTGTATGCGCGGGGCGCGGGCGGGAGGTACAGGCCGCCCGACGCGTCGCCCGCCATCCCGCGCCAAAGCCCGCGCGCTATTCATTCGTGTGTTCGGTCGCAGATTCTTGAAAATCTATTGTTATTTTATTGTTATCGCGGTCATCGGTGTCCTTATGGGGCTTGATGGGTTAATAAATGCTAGTTGTTGTTGTTGTTTGCCATTTGTTTGCTTGCCGAATTAGAGCTTACAAAGCTGGTCCTATAGTCTCTGAGAAATACCGCGGACAGACAGACGGACGCGACGGACGGACAGACCGAAACTATAAGGGTTCCTTGTTGACTACGGAACCTTTAAAAGTGCAGCACAAAAAAAAAACGACGGATTAATAGAGCATAATAATATGCTCGAAAAAGAAGAGTTACTCAACACACGTCTCTTGCAGAAAAGCATACATAAATGAAAAATTATTATCAAATCATATTTGAAAAAGAAAAAACTCGATCCCACCAAAAACATTTTCATGTAAAAATGTTGCCAAGACGAGAACATAATATAGTTCGTGGTGTAAAAAAGTAGTGATTTCATGTAGAGCTAAGTTTCTAACTTTACAGTCCTAAATCTAAAAACCTTTACCTTTTACACTTAAGTCGCGGCAAAATACTTGATATAATATTGTGTAAGCCGCACGAGAAGAATCTAAGGCCGCGTTTCCACTGACGCGAAGCGGAGCTAAGCGGTGCCGAATTGACCAATCACCATGCTCGAAATCTTCGCTCCGCTTCGCTGTCATTCCGCTGGAATAGCACGATTGGTCGATTCGGGCACCGCTAAGCTCCGCTCCGCTTCAGTGGAAACGCACCCTAAAACTGTAGGTACACATTAATCAAAATCAGTGACCTGGCCATTTTTAGGGTTCCGTAGCCAAATAGCAAAAAACGGAACCCTTATAGATTCGTCATGTTTGTCTGTCTGTCTGTCTGTCCGTCCGTATGTCACAGCCACTTTGCTCCGAAACTATGAGAGCTATACTATTGAAACTTGTTAAGTAGGTAGATGTAGGTAGTCTGTGAACCGCATTAAGATTTTGATACAGAAATGGAAAAATTATTAAAAATTTTAGGTGTGTTGTATAAGTACAGCTGAAACAATTTTTTTTTCATCTAACCTATGCGTGTGGGGTAAAAATCATATTGATATTTCTTATATCATTTTTTTCTAACCCGAATAGTTTGATGGAGAGAGTCTTCCAAAGTGGTAAAATGTGTGCAACCCCCCCTAACTTCTAAAGTAAACATGATAAGTCTAAAAAAAGTATATGATGTACATTACTATAAAAATTACTAACGAAAATTGGTTTGAGCGAGATCTAGCAAGTAGTTTTTTTATGCGTCATAAATAGTGAACCTTAGTGTTGAGGACAGCGGCCTCGCTCCAGAAAAACGTATAGTGAGTGCATATAAACTAATTAAAGTGAAATGTGAGAAATAGACTCAGTGCAAATCAGTGTTTTTACAAATAGACTTTAAAAAGTGAATTACGTTAAATCTGTGGCTCCCTAAGAGATAAAATATAGTTAATTTAATAAGTTGATAAGTTGTCTAATAAATACAGGAAAAAATAGTTGTATAACATATGTAGTTTGGAAAATATTAAGAAAATTGTGTGTAAAAATGTGTAAATTCTATTAAATTTTATGTTTACTTAGCTATAATTACGTTAAAATATAAGTGGTGATACTTAGATTAAGGTACATATTGTGGAACGATGAATAAATAATCTCCCGAAACGCGTTTTAATTACCTGGCTCACGGAAAATGGAGAAAATAGGGGAAAAATAGCCGTCTCCGATAGCAAAAGTGAGACGGGAAACATGCGAATCGGAGCGGCTTACTATATGGCATTCGCCCGAGCCAGGTAAGCGAGGTGCGTTTCGGGAGCAATGTTCTCCTCGACTCTCGTGTGTTTTATTTACGCCCCCGCTCTGCAAGATTACCGGTGTAGCCTCGGTCTTCGAGTCCGATCTGAGCCAGCGGCGAAAACCTATGGGCGAATACAGTCTCGAACACTTAGTTTAACTTTCATTAAATCAACTGAAACATAAAAATAAATCAAAAAACTTTTTAATTTCATAAAAATAAACCTTATTGCTCGCACTTGGCCGATTTTTTATTACAGTTAATATAAAAGTTATAAAGTACAATAGAAAATAATAATATATGTATTAAGTTCAGAGCCCATAGCATGACGAATTACGAAATGGCCAAGCCACACAATTTAACTAATGTGTAGAGTTTTTAGATTCTTCTCGTGTGGCTGACACATTATATCAAGTATTTTGCCACAAATTAAGTGCAAAATTAAGGTTTTTAGATTTCGCCGATTCGACACACTTTCCGCCCCAACACCGGAGCATCCTCAGGATGCCACCACCGCCCAAATCACTGCCTTTTATACCCTATCGAGCCCCGCTACTACTACTACCCCCACTACCCCCAATACCCTCACCAGTACCCCCGAACATAATATTAATAAGCGGTGATGTAGTCAAGCAAATTTGGTCATTCAACAATGCAAGTATGTTATTTTTCTTTTCTTTTATGATCTATAATTGTTCCAATATGCTCAGCCGAAAGCCTTCATCGCATTTATGTAAAACTTTACAGGAATGGCCATCAGGCACTGTATGGATCAGGATGACCATTCCTATAAGCCGCGATAGTATTATGTTCTTTATACCGAGTCTCAAAGCTGCGTCCAGTTTCACTCTGTTTGACCCACGTAATTATACACTATCGCATTCAGGACAGTCGATCTTATAGACACCGGACTGATATTTTAACAATCCAGACTTTATTATGATACAAACGATGTTTTAAAGTATTATTTGTCCTGTACGACATGCATGGGTGCAGACCAGTACCGTAAATAGCCTTTTTTGCGCCCTGTGCGAGCTTCATAACTACTCCCTTGCTTTTTTTTAGTTATTATAGGTACCCAGAGCAATACTATGTATACCTAGGCCTATTTTATTTCATTCAGTGTGATAAAGTAAAGTTGGTGTTAGCAGACCATTACAATAATCATTTTATGATATTATACTAATATTTTGGAAAAAAATATATTTTTTTATTCTTTTGTCTAATTTAATAGACATTTTAGATGTTACTGGCACGTAGGTATAACGTATTGTTGGAATCGAGCACTAGGGGCGCAGCGGGAACTTATCGGGAGCAAACCGAAAAAAATAGTCCTGCCTGGTCTGGCCATTGTGCCTGTGCCTGGGCACCGGTGGCACCGCCCTATATGTATGTCGGCACTGGTGCAGACATACATATAGAGAAACTTATCCAGTTCTTTCTTGTTTTTATTTTTCAAAATATATTTTTAATAATTTTGGGACTAATATATCCATATTTTAATAACTATAGAATCTCCGCCCGCGTAATTTAGGAATTTAGCAACATTTTCCGCAAAAAAAAGAAACCTATGTTTCACTTGGTCTATTCTTCATGACGTGTGCCAAATAACATAAAAATTGCTCCAGTAGCTTATTAAGAAAATAGATGTTCCGCGCGGCTTCGCCCGCGTAATTTAGGAATTTCACGGAAACCGTACATTTTTCCGCAAAAAAACAGCCTATGTCCATTCACATGGTCTATTCTTCATATGTGCCAAATCACATAAAAATTGGTCTAGTAGTTTTTAAGATAATAAGCAATTTCAAATAATTTCCTCCGTTTTTTTCCACATTTTCCTCTATTTCTTCGCTCCTATTAGTTTTAGCGTAATATAATATAACTTATAGCCTTTCTCGATAAATGGACTATCTAACACTGAAATAATTTTTCAAATCGGACCAGTAGTTCCTGAGATTAGCGCGTTCAAATAATCCCTTTCAAATAATTTCCTCCCGTTTTTTCCACATTTTCCTCTATTTCTTCGCTCTTATTAGTTTTAGCGTAATAAAATATGGCCTGTAACCTTCCTCAGTAAATAGGCTCTAAAATCTAACACTAATATAATTTTCCAAATCGGACCAGTAGTTCTTGAGATTAGCGCGTTCAAATAAGCCATTTCAAATAATTTCCCCCGTTTTTTCCACACTTTCGTCTATTTCTTCGTTTCTATTAGTCTTAGTGTGATAAAATATAACTTATAGCCTTCCGCAATAAATAGGCTATCTAACACTGAAATAATTTTTCAAATCGGACCAGTAGTTCCTGAGATTAGCGCGTTCAAATAAGCCCTTTCAAATAATTTCCCCCCGTTTTTTCCACACTTTCCTCTAATTCTTCGCTCTTATTAGTACTAGCGTGATAAAATATAGCCTAAAGCCTTCCTCAATAAATGGGCTATCTAACACCAAAAGATTTTTCTCAAATCGAACCAGTAGTTCCAGAGATTAGCGCGCTCAAACAAACAAACAAACTTACAAACTCTTCCGCTTTATAATATTAGTATAGATTAGTATAGATGCAAGAGTAAAACTCCCGTGTGAGCAGTTTACTTCGTTTTTGAGAAAATTACTTTTAAATTGCTCATTTTTTAACTCCCTAAAAACGAATTTATTTTATTTAAATAAATTGCAAGGGTTTGTAAACTTGCTATCTAGCTGATTGGATTAATCATTAAGAGACACAAATTTTGTACTTTATTTCATTCCTACAACTCAAGTAGTTCTTGGGATTTTAATTTTTTTCAATATTTAGACTTTTTTTTTTCTTCTTACCTATAAGATTTCCGCAGTTGTTTTCCGTACTGTAAAATACTTTGGTATAATCTTTACCATACAATATTTTTAGTTTTTGCGAATCTTGTTTATTACCAAAGATTTAAGAATTTCTTATTTTTTATTCGCGCTTATTAATTATTATACTCAATATGACATTATATCTTATAATTTTTAACTTTCTGACATTATCCAAACCAAAGTTACGAGGGTTCAAAAATACGACGAAACGTTGCCAGGTAGGTAAGGCAATGCCCTTCTTCGCTTGGCCCGCCTTGGCGGGGGCACTACCGTGCCCCCAGATTCCCGGGAAGAATCTTTAGAATTTGATTTCAATCTGAAATTTATTTTATCTAATTATAATTATACCTGTTGCTATTTTTCGAGGAGCTCAGACTTAATCCGACCTTGACTTAGCCGATAGTTTATTTATGGTGTATGTATTTCAAGCAACTGCAAAATTCGTAATAATTAATAATACTTAATTGATTATTATTATTTATTTATAATTCTACATTATGTTATGTAGGTAGGTACTTACGTGTACCTATAACTTTTAATTTTAAGCGAACATAAATCTATCTCGATTACTTTTGTGTTGTCTACGTGCCTACAAAGAAAATAATAATTGGCCAGCTGGTGCGAGTCAGACCGTTATAGAGCGAAAGTAGGGAAAAATAGTGTTTTTTGTATGGAAGCCCCCCCTTAATTATTTATTTTATTTTTATTATTAATTCATGAAGCCCCAAGCGGCCACATCCGGCCGCGATAACAATGAAAAAGCTATTGTGTCTCGTTTTGCCACGACTGATGGGTTAATAATAAAGTACACATAATATAATTAAGGATTTTGTGGAAATTTCAAGTATCTACTGTCTACATGTAGCTATTATGGATCATATTCATGAGCCAAAAAGGCCAAAAAAATCACGTTTGTTGTATCGGATTAAATATTAACTTTATTTTGTTTTTAGTATTTGTTGTCATAGCAGCACCAGAAATACATAATCTGTGAAAATTTCAGAAGTCTAGCTATAGCGGTTCTTGAGATACAGCCTGGAGACACACAGACAGACGGACAGACAGATATCGAAGTCTCAGTAATAGGGTCCCGTTTTTACCCTTTGGGTGCGGAACCCTAAAAATGCAATAAATGTAAAATGTAAAGAATCACACACCGACCGCGACCTAGGTGCGGTGTGGGTCACGCGATCAAGGTCGTACTAAGGTGGGTTTACACCAAAAGAACATAGAGCAAGAACAGCACAAGAACATTCTTTCGTATTCGTTTAGTGTAAACTATAATTCGTTACAACATACTTTAGATCGTTTACACCAATCGAATCAACAAGAACATCAAGAATAAGAATTTTTGCTCTATAGATGAGAATCATATAGCTCCGTTTAGACCAAACGAGCGAATGCTCATTGCTCATTCGTCAACGATAAGTAGTTAATTTATTTTTATAGTCATCAAAGGTTGGATCCCATAAACATCTTTTGTTATGGTATAATTCTATCATTTGTAAACATTTTTCATTACTCCAATCCATATTTACGAAATAACCTTTGATAAACTACCTAAAACCAGCCGCCAAAAAGTAAAAATATCAAGAACACTAGAATCCCTTTGAAGAGACCGCCTCGAAGAGCGAGCACGTCCGAACACGAAAGAACGCTCTAGGCAATTGCTCGAGCGCTCTTGCGTCGTTTACACCAAACGAGCGAGATTCTTAGAGCATTCTACCTATTTACCGCCGAACACGTGGCGAACACACTAGAACAACGAAAGAATGCTCGGTGTTAGTTTACATCAAAAGAGCTTTACTAGAATGAGCATTCGCTCGTTTGATCTAAACGGAGCTCTATTTGCACGATGACGCTAATCTGCACCTAACTAGTAAAGCAAGACCGTACATTATTGGGTAAACGCGAGATAGATTTAGCTTCGCTTCTAAAATTTCGGTGTTCTGGATGGTATTTCTTTTGGATATTTTGGATTTATGTGTATACCTATTTGACTACATAACACAGTTAAGAAAAGAAATAACGCTGAGAAATTTTCCACACTAAGTTTTTTACAGATTTAAATAGTTTTTTATCGGTATGATTCTTTTTTTGGATTTTCTTACCCGTAATGCCAAATTACATTCTTAAGTCATATGAGAAAAAAAAAATACTGAGCAATTTTCCCTTGAAAATGAGGTCAGAAAAAAGAAAAATTATAAAAAAGCAATACTTATGTTTGAAAAAAGTTTTGGATTTTTATAAAGTTCAAAGAAAAAACTTAAAAAAAAATATTTCTCTAACGAAACGCTCACAAAATAATTGTAAAATACTTACATCAAGTAATTAATCTAAATCTATATGGAAAATAATTAATGAATCTCATCTAAATATACCGAAACACCCTATATCGAACATTTAAAATAAAAATAATAAGTATATATCAGATCCGCTAGAAATTGCAAATGAATTCAATAACTATTTTATAGATAAAGTAAAAACCAAAACAGGTAGCAGTGCACAAAAAAATCATTCAAAATTATACAATAACTTAAACTAAATATAATAAACTAAATAATAACTTAAATACTAAAACAATGTTTCTATCCCCATGTTTGCCACAAGATGTTTCCAAAATAATAAAAAATTTGAAGAACACACCTAGTGTAGGATATGGTGAAGTTTCTACAAAAATTATTAAATCAGTTAACGAATATATAAGTACTCATATTTGCCACCTAATTAACCTATCTATATCAACCGCAATATATCCACAAGACCTTAAGGTAACAGTAATAAAACCACTTTTTAAAAAAGAAAATAGAGAACTAATGGAATGTTACAGACCGATTGCACTAATACCAATATTTTCGAAAATATTCGAAAAATATCTATGTATAGAAATTACCTCATTTCTAGAGAAAAATAATATCTTATGCCCAGAACAAAAAGGATTCCGAAAAAATAAAAATATAAACATGGCAATATTTGATTTCCTTAAAAATATCATGTGCTCAGTAGACAAAAGGGAGCCAGTATGTGCCATCTTTTGTGATATGACGCAAGCGTTTGATTTTGTTAGCCATAAAATTTTGCTAGATAAACTTGAAGCCTATGGTATAAGAGGAAAAGTTCTTCAACTAATTCGCTCTTTTTTAGAAAATCGCTATCAATACACTGAAATTACACGTATGAATAGCATATCAAACATGGAAGAAAAATTCAAATCTTTACTAAGAATTCTTGAATTCGGTGTACCACAAGGAGGTGTACTTGCACCACTTTTATTTATTATTTACATAAACGACATGCCAAAAATCGTGAAACATCCCGTCACTATTTGCTGACGATAGCACAATAACCATCAATTGCAATGACATAAATATTTATGAAACTGACATGATTAATTCATTACAATCTATAATTCAATGGCTTAATAATAATAATCTTATAATTAATCTTAAGAAAACAAAAATTATACATTTTAATCAAAGATCTCAAAGCGCATCTAATATTAAATTAATTTATGACAACACAACAATAGAAGAAGTATATAACACAAGATTTTTAGGTATAGAAATAGATAAGCAATTAAATTGGAAAAAACATGTGGAAAACGTGATTAAAATAGTAAGTAGTTTAACATATGCACTAAACAAGCTAAGTTTGTCAGTCACTAAAGAGACTCTTATTATTGCCTACTATGGTTTAGTGGAGTCCGTTTTAAGATATGGAATCATTTTTGGGGTAACTCAACTTTAAATAAAATCTTATTTAGAACGCAAAAAAGGTGCTTAAGGGCTATGTTCAGAATAAAAATTACAGACAGCTGTAGACCGTTATTCAAAGAAAATAAAATTCTAACACTCCCGTCTTTGTATGTGCTTGAAGTAGCCTTATTTGTATAAAGTAATAATAATTTATTTTCTAGACTATCAATGTTATAAGAAACAGGCGTCACGGTGATAAACTCTCCATAGAAAAGTGCAAAACATAAATGATGCTAAAAAGTGTCTATTGTATGGGACCAAAAATTCACAACAAGATTCCAAAGCATTTGAAAGACCTGAATATAAACCTGTTTAAAATAAAACTCAAAAAACTCTTGACCGAAAAATGCTATTATACTATATATCTAAATAATCTAATATCTAAATGACACTTCTTAATATTATTAATTCTAATTTCTAATTACTATGGTGACCAAAATCTATATTGTACTAAATAATATTAACAATTGACATGTATACTCACAATTACTATTTTTTTATTGATATAATTATTTTATTTAATGAATTGTTTCTTTATGACTTGTTTTTACTATTATTGAATTGTATAGCGTATTTATAATGTATTTTTTTTAAGATTATTTGATTGACTCTATTCTTTATTTTATTGACTTATTGTTATTACTAGTATTGATTTATTTTAATATTTTAAACTTGCAAGCATGTAAATGAATTAATTAATTATAACGATTGTTAAACAAGTTTCACACACCATTTAATGGTATAATGTAAGCACAAATTAGACATAAGATAACACCTTTATAACTACATTATGTGAATAAATGATTTGATTTGATATAACATACTTGTATAAATAACTCATTTGGTAAAATAAATTTAGACTGAGAAATTACTCTGTTCAATATATAAACAGATTCGTACTTTTAGGTATAAATAACTGACTTCCTAGTGTTTTTTCTTTTGGATTTTCATATGTAAGTATTGGCTCATACTATTCTATAACCCAGCAAAGTTTCATCGACTGAGGAATTAATGCATGGGTCCCCATACAAAGAATCGGTTCATTTCCTACACTAGTATCCCATAATCCACCGTCAAGAAAATTATCTTACTCGCATGAAAAAAGTTTTGGATTTCTCAAACTTAAGTTCTTCAAAAGCCACGATCCCAAAGGTCCAAAATTAATTACTTTCGTACAGAGACACACATTACTTTTCCTTACAAAGTTTAATGGAAGAAAACTGTTTAGGATCGGTTTCCTCGCGATAAAGTAATGTAAGTTGGAACTTTTTGGACATACCCTGATTTCTTGTTTAGGCGGCCACGTTGTAAATCATACGATGCTGATGTGGATTTATGACTAGGTATATTTGGAAATTGAGAAGTACTCGTAGGTACTTACTTAAAATATGTTAACTAAATGACCCGGTGAACTTCGTATCACTTCCCTCTTAAAGTCTTAAGTCTTAATAAAAATCTTCCCTGGACTTCTACGAATAAGTATTTTAAATTTCAATACAAAAAAAATAATTGCCAAATCGGTTTAGTCGTCCTCGAGTTTTAGAGATACAATTATTACAAAAACTATTTTTTACATAGATTTAGGTTACATATAGATACATTGATCAAATATTATGCACTACTTTGACATATTTTTTGAATATTATACTATCGTGAAGTTTGATAAGAAATTGAAGTTTATAGAACGAAGTTGCCTTGCTTCATGTAGTTATATTGCGATTATTAGGTAAACAATTAGGATCTAAGTATTTAATTCGAAAAGTATCGTTACCCTGGGGCCTGGGATTGTCAATGGCATTTTTACACAATTTACCAAATTGGCCTTTTGTAAAAAAAAAACTAATAAAATTAGCAAACAATCGAACTATCCAATTGATAAAATTGCCTTCGCGGTCAATTAAGGTGACGCAGCGTTAAAGTAAGAAACCGTGTTGGATATGTTTTAGATTGCTTGTTTTCTATGAGAGGCCGGCCCGGCCTCTCATAGAAAACAAGCAATGGAACAGCAAAAAATGGAAAGGGCGTGAGCGACAAAATGGTTTTTGTCGCTTAATTTAAAAACCATAAATACATTTCATATAAGCTATGCACAAATTAAAGTGCATGCTTGAACCAATTTATGTACAAATTTTGGAACCTTAAATCACTCTCCTCCGTTGGAAAAATAGGAATCCCATTTTTTACAGAGGTCTTTTCGATTGATTATTCTGTGCTATAAAAGTTGTCCAATCGTGTTATGCTATGGGCAATTCAAAGACAAAGACATGATGAATACTGACAATGAACTTCAATTTCTTAGCTTTAGTCATTGCTGAGAAAAATCGGCATCGCTACAGCCAAATTATCAAGGCGTCGTCTTAACCTAAATGTTGTGTAAACGGCAAAACGCAGATATTGTTACAGCTGTATCAAATAATATGTTAAACGAGTAGTATTCAATTAAATAAATTTAAAATCAATTTCTACACCCAACCCCCCTACCCCCTTTTTTTTTTTTAATCAGTAATACTTTGTCAGAGTCAGGCATCAAAACGCTGGAAGTCGCATTTTTCCATGAAATAGATAAAGCAAAATTTTTCAGCACTGAGTGGGTTGATGATGATGATGAACTACTGCGAAAAACACTCTCGATGTCCGCTTCCAAAAAAACTTGATCAAAATCGGTCCACTCCTTTGGGTGCCAGTTGCCACAATGCCAAGGTTAGACACAATATACAGATAGACAGACTGACAAACTTATAACATCCCTCTTTAGTCTTTTTTAGTCGGGCGTTGATTGGAAAACGCTTATGCCACAGTATAGCAATATATAATAGGTATATTGCTATACTGTGCTTATGCGCCATTCAAACACTAAAAAATATTTTTTAGTGTTTAAATATTTTGTAGTAAATTTTTGTGCAGGAACCTAGGTAATTACTATTTTAAGCTGAAAAATAACTCAAATATGTTAAATATTTTCGTATGAGAAAATGATTTTGGTATTACGTATGTATGAGAATTTCGATGGCACCCGGCTTCTTAAGTATCTTGACGAAAGCATCTGTAGGCATATTGTAGAAATGCTTAGCCATACCCATACATAGGAACCCTAGACGGTTTTTCGATCCACCTAGAGTCCCAGACCTAGGTTATAACTTATAGGTGTCTAGGTGGTCGAAGAACCTAGACACGGTTATAGGTTCTTCGATCTCTGTACGTACGGACAGTTATTATAATAGTGCTGTATTCAGACATTCGTAACTTCCATACAATTTGTCATAAAAACTCCCGGCAAGGGCGAAGAATTTTTTAATCGAATGCCTTATTAAGTTCTGTCAGTTGCATAAAATTAAATTGAAAATGAATTAGAACTTGGAAGTATGTATAGCAGTTAGCACGCCGAGAGAATCTTGAGTCTTGGCGCCGTCGCGAAACTTATTATGGTCCCAGATCCCAGAGCGATTAAAAAAAAAAAGTTATTATTTTCACATGGATGAAACCTTAGTTAGACCATGTTAGACTTAGGTTCTCAGTAGTATCTCATGTATTTAAAATACCTGCGTGTTTGTGGAGCTCTACGTGTGACACGGGCAGGTACCAGGTGAGAAAGCTGTAATTAATAATCGGCCAAGTGCGAGTCGGAATCGCGCACGAAGGGTTCCGTACCGGTATAGAGCGAAAGTAGACAAAAAAAATGTATTTTTTGTATGGGAGCCCCCCTTAATTATTTATTTTATTTTATAATTGAATATTAAAGTACACATATTAATTGAGGATTTTGTGAAAATTTCAAGTGTCTATAAATGTTGCCAATTGCCATTATGGATCACGAGCCAAAAAGACCAAAAAAATAACGTTTGTTGTATGTGAGCCCCCCTTAAATATTAACTTTATTTTGTTTTTAGTATTTTTTGTTATAGCGGCACCAGAAATACATAATCTGTGTAAATTTCAGAAGTCTAGCTATAGCGGTTCTTGAGTTACAGTCTGGAGACAGACAGACAGACGGACAGACAGACGGACAGACAGACGGACAGACAGACGGACAGACAGACGGACAGACAGACGGACAGACAGACGGACAGACAGACGGACAGACAGACGGACAGACAGACGGACAGACAGACGGACAGACAGACGGACAGACAGACGGACAGACAGACGGACAGTCATCGAAGTCTCAGCAATAGGGTCCCGTTTTTGGCCTTTGGGTACGGAACCCTAAAAATTACTATAACTTTAAAATAACCATACCTAACGCTCTGGGATCTTATTCTATTACGGAACGGCCTAGATCTTAGAAGTTTTGAAAATGAATTAATTCATGAAGCCCCAAGCGGCTACATCCGGCCGCGATAACAATGAAAAAGCTATTGTGTCTCGTTTTGCCACGACTGATGGGTTAAAATATATAAATAATGTTATGGTGTGTTGTAGGTACTCACATAATAGCCCTGGTGCATTTCTATGAAACAGCCGATTAAAGAAAAATGTGCTTATTGTTATTATTTTAAATTTAATCAATAATTTATACAATACTAAAAGTGTACTTGTTCTGTTCTTTTTTTGTCACAACTCCCAACGGTAAGTATGCACTACGCACAATGCAATATGCATTTGCACCTAGCAGTGGTCACCAATTAGTTTCGCTCGGGGTCCGTTTTAAGACATGTAATGACCTTCGCGGTCCACACATTTTATAAAAAAAATTTATTAAACAAAGGTAATTACGGAAATTACAAAGGTATTTATTTAGATATGAATGAGAGGAGATAAAAATGAACCTCTCTGAAGTTACGGTTGAAACATTGGTGCAAGCTATACTTAGATATTGATTTTAAATCCTGGAGATGTTGAAGTCCTAAGATGAACAAAGATCATCTTCGAACATGCTCGGTCCGCACAAAATGGGTCGGCGCGGCGGTCCGGATGCGGACCGCGGTCCGCCATTTGGTGACCCCTGACCTATAGTATGCCAAATGATTATTTTAGATTATTATAATTATTATAGTCAGTAGGTATATAGTACGGGAGCCCTAGAACAAATTTTTTTGTGATTACTAACAAGCAAATTTTTTGTGAGTAGCTACATTTTGATAAGACGAACAACATTTTTATTTTCGAAAAATCTCGAAAATGGTAGCTAACAGAGATAGAAAGGATTTTATACTTTGACTTGATGGTCCTAAAATATGGGTTGTTTTATTTGTAGGACAAGATTACTCTTAAATTATATAACTATTAACCTACCAATATACAAAAAATCAGCTGGTTAGGGTTCCATTTTAGGGTTCTGTAATCATCAAAACTTGGTTGACTACTGTACCCTAAAACGGAACCCAAACCAGCAGATTTTTGACGTGATAACGTCTTATAATTCGATATGGGGTGCGAGCCCGAAAAACATGACAGTTCATGCGGCGTTACCTCGCTGACAGCTCTGAGGCGTTCCATTTACACTCTCAAGTCTCTCAACAACCGTAAGGCCCACCTGGGCCGCGCTCTTTGTTTCGATTATATTACGTATTTCGATGACTTAGAGAATACTTTTGTATGAAGAAGTTTGGTTAGTTATGACCTTTGATACATTGACCACACTCTGAATGAAAAATAAATAAACAATCTGTGAGCTATTAGTATTATTTCGGCTATTCAAAATTGTGCTCTATTTCCTACGTGTCAAGGTATGACTTAATATATGAAGAATAAAGTATTCGTCTATTTCTTCTGAACAAGTCACTAATTATAGTTTGGAAAGTTTATAATTGAGAAACTAATATCACATCGGACTAAATACTATATTATGATGGCTTGATAGATAGAAAATTTAACATATATTATAATGTAGTTCACACAAACATAAAATATGGATTGTATGTAAGGATATTACATTAATTTTACAAAAAGGGTAGGCCGGGCGCCATTTTTTTTGCACATTGACCTGCCAACTTTTTTGCATAGATTTTTCCCGGAACTGAGGGGTTAAGGCTATGACGTTGTCACGTTCAACTATCGTCAGTAAACCGACTTTACGGACAACCGATTTTTTTTGTATATTGGTAGGTTAATAGTTATAAAATTTAAGAGTAACCTTGTCCTACAAATAAAACAATCCATATTTTAGGATCATCCAGTCAAAGTATGAAATCCTTTCTATTTCTGTTAGCTACCACTTTCGAGATTTTTCAAAAATAAAAATGTTGTTTGTCTTATCAAAATGTAGCTACTTACAAGAAATTAGCTTGTTAGTAATCACAAAAAAATTTGTTCTAGGGCTCCCTCACTATGCCCTCACTAGTACTCAGTACTCAATACAAAAAGCCGGCTAAGTGCGTGTTGGGCCACGCGCAATATAGGGTTCCGTTATCCGTTTCCGTAGTACCGCTAGTTTTTGAAAATTTGTGTATGGTTTGGTACAACTAATATATATTCTGTGGTATGGTCAATGAATGTACATTTATAACGTGTTTAAGGGCCAATTCATACCGGAATGGCAGAGGCGAGGCGAGCAGTTTCAGTGTCATATGATTTTAAACTTTATCTTCATTATTGTAATACATAGTATCGCTTGAGAAATCTACGGCCGCCCGTGGACGCTCGTGGCCGCTCGTGGCCTCTTGCGGCCGCCGGCGGCGTCGATTTCTCAAGCGATACTATGTATTACAATAATGAAGATAAAGTTTAAAATCATATGACACTGAAACTGCTCGCCCCGCCTCTGCCATTCCGGTGTGAATCGGCCCTTACACTACTAACAACATCATTTCAGTTACTTTCAAAGGAATTTGAACGAAAAGTTCCTTTTAAATACTTCGCCGAATAATTTATTTTACTTGATCGATTATTACTCAATAACTTATGAAGTCTTCTTAGCCGTGATAGTTTTCCTTTTAATTTCAGCATATTTCCTACTCCCGTGAATTTTTTCACATTTCTAGAAGCAACCGTTTAGCTAGTAGAAAGGGGGGACTGGACTCTAACGATTTTTTCCACTTTCAAACTTAATATTTCACAAACGGATCCCTAAATCCGAAAATAATTTATGAATACTCATAATATTAAATAAAAAACCTATCCAAGGACACCCCACACGATAGGGTGGACGCGAAAAAATTCATCTAGTGCGCTTGATGTATTACCCGAGGTACCATAAAAAAAGACGGGTAGCACTCCGGGAGTGCCGGCAGAAGTGAAAACTTGATTATTAACGTTGTGCATTTTTTTTAACCCATTTTTTTTTAAAATCGATTATTAAAAAGAGACAGACAGACAGGACAGACGGACGGAAAGAAGCTTTAAGGTTCCTTGTTGACTACGGAACCCAAACACCTGTATACTATGCGTTTAATAATAATAATAATATCATATTTCATTCATCATCATTAGAACCCTTCATAGCTTTGACTTGTCGGTTATGGTGTCACAAGCATCTCAGTCTAAATAAACGACAGTGTTGATGTTTATTCAAAACTGATTTGCCTGCACCATCATGCACTGATATTATTCCATTATTATAGTCAAAGAATAATATTATACAACTGCTTTTAATCCTAATTAATAAATATATAATAGGAACATCTCTAAAGTATCCATTATTCCTTGAAATTTAGATTTTATTTCTTGAAATTTAGTTAAAAATATTAAAAAAAATAGAAACTTGGTAGAGCTTGTCTAACTTGAAATGACGCGCTCCTCCCTCGTATTCACAGTACAAAAATGTTTCATTTATATCAACTTTGAAGTGGTGGGGCGCGTCATTTCAAATTAGACAAGCTCTACTTATATATTTATGTTTTAGCCCAAAAATTATGAATTTACACCTATATTTATATTTATATTTTTTCAAAAACAAATTTGAAAATACTACTTTCAATTAATCTACTGGTTTCTCCATGCAACACGTACTTACAAGTTACACTTATGAAATCCGAAATTGAAGATTCATTTACTTACAATATTATCTACAATAATGTTGGGAAAATTTGCAAATATGGCAACATTAGTCTCTTCTCGCTCTCCAATCGCGGCAGCGGCCGGGCGAGAGCAAGTGAAACGGATCAGTCAGCATCACACGCGCGGACGGGCAGGGTGTGTCGCGCGCTCCGTTGTCGCCACATTCACGCGCCACTTGACAGCTGTGCCGTGTTCTATAATGACAATAGTGTTTAACTGTGGAACGTAGTGGATGTTACTGCAATTGTACGTGAGGAGACCATCAGAATCGCCAGATAAGCTCGGAATCGTACTAAAAGTGAGACGGGATGCGAGAGGTGAACGCTCGTCGCTGCGGCGCCGACTCTCACCGGCTACTATTGTCTAAGTGCCACGGAATCTTGGTCCTTCCCATCGGATTCCATCATCGGAACATCCGCCACTCGACGAGCCGCGCCGCACGCGAAATACTTGTGGGCGAGTGACGAACACAAACGAATTGTTTACTCATAGCGCCCAATGCAATTCAGATAAGATACGACTGTCTTGTGAGTTGTGGCCTCCTAACTTAGATAATAACTAGTGATGCACGTAAACATTCAATATTCGAACGAGTAGGTTCCTAAACTATGCTAATTTTAACGTCAAGTATGAAGAACGGTCGGGCCTAGTTAGTAGTTAATGTCATGCAAAAAGTAGTACACGCGGATGTGCTACTTACACTTGCACAATTTATTACAATTCGTCTGTTTACCTTTCATAAATACCTACCTACCCAGATGTGTGTATAAATTACTAAATAAATTAGATATTATACGTAGCAAATGTACCTATATAAATTTGATAAAAAAGAAAAAGCGATTTGTTATGTACAAATTACAAGTTCCATACTATACTTAATCAAAAGTCCTAAAAAATTCATGATGATGATGTGAAAACGAAGACTGCTTATACTTATTACGTCAAAAAGAAGCAAAACGTTGTGAAGTGGAACTGTTGAGCTCTGGCACAAATCCGCATTTCATGAACTTCATGCAAACTTCGAAAAGAATTTCCAATAATTAAACTTTATTTGAGTGATCTCAGCAACGAAGCAAATCCCAGTTGATGTTTAAAGTTCAGTTATTGGACTGATAATTAAACTTGTAATTGAGTAATAAATAAACAATATTTTACCGGGTAAAGTAACTCAAGGCAACACTTACCTAATGACTACCATCGACGCAGGACGCTACATTTAGCTAGTCACGTGTGTCAGTTGATCAGTTCTAGTAAAGTCAGGTTTATGCTTTTATGAAATATGTTTAAAATAACATATATTATCCAAAATTATTTAAATTCTTGTTACATTTAAATATTGTAATTTATATCACTATCGTCGATTTACATATCGCATAATCTTCAATGTAATGCCATTCTATTGCTAAAACTATGACTAAGTAAGTAAAAAAGTGCTCTTAAGAATCACATTGTTTTTTTACTGCCTTCAAAGTATATTACATCTGCTAAGTAGATTGTCAAGCCTTTCTTGACAACATTAGGAAGTGTCTAAGAATTCAGCTGATAAGCTCTTAATCTGTAAACTTTTTGATTGGTTGCCGATTCATTCCCTGAATGAAATAACATTTGTTTTAATGAATGAGAAGAATAAAGGAGTATTTAATAGGAATCATTAAGTAGATTTAAATAGATTGCACACTGATCACTTGCATGTCAGAACTATATAATATGTTCAATTCGCAGTATTGCTGCAGTCGTAGTACAGGCAGAATTATTTTCAAACTCACCTAAATGCCTAAAAATACGTCACATTCCTTAAAACCTTTCAAATTGTTAACATTGGATGATGTTGCAATCTTGGTTTATAATACAACATACATTATTCCTCCATGTATTTTTCAATCACTCGGTAGGATACCTGTAAGTCTTTTAAATTTTAAAATATAAGCATTACAAGCACAATCTTTGTACTAATATTGTGTAACAAGCCTGCACCTTAATTCTGGATAATCTGATTGATAAGGTTTACAATGTGATAAGCGGTATGACATAGTCTGCGTTTTAATACATAATTAGGAACGAAATATATGACACATGACGTGACGCATATATATAATTGTGGTCGCTAACATGACTCTTTTATTTTCTAGCACCTTGTTATATCTATACTTATTATAAAACAAAGTCACTTTTTTTCCCTCATGTCCCTTTGTTCCCTTTAATCTTTAAAACTACGCAACGGATTTTGATGATTCTTTCAATGTTGGATAGCTCATTTATCGAGGAAGGTTATAGGCTATATTTTATCACGCTAAGACTAATAGTAGCGAAGAAATACAGGAAAATGTGGAAAAAACGGGGAAAATTATTTGAAAGGGCTAACTTGAACGCGCTAATCTCAGGAACTACTGGTCCGATTTGAAAAATTATTTTAGTGTTAGATAGCCCATTTATTGAGGAAGGCTATTGGTTATATTTTATCACGCTAAGACTAATAGGAGAATGTGGAAAAAACGGGGGAAATTATTTGAAAGGGCTTATCTCGCGAACTACTGGAGCAATTTTTATGTTATTTGACACAGATAAGAAGTAGACCACGTGAAGGATCATAGGCTATCGATTTTAATCACTTTTTCAGTGGCTATATATTTTATACCCGTGCAACGCCGGGGCGGGTCGCTAGTTTGCTATAAAACTGTAAAAAGGTCTAGTCAAATATTAGACTTTTGGAATACACATTCCATTGAGAACTGATTGTTTAATAAAATCCATCATAAGTATAATACTACATCAGACGATTTACGGAATAATAAGTCCGGTTAAGGCGCAAATCACATTTATTTCGTATCCTAAGAGATTATTATGTATGGTAAATGGTAATATCATGTCTATCAATTATGCTGTCCGAATCTTGAGATAGAGCCGATAGTAATTTGAGGCTAGTCGGCCGACTATTCAAACGTGCTGCTCAAATTAAAAGGCCCTTACATGTCCTAGACGTTCTGTCAATCGAAATGTGAAGGACGGTTTGAGAATTGATAGATATTCAGAAGATATTAAAGCCCGTTGACATTCCAGACGTCTGTCTTGATTGTAATGAAAAATATTTAAGCCTGAAAAAAAAGGATAATTATGACTAAAATACTCTAAAATATGATAATTTAATGAGCTCTGTAAGTGAAAACAGCGGATGTTTGGATGCCTGAAATAATTTTTGGATAAAATATTATACTTTCGAGAAATGAGATCATTTTTTAATCCTGATAGATGAGCTAACGTTTTTATTATAACAGATTTTAATATCACGAATCTTTGTAGCAATATAATACCATTAGTAATACTTTAATGACTCATAATTTAATGCTCTTCGTGAAGACACATAATATATTTACAAAAAGTTTTTCCCTGACACCAGACACAAAATACCCATATTATTAAGACAGTTAACCTATCAAGCCCCATAAGATCACCGGTGATCGCGACAACAATAGAATAACAATATATTTCCGTCAGTAGGTCAGATAAAATGTACAGTTTTAAAACTTTAAACTAAATTTATCTTTTGCCAGACGCTGAAGGAACATAATATCCTTGCGAATGGGAAATATTTTGAGGAGTTTTCATCGTTAACAAAAGGAATATTGCATTATGTGGCGCGTACACAGCATTAAATAAGAGAACTCGTACTCGTAATGCCTTCAATATGTAAAGTCTTGACCCATTTCTTGGGTATCTTTTCACAAGTTTTAACAAGGGTCGTTTTTCAAACTCATTCACGAGCTAATAAGCTATTTCTACTAATAAGGCGAGGCAGGATCCCAATTACTGGCTTATAAGGCATTAAATACGAGTGGCTTTTTATGAAAGCCTTCCTAACATCCCGGAAAATTAGGCTCCAGGAGCGCCATGTAAAAAACCTTTTTGTTATGAACTGTTATTGTGCTTTATTGTACAGGCTATTGCCTTTTCGCACGGAGTCAGCTCGTAACAGAATTTATTAGATATAAGGATATATAGATACTCCTCAATTTATTTGAATGTTTCTGGGAATGGAGCAAAAGATATACAACTTACACCTATGTTGAATGTTGCGACTCGGGGGAAATAGAAAACAATATATCGTATGGAAACACTGAGTTGACGATATAATATTATATTTTATCAAAGGCATATTCATCGAGTTCGACACTATCTCTGCTTAGAAGTTACGACTTACGAATGATACGTACAAGGACTGTATGAAACTATTCTACCCTAATTTATAGGAGCCTTATCAAAGCGCACAGAGAGCGCAGCCAAGTTCCAGTATTTTATATATGAATACGCTTTAAGTATTAATTTTATAAATGTAATAAATAACAACTTCTCCGCTACTGAGTTGGAATTTACTCTATCTTCGAATGGTATTTGATAAGCTCAGGAAAAATTCTTATATTAAAACTGACCTATTTTATAAATAACTGAAATATTATAAACGTAGGTAGATGCTGTGTTCATCTCTTTATTTTTTCTTTTGTTCTTTCCGAGTCTATCTCCTATAGTTTATTGCTCTCAAAGCGTTTGTGACGAGAGTTCGTTCTCTTTCTACCGCATATCCATCTATCTGCGCTGCATTCTACACCATTAAGAAAATATTATCTCTTTATTTATAAACCTGTTTATATATCAAGACTATAAACATTACCCGTTGACACACAGGTGAGATAATAAAATCAATATCATGCAATAACGGGGAAGTCCCTAGTGGGCGAGTATTGTTTGCGAGACCTTCCCCTATTTATATCACACGTTCAACCCGATTTTATATGCCTTTGATCTTGGGATCCAATTTATTTAGTTCCAAAAATATATTTTACATGTCCAAAGGCTAGAATATATCTTGTATTGAATACTTGAAATATTTAGGGTTATTCTATTGACTACTAATGTTAGATCGTGCATTTTTGCTTACTAAAATATAATAACATAAAAATTAAAAAAGAATACCTACTTAAAATACCTTTTTTCATCGCGGGTTTTACCCAAGCTAATTAAAATGTTATTATAACCTTGACATCTTAAACAAAACTTATTTTCGCCGAGTTGCAAAATACCTAAATATTTATCTGACTTAACCTAGGACTACGTTACTGAACTTTAAAATTCTGCGGAATCAACTTTAGTCCCTATATCACGTGACACTAGTCTTACTGCACCCCCATTTCACGCTTTTTCATGTATCTGGATGACTAAATCTAACGAATATCCAAGAAATCAGATACAGCTAAACATTGAACTGAAGTTAGATAATAAATCATACTACAATAGCCTAGGACCTAGGTTATCTGTAATGACTAGACTGTAATAAAACCGATGTCAGGGTAACGTCCCCAATACGAGTTCGTCAACATACTATAATACTTCATTTCTTGGAATATCACTACAATAACGAATTACATATAATTATATATTATTAATTTAAATACTTATAATTTACCTTATAAATATCTAAGTAGTTAGAATTCCGCTATTTAGACATTAAACGGTAAATATAATTACAAAGTGCAGTTTTATTCGATTTTTGGCGGCGCGGCTTCTTCGTCATGGTAGAGCGGATGTTAAAATGGCAATTTCATGCCAAATGCCACTTTATAGTGATTCCAAGCTTATCATGACTCTTCTTGCCTTAAAATATCTGTTTCTACGTTTACGTTAACGTTTCTCTGTTTCTACGTGGCCTTATTGGCGCATGATGGATCAAACGATTACCAACTTGTCGAGGGGCATGTTCTATGATTGCCTAATCGACATCGATTGTACCCAGGGAATTTGATTTATAGGCAGATGGACCTGCCTAATTTGGTCGGCTTATGTCCACTCCAGCTTCTGTCTGTCCAATATTGACTTGATATAACCCGTCCAGGAACGCAGGTTCGCTATCTGACAATGAATCAATCTCTGATGGTCCATGCTGAAGACATTTACGGTTGGCAAATGGTGGCAATCATCTTTATCCATCATGGCCAAAAAGAGTCATACTATTTACCTCGTACTATGTACTGTGATTCAGACCTTCAATCGACAATACCCGATTCTATTGTACCCTCATTGTCCCTAGTTGGTGTGCGATGCTGACAAGTACTAGTGTGTGAGTGAGATGGCGCTACTGGTGCTGCTCGTGTCGTTGGTGTGTGCGGCGCGGGCGCAGTACTCGCCGACATGGGCGGTGCACGTGCCAGGGGGGAGGGAGGTGGCGGACAGAGTCGCAGTGGACCACGGCTTCGTCAATTTGGGAGAGGTAAGTCCATTACTCATAACTTACATAGAATGTACTAGTTTCTAGGACCCTTCTATGAATCTAAACACCAACGAATCTTAACGCCATCATCACTCCTACCGATTAGTGTGGCGAAACAGTACTCTCGGCCGAGCACTCTATGTAGAGAACCGGCAATTTAGTGTACAAATCACCAAGACCCAATGCCAGATCTGGATCTGTAGTTAGTACTTAGTACCACCGAAAAAATTGATTTGTAGGCTCAGATGACGGACGTACGTAATTTGTTCGGAATTTGTCAATTCAATAATAGGTTTGATATAACGCTACCATGTTATGGTGCTCCCACACCGCAGTTAGAAAATGTTTTGTAACGTTAGTAAACATTTGTTAGCAAACATTTAGTCACAAATGTTAAAAAGTGTTAAAAATGTTTTCATGTTAGATAAAGTTTAGTAAACGTACGTTAACAAATTATAGCAAAACAAATTATAACAAAATAAAATATATTGTGTTACCTTTTGTTAGTAAACCTTTTATAAAGGACGACGGGGTATGCGGTGAGCCAATACCAGATTTAAATGTTATAAAATGTTAGCAAACATTAGTAAACATTTTCTATTAGTGTAGGAGCACTTATAACATGTAACAGTTCCTGACAAAATGTAACAATTGACAACATATTTTGTTAGTAAATGTTTTTATGTTAGAAAATGTTTACAAACATTTTCTAACTGCGGTGTGGGAGCACCATTATGTAGGTCCGCTATCTAATCAACAGGTTGTAATAGGTTAAATAAGAATAATAAGGTAGGTTGCTTCAACCTTAAGCATCGAAAATACTAAATAGGTATCTACAATTTATTAAAGCTAAGAAGGAGAGATATTGCGACTACAGTTAAGACTGATAACTTGCTAAATATAACTATAATATTATCTGCTTTTTTATATTTTAATAATAGCAATAATTTATTTAAACTTTAAAGTCTAAACTAGACCTTAGTCAACAATATCCCCGGCAATTAGTTTAAGATTTATTATGATTGTAGTCCCAAAATCAAAGCAAATAAAAGTTTATTTCAATTTGATCAATAAAAATATTCCGTGGAATCAACTTGGCCTGATAAAATGTGGATCTCTCGCTGGGACGCGCTAAAAGCTACAACCTCATGTTTTATTTGCAAATAGTTCATTGCTGAGCGTTTCTCTCCGAATGGAGATTTCTTTTGTTTTTCGTCTATTATTTTTTTTGCGATTGTAATGAATATAGAATACGATGATGATGAAGAAAATACGTCGAATTTGTCGTGCGACAAGGCGTACGATGCAGTAACAGCAAAATCGTGTCGATGCACACAATATGCTCAATACATAAGAATGTTTGCAGTCGTTGCAGTCAACCATTCGTGTACCGTTAAAGAAATTGATTCATAGGCAGTTGACGAATCTACGTCATTTGGTCGAGTTAGAATATGATATTCTGTAGGTTGGGTAATGGGTTTAACAAAACGCGACCAAAATACGTAGGTCAGCCATCTGGTTATAAATCAACTTCTCTGATTTTTTTTTTATCAATTTATTTAAGGGGTTTTGTCGGTGACCGACAATGCCACCCCCATAAAGCTTATAAACAAATCAACCACAACATAATATTATATACTATCTATACCTAAATATTACTTACAACGAAATCTAAATATATGTCTAGTAGGATACGGGCTTCCCTTGAATTAGGTGAGGCTAGAAAACTATTACAGACTCCTATATTTCCTAAAAGATCATCACCGAGGCTACTACGTCGGGATTCGCCCCGACCACACTCCATCAATACATGTTGTACATGTTCAGGTATTCCACATAATGCACCACAGTTTGGAGAGTCAACCAAACTTCTCTGATAGTAGTTACAATTTATATTTTGAGGCATCATAGAAAAAACACCTTTACCGAAATTCTTATCAGGGGTTAGGTATGTTCTTTGTAATTTGTATCTCTCTACAGTCTACACAATATGAAAACGTAAAGACATACTCAAAATCTCAAAAATTATAATGCTAAAAAATATATACAGCCGAACATATTATAGCCTCCTTATTTTTGGAAGCCGGTTAAAAATAGTCGTAGACAGTTACCTAATACACGTATCGAAAACCCAGGAAATGCCTTGTCCGACTGTATCATTGTTGAAATGTGGTAGCATTATAAAATATTGTATTGTATCTTTGCCAGAATCGAGCCAACTCGCCGTCGCATTGTCCATTGCATATGTTGCACGTAACGTAGCATATGCATGTGTTGCATGTATTGTATGCATGCACGGAAATGTCCCATTTAGTTGTGTCCTCATCTTCATAAACACCCGTCTCATGCAAATCAAATAGCTGAGATTTGGGCTTGAATACCGCCGGATAATTTATCCCGAATGTTCCCAGTTAAGCGTTATTTATTGTTACAATCTATCCTAATTTGTTGGAGCCGACGAAATACGGATAAATCTAGTGGCTTAGCTACTCGCGGTCATACATAAGTAGCAGTAGGCTAGCAGTAGCATAGAGCTGCGTCATGCTTATCTCGCTCGGTGTTTTAAGGAAATAGAACTAAGGGCCTTGATTAAGGCTGCCTTTCCACCAGAGCTGAGCGGAGCTGTGTTGCGAGGAATGTGTTTTTGAAAACCAATAGAATCGCTTTATTGACATGACTTTGCCATGACATCGCTCAGCGCGGCGATGCTATTGGTTCTCAATAACACATTCCTCGCAACACAGCTCTGCTCAGCTCTGGTGGAAACGCAGCCTTAACGTAAAGAGGCGAGACAGTGCTCTCGGCCAATTTGATTGGCACTGTCTCGCTATTCTACTCGGTAGGTGTAACAAGGACCTTAAGGTGCGCGTCCACCGGATTGGAATCGGAGCGTACGCAGCGGACGGAATTTGTTGCTTTGTAATTTGTATTGATTTCTATGGTACTGCGTGCACTGGATCGTCATTTCTGCGCCTGACAAATTATAAATGACGACGCACCGTCCGCACCGTACGCTCCGATTCCGACCCGCGGGCCGATTCTGTATCGTGCATTTGTGAGTTAATCACTGAGTTAGTAACGAAACGGAGGAGTGAGCAACCGAAAGTCTCACTTTTGTATGCAAGTGAATACAAAAAGTGGCACTTTCCGTTACTCACTCCTCGGTTTCGTTACTAACTCAGTTATTAACTCACAAATGTACGATACAGAATCGGCCCGCCGGTGGACGCGCAGCTTTAGTTCCGTTTCTATCGGCTTCCCTTAGGTACTGCTTTTTTTATTATTTAGGACTATCCTCCAAACAATGCCTATACAGGCTAGGGCTTCGCTTTAGAGAACTTTCTTTGCTTTTAATTTTTTTTTGCTCTTTCGAAAATACTTTCGTTAGGGTTGCTAGGTAATATTACAGATCCAATTTTCTATTTAGTCATTTGAAAATTTACTTTTAAGTAGTACTAATTGCTTCTACACTATTTCATAGAGTTAACTGTTGACTTTCGTGAAAAGTTTAAGATTTATTTTAGGAACCGCGGGGGACAGAAGTCAGAAATAAACAGGAAATTTAAGTGGGCGGTTATAATTTAACGTGACACCGTGTTTTCGTCTCTTTATAGCACACTATTCTCGTGTTAGCATAACATACAAATATTAAGGTGCTAACGCCCTCGTAAATATTAAAATGTGAAGATCTATACTAATATTATAACCGTACATTTTTCAGATATAAAACTTATCCTATGATATTAGCTGTTTGAGTGCCCTTTCCGGCACTCAAACAGCTAATATCAAACATCAAAATCGGTTCAGTGGTTTAAGAGTGAAAAGGCAACAGACAGACAGACATCCGCATTCATCATATTAGTATGGAAGTCTGTCTCTGTCAGTTACCTCTTCACGCTTAAACCGTTGAACTGATTTTGATGAAATTTGGTATGCAGGTATTTTAAGTCCCGGGAAAGGACAAAGGATAGTTTTTATCTCGGAAAAATGTAAGGTTCCTACGCGATAAACGAATTTTCGCACAACGAAGTCGCGGGAGTCAGCTAGGAAAAAACAAAACTGTATTAAGAGCGGGCTGTCAGAAATATCAAAGCACACTAGCCCCGCCTACACACCATTCATATATTCCAGAATCGTGCCCCCGGGCATTGTGCTTTGCGCTGCAGCTAATAGTGAACAATATCGCGTTACAACGGTTCGCGCATTATAGCACGGAAGTAAAGGTCGCAAGTTCCAAAAAGTGTTTTTGATGATTACTTAAAAATTTAAAAATTAAATACAGTACTTACTAATATTTCCTTTAGCCATCATTTTATAAAGTGTGTGCAAGCTATTTAATGATAGTAACTCAATAAGTGTAATAGATATTTGTTGAAAAGCCCAGAAATATTCATAAATCATAATTTCGAAAAATATATAAAATTCGTCGTCTTACGTACATATTTAAGCGTCTTCGTTATGTAGCCGATAACAATTTGATAAGATATGTGTATACGAGTCTCTGTCAATCTATAATAACTTATGGTATCACCGCATGGGGTGGTGCACCCAAAACTCTCATGATAAATGTTGAAAGGGCGCAAAGGCTAATTCTAAAAATTTCCTTTTTCAAACCAATTCTAACTCCTACTAAAGAACTATATGAGCTCTGTGATGTCCTTACAGTTCGGCAACTCTTTGTGCTCTACTCCATCATGTGTACGCATAAGAATACTCCCTATGACCAGCATAATCCTGTACTTTCTGAAAGAAGGCATTATCGAGTTTGTAATGTCCCATCAACTAACACATACTTTGCACGAAGATTTTCCTCGTATATAGGTAGAAAACTATATAATATAGCAAATAAGAAATATAATATATATCCTTTATCTTGTAACAAAGTTAAACACATATTAGTAAAGTGGCTAAAATCGTTGAATCATGATGAGACCGAGAATCTCATGGTAAGAACAGAGTAGGAAAATTGGTATTTTAACTGCCATTTCTGCTATCTCTGCACCCTAGCAGTAGTATAACTGATCCCAAGACTTCTGTCGTAGGGCTAGGGTGTTGTAGCATTTGGCAAACTTCTCGTACATATCAAAAGACGACAAGCTTTCTTTGTCACATTGCCTTATTTAATTAGTTCCCACCCCACCAGTGCACTCCAGCAGTTTTTCAACTGATCCCAAGACAATATAGTCGTAGGGCTGGGGTGTAGGGTGTTAACTTAATACACATACTGTATTATAATAATATATTACACACACACACACACACACACACACACACACACACACACACACACATGCACACATCATACACGTCTTAGAAGATGCTCTCACAACTTGTGACTTACCTCTTAGAAATGATGTTAAACACGGTGGTAATATTACCTTCTGAGGGGGGCCTGGTGACCCCTTATCACAGGGCAACCTAGTTAGGGCACCAGTCTCCTACTATAACTTGTAACTACATCATAATAATTGTATATGTGTCTTTTGTATTGTGGGAGAAATTAATAAAGATTTTTGATTTTTTTTGATTTGATATAATATTTAAACTATCGAGTCAAAATAAGTGAGTCGTGTTTTCCGTTAGGAAAATATTAGATAAATATACAATGATTAAATAAATCTCAATTTCATTTAAGTCAATCGTCTTACGGTATCGTAATACTTATTAGAAAACACAGCAAAATTTTACAGCCCGCTCTTAAGGTGTATTTTCACTAGATGTTGCCCGCAACGTTCGCGCGTTCGTGCAAAAATTCGTTTATTGCGTGGGATTCGTACATTTCGCGGTTCGCCGCGATAAAACTATCTTTTGGCCTTTTCCGGGAATCAAAGTATCTACTAATTTTATTTAAATTGGTGCAGCAGTTTGGGCGTGAAAAGCATTACCGAACATACATTATTACACAATATCTAATAATATAACATATACATATTATAGTATCTTTGAAGATAATAAACTTATTTTGTTCTTTTATTTAGAAGTAGCTAAATTAATAAATTACTGTAAGATTAAACTAGTAATAGCAACAAAAGACGAACGTCAGAGACGAACGTTAATGAAGAACTGTAATTAAAATATGAAGATTTTGACATTAGCCACAGAATACATAATATTAGTACAAGCATTAGCCTCAAATATTATCTGTCAAACACTTCATGAAGTTTAATCGTCAAATTAAATGTCATCGAGTGCGGCAGAAATAGAGCTATAGGTATTACACACGGTGCTGCTCGCCAGTTCTGCTTTACTTGAACTTGGCTTGACACGCTACCACGTGTCTAGATATGTATGAGTAAATTGGCATTGAAGTCATACGAATTGCGTTCATTTTATATAACATGTATTGACTATTGAGTATATAATTAACTATAACGCAGTAAAAGGGCTTAAGGTTATCACTCCTTGTACCTACTAGCTCTACATTTCGCTCGTTGTGTTATATTCTCTAACTCAGTGGTCCCCAACCTTTTTTTCATACGGGCCACAAACATGTTTTAGTCTGGGTGTCGCGGGCCACAACAAAAATTTTTTAGGGTTAAAAAATAGCGTCCTTCAAAATTAAACAAAAAGTCGAGAAAATTTCACGGCTTTCACGACGACTTTACATTATTTTACCGGTGGGTGTGAATTTCTAAATGGTTTAACATCACGCGGGCCACTATAAAAGACCCTGCGGACCGCATGCGGCCCGCGGGCCGCGGGTTGGGGATAGCTGCTCTAACTATATGATGCCCGCAACTCTGTTGCGACAAAATTCGTTTATCACGCGGGACTACATTTTCCGGGATTAAAAGTATCCTTTTCCGGGATTCAAAGTATCTCCATATCTTTCAACAAAACCGGTTCAGCGGTTTGGGCACGAAGAGGTGACAGACAGACACACTTTCGCGTTTATAATATTAGTATGGATCATGTAGCTTTCATTAAACAAAATGAATCCCATATTTTTACACGTACATCATATTTTTTGCATATTATTTATGCATATTTTACTCAAACAATACTTAACGTACTTACGTATTGTATGCAATGACAAAAGAGTATTCAGAAAATTATTCGTTTCCATTTTAATTGAACCCGATAAAAAATGGAGAACGAAATAGGAAAAACCTATTTTCGCTTTATAACGAAATATACGGTATTCATCGATTAAAGCTGCAGTTCAAAAAACAAATAGGAAAATCTCTCTATAAATTTCATCTCTCTACAAAATTTCGTCTCTCTATTTTCCACGAAGTCATAATGTCGACGTATTGCAATAGTGAATTGCAGTTCTTAAGTAAATTCGGAAGTTCTACTGCAGTGCGGTGATACGGGTCTCTCAGACTATACGCGAATGTGTCTTCTTATGGCCGTTCAAATTTATTTTACCTCTAACGGGACCTTATGCCGTCGTATTAAAGATCACTTTTGTAGAAACTCCGGGGAAAAATAACTCTGAATATATAAGTATGGTCGTGGCGCCATGGAGACTTATTTAAATACTGATTTATTATCCTTATATATGTGGAAAATTAACATACTGTATGTAAAATTAACAATTCAACATTAAACATAGTAATTACTGTCCGTTATTTGCCATCTTGCCATAAAAATAAGACGACTGAATTTTCCTTTTGCTTTGTATTAATAACTAGTATAGACGTTCCATTTATAAATATAGTTTAGTTCGTTCCACGGCTTCGCCCGTGTAAATTAGATATTTCACAGACAGAGAGATTAAGATTTTTGTATAATATACAATGCTATGCTGAAGACGGAAGCCGTGGCGCCAAATTTATATCACAAGTCTTCGCCTTACTAAAGACGGGTTATTAATTGCAGTTAATTTTAGCAAGTCGACGAGTTGTATTAATTTATTATTAGGGTTCCGTACCCAAAGGGTAAAAACAGGACCCTATTCATGAGACTTCGATGTCTGTCTGTCCGTCTGTCTGTCTGTCTCCAGGCTGTAACTCAAGAACCGCTATAGCTATACTTCTGAAATTTTCTCAGATTGTGTTAGATATGAGCGCCGATGGGTAAACGGCCGGCGGCGGCGCGCCGACTTTTTGTGGTCGGCGGCGGCGTGCCTCAAATGCGACTTTCATCTGTTTTTAGGGTTCCGTACCCAAAGGGTAAAAACGGGACCCTATTAATTAGACTTCGTTAACTAAATTAAACAATTAAGCGTGGCTCCTATACAAAAACCCAATTTTCAGCATATTTTTGCTCTCTATTGGTACGGAATCCTTCGTGCGTGACATAGCGAACATTTAGTTCTTCTAATGACGACGACAAAGGCGCCAGTTTGATGCAAGCGTATATTGCAAGCTGGCCCATCAAAATATGGCGCATGCGATGGCTATACAATGGGTGTAATGCATCTACACGATGGTCGCGTTCAGTTGTTATCTAAACGTCTTTCAAAATGGACATGTAAGCATTAGCCATTGCGGCAATGCAAAACGCACATTTTTAACATTATTATAACTTCACCAGATAATCTAGTAAACTTCGTATCACTTTCCCTCCTAATATGAACCTTCCCTGAACTTCTACGAATAATTATTTCGAGACTAAAATTAGAATAATGATTTATGGTTAATGATGATAATTGAAGACGTGAGTGGAAGAATCGAACAAGTAACATTTCGTAATATACGGACAATAACTCATTTTTTCCCTTAACTGTTCTCATAAAACTTGTAACTTATCTACTTCATAACCTAGCTAATATATCTGGCTACACATACAATCCACAGTTTTTCTATTTCAAATATTTTTTCCGACCTTAAAGCCTCCATTATGCAAAAAAAAGGGAAGGTTTTTCATGTTAATTACCTTATTCTTCCACTCACGTCTTGAATTATGAATGTAATAATAGCATCATATGCTTTCCGTTCTTAAAACAACGCCGAAACTCCCAAAGTTGTATCTTTAAAGAGTCAGAAGTTCTCTCAATACCTTCCGAACATTGGTATACCAAATAGGTACACCTCAGTGCAAAATCTTACTTGTTGTTAGCAAATTAATATGCTTATGGCCGATTTATACGGGTGACTAAAGCCGCACGATTTACGCCGCACGGCGAAAATCGACCGTGTAAATGGCAATTCGACTACGCCGCATGCGGCTAAAGTCGCAAGCCCCAAAGTCGTGCGGCCAATGGCCGCATGTGGCTGGTGACTAAAATCGACCGTGTAAACGCTCAGTCGCAAGCGATCGCTTGCTGCGAATACTACTGTAGCGAGCGCAGACGCGATATTTTCACGCAGAATGAACTAGTCACAGGCGATTTTTGTAAATGGGGTGGCGATTCGACTTGGACAGGCGATTCGACTGGTGACTTGCCGGGTGACTAAAATCGACCCGTAAGTCACCCGTGTAAATGGGGTGGCGATTCGACTTGGACAGGCGATTCGACTGGTGACTTGCCGGGTGACTAAAATCGACCCGTTAGTCATCCGTGTAAATCGACCATTAGAATACTTCCCACGAAATCGACGTCACTACATGTTTCCATATAAATTTTGAGGAGTCCCCTCGATTACTTATGGATTCCTTCATGAGGTCACGATTTTTGTGAACATGGTACCAAATTAGGATGATACCTTATAAACCAAAAAAAAAAATTTTTTTTTTGAAAATTGGTTCACAAACGGCGGAGTAATCATTGAACACAAAACAGACGGACAGATATCGAAGTATCAGTAGGTCCTGTTTTTACCCTTTGGGTACGGAACCCTAAAAACGGCGGCGGCGGCGGCGCGGAGGAAACGGCGGCGGCGGCGGCGGCGCGCCGACGCGGCGCTCATATTATCTAGATTGTGTATATCTGTTGCCGCTATAACAACAAATACTATATATAAAATAAAGTTAATATTTAAGGGGGGCTCCCATACAAGGAACGTCATTTTTTTGGCCTTTTTTGCTCGTTATCAATAATGGTAACAGTTAGGCACTTAGTGATGAGCAAAGCAAGACCAAGACCAAGACTCGACCAGTCTTGGTCTTGGTCTTGGTCTTGCTTGTGCAGTCTTGGTCTTGGTCTTGCTCAAATCCGTCTGGTCTTGGTCTTGGTCTTGCATGCCTAGTCTTGGTCTTGGTCTTGCAAAAAGCAAGACTCTTGCAAACATTTTTCAAAACTTTTTGTAAACGTTTTAATTTTCTCGAAAAAACATTTTCAAACCTAAATTATTAGACTAGCTACATGATCTTAAGAGAATGATTCTTGAATTGAAAATACTAATGAAAAGTCGAGAGCCAACTCAGCATAGGCTGATCTTTTAGCGACAATAATGTCCTTAAGAAAAATGAAAATTTGGAAAAATAAGAACTTTCCCTCGGATTTCTTCTAAAGTATTTTTAGGGTTCCGTAGCCAAATGGCAAAAAACGGAACCCTTAGGTATAGATTCGTCATATCTGTCTGTCTGTCCATCCGTATGTCACAGCCACTTTTCTCTGAAATTATAAGAGCTATACAATTAAAACTTGGTAAGTAGGTGTAGTCTGTGAAACGCATTAAGATTTTGATACAAAAACAGAAAATATTATTAAAAATTGTAGGAGTCCTTATAGGTACAACCGAAACAAAAAAAAATGTTGGAAAGATGTTTCTTATCGCGCGTTGCGAAAGGGGGCTAGACGGAAAAAGTTGTAACGATATTTTTGACCGACACTTTTTGCCACAGACAGATCAAGATAGATGCGGTATCTATTTTGATCTATGTCTGTGCTTTTTGCTATAGTTGTATGCCGTGCGGCGTACGCGTCTCTCTCTCTCTCACACACAGAAAGCAAGCCAGTTATGATTTTTTTTGTTTTTTTTTGTTCTATTTTTTAGAGTATATGCAGGTTTTTTGTACATAAGAAATAACTTCGTTCCATCCGGATTACGGGTGTCCCTTGACAACTCTCAAGTTTTTTATTCATCTAACATATGCGTGTCGGCTATCTATGGATAGGTCTTTCAAAATCATATTAAATTTCTAATAGAATTTTTTGCGAATATTGCGCAATATAGCCTGCCTGCCTGAATGCAGCAGAAATGCCTGAATAGTTTGCGAGAGAGACTCTTCCAAAGTGGTAAAATTTGTCCCCTCCCCTCTAACTTCTAAAGTATGGGGAGTAAAGGGGGGGGGCATGATAAGTCTAAAAAATATATGATGTACACTATAAAAATCGGCCAAGTGCGAGTCGGACTCGCGCACGAAGGGTTCCGTACCATTATAGAGCGAAAGTAGGGGAAAAAATGTTTTTTGTATGGGGGCCCTTAATTACTTATTTTATTTTAATTTTATCTTATATATAAAATTCTCGTGTCACAATGTTAATCCAACAACTCCTCCGAAACGGCTTTACTGATTCTCACCAAATTTTATATGCATATTCAGTAGGTCTGAGAATCGGCTACTGGGTACTTTATATATTGATAAACTTGCATTTGTTGAATAAATAATAGTAAATTATTACAACCTGAGACTGACGGTGACCATTGTTTATGCGACGGGATAGCGATCGACGTTGCCATGGCGACATACTTATTTAGTCACTTCAATAAAATAATATGGGCGAAATACTTTTAACATTATGCTATGGCAAAGCAACGTTTGCCGGGACAGCTAGTTATCAAATATTAAAGTACACATATAATTGAGGACTTTGTGCCAAGTGTCTACATGGTTCCATTATGAATTATTACGAGCCAAAAAGGCCAAAAAATCACGTTTGTTGTATGGGAGCCCCCCTTAAATATTAACTTTATTTTTTTACTATTTTTATAGCGGCACTAGAAATACACAATCTGTGAAAATTTCAGAAGTCTAGCTATAACGGTTCTTGAGATACAGCCTGGAGACAGACAGACAGACGGACAGACATCGAAGTCTCAGTAATAGGGTCCCGTTTTTACCCTTTGGGTATGGAACAAGAACTTGAAATGCATGTTAAGTAGGTATATTGTTATATATAACTTATATAAACATTTTATCTCATATTGTAGTCACTGCGACGAAGTAAAAATTTTTAGCAAGAGTCTTGCATGGAGTAAGACTCTTGCATGGAGCAAGACTCTTGCATAGTCGGTCTTGGTCTTGGTCTTGTTCTTGCACACCTAGTCTTGGTCTTGGTCTGCTATTCTTAGGGTAGTCTTGGTCTTGGTCTTGCATTTTTTGCAAGACCAAGACCAAGACTGCAAGACCAAGACCAATTTTGCTCATCACTATAGGTACTTGAAATTTTCACAAAATCCTTAATTATATTTGTACTTTAATAATTAATAATAAAATTAAAATAAAGTTAATATTCCCATACAAAAAACACAATCTTTTGTCTACTTTCACTCTATACCGGTACGGAACCCTTCGTGCGCGAGTCCGACTTTTTTTCATTAGCTTTCTTATTCGCTAAAATAGAAAAGTTGGAAAATCTAAGATTAGGTCAGCAGTTCAAAAACTGCTAGCTATTTATTCTTAGAGCCTCCGCAGACTGCAGACTTTTAGTGAGTCCCACATACCCCGGCCGATATCCATGGGCGTACCCAGGTGGGGGGGGCAGCAGCCCCCTAGAAGATAAAATAAACGTCTTGGAAACAAAATACTTATATTTTCAGTCAGATTAACTTTAATATACCAGACCGACCATCTTCTGTATGCTGCCCCCCCTCCCCCCCACATTTTTATTGCGGCCCGCCGCCCGCGACACAAAGACCAAAACATGTTTGTGGCCCGCATGAAAAAAAGGTTGGGGACCACTGATCTAAAACGTTTATTGCCTTGGAGATGGAATTTGGGTATATTTTTTTATAATGTTGATTTTTCTTATTATTTTTTTATTAATTAAAGTTTTTATTAAAGCCCTTATTTTAATTAAAGCAAATGCTGGAAATATTATTTTATTTATCACATTAATACGAATAAATAGAGATAACGTGATATTTAGAAAAAGGTTAGCTATAACCCAGATCTGCAGAAAGCTTTAGGTAAAAAAATTCCTGACACTGTGCAAAGGAATCGATGCTTTACCTGAGAAAGACACTCAACTCAAGACCTTTTATTCTGTTGTCTTTGAACGTACTAAGTACGGCTTCGTGTTTTGAATTTATTTGCATTTAACTCTTGAAAGAGAATCTTGTGTACGTATTTACTATATTTTAGCGGTGGGTTCAATAGAAACACTTTAGATAAGAGAAGTAGGTAATAAATATAATAATATTGTGATTATTGAGTGTTCAACAAGGGAATTACCCAGCACCTACGTTGTTTTGTGTTTGTGTTTACTGATAAAAGTCCACTGATTAATATTGATATTAGACAAGGTAGAATAGGCTTTCATAGGTCATACATTTTTTGGTATCTACAACTAATACAAGTTTCTTCATAGGCATTCTAATTTCTACTTTACTAAGAGCACAAAGTAGGTCTAGTCAGTATGGAATATCTGTATAGGTAACTGTCAAGTCCAGGCACCGGATTTGTCGCACAACCAGTCGCTCGACGTGTTGTGTGTGATTTTTATTGGATTGTTGTCTGCCACTTAACGCTCGCTGCACAGGATGTCTTGCTGAGTGAATTGCGAAAAGGTTGCCATGAAATTATTGCCTAGAGTGATACTTATAAGTGCAATGAAATTGCGATTGCCGCTACATACGTTTAAACTTTAAACGATCTATTTCACAAACCTCTATCTTTTTTGCAATAAAAATCTCAATGTTTATCTATAATTCAGACGATATAGTTATATGTACCACATAATTACTAAATGTCTGACGAGCCATCGTATTGGACTAGGATAATACATCAACTAGGAGTCGGTGTCTTTCATTAGTAGGGGGCTTAGACAAAATTAAGGTAAAATTATTACATCACCCATAATGTGCATACGTACCAGCAAAATTTTCTTATTATCTCATCTCTTCGATCTTGAAGTTTCTTAGTTATTACTTTTGAAATTTGCTAAGTTTTTGGATCAAAATGACAAAGTTCCTTTATCAATGTGTTTGGATTTTCTGCTATAAAAAAAAAACGCTTGCTAGGTTGCCATAAGTGTGATATAATTTAGTGTATTGGCCAGCAATTCTGAAAGACGTGTGCTTCGCGGAGCCTCGGGGCTCATGGGCTAAATAAAACGTTTTTAAAAATCTCATCAGTCATCAGATACCAGCATGGAGACAATACATTCAAAGAAAAAACATTCTTTTTTGGAGGGTCCATAAAAAATTCAATTCTTAAAAGGGTTCTGCCACCAAGAAGGTTTAAAAACCGCTGGTCTAGGCTATAGAAGATTGAGACTATAATTTCTCGCGTCCTTACCAAACAAAAGCGCGGCGCCTGTAATTAACCGATGCCTCTAGAGCCTGGAGGTGTTTTGTGCAGGATTCTAGGTTATAGAGCGCTGTTCTAGATACGGTGCTCCAAATATTCCGCAGGTAAATAAGTAAAGTTGAATCATTAGTGTTTATGTAAATATTTTTGGTCATTTTAATGCATGATTTATTAAAACCTTGATTGATTAATAGAAGAATTTTTAACTAACAATAGACTAACAATAAAGAAATATTATATAAGAAGTTACTAACAAAGAGTTTCATTGCTAGTTTAAGCAGTGTGAAGTTTTCTTGTATATTAAATAGAATAGCTCAAGACAGATGGGACTAATTTATTGCTGGTAGCTTAAGCGCTTATTCCACTTATCCTAGCTAGTTTCCTAGGTAGGATCCTAGCTTGGAACCTAGCTTTCTAAATGTTATTCCACTTGACTAAATCGGAAACGATTTAGGATCCTAGCTAGGATAAGTGGAATAAGCGCTTTAGGTGAATGTAGATACTAAGTTTAATAAAATGTAAATATAACTAGCTGTCTCGGTGAACTTCGTGTCACTTTGAAAACTTCCCTGGACTTCTACGAATATTTTAAGACTAAAATCAGCCCAATCCGTTCAGCCGTTTTCGAGTTTTAGCGCGACTAACACATTTGAAAATACATTTTTATATATATATATATATATATATATATATATATATATATATATATATATATATATATATATATATATATATATATATATATATATATATATATATATACTAGCTGTCCCGGTGACCTTCGTGTCACTTTAAAACCTTCCCTGGGCTTCTACGAATATTTTAAGACTAAAATCAGCCCAATCCGTTCAGCCGTTTTCGAGTTTTAGCGCGACTAACACATTTGAAAATTATATATATATATATATAAATACTAGCTGTCCCGGTGAACTTCGTTTCACTTTAAGACCTTCCCTGGGCTTCTACGAATATTTTAAGACTAAAATCAGCCCAATCCATTCAGCCGTTTTCGAGTTTTAGCGCGACTAACACATTTGAAAATCCATTTTTATATACAGTGTGTTTGTGTAAACATCGTTATCCTTGAATTCATCAAATGAGCCCGTGAAAATGAATAACTTTTTCTATGAGAACAATGCTGGGAACTCAAAAAAAATGCCGTCTTCATACCCATACGGATGCCCGGATCGGCAATTTGTATGGGTATGAAGACAGATTTTTTTTAATTCCCAGCATTGTTCTCATAGAAAAAGTTGTTCATTTTGACGGGCTGATTTGACGGTTTCAAGGACAAGGTGTTTACACAAACATCTTGTATAAGAAGATTTAAAATAGATTCAGTTTGGAAAGAAGTAGTAAACTGCCAAATGCATTTCAATTAAGGTTTATGAGATTTGTCGATTAATCTACCTGGTACTCAGACGATTAGATTTTGTAGACACGCGAGATATCGTGATGTCCAAACGTTATTCCGCTTCACCTTAAAAATGGACAAAAATACCTGAAAATAGTGTAAAACATCGCTTTTGGCCGTCTTATTTTAGAGGTTTTCGTTCGCGCAGAAATTCCTTTAAATCAACTGGGAACCATACATTTGGACCTGGCCTTTAGATACACTCAACATGAAATTAATCAAATTTAGTCACTGGCAAGATAACTAATAGACGCACTTCGTATAACCAGGTATAATAATTAGTGATGGGCCGAATGTGGTTTGAACCGAATACGAACTTCGGCCGAACATTCGATAAAAATGAAAAATTCGGCCGAACTTCGGTTCAATTTCGCCGCGCTTTTTAAAGTGAAAACTTCTTTAGCGGCGTTGTGCACTTTTGTGGGATGGGTAAAAACTGTGAAACTAGCGTCAGATTCTCGTGCTGATCGAAAAACCGTAAGACGGTTGGAGAGTAGTGTTGTAAATTCGAAATCGATTAATCGAACAATCGATTGTTTTTAAGGGTTTCGATTAATTAAAAAAATCGATTTTTTAAAAATCGATTTTCATAAAAAATGGGTTAACAATTTAATCTATTGTAAGGGTGTCGATTAATTAAAAAAAACGAATTTTAAAAATCGATTTTCATAAAAAAAATAGTTTAAAATTTTTTTTAAGGGTTTCGATTAATTAAAAAAATCGATTTTTTAAAAATCGATTTTCATAAAAAATGGGTTAAAAAAAATGCACAACGTTAATAATCAAGTTTTCACTTCTGCCGGCACTCCCGGAGTGCAACCCGTCCTTTTTTTATTTATATTAGAGAGAAATACCGTTTAATAAAAGTCCAAAATATTAAATAATAATTAATGATTCCTAAATGTTGCCAAAATGAAAAATTTACCTAATTGCTGGTGTACGTTAGATAGAAGTATTCTTTTTTAGGGCTCCGCACCCAAAGGGTAAAAACAGGACCCTATTACTAAGACTTCGTTGTCTGTCCGTTTTTCCGTCTGTCCGTCTGTCTGTCTGTCTGTCTGTCTGTCTCCAGGCTGTAACTCAAGAACGGTAATAGCTAGAGTTGCACAGATTGTGATTTCTAAGACTTGTTGAGAAGGGCAGTAAAATTTTGTTTTTTGATTAAGTAAGAAAGATTTCTAAGGCTGGTTTGGTCAGTAAGAAGAGCGGTTTATTTTTATGTTTTGTTTGATTAAGTAACCAAAGATTTTTGAGACTGGTAGTTAAAAAGACCAATTTAAGGTTTTTGTAATCACGTATGATTACTTTTTCTAATTCAAATAAATGAGTTACATATCAGACTTATTTTATTTCACTGTTACTACAGCAATGTTTTTTTTCATTAATTTCTATTATCATAATATATAGTGCCGAATCTTCGGCATTTTAACCGAAATTCGGCCGAATGAATTAATTTCTATTATCATAATATATAGTGCCGAATGTTCGGCATTTTAACCGAAATTCGGCCGAATGAAGTTCGGTTCAAGCTGCCGAAGTTCGGTTAAACCGAATCTAAAACGAATTTCGGCCCACCCCTAATAATAATATTAAATGTGGGTAAGTAATTAAAAAAATATTTTTGTGTTAAGTTTTGTAACTTAACACAAAAATATTTTGTGTTAAGTTACAAAACTTAACACAAAAATATTTTGTTGTATTGTTATAACCTTCCGCACAAAGTTATATTGTTATAACCTTCCGTTTACTCTCTACATCCATACTATAATATATAATTTAATATTATAAATGCGAAAGTGGTCTGTCTGTCTGTCCGTCTGTCTATCTGTCTGTCTGTCTATTACCACTTCACACCCAAACTGCTGAGCTGAACTGAACTAATTTCCTTTTCAATTTGGCTCAATATTCTTGGCTTTATTAAACAAAAATGTATTGCACATTTTCTATCTGATTTTGCACCTAGATACCACCTCTGCCCGACACTCCGTTTCGCCAAAATTCGTTTATCGCGTAGGAATCGTACATTTTTCCGGGATAAAAAGTATCCTATGTCCTTTCCTGGGACTCAAAGTATCTCCATACCCAACAAAATCAGTTCAGCGGTTTGGGCGAGGCGAATTAACAGACAGACAGACTTAGTATTATGTATTATGTGTTTTATCTTTATGTATTTCCGTATGTATATTATATGAAAAAATACATAGCAAAAAAAATGCTTGGTTTTACATTGTATATTTTGTAAGTAGACAAGGAGAAGGTAATTGGCAAACATTATGCTAAAAGAGTGTGCATTCTGATGAGGGCATAGACAACCACGGTTGGCCTTGAGACGAGTCGCAGGTTCCATACGAAAGTGAATGAATGAATAAATTCATACACGAAACAGTACTAATAGGGTTTTATATCTAGTCGCGTCGTTGTGTCAAGCGTAAAAAGTAAAATTAAAATTGGATTTTGTACTTTACCTTAAGTTGTATCAAATGAAATAATTAAGTGACAGTAATCAGCCACTTATCAACAGCTAGTGTTTTTTGTAATTGAAATGATTAGTTATTAAAAAAAACAATACATTATTGTAATTTATCTGGTACCGTAATAAGGCGGAATAATCCAGATAAAATTTGGCATAGAAATACACGCAGTTCGGGGAAAGGACATAAGATAGTATTTATCCTGGTGAAATGAACGGTTCCCGCGTGAAATACTGACGAAATAGCGGGCATATCTTAGCTCCGATCGTCTTGATCTCTGTAACATTTACGAGTTGCCGATTGAAGGTTTTATTGTTACCAGGAATGCATAAAATCTTTACGGTTCTTTATAAGGAATGACAACAAACATGTCGGCCATGTGGTTTTGATTCTGGTTTTATTGTGACTTTAGACAATTTAGGCGTCCTATGTTGGGATGTGGGGTTGGTAGATGTTGCGCGTAAAGACGCACTGGACTTAGACCGTAGTCCCCATTAGACTAGACGTAGTGCAACTGGATGGACGTAGCAGAAGCTAGACGTAACTTAAATTGCAATTAGTTGCAATCGTACGTATTATCACAATTGAACTCAATTGTAACTGGACGTAGCTGTTGTAACTAGACGTAGTCGCAACTGGACGCAATTGTAACTGGACGTAGTTGTAACTGGACGTAGTTGTAACGGGCGTAGTTGTAACTGGACATAGTTGTAACTGGACGTAGTGGCAACTGGACGTAGTTGTTACTGGACGTAGTTGTAACTGGACGTAGTTGTAACTGGGCGTAGTCTCAACTGGACTTAGTCTCAACTGGACGTAGTCGCATGTTAATAGAAATTGTACCATGATGTTATTAACGAAGTAGGTAAAGATAAATTTTTTTAATGTTGTAAAGTTCAAATGAATGGTTTGCTGTTAAATAGATGATGGTTCGGATGCATTTCCAAAGCTTCGCATAGGTCTTCCGCAAACACCGGTCTGTAACAGGTTTGTCTAGAAATTGTAAATTGAATGGGGCTGGCTTAATGCTCTAGTCAGGAATAGTATAGGCTATTCTCACTCGAGACTCGGCGTACTGGATTCTTAATCGACTGGTTACAAGTAGATATATATGTAGTTAAAATAGCTTTAATTATGACAAACTAGATGTTGCCCTCAACTTCGTTGCATTTGTCGGGAACCGTACATTTTCCGTCGGGAAATTTCCGGGGTTACATAGGTATATAACTATCCTGGGGCCATTCCCATGACTCAAACTTTCAAAGTAAGTATGATCAACGTTTGTTGCGCTCATATATTTTTTTATCGGAATGCTAACATTTTTACCTGTGCCAATTTCCATCAAACTCAGTTTAAGCGTATTAATGATAGACAAACACACATTATATACACCTACAATCAGTGTTATTTTAAAATATTAATAGCCTAGACATTATAATAAGAGCCCTAAGCCGCGCTCGATCCTAGTTTCTAATTAAACTGTATATGCTAATTGTAGATTATAACTGCTAGCACTAAGCTGTCTAGATCGAAAGTCTAACGAGCTAGGTTTAGTTGTTTAGCTGCTAACGTCGGTGCCAACTTTAAATTGCTTCATCATATTTTCCAAGTTTGAAGCTAAATGCAAGGATAATCGTTCCGGCTTATGTATGAAACGAACAGCTCATATTCAGTTGAGAATATACATAACACATAATTTATATATCTACAGTTTGTCTTCAAAATCATAGAAAGAAATTGTAAAATATTTTTTCTATTTAAATATTAGTTTATTGAGAATACTTAGATATTTTGGTTTACTCAAAAACACTAGAAAGAGTCCTAATTTTTTACTTTTAATGTATCATTTTCTTGAGGTGATTCCTTGCATGAGATTCATTGATGCTTGAACCAACTGATAACATTTCGTAAGAAGCCTGATCACGAATACAAACGCGAGCAAATTTAAACTTTAACTGCATCACTCACGGTTGAGTTTCGTTCAATCGGAAACAACTACAATCAATGTCTTCGAGCCAGTTTCATCGAAACTGCGAATGGGGTCATAAACGTTTTTGCTTGGCACATTTCCAGCGAGACCGTAATTTAATGTAAAATATGCACCTGTCAATACCTGGACAAAAGGAAGGCCGGTGCCTCGATTCTACTATGCGATCCTGAATTTGCGACATCAATGCAGCCTTAGGGTGAATTCAGACCGCAACGCGACGCGTAGATGCATTTCTTAATTTGTATGGATTTGACAGACTTCAATTGCGTAAGACGTCATGCAAGTCTGTCAAATCCATACAAATTTAGAAATGCATCTCGCGTCGCGTTGCGGTCTGAATTTACCCTTATGCTTCGATCCAGTTCGCGTTGCCTATCAAACGGAAATAATATTTTTAAGTTCTTAACATGACATACAATATATAAACGCTTAAAAGGTTGGTTCGACATTTAATGAGAAACAATCGTATAATCATAGATTCATCTCATTATCATGGGGAGGTGAGTGTCTCAACTCTCAATTACTCTCAACTAGGATGCACAACAGCTGTCTATCTCGTGACACATTATAAGCTGTCAGGATTTCTTTTCCTAAAATCGGCGCGCACCAAACTTGTCGGTCTATAACTGGATTAGAATAAATTCATTTGATTACCTATATCGAAAAAAGAACGATGCTGCTTCAGTATTGCATTTTTTTGTAGAATAGAGGCACAGACAACAATGCCTGTGTCGGAGACGTGTTCCGATATCAAATAGTTGTCGTTGAGAGATCTCTTTGAGGACGATTCAGCGAATTTTAAATGTTGAAATATTTAAATTAAATTCAATAGAATTGTATATTGCTAAATTATATTATTATTGGTGTTAAAATGTACTCTTATTGCGCGAAGGTCGAACGGCTTTCTAATTACAGTGAATTGTAATGAAATTGTTTGCGGAAACATCTAAATTTTTTATGCAATATATTTGCGAAAATGTTGTGTAGTTAAGAAGTTCTATAATCTTGAAATAAACTCGTCCTCTCTAGGTCAAGGGTTGTTTTGCTATTACTTAATTTAATGACTAATGCGTGGCTTATCCGGAGTTTTACTTAACGCTCCATTAAAATAGAGTTAAAACTTTTGACAAACATAAAGTTAATCATTTAACAAAAGGGAATATTACGCGAAGGTTGGAGCAGAGGGCGTTACTAACTCATACAGCAAACAATCCACCAAAATCCGACAAGTTGCATACGTCACATCAGAATATTGACTGACTATGCTGGACGTACAACCTTTAGCTTGATAACATTGCAGTAATACAACCTATCCATATTCTTTGCGTAATCGATTTGCGAATTGTTTAAAAAGAAAACCTTGTCTTAGTAATAAAAGAAAGCAGTAAACTATGGACAACTAACACAGTAGGCTCCTAGGGGGTCCGGTTACCTGCTCTAGTAATTACTGACAAATGACAGTCGTAAAATGTCTGGACCCACTGGACATATTCCACTCCGACAGGACCTTATGTCAACGCAATAAGTCCCAATTTCATAGTTACCAAGGTAAAATGTGCCTGAATGTGGGTGAGGTAGACTCAGAATTAATGCTCACAAATTCTGCACCTTATGAGGTCTGGTTAATGCGGCTTTTGTCCTTACGTGTCTAACTGTGGTGATGGCTCCTTGAGGAGTGTTTAGCCGTTAGTAAATTTAAAGGACACTGGGGAGTGCACTGGGGCATTTTTTCTAGTATCTTCGAACGTGTCTGGTAGGTTGTAGTTGACATCCATAACTAATAATCATATATTTTATATTCCTCACTCAACTATGGGACAAATCTTTTATGATTTCCACTAAAATTTCCTAAAGGAATTAGGAAAAGAGCTCATGGACACTTACACCTGTCTACTAAAGAAGACACACACGTAACTTTTACATTATTGAGAATTGCTTTACTTATCCCTAAAAAACCACCTCCCTCCGTTTACTTCGCTTATTTGGCAAAATTGTTACACATCGGTTTTTAATGAAGTCATAGTATCGACCCGCTCGGTCAGACTCTACATTTAATAACACATATAACGTGTTGTTTATGTTACAATCTAAACTCCAAAGTGTAAAGTTAACAGCAGGTTTAAACCTTTAGTTAGAATTCCCGTAGAGTCTAACCGAGCGCGACCGCGAGCTCGTACAAGAATAACATTGAATATTTTTTCATTGAGCATTACCATAATGACTTGCGAAGAATTAAGTTAATGGCCGTCCTCCCTACGGTGTCAGGTTTGGTTTGTTTTTCCTATTTTAATACCGTGATATTCGCTATGCTGTTTTTAAACGAAAGGTTACAATTCCAATGTGATGTTATTTTTTTACGAATTACGACGCGGCGAAGAAAAGAAATTACACCTATTCTACGGCTCTACCTTAGCTCTATTTTTTTTTAATTTATCTGGATTTTGTTTTCGGTCGGGTTACAGTTTTTCTTATTCTATTACACATTTGATTTAGAAAGGTTTATTTAATCAAAATATGAAATGCAAGAAACCTTTTTAATGAGTTTTTATCTACGTTACAAGTTATAGATTAATCATAATCTCATCAATCACAAAAGCTATACACGTATGAGTGCTATCAGAGACATTGATTCATAGGCAAATGGACCAGCTATGTTATTTGACCGAGTTATGTCAAGACAATTTCAGCCGGGTTCTGTCGGCTGGGTTTGCCATAACCTGACCAAATTACGTAGGTCCATCATCTGCCAACGAATAAATTTTTCTGATAGTACAATATAGTCTATATTCCTACGATTTGTCCGGCATATGTCCGCCATTGTTAATGATTTTCCATGGACGTGCCTTCTCTTTTTTAAATATCAGGCACGAAAGGGACATGACATAATATTAACCCATCGATCGTGGCAAAACGAGATGTGGCCGCTTGGGGCTTCATGAATTAAGTTAAAACCCACCTAATATGATTAACTTGAGGACAGCCGTCTATTTGGAATGGCTTACTCTTCTCGCACTGTAAATAAATCAGGTTTCCATTATATGGAAGACGTTTTCATCATTCATGGAACGATTTTGGACTGCAAACTGCAAATGCAAATTTCAAATGGCGTATTTGGATTAAAGGACTTTAGTGCCGCACTCAATGATGAATATTAACTCGCACTGCAATAATTAAATGAAGAGTTTGACAGATGTCTGATGCTTTTGTCAAAATCATCATTTAATTACAGTTGTAGAATCTAGTTTATAGACTAAAATCTAAATAGATGACAATATGTGCTGTCACTAGGTCAGATGTGATTTGGAAGTAATAGAGCTTGTACTATTGGATGTTAATAAAGGTTAAAGGAAGTGTAACTGGTATTTTCTTCATGGTCCTTCGAGCCGGAAGAAAAATTAATTCGTCTCTGAGTGCGGCAGAACCTACTTAAGTGTTTGAGATAGCTGTTGTGTTAATTAAAATAATTTATTTGCCAGTTTCGTCATTTCTGTTATTGTATCGGAAATTAAATTTTTCAGCAATTTGCATCCGAATGGTTTGTCATTCCGACGTAAAATACAGAAAATCATGTGGTATTTGCTTAATAAATCAAAAATATGCTGTGAATACGAATCGCGGCTTAAGTTTTCATTCTTTCAATTTAATTTATTATTCCCCTTTTATTTCATCATTGAATTTCGTTTTAAGCTCCAATTTATGTACTGTATCTTTATAATTTATGTCACGTTCTCCAAAATATGAAATTAAAAACTACATTTTCAGCTTTCATGCGAGTACCTATACTATTACATTAAATATGTATCATCTATATTCTATTTTATAAAGGAAGGGGTAATTTTCAATTTGATCCACAAATGTGGCATAGCTTACTCAAAACTTAAGTAAGTAGGCTATACCTTTGATCCATAATACGCAAAGGAATCATACCTATCAATACTTCTAATGCTACTTCAGTATTTGGAAAATACAGCCGGTATTTCGCTAGTAAATCCTGTATGCGAAGTTTCTTAGGTAAATGGCAACTATTCAACGTTCCGAAGAGGTTTTTCTTTTAAGCTACATCGAGTGAAAGCTGGCTGGAGGGCGCATGAATGCGTACTCCGTCCGTGCAATGAGTCCTTGAAATACCCTTTCAGCGAGACTCGCGTGCTGGAATGCAGTAATCACTCTGGAATCTAATGCATGCTGTGTTCATCGTTGGAAAATGTGCAAAGTCTATGTACTAATAGTATTTACGGTTACTTCAAGGTATTTAGGATTAAATATTACTTTCACGCCTCCAACGGTCGGTTTGATGATTGTGGCTCAAAAAGGTTTCTGTTCTATCAATTGCATCTCTATATTCTATCTTCAATCTTCATGTACTAATCTATCTATCTTCTAAGCTCGCTCGATGTGATTTGTAATGTTTACTACTTTGTTTGTATCTCTTTACTTTATTGTCTTTCTCATGGTGAATTTATGTCAATTCTTAAGAGACTAAAATACCTATGTCTTAAAACCTGAAATATATATATATATATATATATATATATATATATATATATATATATATATATATATATATATATATATATATATATATATATATATATATATATATATATATATATATATATATATATAAGAGACTAAAATACCTATATCTTAAAACCTAAAATATATATATATATATATATATATATATATATATATATATATATATATATATATATATATATATATATATATATATATATATATATATATATATATATATATATATAAAAGGCAAAGTTGATTGACTGATAGATCGACACACGTAAGCCAAACATTTAAAGAAATTTAGCCATCTGCTAGGAAAGAATATTTAAAATTTCTACCTCTAATGTATTGACATAAAAACGCTGATCCTTTATTTGTAGAGGATCAGAGTTTATGTGACAGAAGTTATATTTTATGCAAGCAAAGCCACTGGAAAGTATTTAAGTAAATAAAATATTTTTATGTTTTCTGCATCAAATAATTCAAAGACATTAAAGGTTCCACCCTAAAAACCCAGGCAAACGTTTCTTGGCATACGCTAAGCACGATAATTGCTACGTCTATAAAAGTAGATAGTTTATTTTTAGCACTCCTTTATGCGGTTTCCTTGAAAGTATCGTAATAAATTAAATGATTGAATCGTAAGACGTTTTCGTATGGTTTCCCGGCAAAATTAAATTACTTAGGTAAGATGCGGCAAAGCGCGGTCCTTTAGTCAGTGATAAGATGATGACAAATCTAGTTAAAGCCATAAAGTGTCTCGGATTTGTGTAATACACGGATTATCCATTATTAATATTATAATTAATGTGAAATTATAAAAGTTACACAATTGTCTTTATCTTTTCAGTTTACGGTTAATTGTTACCTCTTCAGTTTACGGTCGAATCTCTTTGCTGATTTATATATAAAGTTTGGTATGGCGATACGTCTCTAACACCCGAGAAAAAAATGATATAGGACGGTTTTGTCCGGGAAAATTTTACGGCATCTGTACAATAAATGAAATGTTGCGCAACCGAGTTATAGGCATCATCAAGTTTTATGGTATTCCTAAAGCTGAAAATGAGATTTAGAAAACAGTGCTGCACATTACACATAGCTGTTGCATATTATAGCAGCACTTTTTTCTGAATTATTTTTTGCAGTAACAAAACTTAGAGCTGTAATTTAAAACATTTAAGTTCACTGTCGATTCAGTAAAAACCTCAGCAAGATAGCACTCGAGAAAAAGTAATTAAAGCACACAGAAATCCGCTGACGGCTCGGCGTGCAAAAACGATTTAAGCTAAAAATACTTAATATAATTTTCCCCGCTTAAACATTTTATGTCTGGCTTATATGGGGCAGTGTCCTTTGACGTCGCAGGTGGCCTGAAACACTCGTTGGAAATAGGACATGTATGTTTTTACACTTTACATATAGACAATGCTCAAAGGGAAGCGGTGGTACTCGTATATCTACAGAGATCTGAAATCTCAGATTTTTTGTTTAGTTTTTCTTTCATATTAGCCATTCGTCATCATCACCATCATCATATCAGCCTATATTCATCCACTGCTGGACATAGGCCTCTCTGAATGAACGCCAAGATGACCGATCTCCTGCTACTCGCATCCAACATGGACCCGCAACTAAACGGAGATCGTCTTCCCACCTAGTTGGAGATCGACCTACACCCCGATTTCCCAGCCTTGGTCTATTAGCCATTAGGCATAAATTCTCTACGTTGGATTGCTAAGCTGTTTATAGTATGCATCGACGTGAATCGTGCTAATCATAGACAAGTATGTCCTCTACACGATCGTAAGGCATTTATTCATATTGGACCAACATGTAGGTGTAACATATTATTATTACATTTTTTGTAACGCATTTATAATCGCGGCTAAATTGTACCCATCCATGTAAATGTTACCTAAAATACTAATTATTCCTCTCTGTTGATTATAAGTATATGAAACTTAAGATTTTCTACGTTACAATTTATTATGATACATATTACATTTCTCTTATTTTATCAGCCTTTTGAAATTATTGTTGTTACAGTATTTTCGTCGATTCATCAATAAGATAGAGAATAGGAGACATTTTTCGTAGGCATTTTCTTTGTCCCATAATTGATTTTGTCCTGTGTCCTGTGGCATTTCGGACAAAAAATGAAATCACATTTTGGTAGAGAGGTAATACAATTCATATGATTTCCGAGGTTTTTATCTTGCAATTGTTTCGAACGAGTTCACTCGGCTGGCCAGGCCTTCGCGTAGAGTAAATAAATACCATAGAGTACCTATTCAACGCAGAAGGGACATTTCCTATTAAATATGAGTATAAAATATTATCTCTATTCCAACGATTCAATTATGGTAGAAGGCTGTTTAAATCTACGTCATTACTATGTAGAGAATAAAGTGTAGATTATTCTTTATCTACCATATTTGATATAAAAAATCTGATTCTTAAATCACTTGTGGAAAGTCAATGCACCTTTATTTGTAGTTTAACTATTTTATAATACATACCTTAACATTGTAGGTATATTATACGTAATATCTTTTCCGGTTCGGTAGCTTCAAGGCAGTCGCCTTGACACGCCAACGGGACTCGCGTCCTGCCGTTTTAACCGCGCTGTCAAGCGGAAAAAATACTGTGTGAACATAAATTATCCGCGTGTAAGGGGATTAAGAGCTCAGTCGCATTAATTCTTCAATGCTTTTTGCTTTGAAATTGAAACGAGAACTTCACTACTCTCACAAAGTAACTATTTTATTTCTCTGTTCTTTGTGAGAGGCTTCATCGTAATTGTTTTTATATTATTCCAGTTTAGATGAGTAACGTAAATTGAATTCGACTTAGGGCACAGAATATATATTAGTAGTAGTTAGGGTTAGTAATTTACGTTGAAACTATACAACAATTCTGTGTGATTGTGAATAAAACCTCAAACGTCCATATGACTTCCATGAGCAGATGGTTCATATTTGATATCAAATCAAATATGAACCATCTGTCTATAGGCGCATCATTCAGAAGTACAAGGATCTCCAAATACACCTAACATTTTGTTTCTAGACCCTTATGTCCACCAATATAAAGCGCGATAAATATTTCATCCATTTATATCTCAGCTAAGATTTAGCACACAACAAAAAGCGAAAACCCCTCTGTTCGGGTGTTTACTCTATGGCAATACTTGGTGAGTGGCCGAGGGGCACATTGTTCACGGATCACGGCTCTCCCGATATCAAGCACCTATTTATATCTTATATACTTATTTGCGAGGAGAATTGTTTTGCTTATTCTAAAGAAAGTAGGATTTCATATTATCCGTGGTAATAATTAAGAAGGCACACTTTTAGTCTTCTATGGTATACTTAAATTAATATATTTTATTCTTATAACTGCGTTCCTGTCGGTTGCCTTTATTTCTTGAATTTTGAAGCTTGACGGCCAAGTCAATTGTGATTGCATAATGTATCCACTTTGCACATAATATGCTTGTGATTTCATTAAATCGAGCTTAACTATTAAATATACACGTTAAAAATCCACAGCTGAACATATAACCTCCTCGTTTTTTAGAAGTCGGTTAAAAATAGATGTTCCCTGTACAGAAGAGCAGCCTTCGCCAAGTAGCGCAGCTATATGTGTGTAACGAGTAATATGTGTGTAACGTACATAGCGCTACTTTTTTTAGTGGACCTATTTAATTTCTAAATATCTTTATTCCTACGCATCTTTAGAAGCTTATTACTTCAACGGTTCAGTACTTAGGCTTTAATCTTTATCATCAACAAACCAATTTTTATAAAACGATTTTCTTCAGTTCCGAATCGTGAAAAACTTGAAAGAACTGGCGTCAGCTGTCGAAGCAATTAATGTGATATCCCTCGCGAGTTTTAAACTTCCTGCCCTTTTCTGTTTTCCAAGCATTTTGTGATTTATTTTGATAAATTCAATAAAATATTTGAGATTAATAATTCCATCGTAAACAGGTGTTACACTAGTACTTATAATTATAATAAAAATGTAGTTCAAAACTCTCAATAACCTGTAATGGTTGCGTTATTGATCTTCCAAAGCTTTTAGAGTCTTAAATATACATTCATTCTATCATAACATGCCGGAGGTCGGATCCAAAAAAAAATAATCCTACATTTCTACCTATAACTGTAAAATTGGTCAAATTACTTATGGCAATCAAACATGATATCTACACTAATTAAATAAAAGAGGTAAAGTTTGTTTTTTTGTTGGTGGAGGTAGGTAATCTCTGAAATTACTGTTCCGATTGCAAAAAAAAATCAGAACCGATAGAAAGCTGGTGTGTTCCTGAGTGACATATTTCATGAATAAAATGTTATGTGTTTTTTCCTCAAATTATGTCGTTCTCTGAATTTATCGCGGGCTACGCCGCGGGCAAAAGTTAGTGAGAAATACATAAGTAATCCAAGTCCAATTAAAATAAGAAATACATCAGTAAAATTCACATGGCAATTCCATATCAACACTCAGCGAGACTTTACGCTGTATGCGTCTCTGCCAACGCCTTTGCCAACGTCCTTTACGCCCCAACAAATACGACTTCAGAGCATATCCAAACATCAAAGGTCTCATCCAAATATTAAAACAAAACTTTTATACTCCAATACTGGATCATAAAAACTTTACGACTTCGAAAATTATTTTGAAAGTTCACTTTATGAGTTGAATTTATGAGTCGATAATTAAAATGTTGGGTACCTACTCTCGGTGGTGATTAACGTAGGTAATTGATTTCATGGACACTGTTTTAACGATATAAAATTTAATAACGCATCCACATTATCAATTCTATTAATATGTACATTTTTATGTACCATCGAGGAAATTGATTCCTATGCAGTTGACAGACCTTCGTCATTTGGTCGGCTTATGTCAATTCAATGTTAGCTGCTGTGATCGGTCGGATAGGTTTAACGTAACTCGACCAAACTACGTAGGTCCCCCATCTGCGTAGGAATCAACTTTTCTGATAGTACATAATATGTATCAATAGAATTGATAAGGTGGGTTACTTATTTTTATAATAGCTCATAACCCCATCATAAATGAATTTTGAATTTTGACGACCATCGTGGCTCAGTGGTTAGAGAGTGTGGCAACTCAAGCTGGGGGTCGCGGGTTCGAACCCCGCCGACGGAACAAAAGGTTTTCAATGTCTGTGTTAATGAATGGGTCTGGATGTGTATTAAATATGTGTATGATATAATAAAAATCTTAAATACATGTATAGTATAAAAGTATTAAATATATATTTTTTTCCGTTGTCTGGTACCTGTAAGTGTAACACAAGTCCTTCAGGTACTTAGCACGGGGCCAGACTGATGTGATGTGAAGCGTCCATAGATATTAGATATTATTATACTTAGTATATATTTTTTTGGAGGATTGATTCTAATTATGCTTACAAATTAAAACATTGCCAAACTTTTCTCTTAATTTTGTATCGACATTGTTTATCACTTCATCGATTTTACGTTAATCCTAGAAGTTGTCTGGGCGAAGAGTTATCTTCGTTCAAAACAACCATTATGGATCCATTTAACTGTTAATAAATTTTGTCGCTCTTTTATTTACGATGCCTGCAACTTTCGAGCCAATCTCAATAAAAATACTGCGGACGATAGCATGATTCGAAGATTCGCTTTATTAAAAATAAAGTTTAAATCATTAACGTAGCTTTTTGCAAAGAAAAAAATACAAATATGAAAAGAGCGCAAATTGGCGGTTTTACCGCTTTGAGTGGTTTCTACCAGACATTGCGGAACAAAAGTTTCTCTAGTGTTCCATTTCCGAATAAAAGTCCAAAAAACGAATGATCTGTACGAATAAATGGCAGCAATAAATAACGATAAAATCCAAAAAAAAACTATACAAATAAACGGTAATGTAGCTCACAAAGGATTTAAATCTATTAGCCTTTATGGTTCCGATACGGAGGGCGCGCTGCCAAAACGCGTTGGCGCGTCGGCGGCTGACCTGCGGAACTGTGTCACTGACTCCAATTTATATTGAGATGTTTGCACATTGCCTATTATACTTCTGTATTTATTGTATCAGTATATAGGGGCAGGTTGGTAGCCTGTGTACTATTAGAGAAGTTGATTCCTAGACAGATAGTGGACCTGTAATTTGGTCGCGTTGCGTCAAACCCAGCCGACCGTTAACAGCTAACATTGAATAGTGTTTCAAACAGCTTGGACCCCTTGGAATTACGCCGAGATGTAGCTTCCCTCTGCGTCCTCTATCGGTTGTATCACGGGGAGTGCTCTTAGGAATTGTTCGGAATCATTCCACCTGCAACTTTTCGCCATCGTCCCACGCGAAAAATATACTATCCTCATCACCTTGATGAGTGGCAGTCTTCCACCGTGCGTTTCTCGCGTAACTTTCTGCCGCACACTGTAAAACTCTGGAACACACTGTCACCAGCAGTATTTCCGGACCTATATGACCTGCAAACCTTCAAGAAAAGAGCGTATTCCCTCTTAAAAGACCGGCAACGCACCTGCAGCTCTTCTGATGTTGCGAGTGTCCATGGGCGACGGTAGTTGCTTTCCATCAGGTGACCCGTTTGCTCGTTTGCCCCCTTATTTCATAAAAAAAAATTGACATAAGCCGACCACATGACGTAGGTCCGTCAACTGCTTATGAATCAACTTCTTCTATGGTACATTGCAAAAAAACTTACCAGCTATGTTTCCAGATCATAATATTATCTTTGCGTATCACTACGGTCATGATTTTGAACAGACGTCACCGATTTGAGCACGTCAAATTTTTTAACAAAGTTATAGCCACAAAAGCCACACAGAAATTAGTAGTGAGTCGTCAGCTACAACCTCAATTTTAAGTCTATCTCCATCTTATGTCTAGCTATTTGAGGTGTTGTACAAACAACACAACTTTAATTTTGAATTTGTATAATTTACGAGTAGTTTACTGTTTATTAATATACTAAGCGTGGATTGAGTAAACGGCTTAAACGTTTACGAATCCGTCGCCAAGGTTTATTTATGTGAGGATATTGCCAAGACTATTTAGGAAATGCAACTCAATTGTCTAAATGCTGATTTAGCTGGAAACGATTGACAAATCGAAGCGAACAATGGGAGGATTGTAAAATTTATAAAGCCTTGCGGAGCCTCAGACAATGAGCTCGGAATGGGATTTCGTTTCTTTTCCATTCTGTGACCCTCTTTCGGTTTTGCGAGTCGATCGTCTCCTGCCCGAGGGAGCACTATACCCCCTCTATCTCGCCACAAACCAAACTTAGCTTCTGTAAATCGATTCTATTAATTTCGCCATCTTCCCCATTTCCCATCCCCTCCACGCGATTGTTCCAACGCGATCTTACGTTTGACAGATTTTCATTCATTAATTTGATTTCGGCTGAATTATTAGTAGGTTTTGTAAGGGTTTTATTGTATTCGGATTTAGATCTTAATTAAAGAGTTATTATCGGCGTATACTCTACCACTGATATAGAATTCTATTATATTATAATCTTAAAAGTTTTCTACTTTTTTTATAACTATAAAATACATTAAAATGAACCACTCGCTGGTCGTCATTTTGTGGAGCACATGTCCCGCACGTTTCAAGTTAAAAGCTTTGAAATTTTAGATGATTAAAAATAGATTGAAAAGGAATCCCCCGCAAGATATATTTAGCGACTGACGACTGACGACCTACACAACACCACAAGCACCTCTTTCATCCCACATTGTGGCTTTAAATTCGCGAGACTAGCTTCTGTTTCAGACTTTGTTCCCTTTTCCTCGGAAAGTGCAGTGGTTCAGCCAGAGTTTAAGTTATCAAATACGAAAATTTATTAGGAATGTTTAAAACAAACAAGCACAACTTTATAATTAACACTCATTTTTTTATTTGGCAAAATCTAAAAGTTACAGATGTGAGTTATGTGACTGCATAGTGCATAACTCTTTACTAACTTCTGAATTCTCACAAGTCACATATTATTAGAATGGCTTCGCGGACTACTTGGAATGCCTCCAGGGACCACCAGTGGTCCGCGGACCACCGGTTAAGAACCACTGGTTTAAAAAGATATTTAGCATGTATTGTGATTTGTGATATCACATATTCATAATATTTATCATAATCTGTTGAGTAATACAATCAGTTATTTATTAAATCGATCAACGTCACATTAAAAGTTTTGACTTCATACAACAGTAATGGAATGTAATGTAATCGTTTTTACATTGGTGTCAGAATGAAAAATTATGTAAAATATTAGACATGACCTCTTGGAACGAAGCCAAACATTTCTGATCGTTTTCTGATTATTCACATTATCTAGTTCAGAGATTATGGAAAGCAATAAAATCGACGATGCTATGATTACTGATATTGTAGAGCTGAAGGTCTACAGAAGCTCTACATTATGTTCAGTATAATTGCGATTATTATTAGAAATTTTATTGTAGAGGTTTCCATTTAGTTACACAAGTTATAACTTATTTTGTCATTATTTAATTTGCCAAAACCCTAGATTATATCAGACTCTACATTTTCTACTTTGGTTTTACTATTTACTACCTACTTCATCGCATGCTCAATTTTTGTCCAAAATAAACACTGATTCTACCATCGTCAATGTGAAAGCAGCGTCATTGCAATATGACCATTGCACACAAAATATAATAGTAATCAGGGCTCGAATTCAGATGGACTAAATTGCAATGCAGCATTGTGTGAAGTAATGAAAACCACATTAGTATGAGTGAAAGTTGTAACGGTAAGGCATATCTGACCTCGTCGTCAGGATTTCCACTATACATATCCATTCATTAGCTATAATATTATACATTAGCTGTTTTTCCTCGGCTTGACCATTTTTCTTTAAGAGTCTTCCAATCTTAAATGACTCTTCCATAAACTACAAATATCATGCTTATCTGTCATTCACGTTTTCAGTTCCATAACCATACAGGATGAATATTCTTAATTTAAGTAACTTTTTGTACGACAGAGCAACTTTCCCACTCAAAAAAATCTCCAAGTGAGATAAAAGCCTAAAAATTCTGTTGGCATACATTAAATTTTATTTTTTAACAAAAAATTAAAACCGACTTCCAAGGTAAAAACAAAAGTAATACTTAATCTTAATCTAAAAAGAATCAAATAATTCTTATTCCTTATTATAGTGGCGTCTTCAGACTTCGCCTAAACCTCAACTATTTCTGTACTCAATCTTCATGCTTTTGAAGTCGGTACCAGCCCGGAAAAGTTCTGAGATCCTTGACATAGCAATTACGCTAAGGTAAGCTGGTACCGACTTCAAAAGCATGAAGATTGAGTACAGAAATAGTTGAGGTTTAGGCGAAGTCTGAAGACGCCACTATAATAAGGAATAAGAATTATTTGATTCTTTTTAGATTAAGATTAGGTATTACTTTTGTTTTAACCTTGGAAGTCGGTTTTAATTTTTTGTTAAAAAATAATAATTTTACCCTTTTTAGTTACATAATGTGAGACGACAAGGCAATAATATTATATAGCTTGTTGTCTTAGAGTTGTACATATTACTAGCGGTCGCCTGCGGCTCTGCCCGCGTGGATGTCGGTTACGGCTGCAAAAAGCCTACCCAGGAAAGACTCGGTCAGCAAAATGATTCCCAGGTCAATTCACAGACTCCGACACTGACATCGACGACGCGGACGCAGTCATTATCCGCAAGCGCATCCCGCTCGGTGACGCCCACTATCGTAATATTTTAATTTCGCCATAATTTCAAAACCAAACGTCCAATTTTAATCATTCAAAGACCAAATTTTATCTACATAAACTGTACTTAGTGATGAAATAATTTATTTTGATAAGAATTAATGGCATAAGTAAAATAAACGCGTTTAAATGTTGTCCAAAAAAATTCAAGGTTTTTAAATAAAAAAATGGTTATTGTGCCTCACTCGACATAGATAAGTATAGTGTGTCGCGGACTTTTTTGTAGATATTTATAAGATCTACAATACTTAGAACATTTTATGGTTCTATCTTTTATAGTTTCGGCAGCGTACGCAAAATAAGTAACTTTTCTGGTTGATTTTTTCACCTGTCGTCCGAAAAACCCAAATATCTTACGAAACCCTATTTTTTCCAAAATAAAATTTAGCCTATGTCCAGGACAAATAATGTAGGATTTGCTTGGAGTAGTTTCAATAAAGCCAAAATCTTCAAACTTGTATCTATAAGGATTCAAAAGTTCTGTTGGGTACCTTCAGAACCAGGATATATTCTGGTGCAAAATCTTACATTTTGGTAGTATATGCCTGAAATACTTCAGAAAAAATTGAAATCACCATATGTTCCCATATAAATTTCAAGGAGTCCCCTCGATTCCTCATGGATCCCATCATCAGATCACCACTTTTGTGAACATGGTACCAACCTCGGATTCAACCCTGTACAACAACAAAAGAATCATGAAAATCGGTCCAGAAACGGCGAAGTTACGGTTGAACATACAAAAAAATATATATATATAAACAGACGAACATATAACCTCCTCCTTTTTGGAAGTCGGTTAAAAAGGTGACAGTCCTGTCACCAATGAGCATAAAAATGCAACATAGGTGTCCACCTTTATTGCATTTTTATGCTCATGTTGCTGATATTATTATAATGTTTTCTGGGTTAAATAATTTGTACAAAATTGAGTTGAAAATTAACCCATGTTATATCCGAAATAGCAAAAGCAATATTTCACAAAATACCCTCAAAGGTATTTTAAATGTCAGCAGTCAGCACAAAGCATGTTTCGGAGTTGGCAACTTATTTTGGGTAATTAAAAGCAATTTAACTGTCACATAAGTTGGGAATGGAGCTTACATTTGCTGTTGGAGTTGTACTCATTTTGTTATATTCGGAATCAATTTGTATGGAAAGTACATGTGGCTTTGCTGGCATTTAAACTTATTTCGCTATAATTTTGGGCGTTTATTTTTTTGTATGCTCAAGACTCAGTGGCGAATTTTCTTCCAGTTCGTTTATTGGCTATGATTAGTTTAGACTTTGGAGCTTAGACAGATTAACTAATTAAATAAAAGTGCGTAAAGTAGGGTATTGCATACCCTATTTTCGATTTAAAAAATGTGTGGGATTTGATACCGTATCGCTAAATCCATGACAGCTCTTATACCATACATTTTTAGCATCTAACTTCGCTGTCGAAAGCAATATGACTAACCACTCTCTTTCTACCCCTCTGGTAATATCTACTTCTGAAAACAAATCCTCCTCCAATGATTAAGCACCCTTATTGATTACGTTATTTTGTTTTGTCGAAGTGCTCATGTGAAACAATATCTCATTGTTATTTGTTGTTTGATGAGCCTTGGATGTTTGTTATCGTTGTTTTCAAAACAAATGTGTAAACAGTTTGAATTTTCTCTGCTTACACAAATATTTATTTTATTTTATAATCGTTAGGGGTCCGAACCACCAGACTACTCAGAAACTCAAAATTACGCAGATTATTAATATTAATTATTATTTTATGTCATACAAAATGTTTATACCAATGAGTTTCTAAAATACTAGAGTGGCAACGTCTTACAAACGATTCTCAGAAATGCGTAACCACTTGATAGCCCAAAAGACAATGTCACTTCATAATGTTATTATGTCATTATGTATGGCAGATATGCCTGCAGGCATCTTCAAAGTGGTGACGCGTTGCGATCGTAAACTGCCAATCTAGTTACGTTAGTAACATACAATATCATTGGTTTATACTATGTGTTTGAACTTCCTTTGCTACATAAGCTACATTAAAAGGGCGTAGGTAGGTATGTGAAAAAAGTTGACTATTGTGACTATGTTACTACTTTGCTAACATACTTCTCCCTTCTCTCAAATCTTAATTTCAAATTATAAATGTGAGCCTAATAACAGCTTGATAACTTTTAATAACATAATCAACGAAAACAAATATTAATAGCTATCCCGGCTAATTTGAATAAAAAACCCATCAGATAAATTGTGAAGACCACAGCGCGCCTTCATTATGTCGACCTTACTATATATTTCAATTTACAAGGGTTTTTTATTGTAATCGAAAGAGTTTTAGGGTTCTGTGATTAAATATACGAAAATATAATATTATCTTGTGTAAATGGTGATGCTCGGGGTTGGAATTGCGCTTAAGGCGGCTACAGCCAAATTATCAAGGCGTCGCGACGCCTTGATAATTTGGCTGTAGCGATATCGATTTTTCTCAGCATTGACTAAAGCTAAGAAATTAAAGTTCATTGTCAGTATTCATCATGTCTTTGTCAATTACCCATAGCATAACACGATTGGTCAACTTTTGTAACACAGAATAATCATCGATTGATTATTATGTGTTACAAAATTTGACCAAAGACCTCTGTAAAAAAAGGGATTCCTATTTTGCCAACGGAGGAGAGTGATTTGAGATTCCATTTGTACATAGATTGGTTCAAGCAAACACTTTAATTTGCCCATAGCTTATTATGAAATGTATTTATGGTTTTTAAATTACGCGACAAAACCCTCTTTTGAGAGGCCGGCCCGGCCTCTCATAGAAAACAAGCAATCTAAAACATATCCAACACGGTTCTTTAACACAGTTAAAAGACATAATATATACTCAGTCATAAAAAAAATATTATTCTTTGAACTACAGTCACGGTTGCGGTTGTTTAAATAATTTAAATGTGAAATTATTTGAGTTAACTGCGTCACTTTTGCGTACTTTTACGGATTTAAAATATGTTCTCTCACCATTCCAATTCAAATTCTTGAAAAAAAATCGTTTACGGACTTATCGCAACATCCATACTAATATGTATTATAAATGCGGAAATGTGTCTGTTTGTCCGTCTGTCTGTTACCTCTTTACGCCTAAACATTCAGCGGTTCAGCTTTGGCTGAAATTTTTCATGGAGATACCTTTATTTTGAGCCCCGGGAAGGGACATATTATGATTTTTATCCCGGAAAAATGTACGCTTCTGCTTTAAATCCCGCATGCCGTCACGTTTTACCAAAGTGCCCGTGAAGATCTATATACGAGGACTTCTGAAATTCTGAGTGGAACAAGTTTATGACAGTTATCAAAAAGTGATCGGAAGTTATGAGCCGGCGGAAGTTCACGACGGCTCGACTTTGACAGACCAATAACGAGCCGGTTTAAATCGCGATATCGGAAACTTTCCTGATTCATCCCTCGCGTACTCAATTATAAAAATGTCTGATTTATATTAATTTATCTTATTTGCTTGAATTTTACATACGGAGGAATTCGGATAAGGATTGTGGTGTGACTGAAATAAGCTAATATTGAAAATATAATACATATTATAATATTATAATGTCTATGGACGCTTCACACCACGTCAGTCTGGCCCCGTGCTAAGTACCTGAAGGACTTGTGTTACGGGTACACAAAATTGATAATATGCAGTAGGCAGTATTTTTTATGGGTAGATGGGAGGTAATTTCTGTTTATTTTGGAAATGTTAGCGATAACATTGTTTAATGTTCTTGTGTAACAAAGATTTCATATAATGCCTTTCTACTCTACCAACTAGGAGATATAATATTATCTTAGAAAGAATTAAGTGGCTAAAGAATTTCGATGTGTACATTCTGTGTCCTCATTACTCCACTTGTCCAATGACTCAATAAAAACATTCGAATAATAGTCCCGACGCGAGTTATTCGTGTTATTAGGTTGTCAGAAAAACGATTACCGAAAGGTGGTCTGTTGTTTTGTGTGGGCCAAAAAAACTGGTACCTGATCTGGTCCTAATGAAGGTCGCTCGGAGCGGACTCCTAATCGTGTATTTACTCTGACTTCAAAATGCCCCATACAATTTGGACTCGTACAAATTCATACAAATGTATAGAATTAACAAATTACATGAATCGTCGAGTTTTTGTGCGGACCTTAAAGTGGATTATACCTTTTTAATGTTGAAGAGATGTGATTAAGGTTCGGGTATTTTCGGGTTCCTTATTAAACTAGATGATACATTCGCCATAAGTAAGTAACGGAATTAAAAAATATTTTTAAGAATCTGCCCACAGACGGCGGAGTTTTCTGCGAACAAACATAAAAAAAAAACATTATATTATGTATACGATCGAATTAAGAAACTTCCTTCTTTTTGGACGTCCGTTATTAATATGTAGCGATACATTTTTCATTATTTAAATTGCTTTAATAATTATTAGTATCTATGTTATCAATAGTAACAATACTTATTATAATAAACGTTTGGCACTTAAGTAAGTCCAAAATAATACAATACCTACAGCAATTAATATTCTTATTTGTCTGTTTTTAAGATAATAAATTATTTGGAAACATCAACACTCGTAATCTAATATGTAACACAAGGTCGTGACATGTGTTTTATTGAGATAAAACAGTGACAAACAGAAACAATACAATATATAAACTATACAAGATATTGTATTGACAGCTCTGTCCTGACATAATGGACCACAAAACATCGGTCGAAACAAAAAATAAAACAAACTATTTATGGGACAACCCGTTGAATGATTTACGAATAAACTATGAACACTATCCGCTTCTTATGAAAAAAAAAAATCCTCCTCATTCAGCAAAAAAAAAATGCTGTGAATTATGTATAACTAACTAGATGTCCCGGTGAACTTTGTGTCACTTATAAACCTTCCCTGGAATTCAACGATTATTTTAAGACTAAAATTAGCCAAATCGGTCCAGCCGTTATCGAGTTATAGCGTTACTAACACAATAAATAATGAAAATCCATTTTTATATATTACTAGCGGTCCCGGTGAACTTCGTGTCACTTAAAAACCTTCCTTGGACTTCTACGAATATTTTAAGACTAAAATTAGCCCAACTCGTTCAGCCGTTTTCGAGTTTTAGCGCGACTAACACATTTGAAAATCCATTTTTATATAGGTACTAGCTGTCCCGGTGAACTTCGTGTCACAGGTCACTTTAAGACCTTCCCTGGACTTCTACGAATATTTTAAGACTAAAATCAGCCCAATCCGTTCAGCCCTTTTCGAGTTTTAGCGCGACTAACACATTTGAAAATCCATTTTTATAGATATCTATAAATGAGCATGACTCTTTTTGTGTCAAAATAATATAATAAGTAGTTTCAATCTATATAGATTGAAACTACTTATTAATATTATTTTGACACAAAAAGAGTCATGCTCACGAGACTTGAGATTTCTTCTTGTTTCTGTTTTCTTCTTCACGTTTTGCAGAAAATAGAAAAACATATAATTCTATACCACAGAATATATATTAGTTGTACCAAACTATACTATGGTATAGTAGCCTTCATCATCATCATCATATCAGCCTGTATTCGTCCACTGCTGGACATAGGCCTCTCTCAATGAACGCCAAGATGACCGATCTCCTGCTACTCCCATCCAATAGTAGCCTTAAGGTACTTTTATTGCTACAATTATAGGATATACTAGTAGAAGCAAATTCAATTACAAGTTCGTACATCATCTATTGTTAGATACCTTAATAATTGGAGCACATAACACAATTTCAAGGTATGTAATAACAATGTCGTGTAGGTACCTAATAAGGCTATTAATAGTGACAAATCACCTAGCTTAGTACATTAACACTAAAACAGTAGCAACACCTTTTTAGAATAAGATATAGTTAATCAGGGTAAGTTCGGATACAGGGTTAGTCCGGATAATAATTCAAGTTAACGCTAAATTAACCTATCAACTCCCAAGCGGTCGAATTCGACTCGAAGGATTAAACTACAGTTACGGTACGGTAGTACCGTAATATGCCTGTAGCGCCAGGCAAAAAAAAACACTGACTAATTTAGTGATTTAAGTTGAATTACCAGGCTTACCCTGTGTCCGAACTTATGCTGATTAACCTTATACCCTCTTATACCACGATCACACAACACAACATTAACAAACAAGCGAAAATACAGAAAGAAATAAGATTTGTGTAACTCCAAAAGTGTTGATGACATTAGCAGCGAGTCTGCTGCTCTGATATTCCACTGGGACCAACGGTCGGGCCAAAGGACATCACTACAAAATTGATGTGGCTTAAGGTAAACACAATAATATTTGTTATTCACGGAAACAATTTCGGGATAAAAGGTATCCTATGTGATTATCCAGGGCCTAAAGCTACCTAGCTACCATGCTAATTTTGATCAAAATCCCATTTTTCTGACAGAAAGACTCGCAAACTTAAGCATTACAAAATCCGTGTTATTTGAATTAACGAATTCATTTTTGGGTTCTAAAATGAACACGGTTTAAACAAATCAACAAAATTCACAAGATTAACCGGTTGAATAAAAAAAAAACCTTTACCGGGTTGAAGGTTTCATCCATGTTTCATCCTCAGCAAATTACATCTCAACAGATATTTGTTTTACGGTCACAAAAAGGGGATTAAGCGGAACTCCGGTTTTATACCTCTGTATTATGTCGGACTTGTTTATTTGTTAAGAACATCTTATTTCTAATTCTACTCCACGATTTTAAATAAACTTTATTATTTGTGTGGGAGTTTTAAGTTTGCTTAGTGCTTAGTTTTAAGAGATATTTACAACTTTTTTGTAGGTCCATAAGCAAAACTCAGTTAATAATATGCCTGTTTCATAGATGAAGAAGTTATATGGGAAATCCAAAAAAATATCTACTTAATTCATGAAGCCCCAAGCGGCCACATCCGGCCGCGATAACAATGAAAAAGCTATTGTGTCTCGTTTTGCCACGACTGATGTATGGTGCTAATGTTATTGGCCCTACGTACACAGCTGATTTAATTTTGTCATCCACCTAAAATGCTATATAAATTACTAGATGACGCCCACACTGTTGCGCCAAAATTGCCCTATAAATAATAAAATAAATAAGTAAAATATTTTTTTATTCAAAATGGGTATCACGATACACTTTTTTAAGTCGTAGAAAGAACGAAGAAACTACTATAACTATAGCACGGGAATCGACCAATTTTTGGGGATAAAAAGTATCCTATGTCCTTTCCCTGGGACTCAAAGTAGTGAAGTGGTAACGAACAGATACATTTTTGCATGTTTAATATTATTAGTATAAATATATTGGTTGTTTTTTGTTTGTAGGTCTACATGGAGTCTAATTATTCCAACAAATGTTGCCATGCGTAGCGATTTGCATTACTTAACATCAAAGGAGGATCCTCGAAAACAATAGCTTGGAATTCACACTTTATCGCAGAATTAGTCATTCAAATCCTAAACACAATCCACATTCCATGTTTCATTTAAGATTTGTGGCTTTTGCGATGTTGGAGCGCAAATCGGAGTGTGGTTTTTCGAGAAACGAAGAGAGGTTTATGGATGGGAACTAATTATTGTACTTATCTTGGAAGCTATGTTGCTACATAATTGTTACTAGTTGTTACCAGGCCACATAATTGCATACTTGACGATCTTAAATATAAGAACACACAGAGTAGGTACATAATATGTATGTTACAGAATAAATGCTTCGTTCATCCACACATTCACATTTAAACTCTCTCCGCATTGGCCTCTTATCTCTTGTCCATCGTGGGCCAACGTCAACTTGACTTTAGCAAAACTACGGCATTTGCTCGTAATGACCCTATAGTAGTAATACGACCTTGAAATTTTCCCCATGACACACCTGAATAATTTTAAATTAAACACTAGCCGTTGCATAGATTGAAGTTCTTATCCATACTTATTACAAACTAGACGCGGACGCCCGCAACTCCGTTGCACCAAAATTCGTTTGTTGCGCGGGAACTGTACAATTTCCGGGATAAAAAGTGTCCTAAGTCCTTTCCCGGGACTTAAAGTGTCCCCATACCGAATTTCAGCAAAATCGGTTCAGTGGTTTAGGCGTGAAGAGGAAACAGACAGACAGACAGATGAGAGAGAGACGGATGAGAAAGTGTGTCTATCTGTCGGTGTGTCTGCTACCTCTTAACGCCCAAAGTTCTCAACCGATTGTGCTAAAATTTTGTATGGAGATACGTTGAGTCCCGGGAAAGGACATAGGATACTTTTTGCTTCGGTAAAATGTACGGTTCGCGCGCAATAAACGAATTTTAGCGCAATGGAGTTGCGGTCGTCATCTAGTTAAAATATAATTGTTACACGTGTCGTATACTCCATACAATAGATTTCCTTCGCTCAATATCCGATACTGAGGTTTAACCTCAGCGTATGATCTGGCTTAGCCGCCATTACTGTGGTAAGGAGTTCATCTTACAGCGTCTAGAGATTTATAACCTTATTTCCTATGTGTGTTATTGACTACTTAGTTGATACGTGCTGGCTCTTACGTTATCTTACTTCTATATCTTCGTACACAACGAATTTTTGCGCAACATAACCCGTGCTAAGCTCTCTACCATCTCTAAAAGTATCCATACCTATTTTAATCGGTACAGCTGTTTAAGCTTGAATCTATATCTATATCTACATTCTATATTCCATATCTATATCTACATAATGTATAAAACTCAAAGGTGACTGACTGACATGGTGATCTATCAATGCACATCCCAAACCACTGGACGGATCGGGCTGAAATTTGGCATGCAGGTAGATGTTATAACGTAGGCATCCGCTAAGAAAGAATTTTGATAAATTCCAACCCCAAGGGGTTCAAATAATTGAAAGTTTGTATATATAATAATACTTCTTAGTTCTAAACGCGAGCGAAGCAGCGGGCAAAAGCTCGTATATAATATAGGTAAGACAGACAGACACACTTTTTATAACATACGAGCTTTTGCCCGCAGCTTCGCTCGCGTTACGAAGTATTATTATAAACAAACTTTCATCCCTATTTTAACCCCTTGGAGGTAGAATTGATCAAAATCCTTTCTTAGCGGATGCCTACGTCATAACATCTACCTGCATGCCAAATTTCAGCCCGATCCGTCTAGTGGTTTGGGCTGTGCGTTGATAGATCACCATGTCAGTCAGTCACCTTTGAGTTTTATACTCGTATATATAGATTACATAAGTAAAGGTGGCTTTCGAGTTGTACGCGTTCTCTATTTCCTAAATTATCTGCAATAATTCTCTCAATCTGGAACAACCCCGCCGCGGCCATATAAAACGTGCGATAAAGCACGTACCCTTTCCAATTTTGCTACCAGAAGTTCCCGTATTGCAATTAAAGCGAATTTGTATAGAATTTTGCATATATTTCTAGCAATATTTCGGGTGGTTATTTATACATAATTATAAAACAAAGCAGCTTTTTTTCCCTCATGTCCCTCTGTTCCCTTAAATCTTTAAAACTACGCAACGGATTTTCATGATTCTTTCGGTGTTAGATAGCCCATTTATCGAGGAATATATTTTATTACGCTAAGACTAATAGGAGTGAAGAAATAGAGGAAAATGAGGAAAAAACAGGGAAAATTATTTGAAAGGGCTAACTTGAACGCGCTAATCTCAGGAACTACTAGTCCGATTTGAAAAATTCTTTCAGGGAAGGTTATAGACTATATTTTATCACGCTGAGACTAATAGGAGAATGTGGAAAAAACGGGGGAAATTATTTAAGCAATTTTTATGTTATTTGGCACAGAAAAGAAGTAGACCACGTGAAGGATCATAGGCTATCGATCGAATCGATTTTAATCATTTTTTCAGTGGCTATAATATATTTTATACCCGTGCGACACTGGGGCGGGTCGCTAGTATTATGATATATTTTATTTCTGTGGATATATTCATATAACCACAAGCTATATGGTCGCTGTTAAGCATTTGTGTATCATCTCAGAAAAAAATACGTATTGAGTTATGAATGCAGCCATGTTCTTAATCCTTTAGATCATTTAGAACAAGAGTTCATAATTTAAAAAAAAAACTGGCTGCACTCCGGGAGTGCCGGCAGAAGTGAAAACTTGATTATTAACGTTGTGCATTTTTTTAACCCATTTTTTATGAAAATCGATTTTTGAAAAATCGTCAATCAAGTTGTTTCGATCAAGTTTCGATCAAGGTTTCGATCAAGGTTTCGATCAAGTTTCGATCAAGTTTCGATCAAGTTTTGAACAAGTTTCGATCAAGTTTCGATCAAGTTTCGATCAAGTTTCGATCAAGGTTTCGATCAAGGTTTCTATCAAGTTTCGATCAAGTTTCGATCAAGGTTTCGATCAAGGTTTCGATCAAGTTTCGATCAAGTTTCGATCAGGTTTCGATCAAGGTTTCGATCAAGTTTCGATCAAGTTTCGATCAAGTTTCGATCAAGTTTCGATCAAGTTTCGATCAAATTTCGATTAAGTTTCGATCAAGTTTCGATCCAGGTTTCGATCAAGGTTTCGATCAAGTTTCGATCAAGTTTCGATCAAGTTTCGATCAAGTTTCGATCAAGTTTCGATCAAGTTTCGATCAAGTTTCGATCAAGGTTTCGATCAAGTTTCGATCAAGTTTCAAATTGAGTTCGAGTTCGAGTTCGACACAAAACACTACTCTCCAACCGTCTTACGCGTTTTGTATGGTTTTTCGATCAACACGAAAATCTATCGCGAGTTTCACAGTTTTTACCCATCCCACAAGTGCTCAACGCCGCTAAAGAAGTTTTCACTTCAAAAAAATGTGGGTTAACTCTGCCACTGCCTATGCGCATGCAAGAAAGTGCGAACACCACCATGTAACAAGCAATAATGTAAGCAATTTCTGTAAACCGCTCACCACCATGCAAGGTAAAAAATTCGCGCCAACACCGAAACATCCTCAGGACAATATTATGGACTCTAGGAATAACATTTCTTAACCCTGACTTTTTTGTTGATCGTAGAGTCTATTTCATACCTAAAACGCCTGATCCTATAAATTAAAGTTAACTAAATAAGGTTACAATATAATTTATGGTGAGTCAGTAGTTTGTGACTGTTAGTTAGTTATCCTTAATCCTCATTCGTATTGTTACTATATTACTAATAATAATGTATCATCCTTCCTTATGACACGCAGAAGCTGGGCTGCCTTCACACTAGCGTTTGTCCAGCGTATGCGTTCGATGAACGTATGCGCAGCGCAGCGTCGCGTTGTCTCTGCTTCTCTACTAGAACAATCAGTACGCTGCGCTAGTGCCGCGTACTGATTGTTCCTGAAGAAATTGTGTAACGTCTGCGCCGCGCTAGCGCAGTTTTTAATTAATTATACAGAGGAAACGGTACGACAACACGACGCGACGCGTCGCGGCGTCCGCGCTGCGCATACGTTCATCGAACGCCTACGCTGGACAAACGCTAGTGTGAAGTCAGCCTTAGTAGGGTACACAATTTCAAAAGAACTCGCTCGATTTACTATATTCTAGAGAACGTTTAAAAATCGAAAGAAACTTACAACAAATATATTATTTTGAGGCAGTTATTACGTAAGAACTCTACAGGAAAAACATACTATGAAATTAAAACAAATTATACCTCTGTTATCTATTTCAATTGTCTTTGAAACACGAATTCTAAGTGGACAACGAGTTCTATTATGAAGACGTTTAGTAGATAAGAATAGTAATTCTCGGAAATAAAGTATTATTTCCGTATTCTTTACTGCTTTTGTGTTAATTCCTTTGGTCCTCTTTTTTGATTTACGTCCAAAACCGCTATAAAATAATTTTTGAGAAAAAAAATATCTATTGGGATGTAGTTATTGTATAATAGTCGATGACCGCAACTCTGGAATTCGTTTATCGAACGATAGACGAAGCCAGGTATGAAAAGCGAGTGAAATAGGAAATGAGGTCAGTTGGTAAGATAATTCTAAACACGTTGAAACTGAAAACGCGACAAGTCTCGAAATATGACGCTATAAATCAAGACTTGTCTCAAAATAGTATTCTGATTGCTAAAGTTTAGAATGCAAAATACATACACTGTTTGGTTCATCTTCAAGAAACTATTGCACACTAGACTAACACTCAGTATAAAATATTGTTTAATAATCGGCCAAGTGCGAGTCGGACTCGAGCACGAAGGGTTCCGTACCATTATAGAGCAAAATTAGGCCAAAAATTGTGTTTTTTGTATGGGAGCCCCTCTTATTTTTTATTTTATTTTAATATTATTATTAAATACTAAAGTACACATAAAACTAAGGACCTTGAGAAAAATTCAAGTACCTACCTGTTGCCATTATTGATATAGAGCCAAAAAGGCCAAAAAATCACGTTTGTTGTATGAGAATATTTAAGGGGGGCCCTTAAATATTAATTTTATTTTGTTTTTAGTATTTGTTGTTATAGCGGCAACAGATATACACAATTTGTGAAAATTTCAACTCTCTAGCTATTACCTTTCTTGAGTTACAGCCTGGAGACAGACAGACAGACGGACAGACAGACGTACAGACATCGAAGTCTCAGTAATAGGGTCCCGTTTCTACCCTTTGGGTACGGAACCCTAAAAAAGGTCTTTTGCGGCATTGTACCTACAACCCCAGAGTGTAACCCGAAGTTTTTTTTAATTTGTAGTGACTTTTTCTCCTTAGATACTTTCAAGTAAGTAAAATAGAATATGACTCCTCAACTATTTTCAGGAACAAGTTTAATATTGAAGATTTTTTAATTAAGTATGCGAAAAGGAAGCGTCTCATACTGTGAAAGTTAGTAATTCCGTTTTCAAGGCGCTAAATGCAAATGAAATCTTGCATGTGGATCTAATAAAGGCATATTCTCAATGACTACCAGCCCGGCAAATGTTTTTTATCTCGTTGTCATCCGAGTAAGAAAAATATGTTTTCATTACTGAAACCTACCCGATAAGCGCACAATTTTATCAAAATCGATCCAGCCGTTTCGAAGGAGAGAACCACAGACATATATCAAGATAAATACCGCATGTGTATTTACTTCGCGTGCCATATCGCGTTCCCAAACGACGAGCAATGCTCGTCTTTCGAAAGTCTGTTCTTTAGTCTGCTATCGGAATCGGACGTTAATCGGAATTTTAAACATGCCTAAATGCCTAAAAGTGCCGTATTGAGCTGTAGAAATTCAAATAGAAACATTGGCCTTGATAATGGACACGTTTCTTATCATCGGTACGTCGCAGTGGTAGGAAAAAAAGTGACACGCTTGTTTTGATACAAATGGAGCGACATGCGGTATCTATCCTGGAGAGAACGAACACCAGCAGTGGGACTTGAGATTATCTGCGACACTTTAAAGTCACTTTGTGGTATTGACACTAATTAAATATCACGTAAAAGTTACTTCCATGTGCAGAGGTCTTAACATTTCACCAGTGTGCACGGAGCCCAACAGCCATGACAGATGAGCTCAGCTCTTTTCAGATTATTCTAGTTGCATTCCAAAACTTGAAACGTTGAAACATTTGCTTAAACTTTTACTTGAAATTCGTTTGATATAATATAATATACTCGTAGATATAATATAAGTCAGGCATAACTCATTCAAAAGAGTCCCGATTAGGATAGTGTTATTGCGACAAAATGTACAATTTCTGCACTATATTATGTGTACAAACCGTAGTGAAATCAAAAATAATTTATATGAAAATCCAGACACAGTTTTTATTAAGCTTTGAGCCTTTAGACACCCTTCTGAAACGAAATAAAATCACTTTCGTTTTATCACGGACTGAGAATCTATAGATAAGTCTTACCGGTGCCGTTCTCAGGATCGTCTTAATCCCAACACTCCACATCCAATGCAACAATTACTCCGTCAAAGCCGGCATTATCTTCAACAATGCCGAGGATTTACGTTTAGACTCAGAATCCTATTTGTTTCCAGTTTTCAGTGGAGCTTATCTGATAATTTCGTCGCAGTGCTATTAATATTGGAGGCTTTAGTCCCGATCTCTCCAACGCTTGTTAGAATATACCTTTATTATTCTCCTTCATTAATAATTTCTTAAAATAACTTGGAGTCGTACTTACAAGTTGCTATACCATCTAGTGCTTTGTGAGAGTGCGAATCAAATACAACTGTTTCTACTAGTACTACTACTGCTTTTGAATACATCTTTACTGTGAGAAATGACCATAACTAATACTCAACCAATACAAATACAAAATAAAAAGTATTTTATATTACTTTAGACACGTAGATGATTGTTTTCTTTGTTGGACGGGTACACAGAGACAACTGGACGTATTTGTTAAAGAACTAAATAAAAAACATATTAAAATTAAATTCAAATTAGAATGTGAAGATAATAACACCCTAAATTTTCTCGATTTATCTATTACTAGAGTTAATAATAAACACAGTTTTGGAATCTTTCGCAAGCCGACATATACTAATACTACTATTCATGCATCGTCATGTCATCCTTGGCAATACAAACTCGCGGCCTTTCATAGTTACATTCATAGATTATTATCGATCCCTCTTAGTAAAGATAACTATCAAAATGATCTTAATATCATTTTCCAAATTGCGATATCCAACGGATATAGTCCAAAAATTATTAATAATATTTTGAAAAATAAAAACAAGAAAGAACTGGTTAAGTTTTTGTACGCAGATCCTATTGATAAGGAGGTAGTTAGATGTAAGTCCAGTTTGACCTACATGGGAGAGGTATCTGCACGCTTATCCAAAATAATGAAAAACAACGATATGCATGTCGCATTCAGGACAAACAATACTTTAAAACATCATTTATGTCATAACAAAGACCGGATTGATGAAAAATATCAGTCCGGTGTCTATAAGATCGATTGTCCTGAATGCGATAGTGTATATGTGGGTCAAACTGGACGCAGCTTTGAGACTCGGTATAAAGAACATATCGCGGCTTATAGGAATGGTCATCCTGATAAGTCACATTTTGCTAAACATCTTTTAGATAGTAATCATACCGTGCCCGATGGCCATTCCTATAAAGTTTTACATAAATGCGATAAAGGCTTTCGGCTGAGCGTGTTGGAACAATTAGAGATCATAAAAGAAAAGAAAAATAACAGATTTGCATTGTTGAATGACCAAACTTGCTTGACTACGTCACCGCTTATTAATACGTTAGGGGGTACTGGTGAGGGTAGTGGGGGTAGTAGCGGGGCTCGATAGGGTATAAAAGGCGGTGTTTTGGCCGGTGGCGGCACTTGACGGACGTTGTTCGTAGAGTCCACATCCTGAGGATGCTCCGGTGTTGGAGCGAAACGCGCGTCGAGGTTTTCAACCTGCATGGTGGTGAGGGGCCTTGCACGGATTTGCCAATATTATTGCTTGTGTGGTGGTGATGTTTGCAAGTTCTTGCATGCGAGTGTACGCATAGGCAGTGTGGGAGGAGGGAGGTGCTGTACGCATGCCTATGCGTACACTCACTCATTTACTTAAAGGTGGAAGTTTATTTCGCGGAATATTGCTAAAAATAATAACAAACTAAATTTTAAGCTATGGATTTCCGCAAAGTAACGCCTGATTCCATTAACTATTTAAAATCGGTGAGCATGACCGATCAGGCACGACTCTACATTAAGTTAACAAAATTACATCGTATAGCCGCCCAAAATGTTTGGTTCAATCAACAATGCAAACGTCTAAATGTCGTTCCTAATTATATTAATGTAAGAACCAACACGCACAGCCGAGCCTCCAATATTGCTATCAAAAAAGCCGAGACTATCTGGCTTAACGAAGATACACGTCATTGGTTTACCGTTAGGGATAATTTAAAATTACATCTCAAAGTTCTATATACCGAGCTCTCTTTTAAATTACATAATATCGAATTCGATCACTTAGATGAAAAGGCACTCCATTTCGCAGCAATCGAAGTGCACGCTAAATATTTAAGTCAAAAGAAAAAGCTTCAGACTTTGGTAAATAAAAACAGGATTGTCCAATCACATACAGAATCCAGGTCTGAACATTTTTCCTTCCACCCTCGCGTCAAAAACTTAACCAGCGTACAATTTGCCAAGGATGAGATGAAACTTTTGGAAAAGGGTCTTAAATATAATATTACTCCTAATATTAATCAGAATGCTTTGGAAATGCTTGCGGTGGATTCGGAAATAACTGCCGTAGTTAATAAGAAAGATAACATGGTTAAGGGCCTACTAGCCAACGAAATCAAAGGTACTCCTTCCGGTTCCTCTTTTAACATCGAAAGAGTGGCTTTGAGGTCATTAAAACAAACAATAGATAATAATAACATAGTAATATCGAAAGCGGATAAGGGTAACACAGTAGTAGTGATGGAGCGCGACGATTATTTGGACAGAGTTAATGACGTGATTCAGGGTGAACAATTTCTAAGGGTTCCTTCTGACCCAACAAACAAGTTTTTAGCTAAGCTTAAATTAGCAATTAATAATAATCAATATTTCTTTCAAACTGAATCATCAAAGAAAAAACTCATCCCAATGAATCCTCGCGCACCATCACTGTACGGTTTGCCAAAGATTCACAAAACTGATATTCCCATGCGTCCAGTTGTCTCATACATAGGTGCACCATACGAGCTGGCAAAGTCACCTAATTTCATAATAAAAGAAAAGCTCTCATTTCGGCCACCTTATGCCATAAAAAATAGTCTACAATTAGTCAACAAAATTAAAAATGTGACTTTGCCACCTCGTTGCAAATTAGTTTCACTTGATGTCGATAGTTTATTCACTAATGTTCCACGTAAGGAAACATTGGGTATTTTAAGGAATGCATTAGAAAAACGTTTACCTCCTGGTGAAAGTAATGAATTGCTTACTCTTACTAAAACCTGCATGGAACAAAACTACTTTCGATTTAACGGCGAATTCTTTGTTCAAGACGACGGTCTAGCTATGGGTTCACCTTTAAGTCCTTTGATGGCCGAAATATTTATGGACGATTTTGAACAAAGAAATATCGTCGTTAATAAAAGTATTTTATATTACTTTAGATACGTAGATGATTGTTTTCTTTGTTGGACAGGTACACAGAGACAACTGGACGTATTTGTTAAAGAACTAAATAAAAAACATATTAAAATTAAATTTAAATTAGAATGTGAAGATAATAACACCCTAAATTTTCTCGATTTATCTATTACTAGAGTTAATAATAAACACAGTTTTGGAATCTTTCGCAAGCCGACATATACTAATACTACTATTCATGCATCGTCATGTCATCCTTGGCAACACAAACTCGCGGCCTTTCATAGTTACATTCATAGATTATTATCGATCCCTCTTAGTAAAGAAAATTATCAAAATGAGCTTAATATCATTTTCCAAATTGCGATATCCAACGGATATAGTCCAAAAATAATTAATAATATTTTGAAAAATAAAAACAAGAAAGAACTGGTTAAGTTTTTGTACGCAGGTCCTATTGATAAGGAGGTAGTTAGATGTAAGTCCAGTTTGACCTACATGGGAGAGGTATCTGCACGCTTATCCAAAATAATGAAAAACAACGATATGCATGTCGCATTCAGGACAAACAATACTTTAAAACATCATTTATGTCATAACAAAGACCGGATTGATGAAAAATATCAGTCCGGTGTCTATAAGATCGATTGTCCTGAATGCGATAGTGTATATGTGGGTCAAACTGGACGCAGCTTTGAGACTCGGTATAAAGAACATATCGCGGCTTATAGGAATGGTCATCCTGATAAGTCACATTTTGCTAAACATCTTTTAGATAGTAATCATACCGTGCCCGATGGCCATTCCTATAAAGTTTTACATAAATGCGATAAAGACTTTCGGCTGAGCGTGTTGGAACAATTAGAGATCATAAAAGAAAAGAAAAATAACAGATTTGCATTGTTGAATGACCAAACTTGCTTGACTACGTCACCGCTTATTAATACGTTCGGGGGTACTGGTGAGGGTAGTGGGGGTAGTAGCGGGGCTCGATAGGGTATAAAAGGCGGTATTTTGGCCGGTGGCGGCACTTGGCGGACGTTGTTCGTAGAGTCCACATCCTGAGGATGCTCTGGTGTTGGAGCGAAACGCGCGTCGAGGTTTTCAACCTGCATGGTGGTGAGGGGCCTTGCACGGATTTGCCAACATTATTGCTTGTGTGGTGGTGGTGTTTGCAAGTTCTTGCATGCGAGTGTACGCATAGGCAGTGTGGGAGGAGGGAGGTGCTGTACGCATGCCTATGCGTACACTCACTCATTTACTTAAAGGTGGAAGTTTATTTCGCGGAATATTGCTTAAAATAATAACAAACTAAATTTTAATACTCAACCGTCAGACCCCATTACAATCAAGGTAAAAAGAATATTGTCCGTGAGTACAATTTTGGCAATAACCGAGGCCTCCAAAGACCCTCCCTCAATTCAATTACCGAAACTTAATTGTACTAAAGAAGGGTATAATTGAAGCAGAAAAAGGGGAGAATCAATTTAGAGGAGTCGAAGGCTGCACGTCCCGCCTATAACTCTACACCATATGGGCCAGTAGAATTCCGCTAACAAAAATACGCGTTCGCTATGAAAATACACTTTTGATGGCATTCCAGTTTTATGGAGAGTAGGTATCGTAAAATATAGGATTTTGAGAGTAAAAGATTTTGTGATTAAAAAAACAAATGTCAGATGCTGGCACATTTTGTGATTAAAAAAACAAATGTCAGATGCTGGCACATTACAAAAGTTTGATTTGGGAGTTTTGGCGGGCATGTGAAAGAGTGCTGTTGTGTTTTTGTATTATTTTCCTAAAATTGTGTTAGCTGGGTTTTTAATGTGTAATATTGGTAGAATATTAACCATTAGATATTCGTGTTCATGCACAAGTGTAGGAAAGTGATGTAATATCCAGAAACGTGCTATTTTGTGTTTCATTCGTGTTCATGCACAAGTGTTATAGGAAAGTGATGTAAATCCAGAAACGTGCTATTTTGTGTTCCCTCCAAAACTCCATCGAAAGTTTCAGTAAAGCGTCTACCACTTTACTGAATCGACCGACTTGACTCCTGTGACTGTATTGACTTTTACTTAGACTTTGACTAGACTTTAGACCTGACGATACATGAAAACGATGATGAAAATTATAATAGGAAGAATATGGTTTTCCCGCCATATTCCTTACCTTTTTACCTTGTCTGTGGCACAACATACACATCCTTTGTGTCAAGTTGCCAAAAAAGAAGAAAAAAAATAGTTTCATTAAAAATATTTAAAAAACAAAACTTTGAATTTAGAACGCACAGAAAGTATGACAAGTTCACGGGTTCCGTGGAGCACCGAGCTCCTCATTGGCCCGACACTTGGCGCTAAGCAAGTTAAGGCTGACGGCTGAGGATCGCGCTCCGGGAATTTTCTGAATTAAAAGTGGAAATGTAGGGAAATTGGATTCCACGAGGAAATTGTTTTAAGTTAAATTTGCAGCGATAAAGCCGCGGGTTCGACTTGATTAGTTTTTAATTTTATCGCCGCTATCGAATTTTTGCTAGAGCAGAGGTTTTTGCAAACTTAGTTTTATAGTTAAGAGTTTAGACTTTAGTATGTAAAAGTTTTCTATAGAGTCTAGAGATATAACATTTTCTTTGAACCTAGATTTACCTTTTACAAGCATTCAATGAGGCCCTAATCATTAATCTGATAAAAAGCACGAATGAAATTCAACCAGACTTGAGAACTTCATAGAAAAATGTTTTCAAACTAAATTAGAGTAAGTACATCTCACGAAATTCATAAATTCTTCCAAATTTCACCCTCGTCTACGCCTTTAATATAATATATTAATCAAAATAATGTATTATAATTTGTAAAGGTTGTTATTTGATATTAAATAGGAACATCAATTTGCAAGGAGCTCAAGAATTCCTTTAATGGAAATAATTTGTGTCCTTTTAGAGGAAGGGCGAGATTATTTTCAAAGAGCATCGTTACCGTTTCTCTTTAGAGATATTCGTCTTGATTAGGTTAGAACCTCCTTAAAATAAATTTAAGCAACAAATAATTGCGCTTCCGAAAAACGTTCAAGAGCTATATTGTTACGGATGATAATGTACGCTCTTTGATCATTTGGTAATAAAAGTCAAGAGATTTTTAAAATATTTTTTAAAATAAGAATGTTGAATTAGGTCCAGTTTAAACTGTGCTAGGGTTGGTTAGATTGGGTTTAGGGTTTATCGTTCTTTTTGTTTTTAGGTTTCGAAATCTAAATATTATATAAAACTCAAAGGTGACTGACTGACATGGTGATCTATCAACGCACAGCCCAAACCACTGGACGGATCGGGCTGAAATTTGGCATGCAGGTAGATGTTATGACGTAGGCATCCGCTAAGAAAGGATTTTGATCAATTCTACCCCCAATTGGTTAAAATAGGGGATGAAAGTTTGTATATCATAATACTTCTTAACGCGAGCGAAGCCACGGGCAATAGCTCGTATCAAAATATATTAGTTCTTTAAAAACTTTACTTGCAAGTAATAATTAATCAAGACGAAATTAATATGAAAGTTGCACCTGATCAATTTTACTGAAATTGTAATTATTTATCTTCAACCTTGACTTAAGAGTCAAGGTTGAAGATAAATAATTACAATTTCACACCAAATACGGTAAGCCGTATTTGGTGTCTGAAGCACGTACTTAATCCCAACTTTTGTTCCCTCGATCACACTCCAACCACTTTCTGCGACCGAAACGTGAGACAATATTAGAAATGCTATCTTCACATTATGAAGTAAAAGTCATTTTTAAGCTAAAACTTGGTTGGAATTCTACTTTCCTATTCCAACCACCTTTACCTATAAGGACTTGTATATTCTTAAATTGCTAATACCCGATTTTTGAGGCTTTTTGACTGAAGTTACCAACAGTTTTGTCGGTTGAATAGGGAATATTAAGCAAAGGTCGGAGCAGAGGGCGATATTAGTAAATAAGTCGACCAAAATTCGACATGTTGTCGAACAAAACTTTTTGTTTACTGGTGCTGCCTATAACGTTAAAACATTGCAGGAAAATGTCCTATTGAATTGAAGGTACTAAATAGGACTCTTCTTATAGAACTTCATAAATCTTACACAATTACATGTGTCACTTGAAAGATAGCTGTTAAGTACTATCAGAGAAGTTGATTCCTAGTTAGATGGGGGACCTACGTAGTTTGGTCGCGTTACGTTACTAAACCCAGCCGACAGAACACAGTTAACATTGAATTGATATGATGCGACCAAATGACGTTGGTCTGTCATCTGCCTAGGAATCTATTTCCTCGATGGTACATACAAAGTTCTCAGGCTACTTAAAGGTCAGCGAAGTGTCTCAAAATCACTGTAAGTTTACACATACAAAATTTATTAAAAAAACTACTTATTTTCTACTAAGAGATTATATTTTCTACTAAGAGATTATACATAAGATATAGACTATATTATAGACTATGTAAATTTTCGACTTTCGCTAAACCGCACAGGGAATTTTCATCGCAAGATAAAAGACTCAAAGTCCTCGGTCCTCTAGTTCGTAATCTTACTAGCTTTGTCGACAGAGCTTAATATTGAGAAAATTGCTGTTAAAATTGCCATAAGCTGAACATATTGCTATTATCGAAGTTCCTCCTGTGTTGGACGATGTGTATGGAAGCTTGCCAAAGCAAGGCTAGATTAAACTTATTTTTAGTATCTCTTAAATCTTTTTTCCTCTTTATTAAAAAGTCCGGGTGTGCTTTAAGCTGCTACGCTTTGGAGCTTTATTAAATGTGGATTTAAGGTTATTCTGTGAATCTTTTTCAATTTCTTTGCCGATGATTGGCTTGAATCGTACGTTTGTCGTTTACTTAATTAAATGTAATAATTATCGTACATTTAATCAAATAAAAAATATTTTTGTTTTGTAAGAGATAAAAATTAGATTTCAGAGTGACTTAAGGCTTATAGTTTATGAGATATTAAACATTTAAGTAATTATTTAGTAAAGAGTTAATCAAAACTCATCCGAGTTTCAGTAAATATTAGTTCTCGTACAACTTGTTAATTAATGTATTGTTTGTGCAATGATATTTAGTTGATTATAGTTTAATCTCAATCCAATAATATAAAACAATTTAACACTAAATTATTGTGATTACTGTCTATTCGTCACAAATAGTAACATCTACAATGAAATTATAAGTTGGCAACTATGCGACTATATAACGATTTAATTTATGTAATTAAATCGTTATAAACTCAAGTATTCGTCATCGTCATTGGGCTGATGACACACTGTAAACTTAGAAGTCCAGGGAAGGTTTTAAAGTGGCACGAAGTTCACCGGGACAGCTAGTATTTAATATAGAGAAACATTAGAATTTAAGTGCTTAATATCTATTTCCTTTTGATAGTAAATTACTGTGCTAACACTTATAACATTTCGAAAACTTTGATACAAAGAATAAAGATGGATAGACAGATAAAAAAAGCTAACATAAATCCAATGGTAAGATAGTCAGAACAATCCGAAAAATGGTCGGAAGACTAAACGACTAGAATTTAAACAAAAAAAAAACTTAACTACAGTGAATAGCGAAGGAGAATCTTAAGATCTTTGTAATAGCACAGTTTTTATATTTAAAGATGATGATGATGATCTACAATGTACATTGTACGTGTAATCGCTTAGGTTTTACCTTTTCTTATCGCTTACCCATTACCTGTTCTCTTACCCCGGGCGAAAAGAACAGGTGTGTTTTATCTTACCCTAACTTATTTTTTGCTCAAGACGCTCGTGTAGAAAATATCTTTAAATTAATTAAACTTCAAGTATATAAATTCAAAGAGCGTTTTCAGGAAAATGTACGTATATCATAAGGAAATAAAATGCGGTAAATTAATTATTTAAAGACATTACGTCAACACGTTTATACAACAGACCGTAAGTCATTTACTACATAGCAACAGCGAGGTACCAATTAAAATATGTATAAGAAATAAGAGTAATTTGATTAAAACTGTTCTTTTTTGCAAATTAATTACAATATTATATTTTATGAGTAAATTAAGTAGGTAATTATTAGTAATAATTTTAGTGACAGGTCCTGGGGGAGGACTTTGCCCAGCAGTGGGACACTATAGGCTAATTTAAAAAAAATACAATATTTTTGTTACAACTTGAAGTAATATTGCGAGATTCAAAATATATAGAACCACTCAAATTATTCAGTGAAATTAAATTGTTAATAATTCACATTTGAGATGGCATAATATAAATAATTCAACATCCAATGTAACAATTGAAGTTCTATGCTTCAAGTTTTTATAACATATTAAGTCATTCCCGGGATGCATCGTGACGGAGGATTTTAAGCTTAAAACAAACCTACGCGTCAGTGACAGGGGACGCGGTACGCGAATCGGGAGCGTCTGCAACGCGAAACTTGGCGTGCACACCTGCGCGACTACTAATATCATGATCATAGAGAAAAATAATACATCGGGCAATTTGATTCATGACACAATCTATCAAAACGTAAACAAACCAAGAAATCATAAACTAAAGAGTAGTACAAAAAAATATAAAAAAGGTTTTAAAAAAGAAGTCTAGTTATGTAAACTTCAAAACACGCGTTTTACAACACACACTTGACGCGCACGTTCCGCTTGCCGACGCGAACATTTCGCGTCGCGGTCGTGCAGGTGTGCACAGCGCCATAAGATTACATGGGCAGCGTCCGCCGCGCGGTAGACGCTACCGCTTCGCAGTCGCTTTGGTCGCGTAGGTTTGCGCTAAGCTTAATTACAATTCAAGAATAACGACATAACTATAACATAAGTCGAAAAACAAAACTGCCTATAAAATGTGTAATCTTTATGAAATTTTGTGCCCACTTTCGTAATTTTGATTCTATGTGGTTAAACAGTAGTTTAACTTCAGCCTTAATTAAGTCTACATAATTTGGTAGGTTTATGTCAAATACATCCGACAGGTCACGAGTCACGACTCAATTTGGCTTGACAATATAACCCGAGTTAACCAAACCAAATTAAACGTAGGTGTCGAGGTCGACTTGATATTATGTTATTTGTTCTGGTACATAATGAATTTACCATGGCCAGGGCTTCCGGAACTCACTTTTACTGGACACCCTTAAATAGTCATCAAAGGGCACTCAATCCAAACTGTACTCCTTTGTGATAATATGACTAAAGTTCTCAAGTCAAGCGTTAAGTCAAGCATATTTAGAGAGCAGCCAAATAGAGGCTGTGATGAACACGGTTCCGCGGTACACAGTTTGAGAAGCCCCGACCTAGGCATATTGCACATTTAAAACTAAAAAAAAATCGTCTTAAACTTTAAAGTTCAGAACAAAATACAAGTGTTGTTCTTAAATTTTTCTATTTAAAGCGTTAAAGTCCGCTAAACTTTTATATAGCTCAACTAATTATAGCTGCTCTTAATTATTTTTTGATCTACTTTCTACAGCAATTTCTTCTTAAAATCTTCAAGAATGAATTGAAAAGCTAATAATTATATTGCAATTGGAATAATGGACGAAAAGTTGGAGAAATCACCGACCAAACTCGTGATCCATCCACAAAGACAGTTTTTTGTTAATTTCGTCGTCATTCCGTGACTCAGTTTGTTCTGTAGATAATAGGCCGCTCCGTCGAGATAATATTAAATGGTTTCGGCTTTATCTTTGACAAAGAAATCACTAAACAATAGTTACTTTCGTCGTCGCCTAGAAATTCCTACTTCACACTTTGGGAATTAACGTCTTTATATTATATTATATTATGTATTTTTAAACGTACTTAAAATTCAGAAAAAGGTGTTTTAACATATAGTTAGGAATCACTTACGTGTCAAAATTTGTCAAACATCGCTGAATTTGTTGTGGATCCTACCATTAAGGCTTCTTACAGACGAACGGCACGTGTCAGCGGCACGTGTCGGCGGCAGTCGACGGCAGTCGGCGGCACGTGTCGGCGGCAGTCGGCGGCACGTGTCGGCGGCAGTCGGCGGCAGTCGACGGCAGCCGACGGCAGCCTTTGACAGTTTATGACGCTTGCAGGGGGCCTACCATGACCTTTCCTAAAACTATCATGTTTCCAGAACACTTTGTTGTAAGATTACAATAACATTCCGTACTCACTTTTTAAATATAATTTTACTAAAAAACAGTAAAAAATGCAAAACAATGTTAAATCCGCTACCAAATATCAACTTTTTTAAGATCGCTAGCTTGACGTTAAAGTAATAAATTCTTATCTGTCAAACGATGTCGGTTAGTAGAGGTGGTGGTAGGCCCCCAGTTGTGACCGTACCCCCGCAAGGTAAGCGTCCACAGGTCGGTATCGTACGCAACGGACATCTCGCATCAAGCCGCCGCCGCCGACTGCCGCCGACACGTGCCGCCGACTGCCGTCGACTGCCGCCGACACGTGCCGTCGTCTGCCGTCGACTGCCGCCGACGCGTGCCGCCGACACGTGCCGTTCGTCTGTAAGCACTCTAAGCGCAAAATTCGTCACAAAACTCTACCACATCGCTCAAAATTCAATGCTGACTCTACCAGACCGCGCAAAATCAGTCGTGATTCGTGAATTAAGTATATCAAAGTCCAGATTACGCAAAATACGTTGTAGTGTCAAAACTCAAAGCACTAACCATCTAAGAGCTAATAATAACTTAACATTCGCTAAAAAAACATTAAACGCCTATCTCTATCAAAGGAATCTTAAATTGAGCTAAGCCGTAACTAGCTAATCTCTCGTATTCACATGTAAATGAATATAGCTATTAGCTACCGTTGTGTAATTTACATAACGACCTGCCTTGACCCGGCGACCGACCATGACCGAACCTGCGGCTCAAACTAGTCTCCGCTGCGCAACTTCTAAACTTTCATCTCTTTTCAATTAAAAAGTAGTTTTTGCTCCGACTCCGAACTAATTAAGTAAAAAACTAAAACAAAAAGAAAATAAAACGTAAGAAAACTTCAAATTAAAAACTTCTTAATGAGAGAAGGTAGCTTGATGCTGTCTACTCAGTAACTAAAGGATTTCTAAGGTATTTTAATTTAAGCTTTGTTTAACTTGTAGATAAACTGTATCTAAAGAAAAACATCTCGATTTAAGAAAAAGCGTCTCTACATATTCTAGTACTTACTATATCAGTTTTGTAGCTGTTTGAAAATACTTGTGTTCTTTTAAAGATTTATTAAAATATTTTCGTAATGGTTTATTCATATGGCTATCCATATTATAATATTTTGTCAGATAAGGACAATACGTATGACTATAAAGTAAGGATCTTAACATTACTAAGAGGGTATATAATGTCTAAGTAGCAAACCACAAACCACGCCAAGGAACTAAAAACGATGAAACAGTTATGTCTTTGCAGGTCAATGTCCAAAAGATGTTACTCATTCGTACAAAAACTTGACGATAGTATTCAAATACTACTGAGCAAAACAAGATACGTTTTACTTAAATTACTTATACTATTATAATATTACTCCTACAATATTCAATAATATTATGTTCTGAGAGTATTAGGAACTAAGTAGGTATCAGAAATATTCTTGCACACATGTTTTGATAATTAGATAATAAATGAAAATTATTAAGCAAAGATTATTGATATTATTAAAAATATTTAGAAATTTATTCTGCCAACTAGATTACACAAGAACAAGATGGCAAAATAACAAAGCATTTTAAAATGGTAAAAAAAAAGTTTGTTCCAAAATTAAATTTTCATGATATCACGGGCCTTTATCTAGACCCAGGCTGTTATTTTAAATTAGTATAGCCTGTTTACTCTTCTAAATAGCATCCTAGCTCCGGGGAAAAAGTTAATTTAAATTTTAAATTAACGAGCATAGAACACAGATTAGCAATTTGCGTTTTAGACCATGATACTCTGAATATTATACGAAGAAAAACTACATAAAACTAAGTTTAAAACGTGACAGTGAAAACAAAATGTTCTCAAAACAAATATCCTTTTAACTAGACTGCACCAACGGATGGTTAAACTTTTGTATGTTTAGGATAATTGCTTGGTTTGCAGTCTGAACGACTTGATGAATTTTAGCTTAGAGTTGTCATATGCAAGATATGTACGCGTCAAGTTGCGGTCTGAATTGACCCCAAGAGAGGCGCTGGGTATATCAAAATGCAGTCAGTTTCTGTATTCATACTCAGTGAAATTCAATAGCTTTGTCCACACTGGGCCTTTTTTTGTTCATCAAGGGCATGCGTTATAGCGCAGTCAACAGCGAACGTGAGGCATGCCCGTGACGCGCGTTGAAATCGTAGCGCTCGCTATGACACTTTTCTTTCAACGCGGGTGGATTTTGACGCATTCAATTATTGAATATGCCAAACGAAAGTTGAATAAAAAGAAGATGACGAAAATTGAAGATGAAATTGCATAATGTGGACATAGCTTAACGTTGTCTTATCATCCTCGTGAAAGTTTAATCTATTCAGTAGTTTAAGCTATAATTCTCGTCTTAAGTTATAGACAACCGTATAGCAGCGATACATACGCAGGGCTTAAGGGCACCTAATGTGTGTAATTTATGAAGGTCCATGTAATGTTGTCACTCGAGTATGGGCGGAACTTGCGGTGTGGAGGTCGGGTCCCTTATTAAGGGACTGTCAGCCCTGCGTGCCCTCGGCTATATTCTCCCTAATAGTTTACTGGGCTTTTCGGCTTTACAATCTAATTAGATTGTTATCAAAACTCTAGGTTATGAGAAAAATTTATGAGAGCATTTTAATTGTAAGATGATTATGTGAGAGTTTTTGACCTTGATTACTATTGATGTGTGGACAATTTTGAATCGTACTGACACTTATACTAGCCACGAACTCTGAGGAATCGGTAGCTAAGAACCACGTCATGTCTTTCCCTCTGTCTTACGAACGCGAGTTAAACATTTTTACCTACGAATAATATAAAAACCCAAGGAAACGTAACTTCATATACTTCAATCGTTTTGAATTTTGTTCTCAAGGTTCTTTTCCAAAGATCTCTGTTCTTTTCGCACACTAAAATATATGGCAATAGCTACGAAACATTCAAATTGACAAAATAAAGCCGTTGACAATGATTGTCACTTCTATAATTACACAAAATTCCTGCATGTATTCGGGTGTCTTTTTGCATAAAGTATGCATGTATTCGGGTCACATTTTATAGAATCGGAACAAATTGGACACAGTTACTCTTCCTTAGTTTTTATTATTCGTAGATTTTTACCCATCCCAAAAAGTATCATCGAGGAAATTGATTCCTAGGCAGTTGACAGACCAACGTCATGTGGTCAGATCATGTCAATTTAATGTTAATTAAGATCTGTCGGAGGGGTTTTACGTAACGCGACCAAATTACGTAGGTCAACCATCTGCCAAGGAATCATCAATCGCTAAATAAGATTTCACTTCAAAAATACACTGTTTCTCAAATACGTAGGATCTACCTAGATAAGGTATTATTAGGATACCTACTATAAAATCTTCACACCTTAATCTCAGATAGTATCTTACAGATAGCCCTGTAGATTCTAGAATTCAAGTATCAAGACTAGTCGCGCAGGTGGCTGGTAAAACAAACTAACAGTTTCCTGTGATTGGAATCTTGAGATGCGATCGTTGACTTTGTAAATCTGATATAAATAACATAAGCTGGTAGTAGTTTTTACATATTTTACTAAGGCCATCTACAGTAAATCAGAATTAGTTTTGCTCTAAGATTCTATAGTAGAAATAAGAATGATAGAGCTTGTATTACAAATCCATACTAATATTATAAATACCTCTTCACGTCCAAACCGCTGAACCGAATTGGATGGTAATGGAGATACCTTGAGTCCTGGGAACGGGCATAGGACTACTTTTTATCCCGGAAAAGTGTACGGCGCAACGGAGTTGCGAGCGTTAACTAGTGCCTAATAAGTAACTAACGAAGAATATTTCGGTTGTAACTTTATACTAAGCGACTGAGACAAAACTTTGTGATAACAATTATTGTGAAACAAGCCCAGGTAAAATTGAAATGTACAAAATAATTGGTATCTCATTTATAAGAATGTTCTTTGTCCTCATTAAAGTAGAGCCAGGTTCTTTCTTTACTTCGTGTTGTAATAAAATTGTTTTCTTCTTTTTCAGGTAAATAAGAAATTGTAGCGGAGTTCTTCGCAAACTTTTTTATGGAACGAAAACAGCGAGCTAGTGAGTCAGATTTCTCTATAAATAATAAGAATAATAGATAACTTCAGAACTATTCGGCAATTTGGAAGGATTCCTAGGGCCTTACTCCCGAAACAATTTACGAGTCCTCAAAGTCGATTTTGATTAAGCTTCCATCGTGATCCGTACTCTGAACGAACTCGAATTAAGATCGACATCGCGTTGAGCAAGCGTCGAATTCTCGATTGTGTTTACTAATCGAGTCACTGCATGACAGCGCGCTGTAAAACTCTCGAACGAACTGTCACCAGCAGTATTTCCGGACCTATACGACTTGCAAACCTTCAAGACGAGAGCGTATTCCCTCTTAAAAGGCCGGCAACGCACCTGCAGCTCTTCTGATGTTGCGAGTGTCCATGGGCGACGGTTGTTGCTTTCCGTCAGGTGACCCGTTTGCTGTTTTGCATAAAAAAAGTGTAGATGTCAGGAATACCAAATGTTACTCGATCGAGTTGATTCGATTCTCGATTGTGTCGGGAGTAAGGGAGTTAATGTTTGTTAGAACTTACTTGACGAGTGTCAATTCCCTGTAGGCAGTACATGAACTATTAAGAACACTATAAGAGGTGACTTGACTTATCCTTGAGGTTGCAAACTTGTAACCTCCGTAAAGATTCGTCCTGTTAACTTAAGTAAAGTCTTAAGTTAGTACACTATAGGTACTTAGATTATCTTTTGGGTCATCCCTAATTATTATTCAAATTAAATAAGAGGGTTTATTTTCACACAAGCAGCTGGGTAATGAAAAACGTGATTCCTTGTACAGGAAAACTGAAAATTATGGCAACAATTTTCTAGGACTAGTGCAAGTTTCTAAAACGATGACTATTATTATGCCTATGTATAATAAGTAAGATTTAATTGCCTATAACACTCGTAGTAATTACCATAAAAATCACTTATTCACTTTATTCTATAGAAAATACTTAAACGTTTCCATTTCAAGAATCCTATAAGACTAGTAATATTTGCTTTGTATGAAAGTAATAAAGCGTGTAGTAGCATGTATTATGACTTCTAGAATCATGTAATTGAAATAATACATATTGTATTCAGAAATCATGTGATAGTACATATGTAGTGAAATCGTGCAGCTAATGAGCACATAGGAAGTTGTATATAATACCGATGTTATCATGTAAATACGGGCTGTATGTTAAAACAATATGTTGACACAATTTCGACATGGTGACGACAAAGGGTATGCACATTTCAACATACAGCGAATTAATTTAGCATAACTCTTTAGGGTTCCGTAAGAACGGAAATGCATTAACTTTTATCATATGTGAATCTTGTCTTTGTTTACCTTTTGTTTTTAATTTTGTCCATAGGCACTGTTTACACTATTGATTGTGACAATTTAAATTTTTAAATCAGACACGACCGACGAGAGATCAGGCGCAGGGCCAATAATTTTTCCTTCCCTTGTCAAAGATATTGATTACATTTCTCGTCAGACAATTAGGAGGAACGTCTGTAACATGCAAGGTAGTATTGTTAATATTGTGATGTTCCAATGCGGGATAAACGATAAACGAATTTTGGTGGAACGGAGTTGCGGGCGTCATCTGGCGGTAGATAATATTGTAACCGATCCAGTGTCAACAACCACTGATAACTGGCTCTTGTAATGCAAATCATACTCCATACTCGTAACAACCTGTATCATCGCGTATCGGTGTAAAAACTGGGACGCCATTATTCGCGACGGACGCAGGACACCTGTTCATCACGCCAAATGGATTGAGAGTGATTGATAGGAAAGTGTTGCCAGTCCACAATCGAGAGTGCGACTGTGAAATGTATTGGAGTTTACAATATAGCTGCTTTATCGGCATCTTCTTCTAAAGTTGAGGCTCTTAAAATTATAATTTGGGATATAATAATATTATAGTGCCTTCTTAGATTTGAAAGTGGCATCCATGGTAGTAACCAAAATTACGATTCTTAATTATCAAAAGCGTAGAGCTGTTAGTGCTCTAATTGTTTTTCGGGAGGATAACACAGTCCTTACGAATTAAATAACATGGACGTGCGTACCATAAAGGCATAAAAGCACTGCTTACCTAATGATAAATACTTGCTATACACATATTTTAATTTGACTTTCGTACGTTTTAGATGACTTTAATTATTATGAATAGTAAAAATATGAATACACATTATGAATATATGAATACACGCCTACATTTATAAAATAGCACCAATTGATTTGCAAAACTACATAAACATAAGTCGGTAAGTGGTAACTAGGCGCGCCGCGCGAAGGTACGCACCAATATTATACTACATATCTGTGGTTACAGGCACTCGATGTCTCGCAGACCCCGCCTATATGTGTGAGTTAAGATTTTCGTATTCGTACACTGTTCGCAAACGTGTGTGCGTGTGCGATTTACTTGGCCAGGTCCTGCCGCATGGTTTCCGAGCTTAGCCGAGCGCTTCGGAAGTAATCGGATATGTTCGTTGCCTATAATCCGAGTAAAAATATTAGACGGAAATCTAATTAATCACATATGCACATAATGCACTTTTGTTTAGTACGGTTTATATTTGTTTACATTACAGAAGTGTTTTGTATTTTGGGAGGCCATTTTTTCATGTGATGAGCACTGTAACATATTATTTTTGTTTGCGCCAGTATATTTATAGTTTTCTTAGAAGATTTTTATTATTTTAACATTTAAAAGTTTGTACATTTAACAGTTTATTAGATATTAGTTATTACTGAGTTTCTAATTTCTATATTAAGTGCGTTTTTTGATTTCTTAAAAATGTTATTTGACTGTGAGGTTTGTGTTGAAAATGTGTGTTTATTAAAAATTAAAAAAAAACAAGTTTTCACAATTGTCATTCAGTGAAAAGATTCCAATTGTGATTTGTGTCGAAAGGTAGGTACGTGTACCTGAGTTACAACAATTAAACCAGCAACAAAAATGAAATGTAAGTAACTCGAAAGTTTCATGTTATTCATATTCATGTACTTATTTATTTTATCATTTTATAATATTATATACTTTATATTAAATGCGAAATTATCTCTGTCTGTCTGTCTCGCTTTCACGCCAAAACTAATGAACCGATTGTAATAAAATTTTGTACACAGTTAGTCTAGAGCCTGAGAAAGGACATAGGCTACATTTTTATAAGACAAAAATATACTATGTATCTAATTTCCATGGAAATATCGATGAAAATGAATTCACATTGCATTTCTAATAAATAACAATCTATATTACGCCATACGCCATACGCCATCTATGGCGTTTTTATTTATTTTAGCTTAGCACACATGTGAACGCAAATGAACTTTCATTGTAGTTCCAACACGTGACAACAGATGGCGTTTTTTTGTTTCTTCATAACAGAACGTACTCATATATTATAATAGTTTAGAAAACATAGTTTTTAATTTATATCCACACTAATATTACAATTTATGCGAAAATATCTCTTTTTGTCCGTTTGTCTGTCTGTTTTGCTTTCACGCCAAAACTACTAAACCGATACCGCTGCTTACCCTATCTCAAAAACCTCTGCACGCCTCTGTTAAATAAGGGTCTAGGGACCCCATATAATATTTTGTTTATTGAATTATCACATGCATCAAATCTTCAATTGGAGTTTTTAATACACATCACATACAAATGCCTTATTTACGTAGTTTATTTCCAAATACATTAGCTCCTTTAGGTGGTCATAGGCTATTAGCATATATTATATTGTCGTCGCAAAAAGTACAGTTCTCGTACGTAAAGCGGCTAGCAGCTAGTCATGTTAAACTTATAATATTTTCCTTATAATATTTTCCTGTTAGTGAATTATGGTGTGTTTTATAAAATCGTGGGGAGTTCTCGTGGGTTGGCGTTTGCGCTGTGTAATCCAACTGTCATTTGCTGAAACCTATTTAAATACACAAAACCACAGCGAAAACAATAAATCTGAACAATGATTTAACTATGCTATATTATACTAATATGAGCCGTTTTATTTTAAACTAGCTGTCCCGGCAAACGTTGTTTTGCCAATTAAAGTATTTCTACTTCATCAGCATACAAAATCTTACCCCCTCTTTTGTCCCCAAAGAGGGGTGGGGTAAAAATGCTATGTAACACCAGATGTTAAGTTGGAAAAACAGTTAATAATATAAAGTAAGTCCATTAAAGAAAAAAGTTTACTTAATACAAAATCTGACCCTGTCTTTGGTTGGGGGGGGGGGGGGGGGGGGGGGGGGTGATTTTTATACACCAGATGTTGAGTTGGAAGAAGGCAAATATATCTGCGAAAACCGTATGCAAATCGGATCAGTAGTTTTCGTGTTAAAGCAAAAGTCTTATACAAAATCTGACCCCCTCTTTCGTCCCTTTAGAGGGGTGGGGGAAATTTTTTTTAATCACCAGATGTTAAGTTGGAAGAAGACAAATATTTCTGCGAAAACCGCATTCAAATCGGATCAGTAGTTTTCGTGTTGAAGCAAAAGTCTTATACAAAATCTGACCCCCTCTTTTGTCCCTTTAGAGGGGTGGGGGGGAAAAAATTTTATACACCAGATGTTAAGTTGGAAGAAGACAAATATATCTGCGAAAACCGCATTCAAATCGGATCAGTAGTTTTCGTGTGATAGTGGAACAAACATACAGACAGACAGACAGACAAAAAAACTGACCACATTTTTGGCTTGTATAGCGATGTGGTGACACCCTCCGCTTATTATTTTTTGAATATCTTTAATGTACAGAATCGTCATTTCTACAGTTTTATTATATGTATAGATGTTTCGATAAAACTCATACAATTATATACACCTTTTAAAAATGTTGTTGACAACAACGCAGTTGAATTAATATTGGACATAAATTTTGTCTCTGAAAATACATTTAGAACATACATCGAGCTTATAAATTATATATTTTATCGAAAACATAAAAATATCATAAGCTGACATTTTATCGCTCGCATCTTTTCTTGATTCGTATCTTTGAAGTTCTCTTACAAAGTGACTCTGATGCTTTTATAGTTGTTATCTGAAGGACAGAAAAACACTTGAAACATTTTCATTCCATGTTTTATTTGGACATTATGAACGTTATATCGCTTTGGAATTATTTTAAAATGTGTTATGAGTATTTTGGATGCGATTTAAAAAGTTATTCACTTAAATATGAAACCAGAAAATGTGGGTTTGGCGATGTAAGTAATTGAATAAAGAAATATACATAAGGTAGAGAGTAGAGACATAATAATAAATAATATCTATTGTTATGGGCCGGATATATATTTTATCCTAAAGGATAATATAATATATAGTATTATATTCCTACTTATTTTTCAAGAAGATTAAAAATTAAAATCAACCCTGTTGAACTAATGTGACGTGACTGTTACCAGATGCATCTTCACGATAGACTACAGATCGTTTGGAAAAAATTGTATATCGAGACAATATAATATTAATATGATATATAATTATACAAAATCTACAGTACTGCACACTGAATGCAAGCAACTTTCCCTCCAAAAAGCATCTGATGCAATCTGTGTATTTAAACAAGCGTCCTTTGAATGTTTTTGTTTTTTTAAATACGAGAATACGAGTTTTCCAGTCTCTGTAAACAGTTCAGGAGTTAAACGTCGATTTGCCACAACCACAAATAGACCGATTTATAGCCGCGTCGACTCCTGGAGTATAGACCTAAAGATGGTGTAGATATGGTAGTGGAATTTAATTGGCTATTTAAAAGAAAATTAATAGGTTTTAAGTTTTAGGGCCATTTCACACTGATCTTTTGTGGGAAAGACATAATGTTATGCGTCCAAAAAGTCCATAATAGTCGGTTTTCATTCATCCAATCCAGCGCTGTATTGTTACTGTACATAAATGGGCATTGGAATTCACTGGAATGCAATTCAGATTACAATAATGTAAACACGCTATTATTCATATAGTTATTAAGATGATCTGCTACATCTAATTACTTAAAATCTAAATGATTTTAAGTAATTAGATGTAGCATCGGCTATTTGTAATTAGATAAAATCTAAACGTTCAGCTTAAGGGCCTTCCCTACGGAGAATCCGTAATTTACCGTATTTAGAGCCTTATTTAAACCCATAATTTGAAAGCTACAGAGTTATAATAAAAATACAGCAATAATCTTCAGTATCTCAACATTCCTTTCCACGTTTTAAATTTTCTATTTTTGTTTATTATACTCATGATATCAGCTTCCAAAGTAAAGCCAATTTATTAAAATTCAAGCATACATTCAGCATCTCCTTAGTATTTACAAATTACTTCTATTTGAAACACACGTCAATAGATCGACAATATCATAAACTACATAATTTAGGGTTTTGGTGCGATCTCGGCAACGCGGCAAATGCATGGTCAAGGTCGTTTGCGCGGGGGACGACCTTAAATACTTCTATATTTTATCCTCACTATAGCGTTTAATGTCAATATTTTGGTTTATCTTACTGCACTTAACTCTACTGAAGTGTCGCGTTTACGGCTTCGACATTTGCGCACATAAATCTAATTTTAGAGTAATTATTTTATTTGCATATGTATGGAGCGTGGACGGCGGACAGAACGAGCGAAATGCACGCAGAATAAGCGATTCAGAAAATCACAGGGAAATAACCACAAGCGTTATCATTTGTGACTACAGCTAAACCTGGGTAAGTGACAACTGGATAAGTGAGAAAACTGTATAAGTGAGAGTAATAGCTAGGACCCGGCATTTGAAGCTCCCAAAACCTCTATTAGCGAGAAACAGAAACCTCTGTTAGAGAGAGTCGTTTTTCTCTCATGGACCTCTGTGAGCGAGACTGCTTCTTTTCTATACCTCTACAAGCGACAGGTTTCGTTTCGAGGTTTATTTTTTTATTTACATACACAGTAACAAATGAGAAAACAAATTACAAATTGAACATCTGCTACAATTTAAAATCTGCTATTTTATGACTCATTCTTAACTTACTTCCTACCATTGTTTTTGTATTGTTTTCTCGTCAATATTGTACCACTCCATTCTATTTCGTTGAGCTAAAAAACGTTGTTTTTTTATCGCATTCTTTTCGAACGGTAAGTCCGTTCAAAAAGACAGACAACAAGCTCAGTTTATAGTTAACCAATCGCGAAGGAAAGTTCTGTTCTGTATCATGTCAAAACGGAAAATTAAAGCACTGTCATTGAGTGATAAACTTAAAATAGTGAATGCGTTTGAATCCGGAAAATCGCGAAATGAAATTCAGAGGGAGTTTAATTTACCAGAATCCACCTATTATAAAATTATAAAATGAAAATAAATTGCCGTTTTTTTAATGTAAATAAGTTCTAAATAAAATAAAATTACATACTGCATGAATTTTTGACTTGTCATTTTTGCGTACCTCTATAAGAGAGAAACGCTAACCTTGTACCTGAATAAGCGAGAAACTCGGGTTCATGGGAAACCTCTATGAGCGAGGATGAAATCGTGTTCCCTTGAACTCTAGCTTATCCAGGTTTGGCTGTATACCAGGTGACAATCTGGGTTAAATAGCTTAAATGACCAATGGTTTAAAAAAAAATAAACAGGTCAATAATTATTGTTAAGTTAGGCTTAACAATAATTATTGACCTGTTTATTTTTTTATTTTTGTCATATACTATGATATTAAATTATCTGACCCAGCACACGGTGTTTTGGCATATGAAGGTATCTAGTAGGTTCTTGAACTTGCGCGCCTCTACACTCAGGTTGAAACTGTATTCGTCGGAAAACATATCCAATGTCAATTGTCCAGTTTGTGGTCTACTCTACGTTTAGAGTTTAGGTTGAAGTGAAAATTGGCCCAGTAGTTTTGTGGCCTATTTGTGTATTTTAAGTGTTGAATCAAAAAAATCGTATGGCTTCCGGAACTGCTTGCTGCTGGGATGCTGTAACAGCTTTACCGCGTAAAGCTATAAGCTATTGCATAGCATTTTTTATCAACTTATGCAATTATAATTCGCATACGTCTAGTCCCACAAACACAAACATCTTGCCGCACTCAAAGTTCGCGATAAAAGCAATAGCTTAAAAACAAACTTAAAACATATAAAAGACAAGGAATTAATGTCCCTTAAGGCTGCTCTTTCGAAAAAAGCGTGCAGATGAAACAACTTTTCATCGGCATTACCAGAGAAATTATATCTGAAAAAAATAAGTTTTGCCATATTTTTTCTATCGGTATCACATAATAAAGAAATAAAAAACCAAATCACCTCCAAATCGTTGAATGAAACCATTTTACTCCTTCATTATTTATCAAAAGAATATGTAAAAAATATCTACTGCTTTGCAATACATAAGTTAATAACTTGGTTTTTTAACTTTTTTGAAATATGTATTATATTAAGCCTTAAAAAGGTTTTTTCTCCTATTTCACCCTATCATGGACGCGGCGAGCGTCGTAACCGCCACCGTACAAGGCGCGCTGTTATGAATGTTATTTTAATGTCATTTACGTCGATATTCGCACTGACAGACAATCGACCTGCTAATTTAGGGAGAGAGGGCCCTTAACATTAAGTTCCTCCATGGACCACCACGACGGTGATTAAATATTTACGATTATATCGCTTGGAATCAGGCCGTGAACACACGAGTGGTTGGGTGACGTACCGTTATGTTTTGTAACTATTTACATGACTATAACAATAAGTTTACTTAGATTAGGTTTATTACTTTTGCTTATAGCATTGTTAAGACAACGTAAACGTAAGCAATATATATATATATATATATATATATATATATATATATATATATATATATATATATATATATATATATATATATATATATATATATATATATATATATATATATATATATATATATATATATATATATATATATATATATATATATATATATTTTAATAAATAGTAAAAAAAAGCCAAGAAACCATAAATGAAACCGTACCAGAGTAAAAAAAATAATTGCTAGCAGCAAAAGTTTTTATAACTCGATTTCTTGGGTCAAGAATCTTTCAGAAAAAAAAATATTTATGGCGCTCGGCGACTGCCGCGGTAAAGCACATGCACACAAACACCGTGTCAAAGACTTCCGAACTGAAACGACGTTAGACGAGTGTTAGGTTTTTTCGTTACGGAATTTCTTGCTTCGGTCGCCGTGCTCAAAGCCCGCGATACAAGCTATCTGCTATGCAATAGCTAAAAATCCCTTAAGTCCATCCCACCTGGTTACGCTGCCGTTTCCACCATATTTAGTCCAAGGCAATAACTCATGTATGTCATGTTTACCCAAACATGGCTGAAAACTCCTCGTTTATAATTAGCCAAGTCATTTACAACTTTGTAGCTCTTATTCTTCCTTGGCTGCCCGCCAGAAATATATTTTAACGTAAATGCACAATTTGCTCGGTTTTCAATATACCTATTTGTGTTTGGCTTTTTATTTGTTTTGAAATGCTTCTCTATCGACGCTCATGCATCCTATGTTTTAGGGTGAAGCCAAACGAGCGTAACTTGTGAGTTGTGAGTCGCAGAATTTCGGTCGCGTAAATATCTTTTCATAAAAATCATGACTCACAAAATTACGCTCGTGTGAATCAAACTGGACTTTTGTATGAAACTGAATGCAGCAGAATTTCTGCCAGCCGAAATTCTGCGACTCACAACTCACAAATTACTAGTGTCCGACCGAAGGTCTATTTTTGGCCGAAGCCGATTAATCGGCAATCGCCACAACCTTCGGCCGAAGCCGAAGGCTTATAATCTTAATCGCTCGACTCTCAGTAACTATTAATTTTTAACCGACTTCAAAAAAAGGAGGTTATCAATTCGACGCGTATGTAATGTAATATTTTCAGAACTGCCCAATTTTAATATATTATGTTAGTCTGTAATCTGTATCAGCGTCTGAACAAATGTGCCAAATTACAAGTGTACAACATAAAAACATACATACATACGTACATACATGTACGTATGTATGTATGTTTTTATGTTTGTGTTCGCATATCTCTGGAACTACCATTCCGATTTTAGTAATTCTTTTTTTTAGGGTTCCGTACCCAAAGGGTAAAAACGGGACCCTATTACTAAGACTTTGTTGTCTGTCCGTCTGTCCGTCTGTCTGTCACCAGGCTGAGAGTTGAAATTTTCACAGAATGTGTATATCTGTTGCCGCTATAACAACAAATACTAAAAATAAAATAAAATAAATATTTAAGGGGGGCTCCCATACAAGAAACATGATTTTTTTGGCCTTTTTTGCTCTATATCAATAATGGCAACAGGTAGGTACTTAACTTTTTCACAAAATCCTTAGTTATATGTTTACTTTAATATTTAATAATAATATTAAAAAAAAAAATTAAGGGGGGCTCCCATACAAAAAACACAATTTTTGGCCTAATTTTGCTCTATAACGGTACGGAACCCTTCGTGCGCGAGTCCGACTCGCACTTGGCCGATTTTTTTTGTACTAGATACTGTTCAACTTAGGGAATAGTGCAAGTTTCAACAAAATCGGTTCAGTAGTTTTAGAGATACGGAGTTTTAATTCGCAATTACGTATAATTTTGAAGTCGGTTTTATATCTTTTTTAAATACAATATTGTCTATTAAAATTAAGTATTTCAATGTTCAATATTGTCTATTAAAATTAAGTATTTCAAAACTTCAATATTGAAGGTTTACCTCTATATTGACTGTCTCATAGAGAAGATGATTTAGAGATGGTAATAAAAGTTTGTGATTTCGTGATTTATTTATTACTTAATAATTTGTGGACTACAAATAATTAATTAAGTTTAAGGAATGACTCAAATGTGTAGTTCGAAAACGGATGAGAATTCGGAAAAAGTGTATAGAATCAAAATTATAGAGAATGTAATAAGTTTTTTTTCATAGTAGAATGTTTTTTGCTATGACGCATCGTTTTTTAGTTATTAGCCAAAAACCAAAAATTAAGACTTTTGACTTTTAGAGTATGTCAAGAAAGTGAAGAAATTAAAAAGTGGCAACATCGTAGTGTCATATGACCCTTTCAAATCTATCGAATAAAAAAGGGATGACACTACGATGTTGCCACTTTTTAATTTCCTCACTTTCTTGACGGACTATAATTAAATGATACCGGTCCGTCGCTCCCTCACGACTCACTCAGTCTTTCGTAACAGTTTAGTTCGTTCAATTTCGACGGTTGTTCGGACCTTCGGCAAAGCTTCGGCTTCGGCCGGGTTTTAGGCCGAAGCCGAAGGTTTTGCCGAAGGTGGTTTTTTTGGCCGAAGGCGGCCGAAGCTGAAGCCGAAGCCGAAGCTTCGGTCGGACACTACAAATTACGCTCGTTTGGCTTCATCCTTAGTGTTTACATGTTTTACTCGTACTTTTTAGTGTTTGCTTTTGAAGTTGCGGCTAGAAAGAAGGTATAGCCATTAAGGTACAATGGACTATAGAGTACTCGACTGGACCTAAGCCGTAGATAGACGTGGTGTGAAGTTTTTTTATTATTGTATCTACAGAACTCTACAAGACTTTGTAGTGACTCTTGTAGATACAAGACTATTACGTAGAGATATTACATAATTGCGGTTAAAATTGAAATGTGATGCCGTGTAACGCGACAATTGGTCGCTGTGTACATTTTTTTTTGTTGAATTTTGAATGCGGTCTTGTTCTCAATTATCTAAAGAACATAACTGCATTCATAACTTAATACGTATTTTTTGTGTGTCACGAATGCGTTTAATTAACACCTACTTTGTATAACATATTTTATGCATCGCCAATTTGCGCCTCGTCTCGTTTCGGTGTGAACTGACCCTAAGTCTCTCTAAGTGTAAGTTTACTCCAGCTTAAGAGCTTGGTGTGTCAAGATAAAACACAAGTACGGACGACCTCTAATAAATCATTTTTGAACCGTTTTGGGGCTCGCTTCCTACAGCTATAACAAATATCTACTAAAATATACATACGTCATAAATACACACTTTAGCTGCGGTAGGCTAATAACATTTTAGCTTGGTTTTCCTAGTTTTACGGTCATATTAAAAAATAGAATACGTTTCCCACTTCTATCCATTGCTTCTATCTATATTTTGGAGTGCTCTACATAATGTTATAGTTTAAAATAAACATACAGTATTATAAATATTAATATACAGTACTAGCTTAAAACACGTAAGTACAGTCCTCCCGAGGGGTTGTAAAGGATAAAAAATTGTGTTAAACTAGTTCCTAAACTACTGCCAAACCTAATTTCATCAAAATTCTTTGAAACATTTCTCGCTCGCTTACTATAAGTAAGCGAGCGATCTGAAAATCACATTTGTATGTAGTAGGCTTTTGCTTACTGTTATTATAGTAAAGTGACAAAAATGCTAAAAAATATTCTTTGTTTCTAAAAATCTCGAGAAGAAAACTGAATCCGTATGTAAATGAGACACGAAAGTCTCTTATGAAGATCAAATCTAATCCTGACTTTACCAACTATGGAGTATGTTTTTCAGAAAAATAAACAGGATTATGGAAATGGCAAAACTTTATAGGGATAAAACTGGGCCTTTGTGTTTTCTATTCATATGGCAGAAGTTACAAGTCGGGGTCGAGTGGCTTAGGATCATTTATTCTTTATCTTCATTTGTTATTTTCCTAGTAGTCGTGTACTTAGAAAAGCTTCTCGCCTTCAGAGTCGGAAAGTTTAATCGTTTCGGACGCCGTAGTTGAAAGTAATTGGAGACGAAATGCTTTCTTACAGATTTTTAGCTTAACGACAACTTGAGAGGTTCTGTAAAATAATTATTATGTTAAAAGATGCCTTATAGTATTAATAATATTATTTATAATCTTCCATCTTCCAGATTTTTCCCGCGACTTCTCTATTGACTTTGTTTTTGGCGCGGTTTCTGTACATATTTTGATATGATAAAAACTATACTATTAATTCTCGAAGTATCTTAATACTAAATTTTATAAGCGACTTAAACAAGAGAAGTAACAGAACAGACAGTCAGACTGACTTTCGCATATGCAAAATAAATATGGACGAAATTTAATGTTGCAAGCATTAAAATTCATTTATAAAAGTGAGGAGCCAAGCCAAGCCAATTTAAATTAATACAAATAAATTCAATACTCAACTTATAATTCCCCATTAACAATTGTTTTCTGGAGCGTATTTAAATACTACTCTATAATTACTAGCTCTATAAAATGTTGGTTACTAAAAATTGAATAAAGAAACAAAACAATAAGAAACAATAAGGTGAATACAATGGTATTAAGATTTGACCGGGAGCTGGCAACGAGTCAACTGCGCCAAACCCATGTAGGTCATGTTTTGACTGAAGATAATAATACTTCAACTTTGACATATTTAATAATATAATAATAATAATAATAATAATATCTATGGACGCTTCACACCACGTCAGTCTGGCCCCGTGGTAAGTACCTGAAGGACTTGTGTTACGGGTACCAGACAACGAAAATATATTTAATACTTTTATACTATACATATGATATATATTTAAGATTTTTATTATATTATACACATATTTAATACACACCCATGACCCAGGAACCTTGAAAACTTTTTGTTCCGTCGGCGGGATTCGAACCCGCGACCCCCGGCTTGAGCTGCCGACAGCCCACCCACTGAGCCACAGAGGTCGTCTAATATTTAACTAGTTTATAAACGCATCGAATACTCCTGGGCTTAGCAGGAATTGTGAGATATATAGGATACTCTTAGAAACAGAAATTAGTTTGTATAATAAATATAACACCACACCATGCCCGCTGTATGCTTGCAGTGATGAAAATCAAGCTATTATTGCTATAAAGCTCAATCTGCTTTGTGGGGAGGGGGGGGGGGGGTAATAAAGAGCTTCATAATAATATTATGTGTCTTGGGCGCTGTTATAGTCTTCATAAAATTTTCTTTTATAATGTTAGCAAAACGATATTATATTGATCCTATTGAAGTAGCATGCGAGTCGTAGTTTAATTTCGACTACTATCAGACTTTTGCGGACAAAAAGACGTCGCACTTAAAAAAATCTTGCGTGTTTTATTATGACGGGCTAATACAAAGTAGGAGTAACTACTGTAAAGTAGTGTTACAAGGGTTCCCTTTGTTCCATCATGCCCTTAACTAGTCTCTAAGAATCTAATGGTGTAAGATGTAAACGGCGTTTATGTGTAAGTGGCTGTTATGGGTAATATTATCACCATCAGAGAAATTCGTTGAAAAGCAGAGGATGGACCTACGTAATTTTGTCGGGATTATACGCTGTTTACACCTTAAAACAAACGTTTATAACAAAGCAAATAATTAAGAGTAGACATATCAATGAATGGGTTGCTTCGTGACCACTGGTCAATTCGTGCGATTGTACACTATGCTATTTGAAAGATTCAATATTTGTTTCAGTTAACCAGAAATAGCAACTAGCGCTTACTACGCAACTAGCTTTGTGCTAAATATTCTATTTAGCAAGAATACACCATACAGACTTATATTACCTCTCACAAGATCCTTATGCCGACGTCATAAGAACCTCTCATAGAATCTCCGAAGTAATATTAAACTTTGCCATATAGTTGCAGTTTTACACAGCAAGAAGTTGCATTACGTGCATTCATATGCATATCACTCTAATTTAGCCTGATGCCGCACAAAGCCTGCATATATTCGCTATTCAGGCGGTAAGTGCTAGGCTTACATAGATCTGTAGGTAATAACAGGTACGTGACGTCACTGATGCCTGATTGTAATCGTCGGCCATTGTGCGTGGCCGGATGCAAACTACACGATCCAATCTCGCGCCCTTACACAAAGGAGACCAGGGCTGGCATTTAGGCCATCCATTTACACAAATGCTTGGTGAAGCTTTTTGACAGTTTATTCTGTTCTCCAACGCTTCTGATTGACTAACCAGTAAACAACGCTATTAAAAACATAGATACGCCTGTCAAAAAACTTGGGATTCTTCAGAAGCATAGGTTTACTTGCGTCAGATTGAGGTTACGTTAACTCTGGGTTAAATATTACATTTTTGCCTTCGTTCTTCGTATTTATGACAGAAATGAAACATTACATTTTAACACAGGTTTAACTTTGAATCACATTGTTGCAAGTTGCAACTAACAATGGTAGCTAATAGTTTTGAATTGAACTATAATGTTTAACACAGAGAACTAAACTTACATTATGTCAAAACTCTACGTGCAGAGCAGTTGTTTAGAGCTTTAAATCATTGTTTTAAACTCATTTATTTGTGTTTCGTTGTGGCCTTCTTAACATCGTTAATACACGACATACATTTGCTTGTAATCTTGTGGCGTAGCTGCCAAACCGCGCGTTTGGGCGGGCGCACGTAAATCTATCCTTAGAGCCATGCCACACGATGCGGTGCCGTGACGATTTCCTACATATAAAAATGTATGAAATGGCACACGGCGCCGTCCGGTGCGCTCCGGCGCTGCACCGCACGCGCACCGGAATCGAGACGAGGCGGGGAGGTGTGTATGTATTGGTGGAGCTCGAGTCCGTCGCTGCTACAGTACCTACGCTACTACGCTACGCTAGCAAAACGTTGCGGCGCCGCACTCACCGTGTGGCCGGTAGTCCGTCGAGATGACCTCCGGTGCGGCGCCGCACCGTGTCGCAGCAATACTGCTGGTAAGCTACGTTTTCACCAGAGATGTGTTGCGAGGAATGTGTTTTTGAGAATCAATAGAATCGCTTCATTGGCGTGACCTCGCTCAGCACAGCGATAGAATCGCTGTGCTGAGCGAGGTCACGCCAATTGGATTTTAAAACACATTCCTTGAAACACATCTCTGGTGGAAACGCAGCCTTAAAGAATAATCGCATTTTGTCTCGGGCGCATTCGGACGCATTTCAGCTGTTTACATAAAATACAAACTACATCCAGAATTTGGCAATTCCTTTGTTTATTATCAACAAAGCCCCCATTATCAGTAACTGCTAATTATCATCGGAGGTCGCGTCAAACGAAAGCACGACACAGACAAATTGACACGAATTTATGTCCTTTGAGTATTTAATTGCGAATTCCGAATAGCTGTTTGAACTTCATCCAATTTTCTCATCAACTGCCGTGCTGGCAATCCGTTTTGCGACTGATATACGACTTTTGAAAATTAACTGATATCAAGGATTCTTTGACATGTGGAGTTAAAAATTTTACATAAAAAGTGTTTATACAAAGTGTAAGAAAACTAAGTGATAAAACTTTAGAATGTGTATGTGTGCCTTGAAAAGAGTTCACTGTGAAAGTAGCAGTGCTGAAAGAGCGTTTTTTTGTATTGGCGAGCTTCATGGATTTTCCCATCTAAGAAGAGTTAAAAAAGCACTATTTCAGCGCTGCTACTTTCACAGTGAAATCTACATTGTAAGGGACATGTAAACATTAAACATCCTAAAGTATTATCAGTTATCACATAGTTTTGTAACAAAATACACCCTGTATACAATAACTGTGCGAAGTTAGTAATGACGTGTGTGTTTCAGTTCTGAGAATTATTTGTTTAATATTGAACTAAAACAGTTTGTTTGGTTTGCGCTGCGTTTTCGGGTTAAGTTCTGTGGACACGTGGAAATGATGGTTAAACATGTTTATTTCATAATGTTAAAGATGGGTCTTATTAAACCAACATTTTGATTGAGCCTTATACGTAGAAAGTTATAGCATTTACGTAGTTTTTATTATTCGCAGCTCGTGGTACAATTTTTTTGACGGAGTTACTCGACTTCTAATTTTTTATGATCTGTAGCTAGTTTTTATTATTCATAGTTCGTAGCATTTAAGTAAATGTTGGATGCTGGCACATCTGGCAAATGCCGTCATTTTGTAAAGTGTCGAATGAGAGACAGCTAAATGACTAAAATATATGGATAGATGTACCATCAAAGTTCGGATGCCGTCAATAAAAAGAGCATTAGTAATTTTTTCCAGTAAGTGCGCCTACCCTGCGCTTACATTGTAAGCACATAAATGTTATTCTCCTCACGCGTCGCCGTAAGTACTCTGTATTCAGAATCTATTGTCTCTGTACTTATTACTCTGTGCAAACTCGATACAACCTTGAACGTTTTTTGAACCCAATTTCCAATGATACCTTTTAAAGCTACAATAAGAATTAAGATAAGGAGACCTTTTTTAAGGTCAATGTAAACAAAAGAAGTCAGGTCACTAGGGGTACCTACCCTTAGCCCTTTTGCCCCAATTGACAATATTACGTACCTAAGTTTCTTTAACCAATTCAAGTGTTTCCTCACCTTCTAAGTATTATTACCCCTTTGATATGAGAAAAACTGATTTATGACTTCATGAGCCACGAAGTTTTGCGGGGTTATTCTAAAGTCCTCTTCTACTTAATTTCGAAAAAATATCGCAAAGTTTATTGCACGTTTATTATTATAGAGTCGCGCAGTGAGCTCTCGCGAATATGAGATGCATATCGCATTGTGAATGTCTGCATATGGCGATTCAAGTTAAAAAAATGTAACAAACAACACAAATTGTAACAATAACATCCCAAAACCTAACCCAAACGTCGGAATTGATCAGTCCTCTATTAAATTCCTTACATGTAATAAATTTTATTGGACAAATAAATCTGACCGTACAAATCCTTACAATAAAAGTTGTACCTCGCGACGGTAAATTTTATTGACACTGGCGTATTGAGGAGGGCCAGACGAGTGAAGGCTGTGGGTGACATGTTTTATACATTAGGTACAAACTATGAGGCGAGTCCCAAAGCTATATCATACTAAAATTTTTGCGACTATTCTTCTGGTTTCGATGATCGTTGCACAGAAATTCCTATATTCCTTTACCGACACTCAAAGTTCATAATATCTTATAATATCAAATGTAATTTAAACGTTTTTTTAAAGAGAACAAACAGACCCAAATTATCTCGTTTACCAAATTATCTCGTAAGACCCAAATTATCTAGTTAGTACGTGTGAAATACACAATTTTCAAATCAAAGTTTACCCACAAAACTCTGATTTTTTATCACGTAAAAATTAGGCATTTTCAGGTGATTTGAAAGTCAAAGTTGATAATATTATCATAGAATAAAGGCGACTCCACATTTCCGTGTCAAAAGGAACTTGCTTTTTGTCATGGTACTGGTCATCTTTATATATGTTACGGCTAATAGCCGAAGTGCGGCTACACCTAGTTTTACCCGGCTACAACTAGGTGCAGCCCGCCACATGCGGTTAAACTTAGGCATATCCTACTTATCTTCGGTTACAACTAGTTTTAGCCTTCATTATAGCGGCTAAAACAAGGTGCAGCCACACACCGGTGGTTAAACTTAGGTGTATCTTATTTATCATCGGCTAGAACTAGGTTTTCAGTTCAGTTGTTTTGAGATTCTAATTTTGCGTTTCCCGGTTGATTCGATTACATGGAATCATGGACCTATAAAAAAAGGCGGACGGAGTCCCACCATACACAAAACTGTGTCCTTCAGAGTCGGCCAGCTGACTGTATGTACACTGTCCGCACGCACACATTATTACGCTATAGTCCATACCATTTGACAGGCGTCAGAATGTGTGCGTGGCCGACTCTGAAGACACAGTTCTGTGTATAATAAGACTCCGTCCGCCTTTTTTTCTACGTTCATGCATGGAATAAATAAAAGACAGGGATGTTTAAGTTACATTAATTATAAATATTATTTGACAGGAAAATATCTGTTAACAAAAAAGGCGTTATTATAAGTAATTAAAACACAAAATATTATAAATCTGCTCTTTATAAACTAACAGAACTAGATATCTTTGGCGCAATGATAAAAAAAATAAACATAAAAAATAAAGTTTATACTTCTTAACTATGAAAAAATCAACTAAGTCTTTGTTCTCTTCTCTCATATTTTTAAAACAAATAGGATAACTTTTTAACTCAGTTTTAATAACTATACAAAAATCAACAAACTCTCATATTATAATTATGTGATAGTATGTTGCAAGAATGTCTATCACTTATTTGAACAAGATAAATTTGAATGGCATTTGGAGTTACACAAAACACCGGCTGCTTTACAGAGGCACTTTCTATTACCACATTATTGTTCTCCAGCAATTGTAGATTGGGCATTAGCAATTTGGCGTAATGATTTTTTTTCGGGAGAAAAAATATTCAAAATACTCGTATCTAAAAATCTACCGGGGTGATGATACAAAATCGAATCAATCAGGAAACGCAAGATACGAATCTCAAAATTAAACCAAAATCCTTAACTGAACTGAAAACCTAGTTCTAGCCGATAATAAATAGGATGCACCTAAGTTTAACCACCAGTGAGCGGCTGTACCTAGTTCTAGCCGCTATAATGAAGGCTAAACCTAGTTGTAACCGATGATAAGTAGGATATACCTAAGTTTAACCGCATGTGGCGGGCTGCACCTAGTTGTAGCCGGGTAAAACTAGGTGTAGCCGCACTTCGGCTATTAGCCGTAACATATATACGCCTTCTACTCTGATCAATTCGTTTCCTTTAACATACACTTATACTTTACATGTAAGAAGGAATGCTCATTTACTCAATACGATCCCAAGCGCTGATTGTAGTTGGAATTTCGAGCGTTCTCTGGGAGCATGCATGTAAAGAAAGGATTATTTGCTAACAAATCGAAGCGAGCTAACTGAGATGCTGACAAAGAAATGTTAAGCTCAACTCAGTACAAAATTCCTCCAATATCTCATAATTCATGCATTACAGAGAATTAGGGAGAATGTGATTTCTACCGCTTCGTCAAGCGCTCGTAAAAAAATTATTGCGAGGTATAAAATGATAACTCGATAAAATAATGATTGATAGTATCAAATATTTTGATTTTTCCCAAGTTTTGACAAGTTACGAGTACTGAACTTTTTTAATAGAAGATTAACCCATCATATTATCATACCAAGCGGCAGCCGGCTGCCGCATAACAATTGAAAATCTATTGTGTCTGCGATACCCATGATGGGGGTGCTATTATTCCTATTGTTAACATTTTAACTTAAGACAATCAAAAGCGTTAGTGATCTCCGATCAAAAATAAAGCGGCGTTGGTCAATCTTGATATATTAATCGTTTTTAATGGGTTGATGTCATTATTTCTTTTAGATATCATAACAACACACCATTATTGTATAATAACAATAATACCATGGTATTTTGGAATCCAATAATAAAATTATTTAATGCTCTAACAATTTATTTAGGTAATAGCAAAATCGATCCGTTCGATACAATTCGGCCGAAATGTAATTACTTTTCAATCATAAGCCTCATTCATACATTCAATTTGCTACAGCCCGATCCGGGGATGATCGAATGTCGAACAAAATCCCACTTAATTAGTTTATACTGGGGTAAAACTAATGTACTGGAGCGTGAATTACACCGCCGGACAAAAATATCGGGACGTTTGGAATATTTTTGAAGTGTATAGGGAATATGTATACAGTCAAAATCTGTTATAACGACATCGAAGGGACTACTCATATTTAGTCGTAAAAACCGATAGTTGTAATAACCGGTGACAGGTGGTCATATAGCATCCAGCCGGGACCTTTGATTTTGGTCAATTTAACCGGTATGTTGTTCTAAACGATGTCGCCATAAACGGTTTTGACTGTATTATTATTATTTAGCGGCGCGGCGCGGCGGTGTGAACTTTCTCGACAAAATATGCGAATGTGTGCACTTTAAAAAAAATGTATGTTTCAACATTTTATTTTCTATTAGGTTTTTTGACACGTGATTTTCCTAAAGAATCATGGCCAAATTTGTATAGGAGCTGGACTCGACTTTTATTATTGATGTCCCAAAATAAACTATAGTTAGATTTGGTTGTTCTTATGCTCTAAACATAATTCCGTTTGAGATTTATGTCTAAATAGCCACGATTTTTATAATAATTAATAACGTTTACAATTATTTTGAGGTTAGACTTAAGAACTACCTTTTTCCCGACTGCGGTGTAGCCTACAAGTGTATATTCGGCGATCTCGTTTCTAATTATTTCAATTTTTCCTAGAGTATTACCCAAAAAATAGAACGAATGCGAATGATTGCCGGCTGTCAGAACATAACGAAACTAAAATATATTGATCTTTTTTTGTGGCTATTTAAAGACACATTTCTAATGATTTTCGATGCCTTAAAATATAAGGGAATTTTTGCTACTAATGGCATATCGGGACGCCACCGCCCACCTGGTACGATTTGGCCATTGTTCTTTGTATGATTTATCGAATACAACGTGAATATGAAATGAAATGAAATTATTTATATCTAAGTAGGTTAACAAAGTTAACACTTTTAGAACGTCGCGTCTACATGAGGCCTACCGCTGGTTATATAAATACAAATTTATATTTTAATGATTTATTAACCATGAAATTATAATATACGCATAATTATAATATTATATTAGATAAATTGTATCCTAATATCAAATTAAACCACATAATAGAATCTGCTTCAATATGATAAGTGGATTTTACATAAGTACGTAGGTACTCATTAAATATATTATAAATTATTATTCATTTTGTGAAACTTCACGTGATCCTCATTTTAAACGTTTCTGGTAATTTTGTGTGGACATGCGCAATTAATTATATTCAAATTAAGTTGTCCTAATTAATTGGCCGCTAGTGTAAATAGTCAGTTTTGGATGTAATGTATTTTTTTAATTTAAACAATATTGGTATTGGAGCAGCCTTTATTTTATTAATGGTTTTGTTTTCGTTTTATTTACACGTTTTCACATATGTACGAGTATGTACAGACATTAAATTTTTTTTGCGGGTAGGCGTAGCAAGAACATCTTATTTAAAGTCAGGAACGTAATTTTCCAAATAAAAATACTTACAGTTTTTTAAACAACCTATGTATTGCACTAAATTATAGTAATAATCCCTCTTTGCTCGCCACATAATAAACTTTCAGTCATTTAAACACTTTTTCGTCAATTTCCATCGTCACTATAACCTCACTATAACCTCACTACTATGGATGTGTCCACTCAACTTGCTACCAACATGGAGGATCTGGCCAAGCTCTTCCAATCACGCATGGAGTCCTACGAGCAGCGTCTCCACAATGCCACCGCGAAGCCGTCGCAACCTGCAGATCTCTCCAGCTTAGCCCGTGAGTTTGTTGACTTCAAAACTTTTGTTTGGGAAACTCTATCAAAATTAAAAAAGCAAATAGATCTTCTAACACTGGGACTGGACAGGCACGAGACATTCCTCCGCAGGAAAATTTTATTGTTTCATGGAGTGGCTGAAACAAAAAATGAAAATTTATTTGATGTCGTGAAGAGCATAATCACCGACAAAATGAATATTGAATTTACCCGCAGCGATATTCAGACTTGTCATCGCCTCGGTCCCTCCAGCACTAAAAGCCGTGCAGTCCTTGTTAGATTTCGGGATATAGAGCAGAGGCGCCTAGTGTGGGACGCAAAGCGTACGTAAAAACTATTGAATGTCCTTTCCTGGGACCAAAGTGTATAAATACCAATCTTTATCTGAAACGATTCAGCGATTTGAGAATGAAGATAACTGATAGATATTTATCATATTAGTACGGATAATCGCTTCGAAGAAACACAAGTATCACTAAAACTAAAACAGGGTTCCGTTTGAAATTAATTACTTTAAAACCGGTCAGACAAATTCGCAGAAAACTACTTGTATTTTCAGTTCACTTCATACTAAATAGGGTGTCAACGAGGTAATTCAGATAAATTATGTTAAATGAAGGTGAACTCATAATATTAACGCTGCCATAAGTTTGGCAAACTTCCAAGTATTTGGCCTATTTAATAACAGATGTAGGGAATTAATGTATGCATGGTGATGACTATTCGGCTAATATAACCTATGTATGAGTTGATAGATAATACGATGAGATAGTAACACAGGTGTTGAAAACATGGAGAAAGGAGGACGAAAGACGCGTTGCTACGCTGAGAGATCTCTGCTACGTTGAAAGTTGATCTGCTACGTTGAAAGACGATCTGCTACGCCAAGGGTCTCTGCTACGTTGAAAGACACTTTGCTACGCTCAAGATCTCTGCTACGTTGAAAAACGCTCTGCTACGCCGAAAGATTATCTGCTACGATGAAACATGCTCTGCAACGCCGAAAGACGACGAGCTATGTAGAAAAACGCTTAACTACGCCGAAAGACGTTCTGCTACGCCGAATGATCTCTGCTACACCGAAAGACGCTATGCTACGACGGAAGACAGAGGACATAATATAGTGACTATGTCGCGTCGTAGATAAAAGTAAAGTAGAGCTACTATTGCATTTATAAACCATACACTGAAACTTGTGTCAATACATGGAATAAAAAAATAAAAATACAATGTCAGCTTGTCTGTTTCAAATTCTCGCTGTCAACGTAGCACTTAAATTGTAAGCACTTTGCAGTTAGATTAATAAAAATACAATGTCAGCTTGTCTGTTTCGAATTCTCGCTGTCAACGTAGCACTTAAATTGTAAGCACTTTGCAGTTAGATTTTTACATTATTGACCACATTGTTGGTACGGAGAATACGGTGTTCAGGTACCGTTCCGATAAACGCGTCAAGCGATCGCGATTCGCGACTGACAAAAAACTATAAAATGCCACTTTATGAACTAGTTACTAGGCTATAAGTTTATATTGGGTGTAACAAAACTAAGTGATAATGCTTTAGGGTGTTCCTTGTAGAGAGTTCACTGTGAAAGTAGCAATGCTGTCAGACCAATTTTTTTGTGATTTGTATGAGCCCCCCAGCGTCGCGAGTTTTCCCCATAGAAAAGTGAAAAAAAAAAATCTCCTTCAGCGCTGCTACTTTTACAATGAACTCTACACACGGGACTCATGACCCTAAAGTGTTATTACTAAGTTTCCCTCCTTCCTTTGTTATCCTGTAGTTATAAAGTGGCGTTTTGTTTGAATTTTTGTCGGTCGCGATCGCTTGCGACATCGGAAACCCACCTTTAGTTGGATACGAGTACATTATAGTATCCAATTTTATGTGGAGCTGCATGTCATCCAGTGTTCACGTCATGTTTAACAAACAGTTTCTCTAGAGCTCACACACTATTGCTGTAGTAAAATACAAAAGTGCAATGGAATTTTTATAAGACCCAGCGTAACTATATTAGATAATATAAATAGGCATTGTTTGTTTACATCAGGTTCTCAACTACTAGGCTTATTTTAGATGACGATTAAAGGAGAAACATATTATTATTATTATACACCAACGGAAAACATTAGTTTTAGTGATTTAATTTTAATATAATACGAGCTTTTGCCCGCGGCTTCGCTCGCGTTAAAAAGTATTATTAATATTATTATATACAAACTTTGATCCCGCATTTTAACCCCTCGGAGGTAGAATTGATCAAAATCCTTTTTTAGCGGATGCCTACGTCATAACATCTACCTGCATGCCAAATTTCAGCCCGATCCGTCCAGTGGTTTGGGCTGTGCGTTGATAGATCACCATGTCAGTCAGTCACCTTTGAGTTTTATATGTTATATGTAGATATAGATTTAAATTATTATATTGCATAATTTATACAACAATACAGTTACGAAAATATCAACAACTAGATGACGTTCGCAACTCCGTTGCGCCAAAATTCGTTTATCGTGCAGGAACCGTACATCTTTCAGGGATAAAAAGTATCATGTCATTTTCCGGGACTCAAAGTATCTCCATAATAAATTTCAGCAATCTGTTCAGCGGTTTGGCCATGAAGAGGTAACAGACAGACAGACTGACACACTCGCATTTATAATATTAGTATGGAAGTATGGATGTTTATCATTGAATGTCAGTAACAATAGAGTTACGAAAATATCAACAATAGTAAAATTCATGTTTCCTATGCACGGAATAAATAATTAGATTTAATGCATTTATTCTATAACAAACACAAAGTCTTAAACGTGCGTCGGGCTTTATTTGCCTTCAGCTTGACCAAAGGATCACGCTGCATAAGATTACTATTATAATATAAAGCCCGGGGAGCTTACACACAAATAGCGAGAGTAGCTTAAACTTTATACACATAGAAAATCAAGAAAAATGTTGTATTCACTTAACGTTAACTATTTACTTTAAACTGCTCACTTGAATAAAGGAACGCATTAAGTGTTCTAGTAGTTAATAAGATTTTTATACTGAAGCTTACGAAGCGAAACACCGAAAAATGAGCGGCCAATAGTTGTCTTTGTCTAGATTCTAGAACTTTGATTCATGTGACAGCCTTGTAGGACTAGAAGTATTCAATATTTAAGAGAGAGAGAGATGAATTATATTGTTCGCGCGATCATTTCCATTCTGTCCAGCGAATCTATTTCAGGTTGATATTGGTCAGTCCGCTCCCTAAGTCCAGTCTACTCTAAATTTTATATTTTTATGTCTGTGCTAAATTTCACCAAAATCAGTCAAGCACTTTCAAATTATCCAATATTTCCTCTTTCAGTAAGTGTCTAGATTGTAAGGGTTCGAATGAAGCGTATTTCCTCGATTTCAGGCAGGTATTGCTCAGTCCATTTTCTAACTCTATGGTTCTAAACCACTTCACTAAAATCAGGCTGGCACTTTCAAGCAATACAATCTCTCCTCTTTATAATAACTGTCTAGACTCTAGACTTCTAGATCGTAAGTGCAGTGTGTTGGAATGAAGCGTATTTCATTAATTTTAAGCGAATATTGCTTAGTTCACAACGCTATTTCGCCAACATCTGTGGAGCATTTTCACACAATCCAATCTTTCCCTTTATAATAAGAGTCTAGACTTCTAGATCGTGAGTGTTCGAATGAAGCGTATTTCGTCGATAGTGCTCGACGCTGTTGTCGTTTGTTGTGCCATTGTTTTTAAATATTGACATTTCAGCGCGCGACGCTCGCATGTGAACGCTTGTTGGGCTAATGGGCATTATTGTATTGTTATTCGATGTTCCATTTTTAAATGTTCGAGCCCCATCTCTACATTAGCTATGACCACTAATCAGAGAAGTTGATTTATAGGCAGATCGCGGACCTACTTATTTTGGTCGCGTTTTGTCACGGTTTGACCAAACGCGACCAAAATAAGTAGATCTACCTATTTTATTTTATTTATTTATTTTATTTTTATTTATTTGGAAAACATACAGTGTTTATTTAATGTATAGAAGACTGTGTAAAATCTAGACACCATTTACACGTTTTCACATTAAGAAACTAATTAATTACGAAACCTTACAAAAACTTACAAAAACTCACTTACAGAAAAATGATAGCTTATAAGAAGGATATAAGAAGTAGTAAGTCTGTACATTTACAATTATTGTGAATTTAGGCAACTAATAGGAGATCGGTAATAATTAATATTAAACGACAGTCAGAGAACATCGTCGAACCAATGCTTAGATATAAGTCTTTTAGTGCTGGTAACCGTGGAATTAAATATGTCTAAGTCAAAACGTTTGTGCAAATCGTTAAAGCTATTACAAGATCTTATAAAGAAGGAATTTTTTCTATAATTTGTGTAGGAAAAAGGGATGTAAAGGGGATTATACTATGAACCAACTTCTCTGATAGTACAAGCTATTTCGAATGTGTGAAAGGGATTTGTGATTGCTCATTTTTGACGTCAACTTGTCAACTTAAGACTGTGCCAATCATAGTAATCCATCATGGCCCAATGTTAGAGACACAAAAATATCTATCGGATAGAGTGTAAAGATAGGCTCTATCTTTTAGTGCCTAGTTTATAGTTTATCTTTGGGAAATGGAGGTTCGTCTTTCGTTTGGTAACTGGTTTATATTAATCTAAAAATTATAGAAAATTATTATATAAGTATTTATTGTCTTTGATAGAATAATTACTATTCTATCATGATTTATAATGTACATGAAAATACATTTATCTTATTTTGCCTTGATTCCAAATCAAACCGAATTGGTAAATCAGGCTAAATCGAATTTGAATAACTATATTCTAAACTCAGGCTTGTATTTACTTGTGTTTTAACCCAAAATCCCGACTAAACATGTTAGCTATTTACATTGTAAATTTCCTAAACCGAATTTAAAAATGCGACCCAATTTCATCCTTATTTCTTCCTTCCCTAACCCAAATTTTGCTTACGTCTTTCCCATACTAAATGCAAAAACTCCGCTGACTTGTAGTCTACCTCAGACATTGATACTAGCTCATTTAACAACTTATTAGTGAATTAATAATATTATACTAGTACTGTAATCAATAACCCATGAAAACACATTATCCGAAAGAAAAATAGCCTATGTGCCATCTAGAGCCTACACAACTTTCATGCGGATCAAAATCTATTCTGCAAGTTTTTGACGTGATAACGTCTTATAATTCGATATGGGCTGCGCGCCCGAAAAACACGACAGTTCATGCGGCGTTACCTCGCTGACAGCTCTGAGGCGTTCCATTTACACTCTCAAGTCTCTCAACAACCGTAAGGCCCACCTGGGCCGCGCTCTTTGTTTAGATTATATTACGTATTTCGATGACTTAGAGAATACTTTTGTATGAAGAAGTTTGGTTAGTTATGATGATGTTATACCTTTGATACATTGACCACACTCTGAATGAAAAATAAATAAACAATCTGTGAGCTATTAGTATTATTTCGGCTATTCAAAATTGTGCTCTATTTCCTACGTGTCAAGGTATGACTTAATATATGAAGAATAAAGTATTCGTTTATTTCTTCTGAACAAGTTACTAATTATAGTTTCGAAAGTTTATAATTGAGAAACTAATATCACATCGGACTAAATACTATATTATGATGGCTTGATAGATAGAAAATTTAACATATATTATAATGTAGTTCACACAAACATAAAATATGGATTGTATGTAAGGATATTACATTAATTTTACAAAGAGGGTAGGCCGGGCGCCATTTTTTTTTGCACATTGACCTGCCAACTTTTTTGCATAGATTTTTCCCGGAACCAAAGAGGATATAAACTACCCGGAACGGGTTAAGGCTATGACGTTGTCACGTTCAACTATCGTCAGTAAACCGACTTTACAGACAACCGATTTTTTTTTCGCAAAAAAGTAACAAAAAATCTCACAACATTTTCATAATATTAGAGTGATACGCAGTGCGAATAAAATTGTATATACAATTTGAATTACTGACCTGATTATAAAACTTGACCTATTTTTACTCCCCTTGTTAACTCCCTATTCCGATATAGTCATAACCCTAAATCGGTGTCGGGATGGTATCGGCACGGTATCGGTTCGGTAATTTATTTGCATCATATTCGGTGTAATACGGTGTGTTTACCCTTATCACAGTGCGAGGCGTGGGGAGAATCGTAATGTTGAGGTTACGTATGAAGTTAGTGTCTGTCTCTAACAATTGTTCGGCTTGAGACGGTATATTATTATTTATTATACAAAATTTATTCTTCAAAAGTTTTTTTATGCAAAAAAGTACAGATGCACTGAAAAGTATTGTAACCCAAAATTTTAATATTTTTGAGTTACGTCACGCGCGCGTCGTGTGCGTTACTGCATAATATTATAATTGCATAGGTTCTATTTCCACGGACTAAAAAGTGCGTCACGGATAGTCTGTCGTCTGCGCTGCGCCTCAGGTTTCAAAAATTCGGACTCCAATTTTTCTTTACTGAGGAAAAGTGGAAAGCTGGCTTTTATAATAATTAATAAATAGATACAATAATTTATGTTTTTTATCGCATTAATTTCCGTTATTAGCTAGCTTCATTTATTAGATATACTCACAGCTTTATAGAATAAGTAGATAATAAGATAACTAGCGTCTTAACCTTAATAATAAATGAACTTGATCTTGTAACAGACTGTAGCACATAGTTAATTATGCGTGTACAGGATTATCTCGTACAATATTAATTAATTAACCAAATCAGCCCACTGATAGCCCCGGGGTAATCAAGATTCGGCAATTACCGCGATATTGTAATGTGACGTCTTCGCATGTCTTCGCATGTGTATTGACTTGTGGTCGTAATATTAATAAATGGTCGTATAATTGGTCGTAATATTATCATCCCTACATAAGTAGTAGCTAGTCGCTAATTATATACATGGTGTATCAAAACATGATAATACTTAAAGTAGATAAAAACCTATTCTCAGGGCTAACGAATGTACATGCAAAAGTTCAAAATTCGGTTGAACCGTTTTGGAGGAGTTCGCACAAAAACACTGTGACACGAGAATTTTATATATATATATATAGATATGTATTAGATACACAGTGAAAGTTATCATAACATATTTTCCACATTAACTACTAATATATTTTAAAAGTATATGTAGATTACTTAGATCTTATCGGATCTTCAAATTAAATAGTTTAGGATATTTGTAATAGTAAATCATTTATGTCAAGGTCTAACACTTGTGTCGTTGACTGTACAGATAACAGGGGCCGGTAGAATGATTAAACTATAATAAATGTTCCCAGTAACCTTTAATTACAATGAAATATATTACATACGTCATAGAACATTCAAATATCAAATCAGGTTAATTACAGACTATAAAATATATTTAATGGACAATTTATTTATGATAATGGTCGTCAAGTATATTTTTTGCTAAGACCGTTTCAAGTATTATACCACTGACAAAAACTTTATAAATACGACTAAATATTACTCTGTAAAACTATAAAGGCCTTATTTCTGGTATTTTCCCGCGGTTTCACTCGTAAAAATACGAAGTATTTGGTGCCATAATATTAAATTCCGTTGATCGTAAAATTTTAAAAATCCTTTATTACTACACCAGAGGAATACGTGTGCGAAATTTCAAGTTTCTTTGCCTTTCATAATATAAAAAATAACACTGTACCTGGGTTCCGAAATAAACCCTGTATGGCCTGGTCACTCAGTGCTCAAAACGTCATGCATTCGACGCCAGTTCCTGTTATTTACTACTTATTTGCCACTTGTAACACATAAGCGTGATGTGTTAAACCACAAAATCTTATTATTCAATCATTTCACCTGTATCAACAGTATGGCGTCGATTCTAGACGTCACAAGACTCACAAACATTGGCAAACTGGGACAATTTTGGAACATACCCTTTACTCATTCTCCTAAATTGATACCTACTGTCATTGAAATTAATTTATTTTTATTGTTGCAGGTAATGAACAACTCAAGTGGTATTTGTCTTCCTGTCGTGGGCTTAATCTGGTTTACATTTGAAAGTGAAGGAGAGCGGCCTTAAATGTCGCTTGTTACTACCGGCATGTGGCCTTGCAAAGGTAGTGCAGTCAAGGTTAGTGTATGCGAATTTAAACTGTGCCACCGGTGATTAAGATTCAAATTGCAACTGCTAGTGCTAGACTTTTTGCCAAAGGTGGTTCAATGCCAAGGTTCTTGTTAAGTGTAAGGGCAAGTGAATTTTAACTTTATTGTATGTGATTAAGATTTAAATTGCAATTGCAGTCTGGAGATAGGAAATAGGCTCAAAGTTTTGTAGGGAGTGTAACATCAACGTCAATAAGACGTATTATTTCTTTATGCGTATTTTAAAACATAATATTCTTGCTTAATATAGAATTGTATGATATTAAAAAAAAGCCTTTATTATAGGTCTGTCGGGTTTATAAAATCAAGTTTACACTACGCAGAGAGTTTAAGTTTCTGGGTTGTTCTGCTATACGTATGTGTGCGTATCTCGCTGCAGATAGATAGACGCTAGGTTTACTAGGATGATGCACGAAAGAAGCTCCATTTTACAAAAATATTTATGTAACTTTTTACCCATTTTTGGATTGTGGCTTCTGTTTTTCTGTAAAAAAAATTCTCGCTAACGAATACAAAACTTGTATGGGATAGACAATTCGGATTGTGATGGTTGCAATACCTCAAGCCTCGTCACTGCTGTTTGTACATGCTATGTGCTCAGTTTGAAAATTCACATACAAAACGGATGAATGTTCTATACTGTTTTCACGATTTTATATGATGTTTAGGCTACACTCGGAGCGATTCAATAATAATAAGTTAACTAATTAAATGAAGATTTGAAATACTCTCCATACAAGGTGTGTTAAATTCTTCATTAAATTAAAGCTACTGTAAGCCATACACGCTACGGTCTACCGAAGAGGTCCACCTGTGCAGGTATGCCTGCGCAGGTGGACTGGAATGTCTATGGGAACTGGGAATAGACCTGTGCAGTTTTTTGGACCTACGCTGGCGACCGGAGCAAAATCGAAAATCAATTCTTTCGAGTGTCACTGCGCATGCATACCTGCACAGGTGGACCTCTCCGGTACACCGTAGTGTGTAAGGCAGACGTTAGTAATTATTAAATGGCACTGAGTGTAGTCGCAGAATAGTCAACGATTTTTGTTGCGTTAATTTTGTTTTGCTAACTTTAACGAAATTAATAATTTTCTGTTGCATTATACGTTACCTACACAAAGCACGTTGCTGCTCGTTCAGCTGCAAAAAGTATAGCTACACATATACGCTATGAATCATAAATCTACATATACCATGTTATAAGCTACACAGAACGTTATAACCTGCTCATATACCTTTACAATTTACATACACATACACACAGCTTGTAAGCTGTATATGTGTGCTGACCGTATTACGTGGCTGTTTGTTTCTGATCCGCTGCGCTGTATGTGAGGCTGGCCTCGTTAAATCCTTGCCGAGCGATCTTGAGGGCCCTCATACCCGTCTTAACTTTGAATCTGCTCGGGTGACCACACCAGAGCCTTTTCAGATCTTTCTTATGGTGAAAAAAAAATATTTTTCATATTTTTAAACAGCATGAAAATATGCCTTAATAAGGGCCTTGTTAGACAGCAGAATTCTGAGGCATTACAGCAAATATGATTTGAGTTACTTGCAAAAGTTTCTTAAATATTATCTCTATTTACATTTCATATAGTTAAGTATTGTTGTAAAGTAAAATTTTGGCTCCCGTGGGTATTCAAACAATAAGTAGGCATATATATTTCTACGCTAGTTGAATCGCGGCTTAAAAAGTCGTTTGTTAGTATAAAATTAATATGATTAAAACGTTTATATTTCAATTTATAAATAGGGTGACCTAAATAAACCTTTCAATTAAATATATTTTCCTTGTGAAAGTACATACTTAAATGTCAAGGAAAAGCCACAAGTAACTTCAATGTCAGACAGACCGCTGACAAATATTGCTTGTCAAGATCTTCAGTTTTTGCTATAAAAATACCGGCACTCGGGGACTGCCGCGGTAAAGCTATTGCATAGCATTATCAATTGATGCAATTATATATGTCTAGTCGCACGCACACAAACACCGTGCCGAATTCTGGCAACCCCGCAACGCACTGCTGAGCTGGTCGGAGTGTGCGTGTTAAGTTTTTTCTTTACGGAATTTCTTAATTCGGTCGCCGCGTTTAATGCTACAAGGATATTTAGCCGAATATCATTATCAATACTACGAGTAATACTGCCATCTGGGAAGGTGTGACTTGAGATAATGCTGTTTTGTACTTCTTTTATCATCAAAATTGTATGATAATCATCAAAGTGTCATCATTGCAACTATCTTTGGTTTAACTTTGATGTTAGCCGTTAATCCAATCCATAAAAAACAATTCTAGTAGTTTTATGATAAGGGCTGTTTAATTGTTAAAATTTATGATAAGCAACAGATTGTACAAGTTATATATGTACCAGGTACCTATTTAAAAAGCACTAGGCATTCAGCTTAATGTAATTTTAATAACTCTAACGTATTATTTAGATGTTTATCAACAAACATACTTTCTTTTTGTAATATTTTGATAGCAAAAACAATCTTCCTAAAACATTGATATGGAATGCACAAAAGTACAGCATCTTATGTAAAAGTAACACAAAAGTGTCTCACTTTAAAGTGTCCCGGCTATCCTATGTTTTATGGCCACCAATCCGCATTGAGGTATCCGTCTAGCTTAAATATTGAAAGCACAGGAGCCTTAAGCTGTATTTATATGGCTATACGTTGTGTGTTTCATCGCCAGTGTGTACAAGACCTGTTTTGGATTCATGTAGGATAAGATTACTCGGTCATAATGCTTCCCTAGTCTAGGGTTTCTCTTACATAAGAGGGATTTAAGGCTAAGTTGGGTAATAGTTACTTTATCATATTAGAAGACGTAAGTGAATGAAGCGGATAACAATTTTATAACAAAAGGGCATTTAATTTTTTATCTCATAATACAAACAAATGTAACTTATCTACTTCACCATTTGGGTTATACACAAAATCTACATTTTTTTATATTTCAATTTTGGTTCTTAATTCTTTTGTAGACGGATTAACTGTTCCATGCAATAGTGGTTCTGTTGAAGTTGAAATCTAAAATGTATTAATATAACGATATTAATCTTTTCCAAACTACGCCTCGATGTGTAAATATTGTTGTTATTAAGTGTGTATGTTAATATTTTCATATTAAAGCTATTGAATGTTTAACGTAGGCACAATTTTATAACCCTCGAATTTTAAAACACGACCGAATTAAAATGTAATTGTATCGTGAATTTCTGCGTTGCCTTTGTGCAGTTTTGTATAGCATAGTTTCGCAATGACGCTGTAACTTTCTGGCGCATTCTGTTTGAAAAATTCGCTGCACATTAAAATTGTGTTAAAAAGTTTTAATTGAGATGGATCGCGAGGGAAGAATTCACGAACTTCGTAAAAATACTCGTTATATCTATTTTTAGGTATAATTTAATCAGAGGATATTTTGGTTTATGATGAGTTTAAAAAGTAAGACCGATTCACGAGTATATCTTCTAGTGTAGTAAATAGAGTTCAATTTTAGTATCTATCTAAACAAACTACCGTGCCGCGTCGCGTTCTGTTGTAGCATAGATTATTTTGTTTTTCTTGCATCATATTACCCTATTTAGTATTTTTCCATGTAATTATGCTACCAGCGTTTCTTAAACAGTTTTGACGACCCCAAAAAAGGAAGTTTTGTCTGAGTTAATTGTGTCCACGCTGCAGCTAGGTGTCTGATGACATTTCTATTTACGCATCGACCACTTTGAAAATGCTTGTATCTATTTCTCTCTCTTTTAATAATGCTATCTCCTTTTCACGTTATATTATTATATAGTAAGTGTACGCGGTATGTAGTTCGGTAATTGTCTCTATCAATTTGTAGGTCACATATAAATGAGCCTAATTAGTGTCAATTAATACTGTGTGCAGGACACGTATAATTAGAGAAAATTATTGAGGCCTGGTGCTGTGTGCAGAATGTGTGTAATTGCTGAAAATTGTTAAGGCTGAGTGATGTGTGCGATATGTGTAATTGCTGAAAATTATTGCCTAACAGAGCCTAGACTATTGATAGATTTTTTAATTAGTGGCAGGTCTACATTAATTAGATAAGAGCAAAAAGAAATTAGGGTTCACGTATGAAATTAATCCGTCGATCGGAATTTCTCGGAATTGCCATTGTATTATGGCGCCTCTTCACAATCGGCGATCATAAGCGATTACGCGCGAGCACGATTGTGTAGAGGGGCTACTCGCCTGTAGTCGGCCATGATTGTCCATAGTCGCCGTCGTGATCGCCGCGATCGGTGACTTGTCGGTTTTTTTGGCACGCATCAAAGGGAATCGCGTGTAGTCGGCAGCGCGTGCCCACACGATCATTCATTCACCGGAGGACAGCGGAGCCGAGCGTACGTCCGTCGCGTCGGCTTCTATACTTATTATAAAACAAAGTCGCTTTTTTTTCCCTCATGTCCCTTTGTTCCCTTTAATCTTTAAAACTACGCAACGGATTTTGATGATTCTTTCAGTGTTAGATAGCCCATTTATCGAGAAAGGTTATAGGCTATATTTTATCACGCTAAGACTAATAGGAGCGAAGAAATAGAGGAAAATGTGAAAAAAACGGGGAAAATTATTTGAAAGGGCTAACTTGAACGCGCTAATCTCAGGAACTACTGGTCCGATTTGAAAAATTATTTTAGTGTTAGATAGCCCATTTATTAAGGAAGGCTATAAACTATATTTTATCACGCTAAGACTAATAGGAGAATGTGGAAAAAACGTGGGAAATTATTCGAAAGGTTCTCGCGAACTACTGGAGCAATTTTTATGTTATTAGGCACATATAAGAAGTAGACCACGTGAAGGACCATAGGCTATCGATTTTAATCATTTTTTCAGTGGCTATATTATATTTTATACCCGTGCGACGCCGGGGCGGGTCGCTAGTTTGTTTATAAAATAAAAGTTAGTGCAAGTGCAAAACCATGGCTACTGGGTGGTCAAATAAGGAGACATTTAAGTTCATAGAACTTTATCAAAACCACCCAGTAATATGGAATCCCAAACATAAATTTCACAAAGTTTAGTTAAAATTTAGTATGTAACTACTTAGATAGGTATTTATTTATCGTTATTATGAAGTTTACAATACAGGGTTACTGGTATTGGTAATAACCTTTTAAGGGTGGTTTTAGTACATCTATACCAACAACTTTTATTCTACGACTTTTGGAAATTCGCGAAAAAAAAATCAGCTGTTCCATACATTTTGTCGAAAATTTTCCATACTTTTGTATGGAACAGCTGATTTTTTTTCGCGAATTTCCAAAAGTCGTAGAATAAAAGTTGTTGGTATAGATCTACTTAAACCACCCTTAAAAGGTTATTACCAATACCAGTAACCCTGTATTGTAAACTTCATAATAACGATAAATAAGTACCTATCTAAGTCAAACACCTCCACGTCCATCTTGATGGCTTGCCGCTCAATGAATGAACGCGGACGATCGTGTGGATGCTTGCACGATGATCGTGGCGATTACCTTGCCGATCACAGGCGATCAACGAGTGCCGATCATCGCCGATTGTGAAGAGGAGCCATTATATATTGTTGTCGCGATCACCGGTGCTCGCGCGGAGCTTGATGGGTTAAATCAAACGCTGTGATCAAACATTTCATAATTCAGGATATGATGTACCTAACGTACTCATATATTTTATAAAAAAAAACCTTTATGAGTAATGCTATTGAGATAAGTATTATTTTCAAAGTGAAAACGGCCACAAACAATAGAAGTGACCACAATAACTTTTGGCCACTAGATTTGGACTAAAGTAGTTTTATATTACGCTGTGGTTTTATGCAAAACAGACGATGTTTAAAAAATATTAAGATGGCGTATGCTATCCTTATCAGATATTATATTGCTTAGGCTGCATTAATATGCGTCCGCCCGAACGCGCGGTTAGGCGGCTACACCGCCAGATTACAAGCGAATTTATGTAACGATTTATTTGTGTTTGCTTGTGATTTGATCTCGCGCTGTAGCCGCTAAATCGCGCGTTCGGGAGGACGCATATAAAACTAGCCTAAAGGTACAAGTTTGAAGAACATGAAGTTGCAGCAGACGACGTGTCGTCGCGGCACTACTGGTTTCTATGTATTTCTATGAAAGTGTCGCTAGCTGCGCAGGGTATTTCATAGAAATACATACAAACCAGTACGGTAGTGTCGCGACGACACGTTGTCTACGGTTACTTCAGGTCGGTCGTCCGCTGTGTCGTCCGCTGCCAACCGGCACCTTTACATTAATAATTTTCCGCTTATCTCCTAGTAATCATACCATCCCAAAGGTAATGCACAAACTTCAGTCACTAAACCCAAGCTGTAAAGTAAATGAAGTTCGACAGAAGCGATTACTTGATACACTCTGTAGTTCAGCTCGCCCCTATTACAAGGTGATAAAGTTCAAAGTTTTTACTACGAGACTAGTTTAACACTAGTCTCGTAGCAAATAAGGGTTAATTTGCGAGTTCAACAAGTTACAAGTCCCTTGTTTGTGGAGGCTGTTGTTGAAACACAACTTTATGGAATGGTATTTTTCATTAATTGCTGAAATTCAAGTGCTAATGACCGACGAATTTTACACAAGTGCGTCAGAAGGGTTATGTTTTTCCAATATATTATGCCATACTGGTACTAGTGCCTAGAGCCAATTGGAGAGTTAATCTTGAAAGAGACACGATGTAATAAACTAAAAGCAGTCGGATCTTTTTGCATATTTTTTTAAAAAACATAATATATTTATGCATAATAAAGAAGAAGGTTTGTCTGTTCGTTTGCATCAAGTAAAGGCCTAAAAATCACTTGACGGAATTTGATAATACGGCTGTAGTATTTTTTTTTATTTAATAAGGGGGCAAACGAGCAAACGGGTCACCTGATGGTAAGCAACTACCGTCGCCCATGAACACTCGCAACATCAGAAGAGCTGCAGGCGCGTTGCCGGACGTATAGTTAACGTACAGTTCGCCATGACGAAAAACTTGCTATTATGATACTTTTTATCACAAAAATCTATATAGATCCGTAAATTTGATTATGCCAGTACAAAATATAATTATTTTGTTTAGTATAATATATAATACAAAAATTGTCTTATACAACTCAGATTCAAAGCCTCCATACTCGGTTCACGTACAATATGCTACTTAGGAATTTGCATTTTACCGCACAATACAGTAACTAAGTTTCCTTTGAAGTTCGGTCCCGTAAGTCACACTCAAGTATCGCGAGTTGTATCTCCCTCAATTAGTTATATTATGACTCATTAATTTCGCTAACTTTGTTAGATTGAATCCTTTGAAAGTTTAATAGAATTGAAGTGGAGTAGAATGAGTACATCAATAAATTGAATTCAACAATTTATTGATGTACCCAAAGATTTCAAAAGAATCAAAACTGATGTCAGGGTACGAATAATAATGTGGTAGGAGAAATATTTATAGAAGAAGAAAAAAAGCATTCAAAATGCCAAAGTTCCCAATGGCCATTTAAGGGCGTTCCCTCCGGAGATTCCGTAATTAACCGTATTTAAAGCCTTATAAACTCAAAATCTGAAATCTACAAAGTTATAGTAAAAATACAGCAATAATCTTCAGTATATCAACATTCCTGTCCCCGTTTTAAATTTTCTATTTTTGTTTATTATACTCATGATATCAGCTTCCAAAGTAATACCAATTTATTAAAATTCAAGCATACATTCAGCATCTCCTTAGTATTTACAAATTACTTTTATTTGAAACACACGCCAATAGATCGACAATATCATAAACTACATATTCCCCGTTTTAATTTTTTGATGAAAAGATAAGTAAAAATAATAGGGTTTTGGCGCGATCTCGGCAACGCGGCATATGGCCAAGGTCGTTTGCTCGGGGGACGGCCTTAAATTAGAACTTCTATTTTTTAAGCTTTCGTAGCACTGCACCGTAGCGTTCGTAGCACGCTACGTAGCACGTAGCGGTTGTTACTACGCACTACGTAGCGTTTATAGTAGAAGTGCCTTTTCCTTATTATAAACTAGCGACCCGCCCCGGCGTCGCACGGGTATAAAACATATAGCCATTGAAAAAATGATTAAAATCGATAGCCTATGATCCTTCACGTGGTCTACTTCTTATCTGTGCCAAATAACATAAAAATTGCTCCAGTAGTTTGCGAGATAAGCCCTTTCAAATAATTTCCCCCGTTTTTCCACATTATCTTATTAGTATTAGCGTGATAAAATATAGCTTATAGCCTTCCTCAATAAATGGGCTATCTAACACTGAAAGAATTTTTCAAATCGGACCAGTAGTTCCTGAGATTAGCGCGTTCAAGTTAGCCCTTTCAAATAATTTCCCCCTTTTTTTCCACATTTTCCTCTATTTCTTCGCTCCTATTAGTCTTAGCGTGATTAAATATAGCCTATAACCTTCCTCGATAAATGGGTTATCTAACACTGCAAGAATCATCAAAATCCGTTGCGTAGTTTTAAAGATTAAAGGGAACAAAGGGACATGAGGGAAAAAAAGCGACTTTGTTTTATAATAAGCATAGATTAATAAATAATTACAATATAGGATTTAACAAAACTAAGTCACTGTCAAAGTAGCAGCGCTGAAAGAGCAATTTTTTTATTTGTATGGGCAAGCGTCATGCATATACCCATACAAAAGTGAAATAACAAGTTACTCTTTCAGCGCCGCTACTTTGACAGTGAACTCTTATGTCAGGAACACATCCACCCCCTAAACTAAAGTATTATCACTTATTTTTGTTACACCATGTAGTTATTTGTAATGTAATTTCTTTCTGAAATTATAAAATTACCTGTATTTATTTAATTAAAATAATACAGTTATTTTACGAAAAAATACACGAAAGGATCGCCAAGCACAAATCGACTTTTTATATATTTTTTAATTTACTTAGTATGTTGAATATACGAAATATTTGTGTATAGAACTGTGAAAATTATTTAATCTCATTACATGGACTAATCATGACCGTTCAGGAAAGGGCGCAATTTCACTCTCCGTTTGATGTGAGCCCTCATTAGACTGGTTCTTTCATTTTTACGGACCGGAAAATTAGCCGTTGCTTAGATGTTTCTACTTTCTGGCGTGTTTTGTACAGTAACTCACGGCCTTCATCAAATTCTTGAAGATACAAACTATTTTCAACTGGAAGTGTTTTAGTAAAAACGAACAAATATGTAGCAAAAATGTTTTATTTTCGTTGAAAATTATTAAAGATAGAAATCAATAACGCGTACAGTAAAAATCTTCTGAATACAACTGCCAGCGTTGTGCATGCTTAGTTACTTTTTGTCTGAAATCTGCTGTTTTACCCATAAGTTATCTGGTCCTTACGCATAGCAAGGATGAAGTGGGTAATGGGTATTCATCTAACATTTTACAGCATTAGAACAATTACTTATTTTTTTCTTACAATTTGAACAAATATTGTAACTTACCTACTTTTTCATCTAGCTAATATATTATCTAGCTATATAGGTACAAAAAATCCACATTTTTATTTTAAATCATTTTCCAGGTCCTAAAGCCTCCATTAAAAATACATTTAAGAAATTTAAAAAAAACCCCGCCAAAAAACTTTAAAAAGTAATGAAATAATATTTACTCACTTTAAGTTTAAATAATTCCTAAGTGTAAAGTAATATTTTAGTCCATAATTGTTGTCACGGCGTGTCGGGGGACCGCCAAGTAAACTACGACAACAGCGACTTTTGCTTTTGTATCGCCAAGTGCCCAAGTTGCTGATTGTCTCGATTCGGTTCGCTGTGAACTGACCCTTAAACTATAATGTTATGTGAAATCAAACATGTATATGAGCGGTCCCCCGACACACCTTGACAACAATTATGGACTAAAATATTACTTTACACTTAGGAATTATTTAAACTTAAAGTGAGTAAATATTATTTCATTACTTTTTAAAGTTTTTTGGCGGGGTTTTTTTTTTAATTTCTTAAACTTATTTTATTTCATGCTTTTTAAACTTATGTTGGTTATAGTGCAGAATAATATGCAAAGAACACCGTCTATGATCATCCTCTTGGATGAGCCCGTCAATATGAGCCCAAAAATGAAACCTCTACTTTGGGTTCATACGGAGCTCAGCTTCTATAGAATCCAGATGCTGCAGCAGCAGCATGCAAATATTTACTGTTTATCTACGATTTACTGACTGTCGCAATTAAATTGAGCCCAAACACGAAACCTCTGCTCTAAGTTGGTGAGGAGTTGGGTATCTTATTGATTACCAGGTGATGCTGCAGCACCAGGTCAACTTACTATTGACGTTGCTAAGTTGCTAACGGCCTTTCACGAACCAGATAAACCGCGATATTCCAGCACTGAGCAGGCTGATGATGATGAACTATAACTAAGAACACTCTCGATCATGTCAGCTTTCGAACAAAAAACCTAGATCAAAATCGGTCCACCCGTTTGGATGCTACGATGCCACGGACAGATACACACACAAACAGACAGACAGACACGTCAAACTTATACTCGTAACACCCCTCTTTTTTGTCGGGGGTTAAAAAAAAACGACAGTTTTCAAATTCTTAATTACCCATTTCATCCACCCATGTCTTCAAATATAAAACTGTGGATTTTTTTGCATATCTAATATTTTGTGAATTGCACGAAGCACTCATCAAGTAATCAGTTATTTGTAAAGGTAGATAATTTACTGAATAACTAGTCTAGTCCTATGGCAATAACAGATAAAATAATAAGGCGCCAATGGGGATTGTCCATTTTTTTTAATTGTGCCCATTACAAAAACATTTCGAGGAATAAAGTCAGTGATCGTTATTCGGTATATAAATTCAAAAAATATCCATTAGTTACTTATATTTTTAAACAAATATGTTTAACCTTAGTTTGACCTTCAATGACGTTATCACTGGAAGCCATACGTTAAATTAGCAATAAACTCGACCAACATTACGTTTTGAACTTTTGGTATGCTTCTTGAATCATTTTTAACATAAATAAGATAACTTGCATTCATATAACACCTTGTTGATACTTGACAATGCTTTTTTTTTTAATTTTTATGTATTCATTGCTGCCGGCCGCCGATGATGACGTCATAGATCCAAAATCTTTAAAAAAATATTTTGAAAAAACTAGCCAATAAATTAAAAAAATATTTAATTTATATTCTTAAAATACCTTATTTCAACGAAAAAAAATATAAAAAGTACATGTGATTTTTTTTGGACAATGCCCATTCAAAAGCAAGAAAATGTAGTATATTATTCAAAAATAACATACTGCAGTCCAGTTACCTGTGGAAAGGCGCAACCTATTTACCGCGAGAGCCGCGTCGTTAGCGCTTCTCATTTTACATTCACTTGGAAATTTCAGAAATACTTAAAATATCGCTTTGACTAACGGACGGGTATAACACTATTATATTCATATTTTTAAATGATGTTATCTGATGTTTAAATAATTCTACGCTTCTTATAGCATTCTTATAAAAAGCAGGTAGACATTATAATTCTCTTATCTATACTTATAAAATTACATGTCCTGACTGACTTACTGACTGACTGACTGACTGACTGATTCATCATCGCTGAGCAAAAACTGTTAAAGTTACAGCCACGAAATTTGGTGAGTAGGGTTGTTTTATGAAGTAGACACCCATTAAGGAAGGAATTTTGAAAATTTTACCCCGAAGGGGCTGAAATTGGGGTTGAAAGTTTGAATGAAAGTCCGTTATTTCTTGAGTTAGAAACATGAAACTTTATTTTTGGGTTACTGATTAAAAATGAATGGATATGTATTTAAGCGTTTTTGGAAATTCTACCCCCAAGGGGGTGAATTTGGGGTTGAAAGATTGAATGAAAGTCCGTTATTTCTTGAGTTAGAAACATGAAATGTTATGTTTGGGCTACTGATTAAAAATGATTGGATAGGTGTTTAAGCGTTTTTGGAAAATCTACCCCCAAGGGGGTGAAATTGGGGTAGAAACTAGAAAGTTTCAATGAAAGTTCGTCATTTCTTGAGTTAGAAACATGAAAGTTTATTGACGTTTGCGTTTGACGTTTGCTTAAATAGGGTCCCGTTTTTACCCTTTGTAATAAGGAACCACAAAAAGGGGAAAACTATCCATCTTTGTTATTATACTATGTTAACGCGGACGAAGTCGCGGGCAACAGCTAGTAACATATAAACTATCAAAAGTAATAATTTATTATAATCACAATATCATAGTCAGTATAATATGTTTGTTTTTGGTGACTTCTTTGCTGCCGGTTGGGCACTTAAAAATATTTTTAAAATTTATAAGAATGAAGGCTTAGTTCAGTTAACATATTTAGTGTAGTATTTGAGTTAATTTATAGCATTAGTCTAGCACGAGTCGGCACACGAGTACCGAAAACTATTCCACCTCAATTTTTTTATGCGATCCTCTTCAAATTGCCCTCCTGATGATATAAATGCATGTTGCCATGGCGCAACCCGGTGCCATATTGTTTAAACAAACATTGTTTAAACAATTGCAAGGAATTGTTATTTTTCAACCGGACAATTTTTTTTATATTATTTATTGAAATTCCAATAAAAAAGGTAATATGACTTTTCACGATAAAGTTAATATTTTTAAAGATATTAATGTTTAAAGGTTCGAAAAATCTCAAATTTGGGTACTTTCGTCCCACGAAAAACATATTAAAACAAATAATAATGTCTAAGTAATATATTTTTTAAATTCTATGTACAATAGTTAATAATATTGTTAATAGAGATTTTAAAAAATTTCATTGTTTATATCTTTTTTTTATTTTAGCAAAAGTAGACAAAAATTTGTGTTTTTTGTATGGGAACCTTAAACATTTACTTTATTTTAATTTTATTATAAATTATTAAAGTACAAATATAATAAAGGATTTTGTGAAAATTTCAAATGCCTAGCTGTTACTATTATTGATTACGAGCAAAAAATGCCAAAAAAATCACGTTTCTTGTATGGGAGCCTCCCTTAAATGTTATACTTTATTTTATTTTTAGTATTTGTTGTTATAGCGGCAACAGATATACACAATCTGTGAAAATTCCAGACGTCTATCATCAGGAGGGCAATTTGAAGAAGAGGATCGCATAAAAAAATGAGGTGGAATAGTTTTCGGTACTTATGCGCCGATTCGTGCTGGACTACATAGCATACATTACATTATACTATAACAATACAAACAATATTATTGTTATAGTATAACGTATGCTATATTTGGGCACACTTCCGCAGTCTAAATCCGTTATTCCGAATTTAGCAGTCGCCAGAAGTGATCTGCGAAATAAATGGAAGTTGTCACGGCGCTGATTCTGATTTATGACTGTATGACGCGGACGGACGGACGGACGTACATAATGTGCCTATACATGGCAACATCGCCCTAATAGTATTAGAGAAATTTGGTTCGGTTTTTTTTATAAAAAAGGGGCAAACGAGCAAACGGATCACCTGATGAAAAGTAACTTCCGTCGACCATGGACACTCGCAACATCAGAAGCGCTACAGGTGCGTTGCCGGCCTTTTAAGAGGGAATAGGGTAGGGTAGGGTAGGGAAGGGAATAGGTAGGGGATATGGCTTCCGGTAAACTCACTCGGCGAAACACAGCGCAAGCGCTGTTTCACACCGGTTTTCTGTTTGCCCGTGGTGTTTCCCGGTCGAGCTGGCCTTTCATGCCGAAGCATGGCTCTAGCATGGCTCCGGTTATGTTAAACGTAGAGAACAGATCTCATCTAACATTGATTTGACATACCCAGACCAAATGGTGTAGGTCCGCTATCTGCCTATGAATCAGTTTCTCTGATTACGTTGTTAATTATAAGGGCCTGTTTCACCACTTCCTGATAAGGCTATCCACCACTTTACTTGACAGATAGAGTATGGAGAATCTGACAAATAAGTATATCTGGCACTTTATCAGGAAGTGGTGAAACAGGCCCTTAGTGTTTTTTGTAATCTTCCGTTTTGCACTGTAGTTATTTCAAGTTTAAGTTTTAGTAACAGCATCCTTCAAAGAGATATGACAATTACTTAATTTTAAATTAAGATTTTAACATAAACTTCATACATTTTCTGTCAAACTTAACTCAAATCATTTAAGTCTTCATTGAAGTTAAGTTACATCTATCGAGTACGGCTGATAGATCCACGTACCGAGAACACGTCCTTGTTTGTCTCATCGATAACCACAGGATTAATAACTTAATTGATTACATTAGAGCCTGTATAATCGACACGTGTCTGCTATACAAGCTAAATTGCTTATCGTTACTGAGGCTGGATTTATATGTGTTCGCCCTACGAATAATAAGAAGTAAGGAAGAGTAACTGTGTAAAAGAATATGTCCACGAGTCTACAAAATGAGACCTGAATACATACATACTTTATGCATGTATGGGAGTTAGGAGTACGTTTCCTTAAGGCACTATATTGAAGAAACTGTCCTTTTTGACGTAATACTATAGGACTCTCAGAAATGTTACAAATCTGGTAATGAGATATACATAATATTATCTTCATAGCCTTATCTAGGTTTGAGAAGAACTAGAAACACGATTAATGTATTTTGCCTCGATACATTTAATTTTCGAAACGACCTTAAAAATACGAAATTTGAAGATTATTTTTAAACGAAAATAGATGTATTGTTGGAAATTAGTCTAATTGATAGACTTTGCAACTCAAAATCGTATAGAAGAATTTTGCTTAAATGCTCCTAGTTATTTTTTAAATGATTATAATTACGTTTTTTCGCATGTTTTCCGAGCGAGCCGATAGCTTCTGGCCGCAGCGTATTCACGACTTTATAGTCATACAAATTAAGTATAAAATTGCCCTTACGGTAAAATTACTTTCGATATAGCGCCTTAATTTTTATTATTCGTAGCCTCCGTCCGAATGCGCGGGTGCTACACCAAATTACAGCGCGATCGTGCCTTTCAAATAAATCGTTACATACATTTGCTTGTGATCTCGCGGTGTAGCGGCCAAACCGCGCATTCGCGCGGACGCTTTTTCTAACCTAAAATTCGCATGCTAAATTAGTTTTGATATTAACTAAAGTGTACCCGGCGAATCGAGACGGTAGCAGTCATTGACCCCCTGTCGAAAAACTTGTCATATTGCATCTTTTTCTATAATAAACCGCGATTGACAATGAAGTGTCAGATGTTTCTAGTCTAAGGGCGATATCGTATTTTGCATACTCTATTTGAACTGAATATGAAGCATATTATCACTACGAACTAATAAAAAGCTGGAGATTATCATTCTAAGACTTACCAAGAGGTTTTCCGATGAATCTTTAATAATCTGTGTCTTTTTAAGAGGTAATTTTTTTCTTAAATAATCTGACAACAATGTGAGAATTTTTCATTTAGCGCTTTGACTAAAAAGGTCAATTTATTCGCCGAGTACACTATACTACATAATACACATACGTTTCTACAACCAAACTTTTCTTCTAATATTACAAAAATTCGCACACTAAATTCGGTATTGGGCATTAACTCCTACTTAAATTTGCAGAAAAAAGAATGGCCCGTTAAAATGCCAGGCTTTAAAGATTGAAACGGCTTTCAGATACAAATAAACAATGTGAATCGCCAATAAATACTGGGAGTAGCGCGTCCGTCGTCCGTCACTGCTAATGTTGGGCTATTGACCAGGGGTTCGATTGTAATGTTTCGAAAGTCACTTCGATCGCTAGAGCCTGTCTCTCTCGCACATGCTACAGCATAATATTACTGTGTGCGCGCGAGCAAAGAACTACGAATAATAAAAACTAACGAAGAGTGGGCTCCATTCCACCGCGGCGCACGGAGAGGCTACGCACGTGCGTCAAGCTTCGCTTTGTAAGAAAATATATGTGGCTGTGTCCACTGCAACCCACGGACACGCTACGCACGAATTGTGTCAAGTCATAGAAATAAATCCGTGCACGTCCACGCGTGCGCGTGGCCGTGCACAGCGTGCGCAGCGGTGGATAGTGATGAGCAAAGCAAGACCAAGACCAAGACTCGACCAGTCTTGGTCTTGGTCTTGGTCTTGCTTGTGCAGTCTTGGTCTTGGTCTTGCTTGTGCAGTCTTGGTCTTGGTCTTGCTCAAATCTGTCTGGTCTTGGTCTTGCACGCCTAGTCTTGGTCTTGGTCTTGCAGAAAGCAAGAATCTTGCAAACATTTTTCAAAACTTTTTGTAAACGTTTTAATTTTCTCGAAAATACATTTTCAATCCTAAATTATTGACTAGATACATGATCTTATCTTAACTTGTTGATTCAATTTGATTTAATGATTCTTAAATTGAAAATACTAATAAAAAGTCGAGAGCCAACTCAGCATAGGCTGATCTTTTAGCGGCAATAATGTCCTGAAAATTTTGAAAAATAAGAACTTTCCCTTGGATTTCTTCTAAAGTATTTTTAGGGTTCCGTAGCCAAATGGCAAAAAACGATACCCTTATAGATTCGTCATGTCTGTCTGTCTGTCCGTATGTCACAGCCACATTTCTTCGAAACTATAAAAGCTATACAATTGAAACTTGGTAAGTAGGTGTAATCTGTGAACCGCATTAAGATTTTGATACAAAAATAGAAAAATCATTAAAAATTGTAGGGGTCCCAATAGGTACAACTGAAACAAAAGAAATTTTTGGAACGAAGTTCCTTATCGTGTGTTCCGAAAGGGGGGTTTTTGACCGACACTTTTTGCCACAGATATAGATCAAGATAGATGCGGTATCTATCTTGATCTATGTCTGTGCTTTTTGCTATAGTTGTAAGCCGTGCAGCGTGCGCGTCTTTCTCTGTCTGTCTTTGTATCTCTCATAGAAAGCATTTTTTGTTTTTTTTAAAGTGTATACAGGGTTTTTGTACCTATGATAATGTTGTTAGTATTTAATAGAAGGTGGGTATATTACCTTCTATTATTTAATAGACACTACACTAACATAGGTTAAGTTATTGATTGTTACTAACACATTTACTAATATTTTTATGGGCCGTTAGCCTGAAATAAATATATTTTTTTAAATTTTATTTTTTTAATTACGTTTCCTTAATTTTTATTATTCGTTGCGCAACAGCGATTCTCACGCCTCGAATGTCACTTCAATCGCTAGCTGTCTCTCTCGCACATGCTACAATTATTATTGTGTGCGCGCGAGTAAAGATAGCCTCGAAGCAATTTTCGAATTATGAGAATTGATGCTCAGATCACAAATAAATTACGCTGATACAATTCACTGAGAACGTTGGTCGGCCATTTGTATATTTTTCAAATAATCGACATTAACTGCCTATTATTCAGCAATTTATTAGGTATCCTTGCCGTCTAAATATAAGTAGGGACTCCTTGATTGTCATGAAAAAATCTGCAACGTATTGTTGTCAGTCATCGAGGGATTAAATTTAGTCTAAAGGTATACACATGTCAAACTATGATGTTCACTCATTATTTTTAAATTGATATTTTTTGTTTTCAAAGTTGTTTGACATTTCCGTAGCATCACTTACACATTTAATATCACACAGCCTATTAAATATCCGACATAAAAACTTCCTCCAACTAGATGGATCTAAAAACAGGTACGTCTGAGGCCGAATATGTTGAAGGAAATTTGCCACCGAGTTATTTCCGCTTAGAAAATACGGGAAATGAAGTGGGAACGGCACTGAACGGGATATTTCGCTTCAGATTAAACTTTAAGATTAATGGACATTCATTTGAAATCTTTTGACTGTTTGGGCATTCCGTTTTAATGTATTGCGGGGTTTTTTAACTGTATGGCAGAAGGGCCTAGAAATGTTGTTTCCGGAAACAATATTATGTATTATGTTTATTAATACATTAATACGTACGAGTACGTACGGCTCACGCGATGTGCTAAAATAAAAGTACTATTTTGTTGAAATTCTTTTTGTTGTTGAATTGCGAGCACATGTTAATTCATAATAATTCAACCACTTCTGTGTGTTCTTTTTAGGGTTCCGTAGTTAATGATAAAAACGGAACCCTTATGGTTTTGTCACGTTCTTCTCACTGTCTATCCGTATATCAAAGACACTTTAGTGAGTTTTGATCTCTTTAAATGTTAAAACATTTTAATGCAAATGCAAACCGGTCGAGCGGTAAATTAGTCTATAGTGTACGTATTGCCTGCTATAAATAATGTGTCTTTATGAAGTTTTCTGAAAACTCTCGAATCGTCAGTAATTACTCTAGGTAAACAATATTCAATCAAGATTACTTTTCAATTAGATAGAAACTTACAAACGATAGAATATTGCCGATTCAAAAGAAACTTACGTATTAAGCTATAACCTAAATATATATTTTTTATTAATTTGTTTCGAGTTCTCAAAGCATTAAAACTTACGTCTAAAAAGTTTTACAGATCGACTCGTTAACACGTCATAAGCAACTTTTTATAGAAATAATTCTAGTTAAAGAACTTTTATAGCACTCTTTGCTCTTCAAAATATTACAGAAATATAATAAATCAAATCTTCACTCGATATGATTTGATGATTTGAAGAGAGTTGAGATTTTCATTATTGAAGTGGAACTGTGTGATATTTAATTTTAAAACTTTTAGGTACTTTTTTTTCATAACGATTGTTTCAGTTAATGCTCATATAGATAAACTATTTTTTCCATACTGGGTTATTTTGCATACCGTTGAGTTAATTTTTGATTCGCTGTAATTAAATTCAGTGTTGCGTATAATCTTGTGTTGTATTCAGTTTTAACCCATCAGTCGTGGCAAAACGAGACACAATAGCTTTTTCATTGTTATCGCGGCCGGATGTGGCCGCTTGGGGCTTCATGAATTAAAAAGGAAACCTTTATGTTTTTTTGTCTTTATTGCAGATATACCTTTTAAGAATAATAATAATATACCCTAGAAAGGTATAAAGGGACACAAACACACCTTAGAGTATTATCATTTTGTTTTGTTACATACATTAAAATACAATTTAAAATACGTGATACGTTAAATGATTTTAGTGAAATTAGCACTTTTATTCCAACTTCCGAAATGTGAGCACAAAATTTTAATTTCAACCTTCAGGTAAAAATAAAAAACATCTTCAAGGAGGGTAGTTAGAAATTTAATAGCGAGCGAAGAGTCTCTCAAAAGCTAAAAGGGTTCATGATTAATTACACTGAAGGCTTATAATATTATAATTAAATTTATAAGGATCCAATTACTTTTAAACTGAGTGCCTTTGTAATGGACTTATTGATTCCTTGTGTTTACATTGTCTTATCGATATTGGTGTGGGCGAGCTATTTTTGAACTTATTTAAAGGCGCAGGTTGGGATATGATGGATCACAATGATTGCCACAAGCTGCGAGGCTGTTTATAACACGATCAATCGACAGCGAACGGCAATCATGGACAACTATTTCCCTAGTTAATGGAATCAGGCGTTACTTTGCGGAAATCCAAAGCTTAAAATTTAGTTTGTTATTATTTTTAGCAATATTCCGCGAAATAAACTTCCACCTTTAAGTAAATGAGTGAGTGCACGCATAGGCATGCGTACAGCACCTCCCTCCTCCCACACTGCCTATGCGTACACTCGCATGCAAGAACTTGCAAACACCACCACCACACAAGCAATAATGTTGGCAAATCCGTGCAAGGCCCCTCACCACCATGCAGGTTGAAAGCCTCGACGCGCGTTTCGCTCCAACGCCGGAGCATCCTCAGGATGTGGACTCTACGAACAACGTGTGACGTAGTGAACGTAGTAGAATGACCAAACTTGCTTGACTACGTCACCGCTTATTAATATGTTCGGGGGTACTGGTAAGGGTAGTGGGGGTAGTGGGGATAGTAGCGGGGCTCGATAGGGTATAAAAGGCGGTGTTTTGGCCGGTGGCGGCACTTGACGGACGTTGTTCGTAGAGTCCACATCCTGAGGATGCTCCGGTGTTGGAGCGAAACGCGCGTCGAGGTTTTCAACCTGCATGGTGGTGAGGGGCCTTGCACGGATTTGCCAACATTATTGCTTGTGTGGTGGTGGTGTTTGCAAGTTCTTGCATGCGAGTGTACGCATAGGCAGTGTGGGAGGAGGGAGGTGCTGTACGCATGCCTATGCGTGCACTCACTCATTTACTTAAAGGTGGAAGTTTATTTCGCGGAATATTGCTAAAAATAATAACAAACTAAATTTTAAACTATTTCCCTGTAAACGTTCGTAATCGCTTTTATTTTTAAAGCCGGTAAAATTTACGACTACTGCGGGATTACGTTTTGCCAACAGTTGTTTCAAAATTCTAGTATACCTAAAATGATTTTTTGTCGACCTACTTAAGTTTAAGAATAGGTACGTGCTCATTCTCAGAACTATTATGCAAAAAGGTACGGCGACATGAGGCAATATGCAATATTTTTCCTTAAGGTGGAATTCTAAAACTTTTCCCCACCGCATCTCCGGACCGAATCTAAATGTTCGAAATTTCGAAACCACTCGAAGCTGCGCGAATCGATATTCCGAGACGGAACCAGGAAACGGAAATATGTATGTCAAAGAGGGTAGGGGTGAGGTTTTGGCATTATTTGCATGGCGTTAATAGATTTAACCCATCAGTCGTGGCAAAACGAGACACAATAGCTTTTTCATTGTTATCGCGGCCGGATGTGGCCGCTTGGGGCTTCATGAATTAAACGAATCGTTATGGTGCTCCCAGACAGAAGTTATATAACGTTATAAAACATTGTGTAACACGATAACATTTTATAACATCGTGTAACATACGCTACAACATGTCAAAAAATTAACGTGTGTTTTGTTATAATTTGTTAAAAAATGTTAGATAAAAATGTTATCTAACGCTATATAAATTCTGTCTAGGAGCACCTTTATGCCTTTGTCACACGTAGCCAGTTGAGAGGCGAGACAGTGCTCTCGGCCAAGCACTCGGTATGTTTTGTACAGATGTGCTCGGTCGAGGCCACTGTCTCGGCAATCTACTCGGTAGGTGAAAAGGCTTAGATCCTTAAAGTTTAGGACAGGCCTCGTGTACTACCTTTGGTCACTGTACTCGGTATGTCACTTAGGAATAATAAAACTTTTTGCCAAGTGATGCCAAAGGTCTACCGGCTGTAAACTGTGTTGTATTTTTAACCCCCGACAAAAAAGAGGGGTGTTATAAGTTTGACGTGTCTGTCTGTCTGTCTGTCTGTCTGTTTGTCTGTCTGTGTTTGTATCTGTCCGTGGCATCGTAGCATCCAAACGGGTGGACCGATTTTGATCTAGTTTTTTTTAGTTATCGAAAATAATTATTTTGATCCACCTTTCTCATGACCCATAGTGTGTATAATTTATTTTCCCTTAACTGTTACTTCAGAATAGTGGCTTGAATGACAAGCTCAAAACATTGTATAACTATAGTTGTATAGTATACAACTAACAAACTAATTAAAAGTACTTTAGGGTGTGTATGTGTTCCTTTTATAGAGTCACTGTAAAAAAGATAAAGAAGCAGCGCTGAAAGGGGAAATTTTTTTTGTGATTTGAATGAGCAAGCGCCTGAGCGCGGCGTCATGAATTTTTCCATACAAAAGTGAAAAAAAAATATTATTTCAGCGCTGCTACTTTCACAGCGAACACTATATAGGAGACGATACAGTTTATACACACTCTGACCTCTGAAACATTATCACTTAGTTTTGTTACTGCCTGTACAGTGTAGAGTTATTATATTTTGTAAGGGTGGTATTTAAATTTTGCTACAAAGAACTATATTTTGACTGTATTCACACCTATACACACAAGAATATCAAAAGGATTGTTTACTGTAGTTTACCAAATTTTTACGGTAACTGTCAATAAAATTTTGATAAACCGTGTCACCGTGTCAGCTCGCGTCGACACGAAAGATTCATTTTATTATTTTTCAGTTCACCGCTTCATGTCACTATCGACGTATTCATGTATGTTCAGCTTAACGTGCGTAAAAGTTTAACGTAGATAAGTATTACGACATAATATAAACTTTCATACAGGTTCCTAAAAGGAAAACATAAAAAGAGTATGTCTGACCAACTTCAATGAAATTCGGTATGTGGATACTTTGATTCCTTGAAATATGGGATAGTTTTATCCCGGAGAAAATTACGATTCGTGATTAACGAATTTCGGTAGAAACGGAGTTGCGATCGTCATATAGCAATAATATAACCCTTCATTGATTTTATACTTTAAATTCTAATTCGGCTAACTAACAAGGCCCTGTAAGTAAAGTGGCTCACGTGTTCGGTTCAAAGGCACAATAGGTAAGGTAGAGAGTAAGTCATCTACGTTCTTCCGTATCCCAGTGGTTTTAGAACTTGGCTCTTGACGACTTTGAAAGCTAGCCTGATCGCCTGATTGTCTGGCAACTGAACTGTATGCGTCAGATAGTGTAAAAAGTGGGTCATCCGTCCTACTGGTTTTTTTTTACAAAATAAGGGGGAAAACGAGCAAACGGGTCACCTGATGGAAAGCGACTACCGTCGCCCATGGACACTCGCAACATTAGAATAGCTGTAGGTGCATTGCCGGCCATTTAAAAGAGAATACGCTCTCTTCTTGAAGGTTTGCAGGTCGTATTGGTCCGGAAATACTGCTGGTGACAGTTCGTTCCAGAGTTTTATAGTGCGCGGCAGAAAGCTAAAAATAAATATGTACACACTACTTTATCTAATACTGCGTAGCTATTTAATGAAACCGGCCACCGTCACCGAAACCGGCATTATGAGCTGTTGCCGGCTGGGGCGGCCGATTAATAAAATAAACAACCCCAACAGTGCCGCACGTGTCGCCTGCATTTCATAACGGAATCTAGGCTAGCAATAACACTAAGTTATAGGAGATATTATCTAGGTTAGGTTACGTAATATTTGACATCTAATCCACTTAGAAGACAGGATAGACTTTAATTAAATATATTATTCGTAAGACTTTTTTTTCAATTGAATATATTATGTATTATGTAAAATATATATAATATATTCAATTAAATATATTATATATTATATATATTATGCATTATTTATTTTAATCCTTCGTTCGCAGATTCTTGGAAATCTATTGTTCTCGCGGCCACATGTGGCCGCTTGGGAATTGAAACCGTGGAATTTTTCGGGATAGTTTAAATTTGGCAAAAACGCGTTAATAATATAAGGTCTTAATTTTTATCGTAGTTTTTTTCTGTTTTGTTGTGTCTCTTGCGGGTTCGGTTCAGGTCAGGGTTTCATTCTATAAAAAAAGGTCTTTTTAAAAGTAAAAAGTTATATTTTCGTAACAGTATGATTGTCACCCTTGTTGCTGTATTAATAACGTTAATTAAAACTTAAAAGTGTTAATCTGCGCTCTCTTTCGCACAAAGGTCAATGCACTTTAAACATTTCAGACTAATCAAGGCAATCTAGAAAGTCTAGCTGGACCTATTCATTAAAATTATTAATTGGCCTCAAATTTGAGTCGTAATTAGAAATTACTTTGAAAGCTTTTCTGACGATTGTGAGACCCATTTTAATAAATAATTGCTTATTACTTGTTCTAATTAAACACTTTTTACCGACTGTGTTAAAATGGGTACGTATTTCAATCCGTTCTGGCACAGTCAAGTACAAATATTTCTTGAGATATTCCTCAGGCAAGCTTTAGGGCTGTTCCACACGTGCCTCAACAACACCACGACCACAACCACACTTACGTATATTTTATATTGAAAATGAATAGGACTGTTCACACGTACCAAATTTTGCAGTCGTTATCAACCGCGTGTGTTATACAGATAACCACGTACTTTGTCGCGACGGTGTGGTGTGGTTGTGGTACGTGTGGGTCAAGCCGTAGAGTTTAGAGTTTATGGGGACCTTAAAATCCTGACGCATTAAACTTGCGAGGTATCATTTATGTCAATAACACTTTGTATTCACAGAACACTTGGTTAATTGGAATAATGTTCATTATTTCTTAGCTTTTCCCCATTCAACGGTAGTAACAATGACAGTTCCACAGTCGGCAAAAATATTCGGCCACGGTTCAGTAAAGTTTGCTGCGTGTACCGAAAGCTGCAACTTTTAATTAGATTGCTCCGAAGCTCTGGAAAGCTCGGCCGAAAGTTTTATTGTTGTTGTCCACTTGTGACCTTCTGGAGCTTATGGCTATTGACTGTTGGTGGATTAAGCATCTCGTATATTGGGATAAGAGCATTAAAGCGAAAAGACTCTATCGAGATAGTGGAACATTCTCAAGTATATTTGGTTTTCAGAATGCATTGTAATAATATACCTGAATGCAAGTGTGTGTCTGTCGGTTTGACTGTGTACAGTACAACGTTTTTATGTATGTACGTAGAATGTAGATACATAACAATGTTGTACTGTACATTCTGTTACGCATAGGCGTACGTCAAAGAAAGATTCGGTTAACCACTTTAAAACTTGTATCAACTGCAAATTCCAGAAAAAAAGTTAACTATTAAATTTATTCAGTATAATGTTAACATATTTTCAGTTGGAAATAATTTTTCTTTCGCAATCGCAAACATATTTTCCTGACAACTGCCTTTTCTTTTTAAACCTTCGCATTGTCCGATAAACTAAAAATTGAAAATACTTTTGTATTTAAAAACGTACGTGTCTGAAAATTTATTTCACGTTTCCTTTTGCGATTACAAAACAATGGAGCATATTTTCAAAATTGCAGTTTTATGTTTGAGGGGAAATTTTCATTACTCGAGCGTCCCCTGGTTTATTTTTCGTTCTTTATGGTCTTAATATTGTTTCGGTCGTCTGGCCGCCGGCGTCTTACCGCGGTACGGCAAATGTTTGTGAGACGTAGCTTTTATTGGAAATCTGACATTATACGCTGAATATGGATAGTTTAAATCCTTGTGACTTTTGATCTTTTTGTAACTGATTTTATTGGCTTTATAATGGTCTCCTGCGGTTGAGTGACGGACAAAATATTATGTTGTTAGTGATCTTAGTCGTGCATTCCTGAAATAGATTCGGTATTCGAGGTACGAGATGCCCCCTGGCATAAGATAAGGATCTCGTGTTGTCTCGCAACCTTCCTCTTATAAAATTACTTATTAGGAAAGGAAATACGATATTTCCTTTCCGGGCGAATTTCCACAAAAGCCTGAAGCCTTAAGGCGAACGTTTCGCCAATAAAATTAGCGTTAATTAACGACAGAAATATCTTGGATCGTTTGTCGCGTTATGGCGCTTAAACGGGGATTAAGATAATTTATGTCTAAAAAGGGGTTAACGGCGACTTAAAAATAATGGGGTCAAGTAAAAACATTTTTAATTCTGCTGGCCAAGCTAATCTGCCTTAGTGTTAAATAGAATACTTACTGTTGAATACTTAGAAATAAAAAAAATATTAGTGATAAAATTTAAATAATTAAATACTTAATATTACATAATATAGACTTGATTTTGTCTTCGTGACGCAGAAATTTAATAAATGGGAAGCGTACAATTTTTAAAAAATATCAAGGATTCAAAATTTATTCAAATCTATCGATCGGTTGCTTTGACGTGAAAATTTTATACAGACAAACACTAACAGTATATGAATAATGCACGTAGACGGTAGGTACTTCATTATATACCTGCTTATGGAATTTTGGCCCATGAGCATTAAAAACAGTGCACACGGGTGGAAAGTAATTTAAACCATGTCTGGACCGAAATTTATGGGTGAATGCTTAAAATTACCTCGTCGTTAATTTATCGGTAAATGAAAGAGGGAAAATAAGCAAATAATGTTTTTCCCGAAATGTTTAACACATTCAAAAATACACAATATTTACATTAATATTAACGAGAAAACACAGTGAAATTAGCTAAATGGTATTTAAGGGAGAAAATTAACCCATCAAGCCCCATAAGGATACCGGTGACCGCGACAACAATAGAATAATAATAGATTTCCAAGAATCCGCGATCGAAGGATTAATAAGCAATAATACGAATTGTTTAAATCGTCAAAACTTTGGAACGTCTTCAAAAGAAATATTATTTTTTCCTATCTAGATTCAAAAGAATCACAGCATTAATGAACATTCCTTGCACTAATTCCTCTTAATTAAATATTTCCTATAATAATAATATTTACACGACCGATTTCCCTACAATAATCAAGAGATTCAATGGTCTTAGATCCGAACTTAGATCGACCTTCACCGAGCTGATAATAGTATGAAAAATATTTGTCCAGGATATTTTAGGCAACCTATTCTTGGTCTATTTACTCAAGTACTGTTATAAATATTTTTCATACTATTATTAGCTCGGTGAAGGTCGATTTAAGTTCGGATCTTCTACTAAAATCATTGTCTCTAAATATCAATAGCCATTTCTGCCTGTTTCTTTCTTCTACAGTTTAATTACGTCGGTAGCGATACAGAATTCAATTTTCACATTTCCACCACTTCCACTCAGGTAAAATTTGATCAGGCAATGGGTAAGTCCCCCATTTCATAATTTCAGAACGACTGAAATTCTATCAGGTTTAATCATCTTACTAGATGACGCCCGCAAGTCCGTTTCAAAATTTGTTTATCGCGAAACCGTACATTTTTCCATATGATAACAAAAGGTATCCTATGTCCTTTCCCATCCTCCATACTAAACAGCAAAATAGGTTCAGCGCTTTGGGCTTGAAGCGGAAGAAATTCAACTTTATAATCAATTAATTATTATTATTATCGTTAAAATTTACATCCTTCATTTTAATTAATCTTAATTTTAAAAAGCTTATTTTGTTTTTCGAACCATTTTTTCCGAATTCGATTTGCGATACCAAGACGACGTATACTAAATTCTTCGTTTTTAATTTTTTTTATTTTGGCGAATTCTTAAAACGTTCGCGAACCATTCGTCTTAATTTATTAAAATCCGTTTTATTTATTCCTACTCTAAGTCGTTTCAGTGGATGGCTCAACATATTTTTAGGTTAAAATAATCTGCAAGCTTTTAAGGCGGTCTGAGCCGGGAGATAAAATATGCTGGATATAATATTGTCTTGATAAAGTAAAAAGATTTTATTTTAAGACGTAAAAATACGATAACACGCGTGATGTAAAGTACATATTTTCTGTCGTGCTGGTGAATATGTGATTGTAGAAATGTACTTTACATCACGCGTGTTATCGCCCGCGCGCGGATCATTCGATCTCGATTTCCGTTCGACTAGGATTCGGAAAATTTACCGTGCGGTCATTGGTCAATGCCTAGCGCGGCAAGCGTTTATTGGATGTCGCGCGAGACTTGCCCGCATCATTAAGGGCCCTACTCACGATTCAATTTCAGCAACAATCTGTTGACACAATTTGCAGTGAGCCGACAGATTGTGTCGTCAATAGTAATGTTGAGAAACATTGGGGGCGTAACCTAACCTAACCCAACATGTTGCGTATTGCATCGGCGCGGAAGCAACCAGACAAATTGTCTCAGCAGATTGTGTGCGTGTTGAAACGTGAGTATTGCGATTGCTCCAATCTCGGCTCAATCGCGGTCAAGCGTTGTGGCGGATTGTACGTTTCTTGCGCTTCCGGGTCGCCATCTCCACCTGTTTTGTTGCTTTGCTAAGCTAAATACAACTATAAGGTTTTTGCAAAGTTTTTAGAGATTAACGCTCGCCGTAACCAAGATAAAAGGGTTTGGGTGGATTTAAGGGTTGTAACGAAAAGTGTGTTTAACTTACTTGTTGTGCGTATTTAATTTTTAGAGAAATGATAACTTTTTAGTACTTAAAAACGTTTAAATATCTCCAAAAATGTGTAAAATAGACCGAAAATATATTTCTATATTTGTTGAAAATTTATTTAAGTGAGAGCTAAAACATTAAATGCATCGACAAATGAAAGACTTTTTCTAGTCTTTGAAATATATTTAAACTTCCTACTTAAAACCAGAAAAAAAATTGGGTGCTACAAATCTCACGTACATAATAAAGACGCATGCTGCGACCTATGTTTGGAAAATGCTTACCTGAATACAAAAAATATCAGTTCTTAACCTAATTTATATTTTTTCCCTTTAATTATGTTTTAGCAAATATAATTAATGAAAAAAAAAACAATTTTATTCTGTAAAAATCTAACCAAAAGAAATAAAATACAGATTTTCTTCGAAATATCCGTGAAAAGTTTGTGCTACATTTTCAGAAAATTTAATAAAGTAAGAGCTAAAAGTTATACACATAAAGAAATAGAAGGCTTTGTTAAGCCTAAAAAATAATTTTAAACTTCCTATTTAAAACCAAAGAAAAATAGGAACGCCATTAACCTGGCGAGGCACACAACAAGCACATTCGAAGGTATGCTCATCTACATACAAAAATATTAATTTTAATCTAAATTATATATTTTTTCAACTTATTTTCTTTCTTTGGAGCATGAGCAACGATACAAATCAAAAAAAAAAAAAATATATTTTATTATTTTGCTATATATTTATTAGAAAGAAATATGCAAATTTTCTTCAAAATTTTACAGTTTATGAGTTTACTTGAAGTGGAAGAGAATAATTTAAAAATCAAAAGCACAACTTTTCAATAGGTAAACTTTATTATTTATGTTATCAGCTACACATTCCTTTTTTTCTTTTCAATTTTCATCCATTATTGCAAAAATCGGAGGTTTGCACGATTTTTACGCTCTGGGAACTCCACTAAAAGATCTCGACAAGGATGCTACAGTTGAAGTTCTCAAAAATCTTATATCCAATAAGAGAACCTCTTTTTACAGAGAATTAAAAAAAGTAAGTACAATTAGATTGTTTTTGTCCTTATGGTTTTTGTATTGTTTTTATTTTGTGTGCAATAAAGTGTTTTTACAAATACAGGAAAACAGGAAAATATGTCATGTAAACATTTATTAAGATAAGTAGGTATGTACTTATAAATAAAACCACTTTTAACAAATCAAAGAATTTATTGTGTGATTAATATATTTTCAGGTCAAGACAGGAACCCAAACTGGAAGTGGGACTGGAGATGTATATGGTATTTCGATCTTTTAATGATTTTGTGAAGCATCGCGAAGTTCTGTAGACACCTTAGACACTATTGATGAGGTAGGTATTATTATCTAATTTGACAACATTTCAAAATTTTAAGCTACTTATTTATTTTATTTTAATAAAAACTAGATCAAAAATTATGATACATGTATTTTTTTATTTTTCTAAATATTTAAGATTTCATTCAACTTTTTAAATTTTAAAATCATCTCATTCTAAAATGTCGTAAGCGCCAAATGACGTCATACATACGGAGGAATACATTTTTTCCTTTGTCACATACCTAGTTTAAATTAAAAAAAAAATCTTGACAGTCTGTTAACATTTTGGCACATTTGTCATTTTGATTCGTCAAGCTTTGTAAATACATATTGTTATTTGTTATTTGCTGATCCAAATATTGAACAAAATAAACTTATTTACAAGTACTGATGATGATGACTTTATGCAGGATTTGTTAAGGGGTGCTGAAAATTTCTGGGAAACAAATATACTATCCCAGAAATGTTGGAAAGTGTTAAATGAATACAACTTTTAGTAAATAAACAAAGTCTTTTATTTCAAGAAAATTATGAACACTATAGGCACTATTCATATAATATAAATAAATTGGTCCAACTCAAATCAAACAAACATCACGCTAATGAGATTAAATTAGAAAACCAAAACACAATAACACGATTTAAGTTTGTTGACTTGAATAATTCACAAAAATGACATTAATATGAAATTTGACAAATGCCATACCCTGTAAATGTCAGTGATAGTTTTTTTTTTAACTTTTTTTAAATTAGGCTAAGGCGCATTTTTATTCCTCCGTATGTATGACGTCATCATCACATTTATCGTTTTTATTTAATTTCTCTTAAAATATGCGATAAAAAAATGAAATATTTTTTTTTCTGTAATCGCAAGAGCAAAATAAAGAAATGGTTTTTTTCTTTCATGGCGTTATAAAAAATGAAATGTTGTCAATATTAATTTTAGGCCGGTGGAAATTAACATTAAATTCGCAAAGCATGATGTAGTGCTGCATTTTTGGTGTTGTTTGGATCAGTTAGGGTGATGTAAATCCCAATTTGCAACTTCGAAAAAGTTGTGCTCGCTGCGCACCACGTGATAAACTGCGAAAATGTTCGACTTTTTTAACTTTTTGCTCTAAAAGTCATAAACTATGCGTTTCTGACAAGTAACATTCACTACATAAATAAAGCTAATTAGATTGGCAACAATTTAAGCCTAACCGCAGCTCTCTAAACCTTATAACAACTAAGCTGTGGCCCTTCAAAGATGGTCCGTTTTTCCCGAAAATTTGAAATTTTTAGTTTTGCTCCCGTTTGAAGCAAAATATTGGCAGAACCGCTCGTTCTATGAGAAGGTCATAAAATAAAGTTGTAGTACATTTAATTTTCTTTTATTAGAGCACATCACAATCACTCACAATCTGCATATTTGATATATGCAATATCAAATATGCAGATTGTGAGTGATTGTGTTATGCATATTTGATATATGCAATATCAAATATGCAGATTGTGAGTGATATAACATAAGCTGGGAGTACTGAAGGCGGTAACAGTGTAAACTGGCTAAAACTCCCATTAACTAAACAAATGCCTTCGGGCTTATGTTTTGGTTTTAATTTTCGCACAAGATAGTACTTGGAAGTAGCCTACCCGGTAACGCAGGGGAGCAGCCAAAAAAACTATTATCTTATTAACGCGAACGAAGTCAGGCTAAACAGTCATAAAAATGTCGGTTCCACCGGGAGTCTGCTTTGTGTGTCGGCTGGCACTCAAGGAAGGTGACAGTACAGTGGTGATTGTAAAAAAACGTGGCATCCAAACTCTAATTAACTCGAGTGTGGAGCGTGGCCTCAAAGATGATGAACTTTTTTTGAAAAAGCTAGACGAAGTCAGTGTTCAGGATGCTTGCAGAAGAGAGAGATTCACCGTTTGGCATAATATTGAAGCATGTGGGCGTCGTGGAGGCGATCCAATTCCACAACCTCACCCATCAACCTCTAGAACATCGGGCCCTATGAATCTTCGGAGCATTTGTTTCCTTTGTGCGGAGGAAAGATGTTATCGAATGACCGAAACAAAGAACGCCTCATTCAATATCTATGCCCTGCATTTTCTGCCGAAGGGATAGTAACGAAGACAGCGACGGAAGATGCAGACCGCGATATCATTCGTATGGCATTGGAGAAAACCACGAGCAACGATCATGTGATTGTTGTTGGAGAGGACGTGGACCTCCTTGTTCTCCTCTGTGGGTTGGGTTCTACCAGCACCAACTTGCGCTTTCAGAAACGTGAACGTGGCAGAACAGGTTGCATTCAGTTTACCACCAGTACGTTCAACCGAGGGGAAGTTGAAATGCCCAGTGAGTTTGAACTCTTTCTTCACGCATTTACTGGATGTGACACCACATCTGCACTTTTCTGGCAGGGAAAAAGAAAATTGTGGGGACAATTTCAGAAGAGGCAGGACCTAGTAGATCTGGCTGCCATCTTCCTCCTAGCAGATGCAACGCATGAGAGTATTGCTGAAGCTGGCGAAAAGTGTATGGTGGCACTTTACGGAGGTGTTCCGGATACTCAGAGACTGCACGACCTGAGGTTCAAGCTGTTCGTGAAGACAGCGGCAAATGCAAAAGTAAATTTTGCACGTCTGCCACCAACCACCGAGGCTTCCTCTTTTCATGCGTTCCGCACCTACCACCAAATGCAAAAGTGGCTGGGAGTAGAGATGGACCCCATCGAATGGGGTTGGGAAATGAGCTCTTGCGGCCTTATTCCAATAACAACCCACAAAGAGCCAGCCCCACCACAGCTTCTCAAAATCATAGCCTGCAAATGTAAAAAGGGATGCAGGGCAATGCACTTGCCTAAAAGCTGGGCTCAAATGCTCGGCTTTATGCTTAAACTGCTCAGGAAAGAAACTAAAAGTCATGCGATAACGTCGCCTTGATTTTGATAGATGAAGATGATAATGATCAATAGGAAGCTGAGGAAGAACAGGAAAGTGAAGAGCTTAACGAACCAGAGGAACGTGACAAACCTGAGGAGGAAGGAGAAATTGAACCTCAACCAAAAAAAAAAAACGCCGAGTGACTGCAGCTTCTTAAACATTCAAATTGCGTATAAACTTTTATTTTACTTTCCCAAATTTTGTACTTTTGTTGATTTACCTAGCCTGCAAATGAAAAAGTATTATCCCTTTTTATGATTTTGTATGCCTTCTGTTTCAATTCTTTAAAAATCTATTTCTACCCTCTTTTTGTTTTTCAGATATCGTGAGTGAACTATTTGTCTCACAGACTTTGTTCTGTGCTCTAATTAAATACAATTAAATGTACTACAACTGTATTTTACGACCTTCTCATACAACGAGCGGTTTTGCCAATATTTTGCTTCAAACGGGAGCAAAACTAAAAATTTCAAATTTTCGGGAAAAACGGACCATCTTTGAAGGGCCACAGCTTAGTTGTTATAAGGTTTAGAGAGCTGCGGTTAAGCTTAAATTGTTGCCAATTTAATTAGCTTCATTTATGTAGTGAATGTTACTTATCAGAAACGCATAGTTTATGACTTTTAGAGCAAAAAGTGAAAAAAGTCGAAAATTTTCGCAGTTTATCACGTGGTGCGCAGCGAGCACAACTTTTTCGAAGTTGCAAATTGGGATTTACATCACCCTAACTGATTCAAACAACATACCAAAAATGCAGCACTACATCATGCTTTGCGAATTTAGGGTTTTTTAGTGTCGATTTCCACCGGCCTATTTGTATCCAAAGGTATTACATTAATCATTTCATTTTGGAAAGAAACACTTCCTTCGTGGTTAAAAAAATGAGCAAAGGTATTTCGGACATCATTTCCTTCCACATTTCGCTGTCTCTCGTTACATGTTTCTAACGATACTAATGCTGGTGTTTCTTGCCGCCAAGCTCCGCGACTAAATGAAGATTTTGAGATATTTTCACGATCAATAAATTTGCTATGGACATAGCGTGAATATTTTTTCCTCAAAAAATTATGTAATGAGCAACATGCGAGCACTATGGCATCCACGTTTTCAACATCTACAGAAATATTTCGACGAAAAATCCTAAATCGTGCCGCCAATATGCCAAAAGCATTTTCTACTACCCTTCTGGCCCTAGAAAGTCTATAATTGAAAATTCTTTGATCATTTATAGACTTTCTAGGGCCTTTGAAAGGATATGGTTTCATTATATTTCTATTTATAGCAAAGGCACTGTCTCCAACAAACACATATGGTGCAGATGTTGTTGTACCTGGTAAATTTGAAGGAGGTGGTAAATTCAGCTCACCCGACATCAATTTTGTATACAAATTTGTTGTTTTGAGCACACCACCATCAGAAACACTTCCATTTGTACCAGTATTAACGTATATGAATTCATAGTTAGCACTTACTACTCCTAATAAGACCACACTGAAAAATTTTTTGTAGTTGTGAAATTCCGACCCACTTCCTGAGGGTTTTTCAATAGCAATGTGCTTCCCATCGATTGCGCCCACGCAGTGTGGAAATGCCATTTTTTTCAAAATTTTCTGCTGTGTTTCTCCATTAATTTTCGGTTGCAGGTATCTGAAAATAAAATTGTAATTAATCTCTAAGATCTAAATAATATCTATTTAAACATATGTATTTTGTTACAGAGTTCCCGGCCAGATGATGCAACTCCAATACAAGAAGAGGAACAAAGTCAACCAAAGAAAAAGAATAAAAAGTCACCATTAAATACAAAACAAAACGAATTGCTTGACACTGCGAAGCAGCTTCTTAACTAAAATGATGATAGATGGGACATAATAGGAAAGTCAATAGCAATACAAATGAAAGACATTGATAATGATCAATTAACTGTAGTAAATAAAATAATTTCAGACGCCATTTTCTACGCAAAACACAAAAAATTGAGTATGAATTCTCATATAGTTTTAATTGAATTCCCATCTCACTAAAACCTCCCGCTCCCCACTCCTCCAAAGATCTATTACCCAAAGATTTCCACGATATTCACCACAATATACTTATTTATCATCCCCACAGTCCGAAATAATGTCTGATTTGGAATCACCGCCTCTGTATACAGTCTTGTCTCCTCCACCCCCTACACAGCCCCGTCAGCTTTTACCTCAAGTGTCACCGTCTCAGTACACAGTCGTATCTACTCCATCCCACGCACAATCCCGTCAGTCAGTGACTCAAGCGTCGCCATCGCCTGATTACACAGTCTTGTCTCCTCCACCCAACACACAGTCACATCAGCCATTGCCTCAAACGTCGCCGTCTCCTCAATACATAGTTTTATCTACGCCATCCCACACACAGTCACATCAGCCATTGCCCCAAATGTCGCCATTTCCTCAGTACACAGTTTTGCCTCACTCACCTCACACACAGTTACAACATCAGTCAGAACCTCAAATCCAAACAGAATCCTCTGAGCTAAACTGTTCATTGCCGTGAGAAGATTTTCCTAATGTCAGTTTTTTAAATGATCAAACTGTGATTTGCGAAGGAAATGGTATCGATATGAAAGATTTCATTATTATCAATCGTAAAAAATAAAGGTAATAGTAAAAATTAATATAACTTAATTATTGTAACTTTTTGTATTTTGGCATTCAATAAATACTTACTTAAATCCTTATAATTTTTATTTGTACTTACCTTAATGTAATGTCGTAAACATCTGTAAATCGCCCAGCACGTCTCAGGAATAATTTTTGATAAAATTTGTGGCGATATTATGGAAGAAAATTTTAAATCTTCGTAGGTTTGCCCGGTAGCTAAAATCTCAGGGTTACAACCAATCGTTCTTTTGGAGTTATGCTTTCGCGCATCACTGTATCTTGTTTTTTGATAACGGAGTTACCATTCTGAGCAATTCTTCAAAACTGTCTGAACCCATTCTTAGAAAATTTTAAAAATCTTCTGGTTCCAAATAATACATAATCGACATATGCGAGATTTTCTTTCTTAATAACAGCCACTTTTTTACCCAGTATCGTTTTTTACGTCGCTCTCTGGATACACATAACGATGCTACAGTAGGTGCAACACCTGCTTTTTGAAATTTTGTTAGTTTCGGCGGACCCATGTCTAATACGAACGTGACGTGCACACGTTGTGGCAAGCAATCGCGGAATGAAATTGTGTCAGCAGATTGTGGGTTGGATGAATCGTGAGTAGAGAACGCTCAATCGCGACTTCAACAAATTGTATCAGCAGATTGTGGGTTGTGTTGAACCCTGAGTAGGGCCTTTTACATAGTATGTTTTTCCTGTCATGCGGGCAACACACGCGCAGCCAGGAGCATGTTATTTTTTCATGGCGCTTTTCTGCATGCCAGTGCATGCAGATAAGCGCCCTAAATTAGATATTATGGTCATAGCAGCTTCCAAGCGAGTAACCGTACTTCATGTTAACCCATCAATCCCCAAGCGGCAGCCGGGGATTGATGGGTTAATATTATGAAGTATCGTTGCGGGTCCCAAGACAGTTTTAGCATGTCCCTCGGGCTCCCTGAGATCATATCAAAGGGTTTTCGTGGTTGAATAGCGCTGTCGATCCTGGCGACACAGGAGATGCAGTGGTGGGAATGTGTGGTGGGCCAAAGCCCGTTAAAAAAAGTGGCAGTCGGCTGCCGCATAACAATTGAACACCAATGTGTCTGCGATACCCACGGTGGAGGTGTTAAATGTCATGTGACTATAGCCACTGGACTAGTTTTGACTATAGATTGGACAAACATAATAATTTTAATCTTTTTAAAGAGAAAATTGCCTCGAAAAATCTCCAAGTGGGAACATTCATTTATGGTCAAAAATGGCTTAGGTACTCTTAATGGCTAACACGAATAATTTCCCTGTTCAAAACATAATTTTAAATCAACAAACGGTAAAGACGATGGTAATCAGTTTTAATATGTCCATTGTTCTAGTATAAGTTTTCCGCTCCGCAGGAATAGTTCGTCGAAAAATTGCCGATAAAGCCGAACAAGTTTCGCAATAAAATGGAAGAATTTTCAATTATTAACTTTATCCTTGAATCGGAATAGTCAATTGTATTATAAGTTTTGCGGATTTCCGCAAAAATAGCCCTCCGATATTGCGCCCTTACATTTTATTCGTTTTTTCCTTCGATGTTTTCTTCTTTCTATTTTTGGGAATATTTATAGGCACTTAGCGTGTTCGGCTTTTTATATTGATGAAATTGGCACATTTTTAGATAAAAACACAAACAATAACAGCTTAATAACTCAAAAATATTTACAAAAAAGCCGCTCGTGCTGAATAAAAAAAATATTTACCAAGACGATACGACAGGTTTCATTGGGAGCCCTGATTTCTAAATAAGTTTACACTTGTTCTTCAAAAACCAGTGCTTTCTCTATTCTAGGAGGTTAGCTCTATTACTGAATAATAAAGGTATAGGTAGACATTATGTTAATAGCTTCATTTAATATTATAAGTTACATACATACGCGTACGCCAGGTAAATCCCCATACGTCTTACGTCATAATGTTAATTATGCATTACATCCGTAGGCGCCAGGCGGAGCTACCTCTGTATCATTGCTGCTGTTCTATTATGCTACTAGACCTACTACAGCCGATTAAATTAAAGTTAAGTGATTGTTAAATGAGTGCGGCCGTAAGTAATGCCGTTGTACCAGAGAAGAGTATTTACGGGCACTCAGATAAATTTTGTGATTTCTTTAATTGAATGAAGAGTCCGACAAAAATGTACGTGAAAAACTCTTCATTAAATAGTAGTCAGCATTAAATGTAAGTGATCCGTTGAAATCCTTATTAAAATGGAATAAGTGTTAAGTTTTGCATGGCGGAAGCGGAAGTCTATTAAACTTATAAATCGTTTTCTTTGAAATTTAGTGTTCGATGTTCGATGTTCGATTCTACAGAGTATACGACTGTACGTCTTGTCTCTAAGAAAGCTTCTTGAAATTCACGATTCCCAGCAGCTCTGTGCATAAACTGTTTATATTAAGGGCCTATATTTCCAGAAATAGACGATTTTCAAGATTTTATACATAATTCAATCGAGTAAAAAAACACAGTTCCCTAGACATTTTCTTTGTCTTTCGTTCAGTGCAAAAAATTTCTGAAAATTCCAAATAATTTGGATATAGTATGGCAATTTCGTGAAAAGAAGGGGTAACTTTGGGATTTTTTTTCTTTCGAGTGAAGTTCATGATATCGTGTAATGAAACATGAACTCTGCTGTGTTAGATCCTTAGCTAACACATATATTTTTCTTATAATTTAAATTACTATATATTTTTTATGTCTCCTGACTCTTTAAAATCTTGAAAATCATCCGTTTCTGGAAATACAGGGCCTTAACGATATGTAACAAGGTAATATTAGGTACATCCATTTACAAACACACAATATTACTAATAACAGGCTCTATCAAAAGATCCCTCGTAAAGGAGACAGCGATTGAGGTATATTTTTTAAAGTCATGCCCAATTTGTAAGTATTATATTCCCTTTACTAATTAAAATATCTCTAATATTCGTACATACGTTATAATTATACAATGTTGTGTTTTTGGCTGATACGTTCTAAAAGTAGCTTGTTAAATAAGGACAAAACATTGTTCAACTTACATTGCTTTTAAGCAATGTTTTGTTCTGATCTGTCAAGCGACGTTAACGTAAGCCTTTTCATATTATAAGCAATGTTTTGTCATTATCTGCTAAGCAAATTTATATCGTCTATTGCTAGTGTGAAGTATTTAAATAGTAGTTAATAGTTAGAGTAAATCAACTAAGCCAACTTCATATTACCACAGATGACTATAGTTTAAAGGCGAAGCACTTAAACAATAACAATTGTGGTAAATTAATAAAATTCCAACTTCCTAAATACCGCACAATTTTCAAAGCCTCTCTCAATTAGCTAAATATAACTTCTTGTAATTAGTTCTAAGGGATGTAAATTTCTGCTAACTTTTTGTGATTCGTAACTGTATTTAAAATTTCATGAAATACCTCGGAATATTAGGGCCTGAGAAGGATTGTAGGGTTAAATATAATTATTTACTTAAATTGAAATAAATAGTTTGATAGGAATTAGGATGCATTGTAATAAAAAATGAAAACTGAAAAAAAATATACAGAATTTTGTGAGAGAGTGGTGCCTAAACCAGGCGTAGCTCGTATTTCAGGTCACCAGACCTCCATGACAAGTTGCGTAAAAATTTATCATCCCACAACCTGAGCACTTGACGGAAAAACTAACACTACACCTATTGATTTGTGCTTTAACATAGTAATTTTTATTTATATTATGTAGATATTGTGTTATCAATTATCACTAGCTGTTTCACCGAGCTTCGCCCGGTATTCAATACAACACGAATGAAATGACATTTTCTAAAACTAATATCCTAGCTAGATCGATTTATCGCCCCCGAAACCCCCTATATATATACTAAATTTCATGAAAATCGTTGGAGCCGATTCCGAGATTCCAATTATATATATATATATATATATATATATATATATATATATATATATATATATATATATATATATATATATATATATATATATATATATATTCTTAGTCACGAGCAATTCTTGTATATATATACAAGAATTGCTCGTTTAAAGATATAAGATGGGTCAGTCAAGGTTACTAATACTTATAATAACAAAAAAAACTGCCTTAAATAACTATTATTACCTTTTTTCTCACGAAGCTCGGTTTTAACCTATAGAGTATATTTTTTTAATAGTATTGTTAGATCGTAGGAGTTTGGTGTAAGAATGTTTCATAATTTGTTAATTTTTACTGTCTATACCGACAGAGAGAGAAAGAAGTAACTGGAAAATTGTATCTTTATTTTGAACGTTCGCTTAACCCTTCCAGTGCCTAAGGGAACTTTTAAACACTGCTACTCGAGAAAAGGTACAAAATGCACCACGCACTGTAAACAAACAGTCCCGTCGAAGCCGCCACTTTGTAACACAAACATGGGGACTTTTCAATGTCGATTATCTTAGTGAGCATGTAAATATTCTTTAACAGTTTCCACGAGAATGCTACTTATGTCGTTGAAATAAGGATCCTGTTGGAGGTAAAGTAAGTCCGTATGCATTGAAGACAAGCCCCAAGGATGCTTCTAGTGTTATTGACGTTTTGTTATTCTAGGGTTAAGTCTTCTTGTCATAACATAACAAGCACTAAAGCAAAATGTTTATTGTTATTACAAAAAAAGGGATTAAATATTTTGTCATGAGCTTGACCATAAATAAATATTGGACACTAGCTGTCCCGGTGAACTTCGTGTCACTTTAAAACCTTCCCTGGACTTCTACGAATATTTTAAGACTAAAATCAGCCCAATCTGTTCAGCCGTTTTCGAGTTTTAGCGTGACTAACACATCTGGTAATCCATTTTTATATATAAGACTAGTTTCTTCGTAACTGTCTTAAATATTTAAGTATGGTAACATTTTTGTATGAAAATTTTTAGCTCTACTTACCATAATTAATTTTGTTTAAGTCATCATGCTGAATTATGTTTAAGTCATGCTGAATTATTTAAGTTTGGTAGGTTACCAAACTTAATTGCAGTTAAACTCCTGGCATATCCAGTAAAAACGAATGTGGCATTTGGTAAAACAAACACGTGGGCTGCTGCCCGATTATCTCCAACTTGAATGGGTAAATAAACATTGCGCCGCACCGGGAGCATTGTCTTCGCTTGTCTATAAATTCGGCCATTTTGTTTTTATTTAATCGACGTCCAGTAGTGACAAAAGTTGAAAAAATTTACGACCTATAGCTATGTCCACACCATGCGCATTCGTCTTCAATTTTCGTCATCTTCTTTCATTCAACTTTCGTTTTGGCGCATTCAATAATCGAATGCATCATAGAACGCAACACCAACTGTCATTTTTAATAACAAAGCGAAAGTTTTGGACGGTCAGAGGGCATGCGTCGCGGGCATGCCTCATGTTCGCTGTTGACTGCGCTATAACGCATGCCCTTAACGAACAGAAAAGACACAGTGTGGACAAAGCTTATTGACTTCTGTTGACATATATATCTACTAATTGTACGACCACGATGTCTAGTGGAAATCGTGTTTAGGAAAACAATTACTATTGCACTGAAGACTATAATTTAAGAGCAGACTACCCAAATAATATCAATTCAATTCTGTGTCTATTTCACATAACAACCTTATGTTTTTAATATTGTGTTTGATTATCTGTAATGAATTATGTCTTTGCGATTCTAAATATCGCAATGTAAAGTTACAATGTTTAATTGTGCGCTGACTGCCAACTAATATAGGCCCTGCTTTTGTTTTATTTCATTTTAAAACAATATGCGTTATTGTACGGTTGATTTAAATTTCACAAGCTCCGGTGATTATTTAAACGAGAATTTTATTTCAAAGAATTGTTAATTTTTCTCGTTCAAAGTGCGGTATTTAGTCTGTACATTTCTGATGTTGTCATTCCTTCCGCTGTAAAATTATATTAAAATCGTGTTGTTTCTTTGTATGTGCAAATGAGGTTTTAAATTATGCAGTCTGGATTAATTTTACTCAGCACCGACCTAGTTTTGTGCATTGTTAAGTAATATTGTGGAGTACTACATACAGACAGCTAATGCACCTATTTAATTTATACCCATTGTATAGCCCTTCATTTTTAATTCGGTGAGGTTACACGTTGTGGACAGTTTCTATCATCCGTTGCATTTTGACTGTCCACTATCCCTTCCTGGTATTATACACCAGTAAGTCGATTCTGGTGCGTAATGTTACAATAATGAAGTTTCCATATTATGTTGTCGATGCCGCATGATGTTTTTCCGGGATAAAAAGAATAATTGTTTTTTTCCCGGGGCTCGAAGTATCTCCGTACCTCAGTAAAATCGGATCAGCGGTTTGGGCGCGAAGAGGTAACAGACAGACAAACATTCGCGTTTATAATATTAGTATATATAACTATATACCTCTAGTATGGGTTCACTTTTCAATATTCGTCAATAGCTGATAAGAGAGTTGCAGCTTTTAAGACATCCCGGACAATCTGATCGGTTTAGGCAATATTTCAGTCGAATTTACGTACTTTGTAAGCAACATTAACCCGTCATAACATGGTCTAACGCATTTGGCGTGAGACATGAATATGCATTATCAGATGTTATCCGACAGTACATTTGGGCGGTAATTGTACCGATTAGCGTTTGGCTTCATGGCTTTATTTTCATAATGTTGTTTATCTATGTGCCCGCAGCTAAGTATCTGTAATGACAAATAAATTAAGTGAAATGGTGCTCTATAAGGGTCAATTCAGACCGCAACGCGACGAGGCCGGCGAGGCGCGGCGTGGCATAAATTTGTATGGATTTGACAGATTTCAATTGCGTGAGACGTCTTGCGAATCTGTCAAATCCATAAAAATTTAGAAATGCATCTACGCGTCGCGTTGTTGGATCAACCCTTACACTACTTCTATAGTTCAGTAGTTCAGAGATTTGCTTTGCGAAAAGCTAGTGGGTTCGTTTATCGAAATACAATTTTTTTTAATGAAATAAGGGGCAAACGAGCAAACGGGTCACCTGATGGAAAGCAACTTCCGTCGCCCATGGACACTCGCAGCATCAGAAGAGCTGCAAGTGCGTTGCCGGCCTTTTAAGAGGGAATAGGGTAATAGGGGAGGGTAGGGAAGGGAATGGGGTAGGGGATTGGGCCTCCGGTAAACTCACACACTCACACTGACACGAAACACAGCGCAAGCGCTGTTTCACGCCGGTTTTCTGTGAGAACGTGGTATTTCTCCGGTCGAGCCGGCCCATTCGTGCCGAAGCTTGGCTCTCCCACGTAAAGATCGTTGTTTCTGGTTATAAAACGAAAGGAAGCTTACCTGACAGTCAATTTTTCTGCTCTATAAAAAGATGATAATCAGGGCGAGCGAAGCGAGCCCTAGTATAACCCACAACCTTTACATTTTGTGGTACACTTTACGGAAAAACTATCACGCCTATTGATTTGTGCTTTAGCATAGTAATTTTTATTGGCAAATAAATAACACGGCAACTGATATCTTTTTTAGGCGACTTTCTATTAAGTCACAAAAAAACTAACTTTGCAGTGATTAAAATATATCTTAGAAACTATTAAACTATACAAGCAACAAAAGGCTAGGATCAAAGCGATCATCTGCGCAGCCCCCCGCCAAAACAAAAAAAAATCCAGAAAGTCCAAAAGTAGGTTAGGTTAGGTTAGAACTTAGACCACAACTCAGAGGGAGCCGAGCGAGCGCAGCGAGCGTGCTGCGGCAGCAGCCGGCGGCCGTCACAAAACACGTTGTAGGTTGGGTTAAAGGCGTTAAAAAGTAAGTTACTCAAAGTAAGTAGGTTCATTTAATCCTGACATTCCCAAGGGGTGCCAGTGAACCACCTGCCGGCGCCCATGATTAAATCAAAACTAATTAAATTAATCGATTTTGATTGACTTTGGTTAGTTTTCCGTTCGATACATAATTTTTTCACTCCCTTTAGTTACACTTAAGAAACAATTAAATAGACCAAGAATAGTTTTTTTGCATGTCATAATTTGGTTTATTTAGATCCCTAAAAATGTAGCCAAAATAATTTTTTATGAGATTTTGTTTGTATTTATTTCAGACCTTGGTCAAGTTTATAGACAACCCCATTTTAGAATTTATGAAAGCCTTTTTTAACTTTTTTATCCGCCAATAATTTGTCGCCTTAGAAGAAATTAAATTAATTGCCACAAAAGAAAATCACTGCCAGATAAAATTTAAATAAAACCTCAAAACTCATTAGAAAGCCGCCGCTTTCTAGTTAAAATGCTACCTCAAATTAGTCGCCAAAGTAGTTTATTTACTATCCATTTTCAGTTTTTTTAAGACCCGGAATGGTATCAATTTGTCGCCGCGTTAAATACATGCCATTTTTATTTATAGGTAGAAGTGATATCATCAGTCAGTCAAGGTTTTTTATATTATATAGTTTTTACTAAATCACCCTCATAGTTTTTAACCGACTTTTTTCTTTGTAATACTGTTTTATTACCTAAAAGTGTAAGTGTCTATCCATGTATACGTCGCGCATATATTTTGTGCTTGAATATACCTTGCTACCAGAATTTGGACAATCTTAATATTTATAACAATAGTAGAGGGATCAATAGATTTAGTAAGTGGGCGAAAGCGTTAATTATGCAGCGTCCCCGATGCGACCCAATTGGGTCGCAGGCGGCAGTCGGCACCTACATCGAAATGTTGACGACACCTCGTCTATTATTATACGGGTAGAACTATTGGGTCATAGGTAATAAGAGTAATTGATGATGAAATTCAATAATAATATCTATGGACGCTACACACCACGTCAGTCTGGCCCCGTGGTAAGTACCTGAAGGACTTTTGTTACGGGTACCAGACAACGGAAATATATTTAATACTTTTATACTATACATATATTTTTATTATATGATACACATATATAATACACATCCATGACCCAGGAACTTTGAAAACTTTTTGTTCCGTCGGCGGGATTCGAACCCGCGACCCCCGGCTTGAGCTGCCAACAGCCCACCCACTGAGCCACAGAGGTCGTCAATGGGATATTAATCCTTCAAGAGCCATAAGAGCACCGGTGATCGCGACGACAATAGAATATAATAGCATTTCCAATAATCCGCGATCGGAGGATTAATTATAATATTGTTAAGTATACAATTATATCTTTAGTTATGAAAAAAATATGCGTAAAAGGCTCTGTAAAAGTTGTGTAATAGCTGTAATCTGTAATGTTACGACTGACGGTGAATCTCGAGCCCAAAATACTACCTAATAAGTAATATTATGTTTTGTTAATTGTGTTCTTCTTCTTTCTATTTAAGGGCATATTATGTTGTCAGTGGAGCTGCCGTCATGCCTGCCGTGCACACACACACACACACACACACACACACACACACACACACACACACACACACACACACACACACACACACACATCGTTACCGCGAATAGCATTTAAATCACATTTACCGCACTCAAAACTTAGTCATGGTCTCGGAAAACAAATTACTTACCTAACTCGGATACTCATCCATCTAAGTTTGCTATCTCGGAATTGCAGTGTAAGTTTCAAAGTTCCCACTAGCTGTGTATCGCCGGCCAGGGCTGATTACAGCTAACTCAAACACTGTACATTTATTATCTGTATTGGCTATTATGGAACTTTGTGGACAGTATATCGGGTCAGCAAACGGACTACAAGTAAAGCTACTGAAGGGTCAGTTCGCATCGCAACGTGAAGATGGAATGCGATTTTAAATGAGCCATTCAGAACTAAACTCTATCTACTAAACAATAAGATAAGTATACACATAAACTTGCCGCCTTGATGTTGGGCTGTTTTGTAACTTTTTAATGGTGCCTTTTAAGGCACATTTAAAACCTTGTTTATTACTGCAGTCTCATTGAAAATCCAAGACTTCCAAGTGTATCCAAAGTAAATAAAAGATGACTAATAAACTGTTTGGTCACTATTTGCCAAAATGTTGTGGAGGCATACCTATAGTCAAATTGAAATAAGGTGTCATCAGCGGTCATAGAACTTTTAGTCTAGGTGTATATAATAATACTCGCACTGTATTCAGTTAACTTATGAAAAAAAGTCTTTTAAAGAAACATAGTATTTATCTATGTATTTTATTCATCAGCAAATCTCTTGGTTACTCTTAAAATGATAACTCTTAGTTGGAGATTACTCCATCTTTTTATGAGTTCGAAGTAATATACTTCATAGTCAGTTCTCATAGAGTACACAAAATATGACTAGGAACATCTGTTACTTCATTTTCAATCGCGGTTTGTATAGAAAACGATGAAATATGACAAGTTTTTTGACAGGGGGTCAATTACCGATACGGACAGCATTCGGCAATTTGAGAATAATCTCGGTCGACACTCGACAGTAGCCAGTTTGCGCCGAGCCGCGGTTTATTTTTAAGAAAAGCCGTAATTCAAACTTGCATTATGCTTTTCACAAAGTCCCCTTTCTTAAGTCTTTCACACCTACAGTAACGCCACGCTAAAGAAAATAACCTCAGCATTTTTTCACTCAGCTACTGAGTCATAATACATTATTAATACATTTTTTGTCGCTCGTACAAACGAAAAGAAAATACGGGAGATTGAAAATGGAGCTCATATTTTCTCCGACCGGTATCCTTTTTATTGTAAACGATTTCATATTTCTTAGAAAAGTGGCGACTTCTTTAGGATCGTCCACAACATCGAGTTTAATTTTGTTAAAACTGCTCGCTCCTTTGTCGGTACAATCTAGAGAGGTCTTTTAAAATGACTAAGTGCAAAGCTATTTGTCCGTCTATATAACTAATAAAATATTTACCATCTTCTTCCTTTTGTAATAGTCAAGGTTCCCAACATTTTTTTTATTACTATCAAGCAAAATATTTTTGTGAGTAGCTTCATTTTAATAAGACAAACAACATTTTTATCTGCGAAAAATCTTGAAAGTGGTAGCTAACAGAAATAGAGTTTTACGTGGGAGAGCTATGCTTCGGCACGAATGGGCCGGCTCGACCGGAGAAATACCACGTCGTCTTATCAAAATGAAGCTACTTACAAAAATATTTTGCTTGATAGTAATAAAAAAAATGTTCTAGGGCTCCCGTACTATAAGTAATAAACTAATAAATGCCATGAAAATATATTGCAAACTTCGGAAAATCTACGGTTCTTGCGAAATAAACGAATGGATGCATAGAAGTAACCATCAGTATATATTATAAGTCTATGGAAGTAACGCGGACGGGCTACATCTTGTATGAAATAACTTGAGTAGCTCAATAAAGAAACCAAACCATGCGTAAACCCTTTCTTCCCAGCCGATGAAAATTAATATCTCAAGTACCAAACAAAAGCAGCGTTATTTAAAATTAAATTAATGGTTAATAGAATTAAGCTTAAATTATAAATAGATCATTGTTTCAACAATTATACGCTTACAATATTAACCGAATCTAATCTAACTTTATTAATTAATAGAAACAAGCGAAATAGCGGTCGTGTTATTTCATCCGAATGCCCATCGAGTGCCGAGAATTAAAGCCATTTTCAATATTTCGGAAAGCCGCAACTGCGCGGTTTTTGTTATAAATAAAATCATGAGAAACTGGAACCACCGGAAAATGGAGGAAAGTTTTATTTTATTCATACTGTATTAATATATTTTTTATTAAAAACTGAAAAATAAGGGCTACTTTTTAAATTGGTATTTGGGTTCAAAAAATACTACACTGAAGGTGGGTCAATAGGGAAAGGCAAAGGTCGGAACAGAGGGCGCTGCTAGCACATACAGCTAATAATCCGACTAAAACTGAAATATTGCACACGTCATCAGAATATGACGGAAACGTTGTGAAACATCGAACAAAACTTTTTGTTTAGGCGTTTCGGCAGCGCCGTTGGAGCGCCGCGCCGCGCGTTCGACGTGCGTTTCAGAGTCGCGCGCTTGAGCAGCGCCGTTCGTCCGTTCGTTTTCTGCGTCTTCAAACGCGCGCTCCTACGGCGATGCCAAACGCTTAACGATAAAACCAGCCTGGTGCTGCCGTCTAGCGTTCACAAAAACGTTGCAGTAATATATTCCTATTTACACCGAAACGAGATGAGGCGAGGCGCGACGCAGCAATGCAAAATCAACGTCCCGTCATTTTGACATCCTTTTTTTGTATTGCTTCCTTAAGCCACCATATAGAGCCTCGTGTCGTCGCGTTTTAGTGTCTTGACCTTTATGGTATTAGATAATACTAGATGACGCCCGCAACTCCGTTGCGCCAAAATTCGTTTATCGCGCGGGAACCGTACATTTCTCCGGGATAAAAAGTATCCTATGTCCTTTCCCGGGACTCAAAGTATCTCCATACCAAATTTTAGCAAAATCGGTTCAGCACTTTGGGCGTGAAGAGGTAACAGATAGACAGACAGACAGACACACTTTCGCATTTATAATATTAGTATGGATTTTAATCTAAATTCTAACGTAAGTCGAAAACTTTGTGTATCGTAAACAACATAAACATAATATATTTAATCTGATACTATCTAATAGTTGTATAATATTAACAATTGATTTTCTTGTTTCAGGTAATACATTAATTTCGTACGAGATTCAAAACAGTTTTTATGGAGCTACAACGTAGGCAAAGCATATGAAGGTAGGTATGATACGTAGACTTATCCCCGCTTTTCCTATTTCAAACCACGAGATAAGTCACACATACAAATTTTTGTACGACTTTTGACGTCAAAATTCTATCTCACTTAGCGATTTTTAACAAGCTCTTATAAACTTGGGCTGTATGAATGAAACGGAATCTTTCAGAACGATTTTTATCTATCTCCATTAGTCTAACTATTTCAAAACTTTGCATACGTATTAAGAGCAAATGACAATGCAATAATTTGTTAAAATTAAAAAAAAAACTATTTTTTTTAGTTTTTTTTTAACTATTATTTTACCATAGAGTTTTTAGCAACTTAGAACAAACGAAGGACAATTAACAAAGTCGGCGCGTCGGTCGATATATAGTTGGAGAGCCGCCAGCGGAAGCGCCGCGCCAAATGGGATGAAGCCTGTCAATTGTGTCAGGGTCAAGCAATTGCAGAATAGGGTTAGCGCTTAATTACACTTTTGGGGGTATTTTTGACACACTAGGGCTGATATTAGTGTCGCTCTGACCGCTCTCTGGCCGTCGGTGCTGGCACCGTACGAAATGTCAGGACAAATCGGGGTTGTTCGAAAGCGCTTCCGAGAATTCTATACTCACCCTCATTATTATCATTGCATAAGCGGCCAACGCAACACTAAAATCGGCTTAACCGTTCGACCGATGTGTTATTATTTAGGATTTTGGTAACATAAAATGCGGTGATATGGTAAAACGTGCTGCAGATTAAATTATCGAAATCATTTTTCAATTATAAATGAACAATTCAGTTTGATAGTATAATTATTAAACGATTGAAATATCCGTTGACCATTAGATCTATTGTTAAATATGTTGAATAATTATTATCTATACTAATATTATAAAGCGGAAGACTTTGTTAGTTTGTATGTTTGTTTGAACGCGCTAATCTCAGAAAATACTGGTCCGATTTGAAAAATTCTTTCAGTGTTAGATAGTCCATTTATCGAGGAAGGCTATAGGCTATATTTTATCACGCTAAGTTTAATAGGAGCGAAGAAATAGAGGAAAATGTGGAAAAAACGGGGGGAAATTATTAGAAAGGGCTTATTTGAACGCGCTAATCTCAGGAAGTACTATTCCGATTTAAAAAATTCTTTCAGTGTTAGATAGCCCAGTTATTAAGAAAGGCTATAGGCTATATTTTATCACGCTTAGACTAATAGGAGCGAAGAAATAGAGGAAAATGTGGAAAAAACGGGGGAAATTATTTGAAAGGGCTTATTTGAACGCGATAATCTAACGAACTACTGGTCCGATTTGAAAAATTCTTTCAATGTTAGATAGCCCAGTTATCGAGGAAGGCTATAACGCTAAGACAAATAGAAGCGAAGAAATAGAGGAAAATGTGGAAAAAACGGGGGAAATTATTTGAAAGGGCTTATCTCACGAACTACTAGAGCATTTTTTCTGTTATTTGGATCAGATAAGAAGTAGACCACGTGAAGGATCATAGGCTTATTTTGTGGACTAATTTTTCTGTGAAATATCTAATTTACGCGGGCGAAGCCGCGTGGAACGTCTAGTTTTCTATAATTTCGTTAAATGTGTTCAGTTTACATTTTAAAATTCCCAAAAAATCGAGTTAAAAATCTACTTAAATCAAAATATATTTACGGCAAAACATAATGCAATGAAACATAATATTTATTTGTAAATTACATATCATATGTTATAGCTCAATACGTAAATATTTAGCTCAAATTACATAAATATTAAATATTGGGTATAAAATTACTTGTTAACTAAACGTGCGAAAATTGTTACGGCTCTTGGAATACGTAGACACAACGATCATCTAGACCCGCTATCCCCAACCCGGGACTTTATTTGTGGCCCGCGTGATGTTAAACAATTTTGAAATTCACGCCCACCTACAAAATAACGTAGTCTTAGACGCGATAGTCGTTAAATTTTTCCACTTTTAAAATGTTAATTTCGAAGAATGTTATTTTTTAACCCTAAAAAATTTTTGTTGCGGCCCGCGCCACCAAGACCAAAACATGTTTGTGGCCCGCATGAAAAAAAGGTTGGGGACCACTGATCTAGACTCTAGAGACCAATAATTCCAACTAGCCAGGTACAGCGAAAACAAAAATTACACACGCGAGAACTGTTTAGTATTTAGCGGACAGCTTATGTGGAACTTACAGTGAATAATTTAATTTCCCCAGTCGTGCCAACTTAAATGGAAATTATTTTAGTTTTTAATATCCTGTGTATCAATTTATTTGTATAAAGAAGAAAAATCTCTAGAAGTATTGAGATACGAATCAGGTAGTATTGCAATCAAAGAAGCAACCTGAAAGAATATTACAATATAATAAGATTAATAAGAAGCTGACATTTTTTGTCTTTTTATTTAGGTTGAGAACAGAAATTTCTGTCACTGGTATTCATAGTGAATATTAAGTTCACTACTTAATAAGCTAATTGCTATCTACGTATTTGTTAACTAGATTATTACACAAAATAAGAATAAGTAATAATACCAAGTAACACAGTACAAGAACCTACGAATAATAAAACCAGGAAACGTAACTCCCATACTAATACAGTTTAAAATTTGGTTCCATTCGAACTGTCATGTAACGTCAGCCTTTATACCGCTCAAGGTCACCTAATGTATGAAAAGTGAACCTAAGGTACACTTTTTTGACAAGTATTTTGGAGCATGTTTTTTGACGGAGTTACTCTTCCTTAGTTTTTTATTATTCGTAGACAAGAACCTTGTTCCTGAATAAATTAGATGAGATTGAACATTGTTGTACAATCAAATAATGTAGGAAGCTAAACTCTTCCGTTAATAACGAAGGGTAGAAGAACTAAAAATATTAATCTAAGCCTTAAGACCGGGCTGCCAAAAATATTAAAACACGCTAGCCCCGCCTACACAGCCCGCTATCCTCCAATCGTGATATTATAATGATTCCATGAATCGTGCCTGCATGAATTGTACTTTGCGTCGCAGCTAATAGTGAACAATATCGCGTAACAAAGGTTCCCGCATTATAGCACGAAAGTAAAGATCGTAAGTCCCAAAACTGTTTTTTGATGATTACTTATGAACTAAATACAATACTAATATTTCCTTTAGCTATTATTTTACTAAGTGCATGATTGTAGTAGTGCAAGTCATTTAATGATAGTAACAGAATAAGTGTAACAGATATTTGTTGAAAAGCCCAGAAATATATTCATAATTTCGAAAAATATAGCTATCCAGTCAAAATAAGTGAATCGTGTTTTCCGTTAGGCTAATATCAGATAAATATACAATGATTAAATAAATCTCAATTTCATTTAAGTCAATCGTCTTCTGGGATCGTAATACTTATTAGAAAACACAGCAAAATTTGACAGCTCGCTCTTAATGCAAATATTAATAAGCTTCCATATTATACGGAGAGGCCGATCAAACCCGGTCTAACTGTTAAAGTGCATATACACGGGACTGCATAGAACTAGCCAGTCAGGTAGGGCTACGGTTTTTCCGACCAGATTGGATTGACCGTGTACGAAAGCTCCTTAGAGTTAACCCAAAATCCTAAGGCAAATAAACTCTGAACTTCTTTTTTCGTTCTTATCGACCTGTACTTATTTTTTCAGTACGTCACGTCACTGTCATAAAGAGCGTAGCAGCGCAAGTTCCCCTAAGTTCTCTAGGGCCCCATTCTCCTCTACGCGGAAAAATCAGGTGTAATAAATTCTCCCAGTGGTGTAAAGATAAGCTCTTACATCCATTTTCTCGTACGATCATACATTATGGCAGCCCACTCGTTAGCTAATGCGTTTGTAGGTCACTATACTCATGATTAATGAGAAAAATAAAAGGGTACTTTTTAATTTCGTATCATTACTTAGTTCGCTGATATTTTTGCGCTCTCACTTGAAGTTAGAGACGCGATTATTGACGTGACAACGTCTTATAATTCGATATGGGCTGCGCGCACGAAAAAACATGACGCAATATGCGGCGTTACCTCGCTCTGAGGCGTTCCATTTGAGTTGTTTAGCAGAAATGTACAGTCGGGGAAAATTGTGCTAAGCAGAAATGTACAGTCGGGGAAATGAGTTGCTTAGCAGAAATGTACAGTCGGGGAAAATTGTGCTAAGCAGAAATGTACAGTCGGGGAAATGAGTTGTTTAGCAGAAATGTGCAGTCGGGGAAATGAGTTGCTTAGCAGAAATGTACAGTCGGGGAAAATTGTGCTAAGCAGAAATGTACAGTCGGGGAAATGAGTTGTATAGCAGAAATGTACAGTCGGGGAAATGAGTTGTTTAGCAGAAATGTACAGTCGGGGAAAATTGTGCTAAGCAGAAATGTGCAGTCGTGGAAATGAGTTTTGACGTGACGTCTTATAATTCGATGGAGCCGGCTGCACGCACGAAAAAACATGACTCATGCGGCGCTACCTCGCTCTGAGGCGTTCCATTTAAGGCTTGAAGTGCAAGCGAGAGCGCGGAACGAGCGACAAAGAGGCACGTTGTCACGTTCAACTATCGTCAGTAAACCGACTTTACAGACAACCGTTTTTTATTTTTAGAATTGATAGTTCAACAATGGAGGTTTCGAGTTCGGTTCGTGGGCTCAGAGGTCATAAGTTCGATTCCTAAGAAAATTGTTTTTTTCTTCGTTAAAAAGCAGGTTTATCACTTGGTTGTCACTTCAGATGGGACATATTAGTTAGTCTTTCGTATGATCTCTTGCAGTTCTCCTACTCCATTGGAAATTGAGAGGTTTTGGAAGACAGAGTGTGTGCAAACTTTTGGCACGATAAAAAGCCCTGCGTAGCTAATCCTATTTCACTTATACAGGGTGCAATTAAACCTTCCTGCCAAATTTTAATATATTGATCCTTGTTAAAAATAAAAATATACGTATTTTTTCTTTTATAATTACTCAGTACTAAAATGTTGAGAAATAGCTTCCGAAAGTTACACTACAATTAATGGACACGACGCGTCGCCTGCGCGTGATGTGACCCCGCGCGCGCGCCTCCCCCCGCGTTACCCCCGATCACCCCTTCGCGCCGCGAGTGACCCTTCTGCAACGATTTTAAATGGGATAAAATATGTCAAAAAAAAATATAACACCCATTTTTTTTTGGTTAAATGGTCTCCTTATGATACCCAAGCCCTGGAAAAAATTTAGCAGGAAGGTTTAATTGCACCTTGTAATTATTGTATAATATCTACACACCTGAATAACGAGTAATATAGATTGCAATAGCAGCAAATGTAATAGGCGAACAATACGCCTTAGTTTCAGGCCAAACGTCCGCCTAATTCCGAGGCCAGAATTGGACTAATTGCGAATTAGACTAACCACTAATTAGGCCAATCCCTTATTAGACTAACTGGAAAGTAAATTAGACGTTTTTTTGAGCTGAATGAATTTAAAATGAACAAATGCTATGCTCAATTTTAAACTAATATGTTTTATTTTTCATGTCCTATATTTATTTATTATATTTCGATTCATTTTAATGTAAGAATGAAAATAAAAAAGTATATGTTTGTATACCCATTTTCATGTGAGCAATAAAATGTTTATCTAACTATCTTTCCATCTAAAACTTAATTTGTTTCGCGGTTTTACGTGACATTTAAATTGGTAGCATTATTAAGGCGTTAGAATGTCATAATGTAAAACCATGTCTTATCACCATACTTGGGCAACTTATATACACTCTACGGAATGCAAAACGTTCTCGATTGCCTGTAATTTGGCCACATTTTAGGAGCCGCTATTAGCCGCTAATTACTGCTATACATAATACATATAACAAAGTATATTTTGCTATATTAATGCTATATTAGTAGCTTTATTATGTCGCTTTACGATTGTCATGTACTCGTCGAGTTGTAGATTTTTAGACACAATTATTAAGAAAAACTTATAAACAACGAATCGCACTCAAAATAGGTGGTAATCGTCGAGTTAATAAATAAACGGCGACTCTTAATGAATATTTATTAGAAGTATCGAATCGATAGCCATTAGACGGCACCTCCAGCTTAAAAGCTTACTGTTTATACGCCGCCCGCCCGAGATAATTACTGAGCTCTATTGCCTTTCCCCCCTAATTGTCTGTGGCTTCGGAATTCTATTTTCGAATGGTTTGCTTTTTTTGGTGCCAAAAAGATATTACCTACTAGAGCCAGCTACTCCGTTGCGCCAAAATGCGTTAATCGCGCGGGAACTGCACATATTTCCGGGATTATAAGTATCCTAAGTCCTTCGCCGGGACTCAAAGTAAGCAAAAAAAAAGGTTTGGGCGTGATGAGGTAACAGACAGACGGACACACTTTCGCATTTATAATATTAGTATGGATATAAAGTCTTGATATTTTAGGTTAGGTTTTCAATTAACGTCTTTTTCATTCATTAAACATTAATTTAATGTGATAATAATCTATCTTTAGCTTGAACATTTTTTGTTCATAAACGTTTTTGCCGTAATCAATTGGGTTTGGTTTTAAGGTTATATTGAAATACAATTAACGTCTTTTTGCTCGAACAAATGTGATAAATTACAGTCCAAAGTTTTAAAGCTCTTTCGCGATACTTAGAAAGTTATCAATTATCAATTTCAAACAAAACAGTCGTAATAAGTTTAAAAGATCCATTATAATGTACATAAATTTGAGATTGCTTCGAACGTAGTCCAAGAGACAAAAGCCGAAGTTCTCAATAATGCATTTTATTAATTAATTTTATTGTAAAAAGGTTAAACTTACAAAGAAAATCTGACTATTATATTATTTTGAATTTGAGATTATTATGAGTAACTTATTTAATGTTAAGATAATAATAAATGTTACTTATTAAAGCATTGTCATAGTTAATATTTAATCAGGCATTAAGATTTTAATACATGTATTTTTAATGGTATAGTAAAAAAATGATGATAAAAGCTACGTAGCAAAAACATTTTGACATAAAACATAATTATTGCAGCACTGGCACAACTTACGAGGCGACGAGTTCCCAACTGATATTAGTACAAAACTAAAACTTTCCTAAACACAGATTTTCACACGTGACATATTGCATTTAAGGAGTACTAGAATTTGTTACTCGCAACTTTGTTCTGCTGTATTTCGTTTATAAGGCTTAAGCCAAACCTACGCGACCAAAGTAACTGCGAATCGGGAGCGTCTACCGCGCGGCGGACGCTGCCCAATGCCCATGTAATGTTATGGCGCTGTGCACACCTGCGCGACCGCAACGCGGGATGGTCGCGTCGGCAAAGCGGGACGTGCGCGTCAAGTTGTCAGACCTGTTACATAACTAGACTTTAAAACCTTTTTTTTTATTATTTTGTACAAGTCTTTAGTTTATGATTTTTTGGTATGTTTACGTTTTGATAGATTGTGTCATGATATTAAATTAATTCGACTTAAGTATTGTGGACGTAGGCGTGTTTTATTCCTGTGCGCCTTCCAAATCAAAAGCAAGCTTAGCACGTCCGACCCGTCGGGCTCTGATGTTAAGTATGCCGTATGAGGAATGTCGAGGATGTCATTACCAAATACCACAACAATTTAGCATTTACACCAGATCAAGTCGCGCGTCTTCAGTGAATGTTCATTAACAAATGAAGTTTGACGGTTCGCACCGTCGCGTAGTTGCGCAGGTGTGCACGCCCAGTTTCGCGTTGCAGACGCTTCCGCTTACCGTGTCCCGTGTCACTGACGCGTAAGTTTGTTCGAAGCTTAACGCGGGAACCATAGTTTGTTATGGGATAAAAACTATCGTAGGTGCCAGAAAAGGACATTTTTCTGGCAATCAACGTAATAATATAATTTTCCACCACAATCAGTATAAGCACGAAGAAGTAACAGACGGGCAGACAATATTAGTATGGAGTCGGTTTTACTACTAAAGCTATTCCTGAATAACAATAACGTCCTTACCAATATTAGCTGTATGCTACCTGTATGTTTAAGATGTAATAAGACTGAAATTACTCAAAAGAAATAACATCAAATGAACATACTTCTGCTCCTGGTGTATAGCCTCTTTCATTTGTCACAAAGTTTAATCATTTCGCGAAGCGGGATAAATACCATTTGTACGAAACAGAGAAAAATGGAAATTAAATAAATAATTATGTGTCATTCATTTTGAACAACTTCAGTAAAAGAAAATCGCGGTAAGCAGTCGCGCGTTCCAATTTTGATTTGTACATTTTTATTTTATTACGGTGACGAGATTTTTTATGAGTTCTTTCACTTCAACGTTAAATAATTAAAAATGGACTGTTCTTTTTTTTTTCTTTGCGTCATAAAGTAAAAACTATTAGTCTTTTTTCAATTTCGGAATCAAGAGTTTCGTGTTTGATTGATTCAACCCGAAAAAACTGTGGAAACTAAGTACTAACGACTGATAGGAACTCTGTCAATAGTGATTTTACGCGCGAAAATGTGCCCAGTGGACCGCGTGTCAGTCATAGACAAGAGTTCGCCCGCCCGATACAATCTATCACTATTAGGCAGAATTCACAACGTCCGATACGATATTGCCATCCGACGATATCAGACGGACAATTATTGAGCTAAACCGTTTCGAAGAAACAAATCGAATCGTCAAAACGCGTAAAGCACAGTTTTGTTAAAGTTTCGATGTAGATTCGGTATCGTAAAATTTTAAAATGGGTTTCCTATGAAGTTTCAAACCAACATCCAATGCAAGTCCAAAAATAATCTGCTAATGTTATTGAGACGTTTTGTTCGACGTTCAATGAAGGTAAATTTAAAGTCTGAGCTGAATAAGAGAATTGAGTTCTGAGAAAACCAAGTCATATGAAAAACAACGTAGTGTCCGGTACACACTTTATTTACGGATTTAATACGTTACTAACGTGCCTCTGATTACGATATCGGAACCCCACACCGATATCGAGTCGTATAGTGTGAAGCTCTAACGCCGACCATTCTCCCGATTTGATTGATTTGGGACAATACGAGTACCCTTTTTGTTTTACTTATTTTCATCATAGTTGGGTATTTTCGATAAACCTTTCATAGCTTTATAATATTTCTATCTATCATAATTTTGCTAGATCAGAAGAGGGTATGTTTGGTACTTATATTAAACTAGATGAAGCCCGCAACTCCGTTGCGCCAAAACTCGTTTATCGCGCGGGAATCGTACATTTTCCCGGGACAAAAAGTATCCTATGTCCTTTCCCGGGACTCAAAGTATCTCCATGCCAAATTTCAGCAAAAGCGGTTCAGCGGTTTGGGCGTGAAGAGGTAACAGACAGACAGACACACTTTCACATTTATAATATTATTAGTATGGATTGTCGGTTTTACAAAGTACGGACTATCACATGACACGGGACCAAATAAATAGTAACTGGAATGACCCGCATGCTTCGTTCAACTTACCTAATTTTCTCACCATAATACATAATATAAACCACCACAAATAATAATAATTATAATATCTATGGACGCTTCACACTACGTCAGTCTGGCCCCGTGCTAAGTACCTAAAGGACTTGTGCTACAGATACCAGACAACGGAAATATAATATTTAATACTTTTATATTATACATATATTTAAGATTTTTATTATATCATACACATATTTAATACACATCCAGACCCGGGAATATTGAAAACTTTTTTGTTCCGTCGGCGGGATTCGAACCCGCGACCCCCGGCTTGAGCTACCAACGCGGTCACCACTGAGCCACAGAGCTCGGAAATATTTCAAGACTAAAATTTGGCGATTTGGTTCAGCCGTTCTCGAGTTATAAGCGAGAGTAACAAAATTGAAATTCAGTTTTATTTATATCTAAGGAGATAATTATTATTAGTGTAATATTATTTATCGTATATGGTTTGAAAGATACAATCGGATGCATCACAAACACATGTAAATGTTATTTCTTTAAGCACATTTACAGGCACGTCCATTTGCTAAGCCTATCTGCAGGCTTTTACGCTGGTCTATTGGATATACTATACAAAACATTCATGTGTTGTTGTAAGAAGGTTTTCACGCTACTGTGCATGTTTTTCACATATTTTATGTGTTTTGTTTGACAATTTGCACCCTACAATAATAATTATCGCTTCAACTCCCGTAAGGCCCAAGTGGGCCGCGATAACAATTGAAAGGCTATTGTGTCTCGTTTTTCCACGATCGACGGATTATAATCAATTGCCATGTTTAATTTTTTAGGCAACCCCCCTGCAATTAATTTGTTGACATACGAAATTGAATATAAAATACTTTTCATCCAGTAAACAGCTCGGTGAAGGTCCTTCTATGAAGGGATCCTAGGCTATTATAGTTACTGTGACAGAAACGGGCGTGCCTCTTTAAAATAACCCTCCTGGCAGTCGGGTAAAAAGCGCGTGTTGCTTGTATATAAAGTTTACTACTAACCTGCAGTATACTAACTTGTATGGTCTCGAGACGACGTATACGAACTTGTATCTTCGTACATTTAAGTACGTATTTGTTACGTCTTTGCGAGTAGTCTAAGGCTTCGTCCACATTTGTATCATTTGCGCGATCAGATCTCCGATCAGATCTCCGTCGCGTATCATCGAAGCGTATCAAAATGATACGCGTATCATGATACGCCCCGATCGCTATTAACCACGTATATGATACGTGTCGTATCAAATACGCGCATGATCGGCAGAATGATCTAATTATAGGCGTCCACACTATGATACGCATACTTGATACGGCGCGATGATCGCGACGGAGATCTGATCGGAGATCTGATCGCACAAATGATACAAATGTGAACGAGCCTTTATGTGGCCTCTTCATGTAATCGCTTGGTCCATGATGAACAAGAGAAATCAAATGTGTAGAATAAGTAGATACCATATTATTTATTTATTTATTTAAATCAGGCATCTTGGCGTCTATATTAACGAGTGCCAATAATCCACAATAGCAAACATGGATATATATCATAGTTAGACGTAAAGAGGGTGTAAAGTAAACACTACAACGCCATGAATATCCCATATCAACGTCAAATAGTTATTTTCAGTTTCTCATAAATTCCGCACCCTATCTCAGAGTTTGCTGTAACGTTAAAAATTCCTGCTTAAAAATTCTATTACAACTCGTGTCTTATGCATTGTGTACCTCGGGCTGGAAACTGAATTTCATGCTCTTCTACTTCACATCATTATAATGTGAGTTATAGTTTAAAAGGCTTTAAGGATAGTTTTATGTAGTCATGAAGAAAGATAATATGAATTAGTAAGTTAGAACAATAACGTAATATCCTGCTAGTGACAGATTTCGGTTTGTTTTAAATAGAATGAACATGAATTTATATTGTATACTAGCTGTTGCCCGCGACTTCGTCCGCGTTAACATAGTATAAGACGTAATAACAAAGATAGATAGTTTTCCTCTTTTTGTGGTTCCTTAGACAAAGGGTAAAAACGGGACCCTATTTAAGCAAACTTCAAACGCAAACGTAAAAAAACTTTCATGTTTCTAACTCAAGAAATGACGGACTTTCATCGAAACTTTCTACCCCAATTTCACCCCCTTGGGGGTAGAATCACCAGAAACGCTTAAATACGTATCCATTCATTTTTAGTCAGTAGCACAAAAATAAAGTTTCGTGTTTCTAACTCAAGAAATGACGGACTTTCATTCAAACTTTCAACCCCTATTTCACCCCTTGGGTGTAGAATTTCCAAAAACGCTTAAACACGTCTCCAATCATTTTTAATCAGTAGCCCAAACATAAAATTTCAAGTTTCTAACTTAAGAAATAACGGACTTTCATTCAAACTTTCAACCCTAATTTCACCCCTTAGGGGGTAGAATTTCCAAAAACGCTTAAATACGTATCCATTCATTTTTGATCAGTAGCCCAAAAATAAAGTTTCATGTTTCTAACTCAAGAAATGACGGACTTTCATTCAAACTTTCAACCCCTATTTCACCCCCTTCGGAGTAAAATTTTCAAAATTCCTTTCTTAGTGGGTGTCTACTTAATAAAACAACCCTACTCACCAAATTTCGTGGCTGTAACTTTAACAGTTTTTGCTCAGCGATGATGAATCAGTCAGTCAGTCAGTCAGTCAGTCAGTCAGTCAGTCAGTCAGTCAGTCAGTCAGGACATGTAATTTTATAAGTATAGATAGATGAGTCTAAAATAAGTAGTTGAGGGTACAATTATAGGTCTAGGCTGATGCTTTGAATATTTTGAATAGAAGTGCGGCGCGGGAATTACAGACCCGAAATTTTTGAGAAGGGATCCATAAAAATGTACGAAAAATATTATCTCACCTTTGTTTGCTGCTGCGCACTTTTTCTGCAATATTTGAGGCAGAGGCCCATACAGTGCGTTTTGTGTCATTTGTTACGCATACCAGCTATTGAAATTACAAACAAAATTCAATGCGTGTTTTGAAAAATTTAATTATTTTGCGTAATCGAATCTGCGCTCGCACTTTTATCAATGGGAACAGATGGGAACCGTTACCGGAAACACTCAAATTATTTATTACATAAATTCTACGTTATCTTGTCCTTCCTGAATTTCGCAATTTGAATATTTCATAACATTTATAGTACTAGTGTAATCTTATTCCGCACACAAGTCGTATACAAAAAGTGGTGTTTTTTATTCCGGGTGTTTTCCGCATGTAATGTTTGTAATATATCACATCGAATCGGGCCGAGGTGTCGCCGACGGTTGTTATCTAAGGCTGGGAACACATGTCATGTCACCATATGTGTTACTATCTACGGTATAGGTTATGCTCTAGAGTCTAGGTACATTTTTCGGTACTGAAAATGTTACTTTGATGCTCATTTTGCTTTATATAGTCATAAACAGCTGTTTTGTTTCTACTTTGGACCAATCACAGTGTGTATATAGGAGTTATATTTATTGTAAGGATAACATTTTTCTGTTTTAAAATGCAAAAACTGCTTCGCTTATGATTAATTGCAAGATACAATTAGCACAAACAACCATGCTGGTGACATTAAAACTTTACCCTGATACCGTGCATGTTTTGACCCTAACTAATTGTAAGGTTAGCTTTGAATGATTCTATATTGTATGTAGCACACGTCAAAATAAAAAGTATGTAACGAGCCTTACTAGCGGTATTTTTTATTCGCGTGAAACGTAACGTATAGATACATTTGATTGATGTATCGGAAACAAATTATATCGAGATGAAAATCACGTTTGACTCGTGCTTTGGTGCGGTCGTTTGGTATTAGTTTAGTAATACGGGCCTCGATGAAGTGGGGACTTCATTTCATTCATATTAATTGTTTCAATATCATAATATGCTCGTTTTAGACTTAAATATTATATGTTTTGAGTGATTCACAAAATAGTTAAAGTCCCTCTAATTTATTATTGAAATTACTATAACTCAAATTGAATCAAATAGTATGGCCCGCTTGCACCTATTGAAGTTAAGGTTGTATAAAACTCTGTTCAAATATCATGCATCACAATACAACGAACGAAAGACACAATATTTTAGCCAGGTTTCATTTGACCTAGACGGGTACCAAGTAGGACTAATCATAGTATTATCAAACAAAATTATGAAAAAAATAGTAAGCGAGCGAGAAAAATTACAACAAAACAGAGTATCATCTATCTAGTCTATACTAATATTATAAAGAGGTAAACTTTGTTTGTTTGTTTGTTTAATTGTAATGAATAGGCTCAAAAACTACTGGACCGATTTTAAAAATTCTTTCACCATTCGAAAGCTACATTATTTACGAGTAACATAGGCTACTTTTTATTTTGGAAAATATGGGGTTCCGTAAGATATTTGGGTTTTTCTGACACAAGGTGAAAAAAAAACAACCAGAAAAGTTACTTATTTTGCGTACGCTGCCTAAACTATAAAAGATAGAACCATACAATGTTCTAAGTAAATGTAGATCTTATAAATATCTACAAAAATGTTCACCACACACTATACCTAGCTATGTCAAGTGAGGCAGAACAGCCATTTTTTTATTTAAAAATCTTGATTTTTTTTTTACTACATTTAAACGCATTTATTTTACTCATGCTGATAATCCTTATCAAAATTAATTATTTCATCACTAAATATAGTTTGTGTAGATAATATTTGGTGTTTGAATGATTAAAATTGGACGTTTGGTTTAGAAGTTATGGTGAAATTAAAAATTGCGATTTACGCCCGTTTCGAAGTAGGCGCTACCAAGGCGGGGGTGTGCAGTAGCGAAGATCATGACCGGCCCTGCAGCTGGTGAATTAGCTCATATACCAAGAATACCAATCATCTCTACTGATTTGCCTATACCCTGCAAAAGGCTCCAATTTCCTGTGAGACGTACAGGCGGTACAGACCAATGCGGGCCACGGGTAGTAATAATGAATATAAATCAAAACTGCTGAATCGATTTTAATAATTTTTTCAGTGGCATATATATAGTATATATATATATATATATATATATATATATATATATATATATATATATATATATATATATATATATATATATATATATATATATATATATATATATATATAAAACAGTACTATTCACTCTATAATTATTGTCATCGTAGGCGACCAGTACATACCTAATTGTAACATAGCAATCTTAAAACAGTCCACTATTAATTTCTTAAATCTTTTATTTAAAATCTGGTAGCCTACACAGTACACACACTTGGATCGTGTCATGGACTTTTATTTTGCATTAATCGTATGGGCTAATCTGTAGATTAGTCCTTTTAATGTTAATCCTTTTACTATGTATAGTAAAAGGACAGAAGGGTCTAATCAGAGGCCCCAGAAAATCATTCGCAAGGAAAATTGACGAAAATGGTCCGCTTGTGTATTCTGGGAGAGATTTATCTCTACACATTAATCGTATTTTCGTCAGAGGGCGGTAAATAAATAAGGTTGTGATCCTGATATAGTGAATCGTACCGCCTTCGCCACATTTCCTAGTCAATTTTTCTTCGGTTATTAACGGTATTAATTTGGTATTATGTCGGGACATAAACCGCTTAATTTGTTATGTTCCGCCATAATCATGAGGCGGTTTTACGAGCAGAGCTAGAAAATATTACTTTATACGATAAGCTATTTTATAACTCACTGTGACATTTTGCTGTATGCATGAAATGTAGTTTAAGTAGTCGTGTTTTCTCCTCTCTTATGTCATAAATATTTTTAATATTGGCTATTGTGAGAATAAAATAGGAAGTTAGAAGTTCAAAGTTAAAAGCGGATGCAGGTAAATGTGACTTGTTTACTGAGAGAAATCGGTTACTGCAGTTCATATTACTTTCTATGTTAATATTTTTAAATGCGAAATTGTCTTTATTTGTTACCACTTACCTCCTCACGCTAAAGCTACTAAATCGAATTTGATGAAAGGGTGAGCAAATAGTCAAAGTGTTCATGAAAGCTTTTAACTCTTTTAAGAATTTCAGAATCGTACATGGTAATTTTTATTAAATGTTACTTTTTCGTACATCGCACTGGTATTTAATAACGTTTATTTACTAAGCTTCGAGAAAACTGTTCGACGTGAAAAAACTTTCATTACATTAACATCTACAGCATAAGTTCTGCACGGCATTCGAGCAGATCATTTTGTAACTTTTTTCTTTATCTAATAATAATCTCTCGGTCGTTTAATTTATTTCTGGCTGTGGAAGCGAACAGTATTTTATTCAGCGGAGTCAGCGCTCGCGTCCCCTGTGCAATTTGTAAAATACCGTTTTGGCACCTTTAATAGCTACTCATTTTTCCGTTTAAACTGCGCTATTTTTCAGCAAAGGCTACAGATACCGTGTTTAATCAATTGTTTTTTTTTATTCGGACATTCGAAATGAATTCGTGTTTTTCCTTGTACGTTTGTTGAAGTTTTTTTTACCTTTATTTGAAAACGGAAAAAGTTTTCTTGATTTGTTATGATACGATCAGAGTATCCTAGTGCAATTATCTAAGCAAAAACAACTTGGTTGCTTTTACTCATTGATTGGTATAAAATAGCGACTATGACATTTTTTATTTCCACTTCAACACATTTAATCAGTAAGTAAAATCGGATTTTAGAGAGTAGGCTGTTTAAAATCACTTCGCGACCTCTGCGAGAATAATCCTTATGTCCTTGGCAATGAAGGTCCTGTTAGAAGTAAAATAATTTCGAACAAACTAACATTCTCTACATACTCACCTTCCATCGTCTGCGGTTTCACACTGGTGTTGGTATTTCTAGAGCTAGCGTTAATGTTGCCAGATTTTTATCTACCGCAAAACTGCATGTGGAATACTTCAATTTACTTAAAGTACTGTTAGTTGTTTCGCGCTAGATATTCGTACCGTAGCATATACTTAAATGATAAATAAAGTACGTAAACGTGATTAGGCTAACCAAATCATGATCTGTTGTCATGATTTTACAATGAATTACACTCTATTGACATTTTACATTACCCGTTTTAATTGAGTTTTGACCGACATATTATTATTGTAAATTAACTAGCTTCAGAAAGAACTACTTACTTAAAAATATTGCTTGTAAGTTTTACTGTATCTAAGTAATTATATTAGGTACGACAAAACCGTTAAAGGCTGCTTTCAATATTTGTTATGGCAATTAATAGCTTAATTTTAACGCGAAAGGACTTTAATAACCATATATTACTATGGTAGAAATTTCACCAAAACTTAATGCAAGGGAATAAATAAAGAAATTTGGCTGTTTCCCCGTAGTCATTAGCATATTAGAGTAATATTTCTGTATGCTAATATCTGTACTGTGTATTTTGTTTCCCGCGGCCAACGGATAACAGTCAAAACTCAAAGGTTTTGTAAATTACTATTTGTGGATGCAAACTTCGTCATGCTTTTGTTACTTCGGTAGTGTTAGATGTGATAATAGCAAACCAAGGAATCCAAGACCTGATTATTGATTTTAATATTTTCATACATACACTACCGGTCAAAAGTTTTTGCCCACAACATAATTCATTTATTTTATTTTAAAAATATACGAATCAGCAAATAGTCCTTTTGTATTGTCAAGCGAAGGTTAAAACGATGTTATTAAAACAAAAAATAATTGTGTCCATTATTTGTATACTTTTATACGAGCGCATGTTTACATTTTGTAGGTGAGTGCGGGAAATTAAAATTTGCAAGTAATCCTGACTTTTTTTAATATTCTTTAACTGTGAGTTGTTCCTTCCATGTTTATGATTGGAGTTTAATTCCATTAAGCTCTGTGAGTCGCAAGAATCAAGCTTTTATTCAAACTTTGTGCACCAAGACACTCTTTTGTAAAGTTCTAATACTAATTGTTTTCGTTTTCGAAAATTCAGACTTATAAGCTTTAAAATAGGCATAACCAAGGAACTATCGGTTTAAACTCGTGCATTTATCGCTAGTCTACATAGCTTAGGCAAAAGGAGCTCTAATATTGCCGGCAAATTAAAAATACGTCGAGAAATCGTGGATCACATCGTGAAAAAATATGCATCCACCAGGAGTTTTAAGGATAGCAAACGTTCAGAACGGCCTCGCAAAGTCACAACAGTTGAAGGTAAGCGTAGTGTATTGACCAGTAAACGTGATCGACGACTCACGGGTCCAGAGTTTGCAGCTTAGATGAAATAAACTAGAGATTTTCCATTGAGTACTTTTACAATGAAAAACAATGAAAAGGAGATTGAGAGAAGCTAGCCTTTTTGGAAGAGTAGGAGTGAAGAAACCTCTTTGAGGCGTTAAAATAACATGAAGAGGTTGCAGTGAGATAAAGGACGTAAAAATTGGACGCATGATCAGTGGGAGAGAGTTTGATGGATTGATGAGTCAAAGTTTGAGGTTTTTGGGTTTAAGAGAAGAATCTTCGTGCGCAGGTCAAAGAGAGAACGGATGTTAAATTAATGTGTAATCCCGAATATAAAGCACGGTGGAGGCTCGATGATGTTTTCAGGATTTTTTGGAGGCCGGGTGACTGGATACCTGGCGAAAATTGAAGGGATTTTAAAGAAAGAGGGAAGAATTAGAAATATTAAACAAAAATGTAGTACGGTCTGCTCAAAGCGTGATCAGTAGAAATTTGATTTTCCAGCATGACAACGATCCCAAGTATTTCTTGAAACTGTACAAACAGCACTTAGAAGAATTGGAAAGGAAGAATGTACTGTACGTTATGATTTGGCTACTACGGTCGCCCAATCTCAACCCGATTAAATTGTTGTGGGATAAATGGGACAGGGATGTTAGAGAGAAGAGAATAGGACACTCCTATTATGACAACAAACCTTTGAAATATCCTGAAAAATTGAATGGGACCAAATAGATATCAATCATTTGTCGAAATGTTACTAAGAATGCCAAGATTGCGCAAAGAAATAATAAAAGTAAAAGAAGGTAATATTAATAAATTTAAAATTTAAATATAGAACCATCGCAGACTCATTTACTTATTACTATATTTTAATCCAAATTATATGTTCTTTAAAATATAATTATCAAACTCAATCATATTGCTTTTATTTTTATGTATCGCGCAAAATATAGGGTGGGCAAAAACTTTTGAACGGTACAAAACATCGTGTATAAACTTACCTAAATATAAAAGTTTAGTTTTAAGTACTCATTATTTATAGTTTCTATTAAAACGTAGATCAATTATAATAAGAAGTACGTTTAACTTTTCGTAAGTACTTTAAAAAAATGTTTTTTATAAAATTAAGAGCAGGAAAATATAGATAAACATCTAATACATTTAAAACTCTATTACAATTTACAAAGAGTTACAAATCTCTTACTTAACGTGCAAATGCAATGATTCTCTATCAAATGCCTTCATATTAATCTATACTGTACTCTGCGAAACATGGCGGTAGCGGTCATTGACTCCCTGCCAAAAACTTGTCATTTTTATACAAAACCGCGATTGACAACATCTGACACTTCATTGTTAATCGCGGCTTATATAGAAAATGACAAGTTTTTGACAGGGAGTCAATGACCACTACCGCCATGTTTCGCTGAGTACAGTATAGTAATTTAATTATAACTTAGAAACTTTGTAGCATGCATCTATGTTCTTGAGTAAAGAGCCCCCTTGTCCCGATAAATCTTGCATGTAAGGCAGTATTAGCATATGCTAATGAACCGCGGTAACACCTTTGTCTTTGGATATCTAAAATATTCCAGAACATTATCATCAACATCATCATCATCACACTTCTCCAATTATGCCAGAATGAGGGTTGTATAGCGCTATGGAGCTGTCAGGATTATCATGTCAATTGCCGTGTCAAATAACTGTCATAATATGTCACGAAATGGCTTCCACATGTCACGATGTAGCTGTCTTATATCTGTCTGACACGATAATTGACAGGATAGACCTGGCTACATAGTGCTATACATAATACAACCCTCATTGGGCGTTACTAATTAGTGATCACTAATCACTAAAATACTACAGTAGCGCAAAAGTTAAATAGCCGATTGCAGAATGGATTTTTTTTTAAACAACATGACCATACAAGACTAAACTATAATTACTGATAAGTGATAACTGAAACACTTCTCTGTTCTAAATTTAATGTTCTAAGTTAAACCAATCTGGTTTTACACAAGTAGATATATACTGCCTAATTAGAAGAAGTTGTAGTTCTCGCGAAAATCCTATATCTGACTATTATACAGCTTGGGCCTTTGAGTTCCCGTTTTCGAGATAAATATACTAATAATTATTATCACTAGACATTTATTGATCTATACCACAGAATACACATTAGTACAGACCTATACTATAAAAGTAGATATTGATATTTTGATCTAGATACGCGGTAGCGTGTCAAGCCAAGTTCCAGCATAACAGAATGGCGAGCAGCACCATGTGTAATATAACACGAACCATTTGCAGGTACTTTTGGCCCCCTCATAATTCAGAAACTGTTTCACATAAACGTTTCTAATTTGGCTCATATAATGAGACTTGCAAGATAACTACATGTTTTAAATTTCGTAAGCACAGCTCAGACGGTTATTAAGATATTAACGTCCGAAAATCTACATTTTTATCACTGACTGACTGACTGACTGACTGACCTATAGATCAAAATTCTAACCCACTTCCAGATGACTTAGAAGGCTGAAATTTGGAATCCAGCTCGGTAATTGTGTGAAAGCGTAGGGAAAAATCAGAAAACAAAAAAAATCGGTCAAGTGCGAGTCGGACAGAGCGAAACTTAGCAAAAATTGTGTTTTTTTGTATGGAGACCCCCCTTAAATATTTATTTTATTTTACTTTTATCATAAATTATGAGAATAAAAATATAATTAAATATTTTATGAAATTTTCAAGTATCTACCGGCTGCCATTATTGATTTTGAGCAAAAAAGGCCAAAAAATCACATTTATTGTATGGGAGCTCCCCGTAAATATTTATTTGTGAAGTGAAAAAGCTTTAGGAAATGAATAGAAGGTGACTTTATGAAGTGTGTCTGTCTGTCTGTTACCTCTTCACGCCCAAATTGCTTGTACCGATTGTTCTTAAATTTGGTATGGAGATATAGTTTGAGTCTCGGGAATAGACATAGAATTCTTTTAATACGTCTGTCCATCTGTGCGTCTGTCTGTCCGTCTGTCCGTCCGTCAGTCCTTCTATCTGCTAGACAGCTATAATAATAGCTACTTAACTTCCGCACAATAAGATTGTACCCTATAGTTAATGGTTGGAAATACACTTGTGTTATACCGTATTATTCCAATGCCTCCCGATGGTAGCTGCTTTTTCCATTCGCTTAGATTTTCTTTGTTTTATTCGTCTGATACTCAACAAGGCTTAGGGGGGCTATTTCCCTACTTCCTGATATATTTCAGATAGGCTATCCACAACTTATTTGACAGAAGAAGGATCTGTCTGTTAAGTTTCAGATAGGCTATTCACAATTTATCTGACAGATGAAGTATCTGCCAGATAAGTTGCGGATAGCATATCCGACACTCGTCGGGAAGTACTGAAACATCACCAGGGGAGCTAGTTTAAGAAACGAACGAATTTCAAGATTTAAACGGGACAGGAGACAAAAATATAGTAATTTAAATTCTGAAAAATATATATGTATTAGTTAAGGATCTAAAATATTTGGTATTCATATTCCATTACACAATATCATGAACTTCACGCAATAGAAAAAAATCCCAAATTTACCTCCTCTTCTGAGGAAATTGCTATACTATGTCCAAATTATTTGGAATTTTTAAATAATTTTTGTACTGAATTAAAGATAAAAAATATATCTAGTGAGTATCGTTTATTTGACTCGATTTAATTGATGTATAAAATAACGACGATCAAAAAACTATAAAATTACATTAATAAAGTGTGTTGAATGAAACCACCAGCTGAGCCTTTGCGCCTCCAATTTTATAGTTTTTTGATCGTCGTTATTTTATGCATCAATTAAATGGATTCAAAATAAACGATACTCGCTAGATATATTATTTGTCTTTAATTCAGTACAAAAATTATCTGAAAATTCCGAATAATTTGGACATAGTATGGCAATTTCGTTAAAAGAAGAGGTAACTTTGGGATTTTTTTCTATCAAGTGAAGTTCATGATATTGCGTAATGGAATATGAATTCCAATGTGTAAGATCCTTAACTAACACATATTTTTTTCAGAATCAAAATTACTTTATTTTTATGTCTCCTGTCCCGTTTAAATCTTGAAAATCGTCCGTTTCTTGAACTAGCTTCCCTTAAGGTTGCGATTGAATATAGTCGAATATTATGTATGTTTGAACTGGGAAGATTAAGATGTCTACTGTCTAGACTTGCTTGGAAAGTTTTCTTTACAAAAAGTAATGATATCCCACCAAAAACATAAAATATGCAAAAATGGAAAGCCAAGTTCCATACAAACATTATTCTTGTCTATGGACTTCGCCGTAAAAAGGATTTCATCAGAATTTTTCATCAGAATTAAAATGTTCAATAATTTTATAAAATGACTGATGTAATGAAAACTGGCCAAGTTAGATCTAATCTACTTTAAGATCTCACGTTATTTAAAATAACATCAATTATTGTTATAGATATTCAATAAAGCAAAGAAATAGACTCTATTAATAAAGATCTCACGTTATTTAAAATAACATCAATTATTGTTATAGATATTCAATAAAGCAAAGAAATAGACTCTATTATTTGTTCATAATGTTATTTGGTTCCTATACATACATATTTCGATTTTCCATGGAACTTGGCACTCATTTAGATCTCCATCCTTTTTACGGCGAAGTCCATAGACAAGTATAATGTTTGTATGGAACTTGGCTTTCCATTTTTACATAATTTATGTTTTTGGTGGGATAATATTATACTCTATACTTATTGACATATTTTGACAAGTTAGTTCATTCTAAAGTTCTTGGAATCAAACTGCGACAGTTCCAAGTATGAAGTACAGTACGATGACTTGTGGTGCACCTATTTTAAACTCTTCTGCTATATTAATAAGGTCCAAATGTGGTTATCCAGATTTTTAACAACTGTACTTTAAAATGTCGTGCCTCGAACTTCGCTAATTAAGTTATCGGGCTACAACTAACAGCCTAACAGTTTCTTGTCAAGTTCAACGAACTCCACTAACTAGTCGCTATGAACGTGTGCGTGATGGAACTTTTTGCTAGCAGGTGATAAAAAATTATGCAGAGCATAACGTGAATCCTTAACTAAATAGTTTTGCGTCGTTTTGAACAAACATAATAAATAGCATTATGTGATTTGATAAAATCAATTAAGAAGGTAAGACGACCTTTTTTTTATCGTTGGGGGAATGCCTTAGGTAAACAGAGAAACAGAATTTAGATACTTGAAATAATTATATATATCTATGGACGCTTCACACCACGTCAGTCTGGCCCCATGGTAAGTACCTGAAGGACTTGTGTTACAGGTACCAGACAACAGAAATATATTTAATACTTTTATACTATACATATATTTAAGATTTTTATTATATGATACATATATATAATACACATCCATGACCCAGGAACTTAGAAAACTTTTTTGTTCCGTCGGCGGGATTCGAACCCGCGACCCCCGGCTTGAGCTACCAACGCGCTCACCACTGAACCACAGAGGTCGTCTCTGTAATTGTTGTTATATTGTGGATAAAAATAAAAGGAGTAGGGCTCTATATAAATGCTACCCGCGGCTCTATGTAAATACAGTATCTCAAAGAATAAATATGCACTCCACCAATACCTACGAAAAGTAACCCACGATTAAATTGTGATAACCATTTCTTAGCTTAAATTGTGATAACCATAATCATCTGTTCATTGGCTTCTAAAATTAAATATCTATCCAACCACACACACTAGGATAAACTGTAAATACAATCCCTAATATAATCAATAATATTTGCTAAGCTATTACTGGCATGGCGAGGATTCGATCACACAGTAAATAGTGCAGAAAATAACAATCTGCATCAAACTTAGAACGAAGCCACACAGCTCAGCACAGCTGATGCGTTGCGTTTTTGGAACGGCATAACGCATGTCTGCGGTGTGACAACGCAATTGAAAACTATGACAATTATTACTGATGGCGTAGCGGAGCACCCATTTACTTTCCCATTCAATTCCCATTCGTTTATTTTCCTTTAAGTCTTTCGTTCCGACAGAACAACGTATCGAACGGCTTAGCACACCTCTTTATAAAATACTAGATGACGCCCGCAACTCCGTTGAACCAAAATTCGTTTATCGCACTGGAACCGTACATTTTTTCGGGATAAAATTTATCCTACTTCCTTTCCCGGGACTCAAAGTATATCCATACCAAATTTTAGCAAAATTGGTTCAGTCGTTTGAGCGTCAAGAGGTAAAAGACAGATAGAAATACACACTTTCGCATTTGTAATATTAAGTATGTAGGTAGTGATGTAAAACATCAAAGCTTTGCCGCTGCGAAAAATAAGTAATTTTGAACTTTAAAACTTTCGCGTTGCATTATATTTGATACTTATTATTCGTACATTGTGAAAGAACACATAGCCGCAGTGAAAAATCGCCAGACAAATAAATCCGCGGTAGCAGAACATCTGCTTGATATGGGGACTAATCACTGGATGGAGCTACACGACCCCAAAATCCTCTCTACGGATCGTCATTACCACACGAGAGTAATACGTGAAGCCATTGAAATTAAAAAGTACAAGAATTTCAATCGTGAGGACGGATTTAAATTATCTCCAACCTGGAATCCAGTGATTAATAAGTGCAAACCGCGTGTGTCACCTTTTTCAATAAATGTAAACCCGGATACAGTTAGTGTTGTGTGTCGCACTGAGCCTACTGACTCTAAATACATTGGAACACAAATGTTGGACAATTCGAGGGTAGTCGTAGATCAGACCGCCCAGTGCAAACGAAGACGCCGCGCTCCTGCAGTCCCCTCGTGACCACGGCCGTTGCAACACGGCCGAAACGTCGAGAAAAAGTATGTAGTAGCATTACTACTAGAATAAGTCGCGTTAAGTCCCGAATAATAAGTTCTATAAGTAATTTTTATGAATAAAAATACCGGTGCGTGTAGTTTCAACTGAAAATCTAATATGTCACAATGTGAAATCGGTTTTAGTTTAGTTTGTTCGGACGGAACTAAACAAATCCAATAAAGGGGTTATTCTGAAACCCGCTGTCGGGGGATCGACGCAATTTGAAACGAGATCAAATTCGTATTAAAATTCAAAACAGAACCTGTTTTCAATGTACACACTAATATCCGATGGGAAAACGTACGACCTGTGTGATTCGTATGAAAATATTTTCAAGTAACATTGCTAAGTACTATCAGAGGAGGAGATTCCTAGACAGATGGCGGACCTATATATAAGTATTTTGGTCGCGTTAAGTCAAACTCTCAGAACAGGAAAATAAGGTCAAACCCATCCGAACGATCACAGCTCATTGAATTGACGTAGGTCCGTCAACTGCCTAAGAATCAATTTCCTCGGGTATACATACGTATCTAATGACGTAACGTATATTACGTTTGTCTAATGATAGCACAAATATTCTCTATTTTAACGAGCAATATACAAAGCTTTTGTATCATTGATAGTGAAATCAAAAAGCTAGCAAACTTTGAGTATGCTTTCTTTGAAAGAACTCTTTGAAAGTAGAGAGTTACAAAATGTATCCGCCACGCTGTCTGTTCGAGACTGTACTCAAATCGAGAGGGGAGAATAGGGCTGGCAAAAACCCGTTACATGGCTTCAGTAAATGAGATTTGTATTAAAATGCAACATAAGCTTTATGAATTTAAAAATAAAATAACGTAAAGCTGGATTAACAATGCTTTGTTAACCTGACTAAAACTAATTTAGATTACATTTTTAGATTTTTTCTATTTCACCATTGGCAACCCTAATGCAGGTACAGAGTGTAGCCGTAAAAGCTTCGCGTTTCACAAAAGCGCACGTTTTCAGTACATTGCGTTCGGCTCTTACTCCCAATGAATTTCACGAAATGATTTCTCATAGAGTCTGGCGCGGACGTCTATGAGATAGCATACTTGCACACCCTGTTTATAGCCTTTTTGCTCGATATAAAAACTTTTTAATACGATTTCAATGTTTTTTTTTTCATTTTGTGCCAATGGAATTGGAAAAGGAATGTGCGAGAATTTTCAATTAAATTATATTTTGTATTTTACGTTGTACTTTTATGTTTTCATTTTATTTTGTACATAATTATTTGTATAATAAACGTCAACACAACGCCTCGTTTCACTAACTTCTTGACATGCCGAATTCATTCAAAAGAAAGAGTTAGCCACTTAGCATCAACTTGTTACAATTACAAAAAATTACTAACATTTAGGCCCCATGTCACCCATAAATACCAAACATGTTTTATTTCAAACTAAACTTGAAAACTTACAATACCCCAGCGTCGTTGAGTTGAGACACTATTTTATGCCACACAAGTTCGTTGTAAAATTGTTTCCCTCGTATTTCCCAAAGGTCGTATTATAAAGAACAGCAAACACCAACGGAAGGGATACATTTTTAACACTGGGTTTCCGTCAACGTTCCCTTTATATCCGGTTCCGGTTTGTTTTAAAAGCGAAACAAATATTTCGCGCAAAAGTTCTGAGTTATGACCATTTTTTTCACATATGCGGCTGGACCTGTTTTTGTTGTGGTTTTAAAAAACCGGCGCGTTGTGTTTTTGCTGTCGTATGAACCATTAATTATTTTATTGTGAAATTTTTTATTTTCTTTAAAACCTTTTAATGTTGTCCAAGCCCTGCTTGTAATACAAAACATCAATTTTAATTATAGTACATAATCCTACTTCTAAAATGAAAATTCAAAATACGCCAAAAATATCCGATCAACAAACTTTTGATTGCTGAGTTTAGTATTATCCCTTCTATTATTTCTGGAGCATCTGTTTAAATATCCAAACAAAACGTTGTCCATAATTGAATAACGTTTTGGAGGCAATAAAAGTTTTATGAGACGCCATTGGGAAGCTGCGTTGCTATGGCAACCGGGATTCCCCCTCGCAGCCTGGGCAGCCAGGGTACTATAGTGCCGAACCAACATCTTAAGATGATTGGTAGCTAAAATATGTACGCATGTGGAAAAATAACATTGTTACACATTCATTTGCATACGTCATTAAGGTAATAATTAATATTTAGTTAAATAAAATCTTAATAATTATGCTATACTCCATTGTTCTAAATTGGATCGTACTTTTATGTTTCAATTATTAATTTCATACATATTAGAATATGTATAATGGAAACATTTGTTTACTTTTTGTACTGGATAGACAGAAATATAAGGAGTAAGTTGGAGGCACGAAAATTACTATAGCTGAAATATCTAGTTCCAATGGAATTGCCTACGTGCGAAAAAATTACAGAATTAAAAAAAATGGCTTAGTGGGAGGCGGACTCGAGCACGTAGGTCCGTACGGACTACATAGTCTGTAATTCATCAGAAAAATAAAGAAAAGAAGAAGAATTTTCTTTACTTGGGTGCTGAAATAGGACAAGTTTGGCACATTTTATCACGTGTGCCAGTAAAAAGGAGTAGCTCACTCATTACGGCAGGTCGCGACGCCGCCGCCGGCGATGGCACGTAACACAAATGTGGTACTAAAGACCCTTAAAATCTTTTCACGTCTCCAGAAAGCATTAAGTACAGTCGTTGTCCCCGCACAAATGACCCCTTTTACACACATTTTACTAGGGAAAGAGGGTAATTTATGTGGGTAGGTTACACCGGCGGATGACACTTTAGACTTTAGAGATATGATCTAGCCCTTGTGGGATGATTTAAAGTGTTTTCGATAGAGATCTATACGCCTTTGCTGTCGAGAAATGAATAAAATATAGCTGGGACTTGCGAATTCTGCATTTAAAATAGGTACTTTAAATATTATGGTAAACTTTTATTTTTATTTACTTAGTTCAAAATAAGGTAAGCAGCACGATTGACAGAATATCTTGTGTAGAGGTAGAATGTTGAAAAGCAAAGAAGTTTATGTAGGAAACGTTACAAAATATATAATACTTATTTACCTAATGCAATAAAGCAAGTTAAAATGCGATGCATTCATTATAATATATAATATCATTAACACATTGTTGAGGTGAACAAACAGTTTAACATTATTATGTTACGCTTCTGTTACAGGCATCCTTTTTGCAGGTCATCGCACGAATTGTAGAGGCGAAAGTTTTTGAGTGACTTAGCACTGCAAAAAATGTCATTTTTGGCGTGAAGCAAAAACTATTCAACCAGATTAAAGACCAGAGAAACTATTTACCAAATGCTTATCCCGGAAACGTCGTGTTCCCGGATTTAACTGTCTGAAATCTATACATATAAAACAAAGTCGCTTTTTTTCCCTCATGTCCCTTTGTTCCCTTTAATCTTTTAAACTACGCACTTTTGATGATTCTTTCAGTGTTAGATAGCCCATTTATCGAGAAAGGTTATAGGCTATATTTTATCACGCTAAGACTAATAGGAGCGAAGAAATAGAGGAAAATGTGGAAAAAGCGGCGAAAATTATTTGAAAGGGCTAACTTGAACGCGATAATCTCAGGAACTACTGGTCCGATTTGAAAAATTCTTTCATTGTTAGATAGCCCATTTGTTAAGGAAGGCTATAGGCTATATTTATCACGCTAAGACTAATAGGAGAATGTGGAAAAAACGGGGGAAATTATTTGAAAGGGCTTATCTCGCGAACTACTGGAGCAATATTTATGTTATTTGGCACATATAATAAGTAGACCACGTGAAGGATCATAGGCTATCGATTTTCATCATTTTTTCAGTGGCTACATATTTTATACCCGTGCGACGCCGGGGCGGGTCGCTAGTTACTTATAATTCAATTTAAATTTAAAAAAATAATCCTTAATCGCCTTATAACAAATAACAAACAAAAAATAATATAAAATACGTGACGTCACGTCATGATTATATACATAATACATATAACGGAAAAACATAATATTATAATAAATTTATTATGTTACTTGCTGTTAAAATTGCTTTTGCACATTATTCAGAGAGCATCTTCTTTCAATCTATGTGGGTTATTTTTTTTTGTCAATTACACATCTTTTTAACGCGAATAAACTATAGGTGCGACTTCAAATATCCTCAATAACGTATTAATTTAATAGGTCCTTAAGACTCTGTTATCGGCCCGGGGCGCAGAACCTTTTTTCCGCTCCGCTTCATAATACGGGCCGCTTTGCCCGCGGCCACGTTCCAAAAGCCTTTTTACCTTCCCTTTGTAATGGTTTCGAGCGAGTAGTTTTGTGTTTCAGCCAAATGGAAATCTCGTTGTTTTGATGTATTAATGATTATAACAAAGCACTTTTTCATATTTCGGGGGAAAGTTTATGATGACATGACTGTTTTTTCAATTCACACTGGGGAGAAACATTCTGAAATCGTTGCCAAATACACTCTTATATAAGCTTTAAAATGTGTACAAACAATATTTATTTATTTATTTCAGAGGCACATCTAAAACAACATAAACACAATCAGTACAATCAGTTACATACCCAGATTAATATGTTCATTGTTAATAAATAATAATTGTTATAATTTACGCCTATATAGTCTAGCCAAAGTAAGTCTGAAAAACGAACCAAAACTTCCCAATTTATTATTTATATAGGTCAACACACCCGCGGGTCCAGCTTTCAACGCCCATTTGGCACCGGTCGAGTAGGTACAGTTTTCAAACTCCAATCTTTAGAGGGGTTGTTTATTTTTGTAGGAAGCGATAACTTTCTGAAAACTTCAAATGGAACGGTAAAAGGTTGAGCATCTCTGGGTAGATTTCTTTATATTTATGAGCCTCGAGGGATGAAGAGAGCTGCCTCTCACCGGAAACTATCCTAGAGCGCGTTATAACTGTACCTACTCGGCGAAACATGGCGGTAGCGGTCACTGACTCCCTGTCAAAAATTTGTAATTTTCTATATAAACCGCGATTGACAACATCTGACACTTCATTGTCAATCGCGGTTTATATAGAAAATGACAAGTTTTTGACAGGGAGTCAATGAACGCTACCGCCATGTTTCGCTGAGTACTAGATGAGATTGTTTTAACTTTTTTTTTGTCGTTCTTCGGAAACTTTTTGACGATTTTTTTAATAATTTCATATTTATAATTATTTATGCGTAATTAGTGTTCTTTTGGCTCTAACTTTTTACTAAGCCAGTAAGCTCCTGCTACCTGACATGCAAGGAATACTATTATTTTCATATTTCATGAAATTTAATAAGATTACAAGTAGGTTAGGAAGAACTATTATAGCAGATGTAAGTTATCTAGTGCGAAATATTTTAAGGCAGTAATAACCTAAGATATATCTGCAATGCGGGTGCCAAGACAAAATTGAATTTTGTTTCGGAATATAGATTGTATTATTACATTTTTCATTCATATTGAGAAGTTATGTAATCCGATATTCTAAAGTTTTCATCCAGGGCGTTTTCACATTATCCGATCCGATATCGGTGTCGGACTCTGATCCGATATTGGCGTAAGTAAAATGTATGAACCGATATCCGATGTCGGGCCGGACAATATGAAAGACAGGTACATATTTCATACATTTTACTTACCCCGATATTGGATCGGCGTCCGACACCGATATCGGATCGGATGATGTGAAAACGCTCTTGTATCTATCGCCGATAAAACGTATGATCTGATCGAATAAAATGTGAATTGAAAACTCTAAACTGCTCTACTATGATGCTTCAATTCGTCTTTAAATCCTGAGTCTGCAGGTTCGAAATTGCTACGTAAAGAGTCATCTACTTTGTAACAAAAATGAGAGAAAAGTTATTTTAATCTGAGCAAAATGCAACCACCAAAATTTGTGTCTATTTTAGACGGAATGATTTCCCCCAGGTATATAATTTTATATCAACTTACTAGTCAAAATCACTGTTTATAGTTTATACAGATGTTAAAGCACAGTATAATCCATTTATTATTAAGGTGCTTATCTATTACTGAACATCTCAATTTACTGAAATACACGTCAATACATAGCTAATGCATGGAAATCTATTAGTATTTTATCACTGCATTTTAATATCTAGGTTACGGCCGCTGCCTGCGTCGGAATCAAGCCAAATGTGTGGTTTCACCAGTTAGAGCTGGGCTACAACGCTCCAGTGAGTTGCGTTGCGTTGGTCCGTCGGAACGCGACAGCATAGATATGAAATCGCACTAAAACAAACGCAAAATTGTTTATTAAACAGACGTAATAATATACAATAGTATACAGCAGGCATTTTGTTATTGGAACCAGACAACGGATTCACACCGAATAACTACTGCACTGCAGCGGAGCCACGTAATTTGGCGCGACGAAGTAAAACCTGCACGGCACTTCTGTAGCCCTAGCCACCAGTAGAAATGAGAAAGTGTAGACAGACTGTGGAGATAAAGTTATGGTGCCGTTCCGATCTTTTTTCGTTCCGAAAAAATCAATTAAAATGCCACTTTATGATAGACTATAGTCCTAAAAATTCAAATAATATCCTACTTTATGATATAGACCATTGATTCCCAAAGTGGTCCAGGTGGACCCCATGGGGTCCACGGGAGCCCGATAGGGGTCTACGCTTGCGTGGAAAAAATATGGGGGTCCACGAGTCGTTAACGGGGGTCTATGAAAATTAGGTGGCCCGATTTGACTTGTCCTATGAATATAGGCAGACAATATTATATTAATAGCAGATGAAATATTACAGAGCGCGGAGATTTAGAAATAAGTAAAAGTGTGGTAATTTTTGTGTTAAATAGCTACAAAACAAGCAAATATTTGCGTTTACTTCTTACCACTCCGAAGTAAAGGTTATTGGTTCCTTGCACTGTGACTTGTGAGTCAAACTTAGAATACAAAGGTCCAACTGTTGGATGAATACGCTTTTTAGACCGGCCTTGAACTGGGGAACCTCTGATATAGACTATAGTCTGTCATAAAGTGACATCTTAATCCTTCGATCGGGGATTCTTGCAATGCAATGCATGTATTCTATTGTTGTCGCTATCACCGATGCTCGTATGGGGCTTGAAGGATTCATTGAATTTTTGTCGGTCGCGATTATCCGCGGTAAAGATCGATACTATAGGGCTACTGTACAATAGTACAGTAATGATTTTGTATAGATTTTGATTGACTGTACAATAGTACAGTGAAGCGATGCAACACTTCACGTCCAATAGGACGTGAAGTGTTGCATCGCTTCACTGTAGTGTGTCCGCTACGTATGTAAAAACGCTGAAGCACTACCGCTACGCGGCACTGTAATGTGGCCACGCTCTTACGTACCTGAACGTCGTTTCGCTCTTTCAACGGTTTTCACGGCTCATAAACTCCAATAAAATTATCTACACCAGATTTTCAGGAATTAGATTTTTATTTTACAAAAAATCGATAGAATTTCGATTCAATATAATTTTCATAATTTAGTCATTTCCTATCACTTTCTCCATGTTAAAAGACGTTGATTGGTCAGGTTCATTTTTAACACTTTGGTTTAAAGTTTTATCTTTTTTTTAAACGAGATTTTAACAAATATTTTTGATCCAGACAGGCAAATGCAGGCTAACCAAGCAAGCCTGAGTAAATGAGGCTTAATCCTTCGATCGCGGATTCTTGGAAATCTATTGTTATTCTATTGTTGTCGCGATCACAGGTGCTCTTATGGGGCTTGATAGGTTAATACAGTATCTGTAATCTTCCTTTCGATTAATTTGTGACGTAAAAAATGCGATGACATAGAAAAACTAGAACGCGTTTGTTAAAACCTTATGCGGGATTGGATTTTTTCATTCATGCGGTAAACCTCAATCAAATTTCGATCCAAACACAGGTTATAAGAGCCTGACTCACAACCTTTCTTTTGGGTCAATTCAGACCGCAACGCCACGAGGAGAGGCGAGGCGCGGCGCAATTTGTATGGATTTGACAGATTTCAATTGCGTGAGAAGTCTTGCGAATCCGTCAAATCTATATAAATTTAGAAATGCATCTACGCGTCGCGTTGCGCTCTGAATCAACCCTAATGAGTGACTAATAGCTTGAAGTTTTCGTCACTCAGTAGTGATAAAACTTTTGGGGAATGTCCATTTGTTATGCGATTGTGATACAGACTACAGAGCCGGCTGGGATGCTCTATTCAGAGATTCTCTCTGGTTGGTTACTTAACTTTACTTAAATGGTTACTTAACTTAAATTTAATGAACTCTAACTTTTCAAAAATTAAAGTTTAATTTTTAATTTCTCCTTTTTACTATTTAATACTAGATGTCGCCCACAACTCTGTTGCGCCAAAATTCGATAACCCAGCGAGAACCGTACATATTTTTTGGGATAAAAAGTATCCTATGTCCTTTCCCGGGACTCATTATTAATATTGAGTAATCAGTATGAATAGGTATAATCTCCTTATAAAACACGGCTGATACAAACCCATGATAAAACTATGTATTTAAAGTAAATGTTAGGTACGCCCGGTGCAATGTGAGAGGCAGGGCTCAGGGCGGTGTTGTAGCAAACGAGGCTTAACATCGGCAAAAGGCCTGCATTTAGTTTGTGTATGACAGTTTAAGCCCTCGTTAAAACTATGGAGGGTAGATGGAGGAGAACTATCTTATATGGGGGATATTTGAAAAAGTGTCCAGCTGTACGCAGTAAATAACAGTTGAAAAATCCTCCAAGAGTGGCGCTAGCTGCAGCAAAGGGTATGGAATGAATGTAGCCGTTGGTGACAAAATATAAATTGAAGTTAGCCGAATAGCCGAGTCACAGAATTACTGGGTTAATACCAATATATTTTGAAAAATATAACCTAAAATAGCTGAAATAAAAGCTGCTAAATGATTTAAAATTTACCCTGTTGCTTCTGTAGTGCCACCCTAATGTAACGCATTTCAGCGGACACTTTTTACATACAGATATAGTTCTCCTCCATCTACACTCCATAGCTAAAACCAGTAAAACTTCCTTAGACCTCGAACCTCTTAGTTGCGTGTGTACGGTAAATTATACGGCTATTGCTGAACCAAAGATTTTCTTTGGTAGGATTGGTCCTTATGGCCCAAGGACGGATTTAAGATGTGGAGCCACCGCGATTTTTGATGTTAATTTTTTAAAATTTTAGCATCTTCTGCTCTGGAGAAAAATAGAGTCTCAATCTGTATAGAGGCATTAATTATGGTACTATTCCAAGTTCGGTACCATATTCGGATGACTTAAGAATGCTTAATTCATTTTAGGACTCATATTTGCACGATGAAGATGTTAAACAACGTAAAAAGAAGAAGAAGAAGAAGAATTATTTAAACGCGCTAATCTTAGTATGAGTCAGTAATTACTGGTCCGATTTGAAAAATTCTTTCAGTGTTAGATAGCCCATTTATCAAGGAAGGCTATAGGCTATATTTTATTACGCTAAGACTAACATAAGCGAACAAATAGAGGAAAATGTGGAAAAAACGAGGGAAATTATTTGAAAGGGCTTATTTCACGAACTACTGGAGTAATTTTTCTGTTATTTGGCACAGATAAAAAGTAAGAACGTGAAGGATCGTAGGCTAATTATTGTGGACTAATTTGTCTGTGAAATATCTAATTTATGCGGGCGAAGCAGCGCGGAACGTCTAGTAATATTATAAAGCTGAAGAGTTTGTTTGAACGCGCTAATCTCAGGAGCTACTCATCCGATTTGAAAGAATCTTATCCTTTCAAATCGGAATCCTTTTTACCAAATGCTTATCCCGGAAACGTCGTGTTCCCGGATTTAACTGTCTGAAATCTATACATATTATAAAACAAAGTCGCTTTTTTTCCCTCATGTCCCTTTGTTCCCTTTAATCTTTTAAACTACGCAACGGATTTTGATGATTCTTTCAGTATTTGATAGCCTATTTATCAAGGAAGGCTATTGCTTATATTTTATCACGCTAAGACCAATAGGAGCAAAGATACAGAGGAAAATGTGAAAATAAAGCTGAAGAGTTTGTTGGTTAGTTTGTTTGTTTGAACGCGCTATAGCGCGCTAATCCAAGAACTACTGGCCTGATTTGAATAAATCTTTCAGTGTTTGATAGCCTATTTATCGAGGAAGGCTATAAGCTATATTTTATCACGCTAAGACCAATAAGAGCAAATATACTGAGGAAAATGTAAAAAAACGGGGAAAATTATTTGAAAGGGCTAATATCTCACAGACTACTAGAGCAATTTTTATGTTATTTGACACGAATATATAGTAGACTACGTGAGACATGGGTTATTAATTTGTGAAAAATATACGGTTTCCGTGAAATTTCAGATTTACGCGGACGAAGCCGCGCGGAACGTCTGGTATTATTAATATGTTTATTGCTCCATTCATCACCATGTCTTTGGCATGCAGAATAATGCGGCTATCAGCCTCCTTATATTATTTAAGCTCTGTCAACAGCGTTTTCGTTGGTTGAAAATCATATATTCTATTTTTTTATTTTTTTTTTATTTTTACTATCTTTTATCTAAATATTATTCCAAAATTGGCATTTAAACATTCGATTCAATCGAAAATGATACCAAACTCGACTATATACCAAAATCCCACGCAGTTATTGACCTTATACCTTGTTAAAGCTTAAAACCCCCCCCCCTCCCCCACCTGCATGAAATATTCAGGTGGCTCCACATCGTAAACCCATCTTAGGGATATAAAGATCAATCCTACCACAGGAAATCTTTGGTTCAGCAAAAGCCGTATTCCTCGTTTTTTTGTCTTGTACGCACACGACTATCTGTATTGTTTTGTTTTTTACTAAAAGAGACTTATTTTGTTTGCAATTTCGAATTTATATTTTTAAAAATTTTTAAAGATTTTTATAAACATGTAACATTAATAAGAGGTAAGTGCTGATAGATCTTAAAAAAATGACATTGATTGTAATTAAACAGTCTTCGAGTTAAAAAAAAATTGCGTGCTCGAAATACACATACGTTTAAGAATAATTTATAATAGATTAACCTGGAGCAGTTTAGCTTGTGTTGGAATCCTAATTCGTCTCGTGAGTGTTGAGCACTAATAAAGCCGTATTTTCACTAGGGGGCATTTGAAGAAAATGTACGTGCCCCGCGACATGTCGCCCGACGTCGCAGCGACATTTACGGGTTGCGGGACTTGTCGCTGACGACATGCTGCTCACCACTGACTAGTGTGAACAAGTCATATGTCGAGGGACAAAGTTGCTGGGGACAAACTACGTGTTGCAGGGACAAACTACGTAAATGTCGGACGACTTGTCTTCGCGACATATCCCCTAGTGAAAATGCGGCTTAAAAATCATTAAAATTTAAGCAACATATTGTTTGAAACTGAATTAAAAGCTTCGTAAAATCAAAAGCTATACAAACACAAAATCCGATTGTAAAAATCCATTACTCGATTTGAAGCGTGTTCATTTGTAATTCCAACTGTAACGTTGTATTTTTAACAAGTCTTACTTTAATAAAGACATAAAACGCGAAATTATGAGTTATGGCCGTTTTACTCTCGAAGTTCGTATAAAGTTGGATTTTACGGCAGTGCGCCACTCAATTTCGACGTCTTTTAACTAATGTTGTTTTTTGTTCTTTAAAAGTTTTTAAGGGGACACGTACGGAATAAAATATTGTGATTGCGATAAAACGGATTTTATCACGTTTGTACGACTTTGAGAATAATAATTATTAACGACAATATTAATTATTGTTGTATGGACTCTCTTAGGACTTAAAAGGCTTTTTTTGCTACACGTCTAAAAGTAGAACTAACGCCGCCATATTGTAAAATGTTACATATGAAAAAGTGGTAATTCAAACTCTTTTTAAGATATTGTCAAACCATCCCATCTTGATATTTGCTAACCTACCACTTTGTTCCAGATATTCTCGGAGCACTACCACTTCTTACACCACTCAGTGGCGCGGCGCAGTATACAGCCGGCGCACGCGCACCACGGCAGGCTAGAAGGTGACACGAGGGTGCGGTGGGCGCGTCAACAGAAGATACTGTCGAGGAAGAAACGAGACTTCCTGACGACAGGTGAATATAAATGAAATACATAACTATCTTATGTGTTGACTTTTACTTATCTTGTTATATTAATATGAAGGGGTATTTGTGTTTCTTTTTTTGAGTTAGCGTTCTGCCGTTTCTCTACCATCTTCTGTACTGTTCATTACACTATCGACAATATTACTGGTCAACTAGATATAATATGTACAAGAAATAAAAGCAGCGACTTTTATTAATGTTCATGTACACTGTACAACATACCTACGTACAAATATTTTTAGGCGTCCCAGTGTAAAAACAAGGCAATTTTTTCTGGCAAACATTGAAAAGTTATAGCGTGTCAGCTGTCAAGCATGTAGAGGTGCTCAAATCAAAACTTCACTTACATTGTTGGTACATCCTCAACCAAAGATTTGTAAAGGAGCCAGATGCGTCCGATGGTCACATAAAAAGCTCCTACACGAAAGTGTAGTGGGATAGAAATATCCCACCAGTCGTGTCCTACTGAATTTGCTTAAGGCTGCTCTCTCGAAAAAAGCGTGCAGATGAAACCACTTTTCATCGGCATTAACAGAGAAATTATATCTGAAAAAAATAATTAGTAATCTACATGATATGATACGTAATTTGGTTTTGCCATATTTTTTCTATCGGTATCACATAAAAAAAGAAATAAAAAACCAAATCACCTCCAAATCGTTGAATGAAACCACTTTACTCCTTCATTATTTATCAAAAGAATATATAAAAAATATCTACTGCTTTGCAATACATAAGTTAATAATTTGGTTTTGTTACTTTTTTGAAATATGTATTATATTAAGCCTTAAAAAGGTTTTTTCTCCTATTTCGCCCTATCATGGACGCGGTGAGCGTCGTAACCGCCACCGTACAAGACGCGCTGTTATGAATGTTATTTTAATGTCATTTACGTCGATATTCGCACTGACAGACAATCGACCTGCTAATTTAGGGAGAGAGGGCCCTTAATAAGAGAAGAGTATTATGACCCATTAAGCTCAGTTTCAATAAAACCGTCCAACGAAATGACTAGTATTTGTTGTGTTTTTAATTTTTCTCCGATAAAACTGGGTCACCGAGTAATGTTATCTTAATGGGTGAATATAGATCAATAAGACTTCAGCAGCGTCGTTAGGTCGAGTAAGAACTCGTACAAGAAATAAGCCAACGTTTAATGGACTCTAAATCTGACTTAATGGCGAATGTCGAAAAACATCCTCATAATAATGCGAGTGTAAGCCGAAACGAATTACTTTTGCCGTATTAGATTAGCTCATTGTTCGATTATATGCGAATAATTTGCTGAGAATTGGGAACGTATTCGAATAAAATCGGAAACCGCTAATTTGGCCTACATAACAATGTAGGTAACTAATGAGCAAGGAAGTAAGATTGAAATTTTTGTTTTATTGGCTGTATGTGTAAAATTAGTATTACGAGTATATGTGAAAAAGAAAAGCTTTCATGTTTAATTTTTAAACTCTGAAAGTTATTGGAAAAGGAAAAAAGCATCGCATTTTTCAACCTTTTATATTTTAATATCGTAACAGCTTTTATTAATTTTTTTTATAAAACAACACGGCGATTTTAGGATCCTCTATTTTATGAATAACGGTACACAATAAAAATACTGTTCCGTCCAATTAAAAATGAGTTTTCAAGCGTCGGCCATTTCTGAATATCGAAAGGATTTGGAGATATTTGAATTGGTAATTGCCATCACAAATATGTATATCGCATGTATGAGAATTTGAAATACAAATATCCTGTAATTCGGGCGCAGATTGAACATTTATATGGAAAATTCCGCGAACTGCCGCTGAAAGTTCAAACATTGCTTTGACAGTGTCTACTCAATGCTAATGGGACCAGCTTTATTAATAAAATATACGTATAAGTGTATGTATCATTAATACAGTATATTTTAGGTGTACTAGATGATGCCCGCAACTCCGTTAAGCCCGGAACTGTACGGTTTTGCGGGATAAAAACTTTCCTAAGTCCTATCCCGGGAAAGTATCTCTCAAAGTATATCTATGCCAAAATTTCAGCAAAATCGGTTCAGAGGTTTAAGCGTAAAGAGGAAACAGACAGACAGACTGACAGATAGACACACAGACACACATTTTCGCATTTATAATATTAGTATGAACATGTATGGATTATTAAATTACTGCAAATCGAGAACTAAAATGTTTAATACAAAACTACATAAGTTGGCGCACATAAACTTGCTGGCAATATATTTTAATATAATAATTAATACTCGTACCAATATCATAATATATTCTAATTAGCATAATAAGTACACAATATTCTAATTAAGTGTTTGTTCCAGCTGAAACCCAGCCGACGTCGTCCACAAAAAGAGAAGCAGGGACCAAGCGGGACCTGCCGTACTCCAGAGTCAAGGGTCGGCCCAGATCAGCTGACTCCAAGTTCCAATTAAACGATCCCAAGTGGCCTCACATGTGGTATCTGGTAGGTTTTGTTGCTCACTAAGCCGAAATCACAACATCGATGCTCAAACGATGAGCCAATTACCTGATACTGGATTTAGAATTTCACATTCAATTCTGCCTCACGGTAGGCTTTTAAAATGATAATCCGGTTATTCCCTTTTTTAGAATTCAGTTTGAAAATAAATACTAGGTAACAGCGAAGCCACATTGCTCCTATGTGTTGCGTCATCGCAACAAAAATTCATGCTTTATCTGCGTTGAAGCAACGCGCGACAACTGGAACGAACTGTCACCAGCAGTATTTCCGGACCTATACGACCTGAAAACCTTCAAGAAAAGAGCGTATTCCCTCTTAAAAGGCCGGCAACGCATCTGCAGCTCTTCTGATATTGCGAGTGTCCATGGGCGACGGTAGTTGCTTACCATCAGGTGACCCGTTTGCTCGTTTGCCCCCTTATTTAATAATAAAAAAAAAAACTACAAAACGGCGACAGCACATCTTATCGCGTCGTTACCTTCACACTTCATCTACTTTTTTTCTGTCAACACCGTATCTATAACGCAACATACCAATGTAGGACCAATAATTTTTGAAACAAAAAAAAATTACAGTAGGATGAAATCCATTAGAAAAGGAGGAGAATATTATAAAAATTAAGGGAAAAATAATTTACGGGCGATCTGAGTTAGGGAAAAGTGTGGGGGGAGGTTTTAAGGGGGAAAAACGGTTTATCTCGATTTCTGGCAAAACTAATATTTTTATGAAAAAAGTCAAATGGCAAAGTTGTAGGTAAGACAAAGATCTACAACTTTTGTCTTAACACTTTTTTTCCATAACCTCAAAATTTATGTGAATATTTCAAAAAAACATGTTTTTGGTTTTTTATTTATATCTTTTACAAAAAATATTTTTTTTTCGCGAAATTTGGTGATAACTTACATTTTCAAGTCCCAAATATTTCATTTATTTGATTAGAAATATTTATTTTTTCACCTTATTTTGAATTTAAATCGAAAAAATACCCTAATTTTCAATCGAAAATTCGACCGTCAAAATATCAGCTGTTTTAAAAAAATTGTAATGCTCTCTATTCGTTAAAATCTCTACTTTCCGATGATGAAAAAAAATATATATTACACGATAGTAAATCTTCTCAGAAAATGCAAAAAATCGAAAAAAAAAAACTCAAATTCGAAAAATTTTTACTAATCATTATGAATAATTTTATTTAAAAATGTGATTGCTGCAATTTGTTTTAATTTAAAACTTGATTTATGTAATTATAATTACATTTTTGTCATAGAAAATCTCATTATATATAAATATAAATGTAAATCTATACTCATAAAATAACATGTCCTGACTGACTGACTGATTCATCATCGCTGAGCAAAAACTGTTAAAGTTACAGCCACAAAATTTGGTGAGTAGGGTTGTTTTATTAAGTAAACACCCACTAAAGAAGGAATTTCGGAAATTTTAACTCGAAGGGGGTAAAATAGGGGTTGACAGTTTGAATGAAAATCTGTCATTTCTTAAGTTAGAAATATGAAAGTTTATTTTTGGGCTACAGATTAGAAATTAATGGATACGTGTTTAAGCGTTTCTGGAAATTCTACCCCCAAGGGGTTAAAAAGGGGTTGAAAATTTAAATGAAAGTCCGTCATTTTTTAAGTTAGAAACATGAAAGTTTATTTTTGGGCTGCTGATTAAAAATAGTTGGATACGTATTTAAGTGTTTTTGGAAATTCTACACCCAAGGGGCTGAAATTGGGGTTTAAGGCGACGCTTTGATAATCTGGCTGTAGTGATACCGATTTTTCTCAGCAATGACTAAAGCTATGAAATTAAAGTTTATTGTTAGTATTCATCATGTCTTTGTCTTTGAATTACCTATAGCATTACACGATTGGTCAACTTTTATAACACAGAATAATCAATCAAAAAGACCTTTGTAAAAAAATGGATTCCTATTTTGCCAACAGAGAAAAGTGATTTAAGCTTCCATTTGTACATAGATTGGTTCAAGCATACACTTTAATTTGCCCATAGCTTATATGAAATGTATTTATGGTTTTTAAATTACGCGACAAAAACAATTTTGCCGCTTACGCCCTTCTTTCCATTTTTTGCTGTTCCATTGCTTGTTTTCTATGAGAGGCCTGAGCCGACCTCTCATATAAAACAAGCAAGCTAAAACATATCCAACACGGTTTTTTACTTTAACGCGACGTCACCTTTTTCAATGAAAGTCCGTCATTTCTTAAGTTAGAATCATGAAGCTTTATTTTTTGGCTACTGATTTAAAACAAAAAGATGCTTATTTAAGTGTAAAGAATAAAGTATAGCTACATATTTTAATAGTATCACTAGCTGTTGCCCGCGACTTCATCCGCGTCAGCATAGTATAATAACAAAGATAAATAATTCTTACTAAGTTTCAACCCCTATTCCACCCTTTAGGGGTAGCTTTTTCAGAAATGCTTAAATACGCATCTTTGTGTTTTAAATCAGTAGCCAAAAAATAAAGTTTCATGATTCTAACTTTAGAAATGACTGATTTTCATTCAAACTGTCAACCCCTATTTCACCCCCTTCAGGTTAAAATTTCCGAAATTCCTTTTTTAGTGGGTGTCTACTTAATAAAACAACCCTACTCACCAAATTTGGTGGCTGTAACTTTAACAGTTTTTGCTCAGCGATGATGAATCAGTCAGTCAGTCAGGACATGTTATTTTATGAGTATAGATTTACATTTATATATAATGAGATTTTCTATGACAAAAATGTAATTATAATTACATAAATCAAGTTTTAAACTAAAACAAATTGCAGCAATCACATTTTTAAATAAAATTATTCATAATGATTAATAAAGAATTTTCGAATTTGAGTTATTTTTCGATTTTTTGCATTTTCTGAGAAGATTTACTAGGGTGTAATATATTTTTTTTTTCATCATCGGAAAGTAGAGATTTTAACGAATAGAGAGCATTACAATTTTTTTAAAACAGCTGATATTTTGACGGTCGAATTTTCGATTGAAAATAAGGGTATTTTTTCGATTTAAATTCAAAATAAGGTGAAAAAATAAATATTCCTAATCAAATAAATGACAGCGTATTTGGGACTTGAAAATGTAAGTTATCACCAAATTTCGCGAAAAAAAAATATTTTTTGTAAAAGATAAATAAAAAACCAAAAACATGGTTTTTTGAAATTTTCACATAAATTTTGAGGTTATGGAAAAAAAGTGTAAATACAAAAGTTGTAGATCTTTTTCTTACCTACAACTTTGCCATTTGACTTTTTTTCATAGGAATATTAGTTTTGCCAGAAATCGAGATAAACTGTTTTTCCCCCTTAAAACCTCAGATCGCCCGTAAATTATTTTTCCCTTAATTTTTATAATATTCTCCTCCTTTTGTAATGGGTTTCATCCTACTGTAATTTTTTTTCACTTCTCATTACTTTTGAAGGTATTGGTCCTGGTCTAATGTGGCACAAATATCACAAAATTTGTACGAAAAAAAACATGCGAAACGCACCACAATGTCGCGGTGAAATGTGGCTTCGGGCGGTTCTGTGTACTTTTGCCGAAAAATTTGAGTGCTTTAGGGATTTGTAGACTAACAAGAAATGCAAATATCCCTCTCCTATGAAATCTAAATTGAGTAGTGACTAATTTTCTAATTTTTTTCAACCATGACGACCCCCGTGGCGCAGTTGTGAGCGCGTTTGTAGCTCAAGCCGGAGGTCGCGGGTTCGAGTCCCGCCGACGGAACAAAAAAAAAGTTTAAAAAGTTCCTGGGTCATGGATGTGTATTAAATATGTGTATCATATAATAAAAATCTTAAATATATGTATAGTATAAAAGTATTAAATATATTTCCGTTGTCTGGTACCTGTAACACAAGTCCTTCAGGTACTTACCACGGGGCCAGACTGACGTGGTGTGAAGCGTCCATAGATATTATATTATTAACCATTTGCAAAAATGAACCAGACCTACAAACTAGCTTAAAATTAATAATATGGTATGCGTATTAATTAATTTATTTTAATTAAGTTTAACTTTTAGGCTCTGACTACAGACTAGTCTTGACTTCAATTGTGTAGTCCCCTCAAAATTCAGCGACCATTTATGAATTTCAATTAAAAGAAGCGGCCATATTGTTATGATCGCTTCGTACTTTCTAGAGTTATAATGATCGCAATTAAAACGCCGAAATAAACTTTTCTAAACTGCGAGAAACCCGTTTAAATGAGTAATATCTATTTAATATCTATTAATTCCGTGAGTTTGTTTTGTTTTATCATCATCTAAGTGGGATATGAATTGACAAGTCTGAAGCGAAAATTTTGAGGCTTCTTCGAAAATTACTAAAGTAGGTTGCCAAGAAACAATTAATGGTTTTTGTAAAATGAAATTATGTTTCATTTTATTTATTTCTATGTATCTTTTTGCCTCAGACTTATATTTTAAGACTGAAGAGACAAGGTGAGAAGATTATTCAATCCAAACTCTTGTAAGCTTCGCTTAGTTAAGGACTGGACAGGCGTACCTTGTATGGCAAAAGGCTCTTAAATAATATAAAGACTACCTGAGGTTTGGTAGAATCAATGAAGTAGGTACCTATACAAAACTTACCCTGTTGTAGGAAGGCCAAAAGTAAAAAAAAACCGGCCAAATGCAAGTTGGACTCGCCCATGAAGGGTTCCGCAGCAGCAATAAGAATTATTTCTATGAAATTATAAGGTTTTTGATTTATTTTAAAATTTCATTTTTGATGTAATGAAAGTTAAATTAAGGTTTATCATTTATGTCGTACAAAAAAAACTACTGGCTAGATCTCGTTCAAACCAATTTTCGTTGGTAGTTTTTATAGTAATGTACATCATATATTTTTTTTAGAATTATCATGCCCCTACTTTAGAAGTTAGAGGGCACACATTTTGCCACTATGGAAGAGTCTCTCTCGCAAACTATTCAGGTTAGAAAAAAATGATATTAGAAACCTCAATATGATTTTTAAAGACCTATCCATAGATACCCCACATGCATTGGCCAGATGAAATTTTTTTTTTTGTTTCAGTTGTACCTATGGGGACCCCTAAAATTTTTAATAATTTTTCCATTTTTGTATCAAAATCTTAATGCGGTTCACAGACTACATCTGCTTACCAAGTCTCAATAGTATAGCTCTTATAGTTTCGGAGAAAAGTGGCTGTGACATACGGACGGACAGACAGACAGACAGACAGACATGACGAATCTATAAGGGTTCCGTTTTTTGCCATTTTGGCTACGGAACCCTAAAAAACGCACTGTTTCTACAAAGCATAATAATAAACTGGTAATTTTAATATTATGTTCGTACATAATATCGAGCATACGAGGCTTACGGAGTTCTCGCGAATCGCAACTCGTAGGTAAATATTTTAATTTTCGTGAAGTTAACAGCCGATTACGGAATGTTGATGAGCCGAAGTTCGGAAACTTCCAGCACTCGGGAGATTTGCGAAGTAAAATGTCGAATTACTTGTTTACAAGGATCACGTTCAGTCAACATAAATTAATTCTCTCCAATTTCAATAAAGTGTTCCGTTTCATACTTGGGAAATGTTTAATTTGGAATATGACGACTGACGAGTAATTAAAATAATTGGCCAAGTGCGAGTCGGACTTGCGCACGAAGGGTTCCGTACCGTTATAGAGCAAAAATAGGCCAAAATTTGAGTTTTTTGTATGGGAACCCCGCTTAAATTTTTATTATTATTAATTATTAAATTATACATATAATTAAGGCTTTTGTGAAAATTTCAAGTGCCTACATGTTGTTATAATTGATACCGAGCAAAAAATGTTTGAAAAATCACGTTTGTTGTATGGGAGCCCCCCTTAAATATTTAATTTATTTTGTTTTTAGTATTTGTTGTTATAGCGGCAACAGAAATACATAATCTGTGAAAATTTCAACTCTAGCTATTACCATTCTTGAGTTACAGCCTGGAGACAGACGGACAGACGGACAGACATCGAAGTCTCAGCAAAAGGGTCCCGTTTTTACCCTTTGGGTACGGAACCCTAAAAACGGTGAAGTGCGTGTTAGACTTTCAGTTTTAATCCTTCGATCACGGATTCTTGGAAATCTATTGTTATTCTATTGTTGTAGCGATCACCGGTGATCTTATGGGGCTTGATAGGTTAAATCACAATTTAAACTTTTTTCCATCGAAGAAATTGATTCATAGGTGTATTTACGTCGCGACGCAGTGTCGCGGCCGTAGCTGAGTTGACGTATCACGTAAGCTTCTCACCTGATTGACGGCGAGGCGATACAATGACGATGTGTTGTGATCAAGGCTGGCGATTACGTTTACGTTTTCTGCACACGATTTCCGTATTCGGAAATCCGAATGCATGGAATAAGTAGAAAATACATTAACTGGCCCACACGTTCGCTTTTTTCCGAAAAGCCGGCGCGTTCGCGCGTGATAAAAACGAAAGTTCGCGATAGTCTCACGGATTTCCAAATCGTAATTCCACATTAGGAAATCAAAAACGTAAAACGTGTGTATGCGGCCGCCCTTAAAACTCAATCCTTACTCTTAAATTCTTTGAACTACTAAGAATAGTATTGAACTACTAAGAAGAAGATACTTTAAAAATACTTGGGTTTATATAACTCAATAACAGTTTGTCGCTTCCACAATAGCTACAATAATGCAATAGCGATCCGTCTTATACCGGTGACAGCGTTTGGATCTTTTGCTTGTTCTTTTGCTGTGGTTATTTCTAAGTGCAGATTTATTTGTGTTAGATCGAGATCGCTCTTGTCTATGAATAAAATGTATAATAATAGGTACTAGCGGCCCGGTACGTGCTGCGGCCCCGTACGTATAACACGGAAAAGTTTCAATTTAACAGCATAATCCTAATCTCAAAAAAGTTTCAATTCGACACCAAAATCCTAATTTACATAATGATCCGCCATTTATTGAATTCATTTGTTACAAAAAATGTGATAAATGAAGAACTGCTTGGCTAATTTTGTGCAAAATTCACATAAACTATCTATTAAATAGTCCAAACAAAGCCTTTTGGTTTGGATAGGTGAGCCCATTCTTGACTTATAAAATTATGCAACGAAAAGTGACATTGGTTTTTATATATAGAGAAGATTGTAAAGTGATGAAATGATTCCAGATGGGTCACGAACGTAACAGTTTCAGGCTGTTCCTACACGACGTTACTACCACCACCACTACCGCTTCGGGAACCAACCAGGCTTAAGAAACTTACTCAAAGTGACGATTACAAAGTTTACGAAAAGTAGAGACATAGAGTCTACTCTATCTTTCCTGTATGGCAAAATGTATGTTTGTGGTTTCTTTTGGGCGTAGGAAGTAAGATACCGTCTTGTAACAAAATATTTTTACTTAAATAATGAACTAGTTGTTAAAACAAGCTGAAGAAGCCAAATTATTAAACATTTTCCCCTTTATTTCATTCGAGTAAACTCTTGCATCTTTCATTTTCAAAATGTAAGCGATTCAAAGCTACGTATTTCTATTTAAACATAGTTCTGCTGAACTTGTATAGTAAAGTACACACTTCCGAAATATACTGGAAGATATTTTGCCTTATCGATATTATATTATTTGAAGAAGTTGAGACTTTAGAGCAGGGGTTCCCAATCTTTTTCAGCCTGCGGCGCACTTACAAGTCAATATTTTTTCACGGCGCCCTACTCTACCTAGCTATTACCACAGTGTAAATAACTACAGTGGTCCAACGCCTTTGAAGTCGCGCGAAATGCCGCTTTTGTGTAGGTATTCGTCATTGCTTCAGGGTTGTCACAATAATGTGTTTTATTATAATCTGTTCTACATTTTATGTATTCGTAGTATTTGTATGTAGAGTACTAGGAATAACAAAAAATAGATATAGAAGTATTATAAATAAGGAGTTTTATTATAAAAAATACAAATGCGTATACAAAAGCTCAGGGTTCGCATGATATACATATATATCAATTGATATATAATATATCGGATATATATCATGAATCATGATATATAATATCAATTGAAATTTATGCTTGATATAATATATCAAAATTTATATTTATATTTAAAAATGTAAAATAATGTTTTAAATGTAAAAAAAGTGTGTCAGCTCCGACGCACGACTGGAGTTTACTCCTTAAGTACGAGTATAGCAATATAAATACATCGACACTGATAGAAATAAACAAGCCCAATAACATACAGTATATAGGTATAGTCGCCTATACAGCATACCATATGTACGTCTTAATCATAAAGTTAATATACCTATCGGAATATAATATTATATAATAATATTCAAAAAAAAACTAACTCAAATATATATATATATATTTATTTATTTATTTATATATATATATATATATATATATATATATATATATATATATATATATATATATATATATATATATATTTGAGTTAATACACTCACAGCCAAATTAGAAAGTTGCGCACTAAAGGTGCGCACCAAAAACGTGACACGATTTTTCGTTACTTGTTAGTAGGTTTTACCCCTCGGATTTTTCTCATACTGGGCGCCTTATATATGAAAATCGATTCTTAAGGAGTAAACTCCAAAAATCTTACATCAAGTTGCAGTCTAAATACACAGGTCTTATTTTCCGAGAGTTTCACAAGCCTAGGTCATCAAAAACTTGCTATTTGACACGACATTAACTAATCATAGCCGTCGACGCGGCTTGTAACTTAGGCTTATGACACCCACGTGACCCCCTGTTTTTCGGAAGAAAATTCCTTGTTTGTTATACTATTTTTATACCATTTATACCATGTCTTAAGTTAACTCGACTGATAAAATTAATACACTTTTTTCTTCTGGTTAAAAAAAATGGATTTAAGACTTAACGTGGAAGAGCCATGCTTCGGCACGAATGGGCCGACTCGACCGGAGAAATACCACGGGCTCACAGAAAACCAGCATGAAACAGCGCTTGCGCTGTGTTTCGCCGAGTGAGTGAGTTTACCGGAGGCCCAAGCCCCTATCCTTTTCCCTATATCCTTCCCTACCCTCCCCTATTACCCTATTCCCTCTTAAAAGGCCGGCAACGCACCTGCAGCTCTTCTGATGCTGGGAGTATCCATGGGCGACGGAAGTTGCTTTCCATCAGGTGATCCGTTTGCTCGTTTGCCCCCTTATTTCATTAAAAAAAATTGATACTCAAAAGTATCTATCGTTGATTTTTACTTTACTTATTTGAAAACTTTGAATATCAATAATAAATAAATGAGTTCAATTTTACTTCCCTATCTTCAAATTATCAGACATACAAATTATTTCGATTAAACTATTACGAAAAAACATATCAGAGTATGAAATTAGTATGTACTTAATTTTGAAAATATCAAAAATTAAAAAAAAATCAAAAATATCGGATATAATATGAATATTATGTATTTAAATAAGTACATACATACAACTCAAACGAAACACTGTCGGTCGCAAACCACTTAAAACAATTAAATTAAAAAGCGTCAATCCTGGCTGACGTGTACCGAACGAGTGTGTATGGCAGTTCGGTATCCCTACCGCGCCTCTCTCACCCCGCACGCCCCGCACGATTGCTCTGTCTAGACGTGTTCGTTGGACCACTGTTGTTATTTACACTGTGCTATTACAAAAATATACATAAATAAACACCTTTCATAATTATAGTTAGGTTAAGCAAGTAAATAATAATAAACAAATATTTAATCATCTGCCTGCTTTGTATATTAATTCATATTATAATTTTATTTTATAATATTTGTGGTTATGGATAATGATGGAGGATCGACTCACGGCGCCCCTCTTGCCTTTCCACGGCGCACCAGGGCGCCGCGGCGCACAGCTTGGGAACCCCTGCTTTAGAGTGTTTCACTACCTCAAATATTATTATATTAACTAAGTTGTAAGTAAATAAACAAGCTTGAAACAATCTTCGGAACGTTTATAATAATGAAATTCTGTTACTGGAATAACTCGGGTTTACGTTGTTTTGTAAACAAACCGTTATGCCAAGGCTAGATATTTTTGTGTTTTAGGCTAAAACAATCTCAGTCATATTTTTCTAGAAAGAAATAAATAAAGAGATGTACTTGTCTAGAAAAAGTGTACACAATAATGATAATAATATTATTATTAAGTGCAGTAGTGGGTGTCAGCTAATAATAATATAATCGATGTTAGACTGGAAACATGTTTACAAATAGCTACTGGATTCTATTAATGGATATTATGTTTACATTAATTTAGTGCTAATGGATCAGCCAAGCTTACTTAAGATACTATCAATTTCACCTGTTATTGTTTGTATAGTTCTAAAATAAGACTATAGGAACAATAACAAGTTAAACTAAACTAGAACTTCTGACCATGAGATAGTCACAAAGTTTTTGATATATTTTAATATGAACTTTTGTCGCCGTGTATTAGGCTTAGGCTTAGGCTTCTTACAGACAAACGGCACTTACCAACGGCAGATACAACTGCAGCTGTCGACTGCCGTCGACATGTGCCGTTCGTCTGTAAGAAGCCTTTAGTGCTTAAAAATACATTCTTATCCTTCTTGTTTATTTTTTTATTTTTTATTTTTCTAGAATCGCGGCGGCGGTTTGGACATGAACGTGATCCCGGCGTGGCGGGAAGGCATCACAGGCCGCGGCGTCGTCGTCACCATTCTTGACGATGGGTTGGAGACGGACCATCCTGATCTCGTCATGAACTATGTGAGTTAATTGCATCAAAATCGAACTGGTGCTTTTAGATATATATGCGTTTGCATACAAACACGCAATTCTCGCGAAACATATTTAATATACAAGGTGTAACAAAACTACGTGATAATACTTGGTTTGTATGTGTTTCTTATGTTATAGAGTTCACTGTGAAAGCAGCAACGTTGAAAGAGCAATTTTCTTTTGTGATTTGTGTGGGTAAGCTCACAAGCATCATGAATTTTCCCATAAAAAACAAAAAGTTACTCTTTCAGGGCTGCTACTTTCACTGCGAACTCGATATCGGTAGTTACTTCTGTTACACCCTGAATATAACTAACATCTTATTAGTGGCTTCATCCTGATCCTCAAACTGTCTATAACTTTATGCCAACGTGGTACCTACTTGTAATAGAAGCTCCGAAGTTTGATGACAAGCTTCATACGTATTTCCTGTAATTTTGTCCTTTATTGTAAAGGCGTAGTTGAACATTTTGATACCAAAAATGAAAATGTCGCGACTACTAGACGTAAATAGTTTTGATACTAGAAATATTTTGATTTCATCATGCAGTCTCAAAGTTTAGCCTACATCTATATTTACGCGATATTGTGAAAAACTGGTGACACAGCTAAATACAGTGCCCAATTTAGTACCCGTGTTTATTGTACCCGTTTATTAAGCACGGGCACCTAAACCTAAAAGTAACATTAACGTTTCACCCTTCAGAACTCTTTAAATCAAACTCGGAAAGTGAACGTCATCCAAATAAATACCGGTCCATTTTCCCGCCACCCGCATTAAGATCGGCGCTGAATCACGGCGCAAAAAGCCCAAAGTTTCGGGTACACATGTTTTGAGTGAGCACTCCGGAACTGTTTGAAATCACATCGGCTTTCATCGGGAAACATCGGCTTTAATCTTTCAGCAGAAGTAATTGGGTCGGCGTCGTTGAGTACAATGTTCTCGCCATAATCGTCTTTTCATCTTGTAAGGGAGACATTTGATCAAATGACAAGTAATCAACGACTTTTATGTTGCTTACCGAGTATAAAGTTAATAGCGTCTGTTGAATTCTTCATGGTGAAGCGCGCTATATTTAGTCATTCTATTTTCAATTTATTATATTTTAAGTGGTATTACATACCGTTATAGTTTAACCCTTTTCATCCACTTGGGCTAATGTTAATGCTTTGTAGAAATATCATATCTTCTTTTTCATATACAGAACGTCACAAAACAAAGTAACAATACTTTAGGGCGTGTATGGGTCTCTTCTATTGGTTTCATTGTTAAAGTAGCAGCTCTGAAAGAGCAATTTTTTTTCTGATTTTTATGGGCAAGTAAAAAAAATAAAAAAGTTACTGTTTCAGCGATGCTACTTTTTCAGTGAACTCTATACAAACACACCCTAAAGTAACATCAATTTGTTTTGTTTCACTCTGTATTAGACAATAAAGATCTTTATTTATTTAAAATTCACACCTTTCTGTTCTACAGGATCCCATGGCATCATACGACGTGAACTCCCACGACTCCGACCCTCAGCCGCGGTACGATCTCATCGACTCCAACCGCCATGGCACGAGGTGTGCCGGTGAAGTAGCTGCCACTGCCAACAACTCCCTGTGTGCGGTCGGCGTCGCGTTTGGTGCCAGAGTTGGAGGTAAGTCCCCATTGTAAAATATTAGTTAATGTCTAGTTTAGTAAAGTTCTTTGACAGGAGTTTCATACTAGGACTGACAGAACTTAACCGTCATATTTTCTGTCAAACTCTTCAATAAGTTAAAGTTAAGTTAGTGGAGAAAAAAAGGAGTAAGAGCCAGTCCACACGGCGCGTTGCGTTGCGTCGTCGCAACGCAAATATTTTGACGCATAGCCGGCCACACGGGCGCTGCGCCATCGCAGCGTTATATATTACGAAGCAGTCTTAACGTCAAAACGTTGTTTCTCGCTTCGTCGTTCGTTCGGCTACTGTCCGTCAAGTGTGCGTTGCGACAACGCAGCGCGCCGTGTTAACACCTTGTTGTGTAAAACAACGTAACGGCAGCGCTACGTTGACGCAACGCTGACGCAACGCGCTGTGTGGACTGGCTCTTATTTGTATGTAAAACAACGCAACGGCAGCGCTGCGTCGACGCAACGCTGACGCAACGCGTGTGTGGACTGGCTCTTAGAGATAAATCCATGATTAATACGTTAGAAAGTATATAAACTAAATAAAACATTTATTTAGTTTACATTTTATCGTACTATTGATATTCCTAGAATACCAAACTATATTTAACTTCTTCATCATACAATTCCAGTTTGCAAACCAATCGCTAGTAATTTCGTTGTCGATTTCCGGAAATATTGGTAAATGGAATAACTAAAAATGGTATGTTTTAAAAGTTATAAAACCAAATGTCGCCCACAACTTCGCTTACGCAAAATTTCGCGGTCGCACTGCTATTTAATCCATCAAGCCCCGAGCACCGGTGATCGCGACAACAATAGAATACATTTCCAAGAATCCGCGATCGAAGGATTAAAGTGAATCGTTACATACTTTTTTTTTTTGAACTCGCGGTGTAGCGGCCAAACCGCTTCTTCGCGCGGACGCATATAAATTGACACAAAGTAATGACCACATTTCATCTAAATCGGTTTAGTGGTAAAACGTGAAAAGGTAACAGACAAATAGGAGGATATTATTATTGAGAGAAAGAAATGAGTACAGATAGACGCACATTTAATATCCATACTAATATTATAAATGCGAAAGTGTGTCTGTCTGTCTGTCTGTCTGTTACATCTTCACGCTCAAACGACTGAACCGATTTTGCTGAAATTTGGCATGGAGATACTTTGAGTCCCAAGAAAGGACATAGGATAGTTTTTATCCCGCAAAAATGTACGGTTTCACGCGATAAACGAATTTTGGCGCACGCGGAGTTGCGGGCGTTGTCTAGTTATTATAATACATTTTCGCACTTTAATTATATTAGTATGGATAAGCACTATAGGATTAAAGTTGGTCCGCGCCTAATGAAATACTGAATAATGGTGAAGCGGATTTATTATTCTGATTATTCGTTATCTACATTCTACGGCCCATATTTTTGGTCAGTACTCAAGATGCATCTCGGTCTCATGACACGGTTCAGGCTCTGTGATTGGTTGGCTGTCAAAATTTGGACCAATCACAGAGCCTAACCGCGTCTTAAGACCGGGTCGCATATTAATTACTGACCAAAAATACGGGCATAAGAGCTTTCTATTTAAATACAGCGTGTTTTATAATGGAGAAATGGGAGATACGACAAATTCAGAGAACACGTGGTGCTACACTTAGGCCGATATCATACTAGCGGTTGGCGAACGGTTTCGGGGCGGAGCCGGAATACGTCGCAAACACGCCGCGGATACGCAACGTTTTCAACGTTAGTTTACAGCGAGTTTACAAGGCACATACGCCTCTAGTACACCGACGCTGCGAACTGCGAAACAGCGGCGAACCGAACGTGAAAAATCTGCGAAACAAGAATAGAGCGGAATAGAGAGAATATTATAAGCCATTGTCGTGTGACGGGTGAGACAGTAAATCGGTTCGCCGCTGTTTCGCAGTTCGCAGCGTCGGTGTACTAGAGGCGATAACGCTGCTATCTTTTTGCGCGTCCGCGACGTATTCGCGACGCGTGCGCGGCGGGTTCGTAATTCCCAAAGTGGTCCAGGTGGACTCCCAGGGGTCTCGACTCGACGGGACCCCCGAGTCTCCTGTTACGTTGTGCGTGACAATAACTGGGGGTCAACAAACGTGAGCTGGGAGACTTGAAAATGTAGAGACTTGAAAAAAAACGCATGTTTAAAATATTTAGATCTTTATTTTTCAGGAGACTTTAGGAATTGGTAGTAAATAGTAGTGTAGCTATGGGGTCTGCAGGATCCAGAAACTTTTTGAAAGTGGCCACTAAAACATAGTTTGGGAACCTCTGTTCAAAACTAATTATTTGAATGAATATAAAATTAAATAAAACAGCACAAAACTATGCGATCTAATTCGCAATTACACTAGTTCGCTGATGGCTGAGTGCTGAAGTATTTAATTGAACTATCCCGATAAGTACGTTTTCAGTTTATTCAATGCTTTGCAATTATTGTGAGGCTAGTATTTCACTTTAGAGAATAGTCCAAGCCACGAGCCGAGTCATAAAATTTTAATATTTTACATTAGGCTTGGATGTTATGACTTATGGATATTTTGGTTATAAAACTCTACATATAGTATAAGGTAAACGTACACACCCTAAACTATTGTAACTTTGTTTTGTTATACCCGGTATACTGAACACTTCCTGAATTACCTTTTCAACATCTATCTACTCGTAGCCTTATCAAAATACACAACACAGCCAACTGACTGTGAAAATACCAGCGCTGAAAGAGCAATTTTTTTTATTCTTTGACAAGCGTCCGCGTGCTATGAAAAAAAAAACAATTCAAAAAAATCGGCCAAGTGCAAGTCGGACTCGCGCACGAAGGGTTCCGTACCGTTATAGAGCAAAATTAGGCCAAAAATTGTGTTTTTTGTATGGGAGCCCCCCTTAATTTTTTATTTTATTTAAATACTAGCTGTTGCCCGTGACTTCGTCCGCGTTAGCAAAGTAGCCGACCGGTGCCAAAGCTCACCGCATAGTAATAAAACGACACTCGAAATCGGTATAGATATGATTCGTAAAAGCTGATAGCAAGGCAAGGAGTGCAGATAGATACATAGTGTAAAGGACGAATTTGTTGGAAAATGAGCTTTCTTTTTGATATTTTGACCCGGCCTCTAAGTAATGTTCGTGCAAAATTTGAAGTAAATCCGTTCAGTACTTTCTGAGTTTATCCCGGACATACATACAGACAAACAGACAAAAATTTTAAAAACTATATTTTTGGCTTCCATGTCGATCGTAGATCACGTCCCAAGTATTATTTTTCAAAAATAGTCAATGTACAGAATTGACTTTTCTACGATTTTATTATATGTATAGATTATTATTAAATATTAAAGTATTAAAGTAAAGTATATTTAAGACCTTCGTGAAAGTTTCAAATGCCTACCTCTTATCATTATTGATTACGAGCAAAAAACGTTTGTCTGTAAAGTCGGTTTACTGACGATAGTTGAACGTGACAACGTGCCTCTTTGTCGCTCGTTCCGCGCTCTCGCTTGCACTTCAAGCCTTAAATGGAACGCCTCAGAGCGAGGTAACGCCGCATGAGTCATGTTCTTTCGTGCGTGCAGCCGGCTCCATCGAATTATAGGACGTTGTCACGTCAAAACTCATTTCCCCGACTGTACATTTCTGCTAAGCAACTCATTTCCCCGACTGTACATTTCTGCTTAGCACAATTTTCCCCGACTGTACATTTCTGCTAAACAACTCATTTCCCCGACTGTACATTTCTGCTTAGCACAATTTTCCCCGACTGTACATTTCTGCTAAACAACTTATTTCCCCGACTGTACATTTCTGCTAAACAACTCATTTCCCCGACTGTACATTTCTGCTAAACAAGTCATTTCCCCGACTGTACATTTCTGCTTAGCACAATTTTCCCCAACTGTACATTTCTGCTAAACAACTCATTTCTTCGACTGTACATTTCTGCTTAGCACAAAACCGTACATTTTCCCCGACTGTACATTTCTGCTAAACAACTTATTTCCCCGACTGTACATTTCTGCTAAACAACTCATTTCCCCGACTGTACATTTCTGCTAAACAAGTCATTTCCCCGACTGTACATTTCTGCTTAGCACAATTTTCCCCAACTGTACATTTCTGCTAAACAACTCATTTCTTCGACTGTACATTTCTGCTAAACAACTCATTTCTCCGACTGTACATTTCTGCTAAACATCTCATTTCCCCGACTGTACATTTCTGCTTAGCACAATTTTCCCCGACTGTACATTTCTGCTAAACAACTCATTTCCCCGACTGTACATTTCTGCTAAACAAGTCATTTCCCCGACTGTACATTTCTGCTTAGCACAATTTTCCCCGACTGTACATTTCTGCTAAACAACTCATTTCCCCGACTACATTTCTGCTTAGCACAATTTTCCCCGACTGTACATATCTGCTAAACAACTCATTAATCCCCGACTGTACATTTCTGCTTAGCACAATTTTCCCCGACTGTACATTTCTGCTAAACAACTCAAATGGAACGCCTCAGAGCGAGGTAACGCCGCATATTGCGTCATGTTTTTTCGTGCGCGCAGCCCATGTCGAATTATAAGACGTTGTCACGTCAAAAAGGCCAATAAATCACGTTAAATATTAATTTTATTTTTATTTTAGTATTTGTTGTTATAGCGGCACCGGAAATACACAGTCTGTGAAACTCTAGCTATAGCGGTTCTTGAGACACAGCCTGGAGACAGACAGACGGACAGACAGACGGACAGACATCGAAGTCTCATGAATAGGGTCCCGTTTTTACCCTTTGGTTACGGAACCCTAAAAATGTTACTCTTTATGTACTGCTACTTTCACAATAAACTCTATACAGGGAACTCATACACACCCCTGAGTATTATGACTTTGTTTTGAGCGATTAAAATTCACCTCTGAGTGCGGCAGTAACACTCAACCAGTTCAAGCTCGTAAGAACTCAAAACTTATTGGCGGTTAATTAAAAGTTAAGTAAAGTGAATGAAATACCTCGATATAGTTCTACTGAACTTACTGACAAGTTTGTGAAGTCTCCCACAATTTTTCCCGACTGTACATTTCTGCTAAACAACTAATTTCCCCGACTGTACATTTCTGCTAAACAACTCATTTCCTCGACTGTACATTTCTGCTTAGCACAATTTTCCCCGACTGTACATTTCTGCTAAACAACTCATTTCCCCGACTGTACATTTCTGCCTAGCACAATTTTTCCCAACTTTCCCAGAATCGACTTATGAACTAATGTTCATAAGTCGATTCTGAATTAGTACACGAATACTAATGACTAGTTGACGCCCGCAGCCCCGTTGCGACAAAATTTGTTTATCGCGCGGAAACCGTACATTTTTCCGGGACAAAAACTATCGTCATTCCTTGGGACTCAAAGTACCAAATTTTGTTGTTTAATTTAAGCGTGAAGAGATAACAGACAGACAATTGCTTTTTTAATATCAGTATGGATTTTACGTTGCTTTATTGTGGTTGTGTCTACCGAATATACAGACCCCACCAAAACATTAAATGTAAAAGGAGCCAAGCAAAATATTGCATAGCTATGCAATGCTTCTGTCGTAAAAAGGTTTCAGATCACATTCAAGCCAAGCCTTCAACTTATTTTGTAATTGAAATCAACATTCAGTGAATGTATCAATAGTTTTCTTTATTTAAAAATTATTATAGTGGCTCGGCAATGAGCACATAATTAATAAGAAACAAATATAAAACTGCATATTTGGAGGAGTTCATACTTACACAGACGGCAAGCGTAAAGTGTTTTTTTAGTTTATCGTAACGACGCATCTGGTCGATGCAGGTACCCATATAAATCCAATTAGTCGCTGATTATTTCTCTAGTGCTCATTGCCGAGCCACTATAATAATTTTAAAATAAAGAAAACTATTGATACATTCACTGAATGTTGATTTCAATTACAAAATAAGTTGAAGGCTTGGCTTGAATGTGATCTGAAAACTTTTTACGACAGAAGCATATTGCATAGCTGTGCAATATTTTGCTTGGCTCCTTTTACATTTAATGTTTTGGTGGGATTTCATTTCTTTTTTTAAGGTTTTTTTCTTTTCAGGTCACGTTAAAACTATTCCACCATATTAACAAAGTCTTAAGACTTCGCTGTCTGTCTGTCACCAGGCTGGATCTCGAGAACCGCAATAGCTAGATAGTTGAATTTTTCACAAATTATGTATTTTTGTTGTCGCTATAAAATAGAATAGTCCTATTAAAATAAAATAATTTAGGAATGGCGGGTCTCGTACAACAAACACGTTTTTTTTTGCTTTTTTTGCTCTATCTTCATAATGGTAACAGTAAGGTTTTTGGAAATTTCAGAAAATACTTAATTGTATTTCAACTTTAATAATGAATAATAAAAATTAAAATAAACCTTTTATTTAAGGGGGGCTCCCATACAAATTTACGGTACAGAACCCGATCTACGCTAGTCCGACTTGAACTTGGCTGGTTTCATAATTTTTCCTTTCATTGTGAATAAAGACCTATCTGGGTACCAAATTGCAAGGTTCTAAGTCTGCTAGAAGTACCTTAGAATTTTGATGATCTGTCAGTCAGTGACAAAACGTAGTAACTTTGACCATCCGTAACTAGTAAACAATTAATCAAAATATAATGTAATTTGGAGGTTAAGCTAGTTTTAATACTTATTCCTAGTCATCGAAATTCTAAATCTCTAGCTTTTTTAACATCGAAGATAAGGAGGGTGTGAAATAGCCGCGAGCCGCTTCGAGAAAAGTATGGTACGGCCGTGCCTTTGCTAAAAAGCTTGGCTGGGGCACTGCTGTGCCCCCAGATTACCATTAAATTATGTTTTGCTCTAGTATGCTATTTGCTTTTTATTACATCCTGTAAAATTAAACCTTTTTAACCGACTTCCAAAAAGGAGGAGGTTTCTCTGTTAATGTGTTCTTTTTTTGTATTTATATGTTCTTTTTTTACCTAGTTTTTCTGTTTGGCTTATAAAGTAACATCGAAAAATTCTAAAACTTTCACATCACATCTGCACTCTTCATCACTACGATTATATCAGTTGCCTAAAAATACCACAAATAACACCTAAACTTCCATGTTAAGAATATGTACTCACTAAAGATCGTTAGCATAATACAAGGTCTAGGAATAGACTTTCGCCCAAGTTCATCAATCTCCCGTCTAGATCTAGGTTGTAGTTCAGTGGTCCCCAACCTATTTTCATACGGGCCACAAACATTTTGGACTTGGCGTCGCGGGCCGCAACAAAAAATTTTTAGTGTCAAAAAATAATGTTCTTCAAAATTAACGATATAAAAGTGGGAAAAATTTCACGACTTTCACGACGACTTTACATTATTTTGCCGGTGGGTGTGAATTTCAAAATGTTTTAACATCACGGCCACAAATAAAGTCCCGGCGCGGCGGCGGGCTGCATGCGGCCCGCGGGCCGGGAGTTGGGGATAGCTGTTCTAGTTGCATAACCTAGTCTAACAAGGCTAATTCGGAATATTCTTTATGAAAATCTTTTGACTTCCTCGAGTGTTGGCCTTGAAACGTCCGTCGCCGTAACTTTCATTTGTCACTCTGTCCCACTAACCAATTTATTTCTGTATATTTGCAGAAAATAGAACCTGACAACCCTTACAAGTTTTATAAATCTTCATTCGTTATTTATTTAAGAGATATTATCTTACTGGATAGCTGCCTACTGGCTCTGTAAAATCTACTAATACTACAAAGCTGAAGAGTTTGATAACCTCAGGATACTCAGGAACTATTTGGTCCGATTTTAATTTTTTTTTGGTCGATAGTCTAAGAAGGCTTTAGGCTATATAACATCATGCTATGACTTATAGGTATGAAGAATCAGTATAAAATGTGGAAAAAATAATAAAAATTATTGTTTATATGAAGGAGTTGCAGGCAATAGCTAGTTAATTATATAATATGTTAATAACTCTATATTGAGGACGCATTCCCAAAATATACCCGTAATAACTTATTGAATACAGCAGCTACATACATTATTTAAGTACGGCACAAATTAATTCAGTTTACATAAATTAATGTAAAGGCATTTTAAAGGTTACAGGCTGGAATCTGCCGAGCGCTAAAGTTTAAACAACAGTTACTCGAGATAATGGAAGCTAGCTTACGTACTCGTAGTGTATTAACTATTGTGAAACAGCGTTGTATGTTAAAGACACAATAAATTTATACTAATAATATAAATAAGGAAGTGTGTATGTCTGTTATCTCTTTACGCCCAAAGTGTTGAACCGATTTTGATGAAATTTGGTATGGGGATACTTTGAGTCCCGGGAAAGGACAGAGAATCCTTTTTATTCCCGACAGCCGGGCTGGCCAACGGTGGCGCTGGAGCGAGACAAGTGGCAGACCCTGGGGGAGGCCTTTGCCCAGCAGTGGGATAGTATTGGCTAACAAAAAAATATTTATTCTTAACATTATTTTGCGTTTACCTTAATTTAACGCCATTTTCATACATCGCCTGAAATTTCCATAGAAAAGCGAAGTTTGGCAAAAATAACCTACAAGTCTGTGTATCGTTTAACCGTTGGTTAACTCCAGCCTCCAGTATTGATCGTCAGCAACACTCGAAACATAATACGACTCCGCAAATAGAGGGTGGATATTTTTGGACGCTTAATTTTGATAACTTATTCCCAATGGCGTTGGGTTTTAGTCAAATGTTTAAAGTTTGGCTTCTATTCATACAACTTTTCGATACAAAATATATGATGATCAAAATAGAACCATTTATAAATTGACACAAAGGCAAAGGAAATGATTTTAGCAACTGGGTTTTGCGGCTTTCTACCTTGGCTCATGATCAATACAATAGACAATCGTAGATGAATTTGCCCATCTGGACATACTATCGTCTATAAAAATAATAATATCTATGGACACTTCACACCACGTCAGTCTGGCCCCGTGGTAAGTACCTGATGGACTTGTGTTACAGCCTACAGGTACCAGACAACGGAAATATAATATTTAACCCTTAATTAGGCGCATCAAAAAAGTCACACAAGTAGTCGCATGGGGTCTCCACTGACCCCAAATAAAAAATATAAATTAAGTTGAAGAAATGAATAAAACGAAGAATTAATTATGCGAATTGTTAGAGTGCTTTATGATAATTAATCTTAATAATCAAAAACCTTCATTTGCCTCTATACAACTTAAAAAAATCAATCAACTACTGCTCTGTCTCGAAATCTCATAAATATCATTATGGTTGATATCGAGATTTAAAAAATCTATTATTCACTTTGATGACTCGATTTTTTTTGCAGCACCGAAGGAAGTAGGTCCTAAGATAATACTGAAAAACATATTTTCCTTATTTGTATGATTTGTTACGCACTTGTGGTCATCACCCCCTCATCATCATCATCATCACCATCCAGTGGTCACATGCACCATCGTTACCACCAACCGGCTACCACTTATTAGGATACCTCAATAGGAGTTAGGAAACTACCAAAAGCGTCGTTGCATTCCTGGAACTCTAGGACATATTTTTTTCGGTTTGAAAGTGATCTGACCCCATGCGACCAATGGGCATTGTCCAAAAAAAAATCACATGTACTTTTTATATTTTTTTTCGTTAAAACAGGGCATTTTAAGAACATAAATTAAATAATTTTGAAATTCATTGGCTAGTTTTTTCTCAATAAATTTTTAAAGTTTCGCTCTGATGTCATCATCGGCGGCCAATTGACCTCTGTAGTATGTTTTTTTTTCCTTTCAATCTTATTTATAATGGCTGGTTCGTCAAATGCAAGTTATCATTATGTGAAAGCTGATACGAGAAGCTTACCAAAAGTTCGAAACGTAATGTTGGTCGAATTTATTGCTAATTTAACGCCATTGAAGGTCAAACTAAGGTTAAACATATTTGTTCAAAAATATAAGTAACTAATGGGTATTTTTTTCGTTTATATACTTACTTCGATATCACTGACCTTATTCCTCAAAATGTTTTTGTAATGAGCAAAATTTAAAAAAAATGGACAATCCCCATTAAAGGTTAATACTTTTATACTATACACATTATATTTAAGATTTTTATTATAGAACTTTGAAAACTTTTTGTTCCGTCGGCGGGATTCGAACCCGCGACCCCCGGCTTGAGCTACCAACAGCCCACCAACTGAGCCACAGAGGTCGTCGAATATGATTGTCTGCAATCTACACTGTGCAATGTAAAAAACATAATATCTTCAACCAATATTATGGAAAGCAATCCCTTTAACTCTATTTCATGCCACAAAGCGACTTGGGACTTCATCCAAAAAACAGCATCCAAGCTACATAAAATTTTAAATGTGGATAGCATTTTTGGAACAGTACCATATTGTCAATCACTTTTTGCCGCTTCGTCTGTTGCGAGTGATTTAGAAAATACCTCACCTGACTGATATGTTTTAGTCTTTATTTTTTTAAAGGATTTAAAATTTTAGTATTTTTTATCCTGTACACGGTTTGAGCGGAAGCAACGTTCGATGCTGGAAAGAAAATATTATATTACTTTCATTTTGGGATTCAACACATTTTGTGTGTAATTACAAGAAACTGGGGTCTTAGCCGACACGTTTTCTCTATCGTTGTTTCGTCGCCGATCGCTTATCAAAAATATGAACTCGACATATGACTTATGTCGTGTCAATTCCAAAAATTCTGCAAAGAAGTGATAAAGAAAACGTTGAGCTAAGCTCTCAGCATCTGTTATGGCAGAATCTAAGCGCAGATTTTTAAGCAAATTTCCCTAAAACAAAACTCCATTAATACTCAAAATAAAAGGGCTTAGAAGCGATGGAAATAGCCACGCAATTGAAGAATTTTCCAATGGAACATACGAATAAAATAACCGCATTTCGCTCTCCGTTTGGAAGGGATTAACTTTCAATTTTGCATGGGTTTACTTGTTGCCCGGGGCTTATTTCGAAATGAAGGATCTCGCGGTAAATCGTGTTGCACGTTTTTTGTATTATGATTTTACCTGGTTTAAGAGTCCGATTTTTAATTTACCGGGAATTCGATGTTACTTACGAAATACAAAAATTAACGTTCATCACAATAATTGAAACTTTGATATTATAATACGAATAATACAAAATATGAGTGAAGTATAATAACTATGGATTTGCTATGTTTCTATTCTCACTATACATTGTGCCATTGACAAAATGTCACGGAGCGCCAAGGTATTATCACGTAGCCGTTTAAGCCGAACAATTTTCTCGTGGGCTCTGAACAATGTGAGGTGATTCGTTTTGTGTCACAACACGAGGGTGTGGAAAGCTTTCAAATGCTGATTTATGCAAAGTAATGTTTATTATGTCTTCGAACAATATTGGGTATGTGTTGTGGAAAAAGTGTGAAGCTATCTACATGAAAATTTATGAAACGATAATTCGTTGCTATAAATAGCAACGTTCGTAAATATAATTATGTATTCAGTTCTTTAAAATTTACTTTTTGATGTTTGTTACTTAATCAATCAAGTTCGCTCAAGACATGTAGATGGATATATTAAGACCGGGCTGCCAAAAATATCAAAACACGCTAATACCGCCTACATACTCCGCTATCCTCCAATCGTGATATATAATGATTGCATGAATCGTGCCCGCATGAATTGTATTTTGAGCCGCAGCTAGTAGTGAACAATATCCCGTAACAAGGGTTCCCGCATTATAGCACGAAAGTAAAGGTCGTAAGTCCCAAAACAGTATTTTGATGATTACTTAAAAACTAAATACAATAATAATATTTTCTTTAGCTATGATTTTACAAAGTGTATGATTGTAGTAGTGAAAGTTTTTTAAAACTAAATAAGTGTAAGTAGCAGATATTTGTTGAAAAGCCCAGAAATATTCATAATTTCGAAAAATAAAACTATCGAGTCAAAATAAGTGAATCGTGTTTTCCGTTAGGCTAATATCAGATAAATATACAATGATTAAATAAATTTCAATTTCATTTAAGTCAATCGTCTTCCGGGATCGTAATACTTATTAGAAAACACAGCAAAATTCGACAAGCCTAACGATCATGGTTAGCCAACATAGCCCAACATAGAGAATTTTATCTCATACTAGCGACCCGCCCCGGCTTCGCACGGGTATAAAATAGCCTATGTCACTCACTGAATAAATGATTAAAATCGATTCAGTAGTTTTTAATCTTTACTAATATTATAAAGAGGTAAACTTTATTTGTTTGTTTGTTTCCTCATAGATCTACTACTACTACTCATAGATTCTGTATACCTACAGCTACTCACAGATCTAAACTCCCCTCCCGCGAGTGAAGCTCCCGCCTTGGTAGCGCCCAGTGCCCACTTCGAAATAGGCGTAAATCGCAATATTTTAATTTCGCCATAACTTCTAAACCAAACGTCCAATTTTAATCATTCACAGACCAAATATTATCTACATAAACTGTACTTAGTGATAAAATTTATCTTGATAATTTATTTTGATAAGGATTATTAGCATGAGTAAAATAAATGCGTTTAAATGTAGTCCAAAAAAATCAAGATTTTTAAATAAAAAAATGGTTGTTGTGCCTCACTTAACATAGATAGGTATAGTGTGTCGTAGATATTTTTGTAGATATTTATAAGATCTACATTTACTTAAAACGTTGTATGGTTCTATCTTTTATAGTTTAGGCAGCGTACGCAAAATAAGTAAATTTTCTGGTTGTTTCCGAAAAACTGAAATATCTTACGGAACCCTATATTTTCCAAAATATAAAGTAGCCTATGTTACTCGTAAATTATGTAGCTTTCGAATGGTGAAAGAATTTTTAAAATCGGTCCAGTAATTTTTGAGCCTATTCATTACAATTAAACAAACAAACAAAGTTTACCTCTTTATAATATTATATCTCATATGAACAATTAATATTTTCTACATTTAATAAGTAATTCAGAACCATCTAACGTTCTGAAAACGAGAGTTCGAGTCTCTTGTTAATTGCCATCAAATGGTTGAGCGTTAGTTTAACGCGTACAGTATGGAAATAATTGACTTGTACTTAAATAAAGGCGTCTGTAACCTGCGTACTAGTCGTGCGTGCGTGCTTTCGATAAATTCGACCACGAAGTTAGAAGTTACAAATTGAAATGTTACGGGATATTATGATATTATAAGGGCATCTTAAAAACGCCATGTCACTATGTGATATGTTGCTTTCTTTCATGATTCAGCAGTCAAAAATATCGAAAGCATCTTGACTAAATGCCCAGGACGAATTTAGATTGTATGCTATTTAAGATTAGGTCGATTACATTTTTTTTGCTAACATTCAGTTTCAATTGGATCTGAAATGAGCTAAGTTCTATCATAGCTGAGCTAGGCTAAGAATAGCTATACAGCTTAGGTCAGCTTCGGTGGTAAAGCACCCTTAAATGTTGATTACATAGAACTTATCAAACATGTTATTTCCAAGTTTGGTTAGGACAATGCAGGCTGATCACCTGATTGTCTGACAAGTAAATTGATCCATGCGTCGGATCACGGATGGGCATGTAAAAAGTCGCTCCTGCGCCTGATCTCTCGCCAGTCGTGTCGGTCTTCCGTCCCACTGGGTTATAACAGTAAAAAAATAGAGAGTGCTCTTGTGTACTGCGCACACACTTGGACACTATAAAATTACTCCTGCGTAACTGGCCTGGTTTCAATGTAACCGGCCACCGTTACCGAAACCGGTGTGGCTGGTATTATATTATAAACATAGAACTTAGATTTCAATTCTATTTCAGGTGTCCGTATGTTAGACGGTGATGTGACGGACGCGGTTGAAGCTCGTTCGCTCAGCCTGAACCCGCAGCACGTGGACATCTACAGCGCGTCGTGGGGGCCTGATGATGATGGGAAGACGGTGGATGGACCTGGGGAGCTGGCGCAGAGAGCCTTCATTGAGGGGGTTACTAAGGTAAAGAATAAGGGCCAATTCATATTGCAATCTAGCGAAGCGATACATTCTTAAAGGAGCTATCCAAAAATGCATATTCGGTAGCCCAACAGAGCGGGTGGCAAGTCCAAGGCAAGAAATTTGAAAAGCAGTTTGAGTGATCATGTCTAAAACAAGCAAGTACCTTTAATTCTTCATCATGGCTTTAATTTTTAATTATTCATTTTTAGCTTAATATTTTTTAACTTAATACCTACATCAGTAAGCAGCAAATACCTATCTATACTTATAAAATTACATGTCCTGACTGACTGACTGACTGACTGATTCATCATCGCTGAGCAAAAACTGTTAAAGTTACAGCCACGAAATTTGGTGAGTAGGGTTGTTTTATTAAGTAGACACACACTAAGGAAGGAATTTTGAAAATTTTACCCCGAAGGGGGTGAAATAGGGGTTGAAAGTTTGAATGAAAGTCCGTCATTTCTTGAGTTAGAAACATGAAACTTTATTTTTGGGTTACTAATTAAAAATGAATGGATACGTATTTAAGCGTTTTTGGAAATTCTACCCCCAAGGGGGTGAAATTGGGGTTGAAAGTTTGAATGATATTCCGTTATTTCTTAAGTTAGAAACTTGAAATTTTATGTTTGGGCTACTGATTAAAAATGATTGGATACATGCTTAAGCGTTTTTGGAAATTCTACCCCCAAGGGGGTGAAATAGGGGTTGAAAGTTTAAATGAAAGTCCGTGATTTCTTAAGTTAGGAACATGAACGTTTATTTTTGGACTGCTGAATAAAAATGAATGGATAGGTATTTAAGCGTTTTTGGAAATTCTAGCCCCAAGGGGGTGAAATCGGGGTTGAAAGTTTGAATGAAAGTCCGTCATTTCTTGAGTTAGAAACATGAAACTTTATTTTTGGGTTACTGATTAAATATGAATGGATACGTATTTAAGCGTTTTTGGAAATTCTACCCCCAAAGGGGTGAAATTGGGGTTGAAAGTTTGAATGAAATTCCGTTATTTTTTAAGTTAGAAACTTGAAATTTTAGGTTTGGGCTACTGATTAAAAATGATTGAATACGTGCTTAAGCGTTTTTGGAAATTCTACCTCCAAGGGGGTTAAATAGGGGTTGAAAGTTTAAATGAAAGTCCGTCATTTCTCAAGTTAGGAACATAAAAGTTTATTTTTGGACTGCTGATTAAAAATAAATGGATAGGTATTTAAGCGTTTTTGGGAATTCTACCCCCAAGGGGGTGAAATTGAGGTTGAAAGTTTGAATGAAAGTCCGTCATTTCTTGAGTTAGAAACATGAAACTTTATTTTTGTGCTACTGATTAAAAATGAATGGATACGTATTTAAGCGTTTCTGGTTATTCTACCCCCAAGGGGGTGAAATTGGGGTAGAAAGATTCAATGAAAGTCCATCATTTCTTGAGTTAGAAACATGAAAGTTTTTTGACGTTTGCGTTTGACGTTTGCTTAAATAGGGTCCCGTTTTTACCCTTTGTATAAGGAACCACAAAAAGGGGAAAGCTATCCATCTTTGTTATTATACTATGTTAACGCGTACGAAGTCGCGGGCAACAGTTTGTTTTTCATAAAGCAGCATAACTTGTTATAAGCTAGCTTCATATTTTAGACTTGACTGTACAGACTTGCTCTAAATATAGCGAGGGCCAAGGCACAAATAAAAAGTTTAAAGGAAAACTTATTTTCACGGCAGCTCAAAGAACAATTGTTTGCTCAGTATTTATTAAGGCTATTCAAGAATTCAATTTTTCTCAAAATCTAATAAATAATAATGGACTCTTTCATGAGATTTCTTTAATTGTTTTGCCATTATTTAAGGTGGACTCTTAATACAACCTTCGTTCTAAACGAGAAAAACAAGGGGCTTAATTACGTTTTCAAAAGCGTGAAATTTCATAATTTTCCTCTTGAAAAATTTGAATAATTACTTGCATAGAGGTCAGTAGAGTTTTGCTTTTAATTTTGCGACAAATGTTATGCAGGTGGCGCTAGAAAAAATATATTTATGAAGAGCTTTTGGGCTACCTAAAATCGAGCCCTGAATTTAGACTAGAAATTTCCGATATGTATTGTGGGTACCTATAATATGGCTTTTATAGTGTGAAAACCGCTTTCAATGACCCAGCCAAAATGCTACCTTGTACACAATACCTTAAATATTTTACTCGCGCTAGGAAACCGTTCATGCGAGTAGAATTTTCAATACCTTTTAAACACAAAGAACTACTTTCATTTAAACTTAATACTCGTATGTACCATCAGAATAAATTATAAAGAACGCTTTGGATATAAAAATAAAACAAGCGGGCCAGTATAATGAAAAGACGCCACGATACGTATCAGTGGCAGAGGGTATTGGACCATATAACATAGGGAATAAAGCGTGATTTTGCTTGAAATCTCGGTGCAATATTGTTACTAAGTTAGCGGGTTTGCGTCGACAAGAGTAATTTCTGTAATGATGCAATTATTTTCACCCGCAAGCGCCAAGACGTGCTGATATAAATATTAAACTGGTCATTAAATTTAACTGAAAACATAATATTATTCTGATTTCCTTCCTGGTTGCCCTGAAGGATCGAAGATAAAAATGAGATCAAAGATTCCTTTTTCTTTTTTAAATTTGTCTTTAGCGAGGCCAAAAGTTAGGTTAAAAACAATTTTATGAGTCAATGTGTGTGCTAGGTAAAATATTACTGGTCCGATTGCTTAAGCCTTAAGAGGTCTTAACAAATTCGTAACTTCATTAAAGTTAAGTAATCATTAAATTTCTCTGTTGGAATTGAAAAAAAAAACGGTTAATGATTGTCCTTAAGACGTGGGAAAAACTATAATCGTGGCACAAAAGTTTTTAAAAAATAACAAAAGTTTCTAATTCTGTGCCTCGTTATTTTGATTATATAGTGTGGAATTAAATTGTATCCAGCAACAGTATAACACAGCAATTTTCATGCATAGCGCCTTGATTGAAATTTCATTACCTGAAACTCGACAACTTGGCTTATTTCAGCCGAGCTTCATTAAATTTTCGCTCGCCACTTTAGGCGCTTTTTAGAATATTTCAGCATGAAAATCGTTTACTCGCATCATTATTATGGATTTAAATACTTCATTTCTAAATTGTTAATAGAATCAGGCGTTACTTTGCGGAAATCCATAGTTTAAGTATGTTATTATTTTTAGCAATATTCCGCGAACTAAACAAATAAACAATTTATTTCGCGAAATATTGCTGAAAATAATAACATACTATTTTTTTATACTTCGTTTCCTTGATTGTTTAGTTGTAATTTTACTTTATATTGAGGTTACGTAAAAAGATTTTTTTTTATTCGGCTCAATTATTTATTGTTCGTAGTAGCCCCGGACTGAAGTTGAGCATTAGATACAAACTGAGCATTCAGTCGTATTGAACGAACTATTGGCTAGCTCACAACATTGTCGTGAGTTAAGAGCCACACCATGCTGCGCCATGCAGTTCTAAAGTATAGCCATAAAGCCAAGTCCATTTCGATGCTTTAATACAAATATATTTAAGGCAGACCTTGCGCTACCATGCCGACTACGGGTAGGTATGCCAAGTCGTGTAAAGTTTCATAATCAAGAATTTGAATCGTATGATTACAGTGCTACAAGTATCCAAGCGTCAGAAAATTCTTGTAGAGATGTGAACATGGATGTGAAATTGCTGTCAATGAAATGTTGCGTAGTTCTGTTTCCGGCCACGTGCATTATTATGTTACTTGACATTGAGGAGGGTGTTTTTTCAGGGTGTCTTTGAATCAGCTGTCTATCAGTGACACTTTACAAGCGGAGTTAGTTCCGATTTTGGCAGCGTGCCAAAAAATCCTTGTACCGCAACTCTCGCGTTCCTCTATTTTTCTCTACCAGGGTCGCAACGCTTGCGTCCAATGGACGCACGCAACGGAGTATGCCTCATACTAAAAGCCGCTGCGTACGGTGCGGCTTAGTAGACGCTGTTGTATGAGTTCGTATACAAGGCATACTAAAATCCGTCGCGTGCGATGCGTCCGATGCGTGCGCAGACATAGATCACAATAGATACCGCATGTGTATGTACTTCGTGTGCCATATCGCGTTCCCAAACGACGAGCAATGCTCGTCTTTCAAAAGTCTGTTCTTTAGTCAGCGCTCCACCGATCGGAATCGGACGTCAATCGGAATTTTAATAATTGTGCGGTATTGATCTGTAGAAATTCGAATAGAAACCTTGGACACGTTTCTTATCATCGGTACGTCACAGTGGCACGCTCGTTTTCATACAAATGGAGGGACATGCGGTATCTATCTTGATCTATGTCTGTGGATGCGTGCGATGCCGATAAGTGGACGCTTACCTTATCAGTCATTTCTCATTTCTCTACCAGGGTCGCAACGGCAAAGGCTCAATATTCGTGTGGGCCTCCGGCAACGGCGGTAGAGAGCATGACAACTGCAACTGCGACGGCTACACCAACTCCATCTGGACGCTGTCCATCTCGTCGGCGACGGAGCGCGGGGAAGTCCCGTGGTACTCCGAGATGTGTTCATCCACGCTCGCGGCTACGTACAGCAGCGGCGCTACTAATGAGAAGCAGGTTGGTAGACTACAAACAAGAGGAAGTACCAGGCTTCTAAATTAGGTCACCATTTATAACGTGAAATTATATTTTTACTACTATTTTTTTCCTCTTTGTTTCGAAAGTATTAGATCTCATAATAAGCGATGGTCACCATTTGAAATACAAATATTTACTGTGCTTTACCATTTGTAAGGATTTTCGAATTTGAAAAACGTGTGATGCGTTGGGTATTAAAATATTTTTACACTGGCAGTATAAAACTTGCATATTACAATGAACCATTTTGGTTTAACGATGAATCTGGGTGTTGAATAACGACAATTTGCAATCGCTAAAACACACGATCAAAGCACTTGCTTTAATCGCTATAATAAAATGTAACGTATGTCGAAGCCTAATTATGTTATTTCATCTTTAATAATAAATAAATAAATATATAAAATTTTATATTTTATACACAATCGGTTCCTCGACCTAGAATGCAAGTATTAATGTTAAAAAAATTGTATACGGTGAATGTTACGGAAAAACTGTTTAAAAGATGGTTAGGTCTAATGCCCGGGACACCGCGCAATTTTGAGTTAAGTACTTATATTTCAACTAACTCTGAGGAAAACTTGGTTTTCCAGGCACTAATCTAAAGTCTACAATACAAGTAAATTGTATGTCCGCAGGTGGTAACAACAGACTTGCATCATTCGTGTACAATCGGCCACACTGGGACATCGGCGTCCGCGCCGCTCGCCGCTGGCATATGCGCGCTGGCGCTGCAAGCGAATAACGACCTTACGTGGAGGGACATGCAGCATATAGGTAAGATGATATCATCATCATCATCATCATATCAGCCTATATTCGTCCACTGCTGGACATAGGCCTCTCTCAATGAACGCCAAGACGACCGATCTCCTGCTACTCGCATCCAACATGGACCCGCCGCAACGGAGATCGTCGTCCCACCTAGTTGGAGGTCGAAGATGATATATGGAACCTATATAGAGTAAAGCCGTTTACCACCGCCGTCAACGGGACGTCACCGACAAAAGTTCAAATAAAATGCCACTTTATGACATATTGCTATTGTATTCATTTTCTACCGACATTGGTCTAGCCGCTAGCGTCTCATGTCGCTGTTGCTTTGTAGTGGCGTAAAGTAAAATGAACCCTATAGCCTAGGTCATGTAGTGGCATTTTATTTGAACTTTTCTCGGTGACATCCCGGTGACGGCGGCAGTGGAGAAACTGCCTCGCTATAATCGTTCCCTTTGACTTTGACTGTTGGATTTGCAATTAGCTTATGTTTAATTAATTGCACTGAATCCTAATTACTCGCTTCATGTATATCGATTTGGGTACTCAGATTTATCCTCTGATCGATACTTAACCTGATATGGATTCAATCTTTCGTATGACGGGTACTTAGAAGACACAAGGTAAAATTTTATTTGAATTTTTGTCGGTGGCGTCCCGGTGACGACGGCGCGGCGGTGGTCAAATGGTCTTTTATATCGTAAAGGCGCTTTCTATACATATTCCTTTGAAGCGTAATCCAAGGTGTAAAAGTGCCCTAAAACGTCTGTCGTCGCATGCGCTGCGGAAACTATTGATACTAGAAAAAAACTATGTTCTAAGGTATTAAAGACAATATCAATATCTACAAATAAACTGTGCCACCACCCGTTCGAAGCCAGGACGGGCTTCCAGTATAAAGATAAGACAAGAAGTTCTATTATATAGCAATCATAGAGCGCATAATTGTCACACAAGCCCCCGCAATGCAGGTGCGCCCAAAAATCCAAATCCCATTATTCCCGTTTATTACTTTTTACCCCAAACTGTGTAGCTTATTTGGGATTAAAGATAACACAAGGGTCGGACCCGATATGGACCCAGAAGTTCCATTCAGTTTATCGCAACTTATTTATCAAATTACTCCTTTGCACTCACTTTGATGGGTATTCTCCTATTGTTTTTGTAATTTCTATTAAATTTTGTAATTAACTAGTTAAAAGCCGAGCTTTGTGAGGGCTCGCATCGTCACACCTTGACTGACTGATGACAACACATATACAGATAAATAAAAATTACTATGTTAAAGCACTAATCAATAGGCGTGATGCCATAAAGTGTAGTACTGTGTACTGTGTGTAAATGTAAAGGTTGTGAGATATGGGTCCAGGCTATATTATGCCTATGGGACTTACGATTTTTAAAAGACCTACGGAGTTTGTAGGTTCATTCTATAAATGCAGTATTGTAACGTCGTCGAAACTGATTTGTATAAAATTACAACTTTTCATCCATATTATACGCATTTTAAATTATCATTTTATATTTCATCAGTCGTTGCTTTCTTAGTTGACATAAAAAAAAAACATTAGTAAGTACTTAAAAGGTATCTTAAGCCTACTGTACAGTGTACATGTTGGCCAACGCCCAATGTGTACAGCAAACTTTATTCAGTTATCCAAAACTTTGCTACCATTTTGGGCATTAACCAATAATAGCTCACAAATTAATACCTGAAGCACTATTTCATTTAAACATTATATACAAAACACTTCCAACAATTACCAACTATTGTAATCGTAGTAACATTGTACTAATTTGTTCGAGAACCCTCTTCATGTAAAATAATATGAATATATAAATTACAACGTTGCCAAATAAATACAACATTAGTATGTTAATGCTATGGCTAAACCAACTGTAGCAAAAATACGTACGCTAAAGTTTTTGTTATAAAGATGTAACAATAGTATTTTTAAAAGATATAACCGACTTCAAAATTGTACGTACTTAATTGAAAAATAAAATTACGTTATCTCAAAACTACTAGACCGATTTTGATAAAACTTACAGTGTTTCCTAAGTTCAACAATACCTAGTACAACAAAAAAATTTACTCAAATCGGACTTGTAGTTCCGGAGATTTGCGAACACAAACATAAAAACATACATACATCCTTTTTTTGGAGTCGGTTAAAAATAAAGTGACATTATAGGATATGCAATATGGATGTGTCCTATGTTCACTGCAGAAATAGCAGCGCTTAGAAACTTACTTTGTATGGGCAAAGTGACGTTGGAGTATTTCTCATAGAAACATAGAAGTCAAAAGTAACTCTGTCGGCGCTGCTACTCTCACAGTAAACTCTACAAGGGACACATACACCCGCTAAAGTATTATGATTTATGACTTAGCTATGTTGTTATGTCTAAAGATTACATTTTTTTCTGGGAAAGAATTAATAATCTATATATTTTTTATAATAAGTTACATCATCCAAGCGGATGACGCGTTCGACGCGGATCAAGAAATATAAAGTACAGCTAAGCCCAGATAACTGCTTGAAATAATTGATGCAGATCAAGATATTCTTAGAATGTTATAATTATTATTATGTAGCGAAAAAATGAATTGTTAGTGAATGTTCGGAGAAAGAGTATTTTATCACCGTATAATCTATTATAAAAATTTTATGATCATCTATTAAAAATATTTTCATGTAAAATTATGACTATTAACTAATTTCATGTTTTATATTAGTCTGGTAAGGCCCTTGCGGTTCGCTTGACTTGCCTTGGCGGGGGATTTACCGTGCCTCCAGAACCTAATTAGCTCGACGAACTTTTTATGTGTTGGTCTAGACTCCAGACGATATCTAAACTCTAAACTACGTCTGGGCAGTATAGGGCGTGGGAAACCTATTGACTATAATAGCTTCTTAATTAGCTAGCTTATGTTTGGATATTTCAGTGGTCTTGAAAATTGCTGAGTTAAGTGGTGAATAAAGAATATAATGCTGTATTTACTTTTCGGATAATATACTTACCAGGCCCTTATTTAAATGTAAATGTACTAAACTGAGTTGTAATCCTGTTGCCTAAACCAATATTTTTATGAAGTTCTATCACCTTTCGCACTTATCCTGAGTACTTAAACCACTTAAATTCGATAATTTCAGAGTAAAAAAATATACATGGGATTTGTCATTTGACATAACGTGTCGCTAAGGCTTCTAATGTAAGCCATACAAGCTACTGTGTACCGGAAAGGTCACCTGTGCAGTGTGCACACAGATATAGATCAAGATCTTGTCTTGATCTATGTCTGTGTCTGTGCAGTTGTGCCTGCGCACGTGTCACTGGAAAGAATTGATTTTCGATTTTACGCCGGTCGTCTGCGCAGGCTTCAAAAACTGCACAGGCATTCCGGTCTACCTGCGCAGGTATACCTACACAGGTGGACCTCTCCGGTAGACCGTAGCGTCCGGTAGGCAGCCATTATACAGACGAACGGCACTTGCCAACGGCTGATACAACTGCAGCCGTCGCCACTTAGAAAAGTGCAAAGAAAATCGAAATGTTGATGCTGCATCTGCGTTAGCAAGTGCCGTTCGTCTGTAAGAAGCCTAAGCGTCATTGATATGCCTTATGTCGGATTCTATACAATTTTGATTTTCTTGTCTTTTTCAATTTGATTTTCAATTTTGATTTTCTTGTCTTGAAGAAAACCAAAATTACCCAGGTTGACGCCTCTGTGGTCTAGTGGTTAGAGCGTGGCTCTCGACTCCGGAGGTTGTGGGTTCGATTCCCGCGTTGGAAACATGCTATTTCCAAGTTTGGTTAGGATAATGCATGCTGATCACTTGATTGTCTGACAAGTACGAGACATGCATCGGATGGGCATGTAAAAAGTCGGTCCTGCGCCTGATCTCTCGCCAGTCGTGTCGGTCTTCCGTCCCACTGGGTTATGAGACTTATGAGAGTAAAAGGAATAGAGAGTACTCTTGTGTACTGCGCACACACTTGGGCACTATAAAATACTCCTGCGTAACTGGCCCAGTTTCAATGAATCCGGCCACCGTCACCGGTGTGGGAGTTATTATTATAATTACCCAGGTATCCCTTTTTTTTGAACGAACATACCTAATGAACGAACATTCCACAGTGGTGCGGACAGCGCGTCCCGAGCGTCTGAGTCTCGGCGGTGAATGGAGAACGAACGGTGTCGGTCGGAATGTGTCTCATTCGTTTGGCTACGGGCTGCTGGACGCCGCGGGCATGGTGCGCCTGGCCAGGACGTGGCGGACAGTACCGCAGCAGAGGATCTGTACCATCACCGCCCAGAGGCTGCCGAGGTCGATTCCGCCCCGGTCCTCTATTACTGTCCAGGTATACTTCTATAGTATTTTATGTCTATGGTATTTTTGTGTATGGTGGAATAGTACATTACGCACCTAGGGCAGGAAAATAAGAAATGTCTCAGATCACATGTAATGTGATCACACAAACATGTGATCTGAGGCTTTCTTATTTATTGCCCATGGTGCGTATACTATTTTTCTCATCGACGGAGGCGTAAAAGGACAACATCGGTAAGCGCAGCGGGAAGAAAGTTGACGTTTTCCGCCAGGAGGTGAGAAAATGATTTTTTTTTAATTCTATTTTATTTATAGGATCTTTATAACAATACATGTCGGTCCCATATCTATGGTATTATTGTGTAACGTGGAAATTATTAAGGTAATGTTTTATTTACCAAGTTTAGTTAGTCGTTTAATCGATATGGAATTCGTTAACGGACACAAACTAGGCATAAATGTATGTCTATTTTTTTCGTGATTTCATCACAATGTACTTTATGTAAATGAATTAAAATTATTACATTTTCAAATAATATAATTAGCTACGCAGTAATGGTACGTCTATACTATGCTTTAGTTCCAATTTCACCAACGTCTGTTAGTGTTAACAGCCTGTTAAAATGTTATGTCTTCTCTTTTATTCATATGAAAAACAAAAGTGGTAACGTGATACTAATTCGAGCATTAACTTTAACAGTCGTTGGTGAAATTGGGCCTTAGCCTTAGTGAGGGTTAGGCAGTTAGGCTGTCTAACTGCCTAAGCCGAAAATCAGTCGCACCAGTACGTGAAGCGACGTAGCTTTCTTATAATTCTTTATCTTAATCCAAATTAACGTTAAATTGGTAAGTAAACTTTTTTGCTACCATACATCTCACCTTTAGGGATTTCCAATAAAATCCAATTATATGGCAAAAACTTGTGGAAAAGTAAGATGAACGATAAAGGCTTTGCTCACGAGTTTTTGTGAACTATTTAATTTCCAACCTTACTTTTAGCTTGATGTCTTATTTATGAGGAATCAAAATTTACATAAAATATATTAGGTTAGGTTTAAAGATTCTTTATTATCAACAAAGGCAAGCTGCCACTTATTTGATAACAATGATTACTTAATGTCTAGATACAATTTCATCGTTCGTCGTCGAAAAAACAATATAATAATAAGGTTGCATCAGTATCTCTTATGATTATGACTAGATGATGTCCGCAACTCCGTTGCGCCAAAACTCGATTATCGCGCGGGGACCGAACATTTTTTCAGAACAAAAAGTATCCTATGTCCTTTCCCGGGACTCAAAGTATCTCCATGCCAAATTTCAGCAAAATCGGTTCAGCGGTTTGGGCGTGAAGAGGTAACAGACAGACAGAAACACTTTCGTATTTATAATATTAATAAAGTATGGATTATAAATATCACTCATCAATCATCATCATCAGAAATAGATCGTCTAAAATCGTCTAGCTTGTTCGAAATACTATGGTAAAATGTTTAAAATGATTCATAGGATCCTATATTAAAAATTGCAGTTAATTTAGTAATTTTACCTTAAAAAGGACCTTTTGCTAACATAAAGACCACTCATATAAACTCCTAGGTAAAACGACTGAACGGATACTACATTTCAAACAAACACAAATTGAAGGCTTTTAATAGTTACTAACATGCTCGTTCAAGTACAAAGGATTCAATAATTGTTTGCTCCCTGCTCGCTCTATCCATTGTAATCGTTATTGCATTTTTCAATTTTAATTTATAAAGGATTCTATTATTTTCTATCGAGTTTGTTCTAGTTGCAAAAATAGTTGTTCATTGTATTGTTTTCGAATTAAAAATAAACTCTAAGTTATTGTTTAACATTTTTCCTTCATAAACTGTTTGCAAATACGAATTAAATTTTAATCGTATAAAAGTTTTTAATATTATAGCAACTTATATTATTGTTTGCTTGCTACGAAGATTCTGACTGACAGACAGGCATATCCATACTATAATATTATGAACGCGTGTTTATACATCTGTTACCTCTTCACGCCCAAGCCGCTAAACCGATTTTGCTGAGTATGGAGATACTGAGTCCCGGGAAAGGGCTTATTAGGATAGTTTTAATCCCAGAAAAATGTACGGTCCTCGCGCGATAAACGAATTTTGGCGTTACGGGCGTCATCCAGTATAGTTTTAACTATTTGGGATAATAGTTATCCCAAGGGCACGTAGGCCTAAAAGCACAAATTAATCACCAGCCGAATCGATATGTGAAATCTAATTGAGCCGTAATGAACAATGTCGGCATATAATAATTAGCTGCGCGTCTGACCTGTACATGCGGTAACCGCACACAGTAATTACAACATTACTGTCTAATTGCCAATGTTCGTTAGTTTTAAGCAATAACTTTATAATGAGGTGGGGAATAATATTTATCCATTATTTTACTGCAAAGGAAAGTTTTATTGCGATATAATGTGCGTTATTTTTTTGTTTTTGAGCACACAAAGACGCGAACATGTAACATTTGAAGAAATAATTTAATCTAGCTTTTGTCAGGTCAGTTTAAGTATTCGCTTATTAAAAGGTTTAATTAATATTGTAGTAAGGTTTTAAATTACAGACGAAGCTGCTAAAACTGGGGGGGGGGGGGTTAAATTCTAACTGAAATATCTGAATTCTGATCTTAAAGTAATTTAAGACATATTACTTGCGCAGATCTGAGTTAAAGTTGTTGTGAAATGTGTTATTTGATTCGTTCTTCGTATTTAACGAGAGTAAAAGAAATATCTTGCTATCTTGGTCTTTTTTCGTACCAAGTAACAAGAGTGAATGATCTACCCTTTTTTTTACATGGGGAAATGCCTTGCGCATCACCGGTGGTTGGGGACATCGGCCGGGGTATGTGGGACTCTCCGAGGAACTACCCACTAAAACCCCATGGTGCTCCACTCCCCGCCTAGGCACAGTCACTCTACCCTAGTAAGCTTTGAAAAATCAACGCTAACTTGTTAGTAATAGAGTACATTCTCCCCTAGCTGGACGTTGGAGCGTGTGCTGGAGTGAACTACTTGGAGCACGTGCAAGCGCGCGTGTCGCTGTCTGCGGCGCGTCGCGGCGACCTGCGGATAGCGCTCACGTCGCCCGCCGGGACGCGCGTCACGCTGCTAGCGCCCAGGTAAGTGTGATAGAACTGCTCAGTTTGGGCTCATAAAGGTCAATCTCAATTCAGACCACAACGCAACGCCTAGATGCGTTTCTAAATTTGTATGAATTTGACAGATTTGTCACTCTTAGTAGAAAATATACTCTGAAGAAAATATACACTGAGACATGTGTATATTTTCTTCAGCGGTGAAAAGAGAGGGAAATGAAATATATAAAAATTAAATATAAATGAAGTACAGGAAATCACTCCTAAGTCTAACCTTCCTCCGTATTAGGGTGATTCAGACCGCAACGCGATGCGAAGATGCATTTCTAAATTTATATGGATTTGACAGATTTGCAAGACGTCTCACGCAATCGAAATCTGTCAAATCCATACAAATTTATGCCGCGTTGGGCCTCGCCTCCCATCGTCGCGTTGCGGTCTGAATTGACCCTTAGGAATTTTGGATTACGTGTGACGCAAGTCTAACATGTTCTACTCATCCAAAAAGTGCACAATGCCGCTCTTTATTATGTTTTCGCTTCAAAAACTAAGTGTATGTAAACGTGCGTTCTAGTGGTGCACACATTGAGACAAATCAGACATGCCTTTATTAATTACCTAATTTTCAGAAGTTTCTGGTATACTTAATTAGGTAACTAGTCGATGCCTTTTGCGGTATAAACTTTTGCTTAGATTCTAAAGATTGAGTTACTTTATTCAACTAAACAGACAACCAAAGTATTTCTTAATAGAAAAGATGGATATTTCAAGAAAAGTATTCCTTCGTAGAATCAATTTCTTAGTTTATACAACATAAGTAATAGTTACGAAATAAATTATACGAAACAATATAAAGTAATTGGCTTGTTTAAAGGTATTGAATTATATAACTCGAAAAGTTGAGAAATTCTGAAGAAACAACTGAAACTTTTTTAATTGTTGTCTAAAGCAATCGTCATTATATTTTGTCCTTACTTAGGCACTTAAAAATTTATTAATTATCGGAAAATTAATATCAAATGTACAAAAATATCCATGTTTATATAATAAATGTGACAGCGTGTCTGTTTTTTAACTCTTTACTCTTTAACCGCCGGGATATAAATTATTTCTGATCATGGAGAAGGCATATTTCTTCAAAAACTGTTTTTGAGGAAATAACAAACAAATATAGGTCTAACTAACTGATAATCTTATAACTCAGATTAATTTAAATATTATACGAAACCGCAGTAATTAGATAATTGAAGTTATCAAAAATATTCCGTTGCCACTATAACAAGTACGTAAAACTTTAAATTCAGTGTAATTTTTACCTAGTACGGATCCCTTTGTGCGCGAGTCCGACTCGCACTTGGCCAGTTTTTTGTTAAAAACAAAAGAGATCGATACCAGAATTTATATGTAGGTAGGTATAAAAAATCTGAACTGTAATCAGATCGGCTTTGCAGGCGATCGCTGTACGCTCCGGAATATAAAGATATGCCTTCCCGTTTGATATATTGCTCACATACATATTTAAACATGGTTTTCATATCAAATGTGCGACCTTTACACTGGTAAGAACTTCTCTGAGAATAATACGCTGTGATTTATTTACATTTATTTTTTCTTTGTACAAATTTTGCTGGGTTAAAAATGCTATATTTTAGCTAGGTTAAATGTACATTTTTATTATGCTTAAAACATACTTAATGATAAAAGTCATATTTACTGTGCACACACATGAGCACTACTAAAATAAGTTCCAGCAAAGCCAACCTCCGCTACCAAAATTACGTGTGGGAGTTCCTATTATAAGTACATGTATAATATTCGTTTATTTGTCGAATACATCTAATCCTGCGTGGGATTGTATTCGGAATAAACTCCCAATTATTTTCGAAGCATTCGCCATGTTTATAATGGCAGGCTTAACAATAGGTAAACCTCCCACCTACATACGTTACGCATTTCATTAAAATCAATATCAGTTCACTTTTCTTTATACTATTGTGTATGTGTCTAAACACACTAGGCTGAATTATGCCGGCGTAAATTCCGCCGCGTTTAAGCCCCGTTTCAAACTCATACAAAATACGGGCGGAACGCGAGAGACGACACACTATTCCGTCGCGTTCCGTCCGTTTTGTATGCGTTTGACATTTGCGGCGGAATTTACGCCGGCGTAATTCAGCCTAGTGTGTTTAGACAATGTCTCTATACCAGCGGTAGGCAACAGGCGGACCGCGAAAGGTGGAATCTCGGACCGCGAAATATTGTAATGTATATTTACCAAGTATCAATTATTAATACATAGATAAGGTATACCGTGTATACCTTTATTAATTAAAATAATCTTTTAGGCTACATAGAACCAGTGTGTTTTTTTCTGGACCTCGTTACTACAGTATCCGGACCCCACCTAAAATTACTTGCCGACCCCTGCTCTATACTAATATTATAATGCGAAAGTGTTTCTATTTGTCTGTCTGTTATCTTGACACGCCTTAACCGAACTGACAGACAGACAGGATACTACTGCATTGTCATTATAAAATATGGATTGATCCGCATCTGTATTATTTTTACTGAAATTCTGTAGTAAATTATAAATTATTAATATCATAAACAAACTCAATAGAAACATTCTCGATTACATCACCATTTCTGTGTTGCAAACAAACAGCATAAAAAACTGAATCAAAATTCGCTGCATTGAAAAGTACGTTGCCATGGACAAACAGACAGATCTAACTAATAAAACCCTGTTTTCATTGGAAACTAGTAATATTTTAGCCATATCTACTATTTCAAATCTTTGGCACGATTCATAATGATTTGAATCATTTAAATAGCTCTGCATGGAACAAAGCTGATTCATATGACTTATTACGTTCATTATTATACCGAACCCATTGTGGGCTAGACTATTCGTAATTTGTATAATTGCTATTCCAATATCTACGGCAAATAACCCTAAATGCATTTGTTATTAGTAAATATCTGTTTGGTCTGTTCGACCCCATATTATGTGCAAATATAAGCTGTGTGTCGGTGAAAGGTTAATGTGTTATGTTCCTACATAAGTCCGACAATAGTGATACCTTCCATTATTATTTTTACAGGTTTTTTTCTGTGTGATCTACTATGTGATGCTATAAAAAACTAGACTAGTTTTTTATTGCTTTTATATTAAAGTTTCGTAGCACGTCTCGTAGCACACTCGTAGCGCTCGTAGCACTTCCGACTCTTCCGTAGAAGAGCTACGAACGCTCTCTACAGTCTACAATGTAGAGTAAAGAAAATCGAACATAAAAATGATAATTATTAGTCTTAAAAACACTAATAATTATCATGTTTATCTTCGATTTTCTTTAAATGATTCTTAAAATGGACAGGATATAAAATAGGATAGGGCGCAGACTACTGATTGCAAGTTATTGTCATTACTTATTATATTAGGTACCGTATAAGGTAATTATAGGTCTACCAGAATCTGATGGCAAATTTTGACGGCAGATTTTCAAAAAATATCTTTGATCATTTGATAAATTTATATATTTGCATGTTTCACACACAGAATCAGCCGCTGTAAGGAAAAAAGGATCGAAATGTTTTATTCCATAGAGTCAATTTACTTTTTCACTTTTTGGCATCAGATTCTGGTAAACCTATCCAATTTCTTCACCTTAAGATATTGCGTGTGGTTATAACATGATATTTTACCGATATTCACCACTAGGCATATTGTTTCAAGGTCATGAAAATCTTGATTGGCTTCTTTACTGCGTAACTCGCAAACTGAACATCGCATAATATTTTGTTGACTTTCTGACAGATCTACTTTATTACTGCTTACAACTAGTGGATAAGGCCATTAATGATAACAAAGTTTTCGCGGATTAGTCGACTCACTCGGAAACTTCGTAAAATTTCGGGAAAATTCGGGAAAGTTCCTAACCAGTCGGAAAGTCGGCGACCCAATTTTTATCCTGTTAGTGATTGTGTGGAGTGCATTTAACATATTAATGTGTGTAAAATATTTTTGATGGTGTTACGAGATGAAATTGCGCTTTTATAATTTTGTAAAACAGTTTTTGTGACAAATTTTTTATTTACTTTCTTGTGCAGAATAGTGGCTTTGGATTTAATAGCTAGTCAAAGCATGTTTTATACTTCTTACCCTTCTAAGTCGATATTAATTACTATCTCGTTTAATATAAAATAATGAAATCTAATAAAAATATACAAGAAAAGAAAAAAAATTGAGAAACTTACTATAAATTTTATATTAATAAAGGATTTTCTAATCAAAAATATATTGCGCACACACCTTTGTTCTTATTTGTTCACATAAAGCACCCACACAGCAATTAGATTCCCGTCATATAACTCTTGTCTTACGGCTCTTACACGACTGTACAAAGAGTAGTTTGTCTGTGCCAGACGCGGCAATAAAGGCTACATTCATTTTACTTTGTGCCTAATTATATTTACACGATACCTCGTGGAAGCTGGGAATGGTTTAGAGAGAGCAATTCAGAGCACTAATATGGGACAATTACTTTCGTAAATGGTTTTAAAGGCTACATGCGAACAAATTATACTCGAAAGTGTGTTTCTGTTTGTTGCCTCTTCATGCATAAACCGCTAAACTGATTGTAGCGTTTGCTATGAAAATAGTTTAAGTCTCCAATAAGGGCATAAGAAAGTTTTTTTTTGGGAAAAATATGAGGTATCCTCTCTATGAACGAATTTTGAGTAACATGTATTTTAGGGTGCAAATGTCCTTCCATTTATTTTTATAAGCCTTTCCTACGTTTTTAACCTATATTTCATTGTCTAAATATCGTCTAGATTCAAGAACAAGGAAAACCTATTTCAGTGCTTCCATACATTGTGCCCATTATGTCTAAACGGTTATTACAGAGTTAATTAAGGCGATGTAGTAAATTTAATGTCGGCGGGCAGCGCGTAATTAGACAGTTCATCTGCCTGCAAGCATATTTGATATTTTCATATGAACATTGAAAACATAGGTCATAGAGTAATAGCTCTTACGTTCCCTTTTGACGTGATAACGTCTTATAATTCGATATGGGGTGCGCGCCCGAAAAACATGACAGTTCATGCGGCGTTGCCTCGCTGACAGCTGCTCTGAGGCGTTCCATTTATCCTCTCAGCAACCGTACTCAACCCACCTGGGCCGCGCTCTTTGTTTCGATTATATTACGTATTTCGATGACTTAGAGAATACTTTTGTAAGAAGAAGTTTGGTTAGTTATGACCTTTGATACATTGACCACACTCTGAATGAAAAATAAATAAACAATCTGTGAGCTATTAGTATTATTTAGGCTATTTAAAATTGTGCTCTATTTCCTACGTGTCAAGGTATGACTTGTGCTTTGTTCGAAGATTTTACTGGATTTCGTCTTTGTTCGAATGTATGTAGCGTTTTGTATTGCGAATAGTTTATTTTACTCATTATAAATGTTTTTAGACAATCATTTGAAAGAAATACATCGAAATAACTTTAGGTTACAGTCGAAAAAGTTTGTTTCTATTTATAGAGATTAGGAAGCGAGGGTTAAGGGGTTAAGGATAGTTGAACGTGACAACGTCATACGTTGTCACGTTCAACTATCGTCAGTAAACCGACTTTACGGACAACCGATTTTTTAAATCCCTTTTTGCTTGAGAACCTTGGAGTAAAATTTTCTTCCAACAAAAGAGCTGTGTTCTTTAAATTGTCAGTAAGATAGATTTTTTTTTTTCACCCCAAAGGTCAAGATGGATTGTGTATCCCTACAGGTGGAATTTTAAGTGATACATTCTCATTTATTGATACCTAGATGGTATCAATCAAGTTTTCCCGTAGAGTAAACATAACTAACGAGTAGGCCGACTCAGAAGAGATCTCGATACGTTTGACCGACCAAAATGCATAGTATGTCATATCGGCCGGAATGCATGTTGAAATTGACACTCACGCCCAACTAGCGTACATTCGCCCGTTTGTTTGAAGTCGAGGTACTCTGTAGTTCTGTCTACTCTGCTAGCATTGTGAAACATGTTGAATTAAGTCACACTTGCGCCCAACACGCGTATATTCGCCCGTTTGCTTGAAGTCGAGGTACTTCCAATGCGGGCTCTACACTCGCGGCGCAAAAGCCCGCGAAGACCGCGAACCGCGAGTATGGAGGGTTTCGCGGCTGCTGTTCTGCGGGCTCTACACTCGCGGCGCGAATTGCGGCCGCGATTCACGGATACAACAAATGCGAACACGATGCGAACAAATACGAAGAAGCGCGAACGCGAGGCCGCGAAACCTTCCACACTCGCAGTTCGCGGCCTTCGCGGGCTTTCGCACCGCGAGTGTAGAGCCCGCATTAGTTCTGACTTCTGACTGGAGCACATTATGTCTGGACTGTCTATGTTTCTGTAGACAATACACTAAATGTCCCCACTCTCCCCAGGCCGCACGATTCTTCGCGCGCCGGCTTCAATGTGTGGCCGTTTATGTCGGTGCACATGTGGGGCGAATCTCCCCTGGGTACCTGGCAGCTGGAGGTCTCCAACGAGGGCCGGTACATGGGTAAGTGGAACTATAATCTGTTCGCGTTAGGGAGGTAACACAAATGAGCCAGTCCACACGGCGCGTTGCGTCATAGTTGCGTCGACGCAGCGCTGCCGTTGCATTGCTTTACATACAAATAACCAAATTGTTCTCATGGCGTGCTGCGAGACGAAGCGGAAAAGGGGGTTTACGTTAACTCTCTCGAGACTGCTTCGTAGTAACGCTGACGCAACGCGCCGCGCCGTGTGGACTGGCTCCAATGGCAGGACGTGTTGACCAAAGTGGGTGTACTTCATATGCCGCTAGGGAGTACCTCGCAAAGCGCTGTCTGGTGTAAAGGGGACTGGTTTTTTAAGCTGATCGCACATTTGTCAGCGCCATACGCGCCGTACGCGGCGAACGCGCCGCATAGTTCGAAATGCGACGTTAGTTAGAAATGCGACGCGTACGAGTACGATGCGGACGAATGTGCGAGGTTTCACATAATTTCATACAATGAATTCTAAAAATATGCGGCACGTTCGACGCGTGCGTGCTGATAAATGTGCGATCACCTTAAAAATTTCAACAAGATCCGACACATTCCTACCTGTCACCAGGCGGAGTAATGGTGCTCCCACACCGCCGTTAGAAAATGTTTGTTTAAACATTTTCTAACATAAAAACATTTCCTAACTAATGTTGTCAATTGTTGCATATTGTTAGGAACTGTTACATGTTATAAGTGCTCCTACACTAATAGAAAATGTTTACTAATGTTTACTAACATTTTATAACATTTAAATCTGGTATTGGCTCCCCGCATACCCCGTCGTCCCTTATAAAAGGTTTACTAACAAAAGGTAACTATTTTGTCATAATTAGTTTTGCTATAATTTGTTAACTTACGTTTACTAAACATTTTCTAACATGAAATTTTTTTAACATTTGTGATTAAATGTTTGCTAACAAATGTTTACTAACGTTACTAAACATTTTCTAACTGCGGTGTGGGAGCACCATTAGGTAAAAAAGGGTATTTGTCTGATCAAACCACTGTCATATTATTATGGCACAAACTTGAAACCCTCAATCGAAACACCCGTCTCGAGGCGTCATTTCTTATTGGTTATTTTAACGCCGCTGTTATCATTGTTTTTTTTAACTCGAATAGACTACTCGAATATATAATATTGTCGTCTAATAGGAGCAAATAGAGTTTTCGGAATAAGTTTTAAAATCTTATTCTTTGGGAAATCTAATATTCAATTTTGTTATTATTACGTTGATAAAATCGAAGCAAAGGAAAGAAAATTGTAAAATTCATAATATCACTAGGAAGTAGGGAATGCAATACCGGGATACCGGGATCCCGAAATACCGGGATCCCGCATACATTTTGCAGGACTAATCCCGGTCGAAAATTTTGCGGGATCCCGCGGGACTGGCGGGATTACAAAGAAATATGATTCATACGCGTAACTTTGCGCGCGGGAGTTCGTGAACTGGCTACAGGCAGCCCGCTAAACAATTTACCTTCAATTCACTTTAAATGACAATTGAGCCAACCAGCGTGGATGCTGAGCGAGCTTTTCCGAAACCGTTTCGGAATCTTTGGGCACGATTTTTAGTTTTTACCTATATTTCGATTTTTTTATAAAAGATGAAAATAAATAAGCTAGTTTTTTAAAAGTTTTTTTAACTATTATTATTACGAAGCCATTTCCAAAATAATCGGCCAAGTGCGAGTCGGACTCGCGCGCGAAGGGTTCCGTACCATTATAGAGCAAAATCAGGCCAAAAATTGTGTTTTTTGTATGGGAGCTGCCCTTAATTTTTTTATTTTATTTTAATATTATTATTAAATATTAAAGAAGACATATAACTAAGGACTTCGAGAAAAAATCAAGTACCTACCTGTTGTCATTATTGATATAGAGCAAAAAAAAGCTAAAAAAATCACGTTTCTTGTATGGGAGCCCCCCTTAAATATTAATTTTCTTTTGTTTTTAGTATTTGTTGTTATAGCGGCAACAGATATACATAATTTTTGAAAATTCCAACTCTCTAGCTATTACCGTTATTGAGTTACAGCCTGGTGACAGACGGACAGACAGACAGACAGACAGACAGACAGACAGACAGACGGACAGACAACGAAGTCTTAGTAATAGGGTCCCGTTTTTACCCTTTGGGTACGGAACCCTAAAAATGATAAGTTTTTCTTTAATTTTTTTTTAAAGTCTGAAGTATGGAGGTGTTAATAAACCCTTAAAAAAAGTGTCCGACAAAGTTTGTTTTATTTAAGATTCTAAGAATAAAACAGGCTCTATCAAGTAAAGTAATTATAACGATTTATTTTAAAAGTTTAAGTCCACCCAGCGGGATCCCACAAATACCGGAATCCAGCGGGATTGTGATGGTTCAATCCCGCAAATACCGGGATTGAAATTCTCTTGCGGGATTGCATTCTCTACTAGGAAGTTACTGGATTTCTTATAAGTTTTCTCTAAGTACTGAATGTTACATAAATATTTATCAATCGGTGTATTTAAAATAAATAATGAATAATAATTAATTATTATTATTGTGTAATTGTCATAGCGTCTAAAATATCAATTTAATTTATTCTATTAGCAAAAGAAAAGTCTACTTACTTATTTATTTCAAAACATAGAATAATTAGGCATTGTTATGCCCAAATATTATTTAATTAATACGCCTTATTAAATATTTATGTACGATTTAGTAAGTATGTTGGTTTCTACAGCTTACTTTGTTATTCCATAAAAGAAGCTCGTTTATATCGAGCACAGATTGTTCGTTATAATATTTTAGTACATGGAAATAAGAATGGATGTACAAAATATTTCGATACTGTAGGTCGGGCGACGCTCCAAGACTGGTCGCTATCATTATACGGCACAAGCACGCCCGCCGCTAAAAACGATCCCGTGCCTTTTAAAAATCCAATACTACGAAGTCGGAGCAACGCGTCGCGGCCCGTTGTGGTCCAAACGGGGAGGAAAGGCAGCAAGGCGAAGCAGATCCCCATCGTCCCAACGTACACTGTCGGCCTAGTCAAGAGGAAAAAGAATAAGAACTCCAAGAATCCAAAGAGGCCGAAGCAGCGGCCGGCTACGAGGTCGCCGATAGAGAGCTCGACGGCTCGAGTCACGACCCCCGACCTGAGCCTCAATCTCCGGGGGGACATCAAAGACCCCCTCGCCGACGTCAGAGGCCGAAAAATGTCGAACCTTTTCGAGAAATATCCGAAAATACAAAGGATATACCCAGCGCCGCTGCAGGCCAACGGTACAAGCATTGCATGCTGATGTTTGCGAGTGTTTTATTTTCAGCTTGCACGCCAAATTACCATCCGACCTTTGCATGTGTGCCGCTAGGGCTGCCAACGTTTTGAAAAATAATATTAGTAAACTACCGCTAAAACTTTTACGTTTAACTTTAAAGGGAATTCATTTGTCCTGTGGCAATATAACACCGTGCACTAAACATATAACTTTAGATGAAACGTCATAAAATAGTTTTATTCGGTTTTCAAATTCCCGGTTGGCAACCCTACGTCGCGTTTAATCCGTATTCAGTAGCAACTTTATTTATTAGGAAACTTTCATTTGGACATTGTGTTCAGTTAATTGCTTTTAGACAGCGACCATAATTTTGTTTTTGTTTGTGCATAGTTTTAAATCGTGTTTTTAGTTTGTTTTTCTGTTATTTAAGTGAAAACGCAAGAATTAATACCAACTGTGCTTATGTCTTCATTTTCTTTGCACAATAATTGTTATGTCGCACTTTTAGTTTTTATTTTTATGTATTTAGGTTTATGTACTTATAGGTGTAATTGTAAAACAACAATTTGTTTATTTTGTAGATTTTACGATACATTTTATGATAGTAACTTAGTACTTGAATTTGTGATGATTTCTATATTGTACCTATTATAATTAGCTACAGTATCAAAATCTGATGAAGCATAAATAAAGTACTTTTTAATTTAATAAAGTTTTTCAAATCTCGATACGATAAAAAGTTTTTATAGAGTTTTCATGTCATTATAAAATTTCTTAACCTTTTGAAATACGCGAATTCAAAATCTACCAACTTCTACCTCTATTTAATTGTTAAGAAAACTCATTCCAATTTTCTGTTCACCAGCGGGCCCCATAAAGTTATGGGAGCTCACATTCTATGGCACTGAGACTCCGCCGCAAGAGGAAGATGCGGTGCCCGAGTCAGGGATGCCCGCCGTGCCACTAGGGTACACCCCAGGGGGAGGTTCCACGTGGGAGGCTGGCAAAATGCCGGGCACCTCGGAGGAGACGCGCCAGAACACCATAGATGATGAGCTGTCGCTGATCTGGCATAGCACGGTAGGTCACTGAACTGCCACTGCCTCAATCGCAGCGTTTAAGAGGCCGGGTGCCATCGAAATTCTCATACAAACTTAATACCAAGATAATTTCCCATACGAGAATATTTACCATATTTGAGTTATTATTCAGCTCAAGATAGTAATTAACTAGGTTCCTGTACACATATTCACTGCAAAATATTTTACACACCAAAAAATATGAACGATTACAATTTAGTACGTAAATATTATTGTAATCGTTCATATTTTTGGTATGTAAATATTTTGCAGTGAATCTTTCTACAGGAACCTAGTTAATTACTATCTTGAGCTGAATAATAACTCAAATATGGTAAATATTCTCGTATGGGAAATTATCTTGGTATTAAGTTTGTATGAGAATTGCGATGGCACCCGGACTCTTAAGGCAGTAGTAGAGATTGAAGACTAAAATACTATTAGGGTGTGTTTCCATCAGAGCTACGATGCGAGGAATGAGTTATTGTGAACCAAAAGAACCGCATCATTTCTCTCATGCCGCTCATCGCAGCAATTCTATTGAGTCTAAAAAAACAAATTATTATATTAGAAAAAAGCCACAAAATGAAAATTGTAAAATATACATAATAAATTCGTATTATTTACCATTTTGTATTTGGATAATTCAAAATAGCTAAGTAAAGTCGACTCTTATTTCTCTGTCCCTTATTCTTAACGTTTTAAAACGGTTTATTTTGCATTCAGATGTACTAAAAGCTGCAATCAAGCCAAGCTTAGAATCGGTACGAATTCAAAACTAAATGTGAAATATAACATTGTAATTAAAATAATAATACTTACAACTTAATTTATATATTGTCACGTGTCGACTAATAAAAATTACCCTTAAATATTTGTTACGATTTTAAGTTGCAACATTGTTGTGGTAACCCATTTATTAAAGTTTAATTCCATGTAATATTATACAGTGTGTAACAAAAATAAGTGATAATACTTTAGGGTGTGTACGTGTTTCTTGTAGAGAGTTCACTGTGAAAGTAGCAGCTCTGAAAGACGATTTTTTTTTCACTTTTGTTTGGGCAAGGGCCCGAGCGTCACAGGTTTCCCCATACAAAAGTGAAAAAGAAATTTGGTCTTTCAGCGCTGCTACTTTCACAGTGAACTCTCTACAAGGAACACGTACACACCCTAAAGTATTATCACTTATTTTTGTTACACCCTGTATTATAAGATGTAGCTCCTTTGAATACCAAAATGTCTAAACGTGAACATTACACCCCCACAGCAAATCATAATAAAATATGAGTACAGGCGTTGATTTATTGTTGCCGTTTATTTATATTAAGCAAAATAATTGGACAATTTTATGAAAAAAAGATTTAATGTCATTCTGCTACTGGGTTTTATTCGAAATCGGTAAATAAAGAAAATCGTAAGTTGTTGTTTACTCTTAGGCCTAGCGCTCACTTGAGACAGTCTTATTCAGACTTTTTCAATTTGTGAAACAGAGAAACACTTAAAATACTTTTTTAAGATAACAAGCAAAGAAAATCTAACAAAACATCTAAATGGAGATGTACAGTTTTCGCGCGATAAATAAATTTTGGCACAATTGAATTGCGGACATTTAATCTATAGTGATGCATCTTCATGTTTTGTACAGCAGCGCTCTTAAAACTGTCATGTCTCAAGTGATCGCTTGCTTTAACACTTTGAGGGCCAATCACGTGTATAGACAAATGGCCCGGCCCTCAAAGTGTTAAGATCTAATAATGACACACTCCAAACACAATTTATTTATTGAAGTGAAAACTTCTTTAGCGGCGTTGAGCACTTTTGTGGGATGGGTAAAAACTGTGAAACTCGCGTCAGATTTTCGTGTTGATCGAAAAATCATAGAAAAAGCGTAAGACGGTTGCCGGTTGGAGAGTAGTGTTTTGTGTCGAACTCGAACTCGAACTCGAACTCGAAAACTCGAAAACTCGAAAACTCGAACTCGTAAACTCGAACTCGAACTCGAATTGTAAGGGTTTCGATTAATTAAAAAAATCGATTTTCTTAATAATCGATTTTCATAAAAAATGGGTAAAAAAAATGCACAACGTTAATAATCAAGTTTTCACTTCTGCCGGCACTCCCGGAGTGCAACCCGTCTTTTTTTTATTTATTAAGGCAAAAACAGTTTTTTCAAGTATGATTACAAATAAACCTAGATTACCATTAGTTGCTAAACTATGAAATAAATATATGGATGCGTTTGTTAAGTAACAGTCGCGATCACAATACTAAAGTGCTACAAAGCTTTAAATGAACGTGGACGGGGCGCTGCTGGTAAAGGAGAACTGTCAAAAACATGTCGAAAATGGCGTTTTTGTATGATGGCAGCGTTAGTTCCTTTTTTCGCCACATTCATTTAAAGCCTTGTCGAGCTGTATACAATATGATACAATTATTATTTTTGTTAGATCCGCGACGACGCCGCAGTTGGCGGCACGCACCGCGACGGCGCGAGCGGCTGCGCGACGAAAGACACGGCGCACCGCTGCATAGGTTTGTGTCTCCTCTTACTCCTTCTACTATACCCCGCCGCGGCTTTCGAGAGCCGTCGGCACCGTGCACTAACTAATGTTAGACTAACCGGTCAACTAACCTCTGACGCGTCAGTCAGTCCGCCCGACGCGTCAGTCAGTCCGCCTGACGCTAGTAACGTCAGTCAGGTCAGGCCGCCGCCTGCGCCTAGTCGTACCGTCTTCCTAACATCCTAGTAGTGAGGCTCGTGATTTTAGTTAATTTTATAAGTACAAGCCGTTGTAGGTATAATTTGATTATGTTATAAAGTCGAGTGGCATTCAACTAAACAGGTTTAAGTTTATCCTTATTAACGCATGGAAAATTTTATATTTTTCTGAGATGAAATTTTCCTTGTTGAGTGGAATGCTCGTTATATTTAAGGCGTGCAAACGAATATTATTGCTACTCCGCAAATAATAGTCTAATGCAGACATTAAACAGGTTTTATAAGAACAAAGACTTTATTTGTTACAATTAGATGCGATGAGGAAAAACACACTTAAATTATACAAAAAAATAGAATATTTATTATAGTTATCTCTAATGGCCTATTACGCCATGTTTGTGCAATATTCGCTTGCACACCTAAAACGTACTTAAGAACAATATGTTTGAACGATGTTAACATTTTCGCACAAATTTATTTAAACTTTTTATCTATGTACGTAAAAACCTTAGCCGATAGTTAATAATAATCTGTTGACGTCGCAGTAGTTTAAAGTAACAAAAATATAAGTGTTTCCTTCGATGGTGTTCATAACTATTTATAATCCCTCCTGATCAAAATTAAACCACTGCTACGTTAACGATCGGTTAGACTTTAACCTCGTTTAAACAGCGACTGATAATATTCACCATTTTCTTTGAGCTTAATTTAGTTTAATTAGGTACTGTTTAAACGGTGGTAAAATCCAGCCTCAAAATATTTTTAACCGTAAGTAAAGTCCATTATTGTTTTGTAGGCTTAAACGACCCTAAGATAAACTGATGCATTGGACATCGTTGCGTTTTATTTAATTAAAGATATAATTTAAAACCATTTAAAGTAAAAATTAAATTAAAATATTTTGTTTGTCAATATAAACTTAAAAATAACACCGTAAAAGAATATTTAAATCATGTAAAAATATTTTTTTGCTATTTATAATATTATTATTTGTATGTTACATGCTGTAGTTTATTTAAGGGTTATATCACGTAAAAGTCAAAATTAAAGAGCTAGATAAAGTGCAATTACTTAATAACCATCGTATACAATGTGACAAAATTGATAAAAATACACTGAACTTGAAATTGTAAGCAGATTTAAAAAATAAAAATAAACAAACGCTCGGCAACAGTTTTGTCGCTTATCTGAACTAACCCTAAAGCCGTACACGACCGGAATGACACTTGGAATTCATAATTTAAATTTTATATTAATAAATTAATAATGTCTGGAATACCATCTTTGTCTTTGTCTAAGATAGATCTGTAAGACTGAAGTAAAGAGTTTCCGGCTTTTTGTGATATAGATCTGAAGCAAGTTACCGGAATTTAGATAATAATTAATTCGGGTAATCATTCGGACTGTGTGAGGCCGGCCTAACAGTAACGATATTTCGTTACTGATTTTTCAATTTTGTCACATAGTACCTTGTCCAAAAACGTCCATTATACTCTTGTGATTGGATCGTAATGTAATGCGTGTTTACGTAGAATGCCGTAGGTGTACTTAAGCAGGTGTCCTAACTTAAACTTTATAGTGAACTGCATAAAGATTAATTTCGTTTGTTACATTTTATATCGGCTTAGCTGTTGAGTCTTCGCCCAAAGCATAATTTAAATAGACTGGGTATACGAAATTTCAGTTAACATTCCATAAAGAAACATTGGAAGTTTTAAAACAACGGATGAGCCAATACGTTACTTAGCAAAATATATCAAACAATAGTATAAGTAGAAACAATATAATAATAATTCATATTAAGTTTCACGCATAATATATTATGTTACTAGACTAATTTACTGTTATTTTCTCATAGAATTACTACCCGAATCCATCTTATACCAAATGTTGCGCATTTACTCGGTTCTTATTTATAAACTTAGATAATGTAATTTATAAGGGAGGCGTGTTGGCGATTTTTCTTTGCGGCTTTAGGTTAAGATGCTTATTAAAAAAAGAAAAATACGCTATGGCGTTTTCATAATACATATCTGTTACAATAAGCCCGGCAATAAATTGTCGTCTTAAGAATATTTATAGGGACTCTGTCTCCGATAGCGATTTGAGCTGCCGATTAAGGTTTGGTGCAGACGAGCGACAAGCCACCGCGACGCAACAACCGACTGTTTTTTTTACAGATTTTACTTAACAAGAACTCTTTGGAATATTGGTACGATCCGACCGTAATAGCAAAAATCTGAATCTATTCATGTACCAGCGTTTAATATAACTTCCTTCAGTTATCTGATTCCCGAAACACGTGTTCTTCTCTCAGTCAAAACTCAAAACTAGATGGTCTTTTATGAAAAAGCAAATTAATTATTATTGTTACGCTTGTTTCGACGTTCCCTTCAAAATTGCTTGTGGCCCGTTTGCACCAAACTTATAGCATCCGATCGTTTTATCCATTAAGCGAAAATATTTCGCTTTTAGCATCGAAGTTTCAAAAATTAACACCTCTTTATGTTACGGCGAAACTGGAAATTCGGTTATGTTAAAACATGCACATTAAAGAGCTTAAATAGGTTTCCGTTATGTAACAATATTACAATCGATTCTGTGAAAATGTTGGAGCAAAAATGTTTTGTGGTAAATGAAACTGCAAGATAAAGTTGCAAAAACATTTACTAGATAGTAATTATTTCTATGATCAAATTATTATTTTAACAATGTGTGTTTTATTATGTTCCTATTATGCCTTTCTAATTACACATAACTTACCAAAATTTAGCTGTTAGTAGTTCGAGTTTTAGTAGACAAAATCTTAAGAAAAAATTAGTTCTTTGTAAACAAGAAAATTTAAAGAGTTTCAATAAAAGTAACGTTCTCTAATTCCCCTACAAATTGATTTAATGTTTTTTTTTCGTTAATTTAAGCTAATTTAATTATTGTGTAAGGTTAGGCTGTCAAGAGGCATAAAGTAGGTAGCTTCCTGTGAATACATAACGTAAAACTAGTGTATCTAATGCATATTGTGGTTGTGATCATAGTGATTACTGATCCAAAACATAGCTCATTGTATATAAAGATTAGGTTAACAGTAAAATTTGGAGACTTGTACAAATTTGCTCATGAACATGTAAATTTTTAAACGACTGAACCATCAAGATTTCTCATCGACTGGTAGTTAGTTAGCTTAAGTGTAAACTACCTAGTTAAGGCCGTAAAGTACGTTTTCCGCGTCACTCACTGTAACTATCGCTCGATGCACTAGAAATCGTAACATTTTTATATCGACTCGGTGTATCAATCGGCATTGAATAGAAATCGAAATTGTATTTATAACTGTAAATGTTGAATTTGTATATATTGAAACCGATGTGAATGGAAAATAATAAAAGGTCTTTTATTACAAAATACATTTTTATTGCTAATGTGAGGACTCTTGTCACTGATCGATGTAATAGTATAGGTCACTGTCGTCGTAGATTCTAGATCATAAGTCAAACTGACGTTATTAGTTGCACTAGATTTCTTTTGTTATATTTTATTTGTCGTTATAATCTTTTTATGTTTATTTTTGTTTACTGCATGTCCGCTTCGCTTTATTTGTGCTTATTAATTTTAACCTTTCGCTATCCGCTTCACTTCTTTTATTATTTTTTCGTTTCTTCGCTCTTCACCTCTGATTTCATTTAATTTTGTGAATGTCCCACTAGCATGCACACAACGTCTAACGTCGGTTTGTCTACTCGCGTACAAAATTATATGAGATCAGCGACGAGATTCTTACGATCCCTCCTTCTTCATACCTCTGTCTGCGTTCTTCGAACTTCGGATCTTCATAGCGCTGGCGACGCTGCATGGATATGGTACGGTGCTGGGTGGTGTCGGTCTATCTCTGTCGGTCACGTGTATTTAAATATCTGTTCTCTCTTTCACTAGAATGCGCGAAGGGTTTGCACTTGTACGACGGTAGGTGCTACCAGCGTTGCCCGGGGGGGACGTACGCGAGCGAGATTTTGATGGAGCGGAGCTCGCGGCGGCGGAATCTGACCTTGCTGGAGGCGGGTTTGATGAAGCGGGGGGACGCGCGTCCGACGGCCATCGAGGCCCTGGACATGGAGGTCCCCGGGAACTTCTCCAAGGCGCCGTTGATCTGTCTGCCGTGTCACTACTCGTGCGTGACCTGCTCGGGGCCCCACAACAGCCAGTGCACGTCGTGCGCGGACGACGCGGCCCTGTTTAATCTAACGGACGTCGAGCCCAAATTCTACTGCTATCCCAATGTGGTCGTGGCTCAAATCAACAACGCCAACTACAACCTTTTTACAACTGTGGCGCTCGCGGTCACAACGGTGCTCATTATAGCCGGCTTCGTCATAACGTGCATCTTCAAACGTATGAGTATATGTTGCTACAGCAACTACTACGACTCGAATATTAACGTAGCGTACAACAAGCTGTCCACGGACGAGAAGCAGCAAAGCGCTGTTGAGGTGGAGCAGGAGATACATAAGGCCTTAAAGAGTTATAGCGACTCCGAGTCGGAGGAGGATTATTAGGCTGCGTCCAGATGACTTTAACAATTCCGTGACCGTGACTTTTTAGTCCTACAGATGTTGTACGACGTACAGTTTGTCTTACTTGAAATAACCCTACTTCACTAATCAATATAAATGGAAAATTAAATTTTATACTGTAAACACGTGACAGGGGGGTGATTTCAAGTTAGACAAGCTTCATTCATCGATCTCAGAGTCTGAAGGACTGGTCGTAGTCAGAGTTACAATTATCTGGACCCATTTTATGTCTGATCAAAACGAAGCAGGGCAATTTGTGATAAAAATCGAATGTCACAAGTTTATGTGATAGGATAACGAACATTCTCAGGCGTGTCAAAAATTAATGATCAAAATCGTAAGATACCTTGTAAAATAATAATAATCACTCATAATATTTAATTATTATTAGAAATGTTCGGCACTGACTGTACCGGCTGTAACAAACGTGGAAAATATATTAGGCCGTGTTTCTACCTGCAAGACAACTGTCGCGAGAAGTGTCTGACAGTCTGTCTGACAGCAGCTTGCAAGTGTAAACCCCGTAGTTAGTGCTGTCGCGACAATTTGTCAAGCGCTTCCTGCGAGTAGTTGCGACAGCATGTCTAAACATGTCTGCGAGGAATCGCGACAGATCTCGCTGCGGGTCACCGCAGATACGGTCTAGTTTCGTATATCATTTATCCGCGAGCTTCTCGCACGACATTTATTGCAGCAATAAATTGCAGAAACTAGTACGAAATGTAAACAATATTGCAAGAAACTCACGCAAGACTTCCGCGAGTTTGCTTGCAGGTGGAAATACGGCTTTATGTAGGTATTAATATAACCCAAAGACCTCGTTCAAAATTTCCTCTCTCTGTAATTCTGATGAGCTTTTAAAATGTAGATAACTTTTGCGACTATTTCGTCTGTTACTTCATTATATTATTGAAATTGAATCATTTGATGAGTTTCACTAATTAAATGTATTCAATAATTACTCGCTTTACAGAATAAAATAATTAAATCTTATCATTTAATTAAAATAATATCCGAAAACAGTAAGTTTTATCGAATTCCCTTTTTTTCTTTTTTCTTTATTAGTCAGTAAGTATTTTTAATCGATGCATAATATTTTACTTAAGTTCACCTTGCTCAAGATGCCATTATTGTTAGGTAAGTATGAGCTTATTAGTGTAAATATGAAAATTGTAAATAAAACAGTTCCTATTTTTGTGTGTTTATTTATTTCACGAGGTATATGGGTCGAACTGTACCTAACGTAAGGGTAAAGCACCTAAAAGAAGTATAAAGTCTTCTGTAAATAAATTTATAACATTCAGGGAACCAGGGAATCACATATTTTGTTAGCAGACTTTATTTATATTATGGGTTCTTCTTTTCACACTTTTTTAGTTATTACAACTTTATACTTGTTAGATAGAATGGCATACCTATACTTATCATAATATTACTATATAATCAAACTTCAGCCCTTTCTACTAGGTGGACTTTTATTATTTTGTACGTTATTATTTTAATAAGTGACTTATTTTCTATTATTCATCAACAGTATCATTTGCTCAAAGACTCAAAGCCCACAGTAATTATACTTTGGTATAATGTGAAAATAATCCTAAAAACACATGAAATGGATAAATTCACGGGCTGATTATACTTAAGGTGCGTTCCAAGGGATTCTCAATACTAAAGGGCCCATTATAGGGGCTCAAATTGTAAGGAAGCTGCAAAAATATCCCCTTACATCGTTATTAATTGGATAGGGGGTAACCCTAAGTCCAATTTCAAGTGTGTCTTGAGTGATTTAAAATTATTATTGTCGTTATATTTTTGTCTCCCTAGTCTGGGTTACAATCCTGTAACAAGTATACTTAGATTGCACTTCGGATGTACCGGCAAAAATTTAAACGAACCAGCAGTAACAGGCATGCATTATCACTACACGGTAGAAAGAGAAAGGCAGATTACTCGCTCTCTTACGCCACTCCAGTTGTCTCCTCTCTCTTCGTCTTACGAGTTTTCTATCAGGGTTAAAAGATACAGACTAAACAATGGGATGTAGGTACTCATGACGCAGGAATTCGCGAGAATGCTCGAGCATTCCAGCGAATTCCCGCTTTATGAGGCGAAATTGACGCTTCTTTTGATATCTAACTTCGGTATCGAAACTAGCGAATTAATAACTAAGCACTGAGATCCTAGGATCTTTTTTCATTTAGTCATCCTATTTCCTAGAAATAAGATGACTGAATGATTACTGAATCTATGCAATGGGATTTCTGAAGATTAAACTTATTTAATAGCGATGTGTTCCATTTGCAAATGCAATTTGACTAAATACTGGTCTAAAACAACATATTGCATGTGATCGCCCTTAGTTATCCGTGGCGATCGTATTTTGGTCGTAAAGGCCGGCTGTCAAAGTCAGTCCTCTGTTGAGCTGTCGCTTGCATCCATCAAGAATTTACTAGCCCAAAGCCCTTTAAAGGAGACTGTTCAAGCTACGTTTGAAAGGACTATCGAAGATTTAATTAATTATCCATCAAACGTGATCATTGATTGATTTAGTTAATAGCTGCTTGAAAATAAATGGAGGTATAACATAAAAAATATTATACACGAAAAGAGAGTCCTAACAGTATATGGTAAGATGAAATCTTTATCGGCCCTGGCAAGTCAAATAACGGAAGAGCAAGGCAAGGCAAGTTGAATATCGAAAGGGTAAGTAAAATATGGTAAGTATTAAATAAGTATTACTTCTTACTTATGCCGAGAATGCCACTAAATATTTACAATATGACTATGAAGTGCAGATTAAATGTATTATCTTAGAGGTGGTAAAATGCAGAAGTAGTTTTGACATTAATGTCAAAGGTCAAGGTCAAGTGGTAATAAAATATTAGTTTTAAATTCCTCGTTAACTCAATTTATAAGTTGAGTTAAGCTAAGTCTTTAACTAAGAATTAAATAATAACATAATCTACTTCTACAATTATTACGAGGGCTGCTATTTATGTATCCGGAATTAAAAAAAGAAACAAACATATATCATTTAATATGGTTTTATTGCTTTTCAAAATATTCGCCGCGATGATCGACACACTTTTGCATACGCTGGAACCAATTTTCATAGCACTTTTTCCATTCTGATTGAGGTATCTCCAAAACGTGCATTTTGAACGCATCAACAGCCTCTTCGCGGCTCGAAAAACGTTGACCACGTAATTTGTTCTTCGCGTATGGAAATAAAAAGAAATCGTTAGGTGCCAAATCAGGGCTGTACGGCGGATGACCAGTCAATTCGATCTTTTGACCCTCCAAAAACTGAGTTGTTTCAGCTGAGGTGTGACAGCTAGCATTGTCGTGATGTAATATGATTCTGCGTTGTCGGTTGTCCTTTCTTATTTCTTCAAAGACTTCTGGTAAACAAATGGTCGTATACCATTCAGAATTAACCGTTTTACGATTCTCTAATGGCACTGTAGCCACATGTCCATTAATTCCAAAAAAACAGGCGACCATTTGCTTCAAAGTACTCTTTGCACGAGTAACTTTTGTTGGTTTCGGCTCATCTTGGAACACCCACACCGTTGACTGTTGTTTAGTTTCGGGGTCATATGCATAGATCCAAGATTCATCACCTGTGTAGATATTATAAACGGCTTTTGACGTACCACGGTTGTATTTTTTTTTTATCATTTTTTTGCACCAATCGACACGAGCCCGTTTTTGATCGATTGTCAAGTTGTGCGGAATCCAACGCGAACATATTTTTTTTACAGCCAAATGTTCGTGTAATATCTTATGTATGCTCGTCATACTTATGCCTAAGGACGCCTCTATCTCGCGATATGTAACATGACGATCACGCATTATTAGTTCCCGCACAGCATCTATATTTTGTGGGACAACAGCTGTTTTTGGGCGACCTTCTTTATTTTCATCCGTGAGCATAGACCGCCCACGATTAAACTCACTCTACCAGTGATAAACAGTGGTTTTTGATGGTGCTTCATCTCCTAAAGTTGCGGTGAGTTGAATAAAGCACTGTTGTTGATTTAGCCCACGCCGAAAATCGTAGTAAATCATTGCACGAAAATGTTCACGCGTTAAATCCATGGCAAATGAAGACACGCAATTTTCAAAATGACGCCACAATGGAAAAATAATTGACAGTCACATGAAACAAAATGTATTCTTCAACCAAAGAGTTCTATTTTCAAATGTTGTAATTACTTTTTAAATATTGTTCTTGTAAGTGGCCAGTTCCGGATACATAAATAGCAGCCCTCGTATTGTAAGACATTTTTGTGGTGTCTAGTTAAAAGGACTTTCATATTGTTATTTTTATAATATTATGAAGTTCAAAATATATGAGTTCGTCCAGGTTTAGCGTCAAAATTTAGCCGTTTCAGTTTAACGTAGGAATAAGCAGTAATGGTACAGAGCTGAAACGAAATTAGAATAAGTCTAGAACATTTTCGAAATAGAAAATTTGATTATGAAATGTAAATTTTCATTCTGCATTTATATTTTTCTCAGTAGGTAAACTTGTTATTTAAGGACTACAGCTATTTTATTTTTACTTAACTTTGCTGAAAAAGAAGGCGTTATATTAAGTTTGTCTGTATACAGGGTGTAACAAAACTAAGTGATAATAAGTATTTTAGGGTATGTACGTGTTCCTTGTAGAAAAGCAGTTCACTGTGAAAGTAGCAGCGCTGAAAGACTAATTTTTTTTTTTGATTTGTATGGGCAAGCGCCCCTGCCACGTAGCTAATACAAAGGCCCCAGCATCACGAGTTTCCCCATACAAAAGTGAAAAAAAAATTTGCTCTTTCAGCGCTGCCACTTTTGCAGTGAACTCTATACACGGGGCTCATACACACCCTAAAATATTATCACTTAGTTTTGTTACACCCTGTATATTTTTGTAGAAGGTAGTTGGGAAATAGAAAATAATACCTATTATAAAGGAGCCTTCGCATTGCTTTCATGAAACATACGAATATCCGGACAACGCTTTTCGTTATGAAAAATACTCAAGGAAAATCCGTTCTTCCATTACGTCACAAATTATTTGGAATTTTTCTATTATTCTTTGGAATATTATATTATAATATAACTGATGTGTTTTTCTTTGGTCTTTGTGTTCAAATAGAAGAAACAATATTTTAAAAGACAGTCAGAGTCAATACCATGTCAATTACTCACGTGGGGCCAACTCTCTCGATCAATCTTATTACCTACCGAGGAAACGTGTCAATTTGGAAAAAATGGCTCTGAATGATTTGTTTGTGTGGGTATTTTGAAAGTAAGGATAAGCCGCATCGAGCATAAAATTACTGTTATAAATTATTAGTGTCGTCTATTTATTCTCCTCTCGCTTAAACTATTAAATCGACTTTCATATTTGGAGTCCCTGGAAAGGACATTGAACAGTTTATGGTTCCTGCGCAATTAGTGTTTTTTTTTCGTGACCGCATTCTTTGGAAACATCTGGCTATAATATAATCTAAACCAGCTTTATAAACTGACATGAACTCATTTTGTCAAGCTGCGAGCGGAACTGTCAACTTGTATGATGTGGTAGACAACAATGATTCTAATGTATTGTACATAAACATGTAGCAGACATTTTGACGACTAGACAAGACCTGTCCTTAATCAGTAAATTCTACAATTATTCGACGGTGTGGGATGAATTTTGCTCATTAGGTATACCTACTCTGGCACGTGGACTTTCAAGGAAAAGATTATATTGCTTATTTTTGTAAGGAAATAAGAATAATGATAAAATATTCATATTTTCCTTTACTTTTTATTATGAATTTTTGAAAGGATTGCTAAGGTAATTATGTTAGTGCTATGAATAAAAGTGTGTCTGAAAAGAGCGTTTCTCGCCTTTAAGCGTCCTTTGGTGTGTTAATTTCTTTGTAACACCACAGAAAACTGTATTAAAAAAATATATTGTCTCCATTCTTATTGCGATAAACTGTCATATAAACATTACTGTTTTTGTAAGTAAATCTGTAGATCTGTGTATCATAATATGATAAAAAATAAAAAAAAAGTAACCCCTAAAGAAAAATATCTAGAAGTGTGAAACAGACCTAATCTTTGTCAGCAATTCATACATTCTTTAACGTTTCTACTAAACTCAATTCTTATTCAAGTTAGTTATGCCACTAATGAACGTTTGAATAGGATTCCACTAATAGAGATCTTAGTTTCAACTTGAGCTTGAATAGCACTTAAATCAATTGGTCTCAGCTTAATAGTTTTCAATCTACAACTAGCATGGAATTTGATTCCGTATAACGAAAAGCCCTGAACGGATTTGTTGTTTGCGTTACTATTGCTGATTGGTTAGTCATAATGGTCAGAAGGTGATCATGCGGGTTACCGTAGCTTGTCTCTACATTTTATCAAGAAGCACTTTCGAGACTATTTTATACAAACATAATATAAACAAATAATGTACTAACTAGATGTTTCTTGAAACCAAAAGAACCGTACATTTTGATATTATTTTAATTATTATAATATTATGTCCTTTTACGGAACCCATTTGGCAGGAAGACACTAGTGTTTGAGTGCGGATAAAACAACTGATGATGAGAAATACATAGTTTTCTGATATATTGAAATACTAACGACCCGCCCCGGCGTCGCGCGGGTATAAAATATATAGCCACTGAAAAAATTATTCAAATCGAAAGCCTTCTCGAAGCTTCACGTGGTCTACTTCTTATCTGTGCCAAATAACATAAAAATTTCTCCAGTAGTTCGCGAGATAAGCCCTTTCAAATAATTCCCTCGTTTTTTCCACATTCTCCTATTAGTCGTAGCATGATAAATATAGCCTATAGCCTTCCTCAATGCATGGGCTATCTAATACTGAAAGAATTTTTCAAATCGGACCAGTACTTCCTGAGAATGAGAATAATTTTCCCCGTTTTTTCCACATTTTCCTCGATTTCTTCGCTCCTATTTGTCTTAGCGTGATAAAATATAGCCTATAGCCTTCCTCGATAAATGGGCTATCTGACACTGAAAAAATCATCAAAATCCGTTGCGTGGTTTTAAAGATTAAAGGGAACAAAGGGACATGAGGGAAAAAAGCGACTTTGTTTTATAATAATATGTATGTATATATATTTAATTGAGCAACATTGTACAGCTTGATAAGCTGTTTAAACGTTTTTACTAGTAAGAGATTTACCATATTAATTACTTGAAATTGCTTAAAATAAACCTATTAACTCAACAAAGGCTAGGTATTCATGTGTTGCGATAATTTAGTTCGAGTAAATGCTTCGTCAAAATTCACTGGCGCAAATATTTTAATAGCTCTCCGAAGCGTGTGTATAATTGCGAAGGCGATGGGTAAAATTACGTTAACGCCACCCTATCTAATTTCAACCCAGAATTCGAGAATCCACCCAAAACGCCAATAATTACGTGGGGGAGAAAAATTCACCCCACAATTTGTAGCCCCGGGACGCGACCCTCGAGCTTGTAGCGTACGAGCAACGCAAAAAATCAACACACATTCCCCATTTGAGTTAATTAAAATAATTCGTAATTTATGCACTTGCTACTTTTGGGATATTGATGTTTGTTGAGTAAATATTTATATTTTTGCATGAGATACGCAGTAAGAAAGTTACAATGATACCTTTGCTTTGATTACATAATACACCCTGGATACTATTAAACTTTATACTTATACTATACTTATACTATACTATACTATACTATACTATACTATACTATACTATACTATACTATACTATACTATACTATACTATACTATACTATACTATACTATACTATACTATACTATACTATACTATACTATACTATACTATACTATACTATACTATACTATACTATACTATACTATACTATACTATAATATACTATACTATACTATACTATACTATACTATACTATACTATACTATACTATACTATACTATACTATACTATACTATACTATACTATACTATACTATACTATATACTTATACTATATATATAATATATAGTATATCATATAATATTATAAATGCGAAAGTGTGTCTGTCTGTCTGTTACCTCTTCACGCCCAAACCACTGAACCGATTTTGCTGAAATTTGGTATGGAGATACTTTGAGTCCCGGGAAAGGACATAGGATACTTTTTATCCCGGAAAAATGTACGGTTCCCGCGCGATAATAAACGAATTTTGGCGCAACGGAGTTGCGGGCGTCATCTAGCATACTATAATATTATAAATGCGAAAGTGTGTCTGTCTGTCTGTTATCTCTTCACGCTTCAACCTCTGGACCGATTTTGCTGAAATTTGGCATGGAGATACATTGAGTCCCGGGAAAGGACATAGGATAGTTTTTATCCCGGAAAAATATACGGTTCCAGCGCGATAAACAAATTTTGGCGCAACGGAGTTGCGGGCGTCCTCTAGTGTATAAATCTTCAGTTTCTTTTTTTATTTTTACCTAACACATACCTAATAACAACGCAACAAAATCAGTTTTGAGCCGAACCGACAAGAACAGTGTAACTTCGTAACTTATCTACTAAGTTTATGTACCTATAGCTGTTTAAATTTGTAAAAACGATAGATGTAGGATGGTGATAGTGATTGTACGCGTGAAAAGCATGAAAGAGAAAGTAAGCATGTGTGTTGTATGTGTGTGAAAGAGAGGATAGATGAATTAGGAGGATGGCGAAGAGTAATATAAGACGAGTAAGACGTGTTTATTTTGAAGAAGTAAAATAAAAGTGAAATCTAAGTAAATCACATCTTTTCTTGCACCTCAATTCCCACAAAATTTGGGGGCTCGACCGGTATAAAAGGTGCAAGTGAAAACGGTGAAAACAGTGAAAATCGGACATTGGCGTGCACGTAAACGTAACGCACGTAAGACTACGATTTGTAAGATTATACTTTTGTAAATTTAAATATGTAAAAGATGTACTGTAATTATTGGTGTGAATGATGCATGACTGGGGACAGTCATGAGTGTAGGATGGCCGAATGTAGGATGGTGATAGTGATGATACTTGTACGTGTGAAAAGCATGAAAGAGAAAGTAAGCATGTGTGTTGTATGTGTGTGAAAGAGAGGATAGATGAATTAGGAGGATGGCGAAGAGTAATATAAGACGAGTAAGACGTGTTTATTTTGAAGAAGTAAAATAAAAGTGAAATCTAAGTAAATCACATCTTTTCTTGCACCCCAATTCCCACATAGATATAAAATCAAACTAATACTACTAATATCTACTGCGGCCATTAGTATTTTCTTACATAAAAATTTTGAAAGTAAATCGCGCGTAAGTTGTTCTGAGGCAGGTTTGAAAAGGTCGACCCTGTATACTTTTACTTGTTATAAAACTTTATTTATGTAAGAAACTAAAATCAACTGGAAGAAATACAAAGAAAATGTAAGCACAAATAAGAATGAGGCCACATTGCCCCGATGCGTCTTTGCAACGAATTGTAATATGTAACAACGTAATGCACTGTAATGTAATAATATGTGACATCATCATTGTATTCAGTATTCACCTGCGATAACTCAAGGCGGCCGTCACAGCACGACCAAATTACGTAGGTCTCTCATCTGCCTATATCAACTTCTCTGATAGTATTAACAATACAGCGACGCTGCGACGTACTTATATTATATATTATTATGATACATCACAGCGTCGCTGCTGGGACGACGCGACGCAACACTTCGGAACGACGTGGCCACGGAATAAAATGGTCTCGTTACATTGTACGCGTCCTAAACCCTACCAGCTTTTTGCTTTATGTTATAACATACATCTAAGTTATTTTTGAAAATCCCTATTAGACTTAGGGTCAATTTAGACCGCAACGCGACGAGGCGAGGCGATGCCCAACGCGGCATTTTGCATGGATTTGACAGATTTCAATTGCGTGAGACGTCTTGCGAATTTGTCAAATTCGAATAAATTTAGAAATGCATCTACGCGTCGCGTTGCGGTCTGAATTAACCCTTACTTCAATAGGATTTTCATTATAATTTTTAGTATGCTCATTTTCTGTGTTATTCAAATAAAGCTAATAATTATTTGGCCGAATCCTATTTCATCAGATTAAGTTGGCAAAATATTTGTTGAGCAGCCGAAATTCTGGGAAATATACTTTCAGTTAGTACGAAACTTAATAAATCACTGCGTATAAGAAATTAATTAGAAAACTTGTGGAAGTATTTGTATATTCACAGACAATATGCTTTAATATTGCTCGGCTCTATAGCTCGGTTTAAATATTCTCTTAGATGTTACTTAAGTTTAATAACGGGAAAAGTTAGTTTATTATGAATTTAGGGGCGTTTTGTACCTAATGAAATTATTAAGTAAAGTATAATTAACGACTCGCATTAACCCGTTAAGTGCTTAGTAAAATATTATTGTTACTTTACACTTTACAGGCATAGGTATATTATAATAATAATATTATTAATAATTATGTAAATGACTGATACGGTGTTTTACTTATGTAAAGACTGAAATTCTTGATTGATTGTGTTTTTGCCCATAATTCATGAAGCCCCAAGCGGCCACATCCCGCCGCGATAACAATGAAAAAGCTATTGTGTCTCGTTTTGCCACGACTGATGGGAAAAGTAATAACTGTGTATGGTTAGGTACTCTAAAGACACGAAATTTCAACTACTAGATTAGCGTACAATGAAATATCTATTATTGTTTTAATTACTAGATCGTTGATATTAATATTATTAATTACGTATAATATTCTAGTTTTCAGCCATGCATGCACTATGACTGAACTAGGGATAAACCAGCATTTGTATCCAGCTATTAAGTTGCACTATTATTCACGGAGTCCGATCTAAAAGTTGTGACTGTAATTTAGTGTAACACAAACTTTGTAACTTTGCGGGTAATGTATCGCTAGGCAGTAGTTTACATAGTCAAGTGTCACAAAGCGCGGAAGTATAATGTAAGTATAACTAATAAACTTAATAACTATAGTCAGATCCAGATCTACTAGATCAGTTGGCCGACTATCTATGATCAATGATGTTTTCCTAATTCCAATCTGTCACTTAGTATTGAATGCACCCAAAATGTTCTCCTATCTTTTCGCCTTCGTTTTATTAGTGGCACAATAAAAGCGTGCTTTTTACGCATTTTAACACGCACGTTCAGGCTAGCAACACCGTTACCAATTAAATCTAAAAGTCTGCGGCTGGCAGCGTACACGATGAAGTTGTCCAATTAAATTGTGACACTACGCAATTTCGTTTGTACGATAGTCGGCCCACTTGAAATTGTATATTATGTGTGGTGGCCCTCTATTCTATGGTATCATGTCGTGTCGTGTCGTCGCAGTGTGAAAACGCCCGGTGACGGAGACTGTAATATTATAATACCACTAAAATAACCCTTAGGGTGGGTTTCACCATAACTATAAGTGTAACTTTAACTATAACTACAACGCAAAATGTCAAATCTTTGGTTAAAGTCAATAGATAATGGACGCCATATTAATTAACGATAACCATATCCGCTAAAACTTAAATTGAAATTTTTTCGTGAAAATAATTATTGTAACCACGGAATATTAATCGTAACTATGGCTTACAGTGTTAATAAAACAAATATTTTTCCTGACGATTTTACGGATAATTCATTTTTTATACTCTCAACCCTATTAACCGTAGCTTTAACAAAAAAAAATAAATGCAACAGAGATCTGTCAAATTCTGTGGTCAAAGTAAAGGTTAAAGTTAATTTAGCCTTAACTATGACCATAACTGTAACTATAACAACGCCTTTGGTGCAACCCACTCTTAAAAATGAATTCGACTAGATTTAATCGTGTAATTTTTAATTGCTATTACATAATTGAGGTCATTTGAAAAAAAAAAGTTAAATACGCACGAAAAAATTATTACCCTCATTCTACTCCTATCTCCTTACAATGGCGAGCAGGAAATGAAATAACAACGGTCGTCAAAGCCGATCCCAATATTATGATGTGTGACGAGCTACCTTACGCGACCACACTGATGACCAGCGAGAGGCTGATAATGAAAACATCGCATTCTTATGGCTTTGCGTTTTGAATAAGTTCGGGCACATCAATTACAAGGGGCCAGAAACAATATGACGATGAATGTATTAACGAAATCGTTATAATTTAACCTGCACTTTTAGCTGTTTTCGAACGACGTTTGATTTCGACGTAGGGTGCTTTGCTCCTAATACTTTAAGAAAATACTAAGTTATTGATTTGATGTGAATATCTCAAGGAAAACAACACATTCAGTTTTGGAGTGAGGTTTGATTACAATGCGGGGGGCTTCGCCCCCCGAGCCCCCCTCCATTGAATATCTCAAGGAAAACAACACATTCGATTTCGCGTGAGGTTTGATTACTATGCGGGGGGCTTCGCCCCCCGAGCCCCCTCCATTAATATCTCAAGGAAAACAACACATTCAATTTCGCGTGAGGTTTGATTACTATGCTTCGCCCCCCGAGCCCACCTACTTTATCAGTTGCTTAAAACAAAACGGCTTCGCGTCGTTAGTGTTGCGTTTTTTTCTCATGTATTAAGAACATACTAAGTTATTGCAATTTGATGTGAATATCTCAAGGAAAACAACACATTCAGTTTTGGAGTAAGGTTTGATTACTATGCGGGGGACTTCGCCCCCCGAGCCCCCCTCCATTGAATATCTCAAGAAAAACAACACATTCAATTTCGCGTCAGGTTTGATTACTATGCGGGGGGCTTCGCCCCCCGAGCCCTCCTGTTTTGTCAGTTGCTTAAAACAAAACGGCTTCGCGTCGTTAGTGTTGCGTTTTTTTCTCATGTATTAAGAACATACTAAGTTATTGCAATTTGATGTGAATATCTCAAGGAAAACAACACATTCAGTTTTGGAGTGAGGTTTGATTACTATGCGGGGGGCTTTGCCCCCCGAGCCCCCCTCCATTGAATATCTCAAGGAAAACAACACATTCAATTTCGCGTGAGGTTTGATTACTATGCGGGGGGCTTCGCCCCCCGAGCCCCCCTACTTTATCAGTTGCTTAAAACAAAACGGCTTCGCGTCGTTAGTGTTGCGTTTTTTCTCGTGTATTAAGAACATACTAAGTTATTGCAATTTCAGGAATTATCCATACTAATATGATAATTGTGTCTGAAATAAAAGTGTGTATGTCTGGCTGTCTGTTACCTCTCCACACCCAAACCGCTGAAAGGATTTTGATGAATTTCGGTATGGGGACACTTTGAGACCCGAGAAAGGACATAGGATACTTTTTATCCCGGAAACATGTAGGGCTCCGCCGCGATAAACAAATTTTGGCGCAACGCAGTTGCGGGCGTCATCTAGTAAAGAAATATCTCGGAAAACTTCAAATACAAGCTCCGCCTTTTACTGCGCCACTCTTACTGTGGATGGATACGGAACCATCTTTATCTTATATATAAAATTCTCGTGTCACAATGTTAGTCAGCGAACTCCTCCGAAACGGCTTTGCTGATTTTTACTAAATTATAGATTATGTATTCAGTAGATCTGAGAATCGGCTACTGGGTACTTTATACATTGATGAGTGCATTTGTTGAATAAATAATAGTAAATTATTACAACCTGAGTCTGACGGCGACCATTGTTTATGCGATGGGATAGCGATCGACGTTGCCATGGCGACATACTTATTTAGTCACTTCAATAAAATAACATTGGCCGAAATCTAGGCGAAATACTTTATATTATGGCAAAGCAACGTTTGCCGGGACAGCTATACTATACTCCACTCGGGCTAGCTTGTCGCTAGCGGTCATTGGCTCCCTGTCAAAAACTTGTCATTTTCCATATAAACCGCGATTGACAATGAAGTGTCAGATATTGTCAATCGTGGTTTTATATGGAAAATGACAAGTTTTTGACAGGAAGTCAATGACCGCTAGCGACAAGCTAGCCCGAGTGGAGTATAGTCTATGTAACATATAATAAAACTGTAGAAATGAAAATTCTGTACATTAAAGATATTCAAAAAATAATAAGCGGGGGGGTGTTACTAAATCGCTATAGAAGCCAAAAATGTGGTTAGTTTTTTGTCTGTCTGTCTGTCTGTATGTTTGTTCCACTATCACACGAAAACTACTGATCCGATTTGAATGCGGTTTTCGCAGATATATTTGTCTTCTTCCAACTCAAAATCTGGTGTATAAAAATCAACCCCCCCACCCCTCTAAGGGGAGCAAAGAGGGAGGTCAGATTTTGTATCAAACTTTTTTCTTTATTGGACTTACTTCATATTATTAACTGTTTTTTCCAACTTAACATCTGGTGTATAAAATTTTCCCCCCGACTCCTCTTAGGGGATAAAAGAGGGGGTAAGATTTTCTATCAACTGATGAAGTAGAAATACTTTAAATAGCAAAACTACGTTTGTCGGGACAGCTAGTATTATATAAAAATGGATTTCCAATTGTGTTAGTTAACGCTATAACTCGATAGCGGCTGAACGACAGGCTGAACCGGTTCTGCTTATTTTAGTCTTAAAATAATCCTTGAAGCCGAGGGAAGGTTTTTAAGTGACACGAAGTTCATCGGGACAGCTATTATTGTTACATAATAATATGTGACGTGTCACGGACTTGGCCGGTTTTTTTTTTATGGAGAAAGCAATTGGATCTCAAATATTCTGAGTACCTAATCGATAATTTCGACGGCGGTCATCGCAAGCACATTGACTTTCCTTTGCCGCAAGCGACTGCGACCGACAATGTCATTTTCTACCGACATAATATTTTGTCTAGCGACCCATGCTGCCGCTTGCTGCATTGTAGTGGCGTCGAGCAAAATGAAACCTACCACCTACATGTACCATCGAGGAAATTGATTCCGTTTTTTTGCGTTGGGGGAATACGTTTACGCATCCCCGGGGCCTGGGGAGGACCACCGAGGTATGTGGGACTGTGGGCGGACGGAAGACGCACTAGGGACTACCCACTAAAACCCCAACGGTGTTCCTACTCCTGAAGGTGGGACTACGGGAAACGCGTGATACACGACCGCAGCAAGGAAGTTGATTCCTAGGCAGTCGACAGACCAACTACATTTTGTCAAATCATGTCAACTCAATGTTAATAATTAACATTATTGTGGTAACGTGAAAAAAAAATTAGGTCCGCCATCTGCCTAGAAATCAACATCTCTGATAGTACATTATGTATACCTATGCTGTCAAAACTATCGATTACAACTTAAGGCAGGGATTAATCTCAATCCAAAACGATAACCTTGCACACAACCAAAGACCAAGCGTATACGCATCGCAATAAGATACATTTTAGCTTAGCATGAAACTGTAGTTACTAGGGGCGGATCTTCTCTATTTTTCATGTTTTTTTTAAATATCTTTGGAAATAAATATTAAGAAACAAAATTGTTCGGTTCAGAATATTTTTATATAGATTTACTAACAATTTATTCAAATAAAATGTATAATTATCCTAGTTAATACTTATATTTCGATGAATTAGATTTTTGTCGGAGGTGAGTTTGTGAATTAATTACAGCCAAAGTATTACGTTTGATAAAAATGTTTATGGTTTAAAGTCTTTTAAATATTGTGCTTTATATCTCATATTTTTTTACATTTCGTTATTATATTGGAACTAGGTAAACCGGGAGTCACGGAATAACAAATTGGGGTTGATCCTCGCCTTAATTACTTTTCCTATATTGCGACGTAATCGACGAAAATATCCATCGACACATAATATTCATATTATATTATAGCGTAAATATTTATATCTGAATTCATCATTGAGTAATTGAATTCCGGGTAAATTGGAAACTATCAAATTAAGAACCAACAAATTAATTACGAGGAATTGGAAACCAAATCTTTGATACGCCCACGATCGGGCATGATGAGAATATTATCGATATTCTGGAATTGTGGATTGAAAAGTGTTGATTTTATTCTGGAATTGTACCATCGAATTATGATAAACTTTTTTTTTATTGATTGTGGGTGTCAGATACCTTTTGAAAACACGAAATTGGATTGTTGTAAAAATTGTTTTTGTATATTAAGTAGGTAGCACATAAATAGGCACATAATTATTCGCTTAGACCTTATGAATAGAATAGAATAGAATAGTCTTTATTTCCTGGAAATTTGTTTAACAATGGTTCTTAATATATTTTATGTAAGGTATCAAAATTTCTGCCTCATTGGCGTGGAAATATTGTCTAGTTCAAAACATTTTCTTTAAATCTTATTCTAATCAACATGCATACGTGCCTTAAGTAACTACTAATAATTTGAAAAGATCTTAATACATATTTTAACATAATATTATAACTTAAAAAAATATATATATATACCAAGACAAAGGAGGAGAAGCTAAAATTCAGTGTCAACCATGTGTCAACTTTACAATGGAGGTTATAAAAATAAATAATATGGCGCATATTACCTACGTGGCATTGTGTGGTATCACAAGCACGTGATTCGTAAAAACTTAATAATCTCCCAATATGTATACTGAATTTGGAAACATTAATCTCTTCGAATGCAAATATTCGTTTTTTTTAAGTATATCAGGTGTACACAATTATTAAGGTATATAATACATTAATTATAATTTAAAAATCACATTGTTCTGGGTTATACTTATGTCCTAGGTTTTTCTTATCTTATCAGTGTTTTGTTCTATTTTTAGCTCCCTTAGTACATCCAATTATAGCTAATAGCTTCATCAAAATACCTTTTGGGCCTTACGCGTGGTGCACACAATACAGGTACTTAACCTAAATTACAATTATCAGTCCTTATTTAGTTAATGTTTTTTGTTTTGAATGTTTTATCTCATTTTAGTTTTTAATTTTCAGCACTCCAGATACCTATTATGGAAGTATACGGAGGAAAGGTATACAGTATACAGGTCAACTTCAATTCAAGTTACAGTCACACTTTTATAGTTTAAAATAATAATGTCAGTCATAACTACACAATATAGTGAGATAAAGGTACAAAATTGTTTATTAATTGCTTAAAAATGTAATAAAATAAAATTGTAATGTCAGATAATAAGGTCAAGTTTACAAATTCCATTTCTATAAAAAATATCTTAATTACATTATAATATTATGTCAAAAATAATTAAAAAGTACATAAGTATAATTATTACATTAATGTCAGGTCCACAAGAGTCACAATAAATTAATTCTATGCTAATTATAATGTCCTGTTATCGGTAAAATAAAAGATAATTATAATATTAATGTCATAAATTCACCCTTAGTCTTAAAAAATAATCTAAATCCAATAAAATATTATCTTATTACATTATGTCAAATACCTATTCTATATATTTAAAGTTAGTTTAAATTTATTTGCTACTGCTATATCGTTGAAGTATTCTTGTACTGAATAATAGCATTTTTTAATAGCCATTCAAATAGAGCCTTCTTGAACTTATTATAACTATTATTGTCATTTTTTAAATTGTCTGGCAGATTATTGTATATTTTAATTGTCATACAGTAAGCGTTTTTGCTATTTAATGCTGATTTTTGTGTAGGTATATTTATTTTGTTTTTATTTCTTTTGTTTCTGGTTTCTTTATTGTCTTTATGTTCAAATAGAAAACCATTCTTCTTTACAAAGAGACATGATTCTAGTATATACAAACAGGCTAGTGGAAGAATTTTAAATTGTTGAAAGAGCGGTTTGCAATGAGTGAACTTGTCTACCCCTGCCATGGCTCGTAAACATTTTTTTTTTGTATTATAAATACCCTGTTCACATCCACCGAATTGCCCCATAGTATCAGATCATATCTTAGAGATGAGGAGACATAACCATGGTAAGTTACTAAGGTGGCTTCCTTCGATACTATATATTTAATTCTTTTAAGCGCAAATACGAATCTATTAAGTTTATTGCAGGTATTATCTATATGTATTTTCCAATTCAGGTTTTTATCTATATGTATCCCTAGGAAAGGAACTGATGAAACACATTTAATTGGCGTTATTTTATTTTCTAAGTGTTTATTTTCGTGAATATTTTCTTTATAAAACTTAATAATTTTTGTTTTTTCTAAATTTACCGTAAGATTATTAGTTTGTAGCCAATTTGTAACATTTTTAATTTCATTTTGCAATTCGTCATTCAATATATTTCTTGGGCATTTTATTAAGAGAGTGGTATCATCAGCGAACATACTACAGTCATATTTTATTATTTCTGGCAGATCATTTATGTAGATTAAAAAGAGATTTGGTCCTAACATGCTACCCTGCGGCACTCCGCATTCAGAATCTTCATATTCTGATCTATGCGATATTTCTTTGTTTTGTTCAATTTGACTTATTTCTACACACTGCTTCCTACCTGTAAGATATGATTTAAACCATTTAAGTGCATTTCCCCGAATACCGTATTTTTCCAATTTATCTAATAATCGCTTATGATCAACGAAGTCAAACGCTTTACTTAGATCAAGAAAAACCGCAGCTACAGCTAGTCCTTGGTCAATAGCTTGTGTGATTTGTTTAACCAGTGAAAAGCAGGCCATTGTCGTTGATTTTCCTTTCGTGAATCCAAATTGTTGCTTACAAAGTAAATTGTTCCTATTAAGAAAATTAACTAATTTAATTTGCATGGCCTTTTCAAATATTTTTGAGATTACTGGTATAAGTGTCACTGGTCTGTAATGTGACATGTGCTTTACATTACCCTTTTTGAACAGAGGCTTAACTACTGATGTTTTTAATTGCGACGGGAAATGTCCCTGTTCAAACGATAAGTTGACTATGTGACATAAAGGGTAGCATATGTACTTTGCTGCTAATTTTATTATTTTTGTACAAATATGATCATATCCAGTTGCTTGTGTATTATTTAGTGAAATTATAATTTTATAAATGTCATTAGGAATTAACGGAGATAAATATAATGAATTAATTGGATTATTTTTAATATTAATATTGTTATCATTAGAATAATTATTTTTTTTGTCCCCCTGTATTATTGTATTTTGTCACTTTTTAAAAGTTTTATACTAAAATTTTTGTCACAACGGTCACTTTTTTTTGTAGTCCTTTTTCTACTGTTAAAATTCACTTATTTTTGTTATTTCATTTTGTCACTGTTACATAACATTATAAAGCTTATATTCTCACTTGTTTTTAATTATTCTAATTATTATTATGTATTTAAAACAATTTTTTTTACGGACTCGATTCAAATCGTGGCACAGTAGCGCCCTCTCTATGGGGAGAGCAGGTAGAGCTTAAGGCGACGCCTTGATAATTTTAGTTAATAGAAATTAAAGTTCATTGTCAGTATTCACCATGTCTTTGTCTTTCAATTACCCATAGCATAACACTATTTATGTGCTACCTACTTAGGAGCACATAAATAGGCACATAATTATTCGCTTAGACCTTATGGGGAGAGCAGGTAGAGCTTAAGGCGACGCCTTGATAATTTGGCTGTAGCGACATCGATTTTTCTCAGCAATGACTAAAGCTAAGAAATTAAAGTTCATTGTCAGTATTCACCATGTCTTTGTCTTTGAATTACCCATAGCATAACACAATTGGTCAACTTTTATAACACAGAATGATCAATCAAAAAGACCTCTGTAAAAAAGGGATTCCTATTTTGCCAACAGAGGAGAGTGATATAAGCTTCCAAAATTTGTACATATATTGGTTCAAGCATACACTTTAATTTGCCCATAGCTTATATGAAATGTATTTATAGTTTTTAAAATACGCGACAAAAACCATTTTGTCGCTACGCCCTTTCCAATTTTTGCTGTTCCATTGCTTGTTTTCTATGAGAGGCCGGGCCGGCCTCTCATAGAAAACAAGCAATCTAAAACATATCCAACACGGTTTTTTACTTTAACGCGGCGTCACCTTAAAAAGGCTTATCTGGGATTTGGTGAGTGCAGTGATGTGCATCTTAGATTTGTTATCTTTCATTCTGCTCTATTGGACTAAGAGGATTGTTTGAACTTTAAAGAAAATAGCGATTTTGCTTGTGTTCATTGAAAGCTTTTTTTATGAAATCCTTTTAAAAATTTTTTTGCTCACGTTTTTGGTTTGAAGCGTATGTTTAAGACATCAGAATATAAGCGGAACCAATTTAGATTCACATAATAAACAGAAAAGCTATTCTGTTTGATTAAACTGATGTAAGAGTATTTTCTGTTCTTTATCTTTCGTCGATCGAAAGTTATAGAACAGAATAGTGTACCAATTTTTTACTTATAGTTTGAAAAAGCTATTTAGAAATTTTGTTTTGTATCCTCTCTGTTCCTTATCTTTTAATTTTTATTAATTTCACACAGCGCGTCACACCAGCCTGCCTAGCATACGCCAACGAGATATCTCACTCTACATGTTTCTCGATATTTGATACTTAATTGTATCTTCATCTCTATTGACCCTAGCATGACAAACATTTTTTCTCGCGTAGATCTATCATCGAAATAACACATTTTTATAGAGTTATGTCGAGATAATGTTGAGATTTTGACATTATGAGACTAGAGTAGTTTTTAATTATCTCGAGAGTGAGATATCTCGTTGGCGTATGCTAGGCAGGCTGCACAAGTATCTTTGCCTTCGTTTATAAAATACCTTGATTCATTTCGCTTGTACCTCCTAAACTTAGACATTCTTTTTGCAAGTCATAATTAATTTGAGAGGAAAACAATTTTCAAAATTATCATTCTGCGGAAGTCCGCTATAAAGGATGTCCCTGAAGACAACTTTGTTTGTGAAATTTTCTTTTTCTATTTTAGCGTACTCAAAAGGTAAAAACGGAACACTATTACTAAGACTTCGTTGTCTGTCTGTCTATCTGTCTGTCTGTCTGTCTGTCTGTCCGTCTGTCCGTCTGTCCGTCTGTCCGTCTGTCCGTCTGTCCGTCTGTCCGTCTGTCCGTCTGTCCGTCTGTCCGTCTGTCCGTCTGTCCGTCTGTCCGTCTGTCCGTCTGTCCGTCTGTCCGCCTGTCCGTCTGTCCGTCTGTCCGTCCGTCCGTCCGTCCGTCCGTCCGTCCGTCCGTCCGTCCGTCTGTCTGTCGCCAGGCTGTATCTCAAGAACCGCTATAGCTAGACTTCTGAAATTTTCAGATTGTATATATCTGTTGCCGCTATAACAACAAATACTAAAAACAAAATAATATTAATATTTAAGGGGGGCTCCCATACAACAAACATGATTATTTTTTAGCCTTTTTTGCTCGATATCAATAATGGCAACCGGTAGGCACTTGAAATTTTCACAAAAGCCTTAAATATTATATTATGTGTTATTTAATTTAAGAGGTGCTCCCATACATAAAACACATTTTTTGGTCAATTTTTGCTCTATAACGGTACGGAACCCTTCGTGCGCGAGTCAGACTCGCACTTGGCCGATTATTTTAGATTAAAATTATAATGGAGGAGGCGTCCATAAATAACGTAAAGTTTAAGGGCGTAAATCTTACTTGAGTTTTAGAAAGTAGCACGTAATTTTTACAACTAATAAAGGTCTTGCAATAATAAACAGGGCACACACGTTTACTTTCAATGACAATTCAATTTAGGTGTCAAAGTGTCCTCGAAAATTCAAAATACTAGTACCTACTAGTCTACTATTCTTCTAAATATTTAACTAGTAGGAATATAAGCATTACCTTTACATACCTAGACAATATTAATATACTGAACTTTACTACAATAATATTATGTTACTCCAAAGAATGTGACCGTAACAAACAAAAGTCATGCTCAATCCGAACTTTTGCTTTTGTCAAAAATTTCCGAAATGACATAGGACAAAAAGGGTTGACAGTTGACACAGGACACGAATCCGCTCTCCACAACTGTCAACTGTCATGTTGGAAAAATTGCTTGAATAAATAACACAATACAAACAACAAAAGGTTTCATGGGAATTATTGACTCGACCGTAGTTTTTCGGTTCAACGACAAAACGTTCGATTTGTCTACGCATAAATTCTTAGGTTTTTACAAAAAAAGCTGACACTTGCATAAGGAAATAGAACAGATTATTACTTTAAAGAACTAAATAGATAACTATCCAGTATCTACGCAAAATATAATGCATTGCGTATAATTATTGTCTGGCAAGTAACTTTTCAATGGGAATTAATTATTGACAAGGAGAAAACATTGTTTACATAAAGGTTAAGATTATTTACCAACAACTTGTGTATACACAGTTTCTTATTATTAAGGGGGCTTATGATATTTGCAGAATTTAATGGGCTTTTAAGAAACAAATTGTACTATAACCGGTGTGAAATTATAGCGTGAATTTCATTCCAATTGTTGTCTGTACATGCCCAAAACAAAATCCCAGGAATTAGCAACAATCAGGAAGGGCTTTCGTTTACCGCTCACTTCAGACGCGGAGCATTTGCAAGAAATATTCAATAACAATAATTAATTAGAGTCTCAACATTCACAGCACTATATTTCAGTGTAAAGTCAGAAATACATTTTAACCTTATTATCAAGCCCCATAAGATCACCGGTGATCGCGACAACAATAGAATAACAATAGAGTTCCAAGAATCCGCGATCGAAGGATTAATTGGTGAAATATGCATCTCTACGTTGGCCTAATATGAACGGCGCGCGCCCATACAAATCACAAAAAAATTGATGAACTCTTTATATGGGATACATAATAATTATACTTGTCCTACCCTAAAGTATTGTCGCTTAGTTTTGTTACACGCTGTATATTATATAGAACTCAGCAATCATGATTGTCCAGCTTGGCCCAACGGCAACGTAGTGAGGAGCCTTAAAGAATTTGAGCACTTTTTCACGCTATTAGCTATGTGTATAAAGTTTTCGAAATTACTTTGACCAGCACAACAATTACGCAAAAAGTACACATTTTATTGCCTAGCCTGATCTTAATGGTCCACAATATCTAGACAGCGCCATCTGTTTATTTTATTCTGGCCTGTAAAAACCCTCGTAAAGTGCAAAGGGTCAGCAAATCCTCTGTAAGCAGTTTATGGTCCTTAAAATTTCATGTCAAACATTTAGCATACACGTCAAACGACTGCACATAATCACAATAGACATAACTACATAATCGTTTAGAAAAGCTACGTCAGAACTTTTTTTTATAACAGTCTTAAAACGCATTAAACTCAATGTGCTATGTTAATGTATAAGCTTATCGTTGTATGTGAACAAATGTTTATGTAAATATATATTCATACCATAATCATCATATTTTATACAGTTTGTAACAATACGTAGGTGGGACTTTCAAGACTTACTTAATTTTAGCATCTAACTAGCTTCCAGTAGCCGGCCTTTTTTTTAACGCAGTGAAATGCTGTCTGTGTCTGTGACGCATTCGACGCAGGGGATGGGGACTCCCGCTGCGGATATGTGGGGCTCGCCGCGGCAAATATGGTGGTGCCGCGGCCCTACCCACTAAAACACTGCGGTGCTCCTGTCTCCTGCAGCTGGCGGATGCACGGGTCCCGACGAGCATTACTCCGTAGTAACGTAAAAAGATGGCGTGAGATCTAGACAAATTCGAGCCAGGCAGGCCTACGGCTGCGTTGGATCGAGAGGATTGGAAAACTTTGGGGGGAAGACTTTGCTCAGCATTGGGACAAGCATTATTTAGGCTCTTAAAAAAACTATCTTCGGGAGTAGTAACTGTTATTACATTCTATTATTATTGTTTATAGTAGGGTTACTGCGTGAAATATAAATCATTGGTCACATTATAACTGCCCAGTCAGTACTGGTGTATTTCATTTTGATTTTTGGTTGAAAGATCAGTATCTTTCAACCAAAAATCAAAATGAAATAGCAAGTTCAATTTTTGTTTATTATAAACAAAATATGAAAGCAACACGAGTCGAGCCCATCTCCAAGTATATTTTAAATTACGAAATCTGTTAAGACGCAGCAAGATCAAGATACCCGGCGAAGATTTAAATTTAAAATCTTAAATACTAAAATCCAACATGGCCGTGCATTTTAAACAAGGAAAAACGGGCTTAGAAACGACGCGCAGGGGACGAAAGGAAACGAAAGTAATTAAGAAATAAATAAAGACTTAAATAAGTTCGTACCGCACAATTTAACTTGTAAATGCTATGGTTATGGCGTTCGCCGCAGGATTAAACGAAAGTAAACTTTAATCCACGGATAATAATAATAGGTAATTATTATTAAAAAACATACTCTCAATAATAACACAATTTAATAGAATTTATATTTCATTGTTCCGAAATTAAAAATTAGAAAGAGTTATTTTTTTTCGTGATGCTTAAATACCCGAGAACTAGCGACAGCCTGACTTGTGTCGCTTTGTAAAAGCTGAAAGTTTTGGTGTATATGACTCCTATAGAGGTGAGACAGACCAGCAACTATGGAGATTCAAAAGACCTTCAAAACGGGATATCTCAAAGTAACGGCTACCGAAACTCAGTAGTTTCTGGTCGATTTCTTACTTACGATAAACTTTCAGCTTTTATAAAACAATTACGAAAGTCAGGCTGTCTCTTGCTCTTGGGCTTAGCAAAAGTTTACTTCATAATGTTAAGCTATTTTTCTATATTGAAACGTTGCGAATTGAAATCATAATAGAGCATTGTTTTCTATTCATTACTGCTATTATTGCTATTACTGTTCCATTCATATAACTAATAAATACTATTCAAAAACTGGAGCAATTTCCACGTGCTTGTTAACAATTATTTCCTATTGGTTTATAAGTTCGTAACAAAATTAATTTTCTCTGCTATAATTATACGGACTAAGTTTGGTTTTTTACCATTTGAGCGCTCAAAATATTATGATTTTACTCATTTTTTATTTACCCACAATAATTTAATTGCTTCTTTCACACTCATGTTTTCATTATTATTATCACATAGAATCAAAAGTGGGTCATAGTCTGGTGATAATGAATAATAAAAATCATGACTTTTCTTTAATATAACGCAAGACTGAGCTCCCAATAATAATATGATATTACATAAATAGTTTTACGGGTTTTATTACTGCCATAAAGATATAAAATAAACCCAAATATTGCTCGTATTTTTATTGCGAAGACAAAGTCGTAAGGAATGATAAAATAATTTTAATATTGACTTTCTGTTGCCCTATATTTTTGTTTATTTCCGGTTGGTTTCCGGAATAAATAGGCAACAGACTGTAATCATCGCAATAATTATGGTCATAAGCATAATATTATGTCAATCTTTGATCCTTTTTCTATGCGGAGACCACGTAAACACAACTCCGGTGCGTTGCATCGTCGTCAAAACGGATTTAACGCCTCTTATGCCACATCCAGCTGCGTAAGGCGTTGTGGCCGTTGCCATGCTTTAATAGTCAATTTGTCCAATACTGGCGGTATTGGACAAATCCACCGAGAACGAGATTGGTCTAGCGAAATTGCCACCGCTGCTTTGTAGTAGTTCTACACCAATACAAAGCAGTGCAAGCAGCACTACATCAAATAGACACCTATTATAGATGCCTGCACTATATAAAATACCACTGTATGACATAATAGGCTATAATAGCCTATTACTTACATAAGTAATGTGCTATTATAGCAGATAATTTTGAGCCGATAAAATGCCACTGTATGACATCATATAGTGGCATTTTATCGGCTGTTTTGAGACTCAAGCAATCGAACGAACGAATGCTGCGACCTGCGCGTCCTACTCTAACAAACGTCGTTTCACGTTTGTTACCGTCGACCCTCAACTTTTTCTGATCCTCAAAGTTTTTGCTATGAATATTTTTAAATAAAACATACCGTGAGATTAAAAAAATATCAATATTGCTTACTACAGCTGTGCTCGATATCAGTAAATTTGGAATTTTATACTTATTTGTGCTGTTGAGCAAACAAGGCACGTCCTAACGAAATGCATTTTCAAAGCTGCACTCGTCGCAATACACCAAATAGAGAGAAATAGAAGTGTACTTATTGACACAATTTTTGGTTTGAAATTTGAACTAAATGAGACTGGAACCCCTTTGCAGAAATTTTGGATCTAGTAAATGTGGAGCAGAGGAATTTCAAATACGACACGTAGATAACTTATGGGCGGTTCCAAGAAAGAAAAATATTGTCAAATAAGAATTCATAAATAAGAGTAGCGCACACCGCACCCTATCTACAGACTTGTATTCCCACTTTACTACATGCTGTTTTATCATTTTGTATTATTTAAAAAGTGAAAAAAGCTTTTAAATATTATACAAATTATAATGTTAAGAGGCAAATATTGACCATAAACTCCGTAGCTTCAGTCACATTTAAAAGGTTTGAAAATGAATAACAAAATCAATACAGCCTATAAATTCTCAGCGGATGAAAGTAGATCTTGTAAAACAGCATCTTAGAAAATCTTTTATGAATAGAAATAAAGAAAATTGCGGCTATGATCCGTCCATTTCCGTGAAAACCTCATAAAGTTAGCGGCAATAAATGCTATCATTCATCGTAAAGTCGATAAGGCTCGTATCGCGGTCAGATTCCCGCCTCGGTAAATATCTCCTTTATATCTAACGCCTCCGTGGTCCAGTGGTTTATACGGTGGCTTGGTCGTGAGTTCGATTCCTGCGATGGAACTTAGGCTTCACCAACCCCAAGACAAGTTATTGTAGCTTAATCACCTGATTGACAAGAAAGATTGATGCGTCGGATGGGCATATAACAGCTGATCTCTCGCCAGTCTTGTCGATCATCAGCTCCACTTGACTTAAGTCATCACCCATCTCTTTCTTATAATTCAAGACGTGACTGGAAGAATAAGGTAAGTAACATGAAAAAACTTCCCGGATTTGCTTAAATGGAGGGTTTAGGGCCGGAAAAATTATTTGAAATAGAAAAACTATGGATTATATGTGTAGCCAGATACATAAGCTAGGTTATGAAGTAGATAAGTTACAAGTTTTATTAACCTTCGGATACAAACACTATTTTTGCATACATCAAAGGCAACAGCGGTTACGCACCATCCCAGATTTTAAAATAGTGATTAAACGGTGAAATGTAACATAATCATGTTTATTTATTAACAGATCAATTGTATAAGCAATGAAATGTATGAAAGTAGTATTGATCTTTTAAAATATAATTTGGTATTTTTATTATTCTAGTTCAAATGCACTTGAAATCAAAATATTTGTGATTTCAGTTCATACAGACAGAAGGTATTTTGTGCAAAATATTGTAACTTTTTTATCTCATTTACTTGAAGATATTGCACATCTTGTTTGTTTCTGTAATTTTATTGGGGGCTGACCATAAAAAGTTTTTTGGCTCATATTTACAATGTGACGTAAAGTGGCTTCTAATTCGCGCGGCAATTTTATACTGAAATGTCCCTTCATTTACGGAACCTATCACTAAACGTAGCCGTTTTTACCGCGTAACACATTATTTTTTAATTAAGAAAGCGGTAACACATCATGGTCAATATTTTCTCCATTTGAGATAGGACCCTTCTCCTCCAAACGCACCAAAACGCTATCTTCATATTAGGAGATGTTGCCATCTTCCGAAAAGCTCTCATCATCCAAGCTATCATTAATAGTCACTTTTAAGTAGTTATGAACTTGTTCATCCGAAATCAAAGCCATTTCGAACTTAAAAATGAAACATTTATTTCGGAATAATGAGAAAAAAATAGCAACGCGAAAGGCAACAGGGGTGACGTGCCACCCCAGAGGTGACAATAAAACAAAAACAATAACTTACAGCAAAACGTCGACGCGTGCGACTGATCAGAATCACTTCATCAAATTAGAGAATAGATCGAGTGTTAGAAAAAGACAAAATCATAGTGAACTAGATATTGATACATTTCTCCAGTGTTGGGGTGATGCGTTACCCCTGTTGCCTTCCGAAGGTTAAAATAATTAGGGAAAAAATTAGTTATTGTCCGAATGTTACGAAATGTTACTTGTTCGATTCTTCCACTCACGTCTTCATTATTATGAGTGAGAGTGCTCTTGCGTGGGTCCAAAAAAGGTTTGTGAGGCATAATTATATTTTAACTGAGAGATATATAAGTAAAGTAATAACTTTACTATGTATTAAATTCGACATCATAACGCCGCCATGCCATGAGACAGTATATTTTTTTTCCGTATTTTTTAAGGCATGCTGCCAGAATGCTGCCGGAACAAGAACTATAATTATTAATCAATTAAAATATGAGTGATATTAAAAGAACGTAGCATATTTACATTTTTTAAAATCCAACAATAATTGTAGTCGGAAAAAAAGACTGAAAATACATTATTTAAGAACCGTATTTTTGCAACCTCCGCCCTTTAGCTGTTAGTTTAGGGTTCCTTTTAAGTTTAGTGGCCTACATACGAATACAATAGAACACTAAACCCTAAAAGAAGGTTGTGGGCCCTTTTATAGATAAATAATGAGTTCTCGAAAGCTTCTTACATATCCGCCCTACAGATTTAAATTTAGAATTATTCGGTCTACACTCTATAGAATTTAAGTTTTAACACTGTAGTTACCACTACAGTGTTAAAACTTAAATTCTACTACCGCAAGGTTCTTATTTTAAATTCACTGCTTATTTATGTCAGTGAAGGCATGTGTTATTTTCAGAAAAAAACTTATGATACCAATGAATAAAACAGCTTTTGACATACTTATTTGTAAAATATTTTGTATTGCAAAAATATAAGGCCCAGTTATAGCTCAGTACTAATAAGTTTAGCAAAGTAAAATTATTACTTTTTGTACTTACCACTTTTTTTGTTCTAGTTATGTACCTACTAAAATACTTTACTCATTTTAGGATAAAGGCTGAATAATCTATTCGGACAATGTTCTATTCCTAAAATAAGTCTGTAAGCCACATGCTAATGGGTTAGAGCGGTCTCTTTGACCCCCGGGTGTGTACACTGTAGTCTGTAGCTCCTATATTGACATTGCACAGTTAACCCTAAACGCCTAATTATTATGCAAACCCTTATGCTGATAGAAAAAGAAGCTAGTTTTACATAGCAAGATGATTATTGATTACTAATTAACTAATACCTAGGTAACACTGAAAATGTTTAGAAAGTGAAAAACGGCTTAAGGGGCCGGGTACCCTCGAAATTCTCATACATACGTAATTCCAAAATCATTTTCTCATACGAAAATATTTAACATGTTTGAGTTGTTTTTCAGTTTAAAATAGTAATTATGTAGGTTCCTGCACAAAAATTTACTTCAAAATATTTAAACATTAAATATTTTTTTTGTTTTTAAATTTTTTTTAGTAAATTTAGTACTTAATATTTAAACACTAAAAAATAGAGTAAAACACTAAAATATATATAAATAAATAGTTAATTTACTACAAAATATTTAAACTCTAAAAAATATTTTTTAGTGTTTAAATATTTTGAAGTAAATTTTTGTGCAGGAACCTAGGTAATTACTATTTTAAACTGAAAAACAACTCAAACATGTTAAATATTTTCGTATGAGAAAATGATTTTGGAATTACGTATGTATGAGAAATTCCAAGTGTACCCGGCCTCTTAAGGCGGGATTATAGGCAACTGACATTTTAGAATTTGCGGAAAACAAGCTCAATAGATGGCGCTCGATAGGTACATATTTAATTTTCAAGCCGTCGTTGATTTCAATAATTTTCAGAAATAATGTGATCACGTGGTAAACTCGACATACAGACTAATGATTAACAGAGAGGCCATGTTCACAACTTAATAAACGAAATCTTTAATTAATTTTGTATTATAATAAAATTATGTATTATTTTAATATGTTTGTACTCTATTCACGAACATGAAAAAAAGTATTTCCTCAATAATACATGATATAATTGATTATACAATGTATAACAAAATAAAGTATTACTCATATGCATTGCATATACTTAAGCATGGAAAAATATAGCTATCTTAGGTACAATAATTCATCATCGTCAGCTCGCTCACTGCTGAGGTTATTTTATGACTTTATAATATGGTTCAAATATTTTTGGTGCTTGGGTTTATTGCAATACCTTTAATAAATAGGATGTAGACCCATGACGATTACTTGAACCTGACGATGCAGCATCCTCTGGAATCTATATTATAACACCCTCCACAAATTCAATTATTATTCTTAACAAAAAATTAAAACCGACTTCCAAGGTGATAACAATAGTAATATGAACTAAAAAGTATTAAATAACTCTTACTCTTTAATAGTGCCTTTTTCAGAATTCGTCTAAATTTCAACTATTTCTGTACATACCTACTACTAGTGAACCATTTTTTATAAAATTTGGTGAAGAAAGGGCAAAGGATACTTTTTATCCTGAAAAAATTAACGGTTCCCACGCCATGAACGATTTTTTGAAGAATTTGCATCAAGATAGTGGCTATCAATTTGTTCTAGCAGCTGTTTGACACGAAAGTCTCTGCGACTACATAGCGTCAAACATTTAATAAAGAATTTGAAAGATAAAATATATGGGGTTTATGTCAAAATCTTCATTTATGATACATTGAAGTTATAAATATTCATCTCTGTGTACGGCAGTTACAATATTATTTTTTTCATGTTTATTTTTGCTATGGATCCCAACAAAATTAGAATGAAAAATAGTAGTGAACAAGACTTATATTATGCCAACTTTCCAATAAACCAAGTACATTACACCAGATTGTCGTGAGTAAAAAATTAATAATTGCATAAAATGTAAAATTTCTTTGCTCTCTACTTTTAAGTGTCGTCGTGATTTTTATTCACAAAATATCATGTTTTTGATAAAATCAAATAAGGTTTAAAGGTTTTTCATTTCGATTAATATTATTTTTTGTGTAAAGAATGGAATTCACATGTTCGATAAAATTGTAGCTTAACATAATATCGTATCAAAATCATGGTGTATCTATAAATTTGGATCTATCCGCTTGATAATATTATTTTTACGATTTTACTTCAGTGCTAATCAGTCAGGGAGCCCTAGAATATTTTTTTTTACTACTAACAAGCTAATTCTTGTGAGTAGCTTCATTTTGATAAGACAAACAACTTTTTTATCTGCGAAAAATCTTCCGTTTTAGGGTACCGTAGTCAACCAAGTTTTGTTGATTTCAGAACCCTAAAACGGAACCCTAACCAGCTGATTTTTTGTATATTGGTAGGTTAATAGTTATATAATTTAAGAGTAAGATTGTTCTATAAATTGAACAATCCATAATTTAGGACCATCAAATCAAATTATGAAATCCTTTCTATCTCTGTTAGCTACCACTTTCAAGATTTTTTCGCAGATAAAAAAGTTGTTTGTCTTATCAAAATAAAGCTACTCACAAAAAATCGGTTGTCTGTAAAGTCGGTTTACTGGCGATAGTTGAACGACAACGTCATAGTCTTAACCCCCCAGTTCCGGGAAAAATATATGCAAAAAAGTTGGCAGGTCAACAGTGGCGAAGGGTGAATATTTTCGGAAGGGAAGCTGGAGTATAAAATCTACTTACCAAAATGCTCAACACTGATGTAGGTACCTACATAATATTATGTTCGAGTTTCAAGTTTGATAATGATGCCTTTAAAAAGTCAAAATAAAGAGTTAACAAACGAAAAGTTTCGTTTGTTAAAGTCTGTCTGAATTAATGCCATTTCCGAAGTCCAAACAACACGATTACGTATGACACACAAATCACAATATAAATTAATTTAATTCATGAAATCATGACACACTTCTAACACTAAAACAAATAAAATTCGACAAAACAAAATTGAAATTAAAACAAACAACAAGTTCTTTTTCTTTAAGATTCGCAGTTATCCGCCATATGTCAAACTAAAAAACCAGCAAAATAAAAATGTATTACGCGCCTATCATATTTAATAAATACCGCTAAAGGCATTCCTAATAAAGTCATATTACAAAAAATCCTACCAAATAAAGTGTAATTACGCGCCAGCAAAAGTATTATGTCGCTACATTCATTCTTAATTCGTATCATAACAATTTTACGTCATGACTCATCTTTCTCGCTTGCACCTGTGCGTTGCTAATTAACCTTTCTCCGTAATAAGCCCATTGAAATCGGCTTATTTCCGAGTATATTAGCGCGTGCTAGAACGAGACAGAACATGACGATCAGTTCACAGGAATGAAAAGGACAGATGCTTACTATGAAATATTGTTCTATGGAGAAGTAAGCCGCTAATTTATTGGCTTGATCGGAGATGTTCTGCGCTTGCACAATTTTGTAGGCGTTTAGTTATTAATTCAAACTATTTCAAGTGAGTGAAAAATTTATTGAATATAAATATTTGTAGGCGTTTTAAGTGAATTCAAAGTTTTTTTTAAGTACGTAAAATATTTATTGGATAAAAATGTCGTTGGCCCATAGATTCGATTTTTCTAAGGGAAGCCGACGGGAATCGGGTTATATGGACTCTTCGCCACTGCAGGTCAATGTGCAAAAAAAAATGTTGCCCGGACTACCCTCTTTGTAAAATTAATGTAATATTACAAAGAGGGTAGGCCGGGCCTTTGTAAAATTAATATAATACAATCCATATTTTATGTTTGTGTGAACTACATTATAATATATGTTAAATTTTCTATCTATCAAGCCATCATAATATAGTATTTAGTCCGATGTGATATTAGTTTCTCAATTATAAACTTTCGAAACTATAATTAGTGACTTGTTCAGAAGAAATAAACGAATACTTTATTCTTCATATATTAAGTCATATATACATATGTCATACCTTGACACGTAAGAAATAGAGCACAATTATGAATAGCCGAAATAATGCTAATATCTCATAGATTGTTTATTTATTTTTCATTCAGAGTGTGGTCAATGTATCAAAGGTCATAACTAACCAAACTTCTTCATACAAAAGTATTCTCTAAGTCATCGAAATACGTAATATAATCGAAACAAAGAGCGCGGCTCAGGTGGGCCTTACGGTTGTTGAGAGACTTGAAAGTGTAAATGGAACGCCTCAGAGCTGTCAGCGAGGTAACGCCGCATGAACTGTCATGTTTTTCGAGCGCGCAGCCCATATCGAATTATAAGACTTTATCACGTCAAAAATTAGCTTGTTAGTAATAAAAAAAAAATGCTCTAGGGCTCCTTGACTATAAGATGTTATATCTTTCTATTGCTATGGATTGGACATGTTCGATAAAATTGTTGTTTAACATAATAATATCATTATCATTTTACAATGTTTTAACACATCCCTCAAAATGTGTCTCTGTGTTGAGGCACTCTGTTCATGCTCTGTTCATTATTATCCGACTTAGCTGTGATATTTGCACTTATGACTTTCAAACCTACCAAAAACGTATAAATGATCGTTTGGCGAATGTAAATTATCAAATATATATCAATAAGATACCTAATAAGGTAGTCTCTCACCAAATATTAGGTTACAAAACAATATTGTAATATTTGTAAACCAAACATATTGCCTATGTTCTGAAATAAAACCCAGTTTACTTACCAGTGGTCAAGACGTCATCTTACGACGCCGCACTGTATTGTACTGATATTCCACTAGTAAGACAAGTGTAACGTATTATAATCACATCACAATAAACACGTTTAAGTACGACAATACACTGGCAAATATTTCGAAACGAATCAATAGTATGGGATCACGGCGATTCTAGGCCTAAGGAGCTCTGGCCAGTATACTGGGATATATTTGTGAACATACTATAGTTTTTAATAGACAATCAGTCACTGAAAGACAGATTTCACTGATGTCATTCAATTATTATCCATTAAAAACGCCTGTGGAATTGTTGTGGCAAATATTGAAAGCAGGCGTTGCATTCGAAAATCAATAAATCGTTCGAATTTGTGATCAAAACGATTTATCTTTATTATTGTTATTATATATCAAAAACGAAGCTGACCCTAACCTTCGAAATCATAATTTAAACATTTTTGTATAAAAATATTTTTTCCTGCGTTTATTTTCGCTGAATTCTAGTCGAAATAAAATTTTGAAAGGAGCATTCTTTATTACTCTTTTTTTAGTGGTAAATGGATTTAAATCAAAATTCTAAGCTGACTGGGGCCTTGGTAAGGAATGTAACAAACCTACAAAAAATGTTTAAATGCTTATAATTACTTCTGGTCAAAGTTCTAGTGAAAATAAAAACATGAAATTTCACTAGTCCTCGTTATATGCGGCCTTAATGTAGTAAGTTGCCAATACTTTTATCGTTTTTAGAAGTAATCTCCGTTCCTCTCTACACATCGTCGCATTTGATGGAACCACCGAGAAAAGCACTAGGCCCAGTCTTCCTTAGGGGTCTCACGCCATAGACGTTTTCGTACGCTTTCATCGCATCTTCAGGGCTCGTAAAGCGAATACCTCGAATTTATCTTTATTTCTTGGGAATAAATTAAAGTCGCAGAGCCCCAGGTTCTGACTGTATGGCAAATGACTCAATATCTCGACACCTGCCACAGTCAAATATTCAACAGTCCGTCTTGCGGAGTGCGTTGAAGCATTGTCGTGGTGAAGGAGTGTCCTGCTTCGAGGGCGTTGCTGCCGAAATTTTTCCAAGACAACAGGCAAACAGCGATTGACATACCATTCTGTAGTAACTGTCCTTTCATCTCTTAGCACAACTTTTGCAAAATTACATTTCCGGCCAAAGAATGAGGCAATCATCTTTTTGCCTTGACTTCTTCCTTTCTTTACCTTAGTTGGCCAAACCTCGAAAGGAAACACCCCTTGAGCTGATTGTCTTTTGGTTTCGGGTTCGTAGCATTATATCCAGCTTTCATCATCTGTGAGGATGTCAAATACAGCATTTGAGTCACCGCCGTTGAACTTATCTAACATTTGGCGACACCAGTCCATGCAAAGGCGTTTCTGGTCGTCGATTGAAAAATGGGGAATGCATCTGGTAAAAAGCTTCCTGACGCCGAAATGTTCATGTAATATTTTTTGAACTTGACTCATAGCAATGCCTAGGCTTACCCGTATCTGCTGATAGGTCACTCTTTTATCTCCCTCTATCATGCGTCGCACAGCACTAATGTTAACTTCAGTAGTCGCTGTTAAAGGACGTCCCTCACGCGGATCATCACTGAGATTGCTAAACCAATTGTAAACAGTGGCACGAGATGGGGCTTTATTATGAATTGGCAATAGCAGCCTATCAAAGCTTTGTTATTGAGTAAGCCCACAACGAAAGTCACAAAAAATCATTTACTGAAAATTTTCTCGCGTTAAGTTCATTTTCACGTGTAACAAGAGTTTTAGATTTGCCGCCAATTCACCAAAACAAATGACAAATGAATGCAATATCCCGCGTTATGTTACCAAAGAGTTCTAAAATTGTAATTCAAAAAAAGTTTTCATGAGTAATGTTTCTAACTAGCTAGTTCTAAACACTTTCAGTGTGACCCACGTATAATAAAAACTCCAGAACAGGTACTCGGTGACGGTCGCCGGTTTCATTGAAGCCAGCCCAGTTATGCAGGAGCTAGGAGTTGTTATAGTGCCCAAGTGTGCGCGCAGTACATAATATAAGAGTGCGGGTCGGACGACCGACACGACTGGCGAGAGATCACGCCCAGACCGAATTTTACATCCCCATGAATGTAAAAAGTCGACGTATGGATTATCTTAGTTGTCAAACACTCAGGTGATCAGCCTGCATTGACCCAGCCAATCTTGGAAATAATTTGTTTCCAACGTGAGAATCGAAACTATGACCTCCGAGTCAAGAGCCACGCTCTAAGTCACTGGACAACTAGACACTGGGCAACAATGGTATTACTGACAGGTAGTTTAATAAATATATCAAATATAATACTAATTATATTATTACATCATTACTATTATTCTTATTCTATTATTTAACTCTATAACACATAACAAAATAGTTTGTACGCGTAAAACAGTCTGTTTTTATGTGTGAGTTGGCGTACTATGCTATGGTGGGTGGGTGATAAGCAAAGAATACTATTTTTAAATAGAATTCTTTGGTGTTATGTGATAACCCACGAATAAGATGTGGTGCAGGACTATTATGCATGTGTGTAGACATAAACTAGATTCAGACTAGATTCAAAGGCCTGTGCGCCATCTTGGTTTTTTATTTTTCCTAAGGTTTTCTTAAGGTTAGGAAATAGGATTATAGGTACGGTATAATCGTTTGATCTGAAACCGTGAACATTTCAAAAAGATCCTTTATGACAAGACTCAAGCACAAAGTTTGACCGCCATTATAATACTTACAAAATGAAAAGATGTCATCCGAATTCATTTGTCTCCGTCGAATATTACAATTTGTCTTCGTCTCTTGACTTAATTAATGGCGATCGGATTTTCCACCAAATTATTGTCGTATTATGTCGTATTTTGAATAATTTGGGTCACCCAGTTTAAGGGATCCGTGCTAAAGAATATATTATTTCTTGACTAAGATTTTCAAATTACTTACAGTTTACAATCAAGACATAAATCATCATTTTATACATTTTTCTACGTTTTTGACAAACAAGCAAGGTTTGTCAATTCGTCGCAACGCTCCGCGACGTTACGCTGTAATATAATTTAAAAGCATATTATAGTATACTAGATGACGAACGTGTCCACTGTCCATAACAATGTATGGTGCGCGGTATTCTTGTGCTATGAGCTATATATACTATACCTATGCTATTATATTATAGCGTCGCGTAGGCTGAAACCAGCTTTATACTATAGCGTATTATATTATAGCGTAGGCCGACAGCAACTTTAAGTATCAAAGTGACTCCAAGAATACTAAGATAATAGAGCCTTTCAATTAGTTTTCTCGCCAAAACGTTCCCGTTACGTAACGTGACATTTCCGCGCACGAAACGAAGTCACGTACGCGAGCGGTTACGTCGTGCAAAGTAGCGGCAAGTAGCGGCTTAATAAACATGCAGAATGCAAATTCAGCGGAAACTTAGCAATGTAATATACGGTAGACCATATTCATATTATTAGACCGGGATTTGAATAGGGTTCTGTAATCAACAAAACTTGATTGACTACTGAACCCTAAAACGGAACCCTAACAAGCTGATTTTTTGTATATTGATAGGTTAATTTAGTTATATAATTAGAGAGTAACATTGTCCTTAACAGTGGAAGACCTTGCCCAGCAGTGGGATAGTATAGGCTAACAAAAAATAATGTTCTACAAATAGAACAATCCATATTTTAGGACCGCCAATCAAAGTATGTAATCTTTTCTATTTCTGTTAGCTCTAGCACTTTCAAGATTTTTCGCTGATAAAAATTTTGTTCATCTTATCAAAATGAAACTAGATAGTTATAAAAAAAATCGGCCAAGTGCGAGTCGGGCTCGCTCACGAAGGGTTCCGTACCGTTACAGAGAGAAATCAGAAAGTATGCAAAAAATTGTGTTTTTTGTATAGCCCCCCTTTAATACTTATTTTATTAAAATTTTATTATTAATAATTAAATTACAAATATAATTAAGGGTTTTGTGAAAATTCAAAGCGTTTAGCTGTTGCCATTATTGATTACGAGCAAAAAAGACAAAATAATCACATTTGTTGTATGGGAGCCCCCCTTGAATATTAATTTTATTTTGATTTTAGTATTTGTTGTTATAGCGGCACCGGAATTACACAATCTGTGAAAATTTCAGAACTCTAGCTATAGCGGTTCTTGAGATACAGCCTGGAGACAGACTGACGGACAGACAGACGGACAGACAGATGAACAGACAGACGGACACACACACGGACAGACAGACATCGAAGTCTCATGAATAGGGTCTTATTTGGGTACGGAACCCTAAAAAATTGTTCTAGGACTCCCGTACTATTAACAAGTAATAAAGAAGCAATTAACTATTGTAACAAAACGACGAAGAACACAGCCAGCGAGTCTTCTGTATGATATTTACACTATGCTTAGAGCTAATTTACCATTTTATAACATGGCCAATCCCCGTTTGTTAAATAAAATCAAGATTTTCACATTTTTCTCTGACGCTCTCATAGGATTAAAATATAAGATTTAAACTATTTTATGACTTGAAATGCATTTGGAAAATACGAAAACGAAAACTTAAATTAAATACTTAACTACTTAAGTTTAGTGGAACTATATTGCTTCAAATACCAAAATTGACTGCAAGTATTTCTATTGTATGGACTAATGTTAGCCCTAATTAGACAGTCGTATGCCAGGTTATTGAAATGCGCACACACAAAAAAAATCTCAACTGTCGTATCCCAAGCGCTTGCTCTTTACAAATGTGAAGAAACAAAATTGTAACGTTCAAAATGGTCGTTGAAATTAATACCATCGTTATTCGTAATTTAAATCTGAATTTAAACAAGCTGTTTCGGAGTAAACTCGAATATGTATGTTATGTAAAACAGAACAATGTAAAGCAGATATAAGACTACGAGTTTTCGAAAACCTTTTATTAAAGTCAAGATAAAATAGGTGTTTGTTGAAAATTATAAATAGGCAGGTTGTTCGTTTCCCGTAGTCCCCACCTTCTGGAGCAGGAACACCGTTGGGGTTTTAGTGGGTAGTCCCGGGTGCGTCTTCCGTCCGCCCCGGGGAGTCCCACATACCTCGGTGGTCCTCCCCAGGCCCCGGGGATGCGTAAACGCATTCCCCCAACGCAAAAAAAAAAGTTTGTTCGTTTCTGAAATATAGTATGTAACTTTTAGTATCTTCAAAAACAACGTGTGCTAAGTAATTGTTGATACTAGTTTACACGTGAGAATAACAAACAAACTTATATTCACATTTATAATGATTAGAGATTAGGGATAGGGTGGTTTTTAAGCCAAAAAAGTTTAACAATAGTACGTGCAAGTTAATAGTTGGCTATATTATTATCTATATATTAATACGCGAGCGAAAAACTTTGGAACCCTTTTGACGAAAAATGCCGGAACGTAAGTGAATGAAATTTTGCACAGTTATAGTTTAAATGGTGAAGGAGTGCATCGAGCCAATATTATTTAAAAATATGCTTTTATTATACATTTTTTTAACAAATAAAACATTACACACACTACAACACACACACTAGGATCAGCCTATACGCACGAATTGTACTCTTTTATATTTTATAGTCTGTTGTCAAATTGAAAATAGATTAAGGCTGCCTTCAAATTAAGTCGCGAGTAGTGCGGCAGCCGCGCGCGGCGCGGCAGCAGCGCGACTTCTATACTAAGGCTGTGTTTCCACTGAAGCGGAGCGGAGCTTAGCGGTGCCCGCGGCTGCCGCGCGGCAGTCGCGCGCGCGCGACTCTCTTTTGTATAGAAGTCGCGCGGCTGCAGCGCTGCTGCCGCACTGCTTGCGAGGTAATGTGAAGGCGCTCTTAGTTTTTTTTTATTTCATCTTAAATACTGTTAGACAATTACTATACGGCCAGTCTGTCATCATTTGTCAAAAAAATAATAAAGTCAATATTTTGACAATAGGATATCTATGATATAATATTATAAAAAAAGGTAGGATATCAATAGAAAAGCGTTGAAAGAAACTTATAATAATTTAATTATTATTTTTTATTGGAGGTCGAATTTCGACCATTGGGCGATCATAATGCTACGTTTTGATGCTTGCCGAGCCACGGCAAGCCTCCACAAGCCACAAGCCTCCACAAATCTCGCTTTGCATTTGTAAGTCGTTTTCACTTTTCACGCTCGTGAACGCGTCAGTGTATTACGTACATCCAAGCATGGCGGACATCGAACTTGTGTCGGCTATTACGTTTGGTTTCCTATTATTTTGAATGCTCTTATAACCAAAAGTATCATCACATAATATAGTATTCTATTAATTAAAAAGATAAAACCGACTTCAAAATTGTACGTAATTGAGAATTAAAATTCCCTATCTCAAAAACTACTAAACCGATTTTGATGAAACTTGCACTGTTTCCTAAGTTAAACAATACCTAGTATAATAAAAAAAACTCAAATCGGACTTGTAGTTCCGGAGATATGCGAACACAAACATAAAAACATACATACATACATACACAAACTTTTGAAATTTGGCACATTTGTTCAGACGCTGATATAGACTAACATATACGGAAATTGGGCAATTCTGGAAATATTACATACATACGGGTCGAATTGATAACCTCCTTTTTTGAAGTCGGTTAAAATAAATTAATAAGCAAATGAATTTTATATCTTTATGGTTAACATCCCTGGGGTTCCAGATGCACGTTTTGGTTTGGTTATATTCCAAAAACGATAAACTCTCTTCGTTCGACCAGCCACTCATTTTGTGCATGACGTGCGTTCGTCGCGAGATCACAGCGGCTACTAAGCGCGAGCCAACGTGTGAACACGTCGCAAACGTTTGCCGCAAATGCCCTTTGATCTCTGTCCAAAAACCGACACTACTCCCGATCGTCTACAAGCGTCCGCAAGCTCACGCAAGCCAAGCCATTTTACCTGTTTTCACGCTCGGGCTTGTGGAGGCTTGCCGTGGCTCGGCAAGCATCAAAACGTAGCATTATAGTTATTACTTAACTAGACGTTCCGCGCGGCTTCGCCCGCGTAAATTAGATATTTCACAGACAAATTGCTCCACAAAAAATAGCCTATGATCCTTCACGTGGTCTATTTCTTATCTGACCCAAATAACAGAAAAATTGCTCTAGTTGTTCGTGAGATAAACCCTTTCAAATAATTTCCCCCGTTTTTTTCACATTTTCCTCTATTTCTTCGCTCCTATTTGTCTTAGCGTGATAAAGTATAGCCTTCCTCGATAAATGGACTATCTAACACTGAAAGAATTTTTCAAATCGGACCAGTAGTTCCTGAGATTAGCGCGTTCAAACAAACAAACAAACTAACAAACTCATCCGCTTTATAATATTATTAAGTATAGATTTGCTCTATGCACCAGTGAAATATTAAGATAACACCTGTACTACGCAGGCTACAGAGAACAAAACTTAACTATTAGGCAAACGAAGATCACTTAGCTTAGTAGTACAGTAGTACTACTACTAAAGCAAATTAATTTAAACAACTTAAACTTATTAGCGCCACAAAATAGAAAACTACTTTATTGAGTTGCAGTAAAACATTTAGGTGACTTGTACACTCTTCTGAGGGAGTAGGATATATTTCTGCAATATTTTCACGCGGGGCGGCAGCTCCAGCATGGACTGTAAACAAAAAGTATTGTTCATAATTTGACAACTTTTTTTTTTAAATGTAAGGGGGGAAACGAGCAAATGCGTCACCTGATGAAAAGCAATTGCCGTCGCGTTGCCGTGCTTTAAATTCGTTTCTGTCAATATTCGGATATGACTTATGCAACATAATGGATTTTTGTCGGATTATTTACTGTACCTAGGCCTATGTGCTAGTAGCGCTCTCTGCTCAGACTGCGTGACTAGTTATATTTAAAATAATATGTTTTATGACTAGATAAAGGCATCAGAATATTATGCAATATTTGACCGAAATCTATGAATATTGACGGTACATATTAATTAAAGAGCAATTGAAAGTGGTGTGGTGTGCAGATACACTCATTATTGTAATTGCCAACTACACTAAATGAAAACTGAAAGACCTATTCTGTTAATTGGCTCCACACCTTTGTGTGAACGTTTGTATTGATTTCAAAGTTTTTTTGCACTTGATAATGTATTGCAAACATTTTATTACGTTCATCCTTTACGCAAATAATATTATTAGTAGGAAAACATTTATTGGTTTTATTTTCAAACTTTCCATGGTAAATATGTATAGATAAAATTTTTGGAGGTACAGGACAAGATCCAACGTCCATACAATTTTGGGCTAATTTTAAAAGTGCCGGCCAACGCAAATAAACCCATTATTTATAAACATAATATAAGGAACAATTTTTATTATTACAACAAAGTTCTAAGTCAAGTCTCCGAGTTATTATTCAAGGTCAAACTTTTTTAGGGTTCCGTACCCAAAGGGTAAAAACGGGACCCTATTACTAAGACTTCGTTGTCTGTCCGTCTGTCTGTCCGTCTGTCTGTCTCCAGGCTGTATCTCAAGAACCGCTATAGCTAGACTTCTGAAATTTTCACAGATTGTGTATATCTGTTGCCGTTATAACAACAAATACTGAAAACAAAATAAAATTAATATTTAGAGGGGGCTCCCATACAACAAACGTGATTTTTTTGGCCTTTTTCGCTCTATATCAGTAATGCCAAGAGGTAGGCGCTTGAATTTTTCACACATTCTTCTGTTGTATGTGTACTTTAATATTTAATAATTATATTGGAATAAAATAAAAATTTAAGGGGGGCTCCCATATAAAAACATTTTTTTGTCTAATTTTGATCTGTATCGGTACGGAACCCTTCGTGCGCGAGTCCGACTCGCACTTGGCCGATTTTTTTATAACATGTAATAAAACTTATTTTATTAATTAAAAGTAATAAGTAATCGATCCCAACGTCCCTATCCGAGTCATAGTATAGATTAGAGGCCAAATACCTACAAATGATTTGGAAAAATTGACGGACGGAGCCGCAGGGGCCACAACATTACATCCGCGACTCCATCGGCGGTCGCCTGCTGTTTGGGGTATAGCAGGCTCATCTTGGGGGAAGGTTTATTTACCTTCTGTCCGTAAATTTTTCCAAATCATTTGTAGGTATTTATCCTCTAATCTATTCTATGACTCGGAGAGGGACGTTGGGATCGATTACTTATTACTTTTAATGAATAAAATAAGTTTTATTACATGTTATAAAAAAAAATTACAAAAAATAATACTCCCACACCGGTTCCAGTTTTTAACCGAAAAAGGAGGAGGTTATATGTATATCTGTTTATGTAAAAAAAATAATTATATATATATATATATATATATATATATATATATATATATATATATATATATATATATATATATATATATATATATATATATATATATATATATATATATATATATATATATATATATATATATATATATATATATATATATATATATATATATATATATATATATATATATATATATATATATATATATATATATAATTTTTTTTTTCTATGTTCAACCATAACTTCGCCGTTTCTGGACCGATTTTCATGATTCTTTTGTTGTTGTACAGGGTTGAATCCGAGGTTGGTACCATGTTCACAAAAGTGGTAATCTAATGATGGGATCCATGAGGAATCGAGGGGACTCCTTGAAATTTATATGGGAATATATGGTGATTTCGATTTTTTCTGAAGTATTTCAGGCATATACTACCAAAAAGTAAGATTTTGCACCAGAATATATCCTGGTTCTGAAGGTACCCAACAGAACTTTTGAATCCTTATAGATACAAGTTTGAAGATTTTGGCTTTATTTAAACTACTCCAAGCAAATCCTACATTATTTGTCCTGAACATAGGCTAAATTTTATTTTGGAAAAAATAGGGTTACGTAAGATATTTGGGTTTTTCGGACGCCAGGTGAAAAAATCGACCAGAAAAGTTACTTATTTTGCGTACGCTGCCGAAACTATAAAAGATAGAACCATAAAATGTTCTAAGTATTGTAGATCTTATAAATATCTACAAAAAAGTCCGCGACACACTATACTTATCTATGTCGAGTGAGGCACAATAACCATTTTTTTATTTAAAAATCTTGAATTTTTTTGGACAACATTTAAACGCGTTTTTTTACTTATGCCATGAATCCTTATCAAAATAAATTATTTCATCACTAAGTACAGTTTATGTAGATAAAATTTGGTCTTTAAATGATTAAAATTGGACGTTTGGTTTTGAAATTATGGCGAAATTAAAATATTACGATAGTGGGCGTCACCAAGCGGGATGCGCTTGCGGATAATGACTGCGTCCGCGTCGTCGATGTCAGTGTCGGAGTCTGTGAATTGACCTGGGAATCATTTTGCTGACCGAGTCTTTCCTGGGTAGGCTTTTTGCAGCCGTAACCGACATCCACGCGGGCAGAGCCGCAGGCGACCGCTAGTAATATGTACAACTCTAAGACAACAAGCTATATAATATTATTGCCTTGTCGTCTCATATTATGTAACTAAAAAGGGTAAAATTATTATTTTTTAACAAAAAATTAAAACCGACTTCCAAGGTAAAAACAAAAGTAATACTTAATCTTAATCTAAAAAGAATCAAATAATTCTTATTCCTTATTATAGTGGCGTCTTCAGACTTCGCCTAAACCTCAACTATTTCTGTACTCAATCTTCATGCTTTTGAAGTCGGTACCAGCCCGGAAAAGTTCTGAGATCCTTGACAGCAATTACGCTAAGGTAAGCTGGTACCGACTTCAAAAGCATGAAGATTGAGTACAAAAATAGTTGCGGTTTCGGCGCAGTCTGAAGACGCCACTATAATAAGGAATAAGAATTATTTGATTCTTTTTAGATTAAGATTAAGTATTACTTTTGTTTTTATCTTGGAAGTCGGTTTTAATTTTTTGTTAAAAAATAATAATAATGAAACCGATCACCGTGGTCGGTTTCATTGAAAGTAGGCATGTTATGCAGGAGTAATTTTTTAGTGGCCAGTGAGTTCGTAGAACACAAATGCACTCTCTATTCCTTTACTCTCATAACTCAGTGGGACGGACGACCGATACAACTGGCGAGAGATTAGGCGCAGGGCCGACTTTTTACATGCCCATCCGACGCATGGATCATCTTACTTGTCAGACAATCAGGTGATCAGCCTGCATTGTCCTAACCAAACTTGGAAATAACATGTCTCTAACGCGGGAATCGAACCCACAAATCACAACCTCGGAGTCAAGAGCCACGCTCTAAACCACTGGACCACGGATCCGTCTTATATACCTATACCTCTACAAAAAATATATTTATAGTATACTAGCTGTTCCGGCAAACGTTTCTTTGCCATATTTTTATATAAAGTATATCGCCCGTATTATTTTATTGAATTATGGCTGATTTACACGTATTAAGTAGATAAGTAGTTTACTAAATTTTAACTAAATTTTAAGTTATTTATTGCATGTAAACACAAAATTTAGTAGCAAGTAATAAGTTAAAATTTAGTTAAGTACTAAACAAGGAAATTAGAATTTTGACTATTTTCTGTAAGGTTGGCAGGCGGGGCTTGTCACTTGACACATTTCCGGCAGGCACTTCAAATTAAGTTAAAATTTAGTTACTACTTATCTCCTTAATACGTGTAAACCAGCCCTTAGTGACTAAATAAGTATGTCACCATGGCAACGTCCATCGCTATCCCGTGACCCGCGTCGCATAAACAATGGTCGCTCTTTATAGACAAATAATTTGCAATAAAATAAAATTGCGACTATAATAATTAAAGATCTAAGCTATCCTATCTCTCAAGTTGGAAAAAAGCACACATTAAAAAAAAAACATTAAAATCGGTTAAGTAGTTTAGGAATCCATCGCGGACAAACATCGTGACAGGAGATTTATATTTATAGTATATAATTATATCATTTTCGCATTTTTATTAAAGGTCGTCTCTTCAGGGAATTTCGTACAAATAATATGAAAAAGGTGATGGCAAAATTAATTACTGCTTCAGTTGCCCTCCATCCCAATTTGTTACCTGCAGGTGTTTCATAATTAAAACATGCCTTATCAGATATCATAAAAGGTAAGGTTTTCATGAAACGTAATTTTTGTTAAAATAATAACAGCTTGGATTTCAAATTTCTAAAACTACAATAGCACATCTCATATTAAAAGCATAATTCTATTAGGTAAACTCTTTATTGACATTAAGTTTCTCTTTTTATCATAATCTACTACATAGTGACTACATACTAAATTGTACCATTTACCGCGAGTATAATATTATTAATACAACGAGTAAGAGCCTGCTTAATTCACATAATATCCTTTTCTTGTGGTTTAATAAGCTTTTATTGGTTATTATTGTTAGTGACAGTTTTTTTTAATTTATGTATCTTATTTATGATCATTTTACATTGTGTTCGTCATTATTTGATTTTGGGTATATTAATTTTAACATTAACTTATAATATACTAGTGGTAACTTGTAACTGCTGTGTAACATGACGTGACTTACTGTAGTCTTAGATTAATGCTGTAAGTTTTCCAAATAAAATAATATAAAACGCTCTGAAAAACTCAGCCTTTTTTTTAAACGGGCAAAAGGCCCACCACACATTCCCACCACTGCAACTCCTGTGTCGCCAGGAACAACAGTGGTAACCAACCACGAAAACCCTTTGATATGATCTCAGGGATGCCCGAGGGACAAGCTAAATATGTCTTGGGACCCGCAACGAAATTAATCAGAAGAAAGGTCGGAGGAGTAGGAGATATGAAAAGCTCAGCCTGTTTTCACCAACTGACCTCTTATGACTGCTAGTGGCTTTAAGAGGTTAGTATTCAAAATATTTTACTTGTAGTGAGCAAGGCCCTCGCGGGATTGCGAGGGCGATCGCTTGCCCAACTTTAAATTAAGAAGGTGCAAAGGAAAATCTTGTAAAATAACGCACTCGATGATCCAGTTGAATTATTTTAATGTAATGACAAAATCTTTCAAAAAGTAAACAAGTCAAAAAATAATAAATTAAAGAATACAAAATAATATAAAAAAAGGTTTTAGGTTTGTGGTACATCAGTACAGTTCCGACTCACTGGAACTCGCTGGCACTGGCGACTCAAGCGACAAGACTTCAAGATTCGACCTCCGGTCTTCGGGGGGGGGGGGGGGGGGGGGGGGGAGTGATGTGGCGGTACCCACAATTCGCCTAAAATCGAAGTTTTCTGAGCGCGTCGGTATATATCGACAGCTGAAATATATCACGTGGGCTCCGGCCTGACCGAGCATAACACCTCGCTCGGTCGGAAGATCTTCCTTTGTGGCTGCCACACATTATTCCCACATACTAATTTATATACGACCCCCGGCTTCAGCTACCACGCGCTCAACCACTGAGCCACAGAGGTCGTCACACTATATAACAATAAAGTGCGTAGACAGAATAGTTTAGCAAACTCATATTTGAATACAGAATAGGGTACCCGTAGTTAAACTTAGTATTGACATAGCCCGAGTAAATAATATATTGCGGGTGTTTTCGCAAATTAATATAGTGTTGACTGTAGACTGAATGTAACAGGGTTAATATTCTGCCTAGGTCTGTTATTAAAATAGGTACAACTTACTTGGCATATATTACGAAACCATTAATCTTAAGTCAAGTAATATGTGCTTATTTAAGAAGTAAGAAGAAAATGACCTTATTTAGGTAAAAAATACAGTACTTAATCTAAAAATCTATTAATTAATGGTAACTGGTACTTAAGTCATTAAATAATAATAATAGTTTTATCCGTTAAAATACTGCGGTGACACAAACAGACACACAAACGCTGACAGCTCAAACTCGATCCACGAGCTCCTAGTCACTAATATTATAAATGCGAAAGTGTGTCTGTCTGTTACCTCTTCATGCCCAAACCGCTGAACCAATTTTGTTGAAAATTGGTATGGTGATACTTTGAGTCGAGAGTATTTTAATGAATAAAACAACTGTCTTACCTAGAAAACGTATTTTTTGGCAAACGATTTCTTAAGTAAAGTACTTGTTCTAATTAGTTCTACTTGTTCTAATTAGTTCGCACTTGGTAACGTCTTTTGATAAGGCAATCGGTGCGGTTTTTGTTCTCAAAGGGCCCTAGGGCATCGTTTTAATGAAAATTTTAATATTAAATGTAGTCACTTGAATTAACTAAGTAGCTTTCAGGAATGGCTAAAGTTACTTGCTTACTGATTTTTAAGGTCGAATATTTCAGCACTCAGAAATCAGGTTATACAGAATGCAATTTAACCTTTCTGCCAAAAATTTTCCAGGGCTTAGGTACCTATCATTAGAAGAGTCCATATTTCAACCAAAAAATAGGGTGTTATTTAAAAAAAAACATATTTTATTCCACTTAAAATCGTTGCAGAACATAATATTGTCACTTTGCCGTTCGCCGCGGTCCATTAATAATTATTGTTAATGTCTTTTAGGAAAACTTTCGGAAGCTATTTCTCAACATTTTAGTACCTACCTACTGAGTGATTATAAAGAAAAAATATGTGTATTTTTATTTTTAACAAGTATCAATATATCGAAATTTGGCCGGAAGGTTTAATTGCACCCTGTATAGCATATTAGATGACGCCCGCAAATCCGTTGCACCTAACTGCGTTTATCGCTCGGGAACCGTACATTTTACCGCAACCAAAACTATCCTATGTTCTTTCCCGGGAGTCAAAGTATCTGCATATTAATTTTATCAAAAATCGGTTCAGCGGCTTAAATGTAAACAGGTAATAGACAGACAGACAGATTGACAGAAAATGAAAAAAAAAATCAACACAACAATTTCAACGGCACTTATAAGAGGGTGAAAATATATCTCAAAAATGAACTCATTTATACACAATTAGTTGGAGTGAAGCCAAGTTCTGGAATATTATGGATCACCGGACGCTCTGTTTAGGATAATTTCATATTCGCCCACTAAAATGGAGGCGGTTTAGGTGGAGCATAATTCTAGGATTAACGGTGGGCTAAAAATGTTCTCTGCTTCATTAAGTATTGAGATAACAATGAGATGTAGATGTAGTTACGCGATATAATGCAAACTTTAACTATATCCATACTAATATTTTTAATGCGAGGGTGTGTCTGTCTGTCTGTCTTCACACCCAAACCGCTAAACCGATTTGGCCGAGATTTGGTAGAGAGATACTTTGAGTCCCGGGAAAGGATGTTATTTTTTCGTCCCACAAAAATGTACGGTTTCCGCGCGATTAGCTATTTTTGGCGCAACGGAGTTGCGGGCGTCATCTAGTCTATTCTATACTTATTATAAAGAAAAAGTCGTTTTTTTTCCCTCATGTCCCTTTGTTCCCTTTAATCTTTAAAACTACGCAACGGATTTTGATGATTCTTTCAGTGTTAGATAGCCCATTTATCGAGGAAGGCTATATTTTATCACGCTAAGACTAATAGGAGCGAAGAAATAGAGGAAAATGTGGAAAAAACGGGGAAAATTATTTGAAAGGGCTAACTTGAACGAGTTAATATCAGGAACTACTGGTCCGATTTGAAAAAATATTTCAGTGTTAGATAGCCCATTTATTGAGGAAGGCTATAGGCTATATTTTATCACGATAAGACTTATAGGAGAATGTGGAAAAAACGGGAGAAATTATTTGAAAGGGCTTATCTCGCGAACTACTGAAGCAATTTTTATGTTATTTGGCACAGATAAGAAGTAGACCACGTGAAGGATCATAGGCTATCGATTTAAATCATTTTTTCAGTGGCTATATATTTTATACCCGTGCAACGCCGGGGCGGGTCGCTAGTTATTAATAAACGAATATGGCTAACTATTCCGAGTGCATTCCCGTGTATTCCTGTAAAACTTTACCACAAAAAAGGAACAAGGATTAGTTAAAGTTAAGCTAGGAGCTTAGTCTTTGCTTATGAAAGTAAATCAAAATACTTCTATCTATTTGGTAGCGACGATCGCACAGATAGACAGTCATCAGAGAAAAGCTTTCTCATTTAAGGCTCATAGGTGTGTGGACACAATATGTTGGATCAGGTCGAGTGGTTAAAGGCGATCAGATTGGAACAACTTAATATAACAGCCTATAAGTTATAACTTTTAATTAGTATAATAATATAGTAGTTTCATCTAAAGATAAAAATAATCAAGGATCAGGTTTTTAATCTACTTTCAACTAAGCCATGAAATTAAATAAACAAATGGCGGAGTTGGCAACAACCATCAAATATATTCAATTAGGGGATTCCCCGAGCTTCGTGGGAAGTTGTTTGAAACTTTGTCCACCTTTAGTTACAAGTAATTGACATTGTTTTTGAGTATTACCTACGACGCTGCGAACTGAGGTATGTTTCAATTGAATATTTGTTGTTTAAGCTTAAAGCGCTTTTCGAACCTTGATTCTACACAGTACCAATACTATAATACTAATATAATAATATAATTACACACACACACGGTAAAATATAATTACACACACACACGGTAAAATTATGGAATGTACTGTTATAATAATAATACTCCCCACACCGGTTTCGCTGACGGTGGCCAGTTTCATTGAAACTAGACCTGTTACGCAGGAGTAGTTTTATAGTGCCCAAGTGTGTGCGCAGTACACAAGAGCACTCTCTATTCCTCTCACTCTCATAACCCAGTGGGGCGGAAGACCGACACGACTGGCAAGAGATCAGTACTTTTACTAGGAGTATTTCCGGACCATTTCGACTTAACCTTACAAGTATAAGAGAGCGTAGTCCTTTTGAAAAGGCCTGGCAACTCCTCTAATGTTGCGAGTGTCCATGGGCGACAGTAGTTGCTTGCCATCAGGTGACTGTTTGCTCGTTTGTTGACTAACGACATACCATTTTGAAGTGTGATAGCAAATGGACTGGTTCAAACAAAGAACGCTGCATCAATATTGCATTTAAATCGTAAAAATGGGTAACTGTTAACATTTTTCTGAAAACATAATTTTTACAGTATTTTTTTGAGTATTGTAACAATAAAGCTTCTTGCAATATCCAATCTGTGACTGATGTATGGAAATGGAGCTTGTTATCCAAATGTACACAGAAATATTTTATTTTCAGTCACCTCAATAATACCTTATTTTTCCGACAAAATAAAATAATATAGTAAACTAGATTTGAATATAGCTATCATGTGTGATATCACGTCACAAAAAAACCAAAATATATTTTGATCATTATGGAATTGTTAACTTTTTATTGATTGTCTTTACTAGCATTTTCGACAAAACCGTTTACTAAAACCATCCATACAAAAAATATTATTAATGTGCAATTTATGTGTCTTATGGCCCTTCCACACGACGTATTTTTTGCGCACTGTCGACGCGCGTTTTTGATGCGCTCGTCTTCTGCGCGTTTTTTTCAGATATAAAGTTAAAAATGTGTCGGCTTCCTTGCGTTTCCTGAGCGTTCAACTTGCGTTTGTATCGATACAATCGAGCGTAAAAAAACATCGTGTGGAAGGGCCTTAAGGGCCTTATCACACTGGCGATTAGCGAGCGATTTGAAAGCGACGCGACTGTGCAGCGCACACGCCGCGACAGTGCAGCTTCGTCGCGGCGTGGCGTGGATGCCATTTTGTACACTCGTCTAGGGTTGTGACGTCAGAATCCATTTTGCTACAGAGTGTCCAAAACGTGGAAGGCAAGCTGCGTGCACGCCGCGCAATCGCGGCCTCATCGCCCTTACTGTCTGTTACTTCTTCACGTCCAAACTGCTTAGTTGCTGAAAGGAGATTTTTTTATCCCTCAAACTGTACGGTTCCCGCGCTATAGTGTAGTCAGTAGTAGTCTAGCAGTTTATTATCCCGTATAACGGTATTATTATTTAATTACATAGCATATTTTAAATAGCTGTTTACAGTTTCAGCGAAGTAAGCGGTTTATGTAGTGGCTATTAAAGCATAAGTTTGCCCGTTTAAACAATGAAGAGTACGCCTGATGACTTGCTTGAATAGCTCCTGACCTCACATAATTAAGTTAACCTTGATCTTTATCAAGGTTAAACAAATATTAGAATTATAACGATTAGTTATGAGATTAATGCCTCCTTTTAGTACTAGAAGACTTTTTCAGCTATTCGTAAGGCTGGATTTATATGTTTTGCGCAATTGTATACATACTGTACTACAACATAGTACATACTCGTGAAAAACGAATTCTTAAGACCTTTGACCTTTAATAAAAATTAAGCACACAAGGGAATTATGGGAAACTTTCTAATTTTATTCGTAATCACATTCTAAACAATATTACCGATTTTCAGCTTGGTGCGAATTAATGCAACCTATAGGGGTATTTTGGTCTAACTGACTGGGGTATAAAGAAAAGGCGCGCCAGAAAACACCAAACAAAATTAAATACCGTGAATAATTCATGCAGTGTAATATATTTTGAGTAATAAGTAATAGAAAGTTGACGACGTTGTATTATAACTCGGTCGGAAGGCAGGTGGTTTCCCTCTCAGTTTAATATCTTAGACCAGTGGTACTCAACTTTTTTTATACAGACCACAAAAAGTTTATAGTCTTGGTGTTGCGGGCCGCAACGGGCCACTAACATGTTCTGGTCTTGGCGGGCCGCAACTAAATTTTTTTGGCTAAAAAATAACGTTCTTCAAAATTACTGGCTTAAAAGTTGAAAAATTTTTACGACTTTCGACTGCTAGTGGGCGTTAATTTCGAAATGGTTTAACTTAACGCGGGCCACTTAGCCTCGGCGGGCCGCATGCCGCTCGCGGGGCGCAGGTTGGGTATAGCCGTCTTAGACGGTGACGAAGTTTCGACTCGAGATTGTTTCACGGGACGTGACTGACAGATTCAGTTAGTTCCCGGTAACTTGTGCAATATAAACACGAGTAATGTGACAGAAAAGTCTTAAGAGGCCGGGTACACTTGGAATTTCTCATACATACGTAATTCCAAAATCATTTTCTCATACGAAAATATATAACATGTTTGAGTTGTTTTTCAGTTTAAAATAGTAATTACCTAGGTTCCTGCACAAAAATTTACTTCAAAATATTTAAACACAAAATTTTTTTTTTGCTTCAAAATTTTTTTTAGTAAATTTACTACTAAATATTTAAACACTAAAAAATAGAGTAAATATTTAAACTCTAAAAAATATTTTTTAGAGTTTAAATATTTTGTAGTACATTTACTATTTATTTATATATTTTTTAGTGTTTTACTCTATTTTTTAGTGTTTAAATATTTTGAAGTAAATATTTGTGCAGGAACCTAGATAATTACTATTTTAAACTGAAAAACAACTCAAACATGTTAAATATTTTCGTATAAGAAAATGATTTTGGAATTACGTATGTATTATAATATACATATTTTTAGGGAATGTATGAGTTTTGCTTTGTTTTATTAATTTTTTTTTTCTCTGTATTGCAATATATTTTTATTTAGGCTTCTTGCTCACAATGAATTTATTATTATTATTATTCTTTGTTTTTGTAGTTATTGATATTAAATATTTACCTATGTATTAAAAACATGTGTGACCGTGACAATCATAATTCTAATAATTATTGTTGAATAACTTATTTAAATATTTTAGTGTAATTGAGTACTTAACATTTGATATTATTATTATTATTGAATTTATTTTTTTGAATGTTGTGTATAATTTTTATTGGATTGCATGGTAAAATGTTACTTCTTTTCGTATATTTTTGTTAGCTATATTACTTACTTTGCTGTCTGTTACTATACCGAATAAATAAATAAATAATAAATAAATAAAGTATGAGAATTTCGAGGGTACCCGGCCCCTTAAGATGATGAGAATGACAGTAACATACTAAATGCTACAACTTCTGAGTTTAATAATGTGACAGTAAAGTTTAAGCTACAGTCATCTGTACCAAAGCTTAAAAGCGACAGACAGTACCAAAGCTTTTAATGTGTAACCATTTAGGTAATTTTCTCCTATGCGATATAAAATGAAGTGAAAATTTCAGAATCATTTTGCACATTTTGTTATGAGTAAAAATGGTTAAGCTTGCGTCAGAATACGAGATTGAAAATTTCTAAGACGGAGGGACAGTATACCTCTGGCACGGCGCGGCAGAGAAGAGGACGTAATATTATTATCGACCTCTGTGGCTCAGTTGGTGGGCAAGTTGTTAGCTCAAGCCGAAGGTCGCAGGTTTGAATCTCGCCTACGGAACAAAAAGTTTTCAATGACATGTTTTCATACATTCTTTAACGCTTAATACGATCGTCATCCCGTTTAATACGCCCTAACGGCCAACACATATTACCTCTTACCGAATTGAGATGTTGATAGTTGATACGTGGTCCGTGGATGGCACTTTCCGAATTGTAGCAAAATTACAAACCGCGAGACATTTTTAACGCAGACGAGTTCAGTTTAATTTTTTTAATTGATGCCAGAAAAATCCTATGTTTTCAAGGGAGAGACTTGTCATGGTGGCAAAGCAAATAAAGAGAGACTGACTGTCCTGGCCTGTGCCAATTCTGATGAGTCGGAAAAGTTACGTTTGCTGTTGATTGGTAAGGCGAAAAATTCACTTTGTCCAAAAAACGTAAAATCGCTTCCTGTAACATATTATTATGATGCACAATCTCGAGTTTGGATGATCGGCATTCGTTTCATCGATTGGTTAAAAGCTCTAGATGATCACTTCCAGATTAAATGTAGACGCATAATTATCTTCATTGATAGGAACACCTACATCCGAATAAACATAATAAATATAATACAATACGTATGTAGTAGGTTCGTTTTTCCTATATCCCGCATAATACGCTTTCCCGCTTAAGATGCGTTTTTGGTTGAGTCCCTGTGAAATCGTCTTAAACGGGTTTTACTGTATATGTATATTATAAAAAGTAATTAATATATTTCCGTTGTCCGGTACCCGTTACAAAAGTCCTTCAGGTACTAACCACGGGGCCGGACTGACGCGGACGTGGTGTGAAGCGTCCATAGATATTACTAGCTGTTGCCCGCGACTTCGTCCGCGTGGACTTCAGTTTATTGCGCGCGGTGTCAACAAAATTGGTGTCAAAAGCTTTTTCAAATAAATCAAAATACCCAAAAACAGCTGTGCAGTGTGCACGTATTATTTCATTATTTTAAATTAAACTTTATTTATGACAAATTTTAAAGCTTATATTTTAGCCCCCCCATTACACAACTTTACCCATAAACTATAATTTATCATTGATAGGCTTATGGTTACGTCACTGCATAGATAAAGTACTGAGTAGTTAGTTATATGGAAGCGTGTATAACAATCGAAAGAGTCGAACGAGTCGAAGGAGTCGAAGGAGTCGAAGGAGTCGAAGGAGTCGAAGGAGTCGAAGGAGTCGAAGGAGTCGAAGGAGTCGAAGGAGTCGAAGGAGTCGAAGGAGTCGAAGGAGTCGAAGGAGTCGAAGGAGTCGAAGGAATCGAAGAGAAACAAAGTTTAAAATAGTACCACCTCTTATAGAAAAACATAAGAGCAAGCGATAGCGCGATGTAGAAGCGATGTTAGCGACATCTGTTATGAATTTTTGGAACTAACTTAATTTGACAGTAAATTCAAGACTGATAAGTTTTCTATACAATACGTAACTTTTTATTCATTTATGAGCTATCGGTCAGATTCTTTTTTGGTTCATTTATTTAAATACTAATTTACTTAAATTTTTAGACTTTTTAAACTTTATATAGCTGTTGCCCGCGACTACGTCCGCGTGGACTTTAGTTTATAGCGTACGGTGGTTCCCGTTTCCGTGGGAATGCCGTGATAAATTAATGTCCAAAATAAAATATTCTAATTTGAAAATTAACTTAATAAATGCCCAAATAGCGCCATCTGTTGTCATATAATAAAACTAAAATAATAGAGAGCCTATCTAACTAAAATAATGCCCAATTGACTGCCGCGATATTTTTATTTGGTGGGAATTTGGATAGCTCTGCACTGTAATCATGCTTACAATACTTATTACTATTTCTATGTAATTTTATTTTTTATTAAATGTATTATATTATAATATATTAAACGTCTTACATTTAGCATAAATTAAAATTGCATAAAAATTCTCATTACTTATCCGTATTAAACATTGTTTGTTAATACGGATGTCGGATAGGTATGACTATGTTTAAATATAACGAATGAATAATAATAATAATATTTATGAACACTTCACACCACGTCAGTCTGGCTCCGTGTTAAGTGCCTACAGGACAGTTAAAAACAGCTTACACCTGTGCCAGACAACGGAAATAATATAGGTACTTACATTTAATACTTTTATAATTTCAAAAATCTCAAATACATAAAATATATTTGAGATTTTTGAAATATTATTATGATACATATTGTATAATATTTAACACACATCCAAGACCCAGGAACATTGAAAACTTTTTGTTCCGTCGGCGGGACTCGAACCCAGGACCCCCGGGATGAGCGCTGACCACGCGCTTAACCAACTGAGCTACGAAGCCATCGGCAATAAAAACGACATCTGCTGTCACGTATAAGAACTACAATGCGAATTAATTTTCATCGATATTTTCATGGAAATAAGATATTTTCCCTCATCAAAATGTAGCCTATGTCCTTTCTCAGGCTCTAGAATATAATATGTGTACAAAATTTCATTGCAATCGGTTCAGTAGTTTTGGCATGAAAGGGAGACAGACAGACAGACAGACAGACAGACAGACAGACAGACAGAGATACTTTCGCATATTTTATAATATTAGTATGGATTATTATTAAGCATATCTTCCTCTCCCTCTAACGAAGTACATCACTTTGCTTTTTCAACAATTTCTACCTTTATTGTATAGTGATTTTTCAGTAAAAACTATTTCGATTAAACTTTTTCTCCAAACATCCTTCAACTCAAAACTAATTTCTCAGGATTTAATAACAGTTACAACAAACAGCTAAAGCTAAGAATTGCTAGCTAACAGACATTAATTAAGTTTGTTGTTGAAATAATAAATCTACTAGGGCCACAGCACTAGCAAAGAGATTAAAAACTTCAACAGCTGGAATTAATTAAGTAGCTAATCGCAGGTTACGTGCTTGTACAATTTTCTCGTAATATTTTTACTGAAGATTTTATACGTACGTATTAAAATTTGATTATGGATTTCATTATAATTTTTACAGCACGGTATACCGTATATAGCTATGTCCACACTATGCGCTTTCGTCTTCAATTTTCGTCATCTGCTTTTATTCAACTTTCGTTTTGACGCATTCAATAATTGAATGCGTCAACGAACGCAACGCCAACATTGTCATTAAAGAACAAAGCGAAAGTTTCGGATACGTTCAGAGGGCATGCGTCGCGGGCATGCCTCACGTTCGCTGTTGACTGCGCTATAACGCATGCCCTTGACGAACAGAAAAAGGCACAGTGTGGACAAAGCTATTGGTAATAGAAAAAGAATGACCAAAGATGATGAATGATGAAGAATAGAAGACCAAAAACGCAACGTATCCTATTTCTCTGGTCTCGAGAGAATCCTATAGTTTATTATAATATGTTTCTGAAGAAAAATCACGATAATGGCATTTTTACTGACTAACCAAAAACATGGAAGAGGGTATATACCCTATATTTTGGTCCATATAATATATTTTCTCCAACGTAACACGTAATGTTAAATATAGTAATGAGTAATGACTAATGACTAATGAGTAATGACTAATGAATATGCATTTACTGTGTAACAGATTTTTGACCAGAACTGATCATTAAAAGTTTTTTACAGAAATTTAAAGAACCTTTTTTTAAAAAGCACTAACTAGTTATAGAAAACCCACGCATTTTGTGCCGAACCCAGAGAAAAGCTATCCTATTAGAGTGAGTGCGGCATTGAAATTCAAAACGTCAGATATAAGGACGGGTATAAAGGCTTATGGCAGTCGTAACAAATTGAGTCATTCTGTGGGTGTGAGGCACCGACGTACCATATCATAGACCTCACCATCATTATTTATTATTTCTAGAGTATTCGTGTTTTATCTATTTTTACCAATATTTAAGGGGCCCCTACATTTTTTTTTATAAAATAAGGGGGCAAACGAGCAAACGGGTCACCAGATGGAAAGCAACTACCGTCGCGCATGGACACTCGCAACATCAGAAGAGCTGCAGATGCGTTGCCGGCCTTTTAAGAGGGAATACGCTCTTTTCTTGAAGGTTTGCAGGTCGTATAGGTCGGGAAATACTGCTGGTGACAGTTCGTTCCAGAGTTTAAGTCTACATAAGTGAAGGCAGATCGAATCCAATCACAACAATAAAGCTGCTAATATAGCAATGTACTAGATATTATAACATAGTATTCACTAGCTAATTTTATTGATTTAATTTGACAGGGTAAAACCAGCTCGGAAATTTATCTCATTTTATGCCACTGTTCATCCATACTGATAATAAAATGCGAAAGTGTGTCTGCAATCTGCATGTATGTGCTTCAAAACGTAGGACAAAATATTCAGAGAACCTATATAGCACATTAAGGCCGCTTTATACGTTGGCCATGACAAATTACCGTTATTGTGAAGGTATCTGTATATAGCATAGTGTATTATAATCCAGAAAAATCATTGGCAATCATAGACGATTATCCATATTAATATTAAAAACTTCACGCTTAAACCGCTGAACCGATTTTGATAAGATTTGGTATGCGGATACTTTGAGTCCCAGAAAAGGACAAAGGATAGCTTTTATCTCTGAAAAATGTACGGTTCCCGCACAATAAACGGATTTCAGCGCAATCGAGTTGCGTAGAGTAATTTATGTTTTGAAATCAATGTATTGTAAACTAGATGAGTTTTCAATACTTTGATTTCAAAACATAAACCACTTTTACAGAAAATACCAAGTAAAAATCTTAGTAATAGTATGTGATGTATCTATGATTGTACGTCAATGGCATGATAGCCGTCTCGTTACGTAGCCCATATGTAGATTATAATATGCATCATACATAACCGTAAGACGCCTTTTTATTTTCACAATGTTTTTGTTAAAGATTTATTGTTATGTGTTGGCCATTTCATGCAAACGTCTTTTGGCGGACAGTTTTTTTGACTTTAATACTAGTAATAATAAAACCGGCCAAGTGCGAGTTGGACTCGCCCATGAAGGGTTCCGCAGCAGCAATAAAGTTTATTTTTATGAAATTGAAAGGTTTTGATTTACTTTTATATTTCAGTTGATTTAATGAAAATTAATTTAAGGTTTACCATTTATGACGTATAAAAAAAACTACTTGTTAGATTTCGTTCAAACCAATTTTCGCCCCTACTTTAGAAGTTAGAGGGGGGGGGGGGGGGACACATATTTTACCACTTTGGGAGAGTCTCTCTCGCAAACTATTCAGGTTAGAAAAAAATGATAGTTGAAACCTCAATATGATTTTTAAAGACCTGTCCATAGATACCCCATACGCATAGGTTAGATGAAAAAAAATTTTTTTTGTTTCAGTTGTACCTATGAGGATCCCTAAAATTTTTAATGATTTTTCCATTTTTGTATCAACATCTTAATGCGGTTCACAGACTACATCTTCTTACCAAGTTTCAATAGTATAGCTCTTATAGTTTCGGAGAAAAGTGGCTGTGACATATGGACGGACAGACAGACAGACAGACAGACATGACGAATCTTTAAGGGTTCCGTTTTTTGAAATTTGGTTACGGAACCCTAAAAATGTTTGCCATATCTGGCAGGCTCTTCTACTATAAATGCAGGTTTTGTTTGTATCTGTCAACATAATTATTTATTAATAATTTTTTTGTACACTAAGAGCCAGTTCACACGGCGCGCTGCGTTGCGTTGCGTGGTCGCAAATATTTTGACGCATAGCCGGCCACACTGGCCGGCCGACAACACCCCCTCCCGCTTCGTCTCGTGTGCGTTGCGACGACCCAGCGCGTCGTGTGAACACCTTGGTTATTTGTATGTAAAACAACGCAACGGCAACGCTGCGTTGACGCAACGCGCCGTGGCCCTAATTGGAAAACGTGGTAGAAGTAGATGAATTAACTTTTCTCTCACGTCAGATTTAAAAAAGAGTGTTAAATTTATATATTTTAAACTTTTAATTTTAAATCCCGTGAAAGGATCATTTTATATTCCGCAAAAATGTACAGTTTCCAAGCCATATAGTACAATGTAAGTACATACCTAGTTAAAAATGAAATAAAAAACCAAAATATTATTGTAGATTAATAATTTTAAGCAATAAATCAAAATAAAAACAGCGGTTTGTAAAATGGGAGCGAAAATGATTGGCAATAGATATCGAGTGATAATTCGTATCGTTGTGTTAACTCGACTGTGAACACGATAAAACCTGTCGCCCGTGTCCGCCCGCCTGGGATAAGATGCTTTTTCATTTATATATCGGAAAGATTTTCATTTATTTCGATACAGAAAAAAATCTATACTAATATTATAAAGCGGAAGAGTTTGTTTGTTTGTTTGAATGCGCTAATCTCAGAAACTACTGGTCCAATTTGAAAAATTATTTCAGTGTTAGATAGTCCATTTATCGCGGAAGACTATATTTTATCACGCTGAGACTAATAGGAGCTAAGAAATAGAGGAAAATGTGGAAAAATCGGTGGAAATTATTTGAAAGGGCTTATCAGGAACACGAACTACTGCAGCAATTTTTATGTTATTTGGCACAGATAAGAAGTAGACCACGTAAAGGATCATAGGCTATTTTTTGTGGACTAATTTGTCTGTAAAATATCTCATTTATGCGGGCGAAGTCGCGCGGAACGTGTAGTTAACGAAAAGTTGCTTTGTTTTAATCGTATCTAACGGATTCAACATTTTCTATTACAGCTGTTATGTTTTAATCTGTTTCTTTGACTGCAATAAAACATGTGTTTTTAATTCCATACAATACACTAGTGACTAGATGAAAATGTTGTGCATTTCCATTTTTTCAGGGAAAGGCATATTATGTAAAAATTGATAGAATTTTCAGAGGTAAATGATATTGTTTTAACCCCCACTTACATACTCTATTACAGGAAACCAATATGAAAGATTTAGAGCACTCTAAGAAAATTGGCTGATGATTCCAGGAACTCTGAAAGACATATGGACCAATCACATTTCCCAGAATGCTGCTGTGTGTCCGTCTGTCGGTTTATCTGTCTGTCACCTATTCACGCTTAAGCCGATGAACCAATTTTGATGAAATTTAGAATGCAGATACTTAGTCCCGGTAGAGGATATAGGTTAGTATTTATTATTGGAGAAAAATGAACGGTTCCCGCGCGATAAATGATTTTTTTCGTAACGGAGTTGCGAGCATCATTTAGTTCTATACACTGTATAAACTGTGAATAATTTATTCAAAGAAAAAGTAAAAAGCGTTTGCCAAACGACGTAAAAAGGTTGCAAGACGCTGACAATAGCGTGCAAAAACTTCGCGCACAAAGGGCATTTTGTTCCCTTTCGTAATAAAGAACCCAAGTTTATCTAAAACAGAGGACATTTTCCCTACATTAAGTCTATTCAGTTTTAATAAAACCACCTCGTAAGTTGGACAGAACTTTTATGTAACCTGCGAACGGTTGCTAATAAGATAAAACTAGTATAATATTTTTATTTCAATCTCATTGCTTAGAAATTTAACTTACACGTATTTCACATTATACACAGTTTTAGTTAATTTTAACCTTTGCGAGTGTCCATGGGCGACGGTAGTCGCTTTCCATCAGGTGACCCGTCTACTTGTTTGCCCACTTATCTTATAAAAAAAGACACGTCATATAAACATACGAAAACTTCTTAGAGGTGAAAACTTGTAATTGGCTTTTTGATTCACACATAAAATTGCTACCGATATTACTTAGCTGTAAGCTACATTTAAGTTTTCCATGTTACATAAATAAATAAATAAAAATCTTTGCCATATACCCTACCCGTTTAAGTAGTGGTATTATCAAAATTCAAGATGCGTGTAATATCGCTAGGGGAACCTCGCCATAAAGTAAGAAAAAGTATGAGTACAATTTGCCGCCCTAGTAATAACACCCTTATGCGACCCTTCCCCATACAAAAGGGACTATTAGTCTAAATTTCGCACGTGTGCTGCTTAGTCACTGGCAAGAATATAGTTTTTGGAAATAATGTGGCTAGTTTTGTTTAAAAAAAAAAATGCCATTATATATACAAGAACGGGTAATTATGGCTTAGCGGCGTAAAACCTTGCATGATAATTTATGGCTAATTGTTTTTTAATAATTATGAAAATGGTTTATAGAGATTGATTCATAGGTAAAGTGGACCTATATTATTTAGTCCGGTTATGACAAGTCAATATCCGTGATTCGTGAACTGCAGGCTGGGCTTGACATAACCCAACCAAATTACCTATGGTCTAAGATCCGAACTTAGATCGACCTTCACTGAGCTGATAATACTATATTTTATATAATAGAATATTAGAAAATAGATCAATATTAGGTTGCCTAAAACACCCGACTATTTGTTTTTTATATTCACAAAAAAAACCTGTATTATTTATTGTGTGTTGTGTTGCTGGTAAGGAATCATTTCTAGAAAGAAATCGTATATGCCAAACTTAAGGAAAGTGTTGTGTTTTAGTTTCTAAAATACAACACATTTCTCAAGTTCTAAAATTTTGAATATTGTTTCTAATGAAAAGATATTTTTAGAAACATTTTTTTTTCCTCAAGTTTGCCATATTATACTTTCTAGAAATTAATCCCTGTCAGCGTGGCAATACTATAAATTGATGCAATAACATAGAGTGTTTATAATCTTTTTTTTTAATAATTTAAAAAATAGTCTGTCCAGTATTTCTTAGGAAACCTAGTCTTGATCTATTTTCTAATATACTAAATTTGTTACAAAATGTATTTTATTCCATTTTCAGCTCGGTTAAGGTCGATTTAAGGATCTGCGTCTACTAAGTCTGCCTATAAATAAATTTCTTTGATCTATGGAATTAAAGTAACAATGTTTTATATACCCTTTGAAGAAGTTAATGCTTGATACATATTATTCATTTGAACAATATTCTCCGAGGAGTATAATTTATTCGGAAATTCGGAAACAATTTTCGGAAATACTGCAAAAACTGACAAACAAAATGATATGGAGCATCCCAATTTGTTAATGGCGGCCAAAAGTTTTCAACAAAGACAATAAATGCGATCAATGTACAGACAATATCGTTTAATATATTGTTCGTAATGGAGGCACTTCACATGGCTATTTGTATTTGCTATTGGCTATTTGTTGTATTTGGCAAAATTATTGACGAATACACAAACAAGCAAATATAGGCAAATACGGCCCTCCACACATGGACGTCAAATACCAAACTTTTACTTGATTTTCTTTACTTGCCTATTTGACTCCTTTGATGTGCGTCAAAAACCGACAAGGTACGGATACGTGTATTTGGTATTGGTCATAATTGTCAAATAGGCAAATAAGGCCAATATTTGTCAAACATACCCTCTACACATGGTGATTGTTTGGCGAATACATCAAATACGCAAATTACAAATTACAAATAGCCATGTGAAGTGCCTACATAATATATTTTTCTTTGAATATCACTTTTATATATTATGTTAATGTAAGTTACGATAACAGAAATGTTCCAAGATGAAACTGTTATAAGCATTGTTCCAGAAATAATTGCTATTAATTCATGCGATAACATCAAATAAGTATTAACAAAGATGTTTTGTCCAAAAGTCTGTATATCATGTACCATCAGAGAAATCGATTCGTTAGACTTACGTGATTTGGTCTGCTATGGATCATGAATTGTCATATCGGTTACGCTTGATATAAATTTCTCTGACATGAGTCCTGAGTATAATGCACTGTAATGAATTCCTCTAATATCAGTCCTGACGACATAAGGTGCATCCAGATTACTACATCACAAGAACTGTATCCATGCCCCTATAATTTCTGAAATAAATATATAATAAATTCATAGGAGAATGTGTCTAGCTGTTATAGTCTCGTGTTTATCAATTGGACGATCGAATAGAGGTCGTGGGTTCGATTCCTAGGTAAGGGACCTATCAGATAGCGGTCACGCGGTCAAGCGTTCAAGCACACGGAAAACGCATTATTTGTGTTGTAAGTAAATTACGTTACATAGATAAAATCACACAGGGGGGTTCTGACCGCGTCAGATTGCTCCTGAGTCCTGTGTGACTGAACACTCGAACATAGAATGCGAACGCAGAACGCTTGAACGCGTTACCGCTTTATCTGATAGGTCCCTTAATTATGTTCTCAAGGTGTTTCAGAACATTGCAGACTGATCACCTGATTGTCTAATAAGGAAGACGATTCATACGTCGGATGGGCAAATAAAAGTCGGTCCTGCGCCTGATCTTCACTTATCGTTTTGGTCATCCGTCTCACTGAGTTATGAGCGTAAAGGAAAAGAGAGTTCTCTTGTGTAGGTACTGCTCACACTAGGGCAGTACAGAATGAATGCGTAGCTAGGTGTGACACAGAGTTTAATGATTAGTCTACACAACTAATACTTATAGAGGAAAGATTTGTCTTTTTGTGTATATGTTTTTGGTGAATAAACTCAAAAACTACTGTACCGATTTCAAGAATTCTTACATCATTGGAAAGCTACATTCACCCTGAGTATAATAAGCTTTATTTATTTTCCGTGAAATTCTTATTTACGCGGGCGGAGCAGCGCAGAACGTCTAGTTAACCATAAAGATAAATATTTTAAAACTACATACATTTTATGTCAATCTCTTGATTAAATTAAAGTTAAATAATTGAATGCCTGTTACCTGTAAGACATGTCATCTGTCATGTCAGTAATATTATGACAATATCTTCCAATTTCCATTCAGACATAATTCGTAGGATCGTAGATTGTTCAATAAGCACGTGCCCAGTTAACATCTAGTTCGGAATTAATTCGCTTCGGAATTACCTTCAGCGGTAATTCGAAGCTTACTATTACGTAAACGTATTGGGTCCTTGGATAAAGGGCACTTAGATAAGGCACTTAGGACACTTAGGCGTGCTTAGGCCGTGTTTTCACCTGCAAGACAAGTGTCGCGAGAAGTGTCTGACAGTCTGACAGCAGCCTGCAAGTGTAAACCCCGTAGCAAGTGCTGTCGTGACAATATTTTGTCAAGCACTTCCTGCGATTAGTTGCGACAGCATGTCTAAATATGTCTGCGAGGACTCGCGACAGATCTCGCTGCGGGTCACCGCAGATATACGGTCTAGTTTCGTATAGCATTTATCCGCGAGCTTCTCGCATGACATTTATTGCAGCAATCAATTGCAGGAATTAGTATGAAATGTAAACAATATTGCAAGAAACTCACGCAAGACTTCCGCGAGTTTGCTTGCAGGTGGAAACACGGCCTTAGTAATTTAACTTCGTTAATTTTGCTCTCAAAAATATTAAAAATGTATTGTTTTTGACATGCCATTTGTGATGACAAATCATAGTCTGAAGGTTCAAACAACAAAAGTATGCCAATCAAATTTTGAATGTTAATAATTATATTAAATTGGCATCATATCTATAACTTTAACTTGAGCTGGAAAATATTTTAATATTTCAGTTTAAACCTCAGTGCTCGGGCTGAGATAGACTGATGACATAGAGCGCTTAAAAACTTTAATCTCTTCGGATATATAAGCTTGGAATCCAATTTTACGAATTGCGACTTTATAACATCAAAATTTATTATAAGCCACCTTTAATACTGGTATCTAGCTAGCATTCGGACTCCAAAACTAGAACAACTCTAACACATCGCATTTCGAATTAGCCCAACAGTAATTGAAAAATGTGAATTTGCGGCGCGTGGCGGAAGAATTTGTAAGCGGCTAAGTAGGCTTCACGGGTTAGAGGTAATGGGGCGACTGAGAAGCCCTACATCACGCCCTAAAAGCCCCCTGACCGGTTACAAACAGGGTTTTAATTTAAAGAGTTAAAAAGTTACATTCAAGATATTATCGTATCATGTTTGTTTTCCCTTATGCATTATGTTTTTATAAAGGTTTAAAGATTTGGGGTGTTACTACAAAAGATTTAAACACCTGTTGAACAGTTGATTAGAGAAAATTTCAGTACAAAATGGTCTCAAAACAACTGTTCAATAGATGTTTAAATCTTTTTCGGTAAGAGCGTTGCTTTTTAGTGATCCTAAACATGACGATGGAATTTGCAAAAAAAATTGTTTCCTAAATTATTATGATTCGTTTTTTCTGTGTAAACTGATAACGTTCAAGCTTTGAACATCTTAGATATAACAAAATATATTCTCAGCATAAGGATATCGGAGACCCTTGATCAATCTCGGATATATGGTTTAATTCAGAGCCTACTATCATTTTGCATAGTTCAAGGAGAGGTTCCTAGAACTGCGGTACTGGAGGCTGCTGGGAAATTGAATAAGGCACACGGCCCGTTCAAACACAATTTACGTGCGTCCCTTTACAAACACAGTTAAACCTGGTGTATTGCATAACAATAGATATTAGTCGCTAATGCTAATGTATGTATGTAACGGAATCTTTGAGCACGATTTTTAAGTATTTCCAGTAGTCTAATTAATTAGAAACTTTGCATACGTAGGGACAATGACAATGTAATTTAACATGAACTTCGTATCACTTAACTCCAAAATTTTCTGACCGTACAAACCTTCCTTGGAATTCCACGAATATTTCAAGACTAGGCAAATTTTCTCGAGTTTTAGGGTCTGTTTCGCCTCTTCCTGATAAGTGCCGGATAGGCTATCCACCACTTAACTTGACTATCAGTCAAGTTAAGTGGTGGATAGCCAATGCGGAAAATCTGTCAAAAAAGTTGTGGATAGCCTATCCGGCACTTTATCATGAAGTGGTAAAACAGGCCCTCAGACTAACAAAATTAAAATTAATTTTATTTTAAACATAGATTATAAACTCCAAGCTGCAAAAACCTTAAAATGTGTGTTTAATTAACTCGAACAGAAGTCATTTTTAACGGGATAAGCCGTCCCACCTTAAACTAACGATAACTCAAGCCAATTAAGGCAGCCGAGAAGTCAAATAATGATTTCAAATTTCAATTAAAATGTCCCAAAGGGAGTGAAATATTTACAGGCGTAACTTCACTTTGACTAGCCCCGTGTTTGTGTTGTGTCAGGCAATTCGTCGGCAAAGCCATAGTTGCTTCAATATTTACTAAAATTGCCCGTAAAGCCTGCAAGATATCGAATATTTCGGCTTAAACTACGAAAATATTACTTAGACTTCGCTAGCTGGTTAAAACATAGTCGAGTCTATCTGAACTCACGTGAATAATCCATACAAAACAAAATCTATACTAATATTATAAATGCGAAAGTGTGTCTGTCTGCTACCACTTCACACCCAAACTGCTGAACAAATTTTCTGATTTTTGGCATAGAAATACTTTGAGTGCCGGGAAAGAACATAGGATACTTGTATCCTGAAAAAATTTACGATTCCTGCGCGATAAACGAATTTAGAATAATATTTTATTAATGGGTAAGTGAGTATATATTTCGTCTGTCATGCTAAAACCACTGAACCAATTAGGTATAAAGATACTTTAAGTCCCGGATATTTTACTTTAGCAACCGTTCATTTTCGCGAAATAAAAATCAGTGTTACCTCAATAACTACCATGTGTCTTTTAAATAGCATTATTTTCATTGAAGTTTAATAATGTTATTTTGCTAAAACAAACGGTACCGAGCGATAAACAATTTCTTCGCAAACGATCGCCTCCAGCATCTGGTTAAATATAAAATCTAAAGTGAAATTAGGATTTACTTCCTATTCCGAGAATTTAGGTCAAAGTTATTAAATTAAAGTTCTGACGCGCGCCATATGCAGGTGACGTTTGGAAAAGCTGGAAAATATTCAATCCAGTGAAATATAGCAAAATACTATGATATATAGTGAAAGGTGATGAAATATGGACGGGTGGGGACATTGATTCTTGTTTTTCTATTTGTATCTAGAAAACTAATATAGGTTACTAGGTTTGTTGCAATATTTGATTGTGTGCGGACGTGTGCTCTGCGTGTGCGTCAGTTAATGTTTTTTCTACTAATTATAATATGCATTCGGATGTCCGAAAATGAATTCGGAAATCGAATACGAAAAAGGTGTGTGCTTTTTACCCACCACACATTCCCAACACTGTATCTCCTGTGTCGCCAAGATCGACAGCGGTATCCAACCACGAAAACCCTTTGATGCGATCTCAGGGAGCCCGAGGGACATGCTAAAACTGTTTTGGGACCGGCAACGAATTTAACCAGAATAAGGTAAGAGGAGTAGGAAGTATACAGTTCAAAGGTGTGTGCTGCGAGCCTGACAGTATCTTAATTCTTAACCCATCAATCCCCAAGCAGCACCCAGCTGTCGCATAACAATTAAAAATCTATTGTGTCTGCGATTCCTACGATCGAGTTATTGAAATGAGATTTCCGACTATAAACGACAGTACATGTAACTGTTCATGAAGTACGCTATATTTGGTACATTGAATTTTTGTTGTCAAAGCATTTAATTACTTGGCAAAAGTTTTAATTAATTCTTATTGAAAGTAAATAATATCAAAATATTAATTTAAATAACATACAAACTGATTACTATTTTTTCCACGTATTTATAATTCGTATCTGGATGCATTTGTTTGCAATTAAAAATAATTTTGTTTTTTGTATATACATATTTGTATCAGTAGTAGATGTAACATGAAACATATCGGAAAATAGAATTGTATCAGCAAACATAGATTTGACGATGTATTGTTATACCGTATGGAAACGCGAGGAAAAATATTCTCACAATACATTTGATGAAACAAAAATACTGAATATTTATTCAATTTCAATGTAGTGTTAACTTTATTATTAAGGACACTAAAATATTTGAAAAACTTGTAATTTGAGCAGGTTTGATACCGTGGTTTCATATAAAACTGGAACTGGGAAATAACATTATCGGAGGCCAAAGATAAACAAAGAAATTGCAAACGTGTTGCGGTAATAATAGAAAACGTGAGTGGAAGAATCGAACAAGTAATATTTCGTAACATACGGACAATACCTCATTTTCTCCCTAATTATTTTAATAAAACTTGTAACCTATCTACTTCATATCCTAGCTAATATATCTGGCTACACATGTACTTCATATTTTTCTATTTCAAATAAATTTTCCGGCCCTAATGCATTCATTTGAGCAAAAAAACGGGAAGTTTTTTCATGTTACTTACCTTAATCTTCCACTCACGAATTATATTTAACGCGCCCGAGAGTCCCAAAAAAAACCAATTTTCAAAATTACTTTATTGAAAAAAATCAAAAATTACAAATTAAAATCAAACATTAAAATTACGTTAAGTACAAATGGACTTGCTCGAGGTTAGAGGCTAAGTGAGGTGGAATCCACAGCGGCGATCCAATTTCGAAGTCAACGCGAAGTCAGCAGAATGTTTCCCTGAATGTTACCGATGAGTATGTTATACGCAGAGGCGACCATAAAATATACCAAAGATTATGTAATGGTATAGAGGCGTTATTAACTTGTAGATTTTACTATCTTGAATCTTCTAAGTGTAAGTATCTTCGGATGATAGGCTTGGTAGTATATAACACCCCCCCCCCCCCCTTAGTTCAAGGACTATTTTTGAACGACAGGAAAAAATGTCATTGGCAGCTTTCCAGAGTCTTGGCTTGGTCCAGGTTCAGCATAAGTTGGTTCTTGGCGAGGCTTCTTGCTTGGTTGGCTTCTTTCTTTATTCTTCTTTCTTCTGTTCAGGATGAATCTTCTGCCCAAAATTATAAGAGAAAGTGCAATAGCACTGAATAATATAGTATAGAAAGGAATAGTTGTATTATAGAACATTGGAATTTGTTCTAATTGAATTGGTTCTTGATGTTGAATCTTGTCTTGAATTTCATGAAGTTTCTTCAGGCTGATTGAATTACTTTTAATAGAGAAGGATAAGGTAGGCTCTTTTACATGAGCCGAAATTTGAGTAATTTTTATGGGCTGTCCTTTGATGTGATCGTTGGAGTTGACGATGGTGAAGTCTTCTGTGTGCAGCTTGCAGGTAGGTGGTATTGTAGCGAGGTAGCTTCCATTGAGATTAATGATTTCTTCTCTTTCGCAGGATAACCGGGCTTCAGTTGGAGACGGGAACACGACGACGTAGTGGCGGTCATCAAGTTTTTCCATTGCGGGTTTCATCAGGTTTACGGTAGTCATTTCGCAGGACTTTTCTTCATGGAGATTTCCTTCAACGATGTTGCTGATACAGTCCGGCTGGGGTTTCAGCATGTGGTGGAGCTCGTCTTCACATAAGTACCTCATGCCTGACTTCGGGCATTCTGCCTCTATGTACACGTGCATATTACCAGTGATTGCAAGGAAAGGAGAAGGAGGGATTATAGCTTGCCTATTTTTATTAGGAACAATCGCTAATTTATAAAAGTTATATTCAAGTGGTGAAACTATAGGGAATTTGAAAGCAAAAACTAACTGATCTCCATTAAAATAAGATGCTGGCTTAATTATATTGTAATAGTCTCTAATTTCTAAATCTAATATTTCTTCTTTATTATAAAATGTCTTTAGCTTACTTAACATATTTTTCATTACACCTATACCTATCATAGAATGATGAGTGCGCGAAGCACTGCAAAATGCTAGCGCATTCTCTAACCTACTTATTTCGCTTACTAAACTGTCTGCATTATTACTGCTTATTGCTAATGCTTGTGCGAATTTCGCAAATTTAACTATATCCGGTGAAGGAAATGAGTCAGGGTTTAGTATCATAAATAATGTTTTATTAATTTTATTTTGACTTTCTATAATTTCAACAATAATTTTATTTTGTTCATCCATCCAATCTTTGCTAAGACTGATGTGATGATTCTGCTCAATAACTATTTTATCTTGATTTTTCTTAAGTACTGAAAGAGCTTGATCATACTTTACTGCATCCGAATAATCTAAATTTCCAGTTATACTCTTTATTACTGACCCAAGACTATCTATTAAGCCTCTCTTAAACCTTAAGGGTTCTAGAGTTTTTAATTGTTGCAAAGCAAAATCAAGTTTAGCACTTAAATAATCTATTTGCGATTCATAGACAGCATAAGTAAGGCTATCTAACTTATTTCTAATTTCACTTAACTGAGACTGCACTAAACTAATGTTAGAATCTATCTCCCTTAATTCTATAAACTGTAAAAATGTATGATAATGATGGGTTAGTCGCATGGGACCTAATTTAAAGGGTAAAATTCCAGGGCTTTCTCCAAGATCTTCAAGTTTTATCTCAAGAGCTAGTGTCGTTGTGAGAAGCATCATGATCAGCATCCTGCAACAATTTAGCGGTCTTAGGGATTCGTTTTAGCCTATTTTTAGCTATAGGAGCTTTCTTTTTAGATGTATAGATATGAATAGGTAAGTTTGCTAAAACAGTGTCCTGGGTATATCGAGGTGCGAGTTCAGATCTAGAAGCTGAGGGGTTACTGACAAAAATCTGCTGGTTAGGTTCATAATCTACTTCAGTTTCTCTAGTTTCATTACGTTTCTCAATGATAATTGTATAGATATCCTGGAATGAGTATCGAACGGTTTGGTAACTATTGCACGTTTCTTTACATCACTAACAATATTTAAAACTAACTGGCGATGAAATTTATTTAAAGGATCAAAGGATATAGGTATTTCAAGGATTGGGTTTTCATTAGAGGTATGGGCGGTCATGGTACTTTCGGAGTCGTCAGCTACAGATACTTTGGATGTATTGCCTACTATTGAACTTATCTCTTCGTTAAAGATTTCCACACGAGATAGAGCGTCGGCGTTTGTGTTCTTTTTGCCGGGCTTATATTGGGTAGTAAAATCAAACTCGCTTAATTTTAATCTCCATCTCGTTAATCTAGAATTTGGTTCCTTCAGACTCATAACCCATTGTAATGGTTTATGGTCCGTTAGAATTTTAAATTTACGGCCAAAAAGATAAGGACGAAAATATTTAGTTGCCCATACTATGGCTAACAATTCTTTTTCAATTGTGCTATAATTTACTTCGCTATCATTCAGAGTACGAGAAGCGTACGCTATTGGTTTGTCGGATCCTATGGGTCCTTGTGAAAGTACTGCACCTATTGCGAAATTAGAAGCGTCAGTTGTCAGTAAAAAGTCCTTGTCAAAGTCGGGGTATATTAAAATAGGATCATTAGTTAAAAGTGTCTTACATCGTTCGAAACTGTTAACGTAATCTGAGTCTAAAGTGATTTTCTTTCCTTTTTTTAAACATTGAGTTAATGGTTTTGTGATCTTAGCAAAATCAGGAATGAATTTTCGGTAGCAGCCTACTAAACCCAGGAATGATTTTATTTCTTTAGGTGTTTTAGGAATAGGGAATTTTTGAATTGCTGAAATTTTGTCGGGATTAGGTTTTATTCCTTCTTCAGTTATTACATGTCCTAGATATGCTGTCTCGTGTTTTAAAAATTCTGATTTGTCAAGCTGAATTTTAAAGTTAGATTCACGTAATCTTTGGAAAACCTTTTCTAAATTTCTTATATGTTCCTGTAATGAAGTTGAAAAGACAATTATATCGTCGAGATAAACTAAGCAAATTACATTTTGAAGTCCTTTAAGAATATTATCCATAACTCTTTGGAACGTGGAGGGACTATTTTTTAAGCCCATTGGCATTCTAAGAAATTCATATTTGCCGTTTTCTACACTGAAAGCGGTTTTATGTATATCCTCTTCTGACATTTCCACCTGATAGAAACCTGATGCTAGATCTAAGGTTGTGAAATATTGACATTTCCCTAATTTGTCAAGAATATCATTGATGTTAGGTATGGGATACTTGTCGTCTATTGTTTTTTCGTTAACCTTGCGAAAATCAATGACTAATCTCCACTTCTGCTTCCCCGAGGCGTCCATTTTTTTAGGGACAATCCAGATCGGAGAGCTCCAGGCAGATTCCGATGGTCTAATTATGCCCTGACTTAGCATTTTTGAAATTTGGTCTTTTACCTCATCACGCAAGATATATGGATAACGGTAGCTTTTCGTATGTACGGGGACCTCATCATATGTACGGATTTTATGTTTAATTTTGTTCGTAAAAGACAAAGATTCTCCTTCAATATAAAAAACATCTGCATATTTACTACAAAGTGCTGTTAAATTGGCTTTTTCTTCTTCATTTAAATGATCTGTTCGCAAACGTGAAATAACGTCACTGGCACGGTTTGAGAATTCTTGTGAAAATTCGGAATTAAAAATAGTTGCTTCTGTCGGATGATCTAATGAAAAGATTATGTCATTTTTAGTATGATTGGTTACCTGGACTATGGCTCTATTGTTTTTTACTGTAGTTAAACATTCACTTATAATGCAATTGCAAATGATTTGTTCTGGCACTAAAACTTCACCATCCGCGGCGTTTATTGGTAATCTAAGAAGTAAAGAGGTTTCACTTGGAATAACTTTTTCATACAAATTTAAATTTCGGGAATTATATAACTTAATTGGGTTTATGGCATTTTTAGTAATTAATGTTGAATTTTTAAGATCTAATTTAGCTTCAAATTTAGTTAACAAATCCATCCCTATCAGACCTTCAAAATAATTATGAAATTTATATACATATAATTTAATATTACAGTTATCATTGAATTCTTCAAAACAGGGTAAGGTTATTGAATAATTGTTTCTACTGGTTGCATGGACGTTAGTGACTTCAAACGGATCAAAATTTAGTGGTATGTCTGGAAAATATTGTTCTACGGCCTGTGGACTAATAAAGGATTGATTTGCTCCAGTATCTATCAAAAATTTTAAATAGAACCCATTTCCGCGAGAAATGCGAATAAATGGCAATTGTCGTTGAGTTTGGAGATTCAATTCTATTTTAACTTTTTTATACTCTGAACTTTCTGAAAATTTTCATTTGTTGATGGTTTTGGTTCTGACTGGGGCTGTTCTACTAACTGCTCAACTATAGGGCTTTCACTATATTCATATTGGTTCATTACGGGATAGTCATTATAATAACCTTCATAATTGTAATAATCATCATAGTAATTATAGTAATCATCACAATTATAGTAATCAGGATTATCGTATTCTAAGCTTGCACATTCATTCATATTAACATCTCGGGGCTTAAAATAATTATAGGGTGGTGGATTGCCCTGCTTGGACCAATTCCATCCACTAGGACCTGGTTGCATCGGTCTCTCCTTCGTCACAAAATGAGAAACTCCACTCATAGGCTTAGGGCCTTGAGATGATGGTTGCGGTCTAGGTTGTACTTGAAAACCTTGATTATTATTTGGAAGTGGTGCGCTGAAAATTTGTTGAGTGCGCGTGGGGCATTCGAGGTTGATTAAAAGGCATTTTAAATTGATGCTGGGGTGAAAATGGTGGCTTATGCATAAATTGTGGTCTAGACGGACCTGGCATATTAAAATTATTAGGCCTGAAGGGCTGAAAATTATGATTAGGCATTTTAAAAGACTGATTATTATCACTAGGTTTTCTATCTGGTATATGTGAATTCCTATTCTGAATATACATAGTATTTACCTCCTCATGTACTAACTCTAAAGCTTTCTCAATTGTTTCGGGACGCATACATCTAATTCGAGAACCTAATGGATCTTTTAGTCCACGTAAAAATGCTTGAAGGGTTAATTTTTTATAAAGTTCACGTTTAGCATCGATAGTGGAAACAAGAGATTCATGCAGTGAAACATAAGTCATAACTGTACTAAATAAGTTCTGGCAACGTTCGTAAAATTCTTGCGGCGTGTTAGACCCTTGTGTTAATAAAGCTAAATCATTGTATAGTGCAGTTTCGTCTCTTTGATCTGCAAAATTATTTATTAAAGAATTACGAATGCTAGTCCAGTCGTTGGGGATACCGTTGGCATTAATTTGTCGCGCGGCAGCACCAACTACTTTGTTCAAAATTCCATTTAAAAGACCCGAATTAATTAATTGATCACCGGCCTGACCATACTTTGCAACTAACTGATCACAAATATTAATAAATCTTACTAAAACATGAGAATTCCCATCAAATTCAGGAACTAAACGGAGGGCTTTACAGATATCATCTAGGGTAGCCATTTAAGGTTCTTCAAATTGTCTTAAATTATCAACTAAAATATCCCTGTTAATCTCGCTAATTTCTGAATCGTCAAGTTGTCTTAATCTATCAATTAATTCTTCCCTACTACTCATTTAATTAAAATATTAACACAAATCTAAATTTAATAATTATTATCATAGAAAAATGATTTTAATTTCCTTCAATAATTTATTTTTTTTAAATTTTACTTATTTATTTAATCAAAAGAAAAAATTAATTCTTATAAATATTAATTCCTATGCGCCTATAAAATATTTCTACACTGTTCGTTAATTTTCAGAATCGAAAATTTTATAACACGTGCTGAAATAAAAATTCTAAAACTAACACAGAAAATAAAGGAGCAATCACTGAAATAAAGTGTACTCACATAGATCTCGGCATTTCTTGGGAGGTATCGAAGTTTGGATGCTCGGCCACGTTGTTCTTCCAATTTCCGGTTCGGCTGGAAACGCCTATCTCCTCCAGAATTTTCCCTAATTTTCTATCCTGGGGGACCCGGAAAATCCTACCGACTGCGCCAATTATATTTAACGCGCCCGAGAGTCCCAAAAAAAACCAATTTTCAAAATTACTTTATTGAAAAAAATCAAAAATTACAAATTAAAATCAAACATTAAAATTACGTTAAGTACAAATGGACTTGCTCGAGGTTAGAGGCTAAGTGAGGTGGAATCCACAGCGGCGATCCAATTTCGAAGTCAACGCGAAGTCAGCAGAATGTTTCCCTGAATGTTACCGATGAGTATGTTATACGCAGAGGCGACCATAAAATATACCAAAGATTATGTAATGGTATAGAGGCGTTATTAACTTGTAGATTTTACTATCTTGAATCTTCTAAGTGTAAGTATCTTCGGATGATAGGCTTGGTAGTATATAACACACGTCTTGTTATTTACCTACAGAAAGAAAACAACAAGATGCATATTCCGGTAGTGCAGGCAGATATGAAAACGAAACAGCGAGCAGGCATACATTATAATATAAATACGAAAGTGTGTCTATTTGTCTGTCCGACTGTCTGTCTGTCTGTTACCTCTTCACGCCCAAACCACTGAACCGATTTTGCTGAAATTTGGTATGGAGATACTTTGATTCCCGGGAAAGGACATAGGATACTTTTATCCCGGAAAAATGTACGGTTCCCGCATGTTATACGAATTTTGACGCAACGAGGTTGCGGGCGTCATCTATTATTTCATATGCCGCGCCAACAGTCTACACACCTGTCCAAAGGTGCTCCCTTACCAGGAGCATTCGCGTGTACTGTTAGATTAAAGATTCGACTTTGAGCATTATATAACCATACTACCTCACTGACTGACGAGCATTCGTGTGTAATGTAACATTCGACTTTCAGCATTCCATAGCTAGTTATTTACACATTGTATCATTACAAGGTGCGCATACTAATGCTAGGTTCTCCTCCCTCACTGATGTAATGCTCGACTCTGTAACGTTACATTACAAGCGAATGCTCCCGGTGAGGGAGCATCCTTTAGTTAGAAACTAACTGATTTGTACTACAAATAAAATAATATTATTGGCATATCTTTCCTCATGTCAATTCCACTACAAATATTACATACATTTTAGCGCTCCCAATTGAACTGCAATCGAAAATGGAAATTCCAGTTGGAGCAACGAATTAGCCAGGGGCGCCAAACCATCGGCGCTCGACGTGCGCTGTGGTTGGCACCTCTGATACTTTGTATCACTGTCCTGCTTACAAATGTATAGGTCTACCAGAATCTAATGGCAAATTTTGACAGCAGATTTTCAAAAAATATCCTTGATCATTGAATAAATTTATATATTTGCATGTTTCACACACATAATCAGAAGGAAAAAAAGGATCAAAATGTTTTATTCCAATTACCCCGGTATTGCTAGAGTCAATTTACTTTCACACTTTTTGCGATCGGCTGGCCGATTCTGTATCCTGCATTTGTGAGTTAATAACTGAGTTAGTAACGAAACGGAGGAGTGAGTAACGGAAAGTGCCACTTTTTGTATTCACTTGCATACAAAAGTGAGACTTTCCGTTGCTCACACCTCCGTTTCGTTACTAACTCAGTGATTAACTCACAAATGTACGATACAGAATCGGCACCTAGATTCTGGTAGACTTATAACATAGGTCCTTTTTATTAAAGTTTGAAAACTTAATCATAGTTCTTTAGTTTATGGAACTTAAATTAAATTAAGTGTTAGATGACGCCCGCAACTCCGTTGCGCCAAAATTCGTTTATCGCTCGGAAACCGTACATTTTCCCGAGATAAAAAGTACCCTATGTCCTTTCCCGGGACTCAAAGTATACCCATAAAAATTTTCAGCAAAATCGGTTCAGCGGTTTTGGCGTAAAGAGGTAACAAACAGACTGACAGACACACTTTCGCATTTATAGTGTTAGTATGGATTCAATATGCATGATAAAAAGCTTCTTAGATAATATATTTTGTTATTTTTCTACATTTTTCGACATTTCATATTTTATTGGTTTCAAATTATATTTTAACATTAAATATATTTCCTTCCTTTTCATCTTTATTGTAATATGATTAAACACGTAAAGCAAAGAACCATCAAATACATAATTCTTAGAGGCATCACTAATTATATAAAAATTTCACATAAAAAGAGAAGTTAATATTACGAACTTGTATTTTCCTAAGGAATATTGTGAATACGGAGCGAGATATATATAAGAATATATTTACAAGGAACTTGTAGGAAGGAAACTTTTCCTTGAGAGCATCAAAGGGAGGCTCTGAAGTAGAATGTGACATTTTCGAGGTAATTGGATTTAATTAATGAATGAGCTGCAAGCCGTCTCGCTGCACTCGGATAGCAAGGGAAATTACACCAAATTTCAATATATTCCAATACCTATGTCCACATTATGCAATTTCATATTCAATTTTCATCATCTTCTTTTTATTCAACTTTCGTTGGCATACTCAATAATTGAAAGCGTCAAAATCCACCCGCGTTGAAAGAAAAGTGTCATAGCGAGCGCTACGATTTCAACGCGCGTCACGGACACGCCTCATGCTCGCTGTTGACTGCGCTATAACGCATGCCCTTGATGAACAAAAAAAGGCCCAGTGTAGACGAAGCTAATGATAGAATTCAATATTTTTGAAGAAAAATGAAATGGGTAAAATGTACATTATATTTTTTTCTCTTTCTTTATAAACATTTCGATTATGGCAATATTATTATATAAAACCTACTTGCAAATGTATTGAAATATGGGTACACAATTTTTGAAAAGTATTGTAGAACATGTTTTTTGGCGAAGTTACTTTTTTTTTATTCGTACTTCGTAGGTTTTGCGTATAATAATATAATCCGTAGCAGTCGGCGTAGCGCTACGCTCCGTAGCACTCGTAGCGCGACGTCTGCACGACTGCTACGATGCACTACGCTGTGCTACGAGATTTTAAGAATAAGGGTCAATTCAGACCGCAACGCAACGAGACGAGGCGAGGCGCAGCGCGGCATAAATTTGTATGGATTTGACAGATTTCAATTGCGTCTTGCGAATATGTCAAATCCATATAAATTTACAAATGCATCTACGCGTCGCGTTGCGGTCTGAATCAACCCTTAGGCCGCTCTCACACTTTACGCATTCAAGCGTTTTGCGTTCGCATTCTACCGCCATATAGGGGCAATTCTGACGCGGTCAGAACACCCATATGTGAGAGTAATATATCTATAAAACGTAATACAACGCAAAGAACGCAAAACTGCCTGCTTGAACGCGTGACCGCGTGACCGCTCTCGGTCTGAAAAGTCCCTCAGTAAGAAGGCTTACGACAGTTTTAAAGTACAAAAATTGAGGACATGAGTGGATGAAGTGGGTAACTAACAATTTAAAAACCGTCATTTTTTGCATAAATGGAGGCTGAGAATTCTATGTACAGCTAGATAATATTATATTAATACCTCCCACACCAGTTTCGGTGACGGTGGCCGATTTTCATTGAAACCAGGCCAGTTACGCAGGAGTAATTTTATAGTGCCCAAGTGTGTGCGCAGTACACAAGAGCACTCTCTATTCCTTTTACTCTCATAATCCAGTGGGACGGAAGATCGACACGACTGGCGAGAGATCAGGCGCAGGACCGACTTTTTACATGCCCATTCGACGCATGGATCATCTTACTTGTCAGACAATCAGGTGATCAGCCCGCATTAATATTATATTAGTTACATGATGAAGCAGGTAAGTTACAAGGTTTTTTCAATTTATAAGGAAAAAAATGAATAATTGCTCTTAAGTTGTAAGATCTTACTTACCCACTCCATCTAGTCATGTCTTAAATTAAGATACTAGTATAGTGTATATTTTATACCGACGATGTGGACTTCTTATCAGTTACGAATATTTGAAGATTAAAATTAGCCAAATCGGTTCAAGAGTTGTGGCGAGACTAAAAATTTAAAATCATTCTTATTTTTAAAGATCTCTGTGCCAAGGACACCTACAGAAACTATTAAGTTTCTGTAGGTGTAGAAGGATAAACAGAATTTTTGTACGCATATCATTTTACTACGCTACAGGTTACTCGTAAGTATTGGATAAAAGACTAGCTAATTTAATTTGATAATTTATAAATTTAATGACATATTTACAGGAAGTGAAGAGTGTGAACAGGAGATACACGTGTGACACAATACAATATGGCGGCGTTCTAATTTCCGCCACGCGCCAAGTTTCCTTGTACGATTGTACTACTATAAAAACAAGATAACAATACTTATACTATTCTATTTTAGAGAATGCATGTTTGGTAAGATACTGTAGCGTTAATGATTTGATAGTTTTTATCTTGAAACATGTCGTTAGATTAGTTTTTACTGTAAGAGTGACACGTTGTATATGAAAATACAGTTAGGTTTTTAGCTTTTTAATAAATGCTATACAAAAATAGTACCCAAGTGCCTAAGGGTTGATGTCAGACCGCAACGCAGCGCGTAGACATGCATTTCTAAATTTGTACTGAATTGACAGATTGGCATGTCGCCTCGCGCAATTGAAATCTGTCAAATCCATGCAAATTTAGACCGCGCCGCGCCTCGCCTCGCCTCGTCGCGTTGCGGTCTGAATCAACCCTAAGACTTCGGTGTCTATCTGTCTCATGTCTGTCTGTCGCAAGGCTGTATCTGAAGAACCTTGATAGCTATAAAGTTAAGATTTTGCCGTTTTTTTGCTCGATATCGAAAAATGGTACAAAACCCTTCGCACTTGGCCGGTGTTTACTCGTGTATAAATATATACGATTGTCGTTCATACTTTATATTGTCTGTAATTAAGTATTGTGTTGGAAGTAGGTCATCAGGGCGCGACCTTCCTTATCTTTTCCTTGTTGATTATATATCTATTTATTATTACAGTTTGCTTGGAAAGCCTTTTAACCAACTTCCGAGAAAGGAGGAGGTTATAAAGTTTTAAAGGAGGTTCGATTAGATATGTTTTGAAAGTTTGTAGATCGGTTTTCCTGTTTTTTATTCCTTCTAAGTTCTAGATAAACCATTATTTTAAAAAAAAGTATGTGTGTCTGTTAGTTACAACCGCCGATTTAGATGTGTATTGGAGTTCTGTGAAAGGATTAAGATGAATTTACTTACAGTACAAAAGATATAATTTATATAGAAACAGAAAAAACGCGGTTTCCGCTCGATAAACGAATTGTAAATGTAAGAACGAAGTTACGCTCAAAATCTTATATATAAAATTCTCGTGTCACAATGTTAATCCACGAACTCCTCCGAAACGGCTTTACTGATTTTTACCAAATTTTATATGCATATTCAGTAGGTCTGAGAATCGGCTCTGGGTACTATATATATTGATAAGTGCATTTGTTGAATAAATAATTGTAAATTATTACAACCTGAGATTGACGGCGACCATTGTTTGTGCGACGAGATAGCGATCGACGTTGCCACGGCGACATACTTATTTAGTCACTTCAATAAAATAATATGGGCGAAATGGGCGAAATAAGTACTTTATATTATTATGGCAAAGCAACGTTTGCCGGGACAGCTATTAAAAGTATAAAATAAAGGAATATCTGTAAAAGTATAAAATAAAGGAATGTATGTATTAAAAGCAAAATCATAATTTTATTCTTAATAATAATAATCTGCAATTACGTTATGAACATTTTTATCAGAATTTTAAGTATTTAAATTAAAGTGGAATTAAGCCTCTTGAATAAGAGGCCTAATTATATTTACCGGCGATAATTAACAATTTTAAAACTTAATTTCACGAGAAATAAAGATTTAAAAATTCGTTTTAAAATTCACAGTGGCTTTTACAATAATTATTTTAGTCGCGCATATTTTATGTTTCCATTTAGTTTTATTTTTGTATAATTTAATAGAGATTTAAAACTTTATTTTAAATACAAAATATTAAATATAAAAAAGCTTGAGAGGTGTCAAGGGACACCCGAATGGAACGGAGATATTTTTGATATTCAAAAAATCTGTACATAATACATATATGTACTCAAAAAATTATTTAAAAAAAAAACGCCATCTATTGACGCCCAGGAATACTAACAACGCGTCGCTGTTTATGCTCAAAAAACGCCATCTAGTTGACGCACAGGAATACTATCAACGCCCTCTGCCCCTAACATACAGGTACTAATAAAAAAACGCCATCTATTGACGCCCAGGAATACTAACAACGCGTCGCTGTTTATTCTCAAAAAAACGCCATCTAGTTGACGCACAGGAATACTATCAACGCGCAACGCCCTCTGCTCCTAACATGCAGGTACTAATAAAAAAGTGTCTTTACAATTTTTTCGGTCTAGCCCCCTTTTGCAACGCGCGAAAAGGAACTCCGTTCCAATAAGTAAAAGGCGCAGTGAAAAACCCTCAAAATCTTTTACATTTTAGTAAATAATACCAGGTAACACTGCAGTGTTACTTATCCCTTTTATATTTTAAATTATGCCTATTACTCGCATAAATAATAGTTACATTTATCACAGTTTTTTTACATATTTATGACATACAGTCGCGTAGATTTGTTTAAAAAGTTGGCACTTTTCCATGACAGTGTTCGTGAGTGTACATAAATCGCGGCTGCACACTACACACTGGGAAATTCATGAAAATGTGTGCAGTTCAGAAGTATGGGACAAAAAAGAAAATATTTGCAGTCTCTCGCGAGTTCCAGACCTACAAAAATGTTTTGGCGCGTCGATGAGATTCTTAAAGGCCTGATAGACGTACGAACTTAAAGCACGCGGGTTTTAAGTTCGCGAACTTGCTCGGCTCGACGTCGGTGACACACGAGTCGCTCACACTGGATTACCATGTCCCCAGGCTCGCGGCTCGCGGCGCGCGGCTGCTCTTTGCTGACACACAGGCGATTAAGATCGTCGAGCCATAAGTCCGCGTACTTACTCGCACGTCTGTCGCCCCTTTTATTCCAAGGAGGAAGCGCGGTCATCGCGTATCACGATTAAATAACTACATTTTTTTGAACGGGCAATTGGCCCACCACACGTTCCCAATAATGCAACTCCTGTGTCGCCAGGATCCACAGAATCAGGGTTGCCCGGGGGACAAGCTAAATCTGTCTTGGGACCCGCAACGAAATTAATCAGGAGAATGGTAGGAGTAGAAGATAAATAACTATGCAACGTGATATTTTAGTGGTTGTTTTCCCGCAGCTAGTAGTAATACTATCGAATCATGCAAGTTAATTTTTTTAACAACTTTTGGCAACTTTATGCCAATAGGCGTGAGCGGCTATAACCCGGCCGAATTTTATTTATGATTTGAATAAAAAAACTTCAATCTTCAAATCTATGTACTACTAAGATATAATCATTTTACTGCGGGAAAACAACCATTAAAATTTCACGCAGTATATTGACTGCAAATTATTCCACTTAGGAATCTTTGCAATAAAAACTGTCTTCTTCTTTCTAGGAACTCAATGCCAAATTCTATCCAAATCGATTTCCGCTTTAACTGTGAAAGATTAACAGATAGACAAACATTATTTCACTTTCATCATATTAGCACAGTCTATGGAACTTTAGTATGAATTATTTTGTTAAGCTCCATTATATAAAAACACACCACCCAGCAAAAATAACCCATCGCAATAACAGAGATTATCGCTAAGCGATTTCATTAAACTTTTGTATGGATACAACCCAGATTCAGCTCATAGACGCCCCAAAAGTTGCAGACTCATGTGGAATAATGGGTTCATACATATAATTGAACAAACATAGCGTTTTCATACAAAGATTTTATACCAACGTTTTGTTATATGAAAAAATAATATAATGTTACTTCAAAATATTGTATTAGAGTTTTGAAAAATACTAAATGTTTTCTGTAATCTTGATACGCTAAAAATATTTTATCACATGGAAATCGTGCATTTTTCGAGATAAAACTATTACATGCACCTCCCATCCCGGGACTCAAAGTATGATCATACAAAACTTCATTGAAAGCGATTCAGCGGTTCAAGTGTGAAGGTGTAACAGACAGACCGATCGAAAGACAGATAACATTATACACTTTCGCATTCATAATGTTACTAGATGACGCCCGCGACTCCGTTGCACCAAAATTCGTTTATCACGCGGGAATCGTACATTTTTCCGTGATAAAAATTATCCTTTGTCCTTTCCCGGAAATCAAAGTTGGCATGGAGATATCCATGCCAAATTTCAGCAAAATCGGTTCAGCAGTTTGGTAGTGAAGTAGTGAACAGACAGACAGACAGACAGACAGACGGACGGACATCCTCTGCACGCTTTAACCGCTGAACCGATTTTAGGAAAATTTGGTATGAACAATCTTTGAATCTCAGAATAGGACTCAGAATATTTTTAATCTCAGGAAAAGCATGGTTTCCATGCAATAAACGAATTTTGGCGCAGCGGAGTTGCGGGCGTTAACTACTTATTATTAATTCTAATAAGAAAGGACATTTAAAGTGCCTTCTACTTCAAACTCAACTGACGATGATGTCTTGGGTAATTAATGACAAGTTGGGGTTGTCCTTTTAGTCCGGGGCTCAGGTGTGGGCCCGGCTCCGGGAAAAACGATGATTGATACGCGATTGATGTGGTCCTAATTGCAGGGACCAGTGTATTACAAGTTGCTGACAACTAAGACGCTTATGCTTCCGCAACTGCCAAACTGTAAAAATACTATTAAATAGGCATTGCTCATACAATATTACTATTATATTATGAAAATTGTATTTGGCGGGCGGTCACACTGAAATAAATTGTATACTATAAGAAATAAATTATTTAAAATCCGGCAAAATAAAAATCTTTTTGGAAAATCCGAATGAGAAAATAATATAAAGCATCCACTTTAATGAGTAGGGTAGGGGTAGTCCCCTACCCCACTTATTACTTTTGTTTGAGTAGAGAATGCATTTTCTTTGCAACACTTCAGAAATGTGCGATTGAAATCACTTAGCTGGTCTATAAGATTTTCAGTAAAGCATATATTTTGTAAATGTAATATCGGCCTTTGGTGGAAGGTCGTAAGCTTGTTCTGCACTTCTTGTTGAAGTAATAGCACAAGAGCCAGTGACAACCAGACTTTCGTAATTTCATAAAAGCTGAAAGTTGACTTGTTTATGACCCTTGTTTAAAAGTAGGAACGACCAGTAACTATAGAGTTTTTGGTCGCGGTTATTTTAGGAGGTATCTTTAGGCTTTAGTCTCAAAATCAACGGGTAGCAGGGCGGGAGCAACGGCGGCGTGGGAGCGGTGTATTCCGATATACAGTTTTATCAGGGCGAGCGAAGCGAGCCCTAGTATAACCCACAACCTTTACATTTTGTGGTATACTTTACGGAAAAATTATCACGCCTATTGATTTGTGCTTTAACATAGTAATTTTTATTTATATGTACCTATAAATAGCTAGTCAGTCAAGATGTGACGACGCGAGCCCTCACAAAACTCGGCTTTTAGGTAGCATATAGAATAAGAATAAGAAAAGTTTATTTTGCACATCACACAACTCAATATTTACAAAGGATGAAAGAACAAGGAAACAAAACAATTAATTTAACATTATATTGTGTGATGCCAAAACTGGACCCCAGCTCAGCATTAGCAGCGAGTTGCTGCACTGATTTTCTGTTGGGACCAAGGTGTGACATCACAATAATATAGTTTGGGCAATACAAACAGAAATAAGGAACTGGCCTCGAAGCCGCCACCGATCCCGCCCCTGCTGCCCGCAAAATTCGAGACTGAGGCCTTAGAACTGGATGACGAAAGTCTGGCTGTCGCTGGCTCTTGGGCTATTTAGTTAGTTGTTTAAAACAAAACAAGTTTGACATTTAAACCGAGACGTGCCCGGGGCTCTGCGGCGGCGATTACTGTCTCAGGGATTCGCTTACACGCACGTTTGATCTACAGCCCTCACCTTTTCAGAAAAAGTATAACGGTATGTTTATATAACAAGTTATAAGCCCGCACCTTTTCAGGGATTATAAAATAATTTTATTGTATTTTGTAACCCAGATAAGTCCATCCACGCATATTACGTAGCAGCGTAAGGTCAAATGTGACAATACGATATGTTAAAGATATTCATAAAAAGTCATATTGGAGTTCAAAATATCCAAATTATGCGGAGAGTGTAAAAACGCCCGTTCTAGACTTTGCTTTTCCTTTATAGGAGAAATATTCGCATATCCATTACAGGGCCATTAAATTAGCATACATTCGATTTTTTATAATTATTAAACTGGTACTTACTACTACATTTAGAAACTAAAATATATGTACGTAACATACTATACTGTCTACAAACTGTATCGTTAAAGTTTGTAGAAAGTATAAACTGTATCGTTACCGTTAAAGATCACATAATATTTTTATAGGCTTATTTCTACATTTATCTTTTTTCAATACTTTGTCCTCAAGTGGGCCCAAAGGAGATCTCCTCTAAAACCTTATAACTGTAAAATATGTTTCCACAACATTTTAAATTGTTACTACAAAATTCATTCCTCAAAGGATCGCTTACGTCTTGTGTATATATGCCAGTATACAGAGCGAAGCCACATCTTTTGTTGCGTTGCGTTGTCGTTACTATGTTAATGCTGTATCGTTTTAGGTACATAATAATATACTTTAATGGGTACTTTTTGATATGTTGCATCGCCAGATGCGTTGATACAACGGAGAAGTGATTATGTTATATAAGTGATTATAAGCCCTGATGTAGTCGCACAGTCAAGGGTGCAGTAATGATTCAGTGTAAATTTTTTTTAATCTGAATTCGCTTGATCCATTAATGCCCATGATGTTATTGCGTCATAGCAAAGCAAATACATACTTTGCGTTATTCCGTTGCAACGACGCAACGTAACAGAGCCATGCGGCAACACTCATACTAAACACTTCACGGGTTGACTCTATTTATTTATTTAGTTATCTATCGAGTCGTCACAGCGTTAACGCATCGCAGATGTGGAATGCTTTATTCCGTTGCGACTACGTAACGCAAATGTGTAAACGCAAATAAAACTTTTGTTCTGAATAGTCCAGCAGAAACTCCACGCTTGATTAGTTACTGACCGTGTCGTCGCAGCGTAAACACAATTGCGATATTCCATTGCGACGCCACTACACATTGGAGCATGTAGCGTCGTTGATACCGTTGATCCGTTGCAAAAACGGAATGTAACACGTTTTGCCGTTGCGAGTACGCAACGTAACGTAGCAGTGTGGCCTAACTCATACTGAGCAGTCCCTCAGGATGACTCCGCCTTTACATTCCGTTGCAAAAACGGAATGCAACGCGTTTTGTCGTTGCGAGTACGCAACGTAACGTAGCAGTGTGGCCTAACTCATACCGAGCAGTCCCGCAGGATGACTTCCCAAACACACGACCCACTTTTTGCTACCCCGTTAGAAGAAATTTAATGTTTGTAACAACCTTGACAGATGGGATCTCACAACTTTTTGTAATCATAATATTAGTTTTTCTTGGCTTATTTCAGTTGACCTGAAAAAAGAAAGCTAAATATTTAAGCTTGGTTAATACGTAGCGGTAATAATCTATTAATAGCAGTATTATAAATTATATAAACAAGACATACGAAGGTGTGAAATGGGCCGAAGGGTGCGTAACTTTTAGTTTAATTGGAAAACCCGGAAATGACTGCAGTAAACTTAATTGTTGTAGTATAGTAAACTGACTTAACTACAATACTATTATCTTCTAATAGTATTGTAGTTAGAGAAGATAATTGTGTAGACATAGGACACTATAAATTGTATTAAGAACATAAATGCCTCGAATAAAAATCAGGGACAAGTGCATTATTAATTAAAAAAAAACTAGAATACTATAAACGAGTTCAAGGCTTACTTATACAGGGTGCAATTAAACCTTGCTGCCAAATTTTTTCCAGGGCCTAGGTATCATTAGGAGAGTCCATTTCACCAAAAAAAAATTGGGTGTTATTTTCTTTTCAATGACATATTTTATCCCATTTTAAATCGTTGCAGAACGGTCACGCGCGGCCGACGCATTATGTCTGTCGCAGTCCACTGGTTAAAATAGACGTTCAATCAAACAGCTAGCCCTTTGACTGAACAACGCCATTCAATCACACGGCTATACGTCGTTAAGCCGACTTGTTGACTGCAACGTTCAACACTACAGCTAGACGACGCTTAGCCAAGTGGTTAAATGGAAAATTAACTAAGGTGACCAATCAGTTCATTATGTAATTTGAGAGAATAGGAAAACTTTTTGTAATATCTTGGGAGATTTACGTATATTTAGTTCTTTCTTTCCGAAAAATATTATCTTGAAACAATCACAAACACCGGCATAGTTGACGCCATTTTGTAAACAAAACCCACCTAGCGCCGCGGTGGTGAGCGCTGAACTAATTCAATCAAACGGCGGCTTTTGAATCAGCTGTAGTGTTGAACGTTATAAGCGACTTAAATATTCAATTAAAAAGCTAGACTTGTGATTGAATGGCGTTTTTCAGTCAAAGGGCTAGCTGTTTGATTGAACGGCTATTTAAACCAGTTGGCTACGACATGTCCATTAATTGCAGTGTTTTTTAGGATAACTTTCGGAAGCTATTTCATAACATTTTAGTACTGAGTGACTATAAAAGAAAAAATACGTGTATTTTTATTTTTAACAAGGATCAATATATCAAAATTTGGCAGGAAGGTTAAATTGCACCTTGTATATTATGTCAAAGAGGAAAATATATTATCATACTAGCTCAAATTACTGGACTGATTTTAGTTTTTCCACAAAAATAGGAAGAAATTAACAGATAATAAACAGTATGAAAGTTTTTAGCAATTTTGCCAAATTTCAGCAAATTCGGTTTAGCGGTTTGAGATTGAAGACAGACAGACAGACAAACAGACAGACACACTTTCGCATTTATAATATTAGTATGGAAGTATGGATATTAGTAGTAATACTAGATTATATAAGATTTTAGATATAGACTATATAAGATTTTATGTCGCGAACAGTGCTTTAGAAGATAGTAGTTGATAAACTACGTTTTATTGAGTGTCATTTTTTCCGAGTTCATAATAATATCCATACTATTACTAGTATATATATACTATTATCAACTCGGAAAAAATGACACTCAATAAAACGTAGTTTATCAACTACTATCTTCTAAAGCACTGTTTGCGACATAAAATCTTAAGGAAATATGATCGTATCTGCATGTTATAAGGAGAATGGCACTTACGAGCTTTGATAAATGGCACAGCGCTCGATCACCGCTGATATATTACCGGCGATACGAAAATCTGATACTATTAATCTATTTTAAATCGCTCCACTATGGGGTAATCCTAAATAATGCTGTTCTTTAGTTTGAATAATGGCTGAGTGGCCTTTGGATGCTTAAGGCCCTGTATTCCCAGAAGCGGACGATTTTCAATATTTAAAAGTGACAAGGAGACATAAAAATATTGTAATTTAATCTCTGAAAAAATATATATGTGTTAGTTAAGAATCTAACACATTGGAATTTATATTCCATAACACAATATCATGAACTTCACTCGATAGAAAAAAATCCCGAAGTTACCTCTTCTTTTAACGAAATTTCCATACGATGTCCAAATTATTTGGAATTTTTAGGTAATTTTTGTACTGAACAAAGGACAAAGAATATATCTAGGGATTCTCGTTTTTTCGTCTCGATTGAATTATGTATAAAATAACGACGATCAAAAAACTATAAAATTGCAGGCGCAAAGGCTTTCAGTCGCGCTCAGGAGCTCATGCAATTTTATAGTTTTTTGCTCGTCGTTATTTTATACATAATTCAATTGAGTCAAAAAAACGAGAATCCCTAGATATATTCTTTGTCTTTCATTCAGTACAAAAATTACCTGAAAATTCCAAGTAATTTGAACATAGTACGGCAATTTCGTTAAAAGAAGAGGTAACTTCGGGATTTTTTTCTATCAAGTGGAGTTTATGATATTGTGTAATGGAATTTAAATTCCAATGTGTTAGATCCTTAACTAACACATATATTTTTTTAGAATTTAAATTGCTATATTTTTATGTCTCCTTGTCACTTTTAAATCTTGAAAATCGTCCCCTTCTGGGAAATACAGGGCCTTAAGGCTAGTTGAGGCCAAGGTCCGTAATATATAATGCGGAAGTCTGTCTGTCTATCTGTCTGTTAATCATATAGCATTTAGTTGAAAAACAAAAACAGATTATATAAATAATAATATTATGTCAATACCTTTATAACACTCATTAAATTTTCGTTAAACACCAAGTGTGGTTTTTAGGCTATTCAATTACAGATCAATTTTTTTATTTTGGCTTACATTATAATATTATAAAACATCTAAATAATTGTACCTAAACATCTCAACAGTTGGAAGAATCCAATACTCAGAAAGTAATTTTGAAATAGTTATGAATTTTCTCCTCACTAGTTTTTAATATATTGGAAAGGCAAAAGAGAAACTTGGCTCGGGAATTTTCAATATCTGGAGACGCGTAAAAGCCAAGCCTCTGATATTAAAAATTATTACACTGTAATGATCTCTTTGACAATTTTAACTCTCGAGACTTTTTAACGAGAGAGAGACCAACGATATCTTGTTATCGTTGTGGCAATGACCGCATATTACTTATAGGTCTACCAGAATCTGATGGCAAAAAGTGGGAAAATAAATTGACTCTAGCAAGACCGGGGTAATTAGAATAAAACATTTTGATCCTTTTCTTTCTTATAGCGGCTGATTCTGTGTGTTAAACATGCAAATATAAAAATTAATCCAATGATCAAGGATATTTTTTGAAAATCTTCTCTCAAAAATAGCCATCAGATTCTGGTATACCTATACTACATCTCTCTTGTTATGCCGACAAAACACTAAAAATGTTAGAGCGGTCAAATGACCGCACTTACATTATAAGCTGATGGCGCCGCAACTATGTAGCGCCAAAATTAGTTTATCGCTCGAAAACCGTAATTTTTCCCGCAACAAAAACTATTCTACGTTTCAAGTTATTTCTAGATACAGTTTCATCTAAATCGTTTCAGCCGTTTAAGCATGAAGAGGCATGAAATAGACAGACATACTTTCTCATTTATAATATTAATAACTAATAAGAATTACAGGTAGGTTGCCATTATTGATATCGAGCAATTGTGCAAAGTGATTTTATGTATGAAGATACATACAGCCAAACGTATTACCTCCTCCTTTGTTGAAGTCGGTCAAAAATTAGAAGCCATTTTAAATACATAATTTATTTATTTTATTTTTATTTAAGTATTTATTGTTATAGCGGCAACAGAAATACATATTCTGTGAAAATTTTACTCTCTGTCTAATACTGTTCTAGAAATACTGCTTGGAGACAGTCGACAGAAAGACAGACAGACATCGAAGTCTTAGTAATAGTGTCTCGTTTTTACCCTTTGGGTATGAAACCCTAAAACACGCTTTTAGGGTTCCATATCCAAACGTTGCCATCGAAACGATGTTGCCTGTTTCGGAAGGAAATTTAATTTTGAGAATGTACCCATCAACCTGACGGCCATTCGGGCTTTGAATTTTGAGAATAACAGTGGGAATAAAAAGAAAATTTCATTTAAGCCTCTCGCCACTTTCACAGTCCGCCTGAAATATCAGATAACGCGCGGGAAAACGGAAAAATGTTTGTGCTATGACAGACCTAATGGATTTTTGTTAGAGTGTACTCGTTTGTATATTGTATAATATGTGTGAGCCACTACATATCCTGACAAAATGTTGTTCAACATTTACTTAAAAGGATTTACGTTGCCCAGTGTTTTTTTTTAATTGTTGAACTATTTTCCTAAATAAGCTTTAATTGTAAGCTGTTTTACTGGACCTTGGTTGTTTGGTGGCTTTATTTGATCCCGAGATCAATATTATCAGAATAAACATCCTGAAAATCAAAAATAAACACCATCGAATATTAGTTTAAAATTCGATAAGCCAATGATTGACCGAAATATATTTCCGTGGTCGGTCCAATCCTATTATTGGAAAATCTACAGCCGTACCAGCTTCAGTATTGAACACGTATCACCAATTTATTTCAGGCCATCGGTATTTTCAGGCTATGGCATGTGACGTCATCAAAATGGCCGATTTAGCCGAAATTCGGACGAATTATATCACAACACCCGCGTGCCTTCAATAATTAGCAATTTGTATGCCCGGAAATGGACAACTACTTTACGATTCGACATAAAGTGTAGAGTTTATTGTTGTGATTTGCCGCACTTGCGCCAGTAAAAATAATCGTGGACTTTTGTCTATCTTGTTCGTTCTTAAGCTATTTATATAATATTAACTAGAAGATGCCCGCAACTCCGTTGCGCCATAATTCGTTTATCGCGCGGAAACCGTACATTTTTTCGGGATAAATTATATCCTATGTCCTTTCCCGGGACTCAAAGTATCTCCATACCAAATTTTAGCAAAATCGATTCAGCGGTTTGGGCGTGAAGAGGTAACAGACAGACAGACGGAAGGACAGACAGACAGACACACTTTCACATTTATAATATTAAGTAAGTATGGATTAAATTCACTACGCTAGCTATTAAACTTATGGTGGAGCACCTAGCCAAGCAGATGAATAGACATGATAATGTAATGATGATGGCTAAAGGGCGCTGAAAGACCATCCTAGTTAGTGGCTACGACAGTAGTTTAGAGTTATCATCAGAGAAAATGACAAACTTGTGAATTACTTAGATAACTTTCAGTAATACGCAAATAGATGTTATGTGTAAGAAAATTTTGAATCTGTTTATTTTATAGCGCTAAAAGATCTCAGTGTTGTCGTTATTTAAGGGCGTTCCTTGCGGTGATACCGTAATTTACCGTATTTTAAGCCTTATAAACTCATAATTTGAAAGCTACAAAGTTATAATAAAAATACAGCAATAAACTTCAGTATATCAACATTCCTTTCCCCGATTTAAATTTTCTATTTTTGTTTATTACAATCATGATATCTTCCAAAGCAAAACCAATTTATTAAAATTCAAGCATACATTCAGCATCTCCTGAGGACTTACAAATTACTTTTATTTGAAACACACGCCAATAGATCGACAATATCATAAACTACATATTCCCCGTTTTAAATTTTTTTAGGACAATTTTGAACAAAGATAAGTAAAAAAATAGGGTTTTGGTGCGATCTCGGCAACGCGGCAAATGTATGGCCAAGGTCGTTTGCTTGGGGGACGGCCTTAAGTCAGAAGTCTTCGCTTCTAAACTTCGAAGTTGGGAGCACCTGCCGGGAACATATTCTATTATAACTTGCCAGTACACGCATACTTAAACAAATTTTAAACTTAATAGATTCTACAGCATCCTATAAACTTTGTTGTCGGTGTACCGAACGCGAGCTGTTTTGATTTTTTTGTATATTTTTTGATAAATATAAAAAGCATAACTCTTATGTCACTCATCATAAGATAATGTCAGCCTAGGCATTTATTTTCTTTGTGAAGACGATGTCGTCATGACGAGTCACGAGCCCCAAAAGAGGATGAAAACATTCCACCCTAATATTATGATAAGTGATAACATTATAAAATACATACAAACCTAGAGCCATTCAGTAATGGCTCTAGGCAGCAAATTAAATAGATTATTATCAGTATTTTCACTAAAAAAAAGTAATTTTTCATATGGTCATAACTTTTGACTGACACCTTATTTGTAATTTGTCTCACACTGAAAGTTACTCTATATTTATTGGACAATAAGTCTATATGGGTTTCGTTAGTGCGGGACATTTTGACCATTCAGGTCGTACTCTTTTAGCAATGCATCTACTCATCGCGTTACAGTTATATCTAATGTGGCGTTGCGGTCTGAATTAACCCTTAAGCGGGTTCGAACCTGCAACCTTTCGGTTTGAGCATCGACGCGCTAACCTGCAAGTCAGCTACTGTGGTCACAAATCCCTAAGTTTAGCGAGGGCACACTGGATTTTTATATACCTAATACTAGCTGACCCGGCAACGTTGTTTTGCCATATAAATTATATAAAAACCTATTCTCATGCCTAACAAATGTACCATCGAGGAAATTGATTCCTAGGCAATTGACGGACCTACGTCAGTTGGTCGGCTTAAGTTAATTCAGTGTTAGCTGTGATCGGTCTGATGGGTTTCACTTAACGCGACCAAATTACTTAGGTCCGCCATCTGCCTAGGAATCAACTTCTCTGATAGTACATACATGCAAAATTTCATTAAAATCGGTTGAGCCGTTTTGGAGGAGTTCGCGCACAAACACTGTCACACGAGAATTTTATATATTAGAGATCGGTCACATTTCAAACACCACTTTTACGTAAATCCGATTACGTGATCTCAACTCGGGCATGACCACTGTGGACCCAAAATGATTCCAGAGCCCTTTTTAATTGAATAACTTTGTACAATTTTCAAAGTATCCTTTTAACATTAATTATACTTGTCGAGTGAGGAATACATTTTCATTTACAATTTTAATGCTTTAAAAGCATTGCTCATTAACGGGATTATAATGATAATAATGAAAAAATTAAAATATCCCACACAAAATGAAAAAATTATAATATCCCACACCGGTTTCGGCGACGATGTCCGTTTGCAGTGACGCAGGAGCAATTTTATAGTGCCCAAGTGTGTATTCCCTTACTCTCATAAGTCATAACCCAGTTGGGACGGACGACCGACACGACTGGCGAGAGATCAGGCGCAGGACCGAATTTTCACATGCCCATCCGACGCATGGATCATCTTACTTGTCAAACAATGTGATCAGCCTGCATTGTCCTAACCAAACTTGGAAATAACATGTTTCCAACGAAGGAGTCGAACCCACGACCTCCGAGTCAAGATCCATCTTGACTCGGAGGTCGTGGGTTAATTGGGTTATTAAGGTATGGTTTGAATCACGAGACATGCTAAAAACTTCATTTTTGAATGTCAGAATTTGTTATATCGCTGCTCATACTAGTAATTTTATTGTAATCACACCATTCTCCTGAGACCTGAGAGTACCTATTCGTATATCCTAGGAGAATGATGTGATTATGTGGATACCTAGCCAACTGTTAAACGGGTTACGGGAAAGATCTAGCTGTTACGAATAGGTATATTACAATATACCCATTCGGACAATAGTGAGACATACTCGTAACAGAATGACCTTCTTTGTCTTTTTAGGGTTCCGTACCCAAAGGGTAAAAATGGGACCCTATTACTAAGATTTCTTTGTCTGTCCGTCTCCAGGATGTATTTCAAGAACCGCTATAGCTAGACTTATGATTTTTCACAGATTGTGTCTTTCGGTTGTTGCTATAACAAAAAGCACCTAAAATAAATATTTAAGGGACTCCTATTTTTGCTCTAAAACGGCACGGAACTCTAAAACGCACTTGGCCGATTTTTTATACAATTTAGCTTACATTTATTTAATTAATACTAGATGACGCCCCCAGCTCCGTTGCGTCCAAACTCGTTTATCGCGTGGGTACCATACTTTTTTCAGGATAAATACTATCCTATGTCCTATTTCCGGACTTAAAATAATATATCTATGCCAAATTTCAGCAAAATCAGTTGAGCGGTTTGAGCGTGAAGAGGTAACAGACAGACAGACGGACAGACGGACAGACACACTTTCGCATTTATAATATTAGTTTAAAATAGTATCAATTTTAAAAATGTTTCATCCTCCATCCATTATTAGCACACATATACAATATATTTTACTACCTTCTTTACTTGAATAGACTGTAGTCGCATAGAAAGAATACATTATATCATAATATCTTTGTTTCATCCGTATGCTTCAAAAATGTTTGTTATTCCTCCGTTATATCCTCATAGCAATCCGCGTGACATGGCGGTATCGTGATGTCTATTAAAACGGATGCTGTTTGAATAGTAATGGTGGAGTATGGATTTTTTTATCCCCCGATGAAACAAAGTAGTATATTTTAAGGTGTTTGTCTGAGGCATTGAATCTCCTAAACTTTATCGAACAAAATTAATTCGTTAAGTAGCCACTAGCTATATGACCGAGCGAAATTCAAAAAATTAAAAAAACACACATAAAATGACATTTTATGAAAATGATTCCTAGCTAGATCGATTTATCGCCCCCGAAAACCGCTATATACTAAATTTCATGAAAATCGTTGGTGCTGATTCCGAGATTCCAAATATTTATATATAATATACAAGAATTGCTCGTTTAAAGATATAAGATGCCATACTATTTAGGTAGCATCGAGGAAATTGATTCATAGGCACAGATCCTCGACATTTGGCCAAGCCATGTCAATGCAATGTCTAGTGGCTGGATTTGACAGAAAGTGACCAAATTACGTAGGTCCGCCATCTGCCTATTTATCAACTTCTCTGATGTAAGTAACCAAATTCTCTGTGAGTAATCATACCGATTAATTTATCATCGACAGGCTAAGGCTTAAAAAACACCTTGGGTATTTTTTAAACACAACCCTTTGCACGCGCATCCAACACACACTTAGTAAAATCATTGTTGCAAAAACCTGCATCCATTAAGCCGTTAGATATCCGGTGGGCCGGTGCCATATTGGGTTTTAAAAGTGTAGCCAAAATACAATTTCACCGATTGTGATCTGCACGCAATCTATTTCACGTCACTCAAAAACTCAACCGGCATGCCATTGAACGGAATCGGTGAATTCAAACCGCGTATCAGATGAATTATAATATTCCAAATAGTAAAGGCTGGGTTGGAAATATCAATTTTTATGTCAGTTTTTTAACCGAAAATAAAATTATCTTAAAAGTTTTAAATATTTTGCAAAACCACTGCAACTCAGGAGGCTATGTTCATACTTCCATTCATACTAGTCCATACTAATATTGTAAATGCCAAAGTGTGTTTGTCTGTCTGTACTGAATTTTGGCGCCACAAAATTGCGGGCATTATCCAGTTTATTTAACATGTGGAAGGATCTAGTACTACTTATTTAAATCACAACAACGGGAAGCCTTAAAATATTAAGATAATAATATAATTATTATATCAACTAGTTGTCCCGGTGACCGGTATAGTCCGTGCAATTCACGAAGACGCGCCCCACCGCTTTTTGGGTGAGCATTTTTCCCTTTGACCGTGACGTTTTTTCTTAATATGTCTATTTATTGTAGTGTGAGCGTGCACTCATAGGTAATTAGTGTGTACCGATAACACTCAAACATTGCCGAAAGCTTGCACACTTATACTATAAAAGATTAGGAGGAATAGTGGGGCGCGTCTTCGTGGATTGCACGGACTATACTTAAAAACCTTCCCTGGATTTCAAGGATTATTTTAAGACTAAAATTAGCAGAATCGGTTCAGCCGTTATCAGGTTATAGCGTTACTAACACAATTGGAAATCAATTTATATATATAGATAATAATGAAGTTATTATAATTATTTATACAAAAGTGAGACTTACAACGGATGCAATATACCTACAATCGATTTTGTCGTCAATATTCGGCGAAACGTAGCGAGATTCATTAAAAATATTAAAATGCGAGGAACGGACGCGAATAATGATTATTATTTTTAACAAAAAATTAAAACCGACTTCCAAGGTAAAAACAATAGTAATATGAACTAAAAAGTATTAAATAACTCTTACCCTTTAATAGTGCCTTTTTCAGAATTCGTCTAAATCTCAACTATTTCTGTACTGTATACTACAGTCTTCATTATTTTGAAGTCGGTACCAGCTAATTTAATCGTGAGTTCAGTAATGTCAGATTATCTGAAACTTTTGGGACTGGTACCGACTTCAAAGTAAAGAAGATTGTAGTATACAGTACAGAAATAGTTGAGATTTAGACGAATTCTGAAAAAGGCACTATTAAAGGGTAAGAGTTATTTAATACTTTTTAGTTCATATTACTATTGTTTTTACCTTGGAAGTCGGTTTTAATTTTTTGGTAAAAATAATAATTTCACTCTTTTTAGTTAAGTATCTACAAAATTAGGCTTTATGCGTAAATAACCAATTATGTCACTGTAAGCGAAATTGTGGTAAATGCTTACAGTTATTTAAGCGATGCTGCAATTTCCATACTTTTATCATTAAAGATTCAGGAGTTCTGTTCAGTGCCTTTGGACCAAGAGACACCTTCGTATAAAATTTCTCTTATTCGTAACATATTATGTTTAACTTACTAGAAACAACATTTTAACCACTATGAGTGTTTTGATAAAATTCAAGGATTTTCCTCGATTGCTCATAGATCCCATCATCAGCTCACCACTTTCGTAATTGTTATACAAAATTAAGATTATATCCTATACAACAACACGAGAATTTTGAAAATCGGTCCACAAACAGCGAAATCATTATCAAAAACGTCTGCTTCGATGCAAAATATCACGAAAAGTACCAATAATTGGGTCATAGTGTGATGACCCATGGCATAATGATGGTTGTGATGATGATGATTAATCAAATTGATGTATTAGCTTATGCTTTCAGTTGTTTAAACAACGCCGAAATCCCCGAACCTGTACCTATAAGCATTCAAAAGTTCTGTTCGGTACCTTCGGATCCAGGGTATAACCTGGTGCGAAATCTTACTTTTTGGTAGCATTTACCTCGAATGCTTCGTGAACATGGTACCAAATTTGAGTTAAACCCTATACAACACAAAAAGAATTTTAAAAATCGGACCACAAACGGCTGAGTAATCGTGGAACATACAAAAAAAAAAAAAAGATACATACAGCCGAACATATTACCTCCTCCTTTTTGGAAGTCGGTCAAAAACCGACAATATTCCTCCCGGCGACCGAGCTGAATAAAACTATAAATAAATGACACATTTTAACGCCAATTTATAATGAAAATCTTTGTTTTATCGACAGGTACAAATAACCATATTTTGAAATCATTGGTATAATAATAAGTTAAACAATATAATAAATTATATTTTTTAATATTAAAGAGTACAAATAAGTACGTGCAATGTACCTACCTATTTATCCTGTACCTTATTGGGTATAGGCACAACTTCAGAGTTACGTGGCAAACATGATAAGGCGCAAAGTTCGATTTTGATGGCTCTTTGGTAGAGCGAGGAGAGAACGGGCGAGTGCCAGGCTATCTACTAAGATCAGTGACAGACGGTCTTTATTGGTAGGTCAGAAACTGATGGTGATAAGTTATCAGTAGTTAGATAATATGCTTGACATATTATGCGTCTATTGTACCCCCTAGTTTTGGTAGACGATCTTAAAGCAATACGAATCAGGGGCGTAGCAACCGCCGCGTGCCGTATCTGTAGTCTCAATTATACGGGGCCCCTGCCCCATGAGCCACGTCCGGGGCCCCCAACGTGTGTTAGTGGTTCCTTCCTGAGGGCCTCCAAACAAATTTTGATACGGGGCCCCTTCAAGGTACGCTACGCTTCTGATACAAAGCCTTTGCGTAATATAACCACAGTTTAGTAACACAAGTCATAACATTATATTGATTGTAAACAAAATCTATCCATGTAGAAACAAAGAATAACTAAAACAAAAGAACTTAAAACTATATTCCAGAGCTTTAAATGTTATCCAATAAGACGAGTTTATTTGCAGTTAAATACAATGGCTGTTTGTATAAAACTTGTATTTGTTAAAGGAACACAAAACTAAATACAATCTGTTCGGAGTATGAAATCTTTTTAAAAGCATTTGTCATTGAAAATGTTTTGTTAAAGATTGTTTGATTTCTAGTAGATACTAGAAAATGTATAAACATTTTTGTACATGTGCTATAAATATTAAACACAACATATTAAAATTAATAATGAATATTTTTTTTTTGTCTTTGCCTTTAAGCTACTTTCCAATGTTGGTGAGAGGGACAGAAATTTTGACAGTAAGGAGGCTTATATACAGAAATCTTGGAAATTACTATTTATTATATACTCGAAAAAACATACGGAAAAGCGTATACTTACAATGAAAACATAATAATTGTAGTGTCCATGAAAATATGTTGTGCAATTGCACAGCCTCAAACGCTTTCAATAGTGTCGTTGCAAATTTTATAGCAGAAATATGAATGATTTCATATTGACAGAGTTTCTATTGTCGACCGAAGAATCGAGGATTGAAAATATAAAATTTATTTTTCCACCTCTGTAGTATACAAGTTATGTATGTCTTCAATTTTGTTTTGCTTATTTAAAAGAAGTTTGTAAGTGTTTAGTTCTATCCATATTAATATTATAAATGCGAACGTGTGTCTGTCTGTCTGTCTGTTACCTCTTCACGCCTAAAAGGCTGAACCGATTGGGCTGTTTGGTACAGAGATACTTTGAGTCCCGGGAAAGGTCGTAGATATTTTTTATCCCGCAAAAATGTACGGTTCCCACGCGATAAACTAATTTTGGCGCAATGGGGTTGCGGGCGTCATCTAGTCTTTAATTCTTACTAGCTGTGCCCCGCGGTGTTACTCGCGGTTTTTAGTGAAAGTAAATTGCGCATTAACAGTAGACGATTTTTGATTTTGCTATGGGAATAAAACATTTTTTCTAAGTAAAATGTAGCCTATGTGTTAATCCAGATTGTCAGCTAACTTTATGCCAAATTTAATCGAAATCGCCCTAGCCGTTTAAGCGTGAAGAAGTTATAAACATACACATTACACACTCATTGTCACTCACAGACGTACGTTTTACGACGACGTTTAGGGTTGGTTTACACGTATTAAGTAGATAAGTAGTAACTAAATTTTAACTTATTTTGAAGTGCCTGCCCGAAATGTGTCAAGTGACAAGCCCCGCCTGCCAACTTAACATAAAATAGTCAAAATTCTAATTTCCTTGTTTAGTACTTAACTAAATTTTATCTTGCTACTTACTACTAAATTTTGTGTTTACATGCAGTAGGGGAGCGGGGGGCACGTTGTTACAGGGGTAAGAAGTTACACGCGTTTTTTACAGCGATTTTAAACTCTTTGGTAGACATGATTGGACTCATTTGTTTTCTTATAACATCGTGCATTATATAAAAACAATCAGTGACCCGCCAAGAGCTGAGCTGCTAGGTTGTGAGCATGTGTCCCGATTTCAATCAAGTAAGTAAAAAAATCCTTACCGAAATGTTTGACTCCTGATGACTATATTTTTTATTTTGTCAAAATTTTAACCTTTAACGTTCATAATATACCTTTAATTTACAATACTGTTTTATTCTACTATCGATATCCATTAATTATGATTTCAATTTATATTAAAAAACGTGCCATGGGGCAAGTAGTTACAATTGATTGGGGTAAGTTGTTACATACAAATATGTTACCCCAAAAATATTACCATACCTGGTATTGTACCGTTCGTTTTCTTATTTTACAAACTCGACATATTATTTGTTTTTTCCAGAATGAGAAACTATAAAAGAAAAACAGAACGAGATACAACTACTAAAGAAGTTTATGAATCTGCTGCAGCAGAAAAGCTCAAATAATTACCATAATAGACATTATAATTACTCATAAATGTTAGAAGACTGTATAAAGTGATCTCTATTATTTTTATCGTTTTGAAATATTAATAAAAAATGTGTATCACTGATGATTTTGTTTATTTATCTACCGTAACATCGTGCCCCGATGACGTAACAACTAGCCCCGATTCCGGGGTAAGATGTTACAATCTACTTGTATTGTTAAATTCTCCATTGTGAAAAAAATACATAAATTTTAATCATTTTTCAGTCATAATTTTATAGCTAAATAGACATACTAACATTACAAGTAATCAAATGTATAATTTATTTGATAGATTTTGTCATATTAGCAACTATCTAAAAATTGTAACAACGTGCCCCCCGCTCCCCTAAGTAACTTAAAATTAAGTTAAAATTTAGTTAACTACTTATCTACTTAATACCTGTAAACCAGCCCAGTATGAAAGTATGATGTCAACTAGATGAGATAAACTGATTTTAGTAGACTAATCATCTACAACGTCATAATAACTTGCTATAATATATTAAAACAGTGTAGTCAAACAGGGAAGCTTTTCGTTTTTTTTTAACTTTACAACTTTTCGTATATTTCGTATATTTTTGTTCGTAGATAGGAAACTATAAGTTTTGGTTCTTCGAAGTCGCTAGAATAAGTAACTTGTAAAATTTTTACTCACAGGTTTTTTTCTTTTTTGCTTATAACTTTTAGTTATATTTCTAAAGAGCTTTTTAAATCGAATGGTTTTTTTGACTAGCCTACGGGCTGCGGCAGCCTCAAGTAGGTATAAATTATAGCTTAGCTAGTCACACGAACAGGACCTCTGTACTTTATCGAGATAAAGAGTTTTATCCTATTTGTTACTCTAGAGTCTAGAACAAAAATACTACCATGACAAAGGTCAAAATCTGAAAAGAAATTTCTGGGTAAAGTAACAAAGTTTTGCCTTGATTTTATTGATGTGATCATTTTACGATAGTCTAGAATTTCGACTCTTGTTCATGTAGCACTAATATTATGTTATACCTACTACACAGTATAATATGTGTACAGTAAACTGTCGGGGAAAACCGATGTTTGCCCATCAGCTGACAGCGCCGCGCCGGAAGTGTTGACGCTGCCAGTTGACTCGCGGAAATGGAGGTGTGTGCCACTTGCGACTGCTGGATACACTCATAGAGTTAATATACCTAGCGGAATAGAGCAACAAGCTCGAGCTGTCAAACGAAACCGAAACTTATTTACATCTGTGTGTAAAAATATATGTACGTTACACAAGCATCTTTCTATGAGATTAAATTATCAACTTGCCGATAAGTGCCGACTGGACGTCAAAAAAGAGTTCTGCTGTCACGTATCACATTTCTCTTTTTACCACGCAGTGTTACTGATAGTGATATAATCTCGCTTGCTCAGGCCCTTGTTTCTCTATTCCGCTAGGAAAATTAACTTTATGGATACACCCTACTGGCACTGGAAATTTCAAACGTCAAATTATCTGGTTTTCATTTTTGTGTTTAAATATAAAACTTCTTAAGCGTCGTGCGGTTGCTTTGGGATGGATAAAATGTAAAACTCGCGTCACCTAATCGAAAATTCGTAAGACGGAGGAAGATGACCGCTGGTGCAGGGGGAAAGTATAATATCCCCTTCTCTTTGGACCTAGCGATGAAAATATATATCTGCCTAGCTGTTTTGGTTTTACTAACAGCACTGTTGGGTGCAACTTTTTTTTGAAGACAGGTGAATTTTTTACTAACTCATCTCAATCCTCAGGAAAATTCTATGACTTTTATTTTAATGTAGTATTCAAGAGTAAACAAACCGGCCAATAGGCCAATACCATATATTATCATATTATGATGGTCGGCTTCGGCTTGTTCTAATCGGCTTATAATTAAGGCACGTGTGAGTGAGGAGAGGAGGGAAATTGCGGATAAACTAAAACAGGAATTCAAGTGCATCATGGGAGTTTTGGCGGGCATGTGAAAGAGTGCTGTTGTGTTTTTGTTTTATTTTCCTAAAATTGTGTTAGCTGGGTTTTTAATGTGTAATATTGGTAGAATATTAACCATTAGATATTCGTGTTCATGCACAAGTGTAGGAAAGTGATGTAATATCCAGAAACGTGCTATTTTGTGTTCCCTCCAAAACTCCATCGAAAGTTTCAGTAAAGCGTCTACCACTTTACTGAATCGACCGACTTGACTCCTGTGACTGTATTGACTTTTACTTAGACTTTGACTAGACTTTAGACCTGACGATACATGAAAACGATGATGAAAATTATAATAGGAGGAATATGGTTTTCCCGCCATATTCCTTACCTTTTTACCTTGTCTGTGGCACAACATACACATCCTTAGTGTCAAGTTGCCAAAAAAAAAAAAAAAAAAAGAAATAAAGAAAGAAAGTGCATCATGTGTTTTCATTCATTCATCTCATTGACTTCCTAACAACAAGGATAATTTCTATAACAATTTATTCCTATAACGATTTATACTACCAGCGGTATTCCTATAGACATTCTCATTAAATTGGTCTTTTTAAAATGCTACTAGCATAATTTTCCGGGTGCAAACGGAACAAACCCCCACTACAGTGTACGCGTGACGTTTAGCTAACGAGAAAGTGACAAAAACAAAATTGTTTGGCAATATTCGGATTTTTATGGGCCTGTTTCACCACTTCCTGATAAGTGCCGGATAGGCTATCTACCGACCACCACTTAACTTGACAGATGCAAGTATGGAGAATCTGTCAAATTAGTTGTGGATAGCATAATATATCCGGCACTTTGTCAGAAAATGGTGAAACAGGCCCTCAGCCCTGAGTCTTATAATTAGTAGGGTACCTACGGATGTGACAATTTTGGTTTGGAGGCCAATAATTTTGTTAGTTTTACAGCTAGCTGGAAAAATTTTGTCACAAACCATAGTTTATTTATTTGGCTACATAAAAATATCATTATATCATGCCAAAATACGATGTATTAGTCATGGAATCAAATTTTAAAGAAAGAGCGAAATTGTAACAACCGACCACAACCCAAGGTCAGTTGTGACAGTGGTTGGGGTCAGTAGTGACATCTACAAAAAATTGTTGATATAATTTTTATTTCAATAAAATTGTACCATAAAACACCATAAACATTATTCTAAACAAATTTATCTAGCGTATCAAAACATATTCTATTTTGAAACATATTTATCGACCAAAACAACGGCATCCGATTAATTTGATGAATTTCGCCGTTCTCTGTAAATTATTCCTTCATTTGACTTTTTCGTAAGTATTTTCGTATTGACTGATAAATAATATTCTGCGCTCGTTTGGCCTTCTGTAAGCGTTTTTAGGACATCTAAGAAAAAAGATAGGATAAATGTATGTCACAACCGTACCCATAAGATTTGTCACAACCGTACCCAACACAGAATTTCAATTATTAAACAATCGCCACGAATCGGCTAAACGATTTATGTAACAAATAATCTCTCGCAGTTAACTACTAATGATCAACTTATCACAAGAAAATAAGCGACATAGGTTATTTGTATACAAAAAATAGTAAACATAAAAATAAACCAAGTGAGAAAACCTACTTTTGACTGTTAAAAAGCAATGAAGGCTCCTGATAACGTTATCGTCAAGTGCTGGCAAAAGCAATGCCAGGAGAAGCATTCAGACTTGCAAGACGCGTCTTTCTCTCTTAGCACCCATCCCCATATTCCGTATAGTTTCGCTGTTATGACGACTGTCACAACCGTACCCTGGCACAAACGTACCCAGTCTATCCTATAGTCTATATATAATATAATTAATAAAGTATGTATGGTACTATAGTCAAGCGATCCTAATAATTTTCGTGGGATTTTTTTCTTAGGAAATGTAAGTATTTAATTGACTTCAGAACATGATTATATTGTTACTCTCAAATCTTGGTTTTCGAAATGTAAAGAAAGGAGCATTTTTACAAAAAAAATCCCATATTTTTTTCAATTTATTTTTTAATAAATGTAAGCAAAGCTAAATATTATAATACTACCAATTTCAATGTCATAATAAAATACTATATACTTCCGGGTTTGGGTTTCAGTTTCAAAATCTACGCTGAAACTCGTATAGCAATAGCGTTCAATGTTCATGTAATACACTATACAATGTACACACTGCACAAATGTACACAATACACATAGATATGCAATCAGCTTTCGAGTTTTGACCTAATCCAGGATACATGTTTGACTTCGAACATTGAGCTACACTGCTGTACCAATATACTCATCTTATAAGATTTAGTTTGGGAAACGCTGCTCTAGCTCATGACTAATTAGATTTTAATGACTAATTAATAACTTAGTAAGGACAGGTCTAGTCTGACTTTGACAATGTATTTAACATATTGTGTACCTACCCCAATCGCCACCACTAAGGTGACGCCGCGTTAAAGTAAAAAGCCGTGTTGGATATGTTTTAGATTGCTTGTTTTATATGAGAGGCCGGCCCGGCCTCTCATATAAAACAAGCAATGGAACAGCAAAAAATGGAAAGGGCGTAAGCGACGAAATGGTTTTTGTCGCGGATTTTAAAAACCATAAATACATTTCATATAAGCTATGGGCAAATTAAAGTGTATGCTTGAACCAATGTACACATTTTGGAAGCTTAAATCACTCTCCTCTGTTGGCAAAATATCTCCCTTTTTTTACAGAGGTCTTTTTGATTGATTATTCTGTGTTATAAAAGTTGACTAATCGTGTAATGCTATGGGTAATTCAAAGACAAAGACATGATGAATACTGACAATGAACTTTAATTTCTTAGCTTTAGTCATTGCTGAGAAATATCGATATCGCTACAGCCAAATTATCAAGGCGTCGCCTTAATAACGCGCGAGATTCGCGTACGCAACTACGCATTGACGTAAGATAAAGAAAATATGTTTTATTTTAAGGTTTGTAGTATCTATATTCTATAGAATATTCTAAGAGGCATATCCTTAGTTTCTAATTCATATCTCAGTATGTTTATCTAATTGATAGGTACAAGCTTGAAGCTGCATGAAATATGAATAAAACCGATACAATGCTTGAGCAGATAGACATAGAGATAATGAACGGATAGACACGATGATAGGATATGACATATGTTATGTTGAAGATGTCTAGAAACATAATATTTGCTCAGTTAATAATATTTCATTATTCAATGTGGCCTCTGTGTATGGATTTTATAAAGCGAGAGATTGTGGCGAGATCGTATGCATGTTGCTCTAAATTACAAAATACAAAAGTTAGCACAAATGCAATAATAATATTATCCTCTATTATTAACGTCTGAAAATCATCTAACGTCTGAAAGTCTTCTTCTACTACTTAGTCATATTACTTAATATAACTAAGTACTGTGTTTTTTATGTTTAAATTCCTGCCTATCCTGTTATAAAAAATATTGATTAAGAATTTTTCGATTAATCTTTCGGTTGACATCGAATATCGTTGAATATCAAAATATGTCATACAATTTTTCTTTATCAATAAAAAAAATCCTAATTAAAAAGTCTTTTAAATTTTAAAATAATCTCAGGCCCAATAGTAATCGATTAGGCCAATCGTTTCCAAACTGTAGGCTAACGATATTTTTATATTCATTTTATTTTATTTATTGTGAAAACCAACAGCTTATACCTATACTTATAAAATTTACAAAGAGCGTTTTACATACTTACAATAAAGCCAATAACAGGTTTCCCATATATTATCACAGTCATGCAGTACAAACTAAAAATAATCGGCCAAGTGCGAGTCGGACTCGCTCACATTTGAATTTTAAAGATTGCTTCAATTTGAATAGGTTTAAATATTATGTCCCTCCAAGAAACACTTACGGGGCGGCGGAAGGCTGAATTTGATAAATATTTTGTTTCGATTAAATGTTATTACGTGAGCTTTACTTGATTTTGGTACCTTCTATATTCAGTTCACTCTGACCAGTCTTAGGGACTAAATAAATATTAAAATCCAACTGATTAACTGATCCACAATACTGATTGTAAAATCCAACTATAAAATTGTTCTATTATGTATACTTACCTAATATAATATCAAATACAAAATATAATTTATTACATACACATAATAATCATAATAATATTAATAATTACAATTGAACAAAGCAGTAAGTACACCATGTCGTCTGATCCTGCTAAGTCATAGATAGATATACTTGTTTTAAAATTTAAAGCAATCAGACAAAGGATCGATATCCTGAGGTTTTTATCTGCAGTTTTAAATATATTCAACTCTGGTTCTTTTGTAACTCCCCTCAAATGCCTTTGCCGATATATTCGGACTTAAAGAATTGGTTAGCTAAACTTCTCGTATAACTTAAAGTTTAAATGATGTTAAAAGTTTGTATGGATTGTGTTCGCTCGAAAGAAACCATATCCGCTTTGTTGAGAGTTCCAAACTTATACTCAGTCTATATTAGCACTCGCGAGTTTATTTTAAAAGGTTTTATCGGAAGTAGCTGATATGATACAGTGAAAAGCTAAAAGGCATTAGAAAGTTATGGTAAAAGTTCGATATGGGTATACGGGGTATAACCACGTCTAGTATACTTTGTCTTAGATAATACGTTGCGATGTTTTTACGAACGAATAAATGACACAAAAATTTGTTTATCGCGCAGAAACCGTACAATTTTCCGGATTATCCGGATAATAAGATAATAAAAAACCCTATGTCTATTTCCGGAGCTTAAACTATCCCTATATATAATATTAACGGATTTCAGAAAAATCGGTTTTGCGGTTTGGGCGCGAAGCGGTTGTTACTTGTTACCTCTATACCTAAATGTCTTAGATATTTTATTATTAGACCGTAGACGGACATTTTTGCATTTATAATATTAGTAAGGTCTAAGGATATTGGATATCGACTCGACTCGTAGACTATTTTATTTCTTCGAGTCTACCCTAAGTATATTATATTTTAACGGTTAGACATAGATGGCAAAATCATGATTCGTGTTACATAAAGTAGACAATATTTTAGTGATGGGGGCTAAAATGGTCACATTTTGTAATTCCTATAAAGTCTAAAATCTATTCAGAAACTGAATCGTCAAAACAGTCAAAGTGACGAATGTCAAATTAGTTAGAATTACTAGACATTAATTGCAAGCAGAGTGAACATTTTGTGATTTTTTAAAAATTAATCATATTAATATGATTCCTGATATTATGATTCTCCAAAGCGATCATTTTAGCCCCTGCCCCGGCCCTGGTCAAATTGAGTTGCCCACATAATGAAACGCGAAAGTGAGAAAATCTACGAGGCCTATGGCCACGAGTCACGACATCTTTCCTTAGGTATACAACGCTTTAAAAAATAACTTTAATATTAATTATTGCTCGCAACTTTTTACGTGTAACAAAATTCTTTGAAATTAATTCATATTGTTCGCTTTTAAAATCTCCGTCAAAAACACCGTCACATCAGATGCGCAAAATGTTAATAAAGTTTTTTTGTATCTCCGTCAAAAATTTAATTAAAACTGCCCGAAAAAACACACGGGAAGGCGGAATCTAAATTTAATCTCATTGTAAAAGCGAAAAATATTTTGTTTACAGAGATTCATCCTTTATTAATTTTTTTGCGTCACGTGAAAATTTTTTACCGTCGGGATCCTTTTGATTTTAAACTTGATTGCTTTCATATGCTAAGTACTCACATACGGTTTTGCTCGATCGAGCAATAACGTCGAGCAATAACGTCGAGCAAAACCCGCGGCTCGGGCTTTCGACCACACATTCAGCATTGCTCGATATAATAGTTTTACTCTAAATCGATACATTTAATTCCATCAAGCTGGCTCGATGCGAGCCTTCGAGCGGCTCGATGCGAGCTTTCGAGCTGTTGAGTTTTGCGGTCCACACAGTAATTATTACTCGATTTGGAGTAAAACTGTCGAGCAAAACCGTATGTGAGTACTTAGCAATCTTTTCAGTAATTTTTTCTTGTAAAACTTATATTTACCTACTTTTTATTTTTCAGTTCCAAAAAGAGGACAAAAGGTAGAATATCTCCAACATTTTTCCTTTTTCTGTGTCCATAGGGCCAAAAGAAACAAGACGAAGAAGAAAGAAGAACAAAAGAACAAGTGATAGATAATACTAATAAAATAATATTCGCAAGTCAAAAATCAAAATCTTAGGAAGGCCTAAACCAGAGGTTCCCAAACTTATTTTGTCTACCGCCCACTTTAAGAACAAATTATATTTAAGCGCCCCCATTGTTTCAATTTAAAATGCATCCTGACGAAATAAATCACCCCTCAAGCCTCTACACAACGCCCCTATTTTTTTCTGGGTGCCACACTGCCCCCCTTCAGACCTTCAGCGCCCACAAGGGGGCGTTATCGCCCACTTTGGGAAAGGCTGGCCTAAACGATCTCCATTGGTCCTTTGATGACAATATACTTTTACTTTAAACACATGTTTAAATACATCGCTAACAAAAGTATCAAGGCTTTTGTAAACTTAAGGGGCCGGGTACCCTCGAAATTCTCATACATACGTAATTCCAAAATCATTTTCTCATACGAAAATATTTAACATGTTTGAGTTGTTTTTCAGTTTAAAATAGTAATTATCTAGGTTCCTGCACAAAAATTTACTTCAAAATATTTAAACATTAAAAAATTTTTTTTGTTTAGTAAATTTAGTACTTAATATTTAAACACTAAAAAATAGAGTAAAACACTAAAAAATATATAAATAAATAGTAAATTTACTACAAAATATTTAAATACTAAAAAATATTTTTTAGAGTTTAAATATTTTGTTGTAAATTAACTATTTATGTATATATTTTTTAGTGTTTTACTCTATTTTTTAGTGTTTAAATATTTAGTAGTAAATTTAGTAAAAAAAAAATTGTGTTTAAATATTTTGAAGTAAATTTTTGTGCAGGAACCTAGGTAATTGCTATTTTAAACTGAAAAACAACTCAAACATGTTAAATATTTTCGTATGAGAAAATGATTTTGGAATTACGTATGTATGAGAAATTCCAAGTGTACCCGGCCTCTTAAATCCTTATAGCGTGAGTATCGTGAGAGCGCTCCAGTGGATGTATCGCTATCACTAGAGATTTATTCCACTTAACCTGACGGTGATGGATGTGTTGAGAGCAGCCGGGATATCACACGGTGAGCGATCACTACACGCGTCCGTCATACAGGAATGTTCAAAGTACACATTACGCTGGATTTACAAGGTGTAAGAGAACAAAGTCAAAGTGATAACACTTAAGGCCAGGGGTTCCCAAACTTATTTTGTCTACTGCCCACTTTGAGAAGTTTTGAAGTTTTAGCGCCCTCCTGGTTTCAATTTAAAATGCATCCAGGTGTCATGAATCACCCCCCAAGCCTCTACACAACGCTCCCATTTTTTTCTGGGTCCCTACACCCAGAAAAAAAATTAAGACCTTCAGCGCCCACAAGGGGGCGTTATCACCCACTTTGGGACAGGCTGCTTTAGGGTGTGTATGGGTGTTGGGTACCTTATATAGAGTTCGCTGTGAAAGTAACACCGTTGAAAGAGTAACTTTTCCACCTTTGTATGGAAAAATTCATGACGAGGGGCTGCCCATACAAATCACAAAAAAAATGTTGTTTCAGCGCTGCAGCTTCACAGTGAACTCTAAGGGAAACATACACACCTTTATGAATTATCGCTTAGTTTTGTTACACCTTGTATATGCGCCTGCACGAACGCGCGGTTTGGCGGCTACACAGCAAGATTAGAAGAAAAAAAAGTATGCAACGATTTATTTATAGCGGCGCGGTCGCAGCCTAACAAGGACAAAGCTTGGAGGTATTTATTAAAACTTAAAAGGCAAGTATCGCGTAATTATATTAAAACGCTCATATTAAGCGACGATTACACACACCCGTGACCCGACACACATTTTAGGAGCAATTGTTATTAGAATGTCCATAATAAAATTCTGGACTTTCTGGTTTAAATATAAAGGCGGTATACAATATACTATTATACCTGGAATATCCAATATCCATTTCAGTTTTATTCTATTTTTCAAAAGGTAAATTCGTAAAATAATTCCTTACAATATTTTTGGGCGCGTCCGAAACATTTCAATAAATAAATTTTATAGCGTTTCCAATATTAGAAGAAAATAAAAGTTAAGTGTTTTCGTAAGGGTAGGTGAGGGTAGGAATTTCATTTATCCCCGCTCCGTCACCCCAGGGTGCAAAGCCCGGGGTGCCAGTGAAATATTGCCGAGTCGGGCTTGGCCGTCTGCAGCTAATTTATTGAAGGTAATTCAATAATTGAAACTTCACTTGGCTACATGTGGTCTATTGAGAGAGCGAATTACGAATATTAGGTAGGTATTAGGTACTTAATATTATTAATATCATCATATAGGTCTTGCAATCTACGAGCGCGCGTAGCCTTTATTTGTAGTTGAAAATGTGAATAGACATTTTCGTTAGTGTGCGTACCTGACGGAGCAGTCAGTAGCGAGCGAGCCATGTACGCGTGTATAGATATGGTCACTCACACAACTAAAGGCGCCGCGCGCTCGTAGATTGCAAGATCTGTAACTCATAAGCCCTGTCTAGACTCTAGCTAGAGTCAAGCATTAAGTATATTGAACATTGCTATCGTTTTTAAAACTAACAAATACAACCATTGTAACTTGCAACAGTGCACAGTCTCCGAACCTTAAGGCTCAACTCACACTGGGGCAGACTGCAGAGTCGAAGCTTCGCGACTCGTCACGTACTTATCGCCTACAGCATGTTCTTCTCTATTGTAATATAAAATATAAACTGCTTAGAAAATATGGAAGCACGCGTCGGCGCTAGACGATCTCGCGTCTTTCCTATTAGTTTGAGGTAGGTACCCAAAATTCTATACTTTCTGCTTTAAAAATACAGTAGGGCCTCGGTAATCCGGACTCCCGCTTGTTCGGTGATCGCTGTAATCCGACCGGCCGGACCTTTATACATTGCTTTAAAATGGGCTGAAGATAATGAATTTGATAGCCACGAAGTTATGTTTCTCCGTCAACTTAGAGAGTAGATACCGAGCTTTCGAAATGAAGTACGAAAATCATTAAACAGAAGAGTATTACAGACTTTTTCAAAAGGAATTAACTAATGTTTTATTTTAACTTACTGATATTTTACATGGTTGTAATTATTATGAACATGAACATTAATTTGTCTTTATGATATAAACTTTTAAAAATTGATTAAAGAAACTAAGTTAACTCATTTTCATTTCATTTCATAAGGTGTTTTATTAACATTAAATATTGCATACTATAATCCGGACGCCTCGATAATTCGAAAAGGGTCGTGTTTTTGCCTCTCCGGATTAACGAGGCCCTACTGTAGCTTGTTTTAATTAAAATATGTAGTTTAATTTTCTTTTTCTTTCAATTTATTATCACTTTTATTGTATTTCTGAAGTTTTTTGACAGTAGTATATCTATTTACTACAGCTTTTTATTGACTCCTAAAACCAATCAACAACACTGTTGAACAGATAAACTACTGTTAAAAACTTTAGGAACCGACCAATAGTGCCAATAGTAAGCTTTTAAATGACGATTTGGTGTAGGCAGTGACGTAACTATAGGGCTGGCAAAATTAGAGGTTAGAATTTTTTATACATTGTTTTATTATTAACGTGGCGATTTTTACAGACAGGGCCCCATCAATTTGATGTTATAGTTACGCCACTGGATGTAGGTTATTCAACTCATCATTTGAAGCGAAATCTGTTTCATGGGACATCGGTTACATTGGAAATGGGAGCGATGGTGTATAAAGGTGGGCCGGTAAGTAGGTCAATCGATACACCATATCCCTTCGAGATTGTGATTAAAATAACAATAACATCAGAAATCATGAAATTAAAGCCATTTGTGTTCGAATTAATTTACCTGTTCTTATGTAAGTAACATAATATGGTCTTAATTTATTTTTGGAAACAGATGTTTATTACTAATTAATATACTTAATATAATAATATTGCCTTATCGAATAACCTAACTACTTTTTTTAGGCAGGACAGTATAAACATTTTAACGTTTTAGAAAGAAGGGCAGAGTTCCCTATCCAACTGTAAAATAAATACGGGCAGGAGTATTACTCAGTCCTACATTTTTCTAAGTATCTACTTACAGTAGAAATAGGTACGATCACATTCTATATAGTTTATATAGTTTGTGGGTACGATTAAAGTTGCGATTAGCGTTTAAAACATTCTCAAATGTCCAAAGTCTTTTAAGATCATTTGCAGATACACCAAAATTTAAGGTGACAGGGTGAAACGTCGGCATTAAAAGATAAAAGAAAAAAATATGTCAAAAACGAAGCACCGAGAAAGGGTCTGGCAGAAATAATGGCTTTCGTTTATTAATGAACGCATGGAACACGATAAATGAACGGGGATTTTTGTTACAGATTATCTCTCAGATTAATTATACCTAACACGTGTTATGTCAGACATTTGTATTTTGTTAAACCATTTGCTATTAATATTATTCGTATCAGAGACACAGGCCACTCGCAAAATGAGGAACAACATCAATGGAGATAGGACCGGGAAAGCCTCATTAGTCATTAGTCATTACTCAGACAACTCAGAACAGAAAACTCTGACGCAAACGTATAGAGAGACCCGATCCCAGGACCCAGATAAAATGGGACCAAGGGTGGGACAAAGAAGTTATTAAATAATTATTTTAATTGGTCCTCATCAATCATCATTCATCATGCATCGTCTGACCGCTGACATCTGCCTTTTCGCCTTTTCCACAAAATACTAGGTACGAGGGCGGGATGATAAGTAAGCCTAAAGATGGGTTGCACCAACTTACTTTAACTATAACTGTAACTTTAACTATAACTATAGCGCAAAATGTCAAATCTTTGGTTAAAGTTAAATATGGCGTACTCGGGCGCCATTATATTTAATCATAACCGCTCATACGTATACCTAAATTTTTCGTGAAAATTTTCTATGTTTTACAGTGTTATATTTTTCCTGACAATTTTTACGGATAACAATTTTTTTTTAAACTGTCAATCCCGTTACCTGTAGCTTGAATAAGAAAATAAACGCAACAGACATCTGTGAATTTCTCCAGTCAAAGTTAAGGTTAAAGTTAAAGTTAAAGCTAAAGGACGCCATATTTAACTATAACCATAACTTTAACCTTAACTTTAACTTTAACCACGCCTCTGGTGCAACCCACCCTAATACTTCTACACTTAACTTTCCGTGATAAAATTAATTTTATTTTTCGATATAGGTAGTATCTGTAAAACTCTATGCACTTACTCTATCTTAGTTTTAAAGCAGTACCTAATTAATGCCTTCTATAAAATGATTTTTTCAAGGCCTTCAAAATACTCATCTACAGCGGCTTATGACATCATGATTTGTGGCAAATTTCTGTCCGCCCAAAAAAGTTTTGAGCTTAGGGAATAAATAGAAGTCCGATGGCGCTAGATCAGGCGAATAAGGTGGGTGGGGCAGCAAATCAGACTTTAATTCATTGATTTTCTTTTCTTTCTTAACGGGCCGGTAACTTTTTCATATTTAATTCCTCACTTAGGATATGTTGTATCCGTATCCTTTTGAGATACCTATACTTAGTGTCTGCTATTTCAGATAACTTCAATCGTCGGTCTGCTAAAACCATAGCATGTACTTACCTACTTTCACAACCATTTTCGGAGTTGTGCACCAAGTTATATTAAGGTTCCGAAGATACTCCGGATTCTTTATAGATACAAGTTTGGGGGTTTAGGCGCTATTTTTAAACCAGAAATTGCTTTCACAGTAAAATTTACTGAGATTTACGAGTAGGTAAATATATTGCAAAGTTGCACACGGAATAAAATATAATCTATAGATCAGCCTAAATAATATTCACACTTTACGTCTGTACAACACATTATTATTTTTAAGAAAAAAATTAAAACCGACTTCCAAGGTAAAAACAATAGTAATATGAACTAAAAAGTATTAAATAACTCTTACTCTTTAATAGTGCCTTTTTCAGAATTCGTCTAAATCTCAACTATTTCTGTACATACTACAGTCTTCATTATTTTGAAGTCGGTACCAGCTAATTTAATCGTGAGTTCAGTAAAGTCAAAATATCTGAAACTTTTGGGACTGGTACCGATTTCAAAGTAATGAAGACTGTAGTATGTACAGAAATAGTTGAGATTTAGACGAATTCTGAAAAAGGCACTATTAAAGAGTAAGAGTTATTTAATACTTTTTAGTTCATATTACTATTGTTTTTACCTTGGAAGTCGGTTTTAATTTTTTTCTTAAAAATAATAATTTCACTCTTTTTAGTTATCTGCAAAATAAGGCTTTATGCGTAAATAACCAACACGAATGTTAACTATTCACATTATGTTACTGTAAGCGAAATTGTGGTAAACGCTTGTAGTTATCTAAGCGATGCTGCAATTTCCAAACTTTTATCTTTAAAGGTTTAGGAGTTCTGTTCAGTGCCTTTGGACCAAGAGACACCCTCGTATGAAATTTCTCTTATTCGTAACATATGTTTAACTTACTAGAAACATCATTTTAACCACTATAATGAGTGTTTTGATAAATTTGAAGGATTTCCCTCGATTGCTCATAGATCCCATCATCAGCTCACCACTTTCGTAATTGTTATACAAAATTAAAATTATATCCTATACAACAACACGAGAATTTTGAAAATCGGTCCACAAACAGCGAAATCATCATCAAAAACATCTGCTTCAATGCAAAATATCACGAAAAGTACCAAGCAGGTCATAGTGTGATGATCCATGGTATAATTATGGTTGTGATGATGATAATCAATCAAATTGATGTGTTGGCTTATGCTTTCAGTTGTTTAAACAACGCCGAAATCCCCGAACCTCTACCTATAAGCATGCAAAAGTTCTGTTCGGTACCTTCGGATCCAGGGTGTAACCTGGAGCGAAGTCTTACTTTTTGGTAGTATTTACCTCGAATGCTTCAGAAAAAATCAAAATCACTATATGTTTCGATAGAAATTTCAAGGAGTCCCCTCGATTCCTCAAGGATCCCATCATCAGATCACCACTTTTGTGAACATGGTACCAAATTCGAGCTAAACCCTATACAACACAAAAAGAATTTTGAAAATCGTACCACAAACGGCTGAGTAATCGTTGAACATACAAAAAAAAAAGATACATACAGCCGAACATATTACCTCCTCCTTTTTGGAAGTCGGTCAAAAATATCATCTCATTAGTCGTAATTCAGTTTGCGTGTGACCCACAATAAGCAGTCGGCAGCGCCATAAATGGCGATGGCGTAAATAAATAGACATCATTAGTCCCTCCTCCTCCCCTAATGCGACCTTAAAAATGTATAACGCCGTATCTCAGTAAATTATACACGGTACCCTAAACTAATGGTGGTACTGGGTACATAGTACATACTAAAATTTGCAGGTCTCTTTGTACGCGTAACTCGATAGAAGAGCGGCAGCGATACAATAGCAAACAGCAAGAAATATAATAGTAAACTAGCATTATTATTATTATAAATACGGTTTAAAAACATTTGTGCGTCAAAAGAGAGTAGAGTGTCTATAATATTTTTGCAAATAAACTTGTTCATAATATTCAGTTCATAGGTTCTGTCCACATGTCCACGTCACGACGTCGTCAACGTGGAACGGCGCGGTAACGTGGCACGACGTTGTCGCGACGTGCAAATTTACGTTAACGTACGCGTAACGCGAAATTGCACGTCACGACGACGCAACGTTGCAGGTCGCCGTGCAATTCTACCTATTGTGCCGGATCGAGCCATGTCGGCCGACGTGACGTGCAGTTTTACGGTGACGTTGCCGTACCGTATCGTACTTTAAGAACAAATTATGTTTTAGCGCCCCCCCCCCATTGTTTCAATTTAAAATGCATCCAGATGAAATTAAATTACAAATCACCCCCAAGCCTCTACACAACGCCCCCATTTTTTTTCGGGTCCCACACCGCCCCTTCCAGACCTTCAGCGCCCACAAGGGGGCGTTATCGCCCACTTTGGGAAAAGCTGACCTAAGGAGTACCTAAGTCCTAAAGGGTACCAACTACCAAGTGCTACGGGAAAAAGTTCATTTAAATCAAGCCATATAACTCCTAAACATTGAATAAAAATGGGACAATTCCCCAAAAGTCCATTGTTTCGTTATTTTTAAAGTTAAAGACGAAGTGTGAATGGGCCATTGTTGCGCTGTCAAATCAGCCCTTTTCATGGCCCTCGAAATTGTTAGCAATAAATAACAAAGAGTCGAGTATAATACCTAATGAAGCTCCTCAAATTTCTATAGCGGTGTATACAACTTCTCCAACTTTATAAATGACGCTGGAAAATTCGGACCGTAGGTAATTTCTAAGCAAATTTTACGGAGTTCCATAAATTGGGGCAAAAATACAATATAGATTTAGATTACCCCACAATAGACAATTCTGTCTACTCTGATTACCCTGTAATGATTCGTTTTGTTTAAGGCCTTTGATATTCGAAATAAATATTTACTTACAGTACCCGGCGTTAAATATTGCACATTTTTGGACCTTTGGAAAGTGACAGTCGGCTAATTTCGGTTTTGTAGAGCGTTATCTCTTACGCACGAAATACAAAAAGTCCGGTTTATATTAGGAGCTGTTAAAAAAAACATAATTATTATGGTTTGCTTCTTTTGACAATTTTATTATTCTTTGTATAAAATACACCAAATTTTCTATGAGTTATGGCTTTAGGTTCGGGTAAAATAAAATAAAAAAGCGTGTTCAAATTATGTTTACGTATATTTTAATTCTTTTGGAAAATTACAGCTGTAGCAAATTTAGGGGTGTTAACAACTCTAAATATATATATTGAACTGGACGCGACTACACTCTATTGAATTTGAACAACGACTGACATAATGTCAAATAGGTGTGAGCTACAAAGATAACGCTCTATGAAACCGAAATTAGCCGATTGTATCTTTCCAAAGGTTGATGTGCAATATTTATTGCCGGGTATAATGTACCTTATTTTCCGGAAATAGATGTTCAATGGTTTTCTAACGACACGACGTGTGACGTGACCCTTGCGACATAGCAGCAACATTTTATTATTAAATGGGTATGGATTTTCTTATATTCCAGATGTTATTGCAGGTATCCTGTAAACAGTAAAGAATTACAATGAGGCTCGTCATAAACTAGACCAAAGTGTTAATATACATCTATGTGGCGAGTGGCGACCAATAAGGGAGATCGCAGACGACAGACTTTTGTGCGATCAAAGTCTGCGGCTTCCATACAATCTGATGGCGCGCACCATGCGGAATGTATGTAAGCCCGCGGACTTTGATCGCACAAAGTCTGTCGTCTGCGATCTCCCTAAACTGAATACGCAGTACGCACATATCCTGCATCGCGCTATCGAAGTTTTTTCACCGCGACGGTATAAATACAACCGCTCAGATTAAAACTGTAGGTAAGCATCAAGGTATTTATGACGACTACAATAGCTAACGTACTGTCTTATTTCATAATACACGCGGAAGAAGCTATAGGTATCTGTCTAGTGTCTAACGTCCATAATATGCATGGAACATTTCGAGGATGTACATTGTACAATAATATGTACTGGCGACTTAAGCCACCCTTGGGCCTCGACACAGTAGAAGATCATCACTATTCTACAGTCGATCACCTCAGCCTATGGATTCATCATCGGCTACCTTCAGAAGTGGTCTGTGAATCGACCTCGGCGACTTCAATTACTGGAGCAATTAGAAGCAACAATCTTGATGAGCAATAGAAACAAAACAGTCTTGATACGCAATAGAAGCAAGAAAAATCTTGAAGACGCCAGTCAGATGTTGGTTGTGAACCTAGAAAATCAAACGATTAGTGATAAAGTCTAAGGAAATAACGTTAGTGTAAAAACGATTAGAAAATAAAAAAAAATATGTCTTTATCTGCTCTAGTATATTAAAATATAATATGTATTTGATATACCTAGGCAATAAAAATATTTTATACTTTGAACGTTTTAACTATGCACTGATTAAGAATAAGCTTTTATTTATGATATTATTTTATGTCCTTTCCACCTCAAGTATAATTAGTTATTTATTATAATAAGTCAAAAGCATATTCATGTAACATTTTTTAGCATTGTAACTGGATGTTACTGCATAGTGTAACAAAAAATATTATCTGTTATTGCTTATTACTTATTACTAGGGCCCGGAAAAATATACAGTATTAAAAAATCCAAAATATGTACATAAAATATGGACTAAAAAATCGAAAATATGGAAAAATATGGAGTATAAAATAGAAATATGGAAAAATATGGAGTATAAAATTACATTAATTAAACAATGTTTCAGTCTTTCATATAGGAAATAATTACTGTACCTACATAATTACGGCTGCATTACAAAAAAAACCTATAAAAAAGATAGCGAAATTATTATTTCAAGAAAAAATAACAGTTTTATTCAACTTCCATTACATTAGCATTAAAAAACACAATGACGTGCTTCTTCAAATGATCAAAATTAAAACTCTGACTAATATTAATTTGTTATAATCTCTGACAAACAATAATACAAAAAAATATATTGTTCTAATTATAGCCTTAATCGGACCCAAGCATGCACATGCATTTACGTGACAGAATTAATTGTGCAATGCCGTATTAATCCTTCGATGGCTAAAATATTATGATCCCTGCACCCGTGCACGTCACAACTCACAATTCACATGACGTGATGGGTGCATGTAATTTTATACATCAAAAATCGGCACAGAATTTTTTTTTTTTGTGTGTTACTAAAATTATTTATCCTACCCGAAGACCGAAACATACTTCATTTTTTGTTTAGCCATGTCAGGAACAGCATCGGAAACTTTATTTTCTATTAATTGTTTAATAATCTTCTTCGAAACGATAAAACGCGAGAGGAACGAAATACGCAGCCGTAAACATACGTATACAATATACATGGTGGCGGGAAAGTATTTTTTTCCGTATTTTTGTGAAAATATAGACGATTGTGACATTTTTTGCAAAATATGGACTTATCTTTGCAAAACCCTAAAATATGGAAAAATATGTAAAATAAAACTTGGTTTTTCACAGTCTAAACATGATAATTCATGTAAAAAACACATTCTAGGCCGAAAATCACGTAAAATAATAATATGTATTTACATATAAATCCGGGCCCTACTTATTACTATTGTCAGCAAATAAAATAAAACAACGATGAGGTTTTATTAACATTTATTTGTACATATAAATATCCTATTGAAGCTAACAAAGTTACCTAGTATACTTCTTTACATATTTCGATTACCAGTGACACTATTGATAAAATTGCAAAATACGTTTATAGTGATAGCAAATACTCGAACAATATAATATAGTGCTCCAAGGCTCTATATGAATGTGGACAGGGCGCTGCTGGTAAAGGAGAACTGTCAAAAAGGACGTTTTTCTATGATAGAAGCGTTATAGTCCGCGCGGAACTAGTTGGCCGCGCCTAACGGTGCGTCCACATTTGTATCATTTGTGCGATCAGATCTCCGTCGCGACCATCGCGCCGTATCAAAATGATACGCGTATCATGATACTTTGTATCATGATACGCGTATCATTTTGCGTCCACACTAGCGATCATGATACGGCGCGATGATCGCGACGGAGATCTGATCGGAGATCTGATCGCGCAAATGATACAAATGTGGACGCACCGTTAGGTACCTATGTGAGCGGTGGGACGGAGAGGCGGGGGCGCTTGATTTTGACAGTTCTGGCTAGTTTAGACAAAACGCACAAGAGATTGCAATAGCAAGATAAGTCCGACGATAAAAAGACAATCTAAGGAAATAATATCTAAAGTGCATAGGTTTTTAAAAAACGGAAAGCCGATGTCAATAATTTATAATATAAAACTGATCAATTGTCTATAATTTATTCTTTTCAATAATTAAATTTTATTATTGTTCACAATATCGCGAGATTGGCGTCACTGTCTAATCTCATGTGCGTTGCGAGCAGCAAGCAACCCGCCCCCTCACCCCCGTCCCTACCCAAGGCGCGGCCAACTAGTTCCGCGCGGACTATAGTTCCTTATATTTATATATTCGCCACGTTCATAAATATAAAGCCTTGTCGAACTGTAATTAATAGTAGTAATGATAATTGCACTTTGCAGATAAATCCACATTATTATAGACAAAAATTTTACCAACATTACATACATACCAACATTTATAATTCATCACCTGAATCCCATAGAGCCAGAGCGACAATTATCCGATTGGCATAAAAGTACAATACATACTTTCTAGGCAGTAGCAAAGAAATAACATTATTACATTTCATTGTAAGACCCCTAGACATGAAACAGTCAAGATACTGAGTACATATATCTAAATTAAAACGGGTCTCAACTTTCAACTCTCAGTCAGTGTTTTTAAATGATTTTACCGACAATCTATCACAATACACATACATACGGTTACTTGAACAATATACACTGTCAAAACTACTCAATAGTAAATAAATTTAAAAGACCACTCTGAATATAGCCAATAATGTAGACAAGTAAAATGTAGCCAACTTCAGATTGGTTAAACTTTTTGGATATAAGGCATATTTTTACATTTCATTCTTGTTTCTAGCGTGAAATTTTAAGCGTAATAAAACAAGTCAAGTACAATATTTAAATAAATTACAATATTAAAACTAATCTAAATCAATATACATCTCACTACATCGTAAATGCACTTATCAGCTTAACAATAAAACATACTGTCGTTGTTACAGACGTAAGAAATATGATATCATGAATCATTTAATTTAAAGGTTAAAATAAGAAACTGGTGCAGTAGATTGGATTTAAACGACTTTAAACAGTTATAGTGAGTAGTATCATTAGTACTTCCAAAAGATAAAAAGGCGGTTTACTGTAAAACCTGTAAAGCAATGCTTTTTACCGTAAACTAACATTTTTACATGATTTTTCTTATTAGGAATTATTAAATTAAACATTAGATTTGCAACAACGATACTTACAATCAAAACTCAACATTAAAATGAGCTTAACATACATTTCGTGAGTAAAAAGATATACCTGAAAAAGTATCCGAAAATAACTTACAATCTCAGCAATTAAAATTTTCGTTTGTCTTTCTACTTCAAGTCTAAAACTCTATTGCGTAATTACTAGAAATCGCTTAAATTCTTTGCTCGTGACTCGTGTTATAGGCAGCGCATAAATTTAAGATTGCTTGGCAAAAATGGAAGGAAACACCCACGCTATTGGCAGATCAGTGATCAGACAGGTCGTTATTGGTAGACCGCAATCAAACAGTGACGTATTGGTAGTTATTGTCCACATGCACCTACTGCTCCCTCCAGTTTTGCTGAGCAATCTTTAAGTTGTACGTAGCCTGTAACACAGTTTTTGATACACGAGTGTAAGCGAGGCCTTATAATATTTTGATAAGACACTCATAACGGTCAACCGAAGAGGTCTTAACTACAATTCAGGCACTATGGTAGAACATTCTTAATGTCATCCGGATTTTGTTTTCCATAACAAATGCGATAGACATTAAAATATTTTGTGTAAATGTAGGCATATTTCTATTGGATAAGTTGATTTTCTCGGTTGACCGTCAAGCCACTTATTCCAACATAATACTAAAGCGTATATCTGATCGATAGTGTCGATTTACATCGATACAGCAGCTCGCGCCATTGAAATCCAGCCATTAGTGTAAATATATGAAGAACATGATCAGTCTAGCAAAAGGGGCAAGCTACTTTATCGATGCAAACCAGCACTCACGTTTAGTAAAAGTATCGTCCATAAATGCTTCCCGAAAAGCCAAAACACTTCACAAACTAGCATGCATATGCATAAATACTAACATTTAGGAAGACCGGGCAAATAATAGCCACCAAGCGAAACTATACACAGTTACAGGTGCTGAAAAAACAGCTGTGTGAAAGCGCTTAAATAGCTTGAATGATCTTGTTACATTGTGATTGGCTACTTTTTTAAACAAAAAATTTGTAAGAACATAGTTCTATGTGTCTTTGTAATGAACTTGAATACTTTCTAAATTTTTTCAATGTTTTTTCTTTTTTGTTTTGTTATTGTTTATGATAAGTTTGTCAAAATTTATTTGCTGACAATAATAATGCATGTAACAATACAATATGTAATATTCACCAATTTAGACAAGCAAGAAGCATGAGAGTACAACTAAAAAATAATTAAAACTAAAAAGTAATTTCAAAATTATGGTAAGTAAATAAAGAAGTTTTATTTCAAAAATACTATCACAATCTAATAGTGTTTTTTTTTTCCTAAGAAATGTTTGTAGATTTATTCTTCTTTAGAAGAATAGCCACCAATCACAAGTAAAGTCCAGTGCTACAACACATTCATACAGCGGCGTGCAGGGAGGGCGAGTGAGGGACCACTAAAACAAAGCGAACACAAAACAAAAGTGCATCACGTCGAATAGAATAAAAAATATATTCTAAAAAATTTTTTTTCGTTTTTTCTTTCTTTTCGTGTACTCTAAAAAATGCTCTATTTTACATTTTTGGGGGCGAGTTGCAGAACGCTCGCATGCCAGCCGGTGGCGCCATTCGAGTATTCTGCCGCTCGGAGCCTTAATTAATGGGATCAGCTGACATGAATTACGCACTTTCAGCAAAGAAAAAATTGTCAAAACACTACTGACGTTGGTTCGACTTGCGACTAGTGAAATCAACTCTACTCGACCACGTTGTTACTAACTCCTTTCCCGAATGCACTATGTTTTAGTATCACACCCTATATAAGTTAAGGACGCTTCACATTCCTGTCAAGATCGGCCAATTTTTTGTAAAATTCATATTGACGTTGGAATATTAAATTTGTGGCATAATAACGGCGCGACGGTAGATGTCACGAAATCCATTTTTATACAGGGCAAACCACACAATCCTCGGCAGTCATCCTATTATTGACACCTTACATTTCTGTCCACGAATAACTACCACTAATATCACGAATGCCAATAATAGAATTATCCGTAACATGAACTCTTAAAGTGACAACAATTGACTGTTTTCTTGACAAGAGTGTACAGCCGTTTTAGCACTGTCTGACACGTTTTTCACATGCACATATAGCCCGTATATGCCACAGAAAACGTGCCACACAAATGCGCCTACGAAACTTCTAAGTTAACCAATTTATATAAAACAAATCGTTTTGTATATTCGTTCATCCCGGAGGGATATCATTCTAAATTTTAATCTAGAGACGTGACGTCATAATATACTCGCATTATATGTCAAAATTACAGGTGTCAAAATGTCAAAATAAATAAAATTAAAAAATCTATATTACTCTATACCGTTTACAAGTAACAAAAATATATAACAGTGTGGAACAAAGGTAAAAATATAGCAATTTATACTCACGTCTCTAAGGTTACAATGTATAGGATTCCTACGGTTTTTACAATACGTCACCGCACCAAAGTAGGCTTAAGGTGAACCTGATGTTTTCTATCTCACTCTTTTCATGTTATAAATGTGAGATGATAAGTATAGATTATATTTTCTTTATTGTTGACTTTTGTTAACACGTTTAAATATGTTCATCTCTGTCTCACCTAAACAACAGAGTGAAACAGGAGTCAGGACATGTACAATCACCCCACCTTACATCACAACTACGTTTCTCAAAGAGTGAGACAGCAATACCTCATTTCGTGCGTTAGAGCGAGAGGCAGCTACTCGTGTCGGTGCGGCGACGTCAGCCGACGGCTAGAGTTGACATACTGACCGGTCCGTACTACTCTGCACCAGTGTCCTCACTGATCGTATCGTTCGCTTTCTCCTGGGAAATGTTTTGACCTGGAAAGTTTGAGAAGCACTTTAGTTTAGGTTTTCAATCTGTGGATCACCTTTGGATACGGAGGTGTCGGAAAAAGCAAAAACAAAGCAAACTTGTGTATTTTAAACAACACTAGCGACCCGCCCCGGCGTCGCACGGGTATAAAACATATAACCACTGAAAAAATGATTAAAATCGATAGCCTATGATCCTTCACGAGGTCTACTTCTTATCTGTGCCAAATAACATAAAAATTGCTCCAGTAGTTTGCGAGATAAGCCCTTTCAAATAATTTCCCCCGTTTTTCCACGTTATCATATTAGTATTAGCGTGATAAAATATAGCCTATAGCCTTCCCCAATAAATGGGCTATCTAACACTGAAAGAATTTTTCAAATCGGACCAGTAGTTCCTGAGATTAGCGCGTTCAAGTTAGCCCTTTCAAATAATTTCCCCCGTTTTTTCCACATTTTCCTCTATTTCTTCGCTCCTATTAGTCTTAGCGTGATAAAATATAGCCTATAACCTTCCTCGATAAATGGGCTATCTAACACTGCAAGAATCATCAAAATCCGTTTCGTAGTTTTAAAGTTTAAAGGGAACAAAGGGACATGAGGGAAAAAAAGCGACTTTGTTTTATAATAAGTATAGATAGATAATATTGAAATATAAATATGATCGTCAAAATTTAGATTATATTATGCAATAAAAATATTAAGGGAATGCATACTATAATACTCGTACTATAAAGAGAAAAGCAGAAAGGTTTGATGGTTTTATTGTTTGAAACTTGAAAGTGAATTTGCATTAGATAGGCTCCGAAACTACAGGACCGATTTTTAATGGGCAACAAATAGAGTAGACCACTACCATGCTATTTTTATGGCGGATAATAAAAATAGGGGAGGTAGTGCTATTGATTTCTAAGTTATTTCATACCGGCCAAATTTGTGTCTAGTAGTAGATTAATATTTAATTATCAACATAATGAGCGTCAGTCGCCGCACCCGTGGTGGGTTGTACATTGAGAGTGTCTCAAAGTTGTCGAAAAATTTTTTGCTAAAAGTAATTTCATACCGTATGAAACTTTGATGGATGATTATGAGGTCATGTTTAACCAAAAAATCACCGTCAGCCGTATTGCAGATGGGGGATTCAACGTCAGTCGCGTTACTGAATATGTAAAATTTTTTTGAATATAAAGTTATTTTATACCGTACAAAATTTATACAGGTGAATGTTTCTACTTTGTAAATAATAAAGAAAACCGTCAGTCGTTAATACGACGGTGGAAAAACCGTCAGCCAGCGATATAAGTTATAACTTATAACCAATATAGCCCTACTTCGCGCTCAATGTATCCTAGGGCGTCGCGTAGACGACATTTCCACTTGCAAACATTCAGTTTACGGCGATTTTCGTTTGAATTAACCACAAAATTGTGTCACATAGCAATTTTAAGTAATTAATTCGATAGTCAATATTTGTGAAGAAGAATTATATACATTATACTTGTAAAGCGCCATCTGTTGTTATATACTTAAACTTAAATGACACCTACCGGACCTAAATGTCTATAATCTAGATATGAACCTTTATTGGGTGCGAATTGGGATATTTATAATGTCAATTCAATACGATTCCCAACAACAACTTTGAGATAGTCCCAAATTTTAACCCACCACTTCTGAAGCAGCTGACGATCAAAGCTGTTATGTATTAGTGGAATACTATTATTGTAATGATTTTCGCTCGGTAAAATGAGCGCGACCTCCCCTACTATAAGCCATGGTATAATTTGCGAAGGATTCATTTAGTTATTCCCGTAAAAAAAGATGTATTGGACAGCCACTGTAAAATGTCTGCCAAAGGATATAAGCATATTATATATTATATAAGTAATATAAATGTGGAAGTCGAAATTTACCACAACCATGCTATTTTTGTGGCGGATTATTAGCGAGGGTATATTTGCGTAGGATTCATTGAGTTATTATCGTAAAAACAAAGATGTATTGTCTGCCACAGGAAAGTGAAAATTTGTACGAAAAATGTGGAAGTCGAAACTCACCCTTTTTCGCTGATGAAAGTATGCACTTCTTGCAGCTTATGAAGAAAAAGGAGACACATTGGAGTTTGGCGTGGAGGGCATGAGGTCCATAGTCTTGCACACCCAACCCGCTATGTCCACGCACTCCGCCTCCGCCTGGCGGATCCACACGTGGTTCTGTAAACAATATGGCGGACAGGTTAAACAAAATCGCGGATGGCAGGTTATTTTTTTTATTTTAAAGCCGCTTGTGCAACGATGCTGCGATCTGCGAAAAGGATACTGAGCATGGGCGTATATTAGAGAGGGGGAGTCCGGACCCCCCCCCCCCCCCCAATTACTATCCATCTTACATCTCCAATCGACAATATAATATTATGTACCGCACCGATTTTAAATCGGCGAGGTACATGTATTTTTTTCTATTCACAGTATAAAAATAATAATTATTATACTGTGGAGCGTGTCCGTAGGCTGAGTAGGTACCGCGATGCGTTTGTGATAAGTCGCAGGGGCGCGGGAAAATGTGTAGTTTTAGGCACAATTCCAGTGTTTACTGCAATCCCTGAAAGATCTATAAGTCTAATCTACAGTTTAACCTTTGTTACTTTTTATATTAAACCTTTCAAATTGCCCCCCCCCCTCGTCAAAGCAGATATGTACGCCCGTGATACTGAGCATAGATGTTCCGTCTAAGGGCGTTCGCTGCGTTAGCCTGCGTATTTGATCCAAACCAGAAGTTAAAACGAAAATCGCACAACAAAAAAAGACCCGGTTCCACAAATAAAATTTACATGTACCTAATTTAGACCAATAATAAGTTATTATATTTTAGTAGTTTTTTAAGTTAAGTAACTTTTTAAATATAATGTACTTTTTAATGTGACAATTTGTGTTATTTTTCCTATACTATCTGTACCTTTTTTGAAAAATCTGGAGGTGATGGAGAAAAACTAAGTACACATTCGTAATCAGCGCATCAAAATACCCTAGAATCAGCTACTAAATTCCCGAGAGGAAGCTATGACCCTCATTTTGCAGGCCTGTGTAATAAGCATTTTATTAATTTCTTATATGATTGCGTATGTAATTTATTTTCTAAATAAAAAACAATTTACATAAACAATCTTAGAGCCTTTCCGCGCGACGTATTTTTTGCGCACTAACGACGCGCGTTTCTGATGCGCTCGTCTTCTGCGTTTCGCGTTTTGGCAGATATAAGTTTAAAACGTTACGTCTTCCTTCCGTTTGCTGAGCGTTCAGCTTGCGTTTGTATCGATACAAACGTAGTGTGGAAGGGCCCTTATGCTAATAGAACTCACCATAAGCGTTTTAAGATCAGCTCTTTCGTCGGGATTTTTCTTGAGGCAGCGGTCGACGAAGTCTTTGAAGTCGTCGGAGAAAATCCCCGACGGTAACTTCGGCGGCGGCTCGTTGACTATGTAGTCCAAGAGCTCGAATATCGCCATCGGCCGCGGAGAGTTCGGCGCCTGAAAGTTTAAGGCGTTCTTTTTTAGCTAATAGAGCTATTGGAGATACCGGTATATGGAGTATACATTTTAAGACCGGGCTGCCAAAAATATCAAAACACGCTAGTCCCGCCAACACAACCCGCTATCCTCCAATCGTGATATAATGATTCCATGAATCGTGCCCGCATGAATTGTACTTTGCGCCGCAGCTAATAGTGAACAATATCGCGTAACAAGGGTTCCCGCATTATAGCACGAAAGTAAAGGTCGTAAGTCCCAAAACTGTTTTTTGATGATTACTTCTATACATATTATAAAACAAAGTCCCTTTTTTCCCTCATGTCCCTTTGCTCCCTTTAATCTTTAAAACTACGCAACGGATTTTGATGATTCTTTCAGTGTTAGATAGCCCATTTATAGAGGAAGGCTATAGGCTATATTTTATCACGCTAAGACTAATAGGAGCGAAAAAATAGAGGAAAATGTGGAAAAAACGGGGGGAAATTATTTGAAAGGTCTTATTTGAACGCGCTAATTTCGGAACCTACTGGTCCGATTTGAAAAAATTTTTCAGTGTTAGGTAGTCCATTTATAGAGGAATGCTATATTTTATCACGCTAAGTGCCAATCCACACGTACAACAACCACACGACATCGCAACGACAAAATGTCGTCGAGCAGTGGTTACGTGTGAATGGTGTCGCTGCAGCATTTTGTGGTTGCGTTGTGGTACCGACAAAATGCCGACGCGGTTGCGTTGTCGCCAGTGGTTGCGATGTCGTTGCGATGTGGTTACGTACGAAAGTCAATGAAACGGAGGGGAGGATAGAGCGCGGGCGGTATGCGCGCACTGTCGTTGCATCGACGCAACGTTGTGGTTGCGATGTGGTCGGCCGTGGTTGCGTCTGACAAGTTATCTGACAAGTGGTCGACAACGACTGCAAAATGTGTTACGGTCCAGTTCATTTACAATACGAAATATACTTAGCTCGGCGGGTATTTACACACCTCAGTCTAGACTTTCAGTCACGGCCTTAACTAACCTTTCGACGTCGCACTGTGCGGTAGCCGAGGTATCGTGTCCTCAGTTTAGACTATACGTTGTAAGCTGCTATTTTCAGTGCGCGGATTCCGTAAGCCTCCATTTACATCAACTTCGCCGCGTATTACAATATCTCGCGGGTAGTAAAATTATTATTGGCGCCGACGTCAATGCATCCTCGCCCTTATGGCACGGCCAACTTAGGTACACTGACCGCGACCGACGTACCGCTGTAGAAGACTTTATTGCGGAGTTTAACCTCCATATTCACAACACCCCCGATGCACCACCTACCTATAGTAGCCCAACGGGCAAATCGTCGATTGACGTCACGCTATCCAGCGCGTACGTCCAGATTGGGCATTGGCGTGTCCTTCCTGATGCGTCATGTAGTGATCACCGCTTATTGGTGTACGAGTTTTCTCGTGCGGTCCCGAGTGATACCGTAGTCAATTCTAATGACTATAAATACAATGTAAATAACGGCGATTGGAATTTATTCCGCTCCCTCATTACCGCTCATGCCGGAGACTTCACTCGGCCGGATTTAAACGTCAATGAGTGCGCGGAAATTATGACAAACACATTTGTTTACTGTGCCGATGTAGCCTTGGGTCGTAGACCTCTTAAAAAAGATCACAACTGTAAATGGTGGAACAGTAAACTTCTTAATCTTCGTCGGGAATTTAGAAGGGCCAGGCGAAAAATTAATAATCTTCGTAAATCTGGTCACGATCGTTTGGATGATAACTACATAAATAGTTTAAATAACCTACGCATTTCAAGGTCACGCTATCGCGCCGCCGTTACGTTAGCAAAAAATAATATGTTGAAGAATGCTGCGAATAGACTGGATAAAGAGGGCCCCTGGTCTTCCTTATACCACGAGCTTAAACCCAGTAGTAGTAATGAGCCAAGCTTTTTCTCAAATATTAAAATTAACAACTCTTACACTTATAGTTTAGACGAAACGGCGAAGGCATATCTAAACGTTCTCATACCAGACGACGAGCCCTCCTTGGATGATGAACACCACTGCGAAATTAGGAGTAAAATGTTAGACCCCATTCATACACCGGTCTCAGATTTACCAACTTCGGAGGAGTTTAGTAAAATAGTAAACCTTTTGCCTATAAAAAAATTTGCGGGCGAGGATAAAATATCGAATATTATGATAAAACAAGCGTGCTTAGCGGCCAATTCATCGATTCTACATGTTTACAACAGATGTATCGCAGAAGGTATATTTCCAAAAATTTGGCGCACCGGTTGTTTAAAGTTAATACCTAAAGCGGGAAACAAACCTCCTGACGACCCAAAATCTTACCGTCCGATAACGTTACTGCCTTGCTTAGGTAAATTACTAGAACGTCTCATCGTACCTCGCCTGCTACCCGGTGGCCCTAAATTTCATAGCCATCAGTTCGGTTTCACCGCCGGGAAATCGACTGTTGACGCGGCTATGGAAGTTAGAAAAATAGTAAATCTTTCGGAATCGAAATACGTGGTTGCCATTTCATTAGATATTTCCGGCGCGTTCGATCATGCTTGGTGGCCGATGTTATTATTAAAACTAAAAAATCGAGGTTGCTACTGTAATATTTATGTCATAATACGTTCTTACTTTTCTAATGGTCAAACTAAGCTTCGACTTGGCCATTGTACACACGCCAAAGATTTAACATGCGGCTGCCCTCAGGGCTCTGTTATCTCGCCAAAACTATGGAATTTCGGATTTGATGATTTATTAAGTCTTCCCCTACCACCGCTGTGCGTACTAGTTGGCTACGCCGATGACGGGTTTCTCATCGTTCAAGCAAATTCACGTTCCGAAATTGAATCTAAAGCCAATGATAGTCTTAATTTAATATCGAGTTGGGGTAAACGTAATCGCCTGAAATTTGCAGCGCATAAAACTTACCAAATTCTTTTAAAAGGTTCCCTTATACCTTCCCCTAGCATTAAAATTGACAATATTAACGTTAAACGCAAACAGTCACTCTGTTATCTTGATTTTTACTTGGAAAATAAATTTACATTTTTAGAACATAAAATTCAAACAGGTGAGAAAGCGAAGCGCAATTTTTACTCCTTTACCAAAATATCTACGTCGACATGGGGCCTCTCTTTCAAAACCCTAAAATTAATTTACACCGCTACTTATCTAGGCAGCATTTGCTACGGGGCCCCCGTGTGGGCCGACAGGGCAACAATCGGCGCGGCTCGTCGCAAGTTGCTACAAAGCCAACGTCTTGCTCTTATATTCTTGTGCAAAGCTTACAGGACCACAAGCACCGAAGCTTGCCTGTGTTAGCCGGAGTTTTACCCGTTGACCTTGAGATTCAGCGTCGTGCGACAATGTATTATCATAACAAAAACATTGACAACCCGTTCTTTTTAAGCGCTCGCGATAAAATGAAAATAGCAAGATTGTTTGAACCTTATGAAAACTCTGTGCAAAGCCTAATCTCCGAATGGCAGTCGCGATGGGACTGTTCCACCAATGGGCGACATCTTTATAATTTTTTCCCTAATATTCGTGAGCGGCTATCCAAACATTGGATGGATATTGATCACTGCGTTTCTCAATTCCTGACCGGTTCTGGAAATTTTAAGGCCAAACTTTACGGATTTAAACTAGTAGCATCACCCATGTGCGAGTGCTCGACTGAAGGCAACGTTTGTTTGAACAAACCGCTCATCATGTTCTCTGGGAGTGCAGTCTCTGGCAGGACGAAAGAACTACTATGCTAAACAACCTATTCTGTACTTCTGGAGTCGCATACTACGGTGATCTCATGGACAGCGCTAGGAACTTCCGTGCCTTCAAGCGTTTTTGTCACAATTATTATTGGCAACAGTCAAACACAATAAACTCCAATATTAACTTAGCTTTAGCTTAGGAGTCATAATTATTAACCTTATTTCCGTGGTGCTCCCCCCTTAAGTTATTTGACTTTCGGTCATTGCAACTTTGTGCTGTCTCCCGCTTTTATGGGGAGGGAAATTGGAATCTTCCTACTCCTCCTATTTTCTTTTGATTAATTTCGTTGCGGGTCCCAAGACAGTTTTAGCATATCCCTCGGGCTCCCTGAGATCATATCAAAGGGTTTTCGTGGTTGGATACCGCTGTCGATCCTGGCGACACAGGAGATACAGTGGTGGGAATGTGTGGTGGGCCAAAGCCCGATAAAAAAAAATACGAAATATACGCCCGACCACGTGGTGTGGGTGTGGTGTGGTTGTGGTTGTCGTGTGGTTGTGGTACGTGTGGGTTGGCCCTAAGACTAATAGGAGCGAAGAAATAGAGGAAAATGTGGAAAAAACGGGGGAAATTATTACTACTAATTATTATTATAACTACTGGAGCAATTTTTCTGTTATTTGGCACAGATAATAAGAAGACCGCGTCAAGGATCGTAGGCTATTTTTGTGGACTAATTTGTCTGTGAAATATCTTATTTACGCGGGCGAAGCCGCGCGGAACGTCTAGTGGAGTATAATTTTTTTTTAATTTTAATTAAAAAAAATTGAACTAGATGACGCACGCAACTCCGTTGTGACTTTATTTATCGCGCAGGTACATTTTTCAGGAATAAAAAGTATTATAATATTATGTCCTTTCCGGGGACTGAAAGTATGTCCATACCAAATTTCAGCAAAATCGGTTCTGTAGTTTAGGCGTGAAGAGGTAACAGACAGACAGACACACTTTCGCAATTATAATAATATTAGTATGGACAGAGAACTAAGGAAAATATATGTATAAAGATACTTCGCTATTATCAGGATAGGTCTTCATCGTAAAGTGCTGGTACAAGACAGTGGCGGGGGAAGACGGGCGAGGAGAGAATAGTACGAAATAAAAGATTATACACTGACCTTCATTAAACGAGTACGCTGGACTTATGATAACCTTTGAAATGACAGCTGTTTTTTGTGCCTATTTGAAGCGGAATCAGCGCCCCAATGCGGGGGAAGAGAACTAAATCTGACGTAAACATGACGTTTAAAAGTCACCATATTGGCGCTGATAGCAGTAGTTGGAGTACTTGGAACTAGTACTAGTTTCTACCACCGTAGTGATTATATTCTCTGTGGTTTCTACAACCAATAGCGATTTAGCGGCCATTTGCAAGTTACGTCAGATTTAGTTCTCTTCTCCCGCATTGGGGGCGCTGATTCCACTTCAAATAGGCACAAAAACAGCTGGGTTTCTTATGTCCAGCGTACTAGTATAATGGAGGTCAGTGAGATTATAGGATCTAACTATAGAAGCTCGATATTTTGCGCCAAAGGTTAGCAATAACTCAATGTGCGATTTTCCACGTCATACCTGTCCAGGCGAGTGATCCTCGTTCTGTCCACCAAATATGGCGGCCAGGGTGTTGGCGTCAGGCGGCGGTATGGGGTACATGCCGATGGCCATCTCAACCAACGAGAGACCCAGAGACCAGATGTCGGACTGCACCGAGTAGTGCGTGCCTTGGAGACGCTCCGGCTGTAATAGATAAGTGTAGGGTATGAGTAGAGATACAAATTATTTATTAACCCCCGACAAAAAGAGGGGTGTAATAAGTTAGCTCATTTCGGAGGCCAAGATCCACTTTGGGTCGCTGAGCCAGCGTGACGTGTCTGTCTGTCTGTGTGTCTATTTGTCTGTCTGTTTGTCTGTCTGTCTGTCTATCTGTTTGTCTGTCTGTCTGTCTGTGGCATCGTAGCATCCAAACGGGTGGACTGATTTTGATAAAGTTTATTTGCCTGATTTGAAAGCTGACATTATCGAGTGTAATCTTAGCTAAAGTTCATCATCATCAGCCCGCTCAGTGCTGAAAAATTTGAGTTTGATCTTCTTTTTTTTATACAATAAGGGAGCAAACGGGTCACCTGATGGAAAGCAACCATCGTGGCCCATGGACACTCGCAACATTAGTAAAGCTTAGCAGTGTACTAAACTTATAATTTGTTTTGCTTTAATGAGAAACAAAAGCAGAATTATTGTTCATTAAAGTCAAAAGCAAGTTGTTATCAAAATGCAGTGGCATTAAGACAATAATATTATCATCCGTTTTAAACGGATGTTGTTATTAAGATAGCATGTTAATTACGCTGATAAGGAACTAGTTTCAGAAAACTAAAATGGTTAGTATTATCAAAGTTTAATATTTAGCTAGTGATAAGAACTCTTTTAAAAAAATAAAGTTTTGAAAGATGTAAACCAGTATTATTAATTATTTAAAATATTTACACTACATTTAGAACCGTTTTATTAGCCTCCTATTATAATATTAAGTAAGTACATAAATGTTTTAGAATCTGGATGATTATTAACTAACTAAAACTAACTAACTCCGCTGGCTCAGCGACCCAAAGTGGATCTTGGCCTCCGAAATGAGCTTCCGCCATTGAGCCCTGTCCTGCGCTACCTCCTGCCAGTTACTGACTTGAAGGTCACGCAGGTCAGCCTCAACAGCATCTCTCCAGCGATACCTGGGGCGTCCAACTGGACGACGTCCTGTTGGACGGCCCTTGTATGCTCTTTTTACCCCGCGATCCTCTCCCATTCTTTCCACGTGTCCCAGCCAACGGAGTCGGTGAGCCTTTGTTTCTCCGATTATATTGGGTTGGGCCACCAGTTCTTCAATTTCGGCATTCTTCCGGATTTACCAACAGCCGTCATTTGTTTTGGCTGGGCCCAGGATTTTTCTGAGGACTTTCATTTCAGCGACTAGAAGTTTGTTCTCCTCCTTTTGTGTCAGCGTCCAAGCCTCACAGCCATACATTAGTATAGGCCGAATAATCGTGTTATAGATTCGGATTTTTGTATTTTTGCTGAGAAGCTTGGACACGAGCACCTTGTGAAGAGCTGCGCTGCATCGTAGGGCATTTTTAACGCGAATGTCAATTTCGTCCTCTCGACTGTTGGTGTCAGTCACAGTACACCCGAGGTACTTAAATTTGTGTACACCCCTATACGTTGTATCTCCAACATGTAGGTCTTCACAAGGTATACGCGTGTTTTTGTAGCGTCTCATGTGGAGATACTCCGTTTTATCGTGGCTGATCCTGAGCCCTACCTTCTTCGCTTCAGTCTCCAAAGTTGTGATGGCCTCTATGACTTCTCCACGAGTTTCACCTAACAGGGCTAAGTCGTCTGCATACCCTATCACCTTATGCCTTGCATCCAGCTCCACGCCAAGTTCTAGGTGTAAAACCTTTCTCAGAACGTATTCTAGCACCAAATTAAAGAGCATAGGCGACAAGGCATCCCCCTGCTTTAGACCAGTTGCGACTGTAAAGTCGTCCGTCAGCTCACCTCCAACCTTTACGCGTAGGCTACACTCCGATGTCGCAACTCTAATCATCGTGACTATTTTGTCCGGGATATTGAAATATCTCAAAATGGAATACAGGGCATCTCTGTCAATGCTGTCATAGGCTTTGGTGAAGTCCACGAACAATGAGTGGACCCCTTGGGCGTACTCCCATCTCTTTTCCATCACCTGCTTCAGTAGGAAGATTTGGTCAATTGTACTTCGGTTTCGGCGAAATCCACACTGATAATCACTAAGGATTTTTTCCGCGTAAGGTTCCAGCCTTTTAAGAAGCACATAAGACAAGATCTTGTAAGCGGTTAGAAGCAGAGTAATCCCCCGGTAGTTCGTGCACTTCTTTTTGCAGCCTTTCTTATGGATTGGACAAATAATGCCTGTATTCCATTCCAAGGGCTGCCGTTCTTTCTCCCATATCTTAACAAGCAGTTCGTACAACTTCGACTGTACCGCCCCTCCACTATATTTCCATATCTCTCCAGGTATGCCATCGATTCCAGGAGATTTGTTGTTTTTTAGTCTCATGATGGCCTCCTGCACTTCCTTAAAAGACAGGGCTTCTGTTGTATCAGGACTCTCTTCTTGGGTATCACAAATGATTGGTTCTTGTGAAGGGGGGCAGTTCAGCAGTTGCACGAAATACTCTCGCCACGTGAATTTTATTTCTTCTGCGTCATTTATTAAGTTGCCATCTTTATCAAGGAGAGATTGGGCAGTTGGTTTGTACTCTTTTTTAAACGTCCTTACCTCCTGATAAAATTTACGTGTCTCGTTAGCTTTTACAATTGTTTCCATATTTCGCACTATTGCATCCAAATGCTGCCTCTTTGCTGTTCTTATGACGTTTCTTGCTGTGGTCCGTAATTCATCATACTTAGGTTTCCATTTTCTATCTTGCTCTGATGTTAAGATTCTATTGGGCGATTTCAATGCAAAGATAGGACGTGAGGAGATATTCAACCCTACGATTGGACATCACAGCCTACACTGTACATCTAACGACAATGGCATTAGACTCATTACCTTTGCTTCGTCAAAGGCAATGTGTATTAAGAGTACGATGTTTCCTCACAAAAACATTTATAAGGGTACCTGGAAATCGCCCGATGGTCGCACAGTGAATCAAATTGACCATGTGGTTATCGATGACCGACACAAAAACACTGTTCAAGATGTAAGAACATACAGAGGAGCCGATTGCGATAGCGATCATTACATGGTAGGCGTAAAAATTAAACTTAGGATAAGTGTTTCCAATAGGAAAGCACAGAAAAGAGAGGATTGCATTAATGTAGAAAATTTAAAAGATAGAGTAATAAGAAAGAAATTTGTAGTAGAATTAAGCAACGCTTTCGAAAATTTAGAAATAGACGACGACATTGATGATGTTTGGGAAAAGATGAAAACAACCGCAAAAGAAGTTGGACTCAAAGTGGCTGGCAGAAAGAAAAAGAGCAGAAGGAAAAAGTGGTGGACGGAAAAGTGTAATATGATAGTAGAGGAAAGACGAAAGTACAAAATATTATCAGAGCAAGGATGATTATTACGTACAGTTTAATTATAAAATTGCTAGCAACAAAACCTCAAATACTGTTGCATATTACGGCAGTAGCAGCCCTGGATTTATAAAAAGGCCGTACAGGCCGCGGCCTAGGGGCGGCAGCGTCCTAGGCGGCAGATTTCGTACATGGGGCGACAGAATTAAAGTGACCTACACACAAAAAATATAAATCTGGCACTGCGCAGTAGGTAAGGCTCTGGATCATCCAATAAAAAAGTACTGTACCTATGGGATACTGTATTATTTACAAAGACAAAACCGCGGGTAAATCTATATCTATACATATTATAAAACAAAGTCGCTTTTTTTTCCCCCATGTCCCTTTGTTCTTTAAAACTACGCAATGGATTTTGATGATTCTTTCAGTGTTAGATAGCCCATTTATCGAGGAAGGCTATAGGCTATATATTTTATCACGCTAAGGGCCTGTTTCACCGCTTCCTGATAAGGCTATCCACCACTTAACTTGACACATAGAGTATGGAGAATCTGTCAAATAAGCCTATCGGGCACCTTATCAGGAAGCGGTGAAACAGGCCCTAGGACTAATAGGAGAATGTGGAAAAAATTATTTGAAAGAGCTTATCTCGCGAACTACTGGAGCAATTTTTATGTTATTTGGCACAGATAAGAAGTAGACCACGTGGAGGATCATATGCTATCGATTTTAATCATTTTTTCAGTGGCTATAATATATTTTATACCCGTGCGACGCCGGGGCGAGTTGCTAGTGCTAGTATAAAAAACTTACGGACATATAACTCCTAGTACCAACAAAAGAGTTGGCCATAGAGTCAATAAGTTGTCCAGAGACTCCAAAATCACAGATTTTGATCTCGCCATTGCTATTCACTAGTATGTTGGACGGTTTGACATCGCGATGCATGATGGCGTGCTTGTCTCGAAGGTAGCTCAGTCCCTTTAGCACGGCTGATGTGATTGTTCCTAAAAAATAAAGAAAAAAAAAAATACTGAAAAAAGTTTGCATGGCAATAAATAACTCTTTGGTCTTTTAGAGCGAGGCTACATTGGTTTGTTGTGTTGCGTCGCATAGGAAAGACGCAACTGATGAATAATCAGGCTCTTCGCACCAACAGCACAATCTATACTAATATTATTATAAAGCGGAAGAGTTTGTTAGTTTGTTTGTTTGAACGCGCTAATCTCAGGAACTACTGGTCCGATTTGAAAATTTCTTTCAGTGTTAGATAGCCCTTTTATCGAGGAAGGCTATAGGCTATATTTTATCACACTAAGACTAATAGGCTAATAACGTTAATACTTAGTTGATAAGAATCTTTGTAGCTTGGTCAAATAAAGGCTTTTTTATTTTTATTTAAGACTAAGAAATAGGAGCGAAGAAATAGAGGAAAATGTGGAAAAAAACGGGGGAAATTATTTGAAAGGGCTTATTTGAACGCGCTAATCCCAGGAACTACTGATCCCATAGATATAAGAAACACAACAGGAGATAGGCTGCCGAGCGCACTTTGTTTGAGTCCTGATGTAAGCTACACTTACATTGACACCTAAATAATTACACAAATTACACCCACACATTGACAAATCCCCGTCGCTCACACATTCAAGGCGGTGCTCTCATTGCTGCGCACACATTGCCATCTACTGTGTAAGTACGCACCTCAGTCCAGTAAACACATTCAACAAATTTCACACCTACGCTAGTGATTGACTGTCGATAAATTTGCTATCGAGCAGTTACTTTGTAGCATATCGCGAACAATTTTAGCTTTAGGCCCCAATACAATAATTTTGAACAAGTTCTGTTCAATGACGACCTCTGTGGCTCAGTTGGTGGGGTGTTGGTAGCTCAAGCCGGGGGTCGCGGGTTCGAATCCCGCGACCCTTTATGTAAATTTTTCTTGAGGGGTTAAGAAATTTAAAAAAAACTCTAAAACGTAATGAAATAATAATTAGTAAATTATTATTTCATTACTTCATTACTTGTTTACTGTCAGTAGACTTAAAGTTTTAATAATTCCTAAGTGTAAAGTAATATTCTAGTCCATAATTATTATTGTCACGGTGTGTCGGGGGACTGCCGAGTAAACTACGAAAGCAGCGACTTTTGCATTTTGTATCGCCAAGTCGCTGGTTGTCTCGATTCGGTTAAATCGGTCTTGGATGAGCCCGTCAATATGAGCCCGAAAATTAAACCTCCAGTTTGGGTTCATACGGAGCTCGGCTCCTATAGAATCCAGGTGATGCTGCAGCAGCAGCATGCAAATATTAACTGTTTATCCACGTCTTACTTACTTACTTACTTAATTACAATGAGCCCAAACACGAAACCTGCAGAGGTTTCGTGTTTGGGCTGTTCTAAGTTGGTGAGGATTTGGGTATCCTATTGATTATCAGGTGATGCTGCAGCACCAGGTCAACTTTCAATTAATGTGTATGTTATTCATAAATATCACGAACCGGAATGCAAAATATAAAAATCATCAAACGACTGTTGCTAACGGCCTTTCACGAACCAGATAAACCACGATTTTCCAGCACTGAGCAGGCTGATGATGATGAACTATAGCTAAGAACACTCTCGATCATGTCAGCTTTCAAACAAAAAAAAACTAGATCAAAATCGGTCCACCCGTTTGGACGCAACGATGCCACAGACAGACAGACAGACAGACACGTCAAACTTATAACACCCCTCTTTTTTGTCGGGGGTTAAAAAGCATTATACGAGTACTTAATTTTATTTTATTTTTAAACTTATGTAGGTAACTCCTATCAACAGGATCATATTATCACAATGGTTACCATCTATAAATGTAATTTTTGATGTGGCCGTTAATATATTGTATAAGCCCAAACACGAAACCTCCACTTTGCGTTCATACGAAGCTCGGCTCCTACAGAATCCAGGTCTACTGCAACAGCAGCATGCAAATATTAACTGTTTATCCACGTCTTACTGGTTATCGCAATTAAAATGATGATTTTTCATTAACAGGAAAAACAAAAATCACGAAAGGCGAATTTACACACAGACACATCCATTCGCACATCTACATACATTCATTTGGGTACTTTGTTACACTAATTTAATAATAAAAAAATAAAAAAGAAGATAATAAAGTAATTCAATAGATTGCCTTACATAATTATTAGTGTTTATTAAACTATCAAAATCATCTACAGTTTAATATTAGTTATAACTCGTAAGTACTAATCGCAGCAATGTAATGTATCGACAACAAGAAACGACAGGTACATCACTATCGCACGGCTCTGATCAGCGGCGCGGCGGGGGCGGCCATGCACGTTAAGCGACCGATTCAATAAGCGCAATTTTCATTACTCGGTCAGACACACACCAGGCACGCTACACTTAGCTAGCAATGTATTGGGTTCAATCGTTTGGTTACATTTCTCTCAGTACCCGACTAGTGCAATTATTTTAACGAAAAAAATGAGATTTTGGTAGAAAATACTGGAAATACTTAATTGTTTTTGTACTTACCTATGAAAAGTGACCCCTTTAAGTTTATGGTCACTTCGATTCTTGCATAAAACAACTGAATAGGTAGGCATTTAAAAAAAACACTCCCGTAGTGCGCGCTTAGACGATCACGTCCCGACTAATTGTGTTTTCACAACTTTCGCCTGTTTTGCTCATGTTTCACTTACACAGGCCACGCCCCCACAGCCTCTCTTTATATCTCTGTGACTGATCCGATTTGAAAAATTATTTCAGTGTTAGATAGCCCATTTATCGAAGAATGCTATAGGCTATATTTTATTACGCTAGGACTAATAGGAGCGAACAAATAGAGGAAATTGTGGAAAAAACGGAGGAAATTATTTGAAAGGGCTTATCTCACGAACTATTAGAGCAATTTTTCTGTTATTTGGGTCAGATAAGAAGTAGACCACATGAAGGGTCATAGGCTATTTTTTGTGGACTAATTTGTCGGTGAAATATCAAATTTACGCGGGCGAAGCCGCGCGGAACGTCTAGTTTTTATCATACAACTAATGTAAAACTCGCATTGTAAGCAATGTAGCTTTGCTCAAAGGCGGGATATCCTGTGTGCATAATAAAATGGCTTATTATAATCGATTCATATTTCATCATTTTTTATTAAGCGCATCACAGACGGTGAAGATAATATAAAATATATATTATCTTAGAGCATATTTTAGAATATCGCTCACCATAGAAATCCTATGAACCATCACACACGACGAAGTTAATTTATATTTTATATTTTGTATCTTAAGATACCGAGCGATATGGAAATATATATTTCATATCTTAATATTTTATCTTAAGATACGAAATATATATTTCGTATCTTAATATGTTATCTTAAGATGCGAAATATATCTTTATGAATAGGTACAGGGTGTTTTTGTGTCGAGCAGCGGGCTCATCAGTGATTGGACGCACTAGTGGACGCAGTGTTGCCAGTGCTGTATGTTAGAAAGTTACATACCTACTCTCATTCGAAAAGTAACATTTTGAGGGAAAAAGTAACATTTCGGATAATTTTAAATAAAATTGACTTATAATTTATTGCTTTATTATTATTATTGCTTAAAAAGCTCATGAATCGAAATGAATGTTTCTCTTGAATTTCTAAAATACTCCTGAAACTTCTTCGTTGACAGATATTGATAAAGGTTAAATTCGCCGCAGGTTTTTCTCTTTTTTATGTGAGGCTCTATCCAAATGTTTCTCCTTTTGGAATGTGCTACTACAATCTGCATTTCACATTCTATATCAGAATCATCGTCTGAAGAGCTGTCTAACAAATCAAGAAGTAAGGCAGTATCAGTTATTAGTTATCAGTTATCACTTACAGTCAATCACTCTGTATATAGAACTCTAACAAGGAATACGTGTGGCACCAACGCAGACTCGTAAAGAAATGAACAGATTTTTAATATTATCGTATCTTAGCCGTGTGTGATAGCTTAAGATACTATAATATTTTATATTTGGGCATCTTAAGATAAAATATTATATTATCTTCACTGTGTGTGATGCGCTTTAGTCAATTTTAACATTTTTAACATTTACGCCGATGATTCACAGCCTGCTTAAACGAAAAAAAAGCTACTAAGCTGACAATTTATAATCAACCTACAGAGTAAGACTTCATGATTCATAAATCATAACACATGTTTAAATAATTATGACACACTTACCAAGAATTGACTCGGGAATCCTGCCAGCTTTCTTCAGAATCAAATCGAGAGACCCACCATCCATGTACTCCATGCATATAGAGATCTCTCCATCACTATAAAATGCTCCGTAGAATCCGACAATATGAGCAAAGTTACATTCGTGTAACACTTTCAACTCTCGGATGATCTGTTTCTTGATGGCTGGCTTCACTTCTAGATGGATGAGTTTTCTAGCCATGATGAGACCGGTGGACTTGTGACGAACCTTCATTACCACCCCTCCATTGCCTTGGCCTGAAAAATGCAGTTACATGCATTTATTTTTTGCATGTTATTTTATTTTATAACCACAACTGTACAGTCTGCAACTTCATTGAAATATAATTCGGCCATGAGCAGGAACCAAATTTTATAAAAACAATCCTTTGTCATTCCATTACAAATTTCATAAAAATGGTTTGTAATAAATATGGATTAACATGCCATAAATCTATTTAAAAGTTATTAAAACATTTTTTTTATTTATTAAATAATGTAAATAGAATGAAGAAATGTTTACCCAGTTCTCCGAGCTTCTCAAAATCATCGTCACTCAGCTCTCCGATTTTCTCTTTTTGGCACAGAAACACTTCGATTCTGCGCCTCTGAGTGTCATCCATCTCAATCTGCTCCAGCCTCTCCGTCAGGGCTTCGATGCTCGTCTTGGACTTCCCAGCAAGACCCTGCCTCCTACCCCAATAATTTAAAAGATTAAATTAATTAAATTACCTAGTATGTATGCCATAGCCCATAAGTGTATGTCACCTACAGAGTATCCTTATAATAACTAAATGTGGATGATAATAGTTGATATTAAAAAAAAAATTCAAGTCCAAATGTAGATTAACCTATCAATCCCAAAATTATTTCAATTATCCTTGGTGCGAAAAACCTATATAATAAGATAACAAAAAAAGGATATGGGCGAACAGGCCATAGACGGCCCCAAATTTTATAATAAAATAAAAAATATATAAATCCTCAAGCGGCAGCCGGCTGACGCATAACAATTGAAAGTCTATTGGTTTTGCGATACCAACAATGGAGGTGTTAATATTATAATCAATTTTATTGTTCACTACTGTTACTACTATTGATTTTACCAAGGGCAAAACATAGTTGTTTTATAGTATTTCATCAGAACTTAAAAGTTATGTCAAAACCATACCAAATATCAAAACCCATTCAGTAGCTTTTGTTTAATAAAATAGTGTTTTTTTAGTGAATTTTTATAATATTTACTTTGATAATCACATTGTACAGGATAGAAATTAATTAAAGTATTATCACTTTATTTAGTCAACACCCCATGTATTTTATCAATTTAGAATATAATTGTCCAATAAAATATTGTAAGTACCTATTCCAAGGCTAAATATTGATTCCTGAGTGATTAGTATTCAGGAGACACAACCATTGTTAAAATATCTTAGGGCTTACTCATCACGAAGTTATGTGATTCAAATACTTCTTTGTTTTTGTACAAATATTATATTGGAGATATAATATTATTATATTGATTGGTTGATTAGAATTACGAAATAAGCAATGTTTTGCATATTTATAAACAGAGATTGATTTCTGGAAATTTCTAATTTTTTTTTATCTTTAAACCCTATCTTTTATTAATTTTGTAAATTATGTTTTGCACATAAACTATTTAGTAATTAATAAAAATAACAGTATATTTATATCACTTGATAAAGCCGGAGACTACCGGAGAAATAATAATTAGTGCAGCGCCTGTTGAATGAAATCAGTATGAACTATGAAGTCAAATATATTTTTTTACTTACTCAGATGCTGTTGCTGATTTCAGCTGAGGGGTCATGTTCGATGGAGTCACGGCTGGTGCCGTGTCAATAGATCCTGGGGGCAGGGTCAAGTTTAATTTGTTCTTCGACATTTTGCTCATTTTCGATGCACATTCATCACGGCATTTGTCAACGAATATTTTTGAAACTCTAAAATACTTAAATGAGGTGTCATAGAAAATTTAATATCGGATAACACGAGCGCATGCAAGTGTACAAGTTTTTATTTTCTAATAATATTAAATTTAAATTTAGGAAATAGATCATAAAACTCCTCAAATTGTCGATAGCGATTTGTCGAATGTCGACAGTCGATTTTAATTTTTTGACGTCATAAAAAGTCAATGCATAAAATTGACAATTGCTACATTCAGTGACATTGACATTGACAACCTTTTTTTTATTATGGCGTTCGGCTATTTACCATGGCCAACGTCAAGTAAATGGCGGAAAAATAATATTCTTTTTAACAATTTTCTACATCGTTTACTTTATTATCGTCATTCGTCAAGTCTAAAGTCTAGTCAAAGTGTTAATGAAAGTCCAAGTAGTTAAGGAGTCAAGTCCAGTAAAGCGTGACTTGACCATAGTCACGCTTTACTGGACTTTTGACGGAGTTTATTTTGATTTTGACCTGCTAATATTAATAAACAGTCTAACTAATGCCACTATTCTCACTGCACAATTAGTCATTTACACTGTACTATTGTTGCGCATGCGTGATGCGCGGAAGCTGCACATGAAAAACGAAACGAACACGACTTGTGGCGTCTTGTGAGTAATAATTATTGTGAGTTGTGAGTTGTGTTGCGGTACTCTCAGGTACATTATTGAATATTGATTAAATTATTTATACTGAGTTGTATAGGTATATTGTATAAGATTTTTGGTAATCCTATATTAGAAAATAAAATATATTCTTCAATAGCGCCATCTAGTAATGCTTGATAAAATATAATATGAACAAGTTGGTGCCCACTATGTTTAATAGATGGCGCTTTTGTGTAAACTCTAATATTAAAAATTAAGAGGCCGGGTACACTTGGAATTTCTCATACATACGTAATTCCAAAATCATTTTCTCATACGAAAATATTTAACATGTTTGAGTTGTTTTTCAGTTTAAAATAGTAATTACCTAGGTTCCTGCACAAAAATTTACTTCAAAATATTTAAACACAAAAATTTTTTTTTGTGCTTTAAAATTTTTTTTTAGTAAATTTACTACTAAATATTTAAACACTAAAAAATAGAGTAAAACACTGAAAAAAGTTGGCGGGCTTTTTAAAAAGAGAAGTCGTATTTTTTCAACTTTTGCGAAATTAATTATTTAAAATAGTTTATATAAAGCATTTTAATAATAAAACAACGCAAAACGGTGGAATAATAGACGTTGAAATGGAGGATCCTGGGGGGACAGCCCCTGGGAAACCCGGCAGAAAAAGGCCGCGAGGGCCTGATACTGACGAAGACAAGGATGTTCTAGATGAATCATTTTACATTCCGTATAGTAAACCCGGCTACAGACGCTTGTTCCCTGAGAAGTCCCACTCTCAGGAGTATATAGTATATACCGAATCCACCCAAACCGATAGCAATATTGGCAACAAAAATCCGTTAACACTAACATCCGTATTCAAAGAAGAAATCAAAGGAATAACCGGAATAAAAAGAGTAGCAGCCAATAAAATAGCAATAGGATTCTCCCAGGCAAGTTATGCCAATAATTACTTGCTCAATGAAGACTTCCATAGAAAAAATAATTTCAAAGCATTCATCCCAGCTAGGAGCATCGAAAAGATAGGAGTACTACGGTATGTACCGACTAGGATAAGTAATGAAGACCTATTGAAAAAGTTAACTTCTGCCTATGAAATTATTGGAGTGAGAAGGTTCACCAAAAAAGTTAATGGCAAAGTGAAACCGTTTCAAACGATTTCTGTGACATTTCTCTCCAATATACTACCACAATCTGTCTCATTAGATATTTTTAATTATAAAGTATATGAATATAACCCTCCTTTGCTGCAATGTTACAAGTGCTTTAAATTTAATCACCATGCTAAGATATGTAAATGTGTCCAAAAATGTTCGATTTGTTCAAAGGAACATCATTATTCTAAGTGCCCTGATGATCAGGCACTACATTGTGCCAACTGTGGTGGACCACATCTTGCTATATCTAGAAACTGTCCGGTTAAGCAAAAGAAAATATTGGAAAAACAAAATAAAATGGCATACGCAAATGTGACTAAAAACACTGACCACACTTACAGTTTGGCACATTACAGTACTGATTTCCCGGCTTTACCACACAAAAAACATGAGATAACTAATGAGGAATTAATACAAGGTATAATAAAAAGCGATAACATTTTAAAGTCTTTAGTAGCTACATTAGTAAATTTAAGTAACAGTAATAAAAAAATGACAACATCAGTAATAAAGGAAGTATTATTAAATAACCTTAAACATAGATAGTAATTTTTTGAAAATATGCCAATTTAATGTTGAAAATCTTAATAGCAAAAAACCTCTTCTTATTACTTTTTTGGACCAAAATGACATTGATATATGTTTGTTAAATGAAACACATTTAAAAGAAAATCATAATTTTAAAATAACAGGCTATAATTTTATTTACCAACATGGCCTTAATGGCCGTGGTGGAGTCGGCATACTCATTAGGAATAATTTCAAATACATTACTGTCAATCTGCCTTTTTATGAAGATTTACAATCTGCAGCTATAGTTCTTAAAACTGATATTGGTAATTTGTCTATCTTATGTAGTTATAGTCCACCAAGACCAGGAAGGTTCAAATCTAGACAACTTAAACAAATTATTAATAGTTTACCAAAACCGATAATACTATCCGGAGATTCAAATGCTCATCATGTTGCTTTTGGATGTCTTCAAACCAAGCCTCGAGGTACAGTAGTTTACGATTTATTAGATGAGTGTGACCTATGTATCCTGAACTCGGGAGCTCCAACAACAGTAGGTAGTTTGCGTAATAGCCAATCTTCAATTGACATTACTTGTGTTAGCCCACAAATCGCTCATCTATGCCATTGGAGCGTTAGTGATGATCCAATGGGCAGCTATCATTATTCCACTATCACATTTATTGAACTCCATCCACAAGATTTTGAAGTTGGTCAACCAACGGAAAGATTTCTGTATGACAAGGCAGATTGGAAGCTCTTTGCATCTGAAACTGAAAAGGCATTCAGGTCATTTACTATTGATTACAACAAACCTTTATCTACTTATAATAAATTTTGTGTTACATTAAATACAGTTAAAGAATCATGTATTCCAAAACTAAATATAACTTCCCCTACCATTAGGAAAAAACCAGTTCCCTGGTGGGATAATGAATGCTTAGAAGCAGTTAAAAAAAGTAAAGCTGCTCAAAATTTTTATAGAACACATTCATCTATAGAAAATTTCATTGAATATAAAAAAATAGATGCAATAAAAAAAGTTATTAAGGGAAAAGAAAAAGAATAGTTGGAGAAACCTTTGTGAATCATTCAACAGACAAACACCTGCTACTGTCATCTGGAATTATATCCGCAGATTTAAAAGAGCTTCTTCTGTTAGTAAACCAAAAAACAGTGAATGGATTCCATCTTTTCTTGATAAGTATGCACCCGATGATCCACCTGAAAAATATATAGACAGTAATTTATTAAATTCATATTTTATCCAGGAAGGCAATTCAAGTAGCATATTTTTGAGTAATACTTTTACATGGCAAGAATTCCAATTTGCTTTGAAATCTAGAAAAGACACTACTCCAGGCTTAGACGATATCCCTTACAAAATATTAGGCTACATGCATGAAGATGCCCAAAAAATTTTATTAGATATTTATAATCTATAATGGACAAACAATCTTATACCAGACTCATGGAAAACACAATGTATTGTACCAATCCTTAAACCAGAAAAACCGGAAAATGACTGTAACTCATATAGACCTATATCTTTGTCATCTTGTGTTGGTAAAATATTTGAATACATGCTTAAGGTGAGACTAGACTGGTATGTTGAATCAAATAATATCTTACCAAAGGAGCAGTATGGCTTTCGTAAAGGTAAAAGTTGTGTAGAAAGCTATGTTGCATTATTAAGGGATATTAAAGATTCATTTCACTCATTTTCTTACACTGTTTGTGCCTTTCTCGATGTTCAGGGGGCGTTTGATAATGTTGATCCAACTATCCTTGTTGAAGTCTTGATAGATATAGGTGTCCCCGGAAAAGTCTGTGAATGGATTTTTAAATTTTTATTTAAGAGAACAATGTATGTCAAATTTAATAACATTTTACATGGACCTAGACATATATATAAAGGCACAATGCAAGGTGCCACTATTTCGCCACTGTTATATAGCATATACACAAGTCAACTGTGTAAATATCTTTTAGGTTGTAATGTAAAATTTCTACAGTATGCAGATGATATTGTTGTGTATAGTAGTCATAAGGATGTAAATATTGCTGTAAATATATTAAATAAGGCATTAGAATAAGTATATAATTACTATACTAGAAAATTAAAGCTATGGATAAGTTTGGAAAAAAGTACAGCCATGATTTTCTCTAAATCAGATCCAGGAAGTTTATTTAACGTTAAACTTCACAACAACAGTCTCAAATGGGTCTGCGAAAAAAAGTTTTTGGGAATATATCTTGACAATAAGTTAAAATTTGAAAATCATATCCAACAAATTATCAAAAAAGCTTGTGGAGGTCTTAACATAATTAGATCTTTGGCAGGAGTACACTGGGGATCCGACCCTAAAACTTTATCCATGTTATATAAGAGTTTAGTACGTAGTCACTTTGATTACAGCACCTTAGCATATTACAACTGTAATTATAACTTATTAAGAAAATTGGATGTTATTCAAAATAAAGCTCTTAGAGTCATAACAGGTGCAATGTGCTCTACTCCTATACATATCATGGAGGCCGAGACATGTATACCTCCACTAACTATTATAAGGCTAAAAATTGCTGAACGATTTTGCTTAAAGGTATTTGCCTCTAAAAATAATCATCTTTTAAATAGAATTCTTCCTATAGTTCCAACAAATAGTATGAATGTGGGTCCATATACTGATGTTTCTAACATTATTTCTAGAAAATTGCCAGAACTATTAAGGATTATGATAAACATTTACTTAAATATTGGAAATTATATATTTAGAGAAAATCATTGGCCTATGTATAATATTGAATATAATGCATACATGCATGATGTTACAATATGTGAGCAACAAATAAGTAATCAAAATGATCTTCTCAATACTATAGATAATGAGTACAGAATTTATACTGATGGGTCGAAAACCTGAAATATTGTTACATCAGCCTATTATGATCCTCAGAAAAAAATTAAAAAATGTATAAAATTAGCGTATGAATGTAGTATATTTACTGCTGAATGTTATGCTATATATAAAGCATTATTGTATATATCTTCAATTAATGAAAGCAATTGTTTGATTTTAACTGATTCACTTAGTGTTATAACTGCACTTAAAAATAGGGTTTTAAAATTTAATACAAATTATTTAATATTAAAAATTAAGCAAACTTTGTACCATATGTATAATAATAGTAAAAATGTTAAATTCATTTGGGTACCTTCTCACTCTGGAATTACTGGCAACGAAGAAGCTGATGCAGCAACAAGAGGAGATCCAGACGAAGACCACAGTCAACTCCAGCACATACCGTATACAGATATACATGCTCCTGTGAAAGACTGCCTGGGAGAGTTGTTCAAGGCATACTTTACCCAAACGTCGTCTGAAAAAGGAAAATGGTATTACGATATACAAAAGATCCCGCCCGCCAAACCGTGGTACCATGAATTGAAAGAAATGTCTAGATCATTTATAGTTACTATGAACAGGATGAGATTTGGGCATTGCCAAGTTAAATCTCATCTCTACAGATTGAAGATGGTGAATACCTCATTTTGTGACTGCGGCGTTGAAGAGGAGACTCTTAATCATCTGGTTCTTCGATGTGGAAAACATAATAAGGCACGCTTAATGATGTGTAGTGAAATCAGTGAATTTTTGGATATAAACATAGACAACTTGTCTTTGAAAGATTTACTTCAAAAAAATACTTTTTATGGTCCGCTTTATAGCTTTTTAAAAAATGTTGGGAAAAAACTTTAATTCCGTAATGCCCTGTGTAATGTTAAGTTAAGTTACTTGTTGTTAAAAACAATGAAATGTATTTTAAGGACTGGGCTAAAAGGACTAGAATCCAGGCCCGTAAAATTTTATTAATAAAAAAAAAAGAGAGTAAAACACTAAAAAATATATAGATAAATAGTTAATTTACTACAAAATATTTAAACTCTAAAAAATATTTTTTAGTATTTAAATATTTTGTAGTAAATTTACTATTTATTTATATATTTTTTAGTGTTTTACTCTATTTTTTGGTGTTTAAATATTAAGTACAAAATTTACTAAAAAAAATTTAAAACAAAAAAAAAAAATTTTAATGTTTAAATATTTTGAAGTAAATTTTTGTGCAGGAACCTAGATAATTACTATTTTAAACTGAAAAACAACTCAAACATGTTAAATATTTTCGTATGAGAAAATAATTTTGGAATTACGTATCATATGAGAATTTCGAGGGTACCCGGCCCCATAACCATCGATAATGAAAATAATACGTCTACCTAAATCTCTGCGACGGGATAGCGATCGACGTTGCCATGGCGACATACAGTTTATTTATTCTCTTCAATAAAATAATATGGGCGAAATACTTTATACAGTGTGTTTGTGTAAACACCGTTATCCTTGAAACCATCAAATGAGCCCGTGAAAATGAACAACTTTTTCTATGAGAACAATGCTGGGAACTCAAAAAAAATGCCGTCTTCATACCCATACGGTGCCCGGATCGGCAATTTGTATGGGTATGAAGCAATGATATATTATATAAAAAACTCAAAGCAGATATGTTACTACCGCGCGCGTTGTGAAGCTTCAAATACGGGCCAATTGGCCCGTCCTTTATTTAGTCTGCATCGAACCATCGAACGCACTTCGCGAACGTACCGCGTCTTGTCAAGTACCAAAATAAATTGAAAATGACGTCGTGCGTGTTTCGAAAATGTACCAATTATGACTCGAAAGTAAACAAAACACATGGAATCTCTTACCACATGTCTTGATTACAATAAATACCTCAATTATTTACATTTTCAATTATTTTTTCGAACAATCTGGAAAAAATCGAATTTTCGTCATAGCTCAGGCGAAGAAAGAGACAGCGATACGATTCGACGTTTAAAAATAGAACTGTCTCTTTTATGTAAATGGTTTTTCGTATCTTTTGTTTCACTTATCTGTCAAATTTGTCAATGTTTGCAATTTTGAATTTGAAAATTGTTCGGAAGAGATTTAAGCCGGAAAATAGTATGGACGTAACATATCTGTATAAGTAGAATATCATTGGTATGAAGACAGATTTTTTTCAATTCCCAGCATTGTTCTCATAGAAAAAGTTGTTCATTTTGACGGGCTGATTTGACGGTTTCAAGGACAACGGTGTTTACACAAACATGTTGTATTATGGCAAAGAAACGTTTGCCGGGACAGCTAGTAAGTATTAATTATGGTTGTATAATGTATACAGTGGCGGGCAAGACCAAAATTTTATGTGGGCGAGATACATTTTGCGAGGCCCCCCGCCGCCCCCGGTAGGCCCAAATGGATTATTTTTAGACAATAATTTTTTTATAAATAAAGGGCATTGGGTAACTTTGTATGGACCTGTGGCGTCATTTTTTTTTCCAGCGGCCAGGGATAAAACCATTACTATTTTGTAGCACTACATTAGAGAAACATATATCAGTAATAAAAATTGTTCTAAGTAATATCGGAGCTGAGCTATGATTATTTTAGTATATATATTTTTGCACCTTATGTTCACAAAATCAATAGTAATTAACATTACTTTATGGAGCTATCCATAACAAACAGATGTAGAAAGGGTATATTAATCTGTTGGATATATATTTCTCACTAGCTATTGCCCACGACTTCGTCCGCGTCAAATAAATGAATAATTTTTCATACATAAATAAATAATAATAAATAAATAAAATTTTATTTCCATAGATAACAGTTTACAGCAACCAACAGTTCTGTCCCCCACGCTAGGCGATGCCTGTCCTGTGGGGGAGTTTATATACATGTCACCGTAAGATTGTAAACACCGCGAGATTGTAATATGACGAAGTGATGGATTATAAACAAACAGTTTTCCGGTGATTTTAAATTAATTATTTCGTATTTAAAATAACTTCAATTGCCTGAATATTTGATGTATAACATTGAATAAAATTTAGATATATTTAAAGTGCAGTTTTAACTATAAATTAGGTTAATTTTAATAACCGAACATTCAAACAGCACTTTAAATATATCTAAATTTTATTTTATGTTATACATCTCATACCTTTTGGCATTGAAGTTATTTTAAATACGAAATAATTAATTTAAAATCACCGGAAAACTGTTTGCTTACAATCCATCACTTCGTCATATTACAATCTCGCGGTGTTTACAATCTTACGGTGACATACACATTACATATTCACTGATGCACAAGGAATACATTGTTGCGTATTACATCATTACAACGTACCTAAGACATGAACTTAATATATTATACTATTACAAATTTATACAGGACAAATTAATCTATAGTCCATATTTTCACACTGGGTTTAATTCTCGTCCGACTAAAATATAGCTAGACTTGAGACTATCTTTCATTAGACAGTGGTTTCAAAGGGCCGGATGCAATATTAGGCATTTGTAATAATTATTATTGTTCTTGTGTATTAATGTGTTGTGGGTAAAATGACTCTAGGGTGTTGTTCCCATAATACAATGTCGATTATTTCCACTATTTAGCGAATTTTGGCCATAGTTTGATACTATAATAATTATAATATATTCTGTGCCATAGTGCAGTATGACGCTGGACGCCACCTTTCGGCAGATGGGCGCTGCTGGCAAAGGAGAACTGTCAAAAATGACGTTTTTGTATGATAGAAGCGTTAGTTCCTTTTCTCGCCACGTTCATATACATAACAGCCTTGTCGAACTGTATGTTGAATGGTTAAGTCATTCTTCTAAAATGTACGAATAACTAAAATTAAAAATAAATGATGAAATGAATAATTATTATGCTTGTATCTATATCTACAGGTTGTAACAAAACTAAGTGATAATTCATTTTTTTTTCTAAAATAAGGGGGCAAACGAGCAAACGGGTCACCTGATGGAAAGCAACTACCGTCTCCCATGGACACTCGCAACATCAGAAGAGCTGCAGGTGCGTTGCCGGTCTTTTAAGAGGGAAGACGCTCTCTTCTTGAAGGTTTGCAGGTCGTATAGGTCCGGAAATACTGCTGGTGACAGTTCGTTCCAGAGTTTTACAGTGCGCGGCAGAAAGATACGCGAGAAACGCACGGTGGAAGACTGCCACTCATCAAGGTGATGAGGATGGAATATTTTTCGCGTTGGACGACGGCGAAAAGTTGCAGGTGGTATGATTCCGAACAATTCCTCAGATCACTCCCCGTGATACAACCGATAGAGGATGCAGAGTGAAGCTACATCTCCGCGTAATTCCAAGGGGTACAAGCTGTTTGAAACACTATGGTAGTCAACAATTCGAGCAGCCCTTCGTTGGATACGATCCAGAGGGAGCAGTTGGTATTTTGGCGCTCCTGCCCAGAGATGAGGACAATATTCCATATGAGGCCGAACCTGCGCCTTGTAAAGTTGTAGACGTTGGTCCGGACTGAAGTACTGTCTCGCTCTGTTGAGAACACCAAGCTTCTTCGAGGCTAACTTGGCCTTACCCTCTAGATAATATCGTAACTGGACTTCGCTCGATATGCTAACGCCAAGTATTTCAATGCTAGGGGAGATGGTCAAAGATGTACGACCATAGGTGACTTTTTAGCGGTGAACGCGCAGACTTGTGTCTTGGCGGGGTTGAATTGGACTAAGTTACGTCTACCCCATTCAGAGACTTTATCCAATGAATTCTCTATTTTAGACACATGTTCGTTTCGACTCTCAATGACATTTAGCCGAGAAATATTGGGGGAGCCGGTAGGTATATACAGCATCACCTGTACTATCATCCGCATAGCAATGAATGCCGTTGGTCTGTAACACATGTCATTGATATGCAGTATGAATAGGGTAGGCGATAGCACACAGCCCTGAGGGACACCAGCATCAACAGACTGAGTTTCCGAGCATTCGCCGTCAACTACGACCTTTATGCTTCTGTCTGCTAAGAAACTTTTTTGTGATTTGCATGGGCAAGCTTTTGCATTAGGCAAGCCCTGGCGTAAAGATTTCCCCATACAAAAACAAAAAAAAAATCTTCTCTTTCAGCGCTACTACTTTTACAGTAAACTTTATACACGGGACTCATACACAGTACACACACTAAAGTATTATCACTTAGTTTTGTTATACCTTGTATACCTACTAATATTATGCAGCTGAAGTGTTTGTGTGTTTGAAAGTGCTAATCTCAGGAACAGCTGGTTCGATTTGAATATTTTTTTGTATTGGATAGCCCATTTATCGAGGAAGGCTTTAAGCTAATAAATAATGCCGTTTTTTTGTATTTTACTGAGTATTCATGTAATGATTGAATTTACTTTTAGTTGAAAATACGAACTTAAAATGCCTAATATCTCGGCTCCGATATAGTTTAGCTATATGTCCCCCATAATAAAGTTTACTCCTTTTGATATATTCTTTCATAATATGCCGGTTTGGTGAGTAGCCGCGAGATTTGAAAATTATGCCAATATTACCCAAACCCCCCAAACCCCTTTGAGTCTCAAAACGCGTCAAATTCCCAAAAAAAATCCTCGGAGTCCAAGAGGCGCGAGGCCCCTCGGACCGCGAGGCCGTGGGCGGTCGCCCACATCGCCCACGCCTTGCGCCGCCTCTGAACGTATATTGTATTATGTATAAAGATAAGGTTCCGAAGGCTCCGAGAAGGAGGAGGTCTGGCCAATTGGAGTCGTCTACAGGACTCAGGAGGTTCCGAAGACGACTTCCGAGTTCCGATTTTCGAAAACGTCGCGCCCCACGTCGTAGACAATACCTTAACTACGAATAATAATTAATTAATAATTACTAGTGTTACTTGTTACTGTTAGTTTTTAGTATTTAATGTATGTATGTTAGTCTTTAAGGTTACCTATTTATAATATAGGTAAGTATAATATTATGGGCCAAATATATTACGCCTGACTTAAACAAATAAAAATATAAGGTATTATCTTGGATTCAAAACTTGTCGGCGTTGTGCGTTGTGTGATGTATCGTGGTTGCTGTGCTTGCGATTCTCTGTCTATTCCAAAAGTAACCACGCAACAAAGAGCGACACAAAAGGTTAAATATCAATATTTGACACAAATATTATAATATTATGGTTGACCACAAGGAAGGAAGGATATAGACTACTTTTTCGTCGGAAAATATTATAATACATATTATATGCAAAGTTTCGAATTAATCTTATTGCTATAGCTTAATATATTATAGTGTAAGCAAGACTAATAATATTATCTAAGGAGATATATCGTGTAAGACTTTACATCACCTCGCGGATTTATTATATTATGCAAACTAGATTTAAGTGAGTTTAAAGCATAGACAGCAAAGATAAACGTAGAAGTGCCATTAAAAAAAAAGTTTAATATTTGATTTCGTGTTGTTGTCGTCTGTTCCATTAATTATTCCAAAATATTTATGGTGAGCACTAAGTACATTCAATGCAATGAAGTAAAATTACAAGAAAATTTAGGTATATATATATAATATTAATCAATTTCAACCTGTTTAGGAATAATATATATATAATATAAAGAAATAATATAAAGAATATATATATATATATATATATATATATATATATATATATATATATTCTTTTCCTAAACAGGTTGAAATTGATTAATATTATCTAGATTCTACGGATCTGCGTAATACGGTCGAGCTATACCAATAATTATTATGATCACGACATTATCCGACCAAATAACATACTCTGCCTTTATTGGCACTTTCGCCATGAAAATAAAAAAAATCATTTTTAACATCCAATTCTGTGCTCTATCGCGATCTACGGCCCAAAGCTAAATAGATCACGATCTATAAGGTTTTAAGAACAAGTTTTATCGTCGGCAGTTTTAAGTTTTATGATATCGGCTTAGCACTGATATACGACCGAGAGATATGAATAACTTACGTTTAATATGGGATTATTGCATTTTCTGAACACTTTATTAGAGAATAGAGATTGAAGTTGAGAAAGATGCGAACTTGACGTTTCAATAAGGAACTGCACATTATGCCATGGTAAACCATTAAAATAACTCCCACACCGGTTTCGGTGACGGTGGCCGGTTTCATTGAAACCAGGCCAGTTACGCAGAAGTAATTTTATAGTGCCCAAGTGTGTACGCAGTACACAAGAGCACTCTATTTCTTTACTCGCATAACCCAGTGGGACGGACGACCGACACGACTGGCGAGAGATGGCGCAGGACCGACTTTTTACATGCCCATCCGACGCATAGATCATCTTACTTGTCAGACAATCAGGTGATCATCCTGCATTGTCCTCACAAAACTTGATCTTGGTCGCAGCGTAATGTTATATTTATAGCTTATGCTGTAACCACACATGCCGCCGGCTTCGGTGGCAAGGCAGGCTGAAAGCTGGCGGCAAACCCGGCGGTATAAACCGCCGGCATGTGTGGATGCGCCATTAGCCCAGCGGTTCTCAAACTTTTTAGTGGCGGACCGCCCAAAAAAAATATGTTTATCTTTGGATTGTCTTCATGCTGGTGTGTGATAAAATTTCTAAAAACAATTTATGTACCTATCGTTCGCGGTGTCCCTACTATTCTTTTCAGAAGACTCAGGGCACACTTTTAGAACGACACTTAGCCTTTAGCTTTTCGGTAATGTCTGTGTGTCAAAAGTGATCTGGATAGTACTATCAGAGAAGTTGATTCCTAGGCAGATGGACCTACTTAGTTTGGTCGCGTTACGTCAAACCCAGCCGACAGATCACAATCAATGAATTGATATGATTCGACCAAATGATGTTGGTCTGTCAACTGCCTAGGAATCAATTTCCTCGATGGTACATTATCCAGGTCATACGATATATTGAGTAAGGGCTTGTATTCACTTTGATTAGTGCATGTGCAGGTGATTATTGATTAGTATTAAAAGAAATTAAAGGACTTGCACTAATCAGTCGCTGTCCACACTTGCTTTCTCCTGATTACTAATCACCTGCACTAATCACCTGCACTTATTACTAATCAAAGTGAATACAGGCCTCGGATCACAGACATAGATCAAGATAGATACCGCATGTCGCTCCATTTGTATCAAAACGAGCGTGTCACTTTTTTCTTACCACTGTGACGTACCGATGATAAGAAACGTATCCATTATCAAGGCCAACGTTTTTTATTTGAATTTCTATAGCTCAATATGGCACTTTTAGGCATTTAGGCATTTTTTAAATTCCGATTGACGTCCGATTCCGATAGCAGACTAAAGAACATACTTTCGAAAGACGAGTATTGCTCGTCGTTTGGGAACGCGATATGGCACGCGAAGTACATACACATGCGGTATCTATCTTGATCTATGTCTGTGCCTCGGATAGTTATGTAAAAAGACAGAATTTCGAAATAAATCACCTAGTATTTGACAAGATTCCGGGAAGCGTTGAGTGACTTGTGAACCCCTTTTGAGTGTCTCTTCTCGTTAGCATGCCAGATTCCAGGTCTTCCTAGTATTCACTATACAAGTATGAATTTCATTGCAATATATTGTGCTTCGTTTGTACATTATTCATATGGCGGGCGGCGAAGGCATTTCATATTCGCATAGTTAATGCCGATCGCCTTTGTCCACGTATTTTGGCCCACAAACTTGCCATTCAGCTCTCAATACCTCCTTAAGCAGGTTCTACTAAACCTATGCTTCGTTAATTCTATTCAAGGTCTAAAAATGCCATGGATATTATGAGTGTAATAGATAGCCATAGTATTTCTTTTTGTACAAGTTACAAGTACCTAACTAATGATTTTGCAGTTAAATCCTTAATAAAAATATTATATAACCCTATAGCGTAGCCTATACTCTTATAGAGTAGCTGCGACGGCACTTAGTGACGAATATTAATTACTTAATCTTATAGCTTTAAGGCTGCTCTTTCGAAAAAAGCGTGCAGATGAAACAACTTTTCATCGGCATTAACAGAGAAATTATATCTGAAAAAAATAATTAGTAATCTACATGATATGATACGTAATTTGGTTTTGCCATATTTTTTCTATCGGTATCACATAATAAAGAAATAAAAAACCAAATCACCTCCAAATCGTTGAATGAAACCACTTTACTCCTTCTTTATTTATCAAAAGAATATATAAAAAATATCTACTGCTTTGCAATACATAAGTTAATAATTTGGTTTTTTTACTTTTTTGAAATATGTATTATATTAAGCCTTAAAAAGGTTTTTCTCCTATTTCGTCCTATCATGGACGCGGCGAGCGTCGTAGCCGCCACCGTACAAGGCGCGCTGTTATGAATGTTATTTTAATGTCATTTACGTCGATATTCGCAGTGACAGACAATCGACCTGCTAATTTAGGGAGAGAGGGCCCTTAAACGAGCATTTCTTGTATTTAATTTTAATCTCGGAATCGGCTCCAACGATTTTCATGAAATTTAGTATACTAATAGGGGGTTTCGGGGGCGATAAATCGATCTAGCTAGGAATAATTTTTAGAAAATGTCATTTTATTCGTGTTTTATCGAATACCGAGCAAAGCTCGGTCAAATAGCTAGTTACAATTAAATGAAGATGTTGGCCACACATTATCTGCCAATCTCTTCATTAAATTGAAGTTTAATCATCATTAAATTGTCTTTGAGTGCGGCTATAACACTAATATTATATTTTTATTTTACAACCATTTTGAGCAACTAGCCCTCATACAATTAGCTGCTCACTTTCTAAGGATAACATAATATTATATTATATAGGTTATCACTTGGCTTGAAAGGATTAAGTACCAATTACTGATGTAGCATATAATTAGCTTGATATAACACCATGTAATATCTCACATTTGCTACGTAACGGTAATAACTAATAAGTATAGATATAGAGTATATAATATTATATACTTACTTTATCTATAATAGAATGTTGAAAGGGTAGAGCCGTGAGTATACTTTTCTTTGGGGTATTGCAGATAATAACACGAGTCGGTTCAGCTAAGTATCCAATTACTTTAAAGGCTTAGCAGTAAAAATAAAACTGTCTGGAGGTAACAGTAGAATAAAACTTTAACAAGTGCTGTTAAATTCACACAATTAAATACACACTTTTTTCTCGTGTGGCCAATACGGTTAATCGACAAGTTTTAAAAGCCACGAAGTTGCTCGAAGATAATAAAAGTTGGAGTCCCCCTGTGGTCGTCGCGTAATGCTGGCTTGAATAAGGGAAGCTTGCTTTATTACGGTAATTTAAAGTTGGCACTTTTCCACACAAATGTACTAATGTGTGAACTTTGCGCAATATGAAATTGGTATTGAGTACAATCGTCAACACTGTTGTTTTGAAGTTTTATCGTTGAAAAAATGGAAATTCTGCAGCTTTATACGAGTTCTATGTGGAGTTGTGTGTCAAAACTTTTCTTTTACCCAAAAATTATTTACACGTCATCATAATATTATGACGTCATGTTGGTCAATAAAAAAATTACAGGCTTCAAACCTTGCAACGTCCCGAAGGATTATAGAGCTTGTCTAATTTGAAATGACGCGTCCTAGTACCAATTTAATAGTTGATACATAGAGTAGTTGATATTAATGTTTTTTTTACTGTGAAATGTGAATACGAGGGAGGGGTGCGTCAGTTTTAGATAGACAAGCATATTATTATACTTAATTTATAAGGTCTTATTCGATCTACAATATCTAAATAAACCATTGAATGTACTTGCAGAGGCCTTTTAAGTTGAACCCTGGGGTTCAAAAGCCTGTCCAGAGTTTGAGAAACTTTGTGTTGAGTTTCGACATTAATCTTTGAGACACGTTCACTTCATCAATTCGTTGTTTAGAGAGAAGAGCCTTTATAACCTTAGACACAGACCTCTATCTAGATCTTATTTCTGTGACCTTAGACGACCCTTCAAGTCTAAAAAAAACACATTTAGGGCCAGGTCTGAGGTCAAACACTACATTTTTAGATAACAATACAATTAAAACAATATATAAAAATAGTTTTATTTTTTTAATACGTGTATGATTTTATGGACGATTAATACTTACTTATAAATTTTAAGTTATCTTCTCTTCATATAAACCGCTGAACAAATTTTAAATTCCGTAGAGAGCATGTTTTCAGGTAAAGAAACAAGATGCTTTTTACTACGATAAACCGTGGTAAGTATAATAGTGAACCGTCGAACCCAAAATTTGCCTACTTGCCAAAAAACAGTTAAACCCATATTTTGCTTAAAAATTGCCACATTTTTCTTGGCCTTATGTTTTTTCCTAAGTTAAGGAGGTATTTACATATCTCAGTTAATTAAAATCGGTTTAGTGGAATGAGTTTAAGATAATACAGACAGGCAGAAAGACAGCCATACCTGCCCTTATTTAATATCAGTATTGGATTACAATAACGTTATACGAGTACAAATACAATTGTATAGATTATAACGTGTATTATTGGATTTCTATATCGGGGCACAATGTAAGCAATCGTCTCGGTCTTCGGCCATCGTAGCGAGAAATCGCCTCAAACTTTTCTATTGTAGTTCCGTAGCTTATTAGTTGTAGCTTACATTTCCGATATTTGTTGACAATAGCCTAACCAAGAAAAGGAAGTGTGATTCGGAAATATCTACATATACTTACTAATATTATAAACTAAGACGACGTCCGCAAATAACCGCAAATAAACCGCAAAAAATTCATTTATCGCTCGGGAATCGTACATTTTTCCGGAATAAAAAGTATCCTATGTCCTTTCCCGGGACTCACAGTATCGCCATATTAAATTTCAGCCAAATCGGTTCAGCGGTTTGGGCGTGAAGAGGTAACAGACAGGCAGAGAGACAGACAGACGGACAAACAGACGGACGGACAGACAGACACACATTTGCATTTATAATATTAGTATATTAGTAAGTATGGATGTAAAAGCATATTGTATGTCTGTCATTCTGTTTGTGACAGTGTCTGTCTGTCAGTCGCCCCCTTAAATGGTTGTACCGAATTAAAGTTATGGAGATACTTTAATGATACGGGAAGGGACGATAATTTTTGTTGCGGCAATAAGTACGGTTCCGACGCTTATAAAAGAATTTAGGTGCCACGAAGTTGCAACTTGCAAGCGTCATCTTAGGGCCGAATCACACCGGAATGGCAGCGGCGCGGCGAGATTTTCAGTGTCATATGATTTTAAAGTTTATCTTCATTCTTCGTTATTATAATACATAGTATCGATTGAGAAATAATACATAGTTGGAAAGTCTCGCGGCCGCCCGCGGCTTTCCAAGTTTCTCAAGCGATACTATGTATTACAATAATGAAGATAAAGTTTAAAATCATATGACACTGAAAATGCTCGCCACGCCCGCTGCCATTCCGGTGTGATTTGGCCCTTATAGAGGAGTAAAGCGTTTCTTACCAACATTTAGCGGCATGTGTCTGTCCCTACAAAATGCGACATAACCCTTTTTAAGCTATGATGTGTGGGTTGGGCAGTCCGGTGGGAAATTTTGTATGTACGCAATACACAATGAAGCCCTTAGGACGAGTTGACTAGTGACCCTAATATTTTATATAAACATGTTCAATGTCAGCCTGATAAGAATATAGCTGTATTGCTTTTTCTTATTATATTTTGTGTCGGATTCAAGTTTTATTACTATAAAAGTAGAGACTATGCTCTTAGATAAATAACAAGTTTGGCTTCCGGGGACTGCTGCGGTAAAGATATTGCATAACATTTTTTATCAACATAAGCAATTATGATTCGCATACGTCTAGTCGCACGCACACAAACACCGTGCCGAAGTCAGCCGAGCTGAAAATATGACGTTAAACGATGCACGGCAACGCTGTGCCGGTCGGAGTAGGGGGTGTTATGCTAAGTACTCATATACGGTTTTCCTCGATAGTTTTACTCGAAATCGAGCAATAACCACCGTGTGGACCGCAAAACTGACAGCTCGAAGGCTCGCTTCGAGCCGGCTCGATGGAATTAAATGTGTCAAATATGTGATTTCCTTCGATTCGGATTAAAACTATCGAGCAAAACCGTATGTGAGTACTTAGCATTAGGTTTCTTTTCGTTACGGGACTTCTTGATTTGGTCGCCGCGCTCAAAGCCCATGATAAAAGCTATGCAAAAGCTTAAAAGGATGGTAATTATAAGTTCATAAATGTTTTAAATTAAACTAATTTCAATTGTACTCGTACAAATACTTATTATATTATATCCTTAAAATAAATTAAATTTAAATGCAGGTAACTTACAATCATGAATACAATCACATTTATTATAATATATAGCTTGACCATAGCTTGACTTTAAAGACGTTAATTGAAACTAAACTAAGTAATACAAATTGTTACCCTACTTAAGGGCCTTCCATACGAAGATTCCGTAATTTACCGTATTAGAGCCTTATAAACTCATAATTTAAAAGCTACAAAGTTATAATAAAAATACAGCAATAATTTTCAGTATATCAACATTCCTTTCCACGTTTTAAATGTTATATTTTTGTTTATTATGCTCATGATATCAGGTTCCAAAGTAAAACCAATTTATTAAAATTCAAGCATACATTCAGCATCTCCTTAGTATTTACAAATTACTTTTATTTGAAACACACGCCAATAGATCGACAATATTATCATAAACGTCAACACAAAACACACATTTGACAAGTTGTCAAATGTGTGTTTTGTATTGACGCTTCCGCTTCGCAGTCGCGTGGTCGCGTAGGTTCGTGCAAAGCATTAATGTATGGTCAAGGTCGTTTGCTCGGGGGACGGTCTTAAGTCTTTTACGTCAAAAATCTGACAGCTATGAAGAAACTAGCGCCCTCAATTTTTGTCATCCATTTATAGCCAAGATTTGTTACTATTAGTTACATTATTAATCAGTTCATTTTTAAGACACATTATATTTTATATGAGGGTGTAACAAAATAAAGTGATAGGCCTGGAGATAGTGACACAAAATTCTTGGTCATTTGTGCCAGTATGGTGGTTTTACAGGGGTATAATTACGTAAAGGCAAAAAGGAAAATGATGGTCATAGCGCTCGCACTGGCAGCCCAAACGCGTGGGCGTTAATCGAACGTGTCGGATAAATAACGAGTGTCGAACGATTTGTTCCACAAAAATGCTTGTATTTTCAGATAGTCGAAAAAAAATAAGTAAGCGAAAGCGTAATGCCATACTTGTCGGGTGCGGCTTACCGTCGCGAATACGTTAATTTTAATAAAAAAATTGAACCATTTGTACCAGGCTAATTTTTGCATAGCTAATCACCGTCGAGTAGCCATTCACGAAAATCACCTTGCCATACTTTTCCGACAGCTCCCAATGGCCGCCATACCACTGCAAAGGTGTAAGTTTTTTTTTCGCCAAACGATTTGTACCACCCTGAAACTTTTTTTTAACAGTTCCCTGTATGATCATAAATAGGAGTCTGATAATGCCATACCTGTGGGAGGCGGCAAATATGAACAATATTATTTCAAAATCCTAAGATTTTATTCGTAATTTCAAACTGTTTTTCAAGTATGGCGCCACGCTTTCCCTCTACTACAAGTATGGCAAATATAATAATGGTCACATTGTATCGTATAATTTCTAAAAATCCAAATGCCATACTGGTACAAATCGTCCAATTTTTATCACTTTTTTGCTCAAGTCCGATAGTCATCCCGGCCCATGGTTACAATCTGTAATAATTTTTTTTTAATACAATTGTCAATTGACGAGAATACAATGATGCCATGGTGTAAAAAATGATTTTATTATTTTATAGTCGTATTTTTAAAACGTGTCAAAAAATAAGTATTTCAAGTATGGCAACACTTTTTCCCCCTACTAGAAGTATGGGAAAAATAATAAAGGTCATATTTTGTCAAATACTTTCCAAAAATTTAAATGCCATACTGATACAAATCGTTTGGCTAAAAAAAACTGACACCTTTGCAGTGGTATGGCGGCCATTGGGAGCTGTAGCAAAAGTATGGCAAGGTGATTTTCGTGAATGGCTACTCGACGATGATTAGCTTTGCAAAAATTAGCCTGTTACAAATGGTTAAATTTTTTTTATTAAAATTAACGTATTCGCGTCGGTATGGCGGGCTGTAAGCCGCACCCGACAAGTATGGCATTACGCTTTCGCCTACTTATTTTTTTTCGACTATCTGAAAATACAAGCATTTTTGTGGAACAAATCGTTCGACACTCGTTATTTATCCGACACGTTCGATTAACGCCCACGCGTTTGGGCTGCCAGTGCGAGCGCTATAACCATCATTTTCCTTTTTGCCTTTACGTAATTATACCCCTGTAAAACCGCCATACTGGCACAAATGACCAAGAATTTTGTGTCATTATCTCCAGGCCTATGATAATACTTTAAGGTGTGTATGTTTCCCTTAATATAATTTGTTGTGAAAGTAAAAGCGCTGAAATAGCATTTTTTGTTATATGTATGGGCAAGCGCCCAAGTGTCATGAATTTTTCCCTACAAACTCACAGCTCTATGTAGAGAACCATACACAGTAGTACAGTACACACCCTAAACTCTAAACTCTAAATTATTATCACTTAGTTTTGTTAAATCTTATATTATATTACACTATATAGTCAAAACTGGGAGTCAAAACGAAACTTCATGTATCATACCTCTGACTATAATGCTATAGTCAGCCTCTGACTATAATACTATAGTCAGAGACATAGCTCATCAGTATTCAGCTGGGAAGTGTATCGGCGTACCATCACCGAGTCTCCCCGCTACGGAGCTAATCATTTCCGGTGTTGCCCGCCTCAAGTCGTACGCCCAGCCGATTTTGTGGAACATATCTATGAATTTGGTGCCGAAATTGAACGTGTCGAAGTGCTCTGCCGCTTTGTAGTCGAAGGGGAACACGTGGTGGTAGTTATGCCAGCCCTCCCCTAATGTGCAGGTTGCGACGAAGCGGTTTTCAGCTGGTATTATGTCCCTGAAAATGGTTGTAAATGTAACGAAATATACATATGGCATTGATCAAACTTATAGTGTGGTTATATTGGTAAGCGTTGATTTGCAATAAAGTTTTGACCAATAAACAAGCGATAGAAAGTCCGAGTCGAACGGTTAATCAAGTGAATCAAGCCCCAAAAACGGTAAAGCGGGCGATCGACGTACGAGCCTATACCGCGGTTTTAAATAATGTTGGCTCTACTAGCGACTCGTCGATGTTATACAATCATAAGCTTTGTTTTATATCATGTATTTTGGTTTCTTACGTACGATTAATGTGTACTTTGACGTTATGAGGATATTAATCATCTGCCTTTTCTTGACGACGAACGATATAATAATTAATATAGTGTTCGTATCACTTACTTATTATAAGGTCTGTTTCCATACGCATGAGCTAAGCTGTTAACAGTGAGCTCGCTATGGAACATGCTCAGAAAACGTAGGAACCATTGCCAAGCTATAGCGCATCTCCAGTCCTCGCCCCAGCAGTATACATTGATGGTTAGGGGCAGGATATAGCAGAACAGTAGCTTGAAGTATGTGAAATACCTGCGAGAAGAAATAGAAGGTATTAAACAAAATAAACAGTAGTAAGTACTGCCCCTCAATCTAATTTTAAATACAATGTGTCCCAACACCGGTGTCCGATTTTTAATTTCATAATCTATGGCATATTTTATCGACAAATTGGCTCTCAAATTTTTTCATCCTCTAACGGTTGTAAAATGGCAGTCATTTTGGTTTTTTCGGGCCTTCACCTTTGCAATGTTGAAGTGACATTAGCCACTTTACTGTATCTGTTCACCGGGAGCCGGTATGTCAACAGACAGCCCTAAACTTTTACACACTTACCCATACCGGCTCCCGGTATGTCAACAGGGCAGGCGAACATGTGTTTATACCGGGAGTCGGTATTTCAACATACGAAAGGCCATTCTATTCTGAAGCTCAGAAAAAACTTACCCATACCGGCTTCCGGTATGTCAACATGGCGGGCGAACATGTGTTTATACCGGGAGCCGGTATTCAACATACGAAATACTTCTCATGTAAATATCCTATGAAGATAAAAAAGGTCTCATTTGATAGCTAAAATTTTAGACTACGCTTACACAGACAATATAATATTATTGTTATAAATTTCGTGTGTATAATGATGAGCTAGGACTTGATCAATTCACTTTCAAACAAAAAAAACTACCTAATCGAAAATGATTCCCATGTTGATTGCAGGTTGATTGTAATGAATTACGTTAGTGTCTAAACACACTAGGCCGAAGTTACGCCGGCGTAAATTCCGCATGATTACCTACGCCCGCAATGTATTTTAAATTGCCGACGACACACTATTCCGTCGCGTTCCGTCCGCATTTTGTATGCGTTTGACATTGCGGACGCAATTTACGCCGCGTAACTTCGGCCTAGTGTGTTTAGACACTAAGGGTCAATTCAGACCGCAACGCGAAGAGGCGAGGCGATACAAGGCGCGGCATAAGTTTGTAGGGATTTGACAGATTTCAATTACGTGAGACGTCTTGCGAATCTGTCAAATCCATACTAATTAATTAGAAATGCATCTACGCGTCGCGTTGCGGTCTGAATCAACCCTAAGGCCGCGTTTCCACTGACGCGGAGCGGAGTGGAGCGGAGCTTAGCGGTGCCGAATTGAACAATCACCATGTTCGAAATCTTCGCTGTCATTCCGCTGGAATAGCACGATTGGTCAATTCGGGCATCGCTAAGCTCCGCTCCGCTCTACTCCGCTTCAATGGAAACACACCCTAATACGTGCTGTGATTGTCCCATCGACCAGTGACATACTATTCATAAATGTTTAAAAGTTAAGTCCCCTTTTTAACACGCTTTTATTAGCTTGGGCTGTACCTATGTAAGTAACGGAAACTTTGAGCACAATTTTTACATAATATCTCCAGTAGACCAATTAATTCCAAATTTTGCAATAAGTATGTATTAAGAGCCAATGACAATACAATAAGTTGTTAAAATAAAAAAGCGTATTTTTTTAAAACGATTAATAAACCCCCATTTCGGCGATCAAGTCTAAAATTAACATGAAATATTTCAGACTGTCATCTTTTGAATCATGATCTGCTGTAACAGAGGCTTCAGCTTCCTTTACAATCCTGCTACTACTAGCTAGTGTAGCTATAGTGTCTCGTGACTGTATCTAACATGTTTATATAACTGTTATCAAGCAATTAGTCTACTATACATTAAAGTAAATTATCGATTTAACTAATAGATAAACATTGCATAGTCAGTGTCTGAATGCAAAACCATCGCACATTGGCTATCAAAAATATTTTCAACGGTTCATTTCTCAAGTGTCAGGTTTAGGAGAATTTATAGTAGGTTTATACATCTAATAAATATTCCATAAGCTCGACACAGGCTGGTCACATTGTGACGGACTTGATGTATGTTTCAATTTTGAAAGAGTTGAATTGAAAAAGCGTTTGGAAAATAAATTGAACTGTATATTTGGACAGCTTGATTTAACTATGTAAGCATCATCGTGATTTTCCACTGTGGTCGACACGCCTGTAGGCTTAGCATGACAACATTAGAAACGGAGAAGAATTTACAAACTGACAGATTTTAGTGAGAAAATGGCGGGTTTCCTTTGTCTATCTGCCACTTTGTCTATTCTTCGGAAGAAAGAACCGTTTCTACGGTGAACATGCTAAGCCTGCAGAGTGCAGATGTAGCCGAGACCTTTTTTTCATCGCTTCTTTATAGAATCGTCGATCAAAATGTATGGAATTGATTGACGAGTCGAACGTCAACGTCATAATATTAATGAACGCTTATGTCAATTCTATACATTTTGATCGGCGATTCTACATAATATAAAGAAGCGAAAAATAAAAAGTTTTGGCTAAAGGGCCTGCTGATGATTTTTATGTTAACAGGCGCAGATAACGGGTGTTTGCACACTGCACGATAACGACACGACACGATACCACAGAATAGAGGGCCACCGCACATAATATACAATTTCAAGTGGGCCGACTATCGTACAAACTGACTATCGTACTAATTCTAATATTCTGTCACTTAGTATTGAATGCACCCAAAATATCTCCTTTCTTTTCGCTTCGTTTTATTATTGCCACAATAAAAGCGTGCTTTTTACGCATTTTAACACGCACGTAGCTAGGCTAGCAACACCGTTACCAACTAAAAGTCTGCGGCTGGCAGCGTACACGATGAAGTTGTCCAATTAAATTGTGACACTACGCAATTTAGTTTGTACGATAGTCGGCCAACTTGAAATTGTATATGTGCGGTGGACCTTATCTATTCTGTGGTATCGTGTCGTGTCGTTACCGTCGCAGTGTGAAAACGCCCAATGTCTGCTTGAAATAACTCGACAAAATAACGTAAATTTGATGGTGCACAGGATGTCTCAAAAGTAATTATGAATAACTCACTTGTTAAAAAATCTCAATATGGGATCCTCTGTAATATCGCTCATGTCCATCTGTTTACCCCGAAACAGTACCTGTTCATTCTTCTTCAGCATCAACCACCCTGAAACAAAAATCTTTATTAATCTTAGTTACCTATACTCTGGTTAACAAGTGCCATTTTCGTCAAAACCTGATCTCATGCACCGAAAATTATGATTTTGGTCTCATTCGATTCGGAATACCATCTAGAACATTCTATCAAAATTCCAAGAGGGGCTGAAAAAAAAAATGCAAAAGTTATAAACAAATAAGTAAACATAAAAAGAAGGGTTTGGTTTTTTTTGAATATTTCGAAAACTATTTGAGATAATCAAAATTTGAAAATGGATCATTAAACAGCAAGAAATTTCCTAAAAAAAATCCTACATCCTGGAACCTTACCAATAATCCTTATAGCTGTAATTGAGCGGCGAAAGTAGCGATAAAACCGCGTGGTTCGGGTTTTGCGTGATTTGCCGCAATCTGCTACGTGAACTAAAAAGTATTTTGAGTGATTAAATATTAATAATAAGGAACAAAAAAATTTGAGTACTAAGTAGACATATCAATAACCAATAATCCGTTAACAAAAATCAATTATCATAATTTTGTTTAATTAATATGCTTTTCTTAATTTGTTAATAGTCACCATTTTAATGTTAACATAAAACGCTCATTATTTCAAAACAAGAAATCCAGATTTTTTTATTATTCTTTTGAGCTAATCTTAAAAGGCCTTTTAAGAGATCCCCGTTGAAAAAATTCAAATTTTTTCATTTTTCACTTTTTTATTAACATTCAAAGTTATTCCAAAATTATTCATGTAAATAAAGCAATTACGGTACTTTTATATCCAATTATTGTTACTATTTTGTTTTGTTATTGTTATAAGCCAGATAACAATGTTTTTGTTTTATTTATAATTAATAAAACTTAAATAATCATTTTTATTGATGAAAAAACCCTAATTGCTATATTTACATTAAAAGTTCATGAATGCCTTTGATTGTTCATAAAAAATTGAAAAATCAAAATTAGTGAATTTTTCCAACGGATATCTCTTCTAAGCCCTTTTAAGATTAGCTCAAAAGAATAATAAAAATTTCTAGATTTCTTGTTTTGAAATAATCAGCGTTTTTATGTTAACATTAAAATGGTGACTATTAACAAATTAACAAAAGCATAACAATTAAACAAATTGTGATAATTTATTTTTGTTGACGGATTATTGTTGATTGATATGTCTACTTAGTACCCAATTTTTTTATTTCTTTATATTGATATTTAATCATTAAAATATATTTTTTAGTTCACGTGGCAGATTGCGGCAATTCACGCGAAACCCGAACTACGCGTTTTTACCGTTACTTTCGCCGCTCAATTAAAGTTATAAGGATTGTTGATAAGGTTCCAGGATCTAGGATTTTTTTAGGAAATTTCCTGCTCTTTAAGGTTCTATTTTCAAATTTTGGTTATCTCAAATAGTTTTCGAAATATAAAAAAAGCTAAACCTTTCTTTTTATGTTTACTTAATTGTTTATAACTTTTGCATTTTTTTTCAGCCCCTCTTGGAATTTTGATAGAATGTTCTAGATGCTATTCCGAATCGAATGAGACCAAAATCATAATTTTCGATGCGTTAGATCAGGTTTTGAAGAAAATGGCACTTGTTACTCAGACTACTACGCAGTTATCATTTGACGAATTGAATGAGCAATTTTTGGCGCTATGTAGCCGTAGGTAGGGCCTGTAGTGTCAATTGTCGTGTCAAACAGCTGTCATATGTCACAAAATAGCTTCCACGTGTCACGATATAGCTTTCATATGTCCGTCTGACACGACATTTGACACGAAAGACCCTACGGCTACATAGCGCGAAAGATGTTTGGCGCTATGTGTGCCTGATTGTTGGGTTTCGAAGCTAGTCGTCTCATAGACAAAACAAAATTTATTGCTATATCCATACTTCCGTACTAATTATTAAATAATAATTATTATTATAAGTTGGAAAATGTTTTTGTGTATCTTCCTGTTACATTTTAAACCGTTAAACTGATTAGGACAGGGGTTCCCAATCTTTTTCAGCCTGCGGCGCAGTTACACGTAACATGTTTTGTCACGGCGTCCTACTCTACCTAGCTATTAGAAAAAGTTACAATAAATAAATACCTTTAATGATTATACTTAGTTAGGTTAAGCAGGTAAATTATAAAAACCAATTTATTTAATCATCTACCTGCTTTACATAATATAATTTAATTTTATTATTATATTTGTGGTTTCGGATAATGATGGAGGATCGACTCACGGCGCTCCTCTTGCCTTTCCACGGCGCACCAGGGCGCCGCGGCGCACAGTTTGGGAACCCCTGGATTAGGATGTTTGATATGCAAACTTAAGTAAGGTCGTAAAACGTTGGACATAATATACTTTTCTACCCAAAAAATGTACGGTTCTTAAGCGCGAAAAACGAATTCTGATGGAAGTTGCAGCCTACTTTTTACTAATTTTAGTAGGTAAAATAAGTAATAATATAGTGAGTGTGGCAAAGCGCGCCACCCCAGCAAGTGTGCCTTATAGCTATAATTCGACCATACTGTTGATATTTCCAATCAAGCAGTGCAAAATTTCATTCTAATCGAAGACCGGGAAGTGGGTCACATTAAGATTCCAAGATTTTCTTACATACAATATAATATTTAGTTACAAGTGAAGCGTGTAATAAAATAAATATTCACCGATGTGCGAGAAGAACAGTCCTCGCTTAGCGTTGTGCGGATCCGCGTCGGTGTCGCTGTACTTGTGGTGTACGCGATGATCCCGCACCCACTGTTCTAGAGAATTCTGGAAAAATAATTGACTTAGCTTATTTTTTATATCTATGGACGCTTCACAGCACGCTACAACCGCAGTCGTCAGCTGTCGACGGCTGCAGTTGTATCTGCCGTTGGCAAGTGCCGTTCGTCTGTAAGAAGCTTTAGGGTCAATTCAGACCGCAACGCGACACGTAGATGCATCTAAATTTGTATGGATTTGACAGATTTGCAAGATATCTCACGCTCACGAAATCTATCAGTTCAGTACAAATTTAGAAATGCATCTACGCGTCGCTTTGCCGTCTGAATTGAACCCTAGTGGAGATTTACCTAATAATTATTATACTTATTATATGTTCTTTAAAACGTTTTTATTTTGTATCGTTTTTTAAGTAAGAGCCCTACTTATGCTGAATAAGATTACTATAAATTATAATATATTGTGTTATAGTTTATATTATTATAATTTATAACACAATATAATATATTGTGTTATAAATTAACACAATATATTATATTGTGCTAATTATATATAGCACAATATAAGTATAATTTATAACACAATATATTATATTGTGTTATAAATTATAATATATTGTGTTATAGAGTCAGAGTGACTCTATAACACAATATATTATAATTTATAGTAATCTTATTCAGCATAAGTAGGGCTCTTACTTAAAAAACGATACAAAATAAAAACGTTTTTCACAGCTGCTGTTACGTCCGAGTATAAAATAATGGACGATGACTTTTCCATGTCAATTGTATAATTAATCTCTGCATGTCATCGTATCTTCGCCACGGCTGCATTTATCGCACTTTTTCGTTTATTTACATTTCGTTTAAAACATTTTCATTTTTGTTGAGAAATTCAGACTTATTTTTCTTAATTAGAGACACAATAATAATTGTGCACTAAATCGGTTTAAAAAATATATTATTGCTAGCTTAGGTATTATAATATCCATGCTAATAATATGATGAATGCGAAAGTGTATTTGTTTGTCCGTCTGTTACCTCTTCACCGATTTAGCTGTTTGGTATGTAGATACTTTGAGTCTAGGGAAAGGACATAGGAGCTCTGAAAGAGCAACAATTTTTTTTATTTGTATGGGCGAGCGACGCAGTGTCAGGAATTTTCCCATACAAAAGTAAAAAAAAAAGTTACTCTTTCAGCGCTGCTACTTTCACAGTGAACTCTTTACAAGGCACCCATACACTATGACGGATGATAATATATAAGAAAAAATATCTTGATAAAGACTAATTACAAAAGGCTCTACATTAGGGTGGAGCGAAAAACACTTTTTTTTATATTCGTTTCGGCATACCTATAGAAAGTTGCTGTTACTGTTCACAAATATACGTACAAAATTTTATTTAAATCATAATAAATTTAGAGGTGCCCCCAACGTCATGAACTTTAGAGAAATTCGAAAAACTTCGTCAAAAACCACTAATTTCTAATATTGCCAAATTAACGCTAAATTATATTCTGTGTATTCCGTTACGTTCGTAACTGTTTAAGCTTGAATATTGCGAAGATAGATGAGGAGATTGAGGTAGGAGAGGTGATTTCATTGCACTTTTTAATCGTTGTTCGAGCGCCATAAAGTGCGCGCTATTATGTAATTCTGCTTGTGAGAAACAGTGATTCTAAGCACTACCCACAAGAAAATAAACTCCTGTAAGTAATATTTTTTAATTTCCTGTTCACTGATTGTTGATAAAATACTATTTACGATATAATTTATACCTAGTATTTCTCTTTATTACAGTCACAGTATGTCGTCAAAACACGAAAAGAGACATGTTGTCCCGTTTTTGGTTTATCGGAGATGTTACCAGTGTCTCAGCTACCAAATCATAATTCTGTTATAAAAATTACTTATTTATTAATTAATATCACATTCATATGAATCAAAGCTTGACAAAACAACAAAAGAGCCGACAGTTCATGATACATATATCCCAAAGACTGGCTACGGAAATTTTACATATTATCTGGCGAAAAGCATCGCTTCCCAAAAAAAGAAGTATATTATTTACTTGATTAAAGAAATGCAAGAAAAATGACGATAGGCCCTGTAGATTTAAATGTGACTGTAAAAAATATGAAGTAAATGAAATTACAAGAAAAAAAATCACTGCGTAACAAAGAGATAATGGGTCCTAACCAGACGTCTTGTTCTCGTTCTTTGCATGATGACTTAATAACCGAAAGAACGAGTTCAAGCAATTGTAGCTTCTTCTTGTAGCTTTTACAAGCTAATCAATCGCCATAATAAGTAGCTGCTCAGCCACCCAAGAAAAAGAGATTCAATTTTCTATTATTAGCTCTCGTATGCGATCGTACCTGAGTCTCTGACAGAGCAGCTGCTATTATAGCTTTATCTGCTTCTTTATCTGTGTTAAAGGTGTTGATTGTTGGTATTATTACATCAAAGGATTCTAGTGTTATCATTGATCGTTAAAAATGCGATGAAAAATAATGAAAAACAGATCAGCACACACGTTGTAGATCGCAATTTTAAAAGTATACGCAGAAATTATTTTGATGGTAGAAAAGGTGGCTGTGATGGTTCAGTTGTGATTTGTGAATATAGTTTTCAAATGAGATGTTATTCGTTTTATGGAAGAAGTAATGAACAAACTATTAAAGTAGTATATATATATAAAGAAATGATAAAGAAAAAGTCTTGGCCACAGGCTCTGGTTAGTGGTATCAATGTTTTTATCAAGAAAAATTATATATATATATATATATATATATATATATATATATATATATATATATATATATATATATATATATATATATATATATATATATATATATATATATATATATATATATATAATTTTTCTTGATAAAAACATTGATACCACTAACCAGAGCCTGTAGCCAAGAATTTTTCTTTATCATTTCTTCTATAGAATCGTCGATCAAAATCTATAGGATTGACATTATACGAGACGAACGTCAACGTCATGTTCGCGAATTTTTAAGTCAATTCCATACATTTTGATCGGCGATTCTATAGAAAAGCGATAAAGAAAGTCTTGGCTAAGGGGTCAGTCTTTTATTTAACATATTACAATGTAGTTTTTTTTACAAGGAACAGCAAATATAGAAAAATACTATTTATCAAAACTAGACCAATGTTTTCAAAAAATTCGTATTTTTCGAATTTTCAATTGGGTTGGGGCACCTCAAAACATCAAGACAAGTAAACCATATTTTGTATGCAGAATTTACTCATCACAAGGCAACTTTCTATTGCTATGCCATTAAAAAAATTAAAAAAAAAAATTCTTCATACAAAATCGCTCCACCCTAATCTACATATCTACAGCAGCTACGCTATAGAGACTAGAGTATATTAATAAGACGTATAAAAAAAAGACGGGTTGCACTCCGGGAGTGCCGGCAGAAGTGAAAACTTGATTATTAACGTTGTGCATTATTTTTTTAACCCATTTTTTATGAAAATCGATTTTTTTAATTAATCGAAAACCTTACAATCGATTAAAATTTTAACCCATTTTTTATGAAAATCGATTTTTAAAAAATCGTTTTTTTTAATTAATCGAAAGTCGAAACCCTTACAATGGAATAAAAAATATCGACAATCGAAAAAAAAACAATCGATTTCGTTGTTACAACACTACTCTCCAACCGTCTTACGGTTTTTCGATCAACACGAGAATCTGACGCGAGTTTCACAGTTTTTACCCATCCCACAAAAGTGCTCAACGCCGCTAAAGAAGTTTTCACTTCAAAAATACGTTGTGTATTTTTTGGCACTGATGACGCGCGGTTTTGATGCGCTCGTCTTTTGCGCGTTTTCATCGCGCTTTTTCAGATATAAAGCTTAAAACGTGTCGGCTTATTGATTGCTGAGCGTTCAACTTGTGTTTTTATCGATACAAACGAGCGTAAAAAATCGTCGTGTGGAAGGGCCTTAATATTTCTTATTTTTTTTACAAAGTACCCACGTAACATGTACCAAACCAACTAAACGGTGTTTACAATTTTACAACCCACTAACCTGTCCAGCGCTGGCGTAACACATAAGCAGGAACAGCTTGAGGGGGGTTTTCGCTTTATAAGCTCTATGTGTCCACAGCCGGTGAGCCCCACCCGTTATACCGAAGCCCGTCGCCACGTACATTATTACAGCTGAAATTAGGGGTAGGGGTTAAAGTTAAAGTGAATTTCCGATGTTTAGTGCGGCTAGCCGTGACCGACAAAAAGTCAAATAAAATGCCACTTTATGACTAAGGGTCAATTCAGACCGCAATGCGACACGCAGATGCAATTTCTAAATTTATATGGATTTGACAGATTTGCAAGACGTCTCACGCTCACGAAATCTGTCAATTCAGTACAAATTTAGAAATGCATCTACGTGTTGCGTTGCGGTCTGAATTGACCCTTAGGGGTTCAAGTTAGGGGTTCAACACGGAGATGGAATTTTAGGGTTAAAACTTAAAATATCAGGTGTAAACATGCAGTTACATTCTGCTGAAAATAGTTCAGTCCAAAAAGGTTGACCATCTATATATTATACAATTTGTTTCAAAAAGTGAATATTTATAATTATTATTAGTTAATCCCACGGAATCCTTAAAACCAAGTCAATTTGTGTATTTGTAATTTTTTTCACTACGGGCGAAGCTAAACGAGCGTAATTTGCGAGTTGTGAGTCGCAGAATTTCGGTTCGGCAGAATTCTGCTGCATTCAGTTTCATACAAAAGTCCGTTGTTGTTTGATTCACACGAGCGTAATTTTGTGAGTCATGATTTGTTTGAAAATATATTATTTAAGTACGCGGCAGAAATTCTGCGATTCACAACTCACAAATTACGCTCGTTTGGCTTCACCCTAATACTTAATGCCTTACATACTATGTAGGCTAATTTTAAATAATAAATATTTCTTATATACTACAAACTATTCAAAAAAAGGTAAGTAACATGCTTTGTAGGCTGTCTTTTTGCATTTAAAAAACATATAATAGATATATACATCTGTTAATTATTAATAAGGATGACTAAAACTGAGATTGAAAATATGATTTTATGTTTACGTAACTGAATTACAATATTCTGTGTCCATTTGTCTATTCAAGTAACAGTGTAGCAACTTTCTAAAATCTAAAATGTCGCTGAAAATATTAATTTCAGTAAAAATTCTCAGTGTTCGAGCGCAGTAACAGGAACATAACTTTTTCCTTTTCCAATGTGCTTCATAAACTTGTCCTGTTAATGGATTTGTTTGATTTTTTTCCTCCCTCTTGTTCTGATGTTCTTTTGGGAAAACTTTGTAACAAAATTATTGTATGCTCTACTTCGTTAATGTTATTGCGAAAAATGTCTCAGAGCAATGGAAATTAGTCACGCAGACGAGTTTGAAATGCCGTCACGACTCATGATCATAATCATAATCATAATTTTATTTGCTTGAATATGGTAACAAATTGAACATGAGTCATGATTTTATATTTCTCAATAGTATATAAGAAAAAAATATCACTACCTAACTACTACCACTATATTTATTTAATGCTATAGATAAAAATATTAATACTTAGTTATAATTTTTACCTCTGGCCTCTAGTAGGAGTGTGTAGTCAAATTCTATAAATATGACACAAAACAGGATGAATACTAAAAAAATGCATAGCAACAATGCACATAATCTTAGAGATGCCCATTTTACCGTACATACAGAGTGTAACAAAAACTAAGTGATAACAAAAGTGAAAAAAAATATTGGTCTTTTAGCTCTGCTACTTTCACAGTGAACTCTCTACGAGGAACACGTACACACCCTAAAGTATTATGTGCATTGTCGCTATTTTTTTAATATTTTATTTATTTATCCAATTATGTAATTTTAAATATTAATTCATCCTTCCATCCATCAACTAATCTGTACTGAATTTCACATTGGTCTGCACGCATAATACATATACACCGCTTTCTCATTTGCACAGTTCACTCACACTAAAAAACCTAAAATATTTACCGAACACAACAGTCTGCCATTTCACCGGGAGAGTATAGTTTATGCACCAATATACACCGACTATATGATACGATATGATAGCGATCGCGCTTGCCCATTTCACCTCATTCTTGAACCCGAGTGACTTTTCAAATATTCGAATCGCTTCGTTCAGTATCGTGATCGGTGTAATCTCTGTCATTATGACTAGAGAAACAATGGGTGCGTTGGTTTTAAATGTGGAGTTTCGTGAGTTAGGAAATTGTGGGGTACCACTGAGTATAATATTTTACGTAAGTAAAATGCGCCGCTAAACCGTTCGCACGGACGCATAATTATTTGAAAGGGCTTATCTCGCGAACTACTGGAGCAATTTTTATGTTCTTTGGCACAGATAAGAAGTAGACCACGTGAAGGCTATCGATTTTAATCATTTTTTCAGTGGCTATATATTTTATACCCGTACGATGCCAGGGCGGGTCGCTAGTACAATAATAAATCCAACCTAACTACCTGTCTAAATTCTGAGATCTTATTGCCGCCCTCAGACATATTATATTCATTACTTAATTGTAATTAAATGAAGATTTTGAGATAAGTCCCATACAATATCTGTCAAACTCTTCATTAAATTGAAGTTTAATATTCATTAAAGTCTCTGAGTGGGGCCGTTAGATGTAAGTACGAGTACCTAAGTGAGATGTCAAAAATTGATTTAACGTGTTACTTCGCTATAGAAACTGGCGATTGCTTTTTTGACTACGTAATCTGACCTACCATGGTATACCTGCATGCACACGGCATCTTCATTTCTTATGTTAAAGTTGTTGGATGAAACAGCTGGTTTTAATAAAAGTAAAATAAGCTTAAAAAGACGTTAACAAAGTATGACTTTCAGTTTATGTATAATCTGAGAAATTGACTCATAATAGGCAGATTGCTGTAATTTGGTCGCTCAAACTCAATCAACAGCCAATTGACAGCTCCCGGACCACTAGTATGTTTGAGTATTTATTATACCTCCTATAATAATTATTATAGAAATAATATGTTATATCAAAAAGGATAATATAAAATGCCTTCCCAGTTTTCCAAAGTGTTAATCTTTGGTAAGGTGAGGTTACACCTTTAACAAAGTGTACCGGATATAAGCCTTATTACTATAGCATTAAAGTTCAAAAGTGTATGATATTCTGCCGTCATTTGAGCGTATAACTTTGATAGATGATGCGAGTGTAGCTGAATGGTGTTCTCATTTTAAAATTGTTCGTTCCACGGAACCGATCATCAATTTTTAAATATTGCCAATAATTTTATTATTACTATTTTTATTTTAATCCCCTAGTGGCAAAACCGTACTATACTGTACTCGGCGAAACATGGCGGTAGCAGTCATTGACTCCCTGTCAAAAACTTGTCATTTTCTATACAAAGCCGCGATTGACAACATCTGACACTTCGTTGTCAATCGCGGTTTATACAGAAAATGACAAGTTTTTGACAGAGAGTCAATGACCGCTACTGCCATGTTTCGCCGAGTACAGTATACCTACTGTACTCGGCGACTATACCTAGTGCGACCGACACGACGTAACACTTCACTTCCATAGAACCATGATGTTTTACAAACGTCAGTTCTATTGAGGTGGAGTTGAAACGCGCTCCAATATACTGACGTTTTACAAACGTGAAGCTAACGTTTTACATAATTATTTATTTATGAAAAAAAAAACGTAAGTGCGTTCATAGTGTGACAACTTATTATTCTTTATTGTTATGATTATTTTAAATTTGTATTTCCTAAAATAAATGGAACCCACAGTAGTTAGAATGAATATAGGTCACATTATCATATCCATTGTAGTCAATCAAGTTAGGAAAGTGGTTAAGACAGTACATTCAATTGAATGGCATCAACATTTTATTCATGAGTATAATATGAACGAATCAATTTTACACGACCCAATTATTGTATTTTTACTAACATGCAGTTTTGTTGTGAATTGTGATGATTAAATATAAAACGGGTATAAAATATTATATAGCCACTGAAAAAATGATTAAAATCGATAGCCTATGATCCTTCACGTGGTCTACTTCTTATCTGTGCCAAATAACATAAAAATTGCTCCAGTAGTTCGCGAGATAAGCCCTTTCAAATAATTTACCCCGTTTTTTCCACATTCTCCTATTAATAGTCTTAGCGTGATAAAACATAGCCTATAGCCTTTCTCAATAAATAGGCTAACACTGAAATAATTTTTCAAATCAAACCAGTAGTTCCTGAGATTAGCGCGTTCAAGTTAGCCCTTTCAGATAATTTTCCCCGTTTTTTCCACATTTTCCTCTATTTCTTCGCACCTATTAGTCTTAGCGTGATAAAATATAGCCTATAGCCTTCCTCGATAAATGGGCTATCTAACACTGAAAGAATCATCAAAATCCGTTGCGAATTTTTAAAGATTAAAGGGAACAAAGGGACATGAGGGAAAAAAAAGCGACTTTGTTTTATAATATGTACTAGCGACCCGCCCCGACGTCGCACGGGTATAAAATATATAGCCACTGAAAAAATGATTGAAGTCGATAGCCTATGATCCTTCACGTGGTCTACTTCTTATCTGTGCCAAATAACATAAAAATTGCTCCAGTAGTTCGCGAGATTAAACCCTTTCAAATAAATTTTCACATTCTTCTATTAATCTTAGCGTGATAAAATATAGCCTATAGCCTTCCTCAATAAATGGGCTATCTTAGCGTGATAAAATATAGCCTATAGCCTTCCTCAATAAATGGGCTATCTAACACTGAAAGAATTTTTCAAATCGGACCAGTAGTTCCTGAGATTAGCGCGTTCAGGTTTGCCCTTTCAAATAATTTTCCCCGTTTTTTTCCACATTTTCCTCTATTTCTTCGCTTCTATTATTCTTAGCGTGATAAAATATAGCCTATAACCTTCCTCGATAAATGGGCTATCTAACACTGAAAGAATCATCAAAATCCATTGCGTAGTTTTAAAGATTAAAGGGAACAAAGGGACATGAGGGAAAAAAAGTTACTTTATTTTATAATAAGTATAGAATATGTAGATATATTTCCGTTGTCTGGTACCCGTAACACAAGTCCTCCAGGTACTTACCACGGGGCCAGACTGACGTGGTGTGAAGCGTCCATAGATATTATTTGATATCTAGATAAATACAAGGTGTCTCAAAAGAAAGTTCACATTTAAATCTTTTTTTAAAAGAAAAGTCTTAGCTTTATTGAAAAAATGTTTATTTTATATTGAAGTACACTGTTTGGGAATTTATTTTTTAAAAATAACATCGTCCAAATGTAAACCGTTGCGCTCTCGGCATTCATTTAGTCGGGCACTAAAATTGCCTATGACAGCTCGGCAGGTAGTCTCCGTGATGGCTGCCATTTCATGACGGATATTTTCTTTTAATTGTGCCAGGGAAGTCGGTTTATTAGCGTAAACTTTTGATTTGACATAACCCCACAGGAAAAAATCCATAGGCGTTAAATCGGGACTCCGTGGAGGCCAATTTATGTCACCTCGCCTGGAGATTAATTTGTTCGGAAAAATTTCTCGAACTCGAGGCAGAGATCTGTTGGACGTGTGTGAAGTTGCTCCATCCTGCTGGAACCATGTTCTTTGGTTGTAACCAGGAAAGTTTTGCAGTTGGGGTACGAAAAACTCGTCTAACATCTCCACATAACGCTCTGAATTCACTGTGAGTGTGCGTCCCCTTCCATCTTCAAAAAAGTAAGGGCCGATAATTCCTCGCGCCGACATCGCTGCCCATACGGTGACTTTGGGTGAATGTAGCGGTTTCTGATGTTTTTGTTTTGGGTTGGTTGCACTCCAGTAACGACAATTTTGCTTGTTTACATGCCCATTCAGGTGAAAATGGGCTTCATCGGAAAACAAGATGTTGGTGAACGTTGGAAAGCGCTCAATCATCTGATTTACAAAGGCAAGCCTCTGACCAGCATCTTGAGGGTTCAGTTCTTGCACTAACTGAATTTTGTACGGGTGCAGCTTTAAATCTTTGTGTAAAATGCGGCATAATGAAGATCTGTGCACATTTAAAGCAACAGCACGCTTCCGAATCGAGAGGTTTGGATCATCTCGAATAGACTGAGTAACACTGTCCACGTTTTCGGCTGTTCTTGATGTTCTTGGCCGCCCAGATTTTGGTTTCTCCAGAGTTGACCCAGTCTCTTCAAACTTCTCAACCCATTTTGCAATGAGTCGAGTGCTAGGCGCATCATTTAAGTGACGAATATGTCGAATACTGCAGAATTTTCTACGCGCTACAGTCGCCGAATTACCGTTTTTGTAAAACTCACGTACGCACAACGCACGGTCCGCACCAGAGAATAGCTCCATAGCGACTAAATTCCCAAGAGCCAGACTACCGACTGACATACCCCCCGCGCCCCTCAGAATAGTTGCTTTCGCGTAATAAGATAAGCAAATGTGAACTTACTTTTGAGAAAAGGTACAAGTTTGGAAGCCGGCGACATGAAGCGGCAGCAGACGACGTGTCGTCGCGACACTACTGGTTTCTATGTAAATACCCTGCGCAGCTAGCGACACGAAGCTAGCGACACTTTCATAGAAATACATAAAAACCAGTAATGTCGCGACGACACTTCGTCTGATGCCGCTTCATGTCGCCCGCTGCCAACCGGCACCTTTACGCCGCGCATCGTCCGTCACCGTCTTACGTACATACAATATTGCTTGTGAGTTGTGACCCGCTAAACCGCGCGTTCGGGCGGATGCACATAATATTATTAAGTATATATCGAGCCTTTACGAGTATGTCGTAACTCGTGAGTATCGAGCCTTTATGTCGTAACTTGTAGACAAAACACATTTAAGTGACCGTTAAACTAAAAGCTAGAAAAATGCTGTATATTTTCAAAATCTAAACAAAATTACTCAGCACAAAATTGCTTAAGCGTTCTCGATGCAAAATTGTTTATGGCTACCATAATATTGTGTTCCCCGGAAATAAAACAGTTCTAGCACTGAACTCGTAAAACGGCACATGTTGCCGAAATATATGCAATCCTACAACTAGAGAAACCGTCACGTTGCTTTTATTACGATAAATAAAACACCTACTCGATACGGAGATATTTACGACGTAGGTAAAAATACAAGGTATAATATAGAGGCCCAGAAGATACAACTTGACGAAAAAGGTAGAAGCCAAAAATTACATCTAAAGAATAGAAACCTTATAAAAAAAACGACCTATTGGGGGTTGGACTCGCGCACGAAGGGTTCCGTAGTCCGTACCATTATAGAGCAAAATTATAATATTCCCTATATCAAAATATAATTTTGATATAGGGAAGGTTCAAACTTCAAAATATAATAATGGTTTACTGTAGAATTATCCGGTACAAAAAAATATTTTGTTAAAAAAATTGCAAAATATTTGGTCACAACTTTGGTAGCTATATATTTTATTAATCAAAACAAATTTCCCTACAAAATATGGCGTGGTTTTAAAACATTTTTTATCATTGGTTTTTCTGGTATGAAAAAATTTGAGTGTTCCCATTTTTTAGCATCGTTTTATATTACGATAAAATATGTACTTTGACGAATTGTTTAATGTATTTATATTGTTACTGCATGTTACTGCAGTAGTGGTGGACAGGAGCTACTGACGATAATGATTATCTCCATACTTAATAATATTATAAATGCGAAAGTGTATATGTCTGTCTGTCTGTCTGTTACCTCTTCACGCCCAAACAGCTGAACTGATTTTGCTGAAATTTGGTATGGAGATAATTTGAGTCTCGGGAAAGGGCATAGGATACTTTTTATCCTTTTGGAGATCGAATACCGACCTTGCTGGATAGAAAAGGATTCCTCCTACATGTCTTCGGAATAATTTTGTTGCGGTTCCCAAGATAGTTCTAGCTTGTCCCTGGGGCACCCTTGAGATCATATCAAAGGGTGGTTGGTCAATTCTAGCTTACAGAATTTGTGGTGGTGAAAATGAGTGGAGGGAAAATATCTGTTTAAACAAAAAACAACAAGCCTGAGTTTAGAATAAGCCATTCTACAATTTCTCACATAATTTTAATTCATGAAGCCCCAAGCGGCCACATCCGGCCGCGATAACAATGAAAAAGCTATTGTGTCTCGTTTTGCCACGACTGATGGGTTAATTATTATTATTCGATTGTACCGATGCATATACAGGGTGCAATTAAACCTTCCTGACAATTTTTTTCCATTTAACCTTAAAAATGGGTGTATTTTTTTAATGACATAATAATATATTTTTATCCCATTTAAAATCGTTGCAGAATGGTCACTCGCGGCAGTGGGTATGAGCGGGTGAAGGAGCGCGCGCGCGGGGCACGCGCGTTTTTTTAGGATGACTTTCGGAAGCTATTTCTTAACATTTTAGTACTGAGTGATTATAAAAGAAAAAATACGTGTATTTTTATTTTTAACTAGGATCAATAAATCAAAATTTGGCAGGAAGGTTTTATTGCACCCCAGGTGTAGACAACGATGATGATGAGCTTCTAAAGGTCAAATAATGGTGAAGGTTGCAGTAGCTATTTTCCAACTGAACTACATTTCCCAAAATCAATATCCCAAGTTCGTAAGTAATATTAGCAAATAGCCGCAAATTGATTACTACATGGTCCCTAAAGTTAAACACGGAGTTAACAACTAAGGGCCGCTTACACCATACGCAATAACGTTTTATAAAACTTCGTTCTCGCTGAACGGGTTTAAAGGTTAGATATTATTATTTATGTGGCAAAACGATGGCTATTTTACCCTCTGCAGACCAACAATTATATACCGAAGTGTTGCCGTGCAGTCAAAAAGACCTGGCCCTTTTTTTCTTTTCTTAATCGCTTCTTTATAGAATCGCCAATCTAAATGTATGATATTACGTAAGCGTTCGTTATTGTGACGTTGACGTTCTATTCGTCTAATGCCAACTACAAACATTTTGATCGGCCTTTCTATAAAGAAGCAATAAAGAATAAGTCTTGTCTACGGGCTCTGATGCCTTGTCTTGGTCAGGAATTCAGAGGCAACTGTACCTATGCTCTTGAGTTTTACCAAACGCGAACGCCTAATTCATTACTTCTATTAAATAGAAGTTATTAAATTTTAATGTCAGAGTAGTCGTTTAAAAGGATTTATTTATGTACAAAATTAAATAATCAGATAAAAATCCGGTTAATAAAGACAGGGTAACGAGATTAGACTGCTTATTAAAATGTATAATCAATATCATGCTCGCAATTTAATCCAATATCCCATAACTTAAAGTCTTAATATAAAATAATATCATCTAAATTCAGCTGTTTAAGAGGTAACAGACAAACCGACAGACTCACTTCGTAAGTTCTCAACAAATGAACCGACTTAAATAACTAAGGTGCGATTTCACTATAGAAATTGAACGCGTTTAGTGCATACTAAACCGGTTCTAAGCGTATTAACGCGTTTATAACACCGAATTGCATTTCAACAACAATAATATATTATAATATACTAAACTCGTTGAAAGAAAATCCGATTTTTATCTTCTGAACGCCCAATATTCCAGGTTTAATTTCATAAAATACGTTCGAGTTCTGTTAGTGTAGTTTACATAGTACATAGACGAAAGAAATATCAAGATGACAGTTTTGACAGATGCATTTGGTTAGTTTATTGCTTTATTGTTAAATTAACGTGACAAATCTCTTAAATGATGAAAACATGTAAAATCATGGCGTGATGTCACGTAAACTTAAATTTATTAGTCGCAAATCACAATTAAGAAGAAGATTGTGAAATCAATCATATTTTGAAACAAAACGTGATTTACGTCGCCGCATGAAAGCGTTCAATGAGAACTAAGTTTGATAAACCGAAGTTTTAATTGTGAATGGTGAAATCGGCGGCGTCAAATTAGAAATTTAAAAAGATACAAATTAGTTTTCTTTGGCATCGTAATCGAGTAAAATCCTCACAAACTTATGATACCTAGTTAAGATTGAAAACACAATCTCAAAACTAGTAAGTGAATATAAAAATTGATAAGGTAGTTTAAACCCGAGAGTGCAGTATTGATAAAGTTTTGATCGATAAACTTCGGCGTTGTTGACAGTGGCTGCATTATAGTTTACTCAACTACATACGTTGCATGTTTATTTTGTATAGTTAATAGATTTAATTTGACATTGAAATAGCATTCATACTTATTAACCCACCAAGCCCCACAAGGACACCGGTGACCGCGACAACAATAGAATAACAATAGATTTCCAAGAATTCGCGATCGAAGGATTAATATTAAAAGTACGAAAATATTATGTCTGTCTGTCTTTTACCTCTTTACGCTTAAACCGCTGAACCGATTTTTACGAAATTTGGTATGGAGATAGTATATTATGAGTCCCGGGAAAGAACAAGGGATATTTTTTTATCTTGGAAAAAGGTACGGTCCCCGCGCGATTTTTGCGCAACTTCTTTAAGTTTTCAGTTCAAAAACATGACATCAGGCAAGTTTTACATATCGCTCTATAGTCTATCTAGTAGTCTGTACTGAGGTCAATAAACGCTGGTGATTCGTGTCCCCATTTTAGCTATAGTCAAAAAAATTCAATACGGATTGCGATATAATATTATATTGCACTCAAATGATCAAAAACTTCAAATAGACCAAGTTTGGAAAACTTTTGCAAATCTACCTCTGAGATGATGCTATAAGTTTTACTTTATATCAGGTAGCTGGTTGATTTTTATTCGTAATGGGAACTGAAGTACTTATGATACTAATGAAATAATTTCCTTTACCGAACAGAAATGATTGGTCCAAAAAGCATAATTCTTCAGCTCAATTTCGAAGGTACAGCATATCTTTGCAATGCAAAGAGGCTACCATTGAGTCCCGATATTAATATTCATCCGCCATTATTTCCCAAGCAGAGCTATTAAAATCTGGAACGATTTCGTCTTATTGAAGATATGCTTAGAATAAATACTCGTTTTGAATTATCTAGAAATGTTATGAAGTCAGTTTCTTGGAATTCGCTTGGTGTAAATATAATCTATTGAAAATGTGACTGAAATTCACTTTAACAAACGTATTTTGCTTCTCCGCAAGATGTTATTTATTGATTGAAGTGTAACATAATATTTTCTCTTGAATTCGTGGGAGTCAAATGTTGGAAGTTAGTAGAACGAAAATTTTTATGAGAAAGTCAAGTCAGAATTTATAAAAATACATCAATTTATTTTAATTCCACGCAGTTGCGTGGTTAACAAGTTACCTATAACTGTCTGTTACCTCTTCACGCCCAAATCGCTGAACCGATTTTGCTGAAATTTGGCATGGAGATAACCGGGAAAGGACATAGGATACTTTTTGTCCCGGAAAAATGTATGATTCCCGCGCGATAAACGAGTTTTGGCGCAACGGAGTTGCGGGCATCGACTAGTTAAATAAAACCATTACGTAAAGAAGTTAAAATCGAACTATCTTGATTCTGCCCAGCGCTCAAAGTTTTTCTCTAAAATTAAGACGAAGATGTGACGTAGAAAAGTAATTCCAGTAAAAACAGTTTAAACAACTTTCCACCCAGAATTATTTTGCGTCTGAGTTTTCAATGTGATCCTTATGTCGGGGTAATAGAGGTCAGGGGTTTGAGACGTCTAACTTGGATGGCAAGACGCCAGCAAGAGATACGTAACTCCGAAGTTGAGGCCAGTGTTTAGAACTGCGATAGTTAAAGCATTGTCCAAACAGTGTCATGTGCATAGTTTCTGGATTGTCACCTTTGTTAAGTTCTATTGGTGCTCATAGTTCTAGTTTCAACGTATCAGATATATGATCTCACTAGTGCTGTAACTGTACTATTTAGGGAAGCTTGGTTTTACTTATTCGGTTTTTGTAAATGAGGCAATATTAGTGGATGAAGTGGGTAGGTTTTTTTAATAAAATAAGGGGGCAAACGAGGAAACGGGTCATGGAAAGCAACTACCGTTGCCCATGGACAGTTGGACACTCACAACATCAGAAGAGCTGCAGGTGCGTTGCCACTTGTCGGCCTTTTAAGAGGAAATACGCTCTCTTCTTGAAGGTAAAAATATTTTGAAAACTGACGTGGAGGTTTTAGGAGCGGGAAAATTATTTTAAATAAAAAAATGTGAATTATATTATGTACCATCGAGGAAATTGATTCCTAGGCAGTTGACGGACCTACGTCAGTTGGTCGGCTTATGTCAATTCAATGTTAGCTGTGATCTGGGTTGGATGGGTTTGACTTAACGCGACCAAATTACTAAGGTCCGCCATCTGTCTAGTAATCAACTTCTCTGATAATACCTATATTATATTATCTAGCTATTAGCTAGATGGTAAGTATGGTAGCCTTTTGTACTTTTTACTCAATAGTTCATAAGTTCTGTAATATGTCATGGTTGTTTTGGTGCAATAAAGGATTTTCATTAATTCATTCATTCATAAGTAGCTAAGTTACAAAGTTTGTTTATATTATAAGGGAAAAAGTAATTAAATATTATGTTGTAAAACTCTAGTTCCACCACCTACTTTATCCACTCATGTATTCAAGTGTGGGAAATACTTCGGCAGGAAGGTGCAAAGCAACGCTGTATTTTTCACAGTTAACCCATCAATTATCCCCAAGCGGCACCCGGCTGCCGCATAACAATTGAATATCTATTGTGCTTGCGATTCCCACAATCGAGGTACAGTGTAAACTCTATGTAACGTCACTCTATTTAACGACAAACTCTCTAAAGCGTCGAAATCATTGGACTTTGGTTGGTTTAGCTTGTCTACCATACAATGATACACTCTACATAGCATCACACCCACTCCCAATAACGACAGCATCACAACGATTGAACAATAAAAAGTACCTTTTAAATTACTAAAATTAGTAAAAATTGCGCAGCTGTGTACGTTTTTTTGTCGCATTGTTATCCTAGCCCGCAATAAACACGACTTTCGGCATCATGCATACAGAAACTTCTAAGAAATTCGTTCTTTTGTTTACAAATTGAGTATGATTGCACGTGTAGGCTGTTTTAGACCCTAACGAATAATAAGGAGTCATGGATTATTATCTATTCGTTATCATATTCTCAGTTGAACATAAACTTTCAAACTGTTAATATGGTTAGTAAAAGAAAATCACTGTATATTGACGAAAAAGTATTGATTTTCCTTCTCTCCATTTAACGGCCACTCTATATAACGTCATAAAATGCATGGTCCCTTCAGTGACGTTATATAGAGTTTACACTGTATTAATAAGGTATTGGCAGATACGGTTTATAAAATCCAGGAAAGCAACCATATTGTATTCATGATCAGCAACTATGTTTCTTTAATAGTTAGTAATGCTAGTTGTACTCTCCATAAGCCACGCTTGAGCTGGGAGTAACAGCTATCATCAGGTGATCTGAAAGCTCATTAAAAACCTCCATGTTGACCAAATACCTAAATATTTAATCCGAAATTAGATGACTAATGTATAATTATTTAGTTAACATAAGCCTGCAATTAACAAAATGAATAAGGTTTTGTAATATTTGGTAGTAAACCCGTGTTTATTAATTTATTAGGCAGATAAACATTCGTTTTATGTGCAAAATTATCACGTTTCGTATTATGGCCGCAGCAATCGTTAATTTTGTTATCATTTAGAGCAGCAACAGTCATTTTTAGTGCCAATAATTTATGGTCTTGAATCCAGATTGTATTTTACTGTCGCTTGTAAATTATAGAGATTTTTTTTGGAGACGTTGTTATGTAGTGGTCACTTGACATTGTGATGTGACGAAGCGATGCGATGCTTTTTAAACGACTTAAAAAAAGGTGGTTAATAATTTAACCAACAAAATCAAATGAAAATTATATGATTTGATTTGACCCGTATATATGTATGTAATACTAGATAATGCCCGCAACTCCGTTGCGCCAAAATTCGGTTATCGTGCGGGAACCGTACATTTTTCCCAGATAAAAAGTATCCTATGTCCTTTCCCGGGAATCAAAGTCGTTTTTTTCTCTTAATCTACATACCAAATATCAGAAAAATGAAAAATCGCTTTAGTGGTTTGGGCGTGAAGAGGTAACAGACAGACAGACAGACAGACACACTTTCGCATTTTTAATATTAGTAAAGTATGGAAGTATGGATTTGAAGAACTGTCCAGTTTTCGCATAAGGTGGTATAAGTTAGTCTATATCAGTTTTTGAACAAATCGATGGCCCCAACGAATAAACGTGCAATCGAAAAAAGACAACTTTTCAGGAAGACAAAAAAAAAACGTTTGGAACCACATAACTTTGACTACATAATAAATAGACAAATATAATGTACAATCAAATTAAAGGTAAAAAAAAATATCTTTCAGCTCATATATTTATTAAAAATCAAATATTAACGGTTTACTACATATTTAATAAAAACCATATTAAATTGTTATTCTAGTGAATAATATGTGACTTGTTAACACTATTGTATCAATGCACGTTTATTCGTGTCATAAATGAAGTTTTAACAAGTGCAGTGAAATGTTGCATGGTTATTCCACGTATATTTTTTTCCTCCTGAGCCATGCTCTGGTCATTTACACGTTTATTCTTGTATATTTTGTTGCTTTTACATGTTTGTAAAGATAAAAGCCCGTATATTCATGTTAACAAGTTGATTCATTATTTATGTAATACGACCTTATTAGTGTATGGTATAAAATGTAAATCTATACTAATATTAAACAGTAGAAGAGTTTGTTTGTTTGAACGCGCCAATCTCAGGAACTACTGGTCCGATTTGAAAAATTCTTTCGTCGTTAGATGGTTCATTTATAGAGGAAGGCTATAAACTATAAATTATCACTCTAAGACGAATAGAAGCGAAGAAACATAGGAAAATGTAGAAAAAACCGGGAAAATTACTTGAAGGCGCTTATCTCGCGATCTACTAGATGAATTTTTAAGTTATTTGGCACAGATGTAGAGTAGACCATGATGTGAAAGAACATAGGTTTTTTTTTGCGGGAAAATGGACAGTTTCCGTAAAATTTCTCATTTATGCGCGCGAGGCTGCGTGGAAAGTCTAGTTAGCTAATATTTTCTTGTTGACGGTTCAGTAAAAAATATTGTTGACCTATTGTTGTTGTTGATAAATATTGACCTACCTTGCGTCTTTGTATGGACACATACATATAAAATGGAGTACAATCTTGCTTATAGATCCTTCAAGAGAGAGATCAATCGGGTAAAGAAACAGCACGTCAATAGTATCGGTGAGAGACTCGAGTGCCTTTCTTTGGGAACCCGTGAATTCTGGTCTCTGGCCTAAAAACTATTAAAGTGATTTTTGAAAGCCATCCTACCATCCCTACAAGTAGGAAATGGATTGTTGGCCCACGAAGCAAAATACAAAGACGATCTTCTGGGTAAGCTCCTTGCGTCAAACTCGACCCTTGATGACCTTGGGATAAAAACCGCCGACCATACCACAATGCAGGGGCATCATGTCGGATTTTAGGTTACATCACCGCTCAGTGTGAATAGCCCTGCGTGCCCATGATATCCAAAAGTCGAGTAGGCCTGACGGAATCCCTCTTATTGTGTTAAAAAGGGGGCTCCAGAGTTGGCTCCGGTCTTAACGCGCCGTTTTTGTTTCTTCTACTCTTCTGGCACTGTCCCGGCTTCTTAGAAGACAGCCTTAGTGTACTCGATTCCCAAAAACAGGTGACCGCTCATCCCAACTCATCGTTGGGCTCAGGTGATTGTGTGAAGAGGAGAGGCATTGGATGTTAGTTTGGACATTGCGAAGGCCTTTGATTGGGTTTGGCTCAAAGCGCTACTATCAAAGCTTCCATCATAATATGGGCTTCCCGAGAATTTGTGCAAATAGGTCACAAGTTTTTTGGCAGATCAATGACATGTTACATTCCAATGGCATTTATTGCTATGCGGATGATAGTACAGGTGATGCCCTATCTACCGGCTTCCACCACATTTCTCGGCTAAATGTCATCGATAGTCGAAACGAACTTATGTCTAAAATAGAGAATTCACAGGAGAAAGTCTCTGAATGGGGTAGACGATACTTTTCTGATTCTGTTCTTAACAGGACGAGACAGTTTTTCGGTCAGGACCAATGCCTGCCGCTCTACAATGTGTTCGGCCTCATATTATGGAATACTGTTCTCATATCTGGGCAGGGACCCCAAAATACCAACAAATCCCTTTGGATTGTATCCAACGAAGGGCCGCTCGAATTGTTGACTGCCACAGTGTTTCAAACAGGCTGGACCCCTTAGAATTACGCCGAGATTTAAATATCTTCACTCTGCATCCTCAATCGGTTGTATCACGGGGAGTGCTCTGAGGAATTGTTCGGAATCATACCTCCTGCAACTTTTCGCCATCGTTCCACGCTAAAAATATACCATCCTCATAACCTTGATGAGTGGCAGTCTTCCACCGTGCTTTTTTTGCGTAACTTTCTGCCGCGCACTGTAAAATTTGAAATGAACTGTCACCAGCAGTATTTCCGGACCTATACGATCTGCAAACCTTCAAGGAGAGAGCGTATTCCCTCTTAAAAAGACCGGCAACTCACCAGCAGCTCTTGTGATAAACTTTACAATAGCTCTTCGAATAACCTTTACAAAAGCAGAAAAGATAAGAGAAGTTAGTAAAAGATAATAGAATAGCTGTGATTAATATATTCAAAGTTTCGCCATCTGCAATAAGGCATTAGTGGTAGAAGTCGCTTGCATTTTTACACGAATAATCGTGCAAGAGTTATAACCCAAAGGAAAAGATAGACACGAGCGCCAGATTGTTTTAACACGTTTATTCTGGTGAACTCAAATAAACAAATAATCTGCAATAAGCGCATGTTTTATTATTAATGTGATATATGTTATTATTTTTTCCGTACAATAAAGATTTACATTGCTATAAAATCGTTATTTTAAGTCAAAAAAATAAAAAAAAATTACATAGGGGTATCATAGTCCATGCAAACGAAAAATAAAAAAAATTTTTTTTGGGTAAGAGCTCTTGCACGTTTATTCGTTGGGGCCATCGAAATGTGCCAAATTTTAAAAGAGTATGTATGTAATTATGTAATATGTATGTTCTTATACTAGTTTTCGCACAATATCTCCGAAACTACAAGTCCAATAAATTAAGTTCTTTTTTGTTGTAAGTACTAGGTATTGTTCAACTTAGGGAACTTATTTTGATGTCCTTAATATTGTACCTATCGATGGCCCCAACGAATAAACGTGCAAGAGCTCTTACCCAAAAAATTTTTTTTGGATTTTTCGTTTGCATGACCTATGTTACACCTATGTAAATTTGAACTGAAATGAAATGAAAAAAAAAACTGAAAAAAATTCAAAAAAGAAACTTTTTTGAATTTTTTTGACTTAAAATAACGATTTTATAGCAATATAAACCTTTATTGTACGGAAAAAATAATAAAATATATCACATTAATAATAAAACATGCGCCTATTGATCATTGAGATCATTTGTATAATTGAGTTCACCAGAATAAACATGTTAAAACAATCTGGCGCTCGTGTGTATCTTTTCCTTTGGTTTATAACTCTTGCATGATTATTCGTGTGAAAATGCAAGCGATTTCTATCACTAATGCCTCATTGCAGATGGCGAAACTTTGAATATAATAATCACAGCTATTCTATTATCTTTTACTAATTTCACTTGTCTTTTCTGCTTTTGTAAAGGTTATTCGAAGAGCTATTGTAAAGTTTATCACAAGAGCTGCAGGTGATTTGCCGGTCTTCTTAGGAGGGAATACGCTCTCTCCTTGAAGGTTTGCAGGTCGTATAGGTCCGAAAATACTGCTGGTGACAGTCTAAATTTTACAGTGCGCGGTAGAAAGTTACGCAAAAAAAGCACAGTGTAAGACTGCCACTCATCAAGGTTATGAGGATGGTATATTTTTGACGTAGATCGATGGCGAAAAGTTGCAGGAGGTATGATTCCGAACAATTACTCAGAGCACTCCTCGTGATACAACCGACTGAAAATGCAGAGTTAAGCTATTTACATCTCGGCGTAATTCCAAGGGGTCCAGCCTGTTTGAAACATTATGGCAGTCAACAATTCGAGCGGCCCTTCGTTGGATACGATCCAAAGGGATTAATTGGAAATTTAGGGTCCCTGCCCAGAGATGAGAACAGTATTCCATATGAGGCCGAACCTGCACCTTGTAGAATTGCAGGCATTGGTCCAGACTGAACTACTATCTCGTCCTGTTAAGAACAGAATCAGAAAAGTATCGTCTACCGGCTACCCCATTCAGAGACTTTTTCCTGTGAATTCTCTATTTAAGACATAAGTTCGTTTCGACTCTCGATGAAATTTAGCCGAAAAATATTGTGGAATCCGGTAGATAGGGCATCGCCTGTACTATCATCCGCATAGCAATAAATGCCGTTGGTCTGTAACATGTCATTGATCTGCCAAAAAACTTGTGACCTATTTCCATAAATTCTCGGGAAGCCCATATTATGATGGAAGCTTTGATAGTAGCGCTTTGAGCCAAACCCGATCAAAGGCCTTCGCAATGTCCAAACTAACAGCCAATGCCTCTCCTCTCCACACAATCACCTGAGCCCAACGATGAGTTTGGTACGCCAAGAGATAACCAGCCAAGCGACCCTTTCGGAACCCGTACTGTTTGTCGGATAGTAATGTCTGGCCGCCCAAGTATCGAAAGAGTTGATAATGGATTCCATTATCTTCGAGATGACGGAGGTTTTATCAATTGGTCTGTAGTTGGAAGGATTTGAGCGGTCACCTTTTTTGGGGATCGAGTACACTAAGGCTGTCTTCTAAGAAGCCGGGACAGTGCCAGAAGAGTAGGAGAACCAAAAACGACGCGTTAAGACCAGAGCCAATTCTGGAGCACACTTTTTCAACACAATAGGAGGGATTCTGTCAGGCCCACTCGACTTTTGGATATAAGGGCACACTGAGCGCTGATATAACCTACTATCCGACATGAAGCCCCTGCATCGTGGCATGGTCGACAGTTTTTATCCCAAGGTCATCAAGGGTCGAGTTTGACGCAAGGAGCTTACCCAGAAGATCGTCTTTGTATTTTGCGTCGTGGGCCAACGATCCATTTCCTACGGCTTTCAAATGGCTTTCAAAAATTCATATGGCTTTCAAAAATACCCTTCAATAGCTTAGGCCAGAGACCAGAATTCACGGGTTCCCAAAGGAAGGCACTCGAGTCTCTCACCAATACTAGTGACGTGCTGTTTCTTTGCCCGATTGATCTCTCTCTTGAAGGCTCTACAGCCTGTACTCCATTTTATATGTATGTGTCCACGCATAGACGCGAAGGCGGTCAATATTTATCAACAACAACAAATAGGTCAATAATATTTTTTACTGAACCGTCAACAAGAAAATATTAGCTAACTAGACGTTCCACACGGCCTCGCCCGCATAAATGAGAAATTTTACGGGAACCGTACATTTTCCCGCAAAAAATTGCCTATGTTCTTTCACGTCATGGTCTACTCTACATCTGTGCCAAATAACTTAAAAATTCATCTAGTAGTTCACGAGATAAGCGCCTCCAAATAATTTTCCCGGTTTTTTGTACAGTTTCCTATGTTGCTTCGCTTCCATTCGTCTTAGAGTCATAATTTATATTTTATATCTTTCTTCAATAAATAAACCTTCTAACAACGAAAGAATTTTTCAAATCGAACCAGTAGTTCCTGAGATTGGCGCGTTCAAACAAACAAACTCTTCCCCTTTAATATTAGTATAGATTTTCATTTTATACCATGCACTAATAAAATCGTATTACATAAATAACGAATCAACTTCTTAACACTAATATACGGGCTTTTATCTTTACAAACATGTAAAAGCAACAAAATATACAAGAACAAGCGTGTAAATGACCAGAGCATGGCTCAGGGGGAAAAAAATATACGTGGAATAACCATGCAACATTTCACTGCACTTGTTAAATCTTCATTTAAGACATGAATAAACGTGCATTGATAAAATAGTGTTAATAAGTCACATATTATTCCCTAGAATAATAATTTAATATGGTTTTTCTTAAATATGTGGTAAACCGTTAATATTTGATTTTTAATAAATACATGAGCTGAAAGATATTTTTTTAAACTTTAATTTGATTACACATTATATTTGTCTATTTATTATGTAATCAAAGTTATGTAGTTCCAAACGTTTTTTTGTCGTCCTGAAAAGTTGTCTTTTTTCGATTGCACGTTTATTCGTTGGGGCCATCGCTATATTTAAATAACTAAGAAAAAAATATAACATTATATATAACACAAGAATAATAAAACATTATTCATCGTAACTTCAAAAAATTTCCTCAAATCCTACGACTACGTCAATGTAGATTTATGATTATTGATTTCATTAGATGTTATATCCTTACTTCTTTAGTACTTATATGATTTGAAAGTAAGAATGAGTCTGTAACATTTCGTTGTATTTTTTTATAAAGACTATATCGATGTTTTGGCGCATCGATAGTATTGTCATGAGCGCTTGTAATATAGGAGGTAGCCGTTTAAGGCCGTCCCCCGAGCAAACGACCTTGGTCATATATTTGCCGCATTACCGAGATCGCACCAAAACTCTATTTTTTTTTACTTATCTTAGTTCAAAATTGTCCTAAAAAAATTTAAAACGGGGAATATGTTGTTTATGATATTGTCGATCTATTGGCGTGTGTTTCGAATAAAAGTAATTTGTAAATCCTAAGGAGATGCTGAATGTATGCTTGAATTTTGATGAATTGGTTTTACTTTGGAAGATGATATCATGAGTATAATAAACAAAAATAGAAAATTTAAAACGGGGAAAGGAATGTTGATATACTGAAGATTATTGCTGTATTTTTGACGTGACAACGTCTTATAATTCGATATGGGCTGAGCGCACGAAAAAACATGACGCAATATGCGGCGTTACCTCGCTGATCGCTCTGAAGGCATTCCAATATAAAGCCTAGTATCCACTTGAGCGGCTCGGCCAAATGAGCCCGCTCATTTAGCCGAGCCGCTCAAGTGGAGACGCCTGAGCACGCTCGAACTCGCACGAATGATTTTATTTAGATCACAAGTTGCAACTCTCAATGGGGCATCCACTTTGGAGACATTTTAACGTGAAACAGTATCTATACTTACGACAACAACAATGAGTTGGTGTCCTTTGCATTAGTCATGGCAATCGAGCTTTGTTTTCAATTTCCTTTTGAGAATTGCCTTTAAATAAACGAAGAAATTCGTTTTCGGGTGCGTATTTCAAAAGTGACAGGCATTAATAATATTTTTATTGGATTAAGGCTTCCAAAAATATTGAATCCCACCAAAAACATAAAATATGTAAAAATGGAAAGCCAAGTTCCATACAAACATTATCTTTATCTATGGACTTCGCCGTAAAAATGATGGAGATCTAAATGAGTGCCAAGTTCCATAGAAAATCGAAATATGTATGTATAGGAACCAAATAACATTATGAACAAATAATAGAGTATATTTCTTTGCTTTATTGAATATCTAAAACAATTAATGTTATTTAAATAATTTGAGATCTTAAACTAGATTAGATCTAACTTGGCCAGTTTTCATTACATCAGTCATTTCACAAAGTAATTGAACATTTTAATTCTGATGAAAACTAGCCAAGTAGAATCGAATCTAGTTTATGATCTCAAATTATTTAAATAACATTAATTGTTATAGATATTCAATAAAGCAAAGAAATATACTCTATTATTTGTTCATAATGTTATTTGGTTCCTATACATACATATTTCGATTTTATATGGAACTTGGCACTCATTTAGATCTCCATCCTTTTTACGGCGAAGTCCATAGATAAGGATAATATTTGTATGGAACTTGGCTTTCCATTTTTACATATTTTATGTTTTTGGTGGGATATCATTACTTTTTGTAAAGAAAACTTTCCGAGCAAGGGTAGACAGTAGACATCTTAATCTTCCCAGTTCAAACATACATAATATTCGACTATATTCAATAGCAACCTTAAGGTGTTGTTTCACCACTTCCCGACGAGTATCGGATATGCTATTCGCAACTTATCTGGCAGATACTTCATCTATCAGATAAATTGTGGATAGCCTATCTGAAACATAACTGACAGATCCTTCATCTGTCAGATAAGTTGTGGATAGCCTATCTGAAACTAATCAGGAAGTGGGGAACTAATCACTAAGCCTTGTTGAGTATCAGACGAATAAAACAAAGAAAATTCAAGCGAATGGAAAAAGCAGCTACCATCAGGAGGCATTGGAATAATACGGTATAATACAAGTGTATTTCCAACCATTAACTATAGGGTACAGCTTATTGTGCGGAAGTAAAGTAGCTATTATTATAGCTGTCAAACAAACAGACAGACAGACGGACGGACGGACGGCCAGACGGACAGACGGACAGACGGACAGACGGACAGACGGACAGACAGACGGACAGACGGACAGACGGACAGACGTATTAAAAGAATTCTATGTCTATTCCCGGGACTCAAACTATAACTCCATACCAAATTTAAGAACAATCGGTACAAGCAATTTGGGCGTGAAGAGGTAACAGACAGACAGACATACTTCATAAAGTCACCTTCTATTAATTTCCTAAAGTTTTTTCACTTCACAAATAAATATTTACGGGGAGCTCCAATACAATAAATGTGCTTTTTTGGCCTTTTTTGCTCAAAATCAATAATGGCAGCCGGTAGATACTTGAAAATTTCACAAAATCTTTAATTATATTTTTATTTTCATAATCTATATATATATAAAAATGGATTTTAAAATGTGTTAGTCGCGCTAAAACTCGAAAACGGCTGAACGTATTGGGCTGATTTTAGTCTTAAAATATTCGTAGAAGTCCAGGGAAGGTTTTAAAGTGACACGAAGTTCACCGGGACAGCTAGTTTATAATAAAAGTAAAATAAAATAAATATTTAAGGGGGGTCTTCATACAAAAAACACAATTTTTGCCTAGTCCTCTGTCCGACTCGCACTTGACTGTTTTTTTTTGTTTTCTGATTTTTCCCTACGCTTTCACACAATTACCGAGCTGGATTCCAAATTTCAGCTTTCTAGGTCATCTGGAAGTGGGTTAGAATTTTGATCTATAGGTCAGTCAGTCAGTCAGTCAGTGATAAAAATGTAGATTTTCGGACGTTAATATCTTAATAACCGTTTGAGCTGTGCTTATGAAATTAAGAGCATGCAGTTATCTCGCAAGTCTCATTAAATGAGCTAAATTTGAAACGTTTATGTGAAATAGTTTCTGAATTATGAGAGGGTCAAAAGTACCTGCAAATGGTTTGTGTATTATTACACACGGTGCTGCTCGCCATTCTGTTATGCTGGAACTTGGCTTGACACGCTACCGCGTGTCTTGATTTCAGAGTCATGCTAGGGACATTTATTATGATAATAAAAGAAAAAATTGTATTCAAAACAACCATTAGATATTATTAATATATTTACTAGCTGTTGCCCGCGACCTCGTCCACGTGGACTTCAGTTTATAGTGCGCGGTGTTAACAAAATTGGTGTCAAATTTAAAAGCTTTTTAAAACCCTGGTACCCCTTAAATCAAAATACCCAAAAACAGCTTTGCAGTGCATACATAACATTTCATTATTTTAAATTAAACTTTATTTATGCCAAATTTTAAAGCTTATTTAGCCCCCCACTACACAACTTTACCCATAAACTATTTATCATCGATAGGATAAGGTTACCTTACGTCACTGCATAGATAAAGTACTGAGTAGTGAGTTATTTAATAACGTTATTAATAACAATCTCAAGAATCGAAAAATTTAATTTAAGATGGTACAATCCTATCTCTATATATATATACCTCTTATAGAAAGACGTTTAAGTAAGCGCTAGCGCGATCTAGGCGACACTTATCGCTATCCGTTATGAATTTTTGGAACTAACTTAATTTGAACAAAGGGCATTGGGTAACTTTGTACCTGTGGCGTCATTTTTTTTTTCAGCGGCCAGGGATAAAACCATTACTATTTTGTATCACTATATTAGAGAAACATATATATATGTAATAAAAATTGTTCTTAGTAATATCGGAGCTGAGCTACGATTATTTTTGTATATTTATTTTTAATAAGTCACTTAATAAGTGATTCATAAACAACTAAATTAAATAGTTTTAGAAAATTCAACTTAAAGCCCTGTGTTTCCAGAAGGCGACGATTTTTGTACTGAACGAAAAACAAAGAATAAATCTAGGGATTCTCATTTTATTGACTCGATTGAATTATGTATTTTTTTTATTAAATAAGGGGGAAAACGAGCAAACGGGTCACCTGATGGTAAGCAACTACCGTCGCCCATGGACACTCGCAACATGTATAAAATAACGACGATCAAAAAACTATAAAATTGCAGGCGCAAAGGCTTTCAGTCGCGTTCAGGCGCTCGTGCAATTTTATAGTTATTTTATACATTATTCAATCGAGTCAAAAAAACGAGAATCCCTAGATATATTCTTTGTCTTTCGTTCAGTACAAAAATTACCTGAAAATTCCAAGTAATTTGAACATAGTATGGCAATTTCGTTAAAAGAAGAGGTAACTTCGGGATCTTTTTCTATCGAGTGAAGTTCATGATATTGTCGTAATGGAATATAAATTGCAATGTGTTAGATCCTTAACTAACACATTTTTTTTTCAGAATTTAAATTACTATATTTTTATGTCTCCTTGTCACTTTTAAATCTCGAAAATCGTCCGCTTCTGGAAGTACAGGGCCTTAATATATAACATTAAAAAAAACGTAAATTGCACGTCAGGTCTACGAGTGTAAGAAGACATAATATCGATATGGTAAGACGACATACCATGATTCCTTAGACATTGATGGTATGTCGTCTTATACAATACGTAAATGCAAGCTGCATTATCATCCCTCTAGTTGTCAGTGGTGAAAGGATTCTTAAGTTCTTCATCATCGTCAAAAAATATACAATGCTTCTGTTACCGATTTGGCAGGGACATATTTTAATATGTAATTATAATCTTAAGCTGACGTCTAGTATGTCATCTTACCAAATTAGTAATAGTGGGTATCAAAGAGAATACAATCACTCGTGGTGTGTACATTTGAATTTTGTAAAAAGATACGTTAGAACACGCTTTTATTAATATTTGTGGCCTATAAGAATTTGTAATCCATAATAACAATTTATAATGAGGAAAGATTCTGACCTTATACGTTTTTTCACCGCAAAACAAAAGTGTAAGAAAATTCTTCTCTCATCAAAATTAGGAAAACCTTTATTACTTTGTAAAGTACGGTCCCTGTCCGGCATTCTAAGGTGGGCTACTAAGGACACACTGAGGTGCTCCATAAAACGTCACATGTTCACAGAAAGCACAATTATTTCAACGAATTTTGCCGATGTGTCATCTTATCTGACTATGCCATCTTAAGCACAATTCCCCTATTAATTTCCACCATACATAGGTATTTTAATGCAGGATATAACTGGACTTGTATCATTTAACACATTTTATAAAGACTAGAATTTTAGCAAACTGATACAATTCAGGTAAAATATGAAAATAGAGGACTGATAAGTAAAAAAGTCGAATCTTTGGAGTATTATTTTTATCATTTGTTTGAGCTACATTGTGTTTTGAACATATTCTTAAAGTATTGGATTTTTTCACTTCTTGTATATCACTTTACACAAAGACAACATAAATGTGCAACATGATTTAACTGTACTTGTATAATTAATCACGTAATTTTATCACATATTAGAAATTAAAAAGGGTACAACTGCGAGTTTTTCATGAATTACTTCAAAACTATAATATTTACCACAAAAATATAAAAACACAATGAAAGTGGATGTTTCGATCTACAAAAGAACGTACTTAAATGTAACCTAACCCACTTTGTTCACGAACTAGAATTTTTTAAACCTTGTTTTGGCTGTCCTGTAAAGTAGTGATTTTTCAGTTGTATCACCGGTCACAGGAGGCACATAATTGAAAAATTACTTTTATTACACCGATGGTGAAAAAACCAGAAACAATAACTTATCAGTTCTATGATCGTTATCGCGGTCGGTCGTTGGTGACCACTCGGGAGCCGAGGCCCGTAAACAAGTTTGCAAGTTGGACGAGTGCGACTTGATATAAAATCTAGGTCACTGAAATAGACACTGCACTATTATAGAAACTATTCAATGTCTATGCAAAAATGTTTTACTAAATCTACTCCTATATATTACTAATCGTTTAAAAATATAGATACGAATATTGTTTACTGGTGCGTGCGGTACGAAGTGTTGCTAAGTTCACTCGATACGATGTTATTTGCAATAATGCTACTGCAAATTGTTAAGAAAAGAGAACATGCAACATGAAATAGAAATAACACTAGGCAAAATTAGGTATTTTAGGTTGGAACATTTAACCTTGAATAGAAATTGCGAGAACGTTCGACAACTTTTTTATGAAAACGAAATGCGGTATTTGTGAAAAGAAATGGAGCAAAGATTTTGCTTATTATTCGTTAATTTGGAATCCTAAACTATGTTTGTATGAATGATTACGAATGAACAAATTGGTATTTGGCAGGCTGAATGTATTTTACCCAAAAATCCCGGGTTTCAGCACCAGAAAATGTTTCGGTATTGACGCGGTGAAAGTTAAGTTAATCGGTACACGCTAATTCGTCACACATTGGGACGAGGAAATGATTCCTCCACGTTACGAGCGATTTATAAACCATGCAGCAGCTGACACTCACCAGATCTGCTGGGAGCCTCAGCGTGGATCCAGTAGCTTCTTGGAGTGGCCCCTGGGTTCTGGATATCTGGGTACCTATCTTCTAGCCGGCCGGCTTTCACGTTAGGACTTTGGATTCCAATATCCACACACAATTCACAAGTGTTTTTGATCGAAGTCGCGATCGCGGGAATGTGCAATTGATGCGCTCGGTATATCGCGACGCGTCGGTACAAGGGTTTTTCGAAACGAGCGTTCTCGGCCAAGGGCTAATGGCGACTGGGGCGCGTCATGTCACAGCTTGGTCTTCATATTGGTGTTGGTGTTGGTGTTGGCATTGGAATGGTGTTTGGCGTTGGTGTTGGTGTTGGTGTTGGTGTTGATGTTGGCGTTGGTGTTGGTGTTGGCGTTGGCATTGGACTTGGTGTTAGTGTTGGTGTTGGTGTTGGTGTTGGTGTTGATGTTGGTGTTGATGTTGGTGTTGGTCTTCATGTTGGCGTTGGCTTAGGTCTTGGTGTTCATGTTGGCGTTGGCATTGGACTTGGTGTTGGTGTTGGTGTTGGTGTTGGTGTTGGTGTTGGTGTTGGTGTTGGTGTTGGTGTTGGTTTTGGTGTTGGTGTTGGTGTTGGTGTTGGTGTTGGTGTTGGTGTTGTTGTTGGTGTTGGTGTTGGACTTGGTGTTTGGCTTTGGCGTTGGCATTGAATTTGGTGTTGGTGTTGGTGTTGGTCTTCATGTTGGCGTTGATGTTGGCATTGGACTTGGTGTTTGGCGTTGGCGTTGGCATTAGACTTGGTGTTAGTGTTGGCGTTGGTGTTGTTTTCATGTTGGCGTTGGAATTAGTCTTCATGTTGGCGTTAGCATTAGCGTTGGTGTTGGTGTTGGCGTTGGTCTTCATGTTGGCGTTGGCGTAATTCTTGGTCTTCATTGTTGAAAATATCAAAATAAGAGACTACTAGCGCCATCTAGTATATTAATGTGTGCAAGTGCCTTACCATGTTTTGTAATCTTTAATCTATGTCATTAAAGTCAGTCGCTCGCTCGTGTCACTGAATATCACGTTGTTTTATTAGGTTATTGGCTCAGTCGCTGAAAGACCAATTTTTTACTTGTGATTTCAATGGACAAGCACCCTGGCGTAAAGAGTTTCCCAATACAAAAGTGAAAAAAATGTTCTTTCAGCGCTACTACTTTTACAGTAAACTTTATACTTAGACGGGACTCATGCACAGTACACACCCTAAAGTATTATTTATCACTTAGTTTTGTTATACCCTGTAATCTGTATACTAATATTATGAAGCTGAAGTGTTTGTGAGTTTGAAAGTGCTAATTTCAGGAACTACTTGTTCGATTTGAAAAATTATTTTTGTGTTGGATAGCCATTAATCGCGGAAGGCTTAAAGCTAATAAATAATGCCGTTTTTTGTATTTTCCTGAATATTCATGTCAGTGGCGTGGGGTGAAAAAAAATAAAGGTAAAGCCGGACCAAAAAACGGCTAACTCGTGAATAAGCAAAATTTCAATTCTTGTAAAAAAAACGTGCAATAAATTACATACCTGTATTAAGTGTGTTAGTTTACCTTTTCCATAACTACTAGGGTGCTTTGCTTGCATTGTGTGCGTTGCATGCAGTGTTAGTGTTGTTAGTATTCACCACCTTCACCATACATGACATCACTGGTATTATATGAACAGTGCATGTCGAGTATGATAAAAGTGGCTTTAAAAAAAGCCGTTTTAAGCACACGTCACTCACACTCACACACCAAAAATAAGTGAATCCTGACTTGCCAGTGTAGATGTTTGTTACTCAATCATGCAAAAACTGGATTTAGATGAAATTTTGCATGCATCCCATGTCAAACATGGAAAGGAACATAGGCTAGCTGTCTGAAGTCCACGCAGACGAAATCGCGGGCAAAAGCTAATAGCAAAGAAATATCAGCAGAAATACGTACCTAAATGTTTAATTTTGTTATTTGTCGTCTGTCATCGTTATTTAATATTCCTATTCTACAATCTGAAAAATTACCTAAGAATTATTATTTATATCATTTCTCACCTAACCGTGTCACGACAAATTACAAAGTAAGTAAAACAAACCAACCTTTACGATGTAACAAACAAAAACACAACACAACACTTGGCAAGTAAAATTTCACTACTTTCGATTCTTTTAAACTGTATAATATTACAATCAAGCTAGCCCACTAACTTAATAAATAAAATTTTGCATATTACAATAATAACAGTACAAAATGAGTGCAAATAAGCGCGTAATATAACTGCTTAAGTGAATTGAAATGACAGCACGCGCCGGTCGGCCGCTGCAATTAGCTCTGTTGTGATTGGACGAAATCTTTTAAAGCGAAACATGCGAAACTAAACCTTAACACATGACAAATAAAGACTAGGTAGGCTATGTGGGATCGGCTTGTTGTTCGACAATATCGACGAGTCGTTTGCATGTAGTAGTAATGTGTATGTGTGCGTGAATTTCATACATTTCAAATGTTTGGATTCCCGATGTTTTGAGCGAGTTCCCCGGCCACCGCACACTATGGAGCAGTACGTACGCGTTCTGAGTGCGATCGTAAAAACGGGTATGTGTGCGTTTGCGTGATTTTAAATACATGGCGAATTATTTTTATGAAATTGTAGGAAGCGGGGTAAGCTATAATTATTAATAATAAAAAATGTATATATTAAAAAGAGCCAAGGTAAGCCGGTAGGAATCGTGTTCTATGGAGGCTTCGCCACTGATTCATGTTATGATTGAATTTACGTTTAGCCGAAAATACGAACATAAAATGCCTAATATCTCGGCTCCGATATAGTTTAGCTATATGCCCCCCATAATAAAGTTTACTCCCCTTGATATGTTCTTTCATAATATGCTGGTTTGGTGAGTGGCCGCGGGATTTGAAAATGACGCCAATATTACCCAAACCCCTTTACGCATAAACAGTAACCCCTTTTTCCAGTTAAAAAGTAGTCTATGTCCTTTCTCAGGCTTTAGAGTTTAGACTATCTGTGTACAAAATTTCATTACAATCGGTTCAGTAGTTTTGGCGTGAAAGCGAGACAGACAGACAGACAAACAGACAGACAGACAGAGATACTTTCGCATTTATAATATTATAAGTATATAAGTATAAGTATATGAGTATATAAGTATATAACTATAAGTATATAAGTATAGATATAGATAACGGAAAGTACAGGAGAATCCTACCCTTTTATTGTGTTCAGTCTCTAGTAGGTATATATTGGGCAATTTTTTTATTCGTCTGGACTCTGGGTAACTAAACTTTGCTTGGAGAAAAAAATATTTAACGGTATTTAAAAAAATATATTACGATTTTGCCAAGGAATAATGCTAGGACAAACAGAGATCTTTTTTCTCTTTTTCAATTTCCTTATACTATTATACCTTATACTATTCTTTATACTAAAGGAATTGATTTATAGGCAGTTGACGGACCTATGACATTTGGTCGGATTATGCTTGCATATTGTAGTACAGTCGTTGCCGAATATAACAATATGTTACTTAAGAGATCTCATATGCAAAAAGTTATGAAAGCTCAAACTGGTAATGTCTATTAAACAGTAATATTAATATATTTTAAATATTATATTGTTATTTAACTTAAGATTTGGTATTACAACGACCATTAATTGTAACGTCAAAATTATTGCTTTTAACTTCGAGGAAGTTACCTAGGCAATTCATAATCATTTCACCTTTCACCTTTATGCCGTAGAAATAAGGACCACTTTAATAACTCCAAGTTAAAATAGCTTTGAACTGTAATGAATTTCGTACAAACGAGGTTGAGTATGAAAACAAAGTTAAAGCAAATGTACAAAGTTAAGTCAATATAACGGTCGTAATAGCGGGGCACCCTGGGGCGTCGTCAAAATCGGCAGTTTCGCCCATGAGTTATGACGGCTAACGCTTGGCAAACAGCTTGGTTAGCTGATGATGAGGATAGCTATGCTAATTGTTTGATATGTTACTAGATGACGCCCGCAATGACGTTGCGCCAAAATTCGTTTATCGCCCGGGAATCATGTTTTTTCGGGATAGAAAGTATATAGGACTATATCCTTTCCTACTCAAAACATTTAGGTAAAAACTACCTATAAATGTAAATATTGTTACGATAGCCTAAATTCATAAAGTGTTACGAAGCACCAGGAACTAGAGTTCAGTGTGATAGCAGCAGCTCTGAAAGAGTAACTTTTCTTTTAACTTTTAAATGGGATTTATAACGCTCAGGTGCGTGCCCACACATATTATTATAAAAAATGCTTTTTCAGCGCTGCTATTTCCACAGTAAACTGTATAGAACGGACACATAAAACAGCTTTTCTAATGTTGCGTCCATGGGCAATGGCAGTTACTTTCTATCAGGTAACCACTTTGCTCGTTTGCCCCCTTATTTTATATTTAAAAAATATTAAATTATTTTCACTCTGCTATGTTACAGCATGTATTTGGTTCGCCAATAACTTTCAAAACGCCCATTCTCGCTTTGGACCCAAGTTGTTATTTTGTTGAACTTAAATATTTTCATAATTAGACGCTCACAAATTTGAAAATGTACTAATTAACGAAGTTTAAAGTTCAAATTATCATTAACTTTGTAAATATAACAGGCTTTTGTATAATTTCTCTTAATTATGACACCAAAATTTGCATAAATTGTTGACGTTAACCGCAAAAATATTTATTGTTAAAGCTAGTTATGGTAAGTAACTAAAACATCTTTTTGACCCCAAAATTTTTAAAAGTAAAGTTAAATGTATGTAGTTTATTTAACGGAGTAGTGACAGAGGTTAGTTCTTCTTTAGAAATCAAATTTAAAGGTCTTCGAAAAGTAAGAGACATTATTATGATGGTAAGAATTAGGTTTTCTACTCTAATATTTCTTTTAAGCTAAATACATAAAATATATAAATGTTGCTCACAACTTTGGATTGCTTATTGCACGGAAGCGTATATTTCTCAAAAAAAAAAGTAGTGTGGTACTCGGGGACATTTTTTTTAACACGGGCTTTGGCCCACCACACATTCCCACCACTGTATCTCTGTGTCGCCAGGATCGACAGCGGTATCCAACCACGAAAACCCTTTGATATGATCTCAGGGAGCCCGAGGGACATGCTAAAACTGTCTTGGGACCGGCAACGAAATTAATCAGAAGAAATTAGGAGGAGTAGGAAGATTCCAATTTCCCTCCCCATAAAAGCGGGAGACAGCACAAAGTTGCAATGACCGAAAGTCAAGGAACTTAAGGGGGAGCACCACGGAAATAAGGTTAATAACTGTAACTCCTAAGCTAAAGCTAAGTTAATATTGGAGTTTATTGTGTTTGACTGTTGCCAATAATAATTGTGACAAAAACGCTTGAAGGCACGGAAGTTCCTAGCGTTGTCCACGAGATCACCGTAGTATGCGACTCCAGATGTACAGAATAGGTTGTTTAGCATAGTAGTTCTTTCGTCCTGCCAGAGACTGCACTCCCAAAGAACATGATGCGCGGTTTGTTCAAACATGTTGCCTTCGGTCGAGCGCTCGCACATGGGAGATGCTACTAGTTTAAATACGTAAAGTTTGGCCTTAAAATTTCCATGACTGGTCAGGAACTGAGAAACGCAGTGATCAATATCCATCCAATGTTTGGATAGCCGTTCACGAATATTAGGGAAAAAATTATAAAGATGTCGCCCTTTGGTGGAACAGTCCCATCGCGACTGCCATTCGGAGATTAGGCTTTGCACAGAGTTTTCTAAAGGTTCAAGCAATCTTGCTTTTTTAATTTTATCGCATGCGCTTAAAAAGAACGGTTTGTCAATGTTTTTGTTATGATAATACAATGTCGCACGACGCTCAATCTCAAGGTCAACGGGTAAAACTCCGGCTAACAAAGGCAAGGCTTCGGTGCTGGTGGTCCTGTAAGCTTTGCATAAGAATATAAGAGCAAGACGTTGGCTTTGTAGCAACTTGCGACGAGCCACGCCGATTGTTGCTCTGTCGGTCCACACGGGGGCCCCGTAGCAAATGCTGCCTAGGTTAGTAGCGATGTAAATTAATTTTAAGGTTTTGAAAGAGTCCCATGTCGACGTAGATATTTTGGTAAAGGAGTAAAAATTGCGCTTCGCTTTCTCACCTGTTTGAATTATATGTTCTAAAAATGTAAATTTATTTTCCAAGTAAAAACCAAGATACACTTGGGGTACAAGATGATGTACTCGGGCATAGCCACGGTAAGGGCAAGGCTACACGGGCGGTTCTCCCGCCGCGGAAAACCGCTTCTGAACCGCACTGGACACAATTTAATATGAAGTTGTATGCTACATACTACACTGCGCGGTTTCCCGTCGCGGCGCACAGGCGGGAGAAATACGACCGCCGCTTGCAGCGTCAAACCGCCGCGCGCCGCTGATAACCGACGCTTAAGAGGCCGGGTACCCTTGGAATAATACGAAATACCAAAATCATTTTCTCATACGAAAATATTTAACATGTTTGAGTTGTTTTTCAGTTTAAAATAGTAATTACCTAGGTTCCTGCACAAAAATTTACTTCAAAATATTTAAACACAAAAAAAAAAAATTTTTGTTTAAAATTTTTGTTAGTAAATTTACTACTAAATATTTAAACACTAAAAAATAGAGTAAAACACTAAAAAATATATAAATAAATAGTAAATTTACTGCAAAATATTTGAATACTAAAAAATATTTTTTAGAGTTTAAATATTTTGTAGTAAATTTACTATTTATATATATATATATATAAATATATATATATATATATATATATATATATATATATATATATATATATATATATATATATATATATATATATATATATATATATATATATATATATATATATATATATATATATATATATATATATATATATATATATATATATATATATATATATATATATATATTTTAGTGTTTTACTCTATTTTTTAGTGTTTAAATATTTAATAGTAAATTTACTAACAAAAAAATTAAATAACAAATTTTAGTGTTTAAATAATTTGACGTAAATTTTTATGCAGGAACCTAGATAATTACTATTTTAAGCTGAAAAATAACTCAAACATGTTAAATATTTTCGTATGAGAAAATGATTTTGGTATTACGTATGTATGAGAATTTCGAGGGTACCCGGCCCCTTAAAACTACACGGACGGTTTCCCGCTAGCCCGCCGTCATTCTGCGCGGGACCTTGGCGCTCGCTCGTCGTTCGTGCGCTTGCGTGGCTAGTGTAGCGTCAAAATGTTCGATACGGAGCGTTTTATTGTAGAAATACAAGATCGACCTGCTTTGTATGATGTGAAGTCGAAGGATTACGCCAATCGCAGCAGCTTATTTTTTTATTACGGCAGCGATAAACCGCGTCCCGTGTAGTTTGATGGTCTGCGGCAGCTTTGTCGAGCGGTTTCCCGCGGCGGGAGACCCGTCCGTGTAGCCTCACCCTAAAGCAATTGCATAGCATTTTTTCTGCTTATGCAATTATAATTCGCATACGTCTAATACAATAACGCAAACTAACACCGTACCGAAGTCTGGCAACGTCGCAACTCTTGCGAATCTCCGGAACCTTGCGGCTCACATTCTCCCCATTTGTCTTCGCCCGCGGGGGAGACGCGGGGCGACCAGCAACAGTCGCAAAGTTTTGCTGAGTCGCCTGTGGACTCGGCGTCGGTGCAACCGGGAGGGGAGCGCGGGCGGGGGACGCAGCGGCGGTGTTCGTTGACCCGTTCGATAATGCTGACGGGCTAAACGTGGTCGCCTGCGCGCCACGGCGACGGCAATGCAAGCACCACACTCTGAGCTACACCGAGCCGAAGTCTGTCGAACTGAAACGACGTTAGACGAATATTAGGTGTTTTTTCGTAACGGAGTTTCTTGATTCGGTCGCCGCGCTCAAAGCCCGCGATAAAAGCTATGCAATAGCTTAAAAATATGTTTTATCATAGGAACTGAACTAAAACCATATTATTAATATGACATCAAGGTTCAGCCACAACAACATTTTTGTGTGAAGACGAAATAGACATACCATTCGCAATAACTTTAGAACAGTCAGTCAGAACAGTTTTGTATTTTTGGGCTTCAATAAAAAAAATTGAGACTCACGTTTAGTATCAAATTATTTTAAGTAGTAATAAGAATCCATTTTCAAGGGAATTATTTGCTCATCATACGCGAACGTCAAATATTAGGCTCCTCTCAATCTAAAACAAACAGTGATTACGAGATATTTACCCAGCGTAATTATTTTTAGGCTTGCGGAGACGTTTTATAATTTCTCTACAGTCTTCTTGTAATATCTCACGTAAAATAAATATACTATACCTTAGTATGTAATTGTATTTATCTTAATATTTTTAAAAACTAAATTAAATTTTAATTCGTATTTCTATACATATAATAAAACATATTCAAAAAATTATAAGCGGAGGGTGTCACTACATCGCTATACAAGCCAAAAATGTGGTCAGTTTTTTGTCTGTCTGTCTGTCTGTCTATCTGTCTGTCTGTCTGTCTGTCTGTATGTTTGTTCCACTATCACACGAAAACTACTGATCCGATTTGAATGCGGTTTTCGCAGATATATTTGACTTCTTCCAAGTTAACATCTGGTGTATAAAAATTTTTCCCCCCACCCCTCTAAAGGGACGAAAGAGGGGGTCAGATTTTGTATAAGACTTTTGCTTTAACACGAAAACTACTGATCTGATTTGCATATCGCAAATATATTTGCCTTCTTCCAACTCAACATCTGGTGTATAAAAATCACCCCCCCCCCACCAAAGAGAGGGTCAGATTTTCTATTAAGTTAACTTTTTTCTTTAATGGACTTACTTTATATTATTAACTGTTTTTCCAACTTAAAATCTGCTACATAGCATTTTTCCCCCCACCCCTCTTAGGGGACAAAAGAGAGGGTAAGATTTTGTATGCTGATGAAGTAGAAATACTTTAAATGGCAGAACAACGTTTGCCGGGCCAGCTAGTATTAAATAATTTTATGCGGCCTCTCCGCGTTTGCCCACGATGGACCAATTCGAGGCATTTGCATCAGTTATACGTTATACGAGTACAGTATTTTCAGAGCGAAGTAACCACTCTTCAAATACTGTATTGCCTGGAATATGATTTTAATGTCTGTATGGTTGTCCAAGCACACACGGCATTCTCACAACATAGTCGGCCTAGTCCAGAGGAATGAACTGCAGATCAATACGTTTGGGACCAACCATATTATGCGGGTTTCCTTCACCGTACGAGCCGTCCGAATTATGTACTTGAGATCTGAAAATGTCTCATTGGTACACGCCGGGATAGATCCTGTACCCTCTCAAGTACAAGCGAGCCAAAGGTCTACCCACTAGGCCACGGACGCTCCAATGACGATGGACCAATAGGCTACTTGACCTATATTCAATTTCATTCAACAAATGCATATTTCTAGTAGAACTTGGCCTAGGAAACCATATTTCACCCTTATCATCAAATAAAAGCTTATGATTGATAAATGAAGTCGATTTGAAAACATGATTTTATGAAAATAGGATTTGTACTGACGAAAACGCTTTTGCGGTACTTCCGATTTGGATGTGACGTCATCCTCATAGTAATTTAATATCTTTTATTTATCGCGCTCGTTATATGTAAGTTTATCTGTACATAAATAATAAGAATAAGCCTAGAAAGATTTGTAAAATATATTTTATTGAATAATTCGCTTAAAACATCAGTTTTATATATTATCTCCATTTATTGTAGACGGGATATGAAATGGCCAAAACTTTTCTCCAAAAGTTTTCAACATTACACATGATTTCTAATTTCTTATTTAATTCTTTTATAATTTTTGGGCACTTTTAGACTCGTACACTTAGCACATAAAAAATGTTCAATAAAGAGAGTTTAAAATACAAAGCGTATGACGTCACACCATGGCGGACAGTGTTTTCGGCGCCATTTAAGAGGCGTAGTTTTCAATAAACATTTTTATGGGTTTCTACCGTGTAAAATACTAAAATATTAGTTTTTTTGTGAAAATGAATGTCTAAGAAGTGATTAGCATGAAGAAAAAAAGAAGGTCAAGTAGCCTATTAAACAGACGATTAAAAACGTGTGGAGGGACGCCCTTTAGTATAAAAGGTATTCCCGCGCGATAAACGAATTTTGGTGCAACGGAGTTGCGGGCGTCATCTAGTGAGTTGTAATAAACGTGTAACCAAACAACGCAGTTTTAAACAAATCTACTCGTTCGAAGGCGCATGATGGAGTTTAAGTAACAATATATTTCAACAGCAATAAAACTAGAGGCTAAAAGCATTGTATTTTTATCACATACGTTTCCCAGGTGAAGGGAACGGGATAAAACAATAGTGCTTAATGGTACAGGTGAGTATTCTTCACTAGATATTGGTCGTGGTTTTGCACGTCTAAATACATTGTACTTTCTTTTTAAGGAGAAAATATCACGTACTTAAATTTTACTTATGATTTTATTTATTTATTTTATTTTATTTAATTAACTTTATTTATGTTTATTTCACTTAATCTATCTATCCCCGTAAGGCCCAAGTGGGCCGCGATACGAGTAGCAAAATATTTCCAAGAATTGGCGATCGAAGGATTAATAAATAATTAATTAACGAAGTTTGTTTTCTTTGAGTACCAACAACTTCTTCTCTATTGTACTTGTATAATTCTTGGGCACTGTAGGTCTTTAATTTTATTTATTGTTAACTTAATGTAAATTTTATGTATACGCGACTGTTTGTTGCCATAATATAAAAATAAATAATAATAATAAAAATATTAATTAATCTAACAAAGATATTATAAGTTGACAGAGCTCATGCGTTTAGTGAGTTCTGTGCGAAAAGAACTTACAAGTATGGTTTGTATTCTATTTAGTTAGTGATTGCGCGTGTGTACTTTTTTGGAATAAAAACAGTCTAAAATAATAACATAAAACAAAAACAAAAATATTCTGTCATAGTTCCATTATAAAGACGGCATGCACCTACATTCTGTTCGCAAACAGCTCACGTTTCAAGTATTTTATTGCAGATATTTTCGAGTACATAAATCTTTCTTTCGTCATTACCTAGATTCACTATAAAAGTGGGTACACCTTTGAATGTAAATGGCACAAAAAGTTGCGGGAGTGTTGTACTGAAATGTACCGGGGGCTATAGTAATGTATGAATGCGTTCAAAACGATTTTGTTTATGTTCTAGCCATCGAAAAACCATACTACAGGAAGATAACTCTCAAATATTGAACGGTTCAAATATCTCCATTTACTGTCATAATTTTGTTTGTTCGTTACAAATAAATTATTGCTTACCCTGTGTATATTATTATTCAATTTTTATACAATTTTCTGCTAAAATCCGTCTAATTTAAATAATAATTATTCTCAATCAAGCGTTATACTTTAGTTTTTTGTACAAAATTACAGATGAGATGCCTTAAGGTGACGCAGCGTTAAAGTAAGAAACCTTGTTGGATATGTTTTAGATTGCTTGTTTTCTTTGAGGGGCCGGCCCGGCCTCTCATAGAAAACAAGCAATGGAACAGCAAAAAATGGAAAGGGCGTAAGCGACAAAATGGTTTTTGTCGCATAATTTAAAAACCATAAATACATTTCATATAAGCTATGCACAAATTAAAGTGCATGCTTGAACCAATTTATGTACAAATTTTGGAACCTTAAATCACTCTCCTCTGTTGGAAAAATAGGAATCCCTTTTTTTACAGAGGTCTTTTCGATTGATTATTCTGTGCTATAAAAGTTGTCCAATCGTGTTATGCTATGGGCAATTCAAAGACAAAGACATGATGAATTCTGACAATGAACTTCAATTTCTTAGCTTTAGTCCTTGCTGAGAAAAATCGGCATCGCTACAGCCAAATTATCAAGGCGTCGCCTTAAGGCATAACAGCTGCGTAACAATTTTGTAGAAGTCGCATTGGGACGTCGCGTTGTAAAATAAATTGCCTTTATTGCTGTTTTGTAAAAAAATACAAATATTTTAATAACAAAATCCTAACTAGCTAATGCTTAACTGTAATTGAGTATTTCAACAAAAAATATTTTTTGATAAATGGAAAGATCATATATACAGGTTTTATAACAAACAAATTTTGTTTTTTTGTTTTTCGCAATAATTCAAAAGTTATTTCAAAATAAAAATAGTAAATACCGAAGACACGCCGACACTCCGGCACGAGCGCGTGTGACGTCATAATGTTATTCTTCACCAGTCACCACAGAACTTTAGCTACGTACAGGGCATAATATTATAGTTAGCGCAAACAATTTTGACCTTAATTTTTAACGAAATAAGGGTAATATTTCCGTATACTGTTGAAATGTATTCAACATTTTAACGTCACATCTCAATCATGGCGCGTTTATAAGTCACGTGACTTTATTTAAATTTCGTGAATTTTTAATTGCTTATAATTAATTGAAAAAACATTTTTTAAAGGTTTTTGCATTAAATATCAATATTATTAATAATAAGGTTTTAAAATACTTACATTTAAAAAATCAATATATTTTTTTTGAAATACTCAATTATTTAATATCATCGGCAAATGGATGTTGGTTTTCAACAGCTTGTCTTTCGGCAAAGGCACCCAAAAAAAATCTAAATACTTCCAAGCATATCTATCTTGAGCAACTTTTAACAAAAATGCTCCAGCTATTTTCTTTTAAAAATCGTCCACCCATAGAGGGAGGGAGGCTACGTTATAGCAGCCGCGTAACTACGTCGTAGCAGCCGCGTAGCCACGTTGTAGCATCTGCGTAGCCACGTTGTAGCATCTGCGTAGCCAAGTTGTAGCATTTGCGTAGCCAAATCGTAGCAGCTGCGTAGCTGGGGAGTTTCAAAAAATTAATAATACAACAGCCATTTTGGCATGTCCTTCATTTTAATATTTATTTTATTAAAAACTTTGACCATTATTGGTATTTATTTATAAAGTAACTGAAAGAGTGTCTATTTGTACTTTATTTTGGACAATTAAAAACTTAATTCAAATAGAAAGAAAAAATAAATTATGGTGATATAATTTATCAAGCCCCTCTTTTTCCAGTGTCCCCAGTAACAATTTAAAACTTCGGATTGAATTAAATTAAAATTTTCTGGAATTACTTGACACATTCAATTGTTTTTTTGGTTAAATGAACCATGTTCTTTACTTTTAAGGCTCAATTTAAAGCGTAAGACTACTTTAATCCATTTAAATTTGCAGTTATCGGAATATGCTATTTCCGGACATTCCAGTTTTGTTACCATAATTTTTTCATGATAACATTCTACTAAAATATATTTTTTGTGTTCTGTTTATGGCGAAACTAATATTTAGTACGATGGGCCATTTTAATACGGCTTGGCTGAGTAATTTTTTCGGTGGTACAAAGAAATGTGTAATCAGTTGGAATGGACCAAAATTGATAGTCAGGTTTGTTACGACTGTTTGATAATTTTTACTATCTTTATTTGTAACATAATAGTTTGTAAAGATAGACTGATTTTTGAACTAAACAGAAAAAGTTTTACATGTCTTTAAGTGTAAGGTAGACTCATAATGTTACTTCGGTTTTGTTACTGCTTACAGGGTAACATACAGACGGACCGGCAAAGTTACAAAACCGAAAGCACAAAGCTAGTCATACACTGTGGATTTGCATGGTGATAAATTATCTAAGAAGTTTCAATTAAATACAATTTTTGTAAAGTTAAAGATAGCTGATAGTTTGTTTAAAATTTTTGTTTTACAAATAGGTATAGGGAGAGGTCAAAAAATTAAAATCCAGAGTAAATTAAGGAAAATTTTACGAAGATTAAATAAAAAAAGAAAACATATCGGAACTGAATCCAGCTGAGGCAGAAGCTAGAATAGACGAGTGGAGTTAACAACAAATTATTGCTAATTTTTATATTATATTGAATTCTAAATCTTGTACGCTATGCCTTAAAATTTTGTTACTGTCGGTTTTGTTACTGTCCCTGAATTTATTTAAGGTATTTTTAAGATTTTGACGTAAATTTCTATCTTATGAGATATGTCTCCTGTCTTAGCTAAAACAATTAATATTAATCGTTTTTAATTGCATTCAGATTTTAAACATCCAATTTTTGAGAAAGTACTACAAAAAATGGATGTAGTTTTGGAACTCGAAATAAAAATTGGATTTTCTAATCTGTTTTAAAATGTGCAGTGTCTTAATTTTTTATGTCAATAACGTAAAAGAACTGTATTATTTCAATAAATACGTAAGAGTCTCAAAATATATTATAGTTTTATTTCTATTCAACTTTATTATGGTAACAAAACGGACACAAATTTAATTCTAACTCAAATATTTTTGAATTTTTTACTAGTAAATAGTCTATTAGTCACAAAAAAATATGATTTTTAATAAATATAGTATTAATTATAACTGAAATCGTAAAACCGCCTTATGTGAAAGTTATTATTTTTGGCCAATTTTTGTCTGTTGTAGTATTTTTTTGAAACTCCCCAGCTACGTCGTAAAATCTGCGTAGGCGCGTCGTAGAATCCACGTAACCACGTCTTAGCAGCACGTAGCCACGTCGTAGTAGAAACATAGCCACTCATAAATTACCAGATAGTTTTTTACAACGACTTTATTTATACCTGTATTAATAATAAATAAATTCAAGAGGTTAGGCTATAACAGCTGTGAACCAGGACTAACAGGCTTTCATAAAAAAGATGGAGTGTTTAATTTGATTAAAACAGACCACTGCGGCGTATTTCAATATTGACGTTTGCTAATGACACTGCCCTGGGCCAAACAAATAAATTTGGCGGCAACATCGAAGCTTGACAAGTTGACAAGTGGCCAAATGCGTTTGACGTATGTTAGATGGCCGCGCCAATTAGAAAACAGCATTAATAGTAGAGTATCGTTTTCCTGTTACCCGGGGATTGTGTTTCTGGTAATTATAATAAGTTATGTGTGTACTTCTATACAAATATTATAAATACGACAGTGTGTCTGTCTGTCTGTTACCTCTTCACGCCCAAACCGCTAAACTAATTTTGCTGTAATTTTTTATAGTATCTACACATACCAAATTCCTGCAAAATAGCTTTGAGTTCTGCGAAAGGACATAGTATAGTTTTTGCTTAAAAAAAGGTGCGGTCCCCGCGCGATTAACGAATTTATGCGCAAAGGAGTTTTGGGTGTCTATTTAGTATTATTATATAAAAACCGGCGACTTGGACTCGCCCATGAAGGGTTCCGCAGCAGCAATAAGGTTTATTTCTATGAAATTAAAAGGTTTTTGATTTATTTTCATATTTCAGTTGATTTAATGAACGTTAAATTAAGGTTTACCATTTATGACGTATAAAAAACTTCTTACTAGATCTCGTCCAAACCAATTTTCGTTGGTAGTTTTTATAGTAATGTACATCATATATTTTTTTAGAATTATAATGCCCCTACTTTAAAAGTTAGAGGGGGGGGGGGAACACATTTTACCACTTTGGAAGAGTCTCTCTCGCAAACTATTCAGGTTAGAAAAAAATGATATTAAAAACCTCAATATGATTTTTGAAGACCTATCCATAGGCACCCCACACGTATAGGTTAGATGAAAAAAAAAAAATTGTTTTAGTTGTACCTATGGGGACCCCTAAAATTTTTAATAATTTTTCCATTTTTGTATCAAAATCTTAATGCGGTTTGCAGACTAAATCTACTTACCAAGTTTCAATAGTATAGCTCTTATAGTTTCGGAGAAAAGTGGCTGTGACATATGAACGGACAGACAGACAGACAGACAGACATGACGAATCTATAAGGGTTCCGTTTTTTGCCATTTGGCTACGGAACCCTAAAAAGGGTGTTTTGTGTTTTGTTTGTATTGAATAATTACAAAGACCTATCCATACTTCCATACTAATATAATAAATGCGAAAGTGTGTCTGTCTGTTACCTCTTCACACTCAAACCGCTGAACCGATTTTGCTGAAGTTTTGCATAAAGATACTTTGAATCCCGGGAAAGGACATATGATACTTTTTGTTCCGAAAAAATGTACGGTCCCCGCGCGATAACCGAGTTTTGGTGCAACGGAGTTGCGGGCATCATCTAGTCTTTAATAGCCCACAGAGAACAGTTCTTCAGATTAAAGTTTAAAAACTTTTGTTAATTTTGCCTTAGTTGGTATGACATAGAATGACATCAAAACGTACGCTGTGGGTTTTTGTTTTTGAACAAAAATATTGGATGTTTTATTTTTATCAATGGAAGATGGTCTTACGGTTTCACAAATTCATCGGAAACATTAAAATAATTTAAGAAAAACAACACACCATGTTTTTCCGGTGTAGGTGTATTGACTGTTGTTGTTTTGCGAAATAACAGCTGTTGTTTTTGTTTGAAGCGAACGCAAATTGCGACGTGTATCGTGTACCAAAAGCCTTTTGTTAGGCGACACCGTGTTATTTACTATTTAATTTAAAGATACAAGCAAAGGTTTCGCAATATTTTCGGCAACTTTTTTATAGTTCCCGTGAGGCTTAGAATAGATTGGTCTATTTTATACCCGACTGCACTGACGCATTTTTAAGTTTATGTATGTATGAAAGTAAGAATGTCTAAGAATACTAAACTAAACTTGATAAACTTGGCTCTAGTTTGCTTAAAATATGAACCCCTGATACATCTTGACAATTTTTGGAATCCGTCTTACGTTATATAAAAATGCGATTGCAAAATAAAATACAGACTAAAAAACAGAAAACACAAGATATAAAATTTCTAATGATAGACTTTTACATTGAAGATAAAAATAATTTTCTAAACGGAAAAAAATATGTAAATTCAGAATTAAGATTTGAGATAAGTTATTTTAATAGCAAACTGACTATAAAATTACCATGATAAAATTATACATCATTTTAATTTAAGCGAATATAAAAACTTTGTAGAAAAAATAATTTAAAGACTATAAGAAGCGTTTTGTAAACGAATTTATATTGAAGGTGAGAGAAAATTGCTTCGGGTTTATCGTGAATTAAACTTGATCTTACGTTAAGAGGGCGTAAAGAGTTCGAGACATAGTGCTTTTCTCTTCACACTTATACCTTTCACCCATATGTCAGGTGAACAGAACAAAAACTTGTCACGTCGATTTTGCTCAAAACTAGTTTTATTTTAAGAAATCGTAAGCACACGTTTTTTAAACGGATAAAAAAGTTACATGTAAATTTTTATACGCTCTCCTTTAGCAAAAAAATATTTTAAACTATTGAAAAGTCAGTTGACAAACAAAGACACAGGTCCAATGCAAAAAGCAAAGTTACACTCTGCGTGAATATAGGGAATATATTTTATTATTGAGACGGTAAAATGCACAATCTATATAATACATATATAAAAAATATTTTTAAATTATGTTAGTCTCGCTAAAACTCGAGGATGGCTAAACCGATTTGGCTAATTTGATATTGAAATATTTGTAATACTGGGAAGGTTTATAATAATATTATTAGGAAAAAAATGATACGAAATTTACCGGGTCAGTTAGTGTAAATAGAATAAAGAAATAAAACAATTCGTAAGGTACGAACTGAGTATGAAATCAAACTGACAATTCTGCCTAATACGCCCTCTTAAGTCAAGGTTTCGTAAAATTTACAATGAAAGTAAAGAAAGTAATTCAAGTTTATGTGCTTACCGACCGCAGGATGAAATCTTTGAATATGTCTAAAAAGAAACGAAAATGCCCCCTGAAGAACAATAACAATTCTTTGGGAACGTTTCTTGTTACTGTTTTGTTTTACTATGTCTTTCATGAAATAAATTCTACCGACAGTTGATGTATTTAAACTTATGACACCATTTATCACAGGAGTAACTCAACCATTATAATATTACTAGCTGTGCCCCGCGGTGTTACCAATATAATAGGATCAAACTGTGATGTGCTTAGGCATGAAGAAGTAAACATACACACTCACATTTTCATATACTCACGAACTCACAAACTGTAAGGGAGAAGCCACACGGGTGCGGTGCGGCGACGGCGCGGCGCCGCGCTGGAGCGGTGCCGCTGCGGCGTCCTGCATATTATAAATTATTTTTTAACAAAAAATTAAAACCGACTTCCAAGGTAAAAACAAAAGTAATACTTATTCTTAATCTAAAAAGAATCAAATAATTCTTATTCCTTATTATAGTGGCGTCTTCAGACTTCGCCTAAACCTCAACTATTTCTGTACTCAATCTTCGTACTTTTAAAGTCGGTACCAGCCCGGAAAAGTTCTAAGATCCTTGACATAGCAATTACGCTAAGGTAAGCTGGTACCGACTTCAAAAGCATGAAGATTGAGTACAGAAATAGTTGAGGTTTAGGCGAAGTCTGAAGACGCCACTATAATAAGGAATAAGAATTATTTGATTCTTTTTACATTAAGAATAAGTATTACTTTTGTTTTTACCTTGGAAGTCGGTTTTAATTTTTTGTTAAAAAATAATAATTTTACCCTTTTTAGTTACATAATATGAGACGACAAGGCTATAATATTATAGCTTGTTGTCTTAGAGTTGTACATATTACTAGCGGTCGCCTGCGGCTCTGCCCGCGTGGATGTCGGTTACGGCTGCAAAAAGTCTACCCAGGAAAGACTCGGTCAGCAAAATGATTCCCAGGTCAATTCACAGACTCCGACACTGACATCGACGACGCGGACGCAGTCATTATCCGAAGGGTGTACAGTGCACACTGCACAAATTGTCTTCCTCACGAAAGCGCATCCCGCTTGGTGACGCCCACTATCGTAATATTTTAATTTCGCCATAATTTCAAAACCAAACGTCCAATTTTAATCATTCAAAGACCAAATTTTATCTACATAACCTTTACCTAGTGATGAAATAATTTATTTTGATAAGGATTAATGGCATGAGTAAAATAAACGCGTTTAAATGTTGTCCAAAAAAAATCAAGATTTTTAAATAAAAAAATGGTTATTGTGCCTCACTCGACATAGATAAGTATAGTGTGTCGCGGATTTTTTTGTAGATATTTATAAGATATCTTAGAACATTTTATGGTTCTATCTTTTATAGTTTCGGCAGCGTACGCAAAATAAATAACTTTTCTGGTTGATTTTTTCACCTGGCGTCCGAAAAACCCAAATATCTTACGAAACCCTATTTTTTCCACAATAAAATTTAGCCTATGTTCAGCACAAATAATGTAGGATTTGCTTGGAGTAGTTTAAATAAAGCCAAAATCCTCAAACTTGTATCTATAAGGATTCAAAAGTTCTGTTGGGTACCTTCAGAACCAGGGTATATCCTGGTGCAAAATCTTACTTTTTGGTAGTATATGCCTGAAATACTTCAGAAAAAATCAAAATCACCATATGTTCCTATATAAATTTCAAGGAGTCCCCTCGATTCCTCATAAATCCCTTAATCAAATCACCACTTTTGTGAACATGGTACCAACCTCGGATTCAACCCTGTACAACAACAAAAGAATCATGAAAATCGGTCTATAAACGGCGAAGTTATGGTTGAACATACAAAAAAAAAATGGGTGCGTGTACTTATGTACGCGCGTGAGAAGTTATACTTCTTTGGCATCATTAAATAGCAAATATTAAAAATTAATATTATAATTTGATGTTCAATTTTAATTTTTATCACAAACTTTTTATTAAATGTTTTATTAAATTTATTTCTTTATTTTGTGAATATTAAATAACCAATAATAAGTATTTAACATTAATAATTTAATAATATTTAGTGTTAATTATATTAAATAAAAGTATTTTAATTTATATCAATAAATAATACATACGGATAGTTAACCTCAATTATATTGGAGCACTTGAAAAAGTATATAAGCACAATTTTTTTCACTAATATTCACAAATAGTAAGTAATATCAATCAAAATATTCAATTTAAATCACTACTGAATATAATTTATTAGCACATATATAATTCGCACTTGTATGAAACTCAAACACGTGTTGTGAATGTATAAACTAGAGACATGTTGATAAATATTATAAATATGAAAACAGTGATCAGAGGTGACGAGCGTACCAACATGCGCGACTAATATCGAGGTTCAATTCCTATTTTGTTGGTAGCTTTTTTTTCGAGACTTAATGAGCGGTTAAGCAGACGGCTTCATACTGTTAATTTTGTGTCACAGGTGCGCGCGCATCTTAAAATTTCACTCTCATCATTTTTTCATAACGTGCCTAAAGAAGTATAACTTCAAAAAATATAAACAGACGAACGTATAACCTCCTCCTTTTTGGAAGTCGGTTAAAAATAGCTTTGTCCACACTGCCTTTTTTTGTTCATCAAGGGCATGCGTCATAGCGCAGTAAACAGCGTACGTGAGGCATGCCCGCGACGCATGAGCTCTGACCGTATCCAACACTTTCGCTTAGTTCTATTTTTTCTGGAATTTCTTATGACCAAATAAGCCGCACATATTCCACCCAGTAAAACGTTCTCGTCGCACATGTTACAAAGCTGACAGACACTGCAACTGAACAAAGTGACAATGTTGGCGTTGCGTTCGTTAACGCATTCCATTATTGAAAGCGCCAAACGAAAGTTGAATACAAAGAAGATGACGAAAATTGAAGACGAAAGCGCATAGTGTGGACATAGCTAATCAATGATAATATTTTGCTGTGGCACACGGTCACGGTGCGGTGCGCGCCGCACAAACAATTTCAGGACGCCGCAGCGGCACCGCTCCGGCGCCGCGCCGCCGCCGCACCGCACCCTTGTGGCTTCTCAATTACATAATTATTTAGTAATGACTATGAAGCATTTATGACATATTTTATGAATTATGTATTATTTATTTTCTGATTTAATGCTGTATTGTTTGGGTCTTTAAAATTATCTGAAATCGTACGTGTGTGGGGCCTACTTTGGGTGTAAAATTGTAGTTATTTTAAATCCGAATTGGGGTAATTTTCAATTTATAAGATGGTAACTTAAGTAACATTTAACTATAGAGGCTGTCTGGTAGAAATGGCTTATGGCTATAAGATCGCCTTATGTACTTTTTATACTTGGTTTCTATATTCTGTGTGTTTTGTTTGTTTTGTTGCAAAGTATTTATGTGTGTGTGTATATTATTCTTTGAATCATAATGATTGAAAAATATCATGCTTGTAAATACGTCTGCTTGCACGATAAGTGTAAATGTGATGTACTGTTTACTGTTACACTTTGAGTCTACTATATATTTTTATACTGTGAGTGAAATCTTCATGCGAGTAAATATAAGATAATGCAAAACACGGAAATGGCGTCTGATGTTTGCCCGCATTTTATCTGCAAATGTGTTTGCTGTGGCTGTTTACCGTGGCAGAGTTGGAGATTTTGTTGAATTTTATAGATCTTAATCGATATAGTCTTTTCATCTCGAACCGGTGGTAGGTTAGGTTAGGTTTGGTCTTTATTCATCAGTCGTAAGTGGAAAAAATCTGAAAACATTTCTTTCAGCTATTTTTTATTTTTTATTTTGTAAAAGCGCATATACGTCAAACGCTACATAATATAAGCCGTCTGTTTACTATTTTTAAGCCTCGGTTTTAGCTTTGGCTGCTTTTGGCCAACATAATCTGATTCGGCAAAGTCTTCTCAGTCTTAAATCACGCGAAAACCGTTAAACAAAGGTTTATTTTCTAAAACCAAATGTCAAGCTAAAATGAGCTTTGACATCGTATGTCCACTACAAGTTAAAATAGTATTTTCTCACCTCCGGGCGGAAAACGTCAACTTTCTTCCCGCTGCGCTTACCGATGTTACCGTTTTCCGCCTCCGTCGATGAGAAAAATAGTATACGCACGCACCATGGGCAGTAAATAAGAAAGCCTCAGATCACTCATGTAATTGTTGGCCGAGGCGAAGCTGAACAGCTACTATTTCCTACTTAAACAATACTACTACTTCCTACTCCAAGAGGTGACATTATATTGATTTTACAATTAATTTTTGACACTTGGATTGGTTAAAACGAACACGGCTTGAGAATCATTGGTACTAGTCATTGATCAATTTTGATTTTTATTTGTAAGATTTGAATTGATAACTTATGTGATGATTCACTTCTCACGCTGTATATTATAATCAAGCATACCAAAAATGACATATTAGCAGATACAAAAGTCGATCAACAACCTAATTACCTATAATTTCTGCTGCAGCGAAACCACCGGTCAATTTTAAACTTCCAAAAAGTAGGACGTTATTTTTTATTCATTTCTGTACACGTTAGCTATGTTACTTTATGTGACCTTGTTCCGGAATAAATGCTTATTTATTTAACCCCAAACGCATAAAGTCATGTAACTCAGCGGGCTTTTTTGTAATAAACTCGGCAGATTAAGTCTCATGTATGCCCGGGAGGACCATCAGATGTAGCCATAACATTTTCTTATCAGCGCCACACCGCGATACCAATTTTGCTCGTGTACGTACCGTGATTTTATAGGCACTTATTTCAACAAGATCCCCCTTTATTTTTCTCCTTATTTTCTTTTTAATCTTCTGATACAAGAAAGTGTATTACAAGAAGTTTTGTTTATCACCCTACTAAGTTACTATACATAATATACTGTACTCGGCGAAACATGGCGGTAGCGGTCATTGACTCACTGTCAAAAACTTGTCATTTTCTATACAGGGTGCAATTAACACTGCAGTACACGCGCTCCTTTTTTTTACTCGAGTACTCGCGTGGCCTACCATGGTAGGCCATCTAAAAATCTTAATTGTTTTCATAATTATTAATTTTTTATTAAAATTACATATCAAATCTAAAATGTAATTAATTAACTTACTTATAAAACTAAAAACTATTTTATTAATTATTAAATTACTGAAAAATAAACAAATTTGTGAATTTCTATGAAAATGTGACAAAAATCGTACCGATGAAATCAAACATGTGTATTCCTTTCGTGAAACTAAAATAAGTTAGATTTTTGTTTGTTTTATGTTATTCGAGATTCAATCCTACTCACAAGTCAAAATAAGGCCAGAAATGACAAATCTACTCACCACTTTTTTGGCGATCAAAGCTGCGCTAACATGCAGCGTTGAAATTGCCCAATAGGTACGTCTTATCGGTGGAGCTAAATCGTGTTACATTCTTAAAAAATCCTGAACTATTCTACATAAAATACTCATGAGTTATCTTTTCTATTTTTTATTCTATTTTTATATTTTGATAATTTTTTTCTAAGAATAAACGACCCTAAACTTCAGAAGTCACCGGATTAGCACATTTTTATACAAGTGTGACTCCTAGACTAGGGTTTACAAAACTGGTCAATATTTGTCACATATTGTATGACTGTTGGTCGGTTATTTTGTTACAGCAGCCAACTTAGATAGCAATTTTCCATCTCGAAACTTACATAAAAGTCTGACGAGGAAATTAGAAATCTGGCACTGATGGCGCTAAGTTTCCATTGTAAAAGCTACAAAATAGTTTATTTTTTTTATTAATTAAATACTCAACAGAAGTTAAATATCTAATTTTTATCAATTTTTAAATTATTTATTTACAATTAGGTAAGATTTTCTGTTTCTGGTAAGTCATAATATGGTAAGGACGTCAATCTATATAGGTCACTATAATACCTTATTAAAAACAAATTTCACCCAACTAACATTAGGCGCTAACATAAGAGTTAGAACAGATCTACAAGAGAGCTAAACACATCCAATGGTGTTCAATAAGTGCTATCACATGGAGTTATAGCTCGCTATAACTCTACTGTACCCTTGAATTGGGCACAAATTCTGATCGCCTTATGTTCCACTATGACGATATAGTATAGCTATAGCATGAATTTTAGAGATACAGTAAAGTTATTGTGGGTGTACAATAGCGATAACTGAGCCTTAAAGCGTTTTAAGTGAAGTATTTACGTGACTAGTGAGTCTTCAAGCGGTATAATAGAGTTACAGGCTACCTAAAGACACTTTGAGTGCTACAAAGGAAGCAAATTCACGAATATTAACCCTTTTAGGGTTATAATAGATCTATAATGCATCTTACTAACTTTTTAAGCACCTTAATGGTGGCAATACAGTAAATTGTAACGTAATTATGATATGTCTTTAACCGGCTTTACAATATTGTGTCTATGTATATGTTACACATATACTTACACTGTAACCCAGTGGTTATAGTGTAAGTATATGTGTAATATTTTATTGATAAAATTGTTTTAATGTTTTAACATTAAAACAATTTTATCAATAAAAAATGTTTTGCTTTATTTGAAGCGACACTTTTTTACTTAAAATACACAACAAAGGGTGGGCCCCTTCATTATTTGCTTATAATACATTCACAGTAAACTCATCTTCGCAAAGAAAATTCCGATTCAGCCTTCCTCTAACAAGTCAAAATAATATAAATAATAGGTAAACCTATTGTCTTAAAAGTTTCGTGACCCAGGCATCAAAACGCTACAAAGACAAGTAACTTCATTGTAATAAGTTTTCATTTTGTACTTTCTTTTTATTATTTTTGTGAATTAAGTTTGTACTCAAAAAATGGTGGACTCATGAATTTAGGGTTTTAATAGGGGAAAATAACTCTAATATATAGCCCTAAATAACATAGAGGAGTTTTGCATCCCTTTAGGAGTTTGGTTTTGCAAAAGAGTTAAAAAACAGCCTTGTAGAGCTAGTAGCATTAATTGCTTCCTTTGTGCAACTAAATGCGCTAAAGGAGTTAATAGGAGATGATAATTACCTTATATAGATCTTATAGTGGTATGATTCGCTCAAAGCTATAACACAGAAGCTCTGGTCTGTACTGTAGGGATAATAATCGCTGCAGTTCCACTTTAGCCTCCATAATCGCTCTTATAGACCCGTTTTGTCACAATAAGTGTTATATTTTATTACTAACTCTGTTTTGTCGCCACAAACTATAATTACAGCTCCAAGTCAACCTTTATAACACTTCAGGTTCTAAATAAGCTATATTTGCAGCGGTAATGTTAGTTGGGCAGTATTTGTAATCGACTGATCATAAGTGTATTTTAGTATTAACGCATAAAATATTTAATCAAAAACAATAAAAACGTTATAAATCAATAATTAAAATAAACATACGTGGTTGAATTTAGTACACCAATACTCGCGCGGACTACTATGGTAGTCCAGCGTTTTTGATGCTAAATAACTACTATTTCGATCAACTGTGTGGTTGCAGGAGTTACTGAGGTTTTGTCAAATTTATTAAACGAGGATTACCTTGAATATCAAGTTTCTAGAACGCTTGACTCAAAAAATATTGCTGAAAAAGTGACCCTGGTTTACCATGGTAGTCCACGCGTGTACTGCAGTGTTAAGCCTTCCTGCCAATTTTTTTCCAGGGCTTAGGTATGAGCGGGGGAGGCGCGCGCGCGGGGTCACGTCACGCGCGGGCGACGCGTCGTGTTAATTAATTGTAGTGTTTTTTAGGATATTTTTCGGAAGCTATTTCTCAACATTTTAGTACAGAGTGACTTTAAAAGAAAAAATACGTACATTTTTATTTTTAACAAGGATCAATACGAGTATATCAAAATTTGGCAGGCAGGTTTAATTGCACCCTTTGTAAACCGCGATTGACAATTATTATGAAGTGTCAGATGTTGTCTATCGCGGATTTGTATAGAAATAGAAAACGACAATTTTGACAGGGAGTCAATGACCGCTACCGCCATGTTTCGCCGAGTACAGTATACCTACCTGCAGGCCTTTTTACTTCCCATTAATCAAGTGGTTTATACTTAGCTTGATTGACTTTGATTGTGTGTTTGATTACCATGTTTGGCAAGGACAACGCATGCTACGAAAGCAAAGGAAGAAAAAGATGATGCGATACACAATGAAACCAAAAATTAACATTGCTTATAACATGAACGTAGAAAAAAAGGCGGACGGAGTCTTACTATAATAATATACAAAATTGTGTCTTCAGAGTCGGCCAGGCTGACTGCATGTACACGGTCCGCACGCACACATTGTTAGGCTAGTCCATACCATTTGACAGGCGTAAGAATGCGTGCGTGGCTGACTCTGAAGACGCAGTTTTGTATAAGTATAGTAAGACTCCGTCCGCCTTTTTTTTCTACATTCATGGCTTATAATTATTTTTTTATAATATAGACGAAAGACTAGCCTCCTCTTTAATAAAAATATCCGCAGACGAAAGTTACAAAAATTCGTTTTTTAGCTAAGGACAAGGACGACACTACATTTTTTTTAATAAGAAGGCTAGCGTTTAATATTTATCTAGCCTACTTTACTTTTGATGAAATTAATTTGACGAAGAGTAATTTTGCTGTAGGTGGAGCTCAAGCACATCAAAAGTTAATAACTTTTTACTTATCAGCATTACATGTCTGACCTCTGAGCCTCCGGCCTCGGTCACTTTGAGAATTGAGTCGTTTATTTCGTTTCAAGATAGGAGTCAAGTGTATGTAGCGGGTAACGAACAAATTGAAAAATGTCATTTTTTGTATAAATTGAGGCTATTTAGGTCATGGAAAATGTTTTGAAATTAAAAAAAGTGGATTCAATCTATAGCCTGACATAATAATATAGAGTAGGTAAGTTACAACTTACAAGGTTTGTTCAAACGATGAGGGAAAAAATGAGCAAATAATTGCTCTCAATAATATGTTGTAAAATGTTAGTTATCGATTTTATCCACTCGTGTATTCGCCTAAAGAATAGAAAAATCTAGTAATCTTTAGGGATTGACACAGTCATAAAAATATTTAAACTTTATAACTTCATATCCCAGTGGATAGTCTATAGAGTTGCTTAGTAAATAACTGATGTTGAAATGTTAAAGGTCATATTGGGTTTTTACATACATTTTATGATTACAATGATTTTGGGAGTGGAGTAAGAAAATAAGAGGAGTTTTATAAAAACGTAACCGAGATTGATAAAAATTACACTAATAGACTATTATGCAACCTCTTAGCACAGAAAAGCTCCTTATAAGTTATAAAATTATGTACTTATGCCTTTTTATTCAACACTGCTATTACCTTCATAAAGAAGGCTTTCATACTTGCTCGGCACCGGCGGCTGACCCTTTCTCAGTCTCACGAATTTTCGATCAAGTCACGTGGCCTAACTCACATTAAAAACACTTTTTACCCATCCCAAAACAAGCGCACAATTTCGCCAAACAAGTTTTCACTTAAAAAACTCTTATAGCTGTTTTTAGGTTGTTATTTTTCCACCATTTAGCTTTGTCCACACTGTGCCTTTTTCTGTTCGTCAAGGGCATGCGTTATAGCGCAGTCAACAGCGAACGTGAGGCATGCCCGCGACGCATGCCCTCTGAACGTCCAAAAATTTCGCTTTGTTATTAAAAATGACAGTTGACGTTGCGTTCTTTGACGCATTCAAATATTGAATGCGCCGAAACGAAAGTTGAATGAAAGAAGATGACGAAAATTGAAGACGAAAGCGCATAATGTGGACATAGCTTTTCGTATACATAACAAGGTCGTAGGTACATGTGATTCTTACATTTATAATAGACATAGAAAACCCTTTTGCCTCCAGGGAGATGTTGATCTCTGTCGTCCCTACGTGACTTAATAAAACTAGTTTAAGATTTGTCAGGCTCGAGCGACCTGATTCCATAAGTAAGCTGTATAAATGCTTGTGATGCTTATATAATTCAATAAAACAAAACTAAATTATATTCGTACGTATCGTAGTTTATAAATTTTTCCTAAGTTTTCGTAGCATTTTGGTGTAAATACCACAATAGACAGAACTAAGTAACCAGTACCTCGACTTCAAACAAACGGGTGAATCTACGCGAGTGGGCGCGAGTACCACTTTTCGACATGTTGCACAGTAACGCATTACACGGCGCGCGCCGGCCGGTTCGAGATCTCTTGTGAGTCAGCCTACTCGTTAGTTCTGTTCACTCTGTAAATACAGGCCTTTAGACCTGTTAATTATTAGTATGAGACTAGTTTGCGCTGGAAATGTGATAAAAACTATATTACTATGTACGTTCTGTCTTCATCGAAGTCATTTTGGCGGATTAAGTGTGATGTGGCAGCAGATAGACAGACATATTTAAAATAATATATTCATAATAGTACCGATCAACAACCCGAGCTAGGATTTATGAAATTTTAAAGCACGACTATGGTGATAATGTGTGCTTTTATATTATGATGATAATTTTTCGCTAACCAATATTCTATCTTACCAATATTAGACGAATCAATAAACCTATTCTTTGAAAATTTGGCGCTTTAGTGCTAACAGTAAAACAGGAGAACAAACGATCAGGCTTCGGTGCAATCAAGTTGAGTGCACTTACAGGACCGTGAGTTGTTCCCCTGATTTACGTGTATTGCCAGTCCCAGCGGGAATACTTAAGAATGTAAAGTAAAACGAAAATACTGCTTGTGGTGGGTTTCCAGGGGAAATACAAGGCGAAGATTGGATGTTGAAAGAAAAATAAGAACGCATTTCTAATTTGTAGCTTTGTAAGTGTTAAGGTAATCGCACATATTTTGTCCGCACCGTACGCGCCGTACGCACCGCATCCCAGAATTCGTTGTATGAAATAACTCAATGTAATTGTAATTGTAATGAAATAAATCAATGATCAGCTTTATAAATCACAAATGATGACCTATGTGGCACAGTGGTTAAGGAGTTAAATCTATCTAGGAGTTGAGTTGGTGGCGGGTCAAATCCCGCCAAAGGGTAAAAAATATGTTTCGAATTTCCTGGATCATAGACGTGTAGTAAGTATGTGTATTACAAAAAAAACTTAAATATGACTGTAAAAGATGACGCCGATGACGATGAAAATTCGTTTATCGCGCAGGAACAGGAATTTTTACGGCATAAAAAGTATCCTATATTAATATTATGTTCTTTTCCGGGACTCAAAGTCAGTCCATACCAAACAGCAAAATTGGTTCAGTGGTTTGAGTATAAAGAGGTACGAGACAGACAGACACACTTTCGCATTTACAATATTAGTAATGGGTATGGATAGTAAAAATATTAGTTCCCGAACCGGTGGTAGGCATCGTAGTTTCAACGTTCAAAAAGTGTATTCATTTAAATATTTAGTTAACTATTTTGAATAAAAGATATTTTATTTTACAATAATATATTATTTACTTTGTCTAGTAAAACAATCAATCCATTTCTTACGAAAAAACTAAGTTTTCTTATTACTAAGTATTTTATCTCTTATTAGCTAACGAATGTAAAAAAAAAAAACATTTTTTCTGAAAGCATTCCTCAAATGTGCTCACAAAGATTCAATACAATTAATATGAAGCGATCCCGAGACTCGAGAACAATTTAGATTATTACTCCCTACTCGCTTGCGAAGGAACAAATTCATACAAGGCCGAAATAATATAAGGTTACTAATTATTACTATATTCTATTTGCCTTCGTGTCTCGAAGGTGAAATTAATAAGTTTCTTTGTTATATTATCCTTGTCAATTTATACTATTGACAAGATGATCATAACCATTTATGCTTTATTTATCTTAGCACTGAGCTAACTAATCTTTATGTTGTCAGTCTTTGGTGTCTTTTCAAGCATTGAAACAAACATACACACTCACAAACTTTCACCTTTATAATATTAGATTTAATCGTTTCACTTTTATCATTAAATAAATAATTGTCCATATAGTATAATATAAATCTTATATTTATAAAATTCTCGTGTCATAATGTTAGTTACCGTAGGTACTCCTCCGAAACGGCTTTACTGATATTTACCAAATTTTATATGCATATTCAGTAGGTCTGAGAATCGGCTACTGGCTACTTTTTATATTGATAATGATTAGTACTAAATTGTTCATTTGTTGAATAAATAATAGCAAATTATTACAACTCGAGACTGACGGCGATCATTGTTTGTGTGACGGGATAGGGATGGACGTTGCCATGGTGACATACTTATTAAGTCACTTCAATATAATAATAATATGGGCGAAATATTTTATATGGCAAAACAACGTTTGACGGGACAGCTAGTTATAATATAAACATGTCAAGACTAAAATTAGCAAAATCAGGTCAGCGAGTGCTAGCGAGACTAACAAAAGAATATTTTTTGTAATAAAAATTATTTAATGAAACCCAGCAGCTGCGAAACCGATATTCACATGTTTTTATTGCATATTAAATAAGGCTTTCATCGAATGAATGTTAATCAGGATAATCCTTACGAATTCTACGGTCGGGGTAAGTCACCGAAACCCTGGTGCCATGTTAAACGGTCGAATTTACATGTATTACCGGTAATGTGACCTTTCAAGACCCAAAAAGTCGAGTTTTTGGGTCTTGAAATTATGTTCCTACTTGTAGAGGGCCAATAAAAGAGCTCTTTAGTGACGTACGATGTGTTTTTACTTGCAATCTAAAATCCATACCAATATTACAAATGCGCAAGCGTGTATTATCTGTCCTTTCTCGGATCTCAAGGTATATAATATTATACCAAATTTAATCAAAATCGGTTCTGCTGTTTCCTAGTAAAGAGGACGTTACAGACAGACTGATAAACACACATTCGAATTTATAATATTAGTATGGAAATATGGATAATTTAGACTAAAAAAAAGGCTGAAAGAGTACTTTTGTGATTTGTATGGGCAAGCGCCCCCTCGTTATGAACTTTTCCATACAAAGGTAAAAAAAAAAAATCTTTCAGCGCTGCTACTTTCACAGTGAACTCTATACACATTCACACCCAAAAATTACTTTTATTTTATAATGAATTTTTGCAAAACAAGTGGCGTTATCTAGTTGTTTATAAGCCGCATAATAAGTAACAATTTGTACCTCTGCTAAAGTCAAAAGACTTAAGTACTAAAAGGAAAAGACAGATATCACGGAAGGGATGCATGATGATGATATGTCCAATTACCAGAGTGGTGTCTGGAATTTCCATTCATTAGTATACATTAAGTCAATAGATGTTGGTATGACGGAATCGCATTCGTTGATTACAACAATTAAGTCAAAGCATATTTACGCTTGAGAATTCCCATAGATATATTATACTCTGTTGCTAACAGCAACGGAGTATAATTATATTGTATGTGCTACTTTGTTGCTATTGATATAATTGAAGATCTAAGTCGATGAAGTGGATAATACTTTAATTATATTTTATTAACATAAGGACAATTACTCATTTTTCCCTTATAATTTGAACGAACCTTGTAAATTACCTTCTTAAACATCTGGATATAATACATAAAATCCACATTTTTTTACTTTAAATCAATTATCCAGTCCTAAAGCCCAAAATACCGACAGTTTTCTATTGTTAATTATAATTACCCACTTATTATTCTTATATATATCTCTAATATTTCACAATAAGATTGAAAGGCGAGCGCGTTCAATATAAACCCTAGGGCCTAGACTGTCAATAACGTGATAATGCAGAATAAAATTAATCCTCTAGGGGCCCGCTTAAATAGGTCAAGTAACGTCAAAAAGTGATTTTCAGTACTCAATAGCTTTGTCCACATTGTGCCTTTTTCTGTTTCCACATTGTGCCCTTTTCAAGGGCATGCCTTATAGCGCTGTCAACAGCGGACGTGAGGCATGCCCGTAATGCGCGTTGAAATCGTAGCGCGCGCTATGACACTTTTCTTTCAACGCGGGTGGATTTTGACGCGCGTCACGTGCATGCCACACATTCGCTGTTGATTGCGCTATAACGCTTGCCCTTGTTGAACAAAAAAAAAGCACAATGTGGACAAAGCTAATAGCTTTGTCCACACTGTGCCTTTTTCTGTTCGTCAAGGGCATGCGTTATAGCGCAGTCAACAGCGAACGTGAGGCATGCCCGCGACGCATGCCCTCTGAACGTCCAAAAATTTCGCTTTGTTATTAAAAATGACAGTTGACGTTGCGTTCTTTGACGCATTCAAATTTGAATGCGCCAAAACGAAAGTTGAATGAAAGAAGATGACGAAAATTGAAGACGAAAGCGCATAATGTGGACATAGCTAATAGGGAATATAACGCAAAGGTCGAAGCAAAAGGCGCTACTAGAAAATACAGTAAATAATCCGACCAAAATCCGACATCGTGTACACGTCAAAATAATATGAGAATATTGACAAAAACTGACTACGTTTCTGCGTCGTTCTAACGTCGAACTTTTTGTTTACTGTCTATGCCGGTGCTGCCCTAGCGTGAAAACATTGTATTATGTCCTATTATAATCGCTCGCGGTATTTTTCGTTTTGTCACAAATGTCATATGTAATAATTTTGTGTAGGTAAAGGTACAATTCCGTGCATCGAGATGGATCGCGGCCGCGCACGACCTACGACTGTCGTAAGCCGCGCGCGATCGTGTCTTGAAGTTAATACATAATAAACTTCAAGACACGGTCGCGCGTGGCCTACGACAGTCGTAGGCCGTGCGTGACCGTGTCTTGAAGTTAATATGACATATTAACTTCAAGACACGATCGCGCGCGGCTTACGAGAGTCGTAGGCCGCGCGCGTCTGTCGCGGGCCTCGGAAGCGGTGCCATACATTTTCATACGCTGACTATGGTCGCGAGCGACCGATGACAGTCGTAGGTCGTGCGCGGCCGCGATCGATCGCGATGCACGGAATTGTACCTTAACTTTGACACGGTCGCGCGGGGCCTACGACTGTCGTAGGCCGCGCGCGTCTGTCGCGGGCCTCGGAAGCGGTGCCATACATTTTCATACGCTGACTATGGTCGCGAGCGACCGATGACAGTCGTAGGTCGTGCGCGGCCGCGATCGATCGCGATGCACGGAATTGTACCTTAACTTTGACACGGTCGCGCGGGGCCTACGACTGTCGTAGGCCGCGCGCGACCGTGTCTTGAAGTTAATATGACATATTAACTTCAAGACACGATCGCGCGCGGCTTACGACAGTCGTAGGCCGCGCGCGTCTGTCGCGGGCCTCGGAAGCGGTGCCATACATTTTCATACACTGACTATGGTCGCGAGCAGCCGACGACAGTCGTAGGTCGTGCGCGGCCGCGATCGATCGCGATGCACGGAATTGTACCTTAATAGTTTTTTGTGTGTCGCTGAAATACATTTCTTTGTTATTATAAATTGACTCACTATAAGTAACGAAATCACCAATAGTGCCAATGAATAGTGATAATTCAATGAGCATACACTAATGACGCAGGTACGACCATTAACAGCTATTTTACCTACAAAAGTAACCCTTAGATCTTCTCCGTAAGGGTCTGTCAGAGGTTATTAGACCCTGAATGAGTTCTCTATGTTCGACAATCGCTGAGTTGGGCTAGCTCCAATATGTTCTGGGCTTGGGCCAACACGTCCGAGTCGTCAGGCCATTTTTTTGTTTCAATTACCTACGTGCTTAATCCCCGCTTAATTTGTTATTAAAGCCAAATTGTCGGCTATATTATTAAAAGGTTTTTGAAGATTTACTTTAATACTAATTCAAAGTAATTAAAACGCTTAAACCACTGAACTGATTTTGATGAGATACTAAGATACTTTATCAAGACTTGAAATATCTCCGTACCACCGTAATTACATTTTTTTCTACATAAGAGTATTTTATCTAGATTCTAGAAAAATGTTTGATTCTCGAGAACGAAATCAATAAAACTGAAAGAATTATACAGTATAGAGTATAGAGACTCAGTGGTCCCCAACCTTTTTTTCATGCGGGCCACAAACATGTTTTGGTCTTGGTGTCGCGGGCCGCAACAAAAATTTTTTAGGGTTAAAAAATAACATTCTTCATAATTAGCGATTTAAAAGTGAAAAAATATTAACGACTATAATGTAGACTACGTTATTTTGCCGGTGGGCGTGAATTTCAAAATTGTTTAACATCACGCGGGCCGTATGCGGCCCGCGGGCCGCGGGTTAGGGATAGCGGTACTCAAGCAACGATTTTGTGGACAATATTTGGTTGTAATTATTATATTTTTTTAAGATTTACTGCATTGAAAATTTCCACTGCAACAATGGGCAATGATATTGTTTTTGCTTCCTGTTTTCATAAAAAAATCAAAACAACTGTAACATAAGGATAACATTCGAGTATTACATGTATGGAATGGATATGGGTATGGGAATGCTAGAACCTCTAAAAATAACAAAACAAAATTGAGTTCTTCGAAAACTATACGACCGGTATTTTCTCAAACAATATTGAAAACTGAATCGCAGAGTTCGAGTGCGGGTGAACTCGCTCGTGTAAAATTTCCACTAAAAGCTTTATTACCTACGATAGGAATACACAGAATTTTATTACGGCGCGGAACCACGGTCTTACTCACAGACATAGATCAAGATAGATACCGCATATCGCTCCATTTGTATGAAAACGAGCGTACCACTTTTTTCCCGCAGACTAAAGAAGAGTCTTTCAAAAGACGAGCACTGCTCGTCGTATAGGAACGCGATATGACACGCGAAGTACATACACATGCGGTATCTATCTTGAACTATGTCTGAGGTCTTACTAGTTGATACCTCCAACTACGTTGCGCAGAAATTCGCTTATCGCGTAGGAACAGAAAAAAGACGGAAGTATGTCCTTTATCGGGATCCAAAATATCTCTGCCCCCCTACCATGAGCTCTTATAGCAGTATTACTTTAATATTACTTTTGAATTTCGCATAAACAATAATGAACTCTATTTGTATAAATATAGCTATGTTTTTTGTTTATGCGAAATCTGAAAGTAATATTAAAGTAATAATGCTATAAGAGCTCATGGTAGGGGGGCAGGCTCAGCTGTTTGGGCGTGAAGAGGCAACAGACAGACACTTTTGCAATTATAATACTAAGGGCCTGTTTCACCACTTTCTGGTAAGGCTATTCATCACTTTACTTGTCAGACAGAGTATGGAGAATCTGTCAAATAAGCCTATCCGGCACTTTGAAGTGGTGAAACAGGCCCTAAGTATACTAATATTATAAATGTGAAACTAAAAAATATTTTTTTTTATTTCAAATTATTTTCCCAGCCCTAAAGCCTCCATTTATGCAAAAAACGGCAAATTTTTAAGTGTTACCTGCTTCTTCCACTCACGTCTTCGTTATTAATATTATCAACCTAAAGACGGTACGGAAAGTTTGACGAGATATTATCGAGATACGTTAAAAATCGTTTATAGTAGAACGTGTACGTGATATCGTTTTGTAAGCTTTTTCCCAACGATTTTATTCACAAAAGCCGATTGCCTAACGAGTTTCGAATATTCAATGCGTCCCTTCGTACTATAGTCTAGGAGCTACCGAAAAATACGTACTATACTTACTGTACTCGGCGAAACATGGCGGTAGCGGTCATTGACTCCCTGTCAAAAACTTGTCATTTTCTAAATAAACCGCTTCTGACAGTGTCAGATGTCGCGAATCGCGGCTTTGTATAGAAAGTGACAAATTTTTGACAGGGAGTCAATGACAGCTATTTCCATGTTTCGCCGAGTACAGTATAGCAGTAGTGTAATAGAATGTCACTCTGGAGTGAACTGTCACCAGTAGTGGCGAGACGACACGAGAAGTGGCTACACTTCTCGTGTCGTCTCGATGTCTAACAATATCACATCGTTATCTGTAGGCGATTGACTTTTATCACGTCTGTCCTCTCTGACGTAGCCAATTGATTGCTCCCCCCAATATAGACGCGTAAGACGAATTAGGGTCATAAACTCATACTCGTAACGTAGCGCTAATGGCTGTGCATCGTTTGTCACGTAGCACAATAGATATCACAATAGAGATAGTATTTCCGGACCAATACGACGTGCAAGCCTTCAAGAAGAGAGCGCATTCCCTCTTAAAAGACCGGCAACGCATCTGCAGCACTTATGATGTTGCGAGTGTCCATGGGCGACGGTAGTGGCTTTCTATCAGGTAACCCGTTTGCTCGCCTTCTTATTTTATCCGTTGCAAAATAATTAAACTTTCAGTAAAATTGCAGCAGTATCTTCAGTGCACACCACAAGGCTTGAGGTCGTTATAGAAATGAATCACAGAATAATTGTAATAATATACTAATTATGTACACCAACGATCCCCTGTCCTGTCACCTGCAAAGTACATGCTTTTAACTATAAAAACAAAAAACTAGTTACTGTTAGCTTGATTCTTGGAAAAAAGGCAATAGATATCGAACCTGCCTATGCCCATTTTCACCAACTATACCCCCTTCTTTATAGTCTTATCAAAAAGCGTTACGTTTTCACCAAACGTCAAGTAAAAAAACATATTTACGTAATACGTAACGTTTGCTTGCTCTTAGTCTGTGTACAGCGTGATTCAAAACAACGTATCGTGTTCAACGATTTTCGTTCCTATCACATTTCAATGGATTTTCAAACAATTCTAATAGCACAGAATAAATAGAATAAGCATTTGCTCTTGTGAACTATATTATAATACTTCTCGCGATTTTCAGAGCTCGAACGTAAATTCGTTGGAAATTGTACATTTTCCGAAATTATGGGTAGTACATGTAAGTACCTATCGATTTTGATGACATTTGGTTAAGATATATTGAGTACGGGACTATTAGCAGATGAGGTGTTCACGATATTTTGATTTAGACTTTTGTTGCTAGGCCGGCGCTAGTTCTAAATGTTTCGTATTTGGAACTAACACCGCCATCTTATAAAGTGTCCCTTGTGAATGCTGTTTCAAACACATATTATCTTGTCAATACCATTACATATTATGTAATACATTGACTGAACAATATTATGAATGGCCACAGGTGTCTCTTTAGTGACATTATTTTCGCATCCTCAACCTTGGGCCTTTTCTAGGGACCCTAGCACGCGGGCTGCAAAGTCACGAACACACGTAAATAAGAAACGCCAATAAAATAGTTTAATTACAAGAACTACCGACAAAGATCACGTACGGGTGTGGTTTCCGAGTCAGCTAGAAGCGATATTTTACGATACTCCACAGACGTTTATATTCAGGACATGCTGGAGTTTTATGGAGCATTTAATGTGGGAATGACCAATTGACACCATTGACCAGTCTATCCATCCATAAATATCTGCAGATGACATAAAATTTTAGTTGCCATAATGCGATGACAGAACTCTAGTTGGTTAAATTATTTTACATCTGAAAGAGATTTAGGGTTAATTCAGACCGCAACGCGACGCGTAGATGCATTTCTAAAGTATGGATTTGACAGATTTGCAAGACGTCTCACGCAATTGTAATATTTAGTACAAAAGAAATGCATATTTATGTGTTGCGTTGCGGTCTGAATTAACCCTTATGCTACATACTAGGCTGGCCGCATACATATTACACACGTTGTTCGGATTCGATTTTCTCCGTAATATCCGAATCCGAATGCATAGAATCAGTAGAAAATACATTTAACTGACGCACACATCCGCTTTTGTCCGAACTCCGAACGTAAAGAATTCAGCACGTACGTCTCGAGAGCGAGCCGGCGCGTTTTCGAGTGAAGAAAAACGAATGTGAGCGCTAGTCTCACGGAATTCTAAGTCGAAACATTATAGGAAATCGAATATGGAAAACGACGTGTGTATACGGCCAACCTAAAGGCCCCATACATGGAGTACGGGGAGACCGATGGAATCCGATTGGACTGATCGCAGACTGACGGCTGACCTGACCGGATTTTTAACGGGTAATTGGGCCACCACACATTTCCACCATTGCATTGTGTAGCCAGGACCTGCCCAAACTGACATGGAAGATTTAATGATCTAATGATCGCCATAAGATGGGTCTTTTTGACCGGTCGATCGGTTAACATTTACGCAGCCCAAAAAGTCGGCCATTGGAAGGTTAGGGCCGTCCCCCGAGCAAACGACCTTGGCCATACATTTGCCGCGTTGCCGAGATCGCACCAAAACCCTATTTTTTTACTTATCTTAGTTCAAAATTGTCATTAAAATATTTAAAACGAGGAATATGTAGCTTATGATATTGTCGATCTATTGGCGTGTGTTTCAAATAAAAGTAATTTGTAAATCCTAAGGAGATGCTGCATGTATGCTTGATTTTTAATAAATTGGTTTTACTTTGGAAGCTGATATCATGAGTATAATAAACAAAAATAGAAAATTTAAAACGTGGAAAGGAATGTTGATATACTGAAGATTATTGCTGTATTTTTATTATAACTTTGTAGCTTTCAAATTATGAGGCTTGAAATACGGTAAATTACGGTATCTCCGTAAGGAACGCACGCAATCACAAATATTTACCCGATAGAGTAGATTATTAATTTATTATGCACAGTAAACGAAACATTAATTCAATCACGTACTTCATTCGCAGTTAGCCTCTGAGGTTATGACAATGATTCTTATATCTTGGGAGATCCTGGAAGATTTGAACTCATATTATAAACGTGAAAGATTTTCAGTCTGTGTGAATCTTTTCACGCTTAAAATACATATTTTTTTGTTTGTTATGTATAAGGTCCGAGTTGTTGGAAAGGACATACTTATTACTAGGCTACGAATCACTATAGTCCGCGCGGATCTAGTTGGCCGCGCCTGAGGTAAGTATGTGAGCGGTGGGACGGGGAGGCAGGGGCGTTTCGCACAAGAGATTGCAATAGCAAGAAGAGTCCGCCGATAAAAAGACAATCTAAGGAAATAATATTTAAAGTGCATACGTTTTATAAAAAACGGAGAGCCGATGTCAATAGTTTAGACTACTTTAGACTTTAGATTATAAAACTGATCAATTGTCTAATGTCCTTAATTTATTCTTTCCAATAATTAAATAATATTATTGTTCACGATATCGCGGGATTGGTCGTCATTGTCTAATCTCATGTGCATTGCGAGCAGCAAGCAACCCGCCCCCTCACCCCCGTCCCTACCTAAGGCGCGGCCAACTAGTTCCGCGCGGACTATAGGATTGTTTTTAGACTATCAAAATCTATACATATAATAAATCTGTAGAAATGACAATTCTGTACATTAAAGATATTCAAAAAATGATAAGCGAAAGGTGTCACAACATCGCTATAGAAGCCGAAAAGTTAGTTAGTTTTTTTGTTTGTCTGTCTGTCTGTCTGTCTGTCTGTATGTTTGTTCCAGCATCACACGAAAACTACTGATCCGATTTGAATGCGGTTTTCACAGATATATTTGTCTTCTTCCAACTTAACATCTGGTGTATAAAAAATTTCCCCCCACCCCCCTAAGGGGACAAAAGAGGGGGTCAGATTTTGTATCAAACTTTTTTCTTTAACACGAAAACTACTGATCCGATTTGAATGCGGTTTTCGCAGATATATTTGTCTTCTTCCAACTTAACATGTGGTGTATAAAAAAAATTCCCCCATCCCTCTAAAGGGACGAAAGAGGGGTCAGATTTTGTATAAGACTTTTGCTTTAACACGAAAACTACTGATCCGATTTGAATGCGGTTTTCGCAGATATATTTGTCTTCTTCCAACTTAGCATGTGGTGTATAAAATTTTTTCCCCCCACCCATCTAAAGACACGAAAGAGGGGGTCAGATTTTGTATTTAAAGACTTGCTTTAACACGAAAACTACTGATCCGATTTGCATACGGTTTTCGCAGATATATTTGCTTTATTCCAACTCAACATCTGGTGTATAAAAATTACACCCCTCTATATAATATTATTATATAGAAGGGTGGCCCTCTAAGGGGATCAAAGAGGGGGTCAGATTTTGTATCAAACTTTTTTCTTTAATGGACTTACTTCATATTATTAATAACTGTTTTTCCAACTTAACATCTGGTGTATAAAATTTTTCCCTCCACCCCTCTTCGGGGACAAAAGAGGGGGTAAGATTTTGTATCGACTGATGAAGTAGAAATACTTTAAATGGCAAAACAACGTTTGCCGGGACAGCTAGTATACTATAAAGTTTCCGCGTGACAAGCGAATTTCGGAGCGACGGAGTTGCGGGCGATATCTAGTCTTGTATAAATGGACTACTTTGATCACGAGACAGTGTGGTCTTACTGAAATTCTCCAAATTTTACACAAAATAAACAAATAAATGCTTACTCCAATGTACCGACTGTATTATTCAGAATATTAAACAGGGATAGTTGCTACATGGAATAACAATTAATAAAGTTTTTAATTTATTCCGGGCATGACTACCTACTATTGCTATAATAATTTTGGAACGAAGTGGGTAGAGATATTATTTATACTGTAGTGGGGGTTTTAAGACGCAGTACTTGAAGCAGTTATATAAAGGTCTGATCACACCGAAACAAAACGAAACGATGCGCGACTTTATTAAGCGACTATAAGGATATTCACAACAAAACCAAGGGATAATACTTCTGGGTGTGTAGGTTTTTAGTACGGGAGCCCTAGACCAATTTTTTTGTGATTACTAATCAGCAAATTTTTTGTGAGTAGCTACATTTTGATAAGACAAACAACATTTTTATTTACGAAAAATCTCGAAAGTGGTAGCTAACAGAGATAGAAAGGATTTCATACTTTGTCTTGATGGTCTTAAAATATGAATTGTTTTATTTTTAGGACAAGGTTATTCTTAAATTATATGTTGGAGATGGACGCCGGTGCCAGTGCTGCCGCACGCGGTCGGCCGGAGAACTGCTTCGTATTACTGGGATACGTCAAGTGGAGTAACTTGGGTGTAGTCGATGCGGAGCTGGCAACTTATGAAGAAACAAGCATTATTTTGATGACGTTATGTCAGGATAGAGTAGTTACGTTGCTACGGGCGGTTGGTAAGCAATTTTTAATAGGAAATCGGATGAGCGAATTGGGAAAACCAGCTTCGCATTGAATTCACCGCGTATCCATTCCTAGTAATTATTAGCAAATACACGGTTCTGATACGACTCCAGCGTCTCTCTTCGTCATATATAACTATTAACCTACCAATATATAAATAATCGGCCAAGTGCGAGTCGGACTCGCGCGCGAAGGGTTCCGTACCATTATAGAGCAAAATCAGGCCAAAAATTGTGTTTCTTGTATGGGAGCCGCCCTTAATTTTTTATTTTGTTTTAATATTATTATTAAATATTAAAGAAGACATATAACTAAGGACTTCGAGAAAAAATCAAGTACCTACCTGTTGCCATTTTTGATATAGAGCAAAAAAAGCCAAAAAAATCACGTTTCTTGTATGGGAGCCCCCCTTAAATATTAATTTTCTTTTGTTTTTAGTATTTGTTGTTATAGCGGCAGCAGATGTACATAATCTCTGAAAATGTTAACTCTCTAGCTATTACCGTTATTGAGTTACAGCCTGGAGACAGACGGACAGACACACAGACAGACAGACAGACAGACGGACAGACAGACGGACAGACAGACGGACAGACAGACGGACAGACAGACGGACAGACAGACGGACAGACAGACGGACAGACAGATGGACAGACAGACGGACAGACATCAAAGTCTCAGTAATAGGGTTCCGTTTTTACCCTTTGGGTACGAAACCCTAAAAAATGAGCTTGTTAGTAATCACAAAAAAAATTGTTCTAGGGCTCCCTCACTGTATTGGTTATAAACAGTTCACTGTAAAAGATTATGTATTTTTTTCTTTTTTTTTTATCGAAAAAGTATGAATTTTTTTCTGGAAACAAGAAGTAAAAAGTATCATAAGTCCTTTCCCGGGAATGGGAGTATCTCCATACCAAAATTTCAACAAAATCGGTTCAGTGGATTGGGCGTGAAGAGGTTAAAGACAGAACGTCTCATTTATATAATATTATTAAATAATATGGATGTGTCATAAATTTTTGTTCAAAATAGTTTTATACTCTCTGTACCATACGAACAGTGGGTAAAAGTTGTAAGTGGGTAATTTTAGTACGTCCAGTTTGTAGCGCGTACTGAATGCACGAAAATTTCCTCCTAACTTTTATTATTTCGGGGAGCTAGTTTTCGTGCATTCTAGAAGAGGATACCACTTGTTTTTATTTTAGGAATTAGGTCATACATACCCAAAGGGTAAAAACGGGACCCTATTACTAAACTTCGTTGTCCGTCCGTCTTTCTGTATGTATGTTACCTCTCTACGCCCAAATTCATACTTCCTTACTCTTAATATTATTAATGCGACAGTGTGTCTGTCTGTTTGTCCGCCCGTCTGTCTGCTGAAAGGTATGGAGATACTTTGAGTCCCGGGAAAGGACATAGGATACGTTTTATCCCGGAACGGAGTTGCGGGCTTCATCTAGTCGAGTATAACCTAATCAAATATTTCGCTCGGTGCTCTGAAAAATCTTAATTAAGACTAACAATGAAACAGTTGAGAGTGAAGGCTAATAACGGCCCATTTGGTATTCACAGCGGAAACGTCAAACAGGAACGTTAAAGCCGTTAATTTACGATGTAAACAGATTTGCTGAGTAGCGTTAATGTACCATAGAAAGAAGTGGTTCATAGGCAGATGGCGGACGTACGTATTTTGGTCGAGTTTGGTCAAACCCAGCCGACAGATGACAACTTATTTTAAGTTGACATAATCTGACCAAATAACGTAGGTCCGTCTATGAATCAATTTCTTCGATGGTACAAGCGTTGAAAGCAATAAAGCCGTCAATCCACCGCAGCGCACGGAGAGACTAGTACGCACGTGCGTGCGTCAAGCTTCGCTTTAAAAGAAAATATATGTAACTGTGTCCACTGCAACCCACGGACACGCTACGCACGAATTGACTCACGTAGCTTGCTCGAATATGGTGCACACGTAGCTCAACGCTGGCCACGCTACGCATGCTGTGCACGGGATACACGGAAGCGTGTACTAGTCGTAGGTAACGTGTTTGGATAGCGTGTGCTGCAGTGGAAATGTTGACCCACGTAGTCAGAGAAATAAATCCGTGCGCCGCGTGGCCGTCCACAGCGTGCGCCGCGGTGGAATGACGGCTTAAAAAAGAGAAGTCTTATTTCTCGAGTAATTCTTCTTGGAGTGTATAGTTTTAAAACTTTTGGGCTTGTTTACAACTACCAACCAATCGTCTCGATTACTAGTTACACATTTGCAGCCGTTGCGGTTACTTATGTGCCCCTGGTTTTTCTGAGTTCTAGCAGGGATTTTGTCGATGTTAAACAATAAATATACATTTTCACTAATTACGCATACTTACTTAAATCTGTTATCTACTGTAGTATGATAGATAGGTTTCTGAATATAAAGGTAATTTTTTGATAATAATATTATATCCGATGCTGCCTTAAACTTTCTCGAAATTGTTACTACGTCGTCACTTAATTCTAGTGATATCGTCACTTAATTCTAGTGATTCAACATTGGAAAAAGTCAAATCTATGCCGGCCCCTAGACGATCAATAATTCTTTAATTATTATTGTGCAATATCAAGCTTCTTCTTCAAATTATGAAGGCGCGCGATGTTCAATATCAACCCTAGACAGTAGATACTATTACGCTATACGTGATAAGGCGCAGTGAAATTGCTCGTCTAGGGGCCCGCTAACGTAATTTTTCATCCATATTTACTTTGTAACCGAAATCACAATAAAAGAATTGTAATAATTACCTGTCAGTGCTGCCAACTTCGGATCAATAAAACAGTGTTGCCAACACAAAATCAATACAGACATATTTAAGTTTGCCGCTCCAGTGACGCGGTTCCGCTGAGACCAACTTACATGAACATAAGTTCTGACACCGGGGACCCGTTATAATAAGACCACGTATACAGAAGCGGTAAGCAATTTCATATTTTTCACTATGAAACATAATATTGCAGGTTATAGACGCACGTTCTATGTTTTGATATTGATAGTAACTCCGTTGCACAGGAGTTTATCACGATGTCATTATGATAATGTACATTATGTTTAATAGTATCAGTAATTTATTAAAATAACCGCGCATATGAAAAATCTATTCAACAAAATTTCGAAGTGTCATTAGTGCAACCACGGATAAAACAAAGGAAATTTAAACAAGCATTATAGCCAAAAGTTGCAGCGAATGCACGGGTTTAAAGTTTGCAAACTGCGGGTGTCATACTAATGCAACATTTGCTTCCAAATTGATACTAACTATATCGCTTCGTAGACAGGCGACAGCGCGGCGACGTTACAAGTTTCTGGGTTTTTATATTATTATAAATGCGAAAGTATTCTGTCTGTTACCTCTGTCTGTCTGTCTGTTACCTCTGTCTGTCTGTCTGTTACCTCTGTCTGTCTGTCTGTTACCTCTGTCTGTCTGTCTGTTACCTCTGTCTGTCTGTCTGTTACCTCTGTCTGTCTGTCTGTTACCTCTTCAAGTTTCAACCGCTGAGCAGATTTTGAAGAAAAGATGATTTGAGTCCTGGGAAAGGATTATGATACTTTTATCCCGGAAAAATGTACGGTTTTCGGGCGATAAACGAATTTCTACGCTACGGAGTTGCGGGCATCAACTAGTAAAAAATTAAGCTTACGTACAACTCTAGGTGAACATTTTTTAATAATTCTTTAACCTATATTCTAGATCGTTGTTACATTGGCTTTGACTAAAAGCAGTAATTACACCCCCTAGAAGCCATTTCAGGAGTTCACAAAGCCTTAACATACATCTCAGAGGCGTACACAATTTATTATAATTCACAATTTTAATGTAAAAATTGCCTTATTAGTTTTTTTTTTGGTCTGGAAATTTAGTAAAAATATTTTTGTGACTAACATTTTATATTATTCTGAGTAGGTGATTAAAACATGATTTTCGGATATTTAATAACTAACTTGTGAAAGTTTACATTCTTGTGAGAAAATGCAAAGTTTGATAAACATTTTATTGGTCGCAAACTCAGTCATTATTATTGATGTATGATTAATTAAACGTAGTTTGTCGACTTTTTTAAGCTAATTTAAAACATAGACGACCTATTAAAATCATTTAAAACAGCTAAAACTTTACATACTCGTTAAATTGAAACAATATGTAATAGTGATATGTAATTCTAATTGTTACCATGTTCTGCGAGTTCGGAAGTTTCAAATCCTGGGGGTATTCATAATTACAGTTTGAAGCTGGCCAAAGCGACTCCGACAAAGCGGAAAGTTCTCAATGACTGTACTTTATAAGGAAACTAGATGACGCCCGCAACTCCGTTGCGCCAAAATTTGTTTATCGCGCAGAAACTGTGCATTTTTTCGGGATAAAAGTGTCATATATATTATATCTTTTCCTGGGACTCAAAGTATCTCCATGCCAAATTTCAGCAAAATCGGTTTAGCAGTTTGGGCGTGAAGAGGTGACAGACAGGCAAACAGAAGGATAGACAAACAAACAGACAGACACACTTTTGCATTAATTTATTAAAAATTAATTAATTTAAACTTTGTGATTTAATCCCCGACAAAAAAGGTTTTATTTCACTAGACCTACTACAACAAAGTTTCAAATATTACAAAGTAATTTTACAAGTACTTATATCATTTTTAATTGAAATTTCAACTTTACTTTCCTGAGAAAATAAAGTTGAAATTTCAATAAAAAACCCGGAAGTTAGTCCGGACAAACAAAACTTAAAAAAACTTGTTCGGGTTCGATTTTGAGCACCTTCGGGCAAAAATTTTCGACTAAGTCTTTGTTATTTTCTCAGGAAAGTAAAGTTGAAATTTCAATTAAAAATGATATAAGTACTTGTAAAATTACTTTGTAATATTTGAAACTATGTTGTAGTAGGTCTAGTGAAATAAAACCTTTTTTGTCGGGGGTTAAATCACTAATTAATAATGTTTTTATAACACGAAATTAGATAGTTAAGTTCTATATGACAGAAAAGTATTCATTATATTTGGGTATTTGGTTCATTCTCGGCTGGCCATACATTCAAAGCATTCGCATAGCCATTAGCTACACCGACATCCCATTACCTATGAACATAATAATATTATTTTATAGAAAGTAGGTGACGTTCAATAAAAATATAAATTTTACTATCCGTTAATGCCGATATTGATAAATATTAATAATATTATTATATAATCTTTCGACGGCAATGTCAAATATTTCTGAAAGATCTGTTCCATTCAGATTTATTTTAGAAAGCTTTTTCAAAAATTATCCTGATAAAAAGTGAGGCAAATAACAAAAATGGTAAAAAGTATTAGTATTATTTTATTTAAACTATTTTTTCACTATATTATTTTTATTCGAACATAATTATTTTACAAGGAGATATACACTTTTGCTTATATCACTTATATTGTGGCACTTTCGAAGCAGCATCGGAATGAACTTCGCTGAAGTATTTTTGTTAATATTTTCAAAAAATACTCTTTATTAGAAGTCTTTAGATAAAACATAATTATACACTGTCACAGTGGTAAAGAGCTTCGTCAATTTCGTTATAGTTTGTGCGATGTCCTCTAATGGTACGTCGATGTCTAGCCATCAAATAGTTGAGATACACGGAATAGGCAGGACGTGGGCGATGTTTGTGTCCCGCAAATGTTTGGCCATTGGCTGCCAACCTGCACAGTTGCGGTTTCAATCTGTCACTACAAATATTTAGCGCTCTATCAATACAATCCGTAGAAATACGTCACTACATCCTTACTAATATTGTAAATGCGAAAGTGTGTCTGTCTGTTACCTCTTCACGCCCAAACCACTGAACCGATTTTGCTGGAATTTGCTGTGGAGATATTATGTATCTTACGTTAAATCTTAATTACTTCTTTTGATCTTGAGAGGTAACAGACAGACACATTCACTTTCATGAACCAATAATTACTATAGAATATAGATTAAACTAGATGACACCCGCAACTTCTTTGTGCAAAAAATAGTTTTTCGCGCGATGGCAGTACAGTTTTCTGGGATAAAAAGTATCATGTCCTTTCCCGGTACTCAAAGTATCTCCATACCAAACAGCGAAATCGGTTCAGCAGTAAAAAGGTAACAAAAAGAAAGACGGACAGACGGATAGACACGCTTTCGTATCTGTAATATTAGTATGGATAAGACTTCAATAAAACAGACTTCAACAAAACTGCCTCCTTTTCCTTTACGGGGTATTCGGACGTATTAGTCTTTTAAAAACAATTCTCTGACTAATATCGGCATGTCAGTTCAATAATTCTTTTTGCTCTACACGTGTTTGAATTATAATAATTTGGCTATAAAGTTAGGAACAAAGCGTTATTCGCAGAATTTAAATGTCAGAATTTAAAAATATTAGGCCAATAACTGTTGCCACGAAATAAAAAGTCATATCAATAAAATGGATGTTATGAAATGAAAAGCAATTTTGTAATATATTTCGCGGTGCAAAATATTAATGGCCTTTGCATAAGGCTCTACCAGCAGAAATATCACAGCAAAATACATTTTTTGGGAAAGGAAGATTTTTAGCATAAGGAAGTAATAATAGTCAAAATGTGATAAGCCACCAGCGGTCATTGACTTTTCAAGTCTAGGAGATATGGAAAATTTTTATGTTCCGTAGCAGTTATTGTTTTTCAAGTCACAGCCTAGACTCGACAGGTAATGGATTGAATTAAAAATTCATCGGAATACCTCTCGAGAACTTAGAATAATAATAATCTGCATCCTTTGATGAACTACAAGAAACTACTGCATGCTCAGTTGCAACTTGTAACAGACTAAGCCAAATACGATATCGCCGCTAAAGTAGAAGTATCTGCCTCTTCATTTTCAACCACGGTTCGTATAGAAAACTAGGAAATACATCGAAATTTTTGTCGGGGTTCAATGATCGCTGACGCCTCGAAACAACGCGCTCACTATTTAATAGTATGCAGTTTTCTTGTGATATACTATTACTGATGAACTTTCAGCAGCTTGTGTGTTAATCCAGAAATAAACTACTACCACTAAATTCTTGTTTTCAGTAATAGCTCTTATGTCAGCCGTTAAGATTTGGCACTAAACTAAGTAGCGAACCGCGGAAACGCAAGAATTAAGATCGTATCGTATTTACATAGCTCGTATGTTACACCACAACTAATTTTAGATGCTTCAGCCGTTTACTAAGGCTTAGCTTAAAATAAACGAGCTTAATTTGTATACTATTACAGCTGGCAAATGTTGTTCTGCCATAGTAGAAATATGCTTGAGAGCCGCAAAAGATATTCTTCCAACGGAGTGAGAAGTTGTCATTTCAAACTTTGTATGTCAACTCCAATCCGATCCAATCGACTCCGTGGTCCAGTAGTTTAGAGCGTAGCTCTTGACCCGGAGGTGATGGATTCGATTACTGCGTTGTAAACATATTGTCATTTCCAAGTTTGGTTAGGACAATGCAGGCTGATCACTTGATTGTCTGACAAGTAAGATGATCCATGCGTCGGATGGACATGTAAAAACTTGGTCCTGCGTTTGATCTCTCGCCAGTCGTGTTGGTCGTCCGTCCCACTGGGTTATGACTTATGAGTAGGGCCCGGAAAAATATGTATTAAAAAATCCAAAATATGTATATAAAATATGGACTAAAAAATCAAAAATACGGAAAAATATGGACTATAAAACAGCAATATGGAAAAATATGGAGTATAAAATTACAATAATTATTAAACATTGTTTTAGTGTAGGTAACCCTTAAATATTTATTTTATTTTAATTTTTTTATCAATTATTAAAGTACATATATAATTAAGGATTTTGTAAAGATTTCAAGTGCCTAGCTGCAGCCATTATTGATATCGAGCGAAAAATAGCAAAAAAATTACGTTTGTTGTATGGGAGCCACCGTTAATTATTAATTTTATTTTGTTTTTAGTATTTGTTGTTATATAATAGGTTATAGCGGCAATAGATATACCTACACATTCTGTGAAAATTTCGGAAGTCTAGCTATAGCCGTTCTTGAGATACAGCCTGGTGACAGACAGACGGACAGACAGACATCGAAGTCTTAGTAATAGGGGCCCGCTTTTACCCTTTGGGTACGGAACCCTAATAATCGGCACATAATTTTGTTTTTCTTTGTGTGTTACGTACTTAAATCCTTTATTTTACCCAAAGACCGAAACATACTTCAGTTTTTTTGTTTAGCCATGTCAGCAACAGGACCTTTCCTTTTGCATCTGAAACTTTATTTTCTATTTCTTCATTAATCCTTCGATCGCGGATTCTTGGAAATGCTATTGTATTCTATTGTTGTCGCGATCACCGGTGCTCTTATGGGGCTTGAAGCCTGAAGGAATAATCTTCTTTGGAAACAAAATACGACGATAAAACGCGAGAGGAACGAAATACCTACGCAGCCGCATTGTGGCGGCTCGAACGTATTTTTTTTTGTATTTTTGTGAAAATATGGACGATTGTGACATTTTCTTGCAAAATATGGACTTATCTTTGAAAAACCCTAAAATATGGAAAAATATGGAAAATAGAACTTGGTTTTTCACGGTCTAAACATGATAATTCGTGTAAAAAACACATTCTAGACCGAAAATCACGCAAAATAAAAATATGTATTTACATAATATAAATCCGGGCCCAACTTACGAGTAAAAGGAATAGAGACTGCTTTTGTGTACTGTGCACACACCTGGGTACTATAAAAATTACTCCTTCGTACCTGGCCTGATTTCAATGAAACCGGCCACCCTCACCGAAACTGGTGTGAGAGTTATTATTATTACCAACTCTAAACATCCAACCTAACCGTCGTACGGACTAAAGATCATACATTTTTCCAAATACGAAGACCGACACCACGAGGTCATTGTGATGTGCATTGTGTATTAACCTATCAAGCCCCATAAGGACACCGGTGACCGCGACAACAATAGAATAACAATAGATTTCAAAGAATCCGCGATCGAAGGATTAAATGGCGTTCAGTTTTGATTGGCGCATTCAGAAAATATACATGGCATCTCAAATCAATGTAAGCTGACCCTTACAATACAATAATTACACTTTACTTGGCGTAAACACCTTTAACACGTTGAATGCCGTCACAGTACTTGGATGTATGTAATTTGCGACGACAATATTATTATCTGTATTTAAAGTGCCGTCTCATACAGTTAATTTTATTTTGCTTTTACAAAAATGCTCGACAATAAAACCGTTTTTAGGCTTAAAATTCATATTAAAATTCACACTTTTTGCTTTACCTGAATCGATTGTGAAATATCAATAGGTTCGACACTTAAGCAAAATATCGTTTTATACTTTTGGTTTTTTTTATTATAATTACTTAACTGTTTTTAAAATACATAGGAACTATTATTAACCATTTTTAAAGCCACCTGAATCTTAATTATTCCCAACATTGTATTCAAAACATTTCTTTAATTATATACGCGTTACTGTCACGTGTAAAATTTTTAACTTCAATTTGCGTTTAATTTTGACGGATAACACAAAAATTCGACTAACCTGTAACGAATCTCGTTAAACGCATAATACCTTTTAAGTGAACTTGGCTGCTTTTAACAGGAGTTCAAGTTGGCTAATTTGCAACGTCAATTTATAAAGCTCCATCGCTTAATTCCCTAATCACGCCCATAATCTCACTTGGCTTTTAATCATAATGAGAAGATTATTAATCCACGTAGCGTTTTAACGAAATCTAACGCACATTAATAAATACAAGGTGTAACAAAACTAAGTGATAATACTTAAGGTGTATGTGTACCTTATATAGAGTTCACTGTGAAAGTAGCAGCGTTGAAAGGGCATTTTTTTGTGATTTGAATGAGCAAGCGCCCCTGCGTCGGAGGTTTTCCCATACAAAAGTTGAAAAACCGGCCAAGTGCGTGTCGGGCCACGCGCAATATTACGCTTTTCTTGAAGGTTTGCAGGTCGTATTAGTCTGAATTCAACAAGTTAGGCTTAGTTCACACGGCACAATCCTGCACGTTTTTTGCAGTATACGTCTTATCGAATAAATAGTGGCGCATACAATGTATATAGAACCATTCACACGTCGATTGTACTGCACGATTTGTTGCAGTACAATCGATGTTTGTTGGAAAGAACTAAGAAGTTCACAAGTGGTCCTAAAATAAGGTTTACTGTTTGAAGTCGGTTTTTGTTAAAATTATAATATCCACGTTATATATTCGACGGTTAAAAGGAAATAAGTTTTAAATGCCATCTTACTTAAAATTTCCCGCTCTTTCGAATGCGCTGACTCTCATAGCTCTACGATGAGTTTTTTGGCGTTTATGCCCTAGAAAAAAAAAGCAATTTCCTAGTAGTATTTTTTGTAACCGACAAAAATTCAGGTCAGTTTATCTGTAAAGGTGCTTGTACCCCTGCAAAAAATATTTGTCTACAGCTTTCGGCTGCTTATATCTTTTAAGCAATTCTCTCAAAAATTACAAACGTCGTTTATACCCTTCTTCCATTTCGTAATTGATCATAGCTTTGGCGCTTGTACCCTATATATCCAAAATTTATTTTCATATTACTCTGTCGGTTATACCCTACAACCTTTTCTAAGCATATTTCCATAGACTCACGCAATGCCAGTCGCCAGAAGTTGATTATTCTTCTTTTCCTTCACTTTCAAACGACATTGTGTGTCACATGACGTGTGTCACTTAAGTCTTATAATTCTAGTTGTTGTGAAAGTCTACTGTTACTTGTGTTCTATTAACTAATAAACGACCACTGTAAAAAGTCGTTATCCTTCTTTTCCTATAACACTTATTGAATCGTCTAGTCTCGTATACCCTTTTACTTTGCGATGTAAGAAATCAGAATGTTGTTTAGGCTTCTTATCCTCAAAATTTTTTTTTGTCATTTCTCTCTTATGCCGTATTACCTCATTCAAAATTTTAAAGTAAAAGTTATAAGCGACAAAAAACACTTTAAATGGCACCAAATCATAAAAACTAAGAATACCGGTAAGAGGCACATTTTTTATCATTTTATAACTGTTTAAATTATCACGATACGTCAATAAATAGAGATACGTCAGTTTTTCTTAAACTCAAAACTTTAAACGACTCTCCTGAACATTTCACTTTTTGGCGCTTATACCCTATTTCCTTTTAACCGTCGAATTATATTATACGATACAGAATAATTCATTAAATAGGGTTTAAAACCCGACTTAAACAATATAATATATGTGTTATTTCTTCAAAAATACATTGAAAGGTTACTGCTATTTTTAAATTTTGTATAATTTATTACTTGGTTAAGTCCATTGGGAACAGTTTAATTATCTTGGATGAAATATATCTCCATTACTTCATCAGGTAAAATAATATAAATAACAGGATACGACAGGGATGGCGAACCTATGGCACAATATTTAAGGCACGCGAGCCAAACCCCTGATCACAATATTTTCGGAATTATTTTAAAAATCGTTTTGAGATAATAAAATAAAATAAACATTATGGAATACAATAAGACCTGATATATTCCAACGTTAACGAGCTGATGATGATGAACTATGACTAAGAACATTAATTGTGATCTTGTTAGCTTTCAAACAAAAAAACCGATTATTATCAGACCACCCGTTTGGATGCTATGATGCTACAGACATACACTTAATTTAATATAACCTGTGTTTTCATCGTTGACTAATAAAGATCCGACCTGCTATTAGGGGATCGAATTTTTATTGGCATGGGCACCAAATCTTTAAATACGCATCGGAATCGAAAAGAATATAAAATGGAACGTCTTTGACCCCACTAATGACTTCTTTTGAAAAATGGCACGTTAATTACGAAAAGGTTCGCTTTATCTGACTACGGCATATTTCGGTACAATCGGTATACTTTCTATGTAATTTACGTCGCCTCTTGGGATAAGAAATTCAAAACTTGCGTGTGATTAGTTCAAGACTTAATTATATTCTATCTGATATTATATTCAAGTTAATTATATTACATATGGAGATAAAATATTAGATTTTACGCATAATAACACATTTTAAGAAATTATTAAACCATTTTGCGTAAGCGCCCTATCTGCTATTTTCCCATCAAATTTCTCTCCGTAGGACTGTTGTAAGAAATCTCTGTTAAAGATAAACAGTACCTGCAGGGTCATCTTTGTTTTTGGGTGTATTTTCATGTAAAAATGTTATGTGCAACAAATTGCAAAATAAAAAAAACTTGCATTGATTTTCTTGAATTTTGAATATGGTATGTTCATCAGTTTCAGAGAAGAAAAATTTGTTTTAGGATTTATGGGAAACCGCGCTTTTGGACTTGCACTTGTTTAAAGTCAGAGTAGGCTAATCAGGTACTAATCATAATGATAAGTCAATCCACCTGAAGTCCATCATTATTAACCACAATTGTGATTCCGAACGTGCGGTACCTAGGGAATATTCTTCTATTGCCAATAATAATTAACCTAATTACTTATTAACGTAATGGACCAACGTGGCCTTTACGTTAAAGGTTACGAATTATGTGACCTTTAAAATTGTGAACTGAAAACATAATTTTATGTCTGATTTCTAAAAAAATAAGTCTGTAGTTGATTCTGAGCGTCAAAGACATTCCGCCAAGTGGAAAATAAGATCTATTTTCGAGAGCAAGAAAATGGTTTATAATAAATTATTTCGCCACTTTACAAACCTTTGGGCGACAATTCAGACGCTCAAAAGGAATTAATGACTAATTTTATTAGAAATGTTATAAAAAATATGGTTCAGCGAGTAATATTTTTTACTCAGTTATTGGAAATTTGATTAAAGAGTTTATTAATAATAACCGATGGAGCGAATTAATAAATCGTTTTCGGGCCGACATTATGAACTTTATCGCAAGCTGACGGATGAGTTCTATAATAATTTAGTATTGGAATAAGGTCGAAAAACGAGCGAACGAGTTGCCTGTTGGCAAATGTATAATATGTAAGAAAATTTCAAAACCCAGGACCCGTGAACTTCCTATCACTTCCCCCCTAATAACCTTCACTGGACTTCCATAAATATTTCTAGACTAAAATCATCCAAATCGGTTCAGCCCTTTTCGAGTTTTAGCTACACTATAAAATAGTTTTTAAAATTATTTCATCTATATTATCTCATATATAAAATTCTCTTGTCACAATGTTAGTTACTGTAGGTACTCCTCCGAAACGGCTTTACTGATTTTTACCCAATTTTATATTTCTGCATATTCAGTAGCTAGTAGGTCTGAGAATCGGCTACTGGGTACTTTTTATATTGATAAGTGCATTTGTTGAATAAATAATAGTAAATTATTACAACTCGATAGTGACGGCGACCATTGTTTTTGCGGCGGGATAGCGATGGACGTTGCCATGGTGTCATAGTACTTATTTAGTCACTTCAATAAAATAATACGGGCGAAATACATACTTTATATATGGCAAAACAACGTTTGCCAGGACAGCTAGTAAATTAAATAGATTAATTTAGCAGTTAACAAACAATCATAAATAATCATTCTCCCACTATTTCCGAAACGAATCTATCTCTAAATGAACTAAATAATTGAACTGAGCAAAATGAAGCGAATTGAAGTGAAATATAAATATTGCATCGAAGATTAATGGAATTCTTCGTTTGATTGAAGGAAGCCGGTACTTTAATTATAAACCAATCGCCCGCGGTCGTAGCGAATTGGATTTAAAACTACCCACAGACTGAAATGATACCATATTGAGAGTGGAAATTGATTCTCAAGACTTTGAAACCTAAAACGAAGGGTTTCATGACATAATTTAGAACGATGATGAGTACAGACAAAATACTTACATGCAGACTACTGTACCTAATACATTATACAATGTCCTTGACAGACTCTTATATACACAAAAACAAAAACAATGATAGAAAATTCATGGCGGGCCGGACCCATAGATTTTCAAACCTTGAACATGTGCTAAAATTGAAGGGGTTGATAATAATTATATTATTTTTATGCTACATTTTAGAAATTTTCTTTTTATGCCTCTTTCTTAAGAATTTTAATATTATGTATTGAAAAATAATATACAGGAAGTAATGTGATCATATTATTTTCATGCATAAGCAAAACTTTTCTAAACCCGCAGCACTATTTGCTATAAGTCTTGAAAAATATACTTAGCACTGATTTTCCGGAAGGCCATAATGTAACTCCAGATAAGTTGGGCCATTCGTGCCAGTGAAATATAGATACCTTCAAGAATTGTGTCTAAAACTTGAGTTTAAAAATGTTTTTTTTCAAAATAAATGAAGACGAGAAAGTTATTAAAATAATAAGAAGAGATTAATGGAAGTTGACACTTTGTATAAAATTAAATACTTTGAAAGCTTTCTGAAGCTTTCATAAGTTTACGTGGGAATAAAGTTAGGCTTTTGTGGGGGATTAAACAAAAATGATTCCAATAATATTATAATGTACAAGTTTACTCGTATTGTTCTAACAATGAAAATATAAAAGTATAGATGGATATTAAAAAACTTCATCAATAATAATATTATTATTATTATGACAGCCAAATTGTGTAATGTCTATAATTTAGCTTTCTTTTTAAACCTGTAAAAATCCTGTTATCGTGTACTACAACTTTGGTTTTTGAATATTTTGAAAAATTGGCCGAGTGCGAGGCAGTTCCGTATCAATAAAAAGCAAAGATAGGCAAAAAATGTGTTTTTTTTTTTGTATGGGATTCAATATTTATTCTACTTTTTCAAAAGTTTGGACAGCCCCGCCCTAGAGTCCCTATAGAGTTATAGACAGTATACTATAGTATACTAATGATCCAACCCTGCCCCTCTCGACTGTGATTAGTTACGCAGCTCTCACACTTGACACGGTATCCACATTCGCTGTATGGTTTATTCATGCCGTGACCCCTTAAGACAGTAAGCGTTTCAAACGGACGGAATAAAAATAGAATGGAAACGTCCCGGCAATCCAGTTATTACTAGTTTCATGTGGAAACATAATTTACATGTCGAAAAATAGTTTATTTGTTTTTAAAAAGTATAAACGTCAAAATTTTGACATTACAACTTTTTAAATTGTGATTTCAAAAGTTCAAACGTCAAAATTGTGACCAGAAAGTAGTTTAGCCGCTTCGAGGGTACATACGTATACAAATATATTATTGCCCTTCCTTTTGGCTTTGCCGTGTTTGGGTAAAATGAGTTAAACACCGATAGTGTTGACAGCGAAATTGAAATAGTGCAAATTTAATACAAAACGGCTGTTACTCAAACTGACAACAGTGTTGGTAAATGACTTCTACTTTTATAACTGCGTAAATGACGATACAAACTAAATATATATAACTCAAAAGTGACTGACTGACTGACTGACATAGTGATCTATCAACGCACAGCCCAAACCACTGGACGGATCGGGCTGAAACTTGGCATGCAGATAGATGTTATGACGTAGACATCCGCTAAGAACTGCGGTGGCCCCACTTTTCCCGTGGATCTGTCAGTAGCGGCGCAGAAAGGAACACGGTCGGGTTTTAGTGGGTAGAGCTGCGACCACTTACCATCTCATCGGTCGCAGCCAGTCCCATATATCACGGTTGTCCTCCCCAGCACTGCTGGAATGGCATTTCCCGACTAGAAAAAAAGGCACCCGCTAAGAAAGGATTTTGATTAATTCCACCCCAAGGGGATAAATTAGGGGATAGATGTTTGTATGAAACTTTGTCAATTTTAAACCGATCGCTGAGACTTTGATACCTAATTAATAATAATACTAATTCTTAACACGAGTAAAGCCGCGGGCAAATCTAGTTAGGTACAATTTTTTACTTCCAAGAGCTATGCAGAAGTGATGAATTATTATTATTGATTGCTGCTCCATTTCGATAATTGTAATAAATCGGGAGGCGCAGCATGTATATCGAGGACACACTGCGTGTGTCGTCGAAAATGTAACACATTGATTTAATCCAATTGAATCAAATTATGATCTTTCTTTTTCATCTGCTTCAGATGGCACAGCGGAAAGGCTTTATCACTTTGGCCGATCTGCTGGACGAGCAGGGAGATTCCCATCAAGTATGACTAGTTTTCAGTTATTGACATCAATATTAATGTCTCAACAGTCAACATGAACAGACTATATTTTAACAATCATTGTCCATGACTCAGTCATGACTGTGACGATAGTCAATATCGGAGTTTCGGTAAAAATTAAAGTTGCACATCTAAATTCATCACACATTTATACTAGGACATAAAAACTAAAAGAGTTTCAGCTCTAAACGTAATGGACTCGTTGACATGATTCCCGACCTGACTTTTAACATTTTCAGTCAACTTTAAATATAGTCTCAATTTAAATCCGGCCTGCATATTTTATTCCTGCACGTAAATGGGAAATACGTTTCCGTGATAAAATTATGAATATTTAAAATATAAGAAGATGATTTAAACGGGAAATAAGATTTTGTGATTGTATTATTTATTTACTTTTATTTATTAAACAAACCTTACATTTATTTATTTATCTATATTTTATTACTTAATTATTTTTAAAAATCTACTAATATAACATTATTATTTTTGGGTGCCGACGAAAGAGTAAGTTTGCATGCGGCATAGTGTTTTTGCGGTATATTAATTGACATTTTAAAACAAAATTCTATTGTCCAACCCCTCTAATTTAAAAGTTTTATTGTCCTTGCTTAAATTAATATAATAATATAATAATCATCAGAGAGTGCCAGCAGAACTGAAAATTAACAGCAAAAACGCATACACTTTCCCCATTCTGTACTCTCAAATCTCAATACTCTATAGCGTGGCGAAAATGTATGCGTATATAAACTGCGCGGAAATTTTTCTTTTCTCACCTCCGGGCGGAAAGCGTCAACTTTCTTCCCGCTGCGCTTATCGATGTTGCCGTTTTCCGCCTCCGTCGATGAGAAAAACAGTATACGCACCATGGGCAGTAAATAAGGAAGCCTCAGATCACATCCTCCAGATCACGTCATCTGAGACATATCTTACTTTCCTGCCCTAGGTGCGTAATGTACAGCTATTCTCTCCTACGCCGCACCGCTCTCCCTCCGTCTTACGAATTTTCGAGCAGGGCCCTGATTGACGATGCGTAATTCGACTCCGAATAGCTATGTCCACACTGTGCCTTTTTTGTTCATTAAGGGCATGCATTATAGCGCAGTCAACAGCGCACTCGTGGCATGCCCGCGACGCATGCCCTCTGACGTTGGCGTCGCGTTCGTTATTCGTTCGTATTCAATTATAGAATGCGCCAATACGAAAGTTGAATGAAAGAAGATGACGAAAATTTAAGATGAAAGTGCAGTAGTGTGGACGTAGCTATTCGGAAACTTCACCGCGCGAGATCCAATAGCTTTGTCCACACTGGGCCTGTTTTTGTTCATCAAGGGCATGCGTTATAGAGCAGTCAACAGCGAACGTGAGGCATGCTCTTGACTCTCGTTGAAGTCGTAGCGCTCGCTATGACACTTTTCTTTCAACGCGGGAGGATTTTGACGCATTCAATTATTGAATATGCCAAACGAAAGTTGAACAAAAAGAAGATGACGAAAATTGAAGATGAAATTGCATAATGTGTATATAGCTATATAATACTCGTCGCGACTCGCGTATAAGCATTGACCATTGATCGTTCGCAAAAGTTTCCGAATCCGAATCGAACAGAAATCGTGAACCAGCCCGTAGGTCACGGGTCCTGACTCCTAACTCGTGACGACGTTTTTGACCGACTTCCAAAAAGGAGGAGGTAATACGTATGTATGTATTTTTTTTTTATGTATGTTCACCGATTACTCAGCCGTTTGTGGTCCGATTTTGAAAATTCTTTTTGTGTTGTATAAGGTTTGACTTGAATTTGGTACCATGTTCATGAAAGTGGTGACTTGATGATGGGATCCATGAGTAATCGAGGGAACTCCTCAAAATTTATATGGAAACAAATGGTGATTTTGGTTTTATTAGAAGTATACCAAGTATTTGCTACCAAAAAGAAAGATTTTGCATCAAGGTATACCATGGTTCCGAAGGTACTGAGAGAACTCCTAACTCCTTATAGATACACGTTTGGAAGTTTCGGCGTTGTTTTAAGAACAGAAAGCATATGCTACTGTGTAATTTATATTCATCATCATCATCATCACTACCATTACACCATGCATCATCACATTATGGCCCTATTATTAGTACTTTTCATAATCTTTAAGATTGAGATGAGGTTTTTGAGTGTTATTTATGTTGTAAAGGGTTTAACTCTTTGGTTCCATGTTCATAAAGTGGTGATCTGATGATGGGATCCATGGACCATGAGTAATCGAGGGAACTCGTCGAAATTTATATGGAAACATATGGTGATTTTGGTTTCATGAGAAGTATTCTAAGCATAAGCTACCAAAAAGTAATATTTTGCATCAAGGTGTACAATGGTCCCGAAGGTGCTGAGAGAACTCCTAACTCCTTATAGATACACGTTTGGAAGATTTGGCGTTGTTTTAAGAACAGAAAGCATATGCTACCGTTTAATTTATATTCATCATCATCATCATCACTACCATTACACCATGGCATGCATCAGCACATTATGGCTCTACGAGTATTATAAGTACTTTTCATAATCTTTTAGATCGAGACGAGATCATAATATTATCTATCTGCAACTGACACTTATGTGTTTACCATATTAATACATATAAATAACTAAAAAAAGAGTGAAATTATTATTTTTAACAAAAAATTTAAACCGACTTCCAAGGTAAAAACAATAAGAATATTAACTAAAAAGTATTAAATAAGTCTTTTTCTTTAATAGTGCCTTTTATAGAATTCGTCTAAACCCCAATTATGTCTGTACATAAAGTCTTCATTACTTTGAAGTCGGTACCAGTCCCAAATATTTCAGATCCTGACATTGACTGAAGTCATAATTTAATTAGCTGGTACCGACTTCAAAATAGTGAAGACTTTATGTACAGAAATAATTGGGGTTTTGACGAATTCTAGAAAAGGTACTTTTAAAGAAAAATACTTATTTAATACTTTTTAGTTAATATTCTTATTGTTTTTACCTTGGAAGTCGGTTTAAATTTTTTGTTAAAAATAATCTGTACTTAGACATTACTATAGATCTGTTACTGCTATACAATAAGTATAGCAGTAACAAATCAGACAAGGACAAAACATTTATTGTCCCTGTTTGATTTCTTACAAAAGTCGCTTGTACATACAAAATAAGTATGACTGTAATATCTGTATACACATTACACAGTCTTTTGTAAGCAACGCTTCTGTTGTCCAGTGGTTTAAGCGCGGCTCTTGAGTCGGAGATCGTGGGTTCGATTTCCACGTTGGAAACATGTTATTTCCAAGTTTGGTTAGGGCAATTCAGGATGATCACCTGATTGTCTGACAAGTAAGATGATCCATGCGTCAGATGGGCATGTAAAAAGTCGGTCCTGCGCCTGATCTCTCGCCAGTCATGTCCGCCGTCCGTTCCACTGGGTTATGAGAGTAAAGGAATAGTGAATTGTGAACTGCGCACATACTGAGTCACTATAAAAATAACTCCCTCGTAACTGGCCTGGTTTCATCGAAAAACTAGCCACCGTCACCAAAACCGGTGTGGGGGTACTAAACACAGGTTTATATTAGCAGGGGTTTTTTGCTGCCAATAAATTTGCTCTGAACTGGAATAACAATGGTCGAGTTTTCAGTGTCATTATTTAAATTTGGAATAGCCAATCTACATTTTAATAAACATCTAACTATATTTGCATACTGTAATAGGTCTAGTGATTGCCTTTTATAACGTCATCAAAAATATTATGATTTTAATTGTTTTGTCATTGCATGGACGTTATATTTTGCTTTTTAAATATTATGTGGGCACTAATTATAACTTTATGTAATGAATGAACCTGTAGAAAATATAATTGTAAAGTGAGTGCTGCAGAAGTGAGAACGAAAAAGCAGGACAGGCATACATTTTCGCCGCGCTGTAAAATGTGGAAAGCGGGTGAATGTTATTTCCGCCGCGCAGTCTTAAGGGCCTTCCTTACGGAGATTCCGTAATTTACCGTATTTAAAGCCTCATAAACTCATAATTTGAAAGCTACAATGTTATAATAAAAAAAAAATACAGCAATAATCTTCAGTATATCAACATTTCTTTCCCCGTTTTAAATTTACTATTTTTGTTTATTATACTCATGATATCAGCTTCCAAAGTAAAACCAATTTATTAAAATTCAAGCATACATTCAGCATCTCCTTAGTATTTACAAATTACTTTTATTTGAAACACACGCCAATAGATCGACAATGTCATAAACTACGTAATATTATTCCCCGTTTTAATTTTTTTAGGACAATTTTGAACTAAGATAAGTAAAAAAATAGGGTTTTGGTGCGATCTCGGCAACGCGGCAAATGTATGGTCAAGGTCGTTTCCTCAGGGGATGGCCTTAAGAATGTTCGATCAATGTTCGTCCTGGCGGCTGGCGCGGATGTAACATTTTAAGCTGTCAGCATAAAATAAGAACATAATAATACTAAAGTCCTAACTATACCAAAATAATTATAAATGTGAAAATGTATCTGTCTGTCTGTTACCTGGTCTTACTTAAACTGCTGAACCGATTTTAATAAAATTTGGAATAGAGATATCCTAAGTCCTGGTAAAGAAGATAGTATAGTTTTTATCCCGGTAAAATTTAGTTCCCTCGCGATAAACTAATTTCTGCTTTTATAAGATGACATCTACTGTGAGTGTGACAACAATAATCAAATTTTAATGTAAGCACAGACAACGTTACACATAAATTGAACGGTAAACATTAATACTAGACAATCAGATTATGAATCTGAAGTCACAGTCAATGTCGATAATTCCATTAGAGACACGTCATAATACACAGAATACTAGGCAGACATGGATATACATGTAAGAAGATGGATCAGAAGGTCTAACATATTGAATGATGAAACATTCAACATTTTGTCGTCTGTCTCATTACAGATTACATAAAACAGTCAAATCACAGGTATTAAGAGGCCGGGTACACTTGGAATTTCTCATACATACGTAATTCCAAAATCATTTTCTCATACGAAAATATTTAACATGTTTGAGTTGTTTTTCAGTTTAAAATAGTAATTACCTAGGTTCCTGCACAAAAATTTACTTCAAAATATTTAAACACAAAATTTTTTTTTTTTGCTTTAAAATTTTTTTTAGTAAATTTACTACTAAATATTTAAACACTAAAAAATAGAGTAAAACACTAAAAAATATATAAATAAGTAGTTAATTTACTACAAAATATTTAAACTCTAAAAAATATTTTTTAGTATTTAAATATTTTGTAGTAAATTTACTATTTATTTATATATTTTTTAGTGTTTTATTCTATTTTTTAGTGTTAAAATATTAAGTACTAAATTTACTAAAAAAAAATTAAAAACATTTTTTTTTAATGTTTAAATATTTTGAAGTAAATTTTTGTGCAGGTACCTAGATAATTACTATTTTAAACTGAAAAACAACTCAAACATGTTAAATATTTTCGTATGAGAAAATGATTTTGGAATTACGTATGTATGAGAATTTCGAGGGTACCCGGCCCCTTAAGGGCCAACCCACACGTACCACAACCCCACGACATCGCAACGACAAAATTTCGTCGAGCAGTGGTTACGTGTGAATGGTGTCGCTACAGCTTTTTGTAGTTGCGTACAAAATGCCGACGTGGTTGCGTTGTCGTCAGTGACTGTGCGATGTGGTTACGTACGAAAGTCAATGAAACGAAGGGGGGAAGACCGCGGGCAGTGTGCGCGCACTGTCGTTGCATCGACGCAAAGTTGTGGTTGCGATGTGGTCGGCCGTGGTCGCGATGTGGTCGGTATCACACAATGGTCCAGTTCATTTACAATACCAAATAAACGCACGACCACGTGGTTGTCGTGTGGTTGTGGTTGTCGTGTGGTTCTGGTACGTGTGGATTGGCCCTAAGGCGAAACTGCACTAGTGCGACACGACGCGAGGCGACACTTTACTTCCATAGAACTGACGTCAGATTCAGGTTTGTACGTCAGTTCTATCGAAGTGACGAGTCGTGTTGCACTAGTGCGGTCTCGCTTAAATGCAACAAAAATTTTGACATTATGCTGAAATGTAAAATAGGTGCGTTAGATGTTATTGTAGAGGAACTGCGTTTAAAATATTGTAAGAATTACTCTAAGTGGTCAGTTTAGACAACTGCCACCCTGGATTCGTTGTAACATGAAGTTTCTCAATGATGGCAATTTCATCAGTTACAGCTATTATGCTTTAAATTGAGTGCAATTTAACAAAATGATAAAAAAAAAAATAACTTTACATAGTTTTGTGTCATAGCTGATATCACAGAGTTGATATTGTAACGACAATGACCGGAAGTTTTAACGGTCACATTCAGGTACATAATATTGTAATGATGATTAATTAAACTTTAATTGAATGGAGTTTGTCAGACAATCTATGGGCCTTATATATTATTTTTTAAATTACAATTAAATAATTAATATTCGTCAAAATATTTCCTGCCACACGCAGAGGCGTGTGGCAGGAAATATTTTGACAGCTTCTTCTACCCTCCTCGTCAGATTTATTCCTAAACCTATGTTTGGCAGCATATTATTCGAGGAAACAAAACACTATTAATTTATTTTACTTTTCCAAGTTCCAAGCATAGATTTTTAGGCTTAGAGTAATTCTTCAAAATCGATTCTCCGCGTAACTTTCGTGGGGATTTTTTATTTTAGAGTTATGTTTAAACAAATGCAAATACCTTTAAGGCGCTGTAAAAATAATAAACACGATCTTTAAGACATGTAAATCGGTCCATAAACTACTGAGATTATGTTTAGTTACGTGACTACAGCCTCTTCATAATATTTAAGGAATATATTTCCTCGTATTTTCTTTGTTTTGAAGCGACGAGCGTTTGTGTCCCCTGTACTGATGCCGGAACGGCACTGAGCGTTGGTGCAGCTAAAATGTGTAACCACAAATCGTCGCGTTTGGAAGATAGGTGCAGTTTTGTTACCCGCCCGTGAAACTAGCAAAATCGTGTGACAGAGACGTTATGCCTATTAACTTTTTTAACTTAAGATATAACATTCTTTTAGTTTAGTAATTAGGTAGTTCAGTTAATCTAGATTAATTTGATGCATCACACTCTATGCTAATGACTAGAATACAAAAGTTATTAACGCTTTCCGTAAGCGCGAACAGAGTGTGACGCGCGGAGAACACCGATTTTGCCCCCGATTTCGACATTAAATTATCAATTTAACAAAAACTATAAATAAATGTTATTTATTGAACTCAGATACATAAATAAATGAAGAATAACATGTGTTTGGTCCTAAGGCTGTATGTTTAATAGGGTAGTAGTAAAGAGCGTGTGACCACATTTTTAGGGGCCTCGGAGAATTACTCTTTAATTTAATGGCATCGAAATTAGAAGGTTTAGTTTAAACACATATTGGGTACCTGCAGAGAGTCTAGTGGCCGAATTCGTCTGGCATCCAAATCCGTCGATCGCGTCCATCTTAACATGTCCATGGCACTGTCATACGCTAGTCCCTTGCGGTTAGGGAACAGTGGAATCGAATTAGCCGGGTCCTTTGCCGAACTCCAGTTTGTCCAACAATTCGGCCTATCGGAAATTATTAACTAGACTATCCCTTGTCTAGTGTCTAGAGAATTAGCGACAAACTTTGTCCCTGGGGTAGGTACCTATTGTTGTACACGATATAACTAGACATTAGAATGCCAATAGAAAAGGAATTTAGACAAAATAAGTTATTTTTGAAGTGAAAACTTCTTTAGCGGCGTTGAGCACTTTTGTGGGATGGGAAAAAACTGTGAAACTCGCGTCAGATTTTCGTGCTGATCGAAAAACCTTGGAAAAACCGTAAGACGGTTGGAGAGTAGTGTTTTGTATCGAACTCAACTCGAACTCGAACTTGAACTCGATCTCGAATTGATTGTAAGTAGGGAATGCAATACCGGGATACCGGGATCCCGCATGCATTATGCGGGACTAATCCCGGTCGAAAATTTTGCGGGATCCCGCGGGACTGGCGGGATTACAAATAAATGTGATTCATATGCGTAATTTTGCGGGGGTGCGTGAACTGGCTACAGGCAGCCCGCTTAAGGCGAAGACAGCTGCCAATTCGACATCTTTGTGCAGTTTTCTAGACGTATGTATTTCATTGATTGGCACAAAAAATATATGTGATTTTTGATTATATTTGGAAAAGCTTGTCGAATTTAAATAATAAAATAATGCACTCCTACTGGATGAAAAAAAAACCAAAGTCACATCTTTCAGGAACTTTAAACAGTTCTAACTAAAGTAATAATACAATCTATGCTTGTTTGTTTCGAGTGTTTTATTCGAGATTCTAAGAATAAAACGGAGACCCCGTCTCTATCTATCAAGTAAAGTCATTATAACGATTTATTTTAAAACCTTAAATCCACCCAGCGGGATCCCGCAAATACCGGGATCCAGCGGGATTGTGATGGTTCAATCCCGCAAATATCGGGATTGAAATTCTCTTGAGGGATTGCATTCACTAATTGTAAGGATTTCGATTAATTAAAAAATCGACTTTTTAAAAATCGTTTTTCATAAAAAATGGGTTAAAAATTTAATCGATTGTAAGGGTTTCGATGAATTAAAAAAATCGATTTTTTTAATAATTGATTTTCAAAAAAAATGGGTTAAAAAAATGCACAACGTTAATAATCAAGTTTTCACTTCTGCCGGCAATCCCGGAGTGCAACCCGTCTTTTATTTTTTTTTATGTGTATTAGTGGCGTTATGCACTTTTCTGGGATGGGCCTTGGTGTTATCATATTACGATCGTAAGTTGAAAATAGCCTATTTTTTGTTTTTTACTTTAAGTCCCCTAGATGGCGATATAGTCAATTTAACGTGAGGTCATGTAGCCTAATAACCAGCGGACGATAAAGAGGCTACCAACGACACCCCATTTGTCCAATTTTTTTTTTAATTAAATAAGGGGGCAAACGAGCAAACGGGTCACCTGATGGTAAGCAACTACCGTCGCCCATGGACACTCGCAACATCGGAAGAGCTGCAGGTGCGTTGCCGGCCTTTTAAGAGGGAATACGCTCTTTTCTTGAAGGTTTACAGGTCATATAGGTCCGGAAATACTGCTGGTGACAGTTCGTTCCAGAGTTTTACAGTGCGCGGCAGAAAGTTACGCGAAAAACGCACTGTGGAAGACTGCCACTCATCAAGGTGATGAGGATGGTATGTTTTTCGCGTGGGACGATGGCGAAAAGTTGCCGGTGGTATGATTCCGAACAATTCCTCAGAGCACTCCTCGTGATACAACCGATAGAGGATGCAGAGTGAAGCCTTAAGTCAAGTGGAACTGATGATCGACAAAACTGGCGAGAGATCAGGATGGGGGGTGTGCCAAAATATTTTCGTTTCCGCTTCGTTATAGGCATCGCCGATGAAAATTGGGAAGGAAAGGGAGCAGTTGGTATTTTGGCGCCCCTGCCCAGAGATGAGAACAATATTCCATATGAGGCCGAACCTGCGCCTTGTAGAGTTGTAAGCATTGGTCCGGACTGAAGTACTGTCTCGCTCTGTTAAGAACACCAAGTTTCTTCGAGGCTAATTTGGCCTTACCCTCTAGATGATATCGGAACTGGACTTCGCTCGATATGTTGACGCCAAGTATCTCAATGCTAGGGGAGATGGTTAAAGATGTGCCCTCGGAACGAGGATATACGACCATTGGTGACTTTTTAGTGGTGAACGCGCAGACTTGTGTCTTGGCGGGGTTGAATTGGACCAAATTACGTCTACCCCATTCAGAGACCTTCTCCAATGAATTCTCCACCTTAGACACAAGTTCGTTTCGACTCTCGGTGACATTTTGCCGAGAAATATTGGGGGAGCCGGTATATATAGCATCACCTGTACTATCATCCGCATAGCAATGAATGCCGTTGGTCTGTAACATGTCATTGATATGCAGTATGAATAGAGTCGGCGATAGCACACAGCCCTGAGGGACACCAGCATCAACAGACTGAGTTTCTGAGCATTCGCCGTCAACTACGACCTTAATGCTTCTGTCTGCTAAGAAACTAGTGACCCAATTACATAATTTCTCGGGCAGCCCGTATGATGGAAGCTTTGATAGCAGCGCTTTATGCCAAACCCGATCAAAGGCCTTCGCAATGTCCAAACTAACAGCCAATGCCTCTCCCTTCGACTCAATTGCCTGAGCCCAACGATGAGTCAGGTACGCCAAGAGATCACCAGCCGAGCGACCCTTACGGAACCCGTATTGTTTGTCGCTTAGAAATCCCTGGCCGTCTAAGTATCGAAGAAGCTGGCTATTGATAATGGATTCCATTATCTTCGAGAAGAGAGAGGTTATAGCGATTGGTCTGTAGATGGAAGGATTTGAAAGATCACCTTTTTTGGGGATCGGGTGCACCAAGGCTGTCTTCCAGGAAACCGGGACGATGCCAGTGGAATAGGAGAGCCGAAAAAGACGCGTCAAGACCGGAGCCAACTCTGGAGCACACTTTTTCAACACAATAGGCGGGATTCCGTCAGGCCCACTCGACTTTTGGATATCAAGGGAACGGAGGGCTTTTCGCACTGAGCGCTGATGAAACCGAATATCCGACATGATGCTCGTGCATCGCGGTATGGTCGGCGGTTTCTGCCCCCCGTCATACAGGGTCGAGTTTGACGCAAAGAGCTTGCCCAGAAGATCGGCTTTGTCTTTTGCGTCCTGGGCCAATGATCCATTTCCTACGTGTAGGGATGGTAGGGTTGGCTTGCAGAAATTTCCTTCAATAGCTTTAGCCAAAGACCAGAATGCACGGGTTCCTGAGGGGAGGCGCTCAAGTCTCTTGCCAATTCTATTGACGTGCTGTTGCTTTGCCCGAGTAATCTCTTTATTGAGGGACCTAGAGGCAAGGTTGTACTCCTTTTTATACGTGCTGGTATTTAAATCCCGAGCAGACACTGCGTTGGCCCAGGATTGGTAAGCCTTCTGCTTCCGGCGAGAAGCTTTTTTGGGGGATGAACCAAACCAGGGACGAAATCTGCCGCTACTAGATATGTACTTAGTTCTAAAGTTACGAGGGAACACTCAGGAACAGTATGAGCATCCATACCCATATACATACATGGGACATTCAGACAACAGCCAGAAAAAAGTCAAAGTCTCCGATTTTGATAATATAAATTATGTTATACCTATACGTGTTATTAATACGTTTGCCAAATATTTTTGTAATATACTGACTAGATATAAGAATAATGAGACTTCGAAACTTGACTTTTTTGGGCATTTGGCTTAATATAGAATAATATATAGAACATAATATTTTCTGCACTAACTACTTCTATAATGGATCGAGAAGTGGATTAGGAGCTAGACTGAAAATACTGCCGAAGGGTGGCGTCCAGCGCCATACTGCATTATACAAATCAAAATCATAACCCTCCTTTTTGCTTCGCCATAGTCGAGTATTAATAACACCTGCTAATACATAAGAAGTCGATGAAGAATCATAATCATAATCATTTTTCAGTAAGTTATATTAAACAGTATCAAACATTATGCTTTTGAAGTATGCAAATATAAATATTCAGATAAGTACAGCGATTTTACATTACTCTATATTTGCTTTATTAGAATATTGCCACACATTAATTAATAACAATAGCTGTTGCCTTTACTATCCAGAGAAACAAAAACTATATTTAATCGACTAATGTCAATGTCAAACAATAATAGAAAAAAAAACGAATTTATGTTTACCATGACTTGAAGTTTTCATCAAATCTACAATATAATCTACTGGCCACGTGGCGTTAAACATAGAAGTACAGACAGCAGTCTATATATTATTATGCTGTGTTATACGTTTTGATATTATTCATGTGAAAGTGTGAGTGAAAATGATGATTGAAATGAGACGTTACACGAGAGATTAGAAGCATCTCAACAGCTTGCAATCATTTGCAATGCTAACTTTGACTACCTACTTACTTTGGAACAATATAAGCAAGTAAATAAACTTTCATCTCGGATACTTTAGACGAGAACCGAGTTTACAGTTTTAATAAAGTATAAAGTACCAATTAGGATGTAGGTATGGTTTATATCGTTTCTGGGAGAATAAATGGAATTTGCACCTTAAACTGACATGGCACATGGTAATGGAGGCTTTAGAACCGGGAATATGATAAAAATGTGGATTCTATGTATACCTAGATAATTAGCTAGATGTTAAGTAGGTAAGTTACAAGGTTTGTTCAAATTATGAGAAAATTAGTGATTGTTCTTATGTTGTAAGAAGTTACCCACTTCATCCACTCATGTCTTTAATTATAAGTAGACAAAATATGATATCAGGCATTCTGGTCTAATAGAAAAAAAGCCATGCCGCTGCCAGAACTAAGAGAATTTCAATAGCTAGGCCATATTAAGAAATTAAAAAAATATTATATGAACTTAACCCTGAAACTGCATTTTCTGAGTAATTATTTAGTTAGGAAAAATATTATAAGCATAACACTTAAAGGGGTACTCTTTCCTAGTACGATGCCATTCCCCTTTCCCAGTTATAAGACCCCTTTAAATGTAATGTTTTTAATATTTTTTTAAAAACAAAAATTCTATTCTATTCTAATTCTGGCCACGCAGCTTTTTTTTGACCTACATTGTATGGAAATTGCCTGATGTCCTTTACTCTCTACAGTCTACACATCTATACTTATTATAAAACAAAGTCGCTTTTTTTCCCTCATGTCCCTTTGTTCCCTTTAATCTTTAAAACTACGCAACGGATTTTGATGATTTTTTCAGTGTTAGATAGCCCATTTGTCGAGGAAGGCTATAGGCTATATTTTATCACTCTAAGACTAATAGGAGCGAAGAAATAGAGGAAAATGTGGAAAAAACGGGGAAAATTATTTGAAAGGGCTAATTTGAACACGCTAATCTCAGGAACTACTGGTCCGATTTGAAAAATTATTTCAGTGTTAGATAGCCCATTTATTGAGGAAGGCTATAGGCTATATTTTACCACGCTAAGATTAATAAGAGAATGTGGAAAAAACGGAGGAAATTATTTGAAAGGGCTTATCTCGCGGACTACTGGAGCAATTTTTATGTTATTTGGCACAGATAAGAAGTAGACCACGTGAAGGATCATAGGCTATCGATTTTAATATTTTTTTTCAGTGGCTATATATTTTATACCCGTGCGACGCCGGGCGGGTCGCTAGTTCATATATAATCGCTTGTAGTCCATGGACTAGTGGAGGACAGGCTCTGCAGCAAATACAGGTCGAACGCGGTACTAATTCCCCCAAAATTGTTTATCAGTAACTAAGACGATGTGAAATCGGATTACCAACTACGCGAGATCAGTGTTTCCGGTATTTGTTTCCGGGAAATCCGTGCTAAATTCGAGAAGTAATGTACTCTATATCCCGAAACTATTTCGAAATAAGGGGGCGACTAAATCAAAATACATGATCTTTTTATACATTTGTATACTTAATAATTAGCTACGAATTGTTGCTTTTTTTAAACATAAAATATTAAATTATATTTGCGTCGCGAGGGTCCATACTAGCGATTTTTTTTATAGAAAAAAATTCCAAAGACGCATCAAAGTTTCTGGAATATTTAATTTCTTTTAAATATTTCAATAAAATTAATAACATAAAATTCTATTACCGAGGGACTGTACTAGCGGATTTTTAAAATGTTGTTACATACTTACATATTAATATATTTTATTGAGTTATTTAGAAAAAACTAACAAGGCGCTAATTAAGCGTCATTCTTTTTCACCTAGCATAATAATTTGAAAGACGGGCGTAAGTATGAAAAGAGAAGGACGATGTTTGATTTTACTTTAGGGTCAATTCAGACCGCAACGTGACGCATAGGCATTAGGCATCCATTACACGGTAGGTTTTGCTGTCAGTGTTACCACAGTCATGACTGTGACTGATGCATAACCTGTCGTGTAATGCAGTGACTGATGGTTGCTTGAAGCTGATTGACGAAAATCTGGATACCTATTTTGATTTTTGCTTAATGCAACCAATAACCATCAGTCACGAATTTTGAGTGAGTATTGTCACATCTGACAAAATTGGAAAAAAAATAAAAACGTGTACCTTTGAAAATTTTGGCTTTGACTGACATAAAACTGAAGAGAATTGAGTGACCGTCTAATACCATTCGTCAGTCCATCAGTCACCATCAGTCAAATATAATTCATGACTGACGGAATTGACTGACGCTTGCATGCGCTTGTAATGGATGCCATAGATGCATTTCTAAATTTGTACTGAATTGACAGATTTCATTTGCGTGAGACATCTTGCAACATCCCCCGCCCCATAATAAATTTCATATGAATCCTTTGTTATGTAAATAGTCCAATTATTGATATTTTATTTACATAATATATCCGTAAATATCTAACAACATAAAACTGTGATATTTTACGAACCCTTATATTAATATGTTTGTGATTGTTTTATATTATTCAATAGATAATCTACTAAAATAAAATATTCTACATCCATACTTAATATTATAATACAAAAGTCTGTCTGTCTGTCTGCCTGTCTGTTACCTCTTCACGTTTGCTGAAATTTAGCATGAGGATACTTTGAGTCCCGGGAAAGGACATAGGCTACTTTTTATCCAGGAAAAATTTACGGTTCCCGCGCGATAATCGATTTTTGGCGCAACAGAGTTGCGGGCGTCATCTATATACTATAAAAGGTACTATGAAAGTGTGCACTCAGCCTTAGTACATTGTGCAAGTAGTAAATTAAGATTAGACGTAACAGCGTACACTCAAAGTTGGACGGAAATATATTTTGCTCCCAAGTGTTACCAGAACATGTTTCATTTTAGGGTTCCGTGCACCAAAAGTAAAATGAACCTGGTCAGACTAAACGCAGGCCTCATTGACTGGACACACACACACACACACACAAACACACACACACACACACGTATATAATATGAACAACACAACTCCGGTTAAATCAGTCTCCTTAGGGAGGCCTTCACTGAGACTTTGCTCTATAATTATTACTGTACATTTGTTACTTACCTTGCCTGTCTCATTAACTGCTGTCTAGCTACAGTTGAGCTAGTTCAAGTAAGACTAAATTTTTAACAGCCGTTGGTATTTCAGATGCCATGACAGTGAACGCAAGCAATATAGTAATGCATTAAATACATTAAACAGCATTAAAACAGACGACAGAACCCTTCGTATGCAAGCCCAACTGGTACTTGGTCAGTTTTTGCAGCGAATAAAACTTTCATAAAAACACAATTTTTTATGTGCACTTGTACAGTTCCCGTAAACTTTTGCATTAAAACGTTGTGACGAAGGATGAAAGAAATACGGGGGAAGTTTTATCTTGTGCAATTTTTCCTTCGCACTTTATTTGTGGGAAGTTTACGATTCACCTTGTAAGCGGTTTTTTAACCCTTCTACAAGTTTTTTACTCTGCAGCTTCAACTAGGAGCCGATTATCCATACCATCCATACTAATAAGTGTGTCTGTCTGTTACCTCTTCACGCCCAAACCGCTGAATCAATTTTGCTGAAATTTGGTATGTAGGTATTTTGGGTCCCGGGAACTACATAGTACATAATATATTTTTATACAAATCATGACTCACAAAATTACGCTCGTGTGAATCAAACAGGACTTTTGTATGAAACTGAATGCAGCAAAATTTCTGCCAGCCGAAATTCTGCGACTTACCACTCACAAGTTACGCTCATCGTGGCTTCACCCTTACATACAATTGCCAAACCGCGCGTTCGGGCGGACGTATAAAAATCGAGCTTTTTTTTAACAAGAAACTATATTATTGGAAAATGATAAAAACATGTTTACATAACTTTTACCACTTCTACACGTTTCCAGATTTGCGGCGTGACAGTTCGATCGAGTTACTCGACAGGCGACTAATGGCGTCCGGGCGTCCCACTGGAATCTTACTATTTTGTACTGAATTCAGTCATTTCTGTGCTAACTCCCGTAGCCTATAGACCAGCGTTGAATCGTAATCAAGTGCAGATTCGATTCCCAGGTTTTCCCATGACATTCGGATGTTAATTAAAATTTAAAATTTACATTTCTTCGAAACTCTTTTGAAGTGGACCCAAAGTAAGCTCTATCACTGCCATGGCATAAAATGTAATTTTAGTAACAGCAAGTTTCCCCTGACATTGTCATCCAAGAAAGTATATTTCAAGTGACAGACTCTCTAGCAGCACGCACCAATTATCATCAATTTTGAGTGACAGTTGCTCAATGTCCATTGTCCATGCCTACACGACAATGTCATCCGGGTACTAAAGCGTCCTTGCAGACCTGTATTTTTTTAAGCTGTTGCATAGCTTTTAGCGCGGGCTTTGAGCGCGGCGACGGAATCAGGAAATTCCGTAACGAAAAAACCTAACACCCCCCCACTCCGACCAGCACAGTTGTGCGGCGTTGCCGTGCATCGTCTATTACTTAGACTGTCTAGAAAAATGCAAATTATAATTTCATAAGTTGATAAAAATGCTATAGCTTTACCGCGGCAGTCCCCGACACACCATTTGCCACACGTATTTTTATTTTATGAAATGACATTGTCACGTCACCATTACAACATTTTATGATACTCCTGTGTTTTAATTCTGTATAAAGGCCTGTATTCACTTTAATTAGTGTGAGTGATTAAGAGATATTAAAGGACTTGCACCTACGAATAATAAAAACTAAGGAAGAGTTACTGTGTCAAAAAATTTGTTCCGATTCTACAAACTGTGACCCAAATACATGCCATACTTTATGCAAAAAGATGCCCGAAATCCGAATACATGCAAGAATTTTGTGTAAGTAATTAAAAAACTTAATTTTATTATAGAAGTGACAATTATTATTGTCAACGACTTTATTTTGTCAATTTAAATGTAGTGTTTCTTAGCTATTGCCATACTATTTTAGTGTGCGAAAAGAGCCTTGAGAACCAAATTCAAAACGATTGAAGTATGGGAGTTACGTTTCCTTAGTTTTTATTATTTGTAGACTTGAACTAATGAGTCGCTGTCCACACTTACTTTCTCCTGATTACTAATCAGTAATCACCTGCACTTACCACTAATCAAAGTGAATTCAGGCCATAAGCCAACCTGTGCCATGTGATATTAGTTTCAATTTGTACCTATTTTAGGGTTGCCAGAAGTTTGCTTACACCTTTAGGAAAATTAAAAGCTGTGCCCATATTTGATGGTGATCACGTCGGAAGTACATTGGTGTCCCTAACGTATTATATCATGATATGAGAGTAGAGAAAGTAAGCTTGGCGGTTGGCCCGGCTGGTCGAGCCCCCTACATATTTTGTTCTTAGAAAGCTTTGATAGTGCGATGCAGAAGTGTAGCGCGTTAGTCCGTTATTTGTTTAAAAACAAAATCATTTTACCACACCACTGTGTAGATTGCAGTTTGTCAATTTAAATTTTTGAATTTGGCAACCCTACGTATCTTAGGATTAAGGCCGGTGCCTAATTCTTAGGCTGTTTACGCACGTATCGGAATAAAAGCCGGGATTTTGGGCAGGGAGTATTGATCGACGGGTTCCAACAGACACGTGCAAAGCTTTTGATCTCAATGGATTAACCGTTTTACTACGGAGTAATGTTACTTGAAACATTTAAAATACATAAAGGTGAATTTATAAACAGATTTAATTTTAGAACTTTCCTACCGTCGAAATGCCATACTATGGAAGAGTTATCGAGCCATAAAAATGTTTCTACGGATAGAAAACTAATGCGTACTTTTAGTTGACTGTCATAATTGGGTCAGTCATGTAATTTTCGTTGCTATATCTACGTGTTTATAATAGTAATTGGAGCTTTGATAGCGGTCCAAAATTTGGGAATTATCGTTTTATAGGGTAGTATTTCAATGGTGTCTACTAATACTCTTGTAGGCAAGGTATCTTGAGTAATAAAATACGAACAATATGGCTTTAATCCTTCAAGCCCCATAAGAGCACCGGTGATCGCGACAACAACTGAATACAATAGCATTTCCAAGAATCCGTGATCGAAGGATTAAACTAATGTTAGACTTTAGACCAAAATATATTATAAAAAGACACAGTTTTGTTATCTACACATTGAGGCCTGATCAGGTGGGTATGTAAAAAGTCGGTCCTGCGCCTAATCTCTCGCCAGTCATGTCGGAATTCCGTCCCACTAGGTTATGAGAGTATAGGAATAGAGAGTGCTCTTGTGTACTGCGTACACACTTGGGCACTATAAAAATAACTCATTCATAACTGGCCTGCTTTCAATGAAACCGGCCACCGTCATTTGAAAGAACTACGCCTCTAAAATGTAGTTAAAGCTGTACCAGTAACATTTTAACCGAATTCCTATACATAATATAATATTAATATAGTGATTACACGAAAACTTGCCTCTAATGTTTGACAAAACTCAATCATCAGCGAATCGCCATTCACTGTTAAACGTAGGCCCAACGAGCGCCAACCATCCCGACCTAGGGCATTCCTTATCCATCCGATGGACGCCACCTTCTTCAAATTGTCGGTCCATCGAGCTGCAGGGCGGCCTACGCAACGTTTGCCTAATCGTGGTCCCCACTCGCCGTCCGTACATACTCGTATTAGGCCAACGGATTGAGCCAGCTCATTGGACCACGTGTATAGTTCGTAATGTCGCTCCCAGCTTATGGCCAAGGCCTTTACAATTTGGCCCAATGCGCTGATTCGATGCGTTGGCCCAATGGGTATATCAGGCTTATACTTGTCTGCTCCATACGAGTATTATGTAATCGCCATCTACAAACTGTACCTATTCACTCTAGTCTCTGAGAGCGAAACTATAATTTATGTTAGTTTCGCTGACCTGTTTTCCTCAAAGATAGCTGTACATGTAAATCTTTATAAATAGTGCTTTTCGTACCGTTGTCACGTCATGTTATGTAATGAATAATGATATAAAAAGCAATGGCTTTAACTAAAGAATTTACTTTTAGAAGTAAAAAATGTTAAGCTTGCGCGAAGATTCCCAATACGGAGAGTTGACCACCGGCGCGGCACGAGAGTGGAAGTAATAATCCCCCTTCTCTTTCTACCGCGCGGCGAAAAACGCCGGGTTAACTTAGCAATTTATGCATCAATATAATATAATTTTCTTACCTTAGCGGGCCCTTAGACGGGCAATTTCATTGCGCAACTAGCTGACCCGGCAAACATTGTTTTGCCATATAAATTTTAAAATCAAAATAAATAAAAAAGATAATATTGCGTAATATTATTGACCGTCTAGGTAAGGGTTGATATTGAACATCGCGCGCCTTCAATCTAATTGTAAAATAAACTTTTCAATATAAAATTGAAGCGTAATATTGCACAAAACAATAATTGATCGTCTAGGGGCCGGCTTATAATAAAACTTCTATTATAATATTTAGTTTCTTTGAATATTTCGCTTTTTTTTACAGTTTCGTGAATGTATGACACCGGATGGGAAAAAGGATACGGATACAAAAACTATGCGACAAAGCGTGACATTTCAAATATTTTCATTTAATGAAAGGCAAAGTCGCCGTTTGCATAAAGCCATCCATATACATGAGGCAGGCTGGTGCATGTAAATTGAATAGGCGAAGTGCCTTGCAAAAATAACGCGGGCCAGAGGCATCTGTTTCATATTAAAATCGCAGCCTGCCGTTTAATTGAAAAAAAAATATATGTCTTGATACTTGAAGTGATTTTAAAAGTTATTCAAATATTTTAATATGTATACTTAATATAGAATATTGTAGAATCATCGGCTTATAAATTTCATTATTTTTAAGTTTTTATTTATTTATCGGAATCGATCAGCTTTCTATTATCTGAAGAAACCTGTTAAAGCGGCAAGTCTTTCTATTTTCCTTTTTTTGCTTTGTGTTTAATGTGTGCAAATAAAGAGTTTATAACTACGAATAATAAAACCAGGAAACGTAACTCCCATACTAATACAGTTTTAAATTTGGTTCCATTCGAACTGTCATGTAACGTCAGCCTTTATACCGCTCAAGGTCACCTAATGTATGAAAAGTGAACCTAAGGTACACTTTTTTGACAAGTATTTTGGAGCATGTTTTTTGACGGAGTTACTCTTCCGTAGTTTTTTATTATTCGTAGGTTTATAATAATAATTATTGATATTATACGTCATAATATGGGGGACTTTAGAAACGTCATGCGACAAGTCATTTAAGCCCACAGAGCTAATACAAAGTTTAAGCCCTACAGATAAAGAAATATATTTCCATGCACTCGAAATATTACCCTCTCTAACGCAGTTGGATAAAAAATATTTTATTGCTGCAGTTAAAGATTAATAACAATAATTTGTTAATGGTTTTTTCCCCTACATTTATTACTAATACAGCGTCTTTCTAAGTACGTCACGCATCACTTAAGTAAGTTTAGGCAAGTTAAGTGAACAAATAAACTTGATTAATATCTTTGCTGGCGCTACAAGTTAGCTAGAGCTATAATAAAAGTGTATTACCTAAAGGACACTAGCCTGACAAATATTATGAAGAGTAAGAGCCAGTGATAGCCAGACAAACAGCTGAAGACGAGATTCCTACAGTCATCCCGAAGGTGATACGATAAAAAAAACTAGAGAGGTGTCAAGGGACACCCGGATGGAACGAAGTAGCTTTCTATGAGAGAGAGAGAGAGAGAGAGAGAGAGAGAGAGACAGACAGAGAAACACGCGGACGCCACACGGCTTACAACTATAGCAAAAAGTGTCCTTATAACTTTGGTCTTAATTTCTTCCGTCTAGCCCCCCTTCGCAACGAGCGATAAGGAACTTCGTTCCGAAATTAAGCTTTATTCGATCGAAGGTTAGGTAGACCTTCAGAATTAGATACGTCCTAAAGTATACAGGATAATATTTAGATTTTTTAAAATGACGATGGCTCGGCTGTCGCTGGCTCTTAGACCATAATATTATTCCATGAACGAGAACTATGTGACTAACGCGAACGGTCGCACTCGGAGATATTTAATGATTACTTAGCCTAAATTTAATAAAAATTTGATATAAATTGTAAAAAGTGGTCTCTTGAAATTATTAGTTAAACAGAAATAAGACCTTTCATATTTTGTTAAGTTTTCTTAATAAGGATGCGGTAAATATACATATAAGACGCTGAAGCATCATTTCATTTAAATAAAGGTTTGGCGTTCGTTGAAATTTTCGTCGGGCAACATTATACCCCGCTGGAAAATAGGTTAAACATTATCACCTAGTAATAGAATGCAAACAAGCGTCGGTGTGTACTTTACATACAAAATAACAACACAGAACCAGTGGAGGTTCATTATAATATCTATCTATCTATGGACGCTTCACACCACGTCAGTCTGGCCCCGTGCTAAGTACCTAAAGGACTTGTGTTACAGGTACCAGACAACGGAAATATATTTAATACTTTTTATACTATACATATGTTTAAGATTTTTATTACATCATACACATATTTAATAGACATCCAGACCCGGGAACATTGAAAACTTTTTTTTGTTCCGTTGGCGGGATTCGAACCCGCGACCCCCGGCTTGAGCTACCAACGCGCTCACCACTGAGCCCAGAGGTCGTTATATTATATCCATACTTCTATACTTACTAATGTAAAAAAGGCGAAAGTCTGTCTGTCTGTCTGTTTGTTTGTTTGTCTGTCTGGTTTGTGCGTAAAGAGGTAACAACTAACAATCTCTTTACGCACAAACCGCAGAACCGATTTTGCTGAAATTTCGTATAGAGATACTTTGAGTCCCGGAAAAGGGCATAGGATACTTTTTACCCCGAAAAAATGTGCGGTTCATATTAAACAAACTTTGTGCAGAAATGAAAATGAAATGCTGCTGTTTCGTTTTCAGCACACAATTTCGCCATTTGGTAGAAAGAGAGGAGTATAAAAATTCCTCCCCTACGGCTGTCTACCAGCTCTTCGACTTACGAATTTTCGATCAGGTGTCCTGATGGGTTTATCATTTTTTACTCATCTCAAAAAAGTGCGCAACGGCGCTAAAAGAAATGAAGTTGCAGCAGACGATGTATCGTCGCGACACTACTGGTTTCTATGTATTTCTATGAAATACCTTGCGCAGCTAACGACTCGAAGCCTACGACACTTTCATAGAAATACATAGAAACCAGTAGTGTCGCGACGACACGTCGTCTGCTGCAACTTCATGTAGCCGGCTTCCAACTTGTACCCAAACTTAAATTTGATGAAGAGTTTGACAGCTGATAATTAAAGGTGAACGCAGATTTGGGCCGCACCGCACGCACCGCAGTCGCCGCATTCGAATTCTTTATGTGAAGTTATAGGCAAGCTCGCATACCTACCTCGCGCCGCAGTCTTCGCAACTTCATAATAATATGAAGAATTGTGAATGCGGCGACTGCGGTGCGTGCGGTGCGGCCAAGTCTGCGTTCACCTTTATAAGGCTTATGTCAAAATCTTCGTTTCTTACGAGACGAACATTTATCACTTAACTGTAATTATTAACAGTTAAGTAATAAATGCTCACTACACATTTAAGATTTATTCATGACTAGCGACTGAAAAAATGATTAAAATTGATAGCCTATGATCCTTTACGTGGTCTACTTCTTATCTGTGCCAAATAGCATAAAAAAATTCAAGTAGTTCGCGAGATAGACTCTTTCAAATAATTTCCCCCGTTTTTTCCACATTCTCCTATTAGTCTTAGTATGATAAAATATAGCCTGTAGCCTTCCTCAATATATGGGCTATCTAACACTGAAATAATTTTTCAAATCGGACCAGTAGTAACTGAGATTAGCGCGTTCGAGGGAAAAAAGCGACTTTGTTTTATAAAAGGTATAGATATAGATGGTCACACTTATCCAAAATAGACTAATCAAGTTAGACGAGCCAAGTCTTTCGGTATTGTGTAAACCTAACCCGTCAGTGCTATTATTTAAATGTAAACTAAGTTAGGAGCACGGGTACAAAGCGTCCCAAATTACACAACCCGCATTGACCTGTCTGATATGGACAATGCGATCCCTTACAATCGATTATTCGATGTATAAATTAAACCTTTGAACTTGGTTTAACATTAAAATCTATACATATAATAAATCTGTAGAAATGTCAATTCTGTACATTAAAGATATTCAAAAAATAATAAGCGGAGGGTGTCACAATATCGCTATAGAAGCCGAAAAGTTAGTTAGTTTTTTTGTCTGTCTGTCTGTCTGTATGTTTGTTCCGGCATCACACGAAAACTACTGATCCGATTTGAATGCGGTTTTCGCAGATATATTTGTCTTCTTCCAACTTAACATCTGGTGTATAAAAAAATTTCTCCCCACCCCTCTAAAGGGACGAAAGAGGGGGTCAGATTTTGTGTAAGACTTTTGCTTTAACACGAAAACTACTGATCCGATTTGGATGCGGTTTTCACAGATATGTATATTTGTCTTCTTCCAAATTAATATCTGGTGTATAAAATTTTTCCCCCCACCCCTCTAAAGGGACGAAAGAGGGGGTCAGGTTTTGTAAAAGACTTTTGCTTTAACACGAAAACTACTGATCCGATTTGCATACGGTTTTCGCAGATATATTTGCCTCCTTCCAACTCAACATCTGGTGTATAAAAATTACTTAATAAAAATTGTTTGCTCCAGCTATGTGTGTTTATTAATATTAATAACAATTATTATAATATTCATCATTAATTTTGGACCTATACATCCAGGAGTCTGAGTCATTTAACTATACTCCACTCGGGCTAACTTGTCACTAGCGGTCATTGACTCCCTGTCAAAAACTTGTCATTTTCCATATAAAACCACGATTGACAATATCTGTCACTTCATTGTCAATCGCGGTTTATATGGAAAATTATAAGTTTTTGACAGGGAGTCAATGACCGCTAGGCACAAGCTAGCCCGAGTGGAGTATAGTAATAATTTTCCTTAGTCTAAGTAAGTAATGTTAGTTTCAGTGTTTGTAAGTCTTTATGACTTACTTACAATTTTTCCTACAATTTATTACTGTACCTAACTATAGCATTATATTGGTTTGGTCGAATGTGTGAGAGCTAAGAGCTCCCGCACACGGGCCACCGGCCACAACCACAAAACGCCACTACCGGCATATTTCCTGTAGTTTTCATAAATTTTTTGACGCCGGTGGCCTCCACAGGCTACAACGATTCACTTATACGACCATTAGACTAGCTGAAAACGGCGTTTATGGCTATCGCTTGTGGCCCGTATGCGGCGACACTAAATTATTCTACAACATTTTATTTCAATGGTCCAACATTAAGATAATGAATAAATTAATACGATTATGCTAATCGCTCGGCCTATTACTACAATGTTAGTTTTAAATTAGAGCTACTGAAAGAATTGGTTAACCTACTTTTTCGAGTTTATCAGTGTTTGTACAACCGTGCCCTTATTCAACTGTTTTAATTCAATTTAAATATTGTTTCGATGCAGTCACTTTTTAAGCACTCATTAGTCATTAGCTATATCCACACCATGCGCTTTCGTCTTCAATTTTCGTCATCTTCTTTGTATTCAACTTTCGTTTGGCGCTTTCAATAATTTAATGCGTTAACGAAAGCAACGCCAACATTGTTATTTTTGTTCAGTTGCAGTGTCTGTCAGCGTTGTAACATGTGCGACGAGAACGTTTAACTGGGTGGAATATGTGCCGCTTATTTGGTCATAAGAAATTCCAGAAAAAATAGAACTAAACGAAAGTTTTGGATACGGTCAGAGCGCATGCGTCGCGGTCATGCCTCTCGTACATGCGAGAGGCATGTCCGCGTACTCGTACTCTGTTGACTGCGCTATGACGCATGCCCTTGATGAACAAAAAATGGCACAGTGTGGACAAAGCTATTAAACATCTATCTATTAAGTTCTGACGTCAAAAGATATTATTCATATCGTGTATTCAAATTTCAAACATTACTGTATGTGAAAAAACAACATTTTCCGAAACCATATTTTTATTGAATAAAATTGAATGGAGTTATGAATCACAAAAACGGTTTTATTAATAGAATATGAGTTATATCGCGGGCCCTCTTGGTGATATTTTATTCATGGTCCTCGAAAAATCGCACCTATAAATACATTGAAATACTATAGAAGAGTAATTGAATCAAAAAAATGGTTCCACGAATTGTACACTCAGGCATAATTTGACTTGGTTGTCATAATATAATGTTTGTAGCCTTGGCCATCTTTTTGTTAGTTAATGGAACTGTGTTAAGCGGTCTAATGTATATATGAGAGTAATCGTTCCATACTGAATTGTATGTCGTTTGATAAATACCATTGATTGATTTTCAGCTTTTGTTACGAAAGTTTTTATATTGAAAAATATTTATAGGACATTGTTTCCTAGGAGACAATGCTGGCAAACATGATTAAAAACATATTTTCTATATTGTACTCTGTACTAAATTTTACCATTTTACAAAACCAGTGAATATATATACGGTGTCCCACGGTAACACTACATTTTTTAGGAAAAATTACTAAGTGTAAGATATGTGTTAAATTAATGTTGTTTACTTTTAAGCAATAAAGATATTATTTTATTTGATTTGAATATCATATCCTGATTGAATAATTTTAAGACTTATTTTTAATTTTTTTATTATGTATTTTGTATTTAAAAATACAGTTGCAAATAAGTCGCGTCAAGAAAAGATGTTTATAAACAAATGCATACAATACTAGTCCACTTAAGTGGATACTTAGTTAAGGTTTGTCACTGCAGGATAACTGCTAATAATACTTCCATTGTTTTGTTCGCGAACAAGAAATTGAGCTGCGCTTGTATTCTGCAAATTGTCAAGCTAAAGAATAATTGTGTATTTTACGGAACTTGAAAAATAATCATTAATATTCTTGTAAGTTTGAGGTTGTAAGGTTTTTATAGACTTTTTTTTCTATCAGAGAACATGATTTATAGGTTTACTAGATGACGCCCGCAATTCCGTTGCGCCAAAATTCGTTTAATGTGCGGGAACCGTACATTTTTCGGGATAAAAAGTATCATATTATTGCCTTTCCCGGTACACTAAGAATTTTTTATACCAAACAGCTAAATCGGTTCAGCGGTTTGGATGTGAAGAGGTAACAGACAGACAGACACACTTTTACATATTTTATAGAGATGTGCCGATCATGACTTTGGCCGACTAGCCGACTAGCCGATTAGTCAGCTGCAACGAAGCCGACTAATCGGCCGACTAGTCCGCAAGCCAATCATGGTTTCAGAAGTTTCCGTAACGCTTTTTTACTGCTGTTTCACGGGTAAGTCGCACACCCCGTCTGCAAACGCCAAACGGGTTTAATTCGAGTACATTACTTTATTATGTTTCTATGATACAGTTGATGGTTTTCATTAAATATTTCATGTAAGTACATGTAATCTCGATTTAATAATACATGTAACAAAACTAAGTAATAATAAAGGGTGTGTAGTTGTGTACGCGTTCCTTGTAAAGAGTTCAATGTGAAAGTAGCAGCGCTGAAAGACCAATTTTTTTTTCACTTTTGTATGGCGCCCCAGCGTCACAAGTTTCCCCATACAAAAGTAAAAAAAAAATGGTCTTTTAGCGCTGCTACTTTCACAGTGAACTCTTTACAAGGAACACATACACGCCCTAAATTATTATCACTTAGTTTTGTTACACCTTGTACATTTTTTTTTATTAAATAAGGGGGCAAACGAGCAAACGGGTCACCTGATGGTAAGCAACTACCGTCGCCCATGGACACTCGCAACATCAGAAGAGCTGCAGGTGCGTTGCCGGCCTTTTAAAAGGGAATACTGGCATTAAGTCCGCCTATGTACCAACATTGTGCAAAAAGCATAAATAAATAAATAAATAAATACACTCTTTTCTTGAAGGTTTGCAGGTCGTATAGGTCCGGAAATACTGCTGGTGGCAGTTCGTTCCAGAGTTTTACAGTGCGCGGCAGAAAGTTACGCGAAAAACGCACTGTGGAAGACTGCCACTCATAAAGGTGATGAGGATAGTATGTTTTTCGCGTGGGACGATGGCGAAAAGTTGCAGGTGGTATGATTCCGAAGAATTCCTCATAGCACTCCCCGTGATACAACCGATAAAGGATGCAGAGTGAAGCTACATCTCGGCATAATTCCAAGGGGTCCAAGCTGTTTGAAACACTATGGCAGTCAACAATTTGAGCGGCCCTTCGTTGGATATGATCCAGAGGGAGCAGTTGGTATTTTGGCGGCCCTGCCCAGAGATGAGAACAATATTCCATATGAGGCCGAACCTGCGCCTTGTAGAGTTGTAGGCGTTGGTCCGGACTGAAGTACTGTCTCTCTCTGTTAAGAACAGCAAGCTTCTTCGAGGCTAGTTTGGTCTTACCCTCTAGATGATATCGGAACTGGACTTCGCTCGATATGTTGACGCCAAGTATCTCAATGCTAGGGGAGATGGTTAACGATGTGCCCTCTAAACGAGGATATACGACCATTGGTGACATTTTAGTGGTGAACGCACAGACTTGTGTCTTGGCGGGGTTGAATTGGACTAAGTTACGTCTACCCCATTCAGAGACCTTCTCCAATGAATTCTCCACCTCAGACACAAGTTCGTTTCGACTCTCAATGACATTTTGCCGAGAAATATTGGGGGAGCCGGTATATACAGCATCACCTGTACTATCATCCGCATAGCAATGAATGCCGCTGGTCTGCAACATGTCATTGATATGCAGTATGAATAGAGTAGGCGATAGCACACAGCCCTGAGGGACACCAGCATAAACAGACTGAGTTTCCGAGCATTCGCCGTCAACTACGACTACATAATTTCTCGGGCAGCCCGTATGATGGAAGCTTTGATAGCAGCGCTTTATGCCAAACCCGATCACAGGCCTTTGCAACGTCCAAACTAACAGCCAATGCCTCTCCCTTCGACTCAATTGCCTGAGCCAAACGATGAGTCAGGTACGCCAAAAGATCACCAGCCGAGCGACCCTTACGGAACCCGTATTGTTTGTCGCTTAGTAATCCCTGGCCGTCCAAGTATCGAAGAAGCTGGTTATTGATAATGGATTCCATTATCTTTGAGAAGAGAGAGGTTATAGCGATTGGTCTGTAGTTGGAAGGATTTGAGCGATCACCTTTTTTGGGGATCGGGTGCACCAAGGCTGTCTTCCAGGAAGCCGGGACGATGCCAGTGGAATAGGAGAGCCGAAAAAGACGCGTCAAGACCGGAGCCAACTCTGGAGCACACTTTTTCAACACAATAGGCGGGATTCCGTCAGGCCCACTCGACTTTTGGATATCAAGGGAACGGAGGGCTTTTCGCACTGAGCGCTGATGAAACCGAATATCCGACATGATGCTCGTGCATCGCGGTATGGTCGGCGGTTTCTGCCCCCCGTCATCCAGGGTCGAACATTAACAACAACATAACAACATTAAGATTTGTTGTTAAAATTATATTTACAAAAATAATTTCTCTACTAGCAAGTAATTTTAGAAACACTATTTAATTTTAAAATGTGTTATAATAACTGTTTGAGTGTGATATGAACACTTTATAAAATATAATGATCAAGGTTTTCCTTTAATGTAATTTCATTAATAGCAAAAAAGTAAAAAGCCGATTAGTCGGCGCTTTTTGCCGACTATTCGCCGACTAGTCGCCGACTACAAAAGTGGCCGGATAGTCGGCGACTAGTCGGCACATCTCAAATATTTTATAATGATAGTATGGATAGCGGATCTATGCAATTTGGCAGGGATCTTTGTCAAGACCTTTTGATAAATCACGACTAACATCGTCTTGACATTGTTCGACGATTTCACTTATGCCACATGTATCTTTTTTGATGTGTCAAGAAGACACTTTGAGTCCTGGGAGTCCTGGTACTAAAAGACGTATCTATATTATAACAAATTTCATCATAATGGACTCAGCAGTTTAAGTACACATACACTATCGTATTTATAATATTAATATAATATAATATTGAAATGATATTATTATATAAGTGTCGACGCGTAGATGTATTTCTAAATTTGTATGGATTTGACATATTTACAAGACGTCTCACGTTCACGAAATCTGTCAATTCAGTACAAATTTAGAAATGCATCTACCCGTTGCGTTGCAGTCTGAATTGACCCTGAGACTGTAAATTATGTTCGTGGGTATCAACATGTTCAACAGTTCGGCGTTTCAACATGATGATGATGAAGTATGTTTATGAAGCGAGCGGCGGCGCGAGATGAACCTGTGATGACGTGGGTGACAAATGAGGGGGGTCGTGTCCATGACAGCGTGTGAAGACACCGTACGCCCTAAATTATGTATCGAAGCGTGGCTAAGGGACCCTGCATATACTTCAAAGTCTTAAACCAAAGTTTTTAAAGTTTCAAAGATGAAAATTTTTGGCTAGCCATTTGGATGATTGATCCAAACAGCGAAGCAGATTCAATGTTAGGTCATCTGCTACGTCAAAAAAACTCTTAAAGAATAAAAGAGATTCTATAATTGAAGCTGATCGATAATTTCCACGACTTTTTAAGCCGGATTATTCCAGAGAGACTTCACGCGGATTCATTTATTTTGATTGTTTTTTTATATCACTGAATACCTGACCTTTTAAGCCGCAGACCACGAAATAAAAAATAAAATAATCTCAAATCTTGGTTTGCAATTTATGATTAAGTAAATTTTTTGTAAAACAAAATCCAAATGAAGTTTATAATTTTAAAAGGCGCCTATTAAAATTATAAATCGATCCTAGACATAATGTATACTGTACGACATAATATTGTACACATAATATTTATTATATTTTGTAATATAAATACGTCTACTTCCTTTAGCAACAGTATTGTCAATACCCTTTATAGCAAAATACATTTTTACTGCCCGGCTGGGTATCAGGCATTATACGAAATATTAAATTATGAAGCAATGAAAATTGCTATAAAATGAGTATTAACGTGAACAATTTTATTTTGTTAATAAAAACGAAACGAGTTCATTTGAATCGGAACATTGGCTTTCAGGATTTAATATCAATGATATTGTTCGTTCTATACATACATACTTAAACATCGGTTCCAGCTCTACAGGGTGTAACAAAACTTAGTTTAATACATTAGGATGTTTTGAAAGTAGCAGTGGTAGCATATGAAACCTAATCTATCACATCCATGCATAGCTTCGCATTCATGCATGCATACTTTACATGAAGTTTGCATTGTCAAAACTAATCATAATGTCATCGTATGCCTTCGTACATTATAAGAGAACCTTAATTTATCCCAATAATAGGTCATCACGTAGACTTTCTGAAAAGATTTGATATTATAAATTTACTCAGAAATAATACAATATTTTTTCTTTTCTGCAGCTGTAAGTCGTAACGAAAATTTTAGAAATATTCTGAGATTTCTAAGTACAGTGTGAACGGCGCTTTACACAGATTTTACACCGCTTCATTATCTACACTTAACAGCGTCAATCTACTCCACATTATCATTCTATATTGAGTAAAGAGGTGCATTCAGGTCGGAAACGCTATACGCTATTATGTACTGGCTTTCACCTGTAAAGGGGGATATACATGAATATTTAGTTGATAGAGAAGTTGCCTGATTTTTCAAATTAAGGTCAAATTACCTTGTGGCCTCATTTCGCTCGAAATTATGAAAAACATTAGTGTCGGCGCTGACGATCAGCGAGCTGTCAGCACGACACTAAAATCATTGCCTCAGCCTTAACCTTCGTGTGGTCTCGCGTGGTCTATAAGACTTTTTATTTTTAGACCTTCTACTAGTAAATTCTTTAAAACTACAAAATTTTAGGCTCGGCAAGTAAGCCCACGACATCCCATTTTGCGGTCCCAATTTGATTTTGTGCTCTGAGAGACCTGAAATTCTTGGTTCTAAATTAATTCATGTAAAAAGCAAAAAAGTCAATTTTCATTTGTATATGCAATTTCTATAAATATTATAAAACAATGTCGCTTTTTTTCCCTCATGTCCCTTTGTTCCCTTTAATCTTTAAAACTACGCAACGGATTTTGTTGATTCTTTCAGTGTTAGATAGCCCATTTATCGAGGAAGGCTATAGGCTATATTTTAATACGCTAAGACTAATAGGAGTGAAGAAATAGAGGAAAATGTGGAAAAAAGGGGAAAATTATTTGAAAGGGCTAACTTGAACGCGCTAATCTCAGGAGCTACTGTTTCGATTTGAAGGATCATTGGCTATCGACTCAAATCATTTTTTCAGAGGCTATATATTTTATACCCGTGCGACGCCGGGGCGGGTCGCTATTATATGATAAAACACAAATATTTTGTAATTCCGCGTATATTTTCTTTATGATGTTATCACTATTCACTCGGGTTTTGTTACTCTATTCAATCCTAAGTAATGTTTCCATTGACCCTTAAAAGGGTTAGCGGATTTTGTCGATGAAAACACCCGATATCTTATTTATAATCTGTGGCTTAAGATGTTAGGACAAGTTCAATATTGTAAGGTTTCGACAGAGATATATTTTATCTATTTTATTTTTCTACTAGATGATGCCCGAAACAGCGTTACGCTAAAATGCCTTTATCTCGCAGGAACCTTACATTTTTCCGGGATTATAAGTATCCCATGTCCTTTCCCAGGATTCAAAGTATCTCCATATCAAATTTCACCAAAATCAGTTCAGCGGTTTAGGCGTGAAGAAGTAATAGACAGAGAGACAGACACACTGTCGTATTTATAATATTAGTACGGTTCCCACGCGACAAACGAATATCGGCGCGATGGAGTTGCGGGCGTCATCTAATTACAATATATTTGAGAAACTCCAATTCTCCTCATAAAATTTCGAGAAATGTCCACAATAAATGAGACATAAATTCAAAGCGAATCGAAATATTCGTATCCGGCTACTGCTTTAACACTTATTACTGGATGCCAGCAATCCCGTTTGCTAAGTCTATTGTAAATAAGCGATGCAATTTTACTGTATTATCGTAAGGACAGGTCCTGTTTAAGCGCTGAGATGTCTTCAACATTAGTGCCCCATTGGACAAGCAACTCCGTTATAATTGTTATAATATCCTATAAGTGTCGAAAACAAGACGTTCGCAAATATATTTCAGAATTGAAGACATGAGTGGATGATGAGGGTAACTAAGATTTTACAACATAAGAGCACTCACTCATTTTCTCCTTTATAATTTTGTACAAACCTTGTAACTTACCTACTTTATCATCTAGCAATTATATCTAGCTATAGTCGTTTTTTTTTTATTTCAAATCATTTTCCAGGATTAGGTCCAGGAAAATGATTTGAAGCCTTGAAGCCTTCATTAATTATGCAAAAAACCTCAGTTTTCAAATTCTGATTGTTAGTTACCCACTTATATACCCAATTATATATTACTAGCTGTCCCGACGAACATAGTTTTGCCATATAAAGTATTTCGCCCATATTATTTTATTGAAGTGACTAAGTAAGTATGGCACCATGGCAACGTCCATCGCTATCCTGTCGCACAAACAATGGTCGCCGTCAGTCTCGAGTTGTAATAATTTACTATTATTTATTCAACAAATACACTTATCAATAGAAAAAGTAGCCAATAACCGGTTCTCAGACCTACTGAATATGCATATAAAATTTGGTAAATAAATAAATCAGTAAAGCCGTTTCGGAGGAGTACGGTTACTAAAATTGTGACGCGAGAATTTTATATTATAAATATGTAACTTTTGCTGCTTAAAATATTAATATTGTAATTTATTCATTTCAGTGCTATAAAATTGAAAAAGATTTTGTATCTGCCAATATTGTAACTGTTGTTGATTACTTTTAAGATAATGTACACTAATTAATATAGTTTTGTAATTTTATGTACTTAACTAAAAACTTTGGAAACAATAAAAAACTATCAATTTTATTTTATCTTAGAAACATGGCGTCAGAGACTCCTCCTAGCTTGACAAATCATTGGAAGCAGTCTATTTGCCCATTTATTATCGTCGGTATAACGGTGTGGATTGCGATTTAACTATTGACGATATTAATTGTTTTCTTCGGAATGAGAAGCAAATCCATACTAGGGACTCATACAAACCCTTCAACTTCAAAAACAAAGTAAGTAACTTTGTTTTTAACAACCTGTTAATTAATAAATAAGAAATTAATTACTTTAACTTCATTAACTTGACTTTAAAAAAAAGTTTGCAATGAATATCAAATCGTATTTCGGAAACTTTTATCACAAAAGTTACCGTTGGAATAAATAACCGAAAGATATTGAAACGAAAGTTAAAGAAATTCGAAATTTACTTTCGGGAAATAACATTTGATTGTCTTTATTAGCTGTCAGCGCAATTGTCATACTTTTAATTGGATTTCGAAACAGTTTGTTCGAAATTTAACTTTACGTGAGTAACTTCTTTGCATTATCCGACTTGAAAAAAGTTTTTACGTGAAAAGTCACTCACTTGCCAAAAAGGCAAGTACCTGAAATCTAGCCATACTAATACTATTTTAACGTTGTTAGTGGCGGCCGAAAAGGAAGATCTTCCGACCGAGCGAGATAGCATGCTCGGACAGGCCGAAGCCCACTGACGTCATTTCAGACGTTGTATATATCTTGCCGTTCTCCGAAACTTCGATAGCACGATGTAGGATTGTTAGGCGAATTGTGGGTACCGACACATCACTCCCCCCCGAAGACCGGTTTTATTCTTCGATGCGCTTGTGTTGTCGGGTGTGGGCCGAAGCTACGCGTGCAATGACCAGGAGAGGGGCCCGTGCTCTGCTTGCTGACCGGTCGTTGTAGCCTATGGCTGCCCCGTTCAAGCCAGACACGGGTTCGACCAGCGCGGACCTCCAACGCAGCTTATGGTCGAGGCGACCCGGTTATGCTTGATGTCAGCTGACGTGGTGCGGAGGGGCAGGGAGTGTTGATGATGATTGATGTCCATGATGAAGGATGAAGGATGCGTGTTCTTGTCGGTGGTCACAAATTTAACGTTGTTAGTGGCGGCCGAAAAGGAAGATCATCCGACCGAGCGAGATAGCATGCTCGGTCAGGCCGAAGCCCACTGACGTCATTTCAGACGTTGTATATATCTTGCCGTTCTCCGAAACTTCGATAGCGCGATGTAGGATTGTTAGGCGAATTGTGGGTACCGCCACACTATAAATGCGAAAGTGTGTCTGTCTGTTACCTCTTCACGCCCAAACCGTTGAACCGATTTTGCTGTTTGGCATGGAGATACTTTGAGTCCCGAGAAAGGACATAATACTTTTTATTCCGGAAAAATGTATGGTTCCTGCGCGACGAACGCGAATTTCGGCTTAACGAAGTTGCGGGCGTCATCTAGTAATAACTAAATGCTACGGTCGCGCTATTGGATCAAGAGTCACACATACAGCTGTTTAAATCCATGTCGCTATCAGGACAATATTATCCGATAATCATTTTGAATGAGTCGAACTATGAACCATTGCTGGCGATATGAATTCTATTAACCACATAATAGTAAGATGACAATACATGAATTGACAGACTTGGCGCCTGCGGAGAACCGGATGAACCAATAGGCTCATCTAAAAATGCATCGCATTACCTTCTTACTTTGCAATGCAGTGAATTGACCCGAAGAGAAGGATTAAAAAAACTGATTAACAAAAAGGGGATTGTCACGGTAAAGCTATTGCATTGCATTTTATCAACTTTTACAAAATTAAATCAAAATCAAAATATTTATTTCCAAATAGGTCAACAAAGTTAACAACACTTTTAGAACGTCGAGTCTACATGAGGCCTACCACCGCACATAGAGGTATTTGATCGATTTAGGCGGCCAAAATTATTTTTTTGCTTTTTTGTCATCTAATCGACATAAATAAGGAAATCATTTAAGTTTTTAAAAAATTAAATGTATTTTCACAAAAAAAAATAATAATAATAAAAAATTTAAAAAAATACCAAAATTGACAAAAATTTTAATCGTGTTCGCTTTCTGAAGAATTTTCTATTATATAAGGTTCTGCAGACACCAACATGTCCAACGTTTCGGGCATAAATGTGTTTGCTTTTCTTTTTTTCACTTCACGCATGCTACTTAGCAATGGATCAGAACTAAGTAGAAGACGGTTAAATCATTGCAATTCTCCCTGGAAAATTTCCTTGCAAAATCTTGGCGGTAACTTCTAAAATGTTTGTTGCGAACTTCAGCTGCTTCCTCAGAAAGCTGTCCGATAGGCAAGAGTGCTTTTTCTATTATGACATCACCGTGGATCAAGATTTTATGCATTGTTGGTGTCATAGGATGCCAATTGTATAACTTTACATAAAGATGAGCCGTTTCCAATGCATATTTTTTATATTTAATAGGATCAATTTGAAACCCGCTTGAAATTGCTTCTAATATGACTTTAAGCCTATATAATAATTCATAGTCAATTTCCGTTATTTCTGAGGCCAATCTTGGATTCTCAAAAAACCTTCTACTTGAATTACCATCATTGGTGTTACCGAAATAATGCTTAGGCATATCTACCAAAAGACCCGTTTCTGTCTTAAACCTACCTTGTATATATTTCTTTTTTCGTTCTTCTTTGTCTTTTTCTTCTTGTGTTTTCCAGCTTGTATGTATTTGTGTGTTCAAGCTTGTATGCTAAGTGTTAAATACTTTCATATATACGAATTTTGGCATGAAGAACCGAAATCCCGAATTGTAAAGCCGTAAAATTTATATCTGCCATGTCGTTACTTAAGTCATTAAAATCCTTTGTAGTTGCCCCACAAATGTAGCACTTACTTGTAGACTTCGTAGCTGTGGCTGCATTGCAAACCTTTCCGTCTACCATTGTCATTATAAATGTGTGCTTAACAAAAAACTTATTCCCGGCTATGTCAACTTCTGTTGGAGCTAAAGAGCTAATAGAGCTTTCAATGTAACGTATTTCTTCTGTGGTGACGTCATTACTTTCCTTTATAAACCGAAACCTTATTGGTCGACAAAATCTCGGTGAAGAAGGCGTGGGATTTTTCCATAGTACTTTTTTGTTGTCATGTCCACAAGCTAACTGAAGGGGCACAAAACAGCTTTGAAATAGATTTGCGTCTGAATTTGCATCACTTTCATGTCTCTGCTTAAATTTTGATTGTTGGGATCCATCGCAACCCCATTTACTTATTAAGGTAATGGTTTCCCGCTCTTCCTCCTTTGTTGTTAATAAAACCTCTTCTAGGAGTTCTGATAATCGCCTAACGGTAATATCCATTAAAGGTTGCAACTGAGCTTCAGCACTGGTACTTGTTATTGTACAAGTTAACATTGCTTTTTAGCTTTTTGTAAGACACTATAACAGGGTAAAAACTTCTTGTTTGTTTTTCTTATTATTTCATATTGACCTTGTGTCAAATCAGCATCTATAAACATTTGCAAAGCTTGCATTGATGTCAAGGCATGGTGCTCTTTAGAGGATTTTGTTCGACAAAATGCCTTCTTGTATTTACTGGCTCGTGTTGGAGTACTCGTTATATCTTTGAGAACATTAGATGCAACCCTTTTACCAGATTTCCCCAGTTCCAACTGCGCAGCATGTATTATGACCTCCTTGTCGAAACCAGAACGAAGTTCTTCGGTCTTTCGTCTTTTACTCCTTACACTTGCTTCTTTGAACAATTTAGACGGTCGCCCTGTTCGTTTTCGTAAGGTAGCAACACTAGGGATTTCAAATGTACCATCTAGCCATGTCAGGTTGTTTTTGAGAAAATCGTCCTCTTTGTAATGAGCTTTGATCCACTTTTGTTTAAATTCTGGTTTGAAACGTGCAAAATCATGTTTTAACTTAGTCATTTGGTCTTCACCATACCCTTCACATGATAAAAGTTCATCTCCCAAAGAGTTCAAATTTTCTTCAAAATTAAGCAAATTTTCTTGTTTCATATAGTCGTACAAGTATTTGCGGGTCACAATTCGTACTCCTGACGTACCCGGTGAACCTAAAATAAGCGTAAATTGAGTAACAAGTCACAAACAAAAAATTGCATTTTTTCTATTTTATTTTTGAATTCCAATAATTATCTAAAGTGGAAAAAAGTGGAACCATTTTTAATTGCAATTAGCAGACAAATACTTAAACTATCAAACGTAGTAAAAATCATAGCCGGATCTAGCCGGATTCATAAACATAAAGTCCTTTAAAGTCAAAAATTAGGAAAATTTATGTTAGAAAAAGGAGTTCTGCTATTATACAAATATATTTCAAGTTTATTAGTTTATTATAACTTTATTAATGTAATTTGTAAGTTTCTTACCTGCACTAACAGAATCCATCACTTTCAAATTATAAAATAACTATAAACACTTTGAAAAATACTAAAAAGTTTTAAGGTTTTGAAAAGCGCCGAGAACAGATGCGTACACTTGATGCAACGTCACAATTCCGACTGTCGGTACGGGTCCGGGATGACCGATATCGGTGTTTGGGGTATGGGATATTGTGGCCAGGTAGCTAAACTATTCGGGGAAACCGGTTTTATCGCTGTTATTGGAATTTGGAAAACCGGACTTTTGGCCGCCTAAATCGGACAAATACCTCTATGTGCACCGGTTCGGGAACCAACATTTGAACTTAGCAGGTTAATTAAATTCTATAAATAACATACGACCTGTGTGCCAAATTTCATAACGCTAGGACATTTGGAAGTATCCTCTAAAGTTCGTAGATGAGCCGACTCACGCTTGACCGATTTCTAAAATTTCTTAATTTTTTGTTAATCTACATATAACACACGACCTGTGTGCCAAATTTCATAACGCTAGGACAATTGGAAGTGACCTAGAGGTTTTGATTACCGGTCAGTAAGTGAGTGAGTGAGTGCCAAAATTAGCTATTTTTGACCGACTTCCAAAAAGGAGGAGGTAATAATATGTTTGGCTGTATGTATCTTTTTTTTTTTTTTGTATGTACCACGATTACTCAGCAGTTTGTGGTCCGATTTTCAAAATTATTTTTGTGTTGTATACGGTTTAACTCGAATTTGGTACCATGTTTACAAAAGTGGTGATCTGATGATGGGATCCTTGAGGAATCGAGGGGACTTTTTGAAATTTGTATGGAAATATATAGTGATTTTAATTTTTTCTGAAGCATTCGAGGTAAATGCTACCAAAAAGTAAGATTTCGCACCAGGTTATACCTTGGATCCGAAGGTACCCAACAGAACTTTTGAATGCTTATAGGTACAGGTTCGGGGATTTCAGCGTTGTTTAAACAACTGAAAGCATAAGCCAACACATCAATTTAATTAATTATCATCATCACAACCATAATTATATCATGGTCATCACACTATGACCCAATTATTGGTACTTTTCGTGATATTTTGCATCGAAGCAGATGTTTTTGACGATGATTTCACTGTTTCTGGACCGATTTTCGAAATTTTCTTGTTGTTGTATAGTATATAATCTTAATTTTGTATAACAATTACGAAAGTGGTTAGCTGATGATGGGATCTATGAGCAATCGAGGGAAATTCTTGAAATTTATCAAAACGCTCATAGTGGTTAAGATGTTGTTTCTAGTAATTTAACCATATATTACGAATAAAAGAAATTTCATACAAAGGTGTCTCTTGGTCCAAAGGCACTGAACAGAACTCCTGAACCTTTAAAGATAAAAATTTAGAAATTGCAGCATCGCTTAGATAACTGCAAGCATTTACTACAATTTCGCTTACAGTAACATAATGTGAATAGTTAACATCCGTATTGGTTATTTACGCATAAAGCCTTATTTTGTAGACAACACTAAAAAGAGCGAAATTATTATTTTAAACAAAAAAATGAAAACCGACTTCCAAGGTAAAAACAATAGTAATATGAATTAAAAAGTATTAAATAACTCTTACTCTTTAATAGTGCCTTTTTCAGAATTTGTCTAAATCTCAACTATTTCTGTACATACTACAGTCTTCATTACTTTGAAGTCGGTACCAGTCCCAAAAGTTTCAGAAATTCTGACATTACTGAACTCATGATTAAATTAGCTGGTACCGACTTCAAAATAATGAAGACTGTAGTATGTACAGAAATAGTTGAGATTTAGACGAATTCTGAAAAAGGCACTATTAAAGAGTAAGAGTTATTTAATACTTTTTAGTTCATATTACTATTGTTTTTACCTTGGAAGTCGGTTTTCATTTTTTTGTTAATTACAGGGACATATTTCAGAATCTACCAAAGCTATATATATGAAATTTGGTATACTGCGTAAGTACTAGTATATAATTGCGAAGGCATAATTTGCCAACATGCCTGATTTAAATAAATAAATAAATAAAAATAAAATAAATAATAATTTTATCTTTGCACTTGCAATAGACACTGAGCTACGGGGGGGTCAAAAGTGCGTCGAAATCACGTCGAAATGGTTCGTGTAAATAGTGCACGGCATGCGCGCGGCCTGCTGGAACTAGGCCTGCGCACTTCCGTGCGCTTTGAAAATGTGGTACATTTATATAGAAGCGACCTATGGTCTGTCAGCTTATTTTTACCAAGGTGTGCTATAATTGAGAAAATCAGTTATAGACTACAGGCCCACGTCGAAAATGGATGGGTCATATGAACCACCTGGGGACGTATATAGGACGATATTAGAGCATAAAATAATAAGATTTAGCACTATGCCGTCACTTGTAAGCTGTCCAACTGAGTGCTGGTGAGAATTCAAAAGTGCATGTAGGGTGAGTACATTTTGGTCATATGATCCTGTAAGGCATTTTTACTATCGATAGATACATGAAAAATAATAAGAAAGCCCGCACTGCCGTACAAAAATGATGCGCCAAAAAGCCGGTATTTTATTTTATTTTCAGCCAATTTCCATGGTAAATTTGGTCATTTGGTTCTATACGCCATACGTTTCATACTGTTTGGATACAGCTTTGAATCAATTATTCCGCAACGCCGTACAAAAATAATGCGACAATAGAAAAAAATCGAGGGTTACAAACCCCTGTTTTTCAGGGGTCCGGGGGGTGATGAACCAAGATAAAATTAATTCATTTTGAAAGTATGTTATGCATAGATCATATTTTTTTGTACGCCGTACATTTTTGTTTGTCCAAAGCAGCGGTAGGCAACAGGCGGACCGCCGCGGTCCGTTTGCGGACAGTGAAAGGTCAAATCTCGGACCGCGAAACATATTATATTGTAATGTATTTTATTATTTATACCAAGTATCAATTAATTCTTCGATCGCGGATTCTTGGAAATGCTATTGTATTCTATTGTTGTCGCGATCACCGGTGCTCTTATGGGACTTAAAGGATTAATACATCGATAAGGTTTCCGTATAACTTATTAATTAAAATAATATTTTAAGCTACATTTAGGACAAGTGTGTTTTTTTCTGGACCTCGTTAAAATTTTCCCACAGTATCCGGACCCCACCTAAAATTACTTGGCGACCCCTACTAATATTTGTAAGGGAAAATAAACTCAAGGAAAAACTTTATTCATGTTTTAGAAAATTACAGAGAAGATGATTGGGACATCGATGATGACGTTGGTTCCGATAACAACTCCACGGCTGATTCCGATACTGAATATTTAAATAAAAATCTTATTTTGTACTATCATATCTTTGAAAATATATCTTTTTCTAAAAAATAGTTGTTTTATTGATTCGTATCATTGCAATTATATCCATGTATCAATAATGTTTAAAGTATATATGTATATTAAACCAAAAAGTACGGTATATTATGCTAAACTGTTGATACATGGATTTACAGTTTCAATTCTTGGATATTGTATACACACCCTTTCACATCCTAAGTCATGATGATTTTATCATCAGCTGTTGCCCGCGACTTCGTCCGCGTTAATCGTATAATAACAAAGATGGATAGTTTTCCCCTTTTTGTGGTTCCATATACAAAGGTTAAAAACGGGAATGACTTTGCTGTTTGTCTGTCTCCAGGCTGTATCTCAAAACTCTGCTAGCTAGTAACAAAAATACGTAATTTTAACAAATTAAGTACCTACGTATTTTTGTTTCCGTTTTAACAACAAAATATTTTGGCAATATTGGCAATAGGGCACTTTTTTATGAAATAAGGGGGCAAACGAGCAAACGGGTCACCTGATGGAAAGCAACTTCCGTCGCCCATGGACACTCGCAGCATCAGAAGAGCTGCAGGTGCGTTGCCGGTCTTTTAAGAGGGAATAGGGTAATAGAGGAGGGTAGGGATGGGAAGGGAAGGGAATAGGGTAGGGGATTAGGCCTCCGGTAAACTCACTCACTCGGCGAAACACAGCGCAAGCGCTGTTTTAGCTCCGGTCGAGCCGGCCCATTCGTGCCGAAGCATGGCTCATTGTCAATATGACTATAAAATACTCAATTATTTGTTTGTCTTAATTTGTTATATATACTTACCTACACTTACATGCTCCATCATCCCTTATTTTATCCCTATGGGGGTTTAATAAATTTATCAAAATCTTATTTAAACGAACGTCTTGATCATAGAAGCTTAAATCTTTAGTAATATTTCAGTTCAATCAGTCGAAACTCTAAGATAAAAAATTTCATCCCCTTTTATAGTATATAGTAGCTTTATGCAGACAAAGTCTCAGCTCGATCGGTTTAAAATTAACCAAGTTTCATACAAACTTTCATCCCATATTTTACCTCCTTAGGGGTAGATATTTTAAAATCCTTTCTTAGGGGACGCCTACGTCATAGTAACTTTACGCATGCAAAGTTTCAACCCGATCGGTTCAAAAACGACAAAGTTTCATACAAACTTTCATCCTTTATTTTAACCCCTTGGGGTTGAAATTGATCTAAATCCTTTTTCCAGTCAGTTAGTCAGTCAGTCACCTTTGAGTTATATATATTTAGATATCAATCAATCTTTTAAAAAGATTTTATTACCGTACAGTAGCAGATGGCCGACGGCATAAAGTACTCAAAATAGTAGCGTCATTTTCATCAGCCTAAAATATTATGCTCTGCATTAAAATGTACGGCATATTTTTTTCCTAATTTATAAATCTTAATACTATTTAAACAATTGAAAAATTTCGAAAATAGCTTTATTTTATTAATCTATGAATATTTAAACTTTGGCAATAATTTTAAAATTTTCAGTTTTTGTAGTTCTCTGTAATTTTTTTAGAACAGTTTTTTTTGAGCGGCACTACTATATAATAATTGTATTTTACAATGGCATGATAAATAAAGATGCCGTACAGATTCAAATCATTTTTACAGCTTTATAAGTCAAGTGTACCATAACATTAAGTTGATTATTAATATATACATCCAAATGGACACTTATTTTTTGACGGCATTATTTTTGAAGTGAAAACTTCTTAAGCGGCGTTGAGCACTTTTGTGGGATGGGTAAAAACTGTGAAACTCGCGTCAGATTCTCATGCTAATCGAAAAACCAAGGAAAAACGTAGGACGGTTGGAGAGTAGTGTTGTCACATTGGAATCGATTAATCGAACAATCGATTGTTTTTTTTCGATTGTCGATATTTTTAATCGATTGTAAGGGTTTCGATTAATTAATTAAAACGATCGTTTTTTTTTATTATTCTTTTTTTTTATTATTATTTTTTATTTTTTTATTATTTTTTTATTCATTATTTTTTTATTTTATTTTTATTATTATTTTATTTATGTTTTATTTTATTTTTAAGTCGATTTTCATAAAAAATGGGTTAAAAAAATAATGCACAACGTTAATAATCAAGTTTTCACTTCTGCCGGCACTCCCGGAGTGCAACCCGTCTTTTTTTAATTTTACTTTTGAGTGTTAAATAATGTTTGGAACCGAAGCCGTACTGTTTCAGATGACCCCCCGGACCCCTGAAAAACAGGGGTTTGTAACGCTCGATTTTTTTTTGTCGCATTATTTTTGTACGGCGTTGCGGAATAATTGATTCAAAGCTGTATCCAAACAGTATGAAACGTATGTCGTATAGAATCAAATGACCAAATTTACCATGGAAATTGGCTGAAAATAAAATAAAAATACCGACTTGTTGGAGCATCATTTTTGTACGGCACTGCGGGCTTTCTTATTATTTTATAAGTGTCTATCGATGGTAAAAATGTCTTACAGGATCATATGACCAAAATGTACTCACCCTACATGCACTTTTGAATTCTCACCAGCACTCAGTTGGACAGCTTACAAGTGATGGCATAGTGCTAAATCTTATTATTGTATGCTCTAATATCGTCCTATATACGTCCCAGGGTGGTTCATATGACCCATCCATTTTAGACGTGGGCCTGTAGTCCATTACCTTATAATAAGCCTTAGCACACAAACGTTCTTTAACAACTTTTTTAAATTTATTAATTGAAAGATTTTGGACGTTTACTGGGATTTTATAGATTGATCTTTGAAAGATTTGCTTACTTTGCTCAGCCTGGTTATTGGTATATCTAGCTTGTGCTTATTCCTAGTGTTCCTGCAGTGAATGTCACTTTTCGTTTTAAAATTATTTACATTTTTTCTCACGTATAACACATTGTCCAAAATGTATTGAGATTATAATTCACATACGTCTAGTCGCACGCACACAAACACCGTGCCGAAGATGCACGGCAACGCCGCGCCGCCCGGATCGGCCATCGGATTGGGGGATGTTAGATTCATTGACGTTACGGATAATATTCTTGATTCAGCCGCCGCGCTGCGCTGCGATAAAATATTATTGTGTATTATCAAAGAAGTTGATTCCTATGCAGATGGGGGACCTGCGTAGTTTGGTCGCATTACGTCAAACCCAGCCGTCAGATCACAATTAACATTGAATTGACATGATTGACCAAATGACGTTGGTCTCTCAAATGCATAGGAATCAACTTCCTCGATGGTACAACAACTTAAATAGTCTTCATTAAACTACCACTTAATTAATCATTAAACAGAACTCATTTTTATTACGCCCTCAGACAATATTATTCTAATAATGAAACTATCTCAACATAAGCTGTTGATAAACCGGGAAAAATGGCTTTTTACGTCGAGCTTTTTGTCTCTGGGGTCGGGAAGCTTAAGCTGAGATATTGTGGAAATTCTTAAAAGGAAAATTGTGGGCAAATATCAGGGAAGTATGAGGATGTATAATTATTTGCTATTTTTATGGATATAAATCTTGGGAGCCTTTTGAAGCTTATCGGAAAGCTTTTGAGGGAATAGTGTAATCGGTCTTTATTTGTTCCGAGGGATTTTTAATAAAAATATTTTTAGTATATGAAAAATGTTTTCACAGAATATATCCATACTAATATTATTAATGCGAAAGTGTGTCTGTCTGTCTGTCGGTTACCTCTTCACGCCCGAACCTCTGAACCGATTTGGCTGAAATTTGGTATAGAGATACTTTGAGTCCCGGGAAAGGTCATAGGGTACTTTTTATCCCGGAAAAATGTACGGTTCCCGCGCGATAAACGAATTTTGGCGCAACGTAGTTGCGGGCATCATCTAGATTCTAGTCTATAATATTAAATTATAATCTTGTCAGCGAACATAAAGTTGTGAAAATACGATATAAGGCTGGATTTATGTGCACCCGTCCAAACGCGCGGTTTGGTGGCTAAACCACGAGATTACAAGAATAATAATAAAAACCTCCACACCGGTTTCGGTGACGGTGGCCAGTTTCATTGAAACCCTAGGCCAGTTACGCAAGAGTAATTTTATGGTGCCCAAGGGTGTGCGCAGTACACAAGAGCACTCTCTATTCCTTTTACTCTCATAAGGGTTGGACCTCATCTGGCAGCACGGAATCGCCACAGAAAGAGAAAGGGCGACGGAAAAAGGCGATTCCGTGCTGCCAGATGAGGTCCAACCCTAACCCAGTGGGACGGAAGACCGACACAACTGGCGAGAGATCAGGCGCAGGACCGACTTTTTACATGCCCAATGCCCATCCGACGCATGGATCATCTTGTCAGACAATCATGCAGGCCTGCATTGTCATAGCCAAACTTGGAAATAACATGTTTCCAACGCGGGAATCGAACCCACAACCTCCGAGTCAAGAGCCGCGCTCTATACCACTAGAGCACGGAGGCGTCTAGTTATGTATAAGCCAGATATTGAAGTAGGTAAGTTACAAAGTTTGTTTGAGTTATAAGGGAAAAAAATAGTACTTAATTGTCATTATGTTATAAAATGTTAGTTATCCACTTCATCCACTTACGTCTTTCATTGTCATTGACCTTTTGCGTTTAATAGCCAAGTTGCTGACGTCATACAAAGATAGCTGGCCACATCTTATCTTACATTATCATGAATCTCAACTTTGTAAAGACGTCAAGTCTAGTGAAGTTATGAGTGCGATTAGAACTCTGATTCTGCTTTAATCTAACGGCTTCGATAATATGGTTGCGATGCAGTCTCCAGTTATAGAGTAAGATCCTGCGACAGCCAGACTTTCGTTATTTTGTACTAATTAAAGGTTTTCCCGTTTATGACCCCTTATATGCACTACCAGCAACTTTGGAATTTCGGTCGCGGTTACTTTAGGAGGTATATCGAAAGTGCATACCTTCTAATGTAAGATTTTATAAAATGACGTAAGTCTGGCTGTCGCTGGATCTTGGGGATTCCCGTATTGCTGTAGTCCTTGGCCAGATCAGACGTTTGAATATGAGTACCTTTTTGCTGTTTTATAGGATTCAGACTTAACCTATCAACCCCCATAAGGACACCGGCGACCGCGACAACAATATAATAACAATAGATATCTAAGAATCCGCGATCGAAGGATTAATCTACACATTAATGTTGCATTAAATAATTAAGTATCTACTACATTAATGTTGAATGAAATTAGCAGAATCAGGGCTCTGACCGCTACACGGTTTGATCTCAAAGCACTTTATGACTTACAGTAAAGTTACATTCTGACGCAAAAGAGCTCGTATAATTAATGTATCATAACATTGTAAATTGTAAACTTATATTACACAAGATGACGCTCGCAACTCCGTTCCGCCAAAATTCGCTTATCGCGCAGAACCATACATTTTTCAGGAATAAAAAGTATCCTATGTCCTTTTCTGGGACTCAAGTATCTTCATACCAAATTTCAGTAAAATCGGTTAAGGGGTTTGGGCGTGAAGAGTAACAGACAGACACACTTTCACATATTTTATAATTCAGTGGCTTGGGTATTTCTGAAATATAATATAACTTAACTCCTTATTTCAAAACGTAAGTGGATAAAGTGACTACTAACATTTTTCAAAATAATCGTTGTTTTATGAACTAAAGATAAAAAAATAATATTATATGGAGCTTATCAAAATAATATCCTTTTTTATTACAAAATTTTTCCCGGTCCTAAGGCCTCCATATGCTAAAAAGTATATTAAAAATGTTAGTTCATGCATACAACCGTCTGAAATCGTCAAAATACAAAAATTATATTCTTAAGGTTTTTCGGATGTTCAAGTTTTTCAGTCGCCATGATATTTTTGTTACAACTTTTTCTGAATCCGTATATTTTTCCCCACACACCGCAAAATCAAAAAGTAATTCGTGAAAAATGTCTGAACAGAAAATATGTGCTTCGATTTAGAACAAAAAGGAAAATATTAGAATATAGAATTTCCATTCTGCGCAGCTTCCAGGGGATAGGAACTTGAAAACAAAATTCAACATGCTGCGACAAAATTTTAAACTTATATTTGGCCAAGCTGGAAAGAATTGTCTCTTGAAACAATAACTGCAATCTTACAATATTTAAATATTAAATAGAAGTGTGCGACGAAAAAAACTTATTTGAGTCACATATTTTAAAACGTATCAATCACCATCATAATATTTAATGTCTAAAAAAATCTACAAATAATCTATCAGTGGAAAACCTCTTTACACCAAAACGAAACTAAACTTGTGCATAATAATCTTGCTCATTCATTACACAAATGAAATGATTCCCGCAACTCATTTATCGTTTATCGCACAAGTACATTTTTCCGAGTTAAAAAGTATCCTTAGATGTCATTTCCCGGGACTCAAAGTATCTCCATACCAATTTTAGCAAAATCGGTTCAGCGGTTTGGGCGTGAAGAGGTCACATTTAAAATATTAAGTACATAATAGAAGAAAGTATATTATTTTGTATTATCTTCTGTTTCTCTTTCTTTTACTATAACTGTACTTTAAAACTGTCTTAAAAGTGCTCTACTATTGAGGCACATAAAACTACTGGAGTTCAGTTACATGAAATCCTAGCTGAGCTTCCCAGAACTGATTTATACGTTGTTACCTGGGAGACTGGGACTTTGTTATGAGGGGACGTCCATAAGTTGGGTGATACGTCTAATTTTATTTTGACGTTTTTTTTCCCTTCCCCTATATAGTAATACTAACGACCCGCCCCGGCGTCGCACGGGTATAAAATATATAGCCACTGAAAAAATGATTAAAATCGATAGCCTATCACGATCCTTCATGTGGTCCACTTCTTATCTGTGCCAAATAACATAAAAATTGCTCCCTTTCAAATAATTTCCCCCGTTTTTTCCACATTCTCATATTAGTCTTAGCGTGATAAAATAAAGCCTATTGCCTTCCTCAATAAATGGGCTATCTAACACTGAAAGTATTTTTCAAATCGGACCAGTAGTTCCTGAGATTAGCGCGTTCAAGTTAGCCCTTTCAAATAATTTTCCCCGTTTTTTCCACATTTTCCTCTATTTCTTCGTGTCTATTAATCTTAGCGTGATAAAGTATAGCCTATAACCTTCCTCGATAAATGGGCTATCTAACACTGAAAGAATCATCAAAATCCGTCGCGTAGTTTTAAAGATTAAAGGGAACAAAGGGACATGAGGGAAAAAACAGTAACTTTGTTTTATAATAAGTATAGATTATAATAAGATTTGCTTAGACTCCCCCCAACCTGAACTATACTCACATAAGATTTAGCGAAAAAATAATAGCATTTTTGACATATTATTTTGTTTTCACGAGTTCTTAGTTTTAGGCGAATGTAATATACACATTTTTTATAGATCTCCGGATTTTGTCGGAGCTTTCTTATTCCCGACTTTTCGTTTTCCGACGTTTCGACAATAATATAGCAACTACTCAAATTATTATCGTAAAGTTTTTATTAGACGCTACTGTTATGTTTTCAGTGAGTCGTCTGCAAAAATGTGTAATGCACAAACTAACCCAACTACGAAGATTATGATTGACAAAATTACCTGATTTTCCCCCACACATAAGATTCGGTGCTACACTCACCGAATCTCAGCCCCCTCTGATTAACTCGCGTAACTCGTGGACGCCTCTATTAAGTATATGACATCTAGGTAATATATTCGTGGATCACGGAACAATCTGCCTAATTAGTGTTAATGAGATGTGAGTTCCGCTCTGATTATACGTCAGCTAGTCGGTAATCATGTGTTATGTGTTTCCAAACTCTCAGAAAATCATCATAATCTTAATTAATGTTAAATTAAGGAATTCAAAAACAACCCCTAATTCAAAAATTTGAAGTAATAGGTCAAGCCCAAATTTTTCAGTACTGAGCGGGCTCATGTTGATGATAATGTATCTAAGAACACTCTCGATAATATCAGCTTTCAAACAAAAAAAAACTAGATCAAAAGCGGTCCACCCATTTGGGTGCTACGAGACACACACACAGACAGACAGACACGTCAACACCCCTCTTTTTTGTCAAGGGATAAAAATTTCTGTCTTGTCATGATTTTTCTTACTAGTCTACAGAGGAAAGAACTAGTCAATTCATCTGGGACCAACTATGTGCGGGTTTCCTCACGATGTTTTCCTTCACCGTATGAGTGTTGAGGTCAGAAAATGTCTTGGTACACACACACGTACGTCGTACACACGCCCGGGATCGAATCTTCACCCTCTACGAGTGCGAACCAAAGGTGAGCCATTAGGCCACGGACGCTCTTGACGACGTAACACGAACTTAAATTATTATTTTTTAATCTAAGAAAATGACTAGGTTTTAAAAACCGCGCACTTTTAGTTATTTTACTTCTTTCACACTGAGATAGACTCCAAGGGACTAATAATACCATTATATTAATTTATACAGTCTTCATGCTACTATATAGCCATTAATTAGTACTCAATGCGATAAGGTCGAATATATGGAGCACTCCAATTCTAATTGCTCATAACATGTTACAAAGCCTTAATTTAGGGAGAAATTTTAGTCGTTTAGCATTAACTAACGACATTTTACATTCATATCTTACGGTGTTAGGTACCATATTAATAACTCGATTAACCTTTGTAATTGTTGGAACAGAATTAATATTATAGACTTCGTTTATTCTTAGTTAAGAAATAATAAGGCATATTTATTTGGTCTGGTGGGTATAGTAATAATAAAGGTTTTAATTTATGTTTATATTTTGCTTGAAATAAAATGAAAATTAACAAACTGACTTGAATAATATATTTTTTTATGATGTAATTTGGGGCCGTGGGCTATTCGCCAATATTTTTTTGCTATCTTTGTATATAGGTTTTTCGCACCAAGGATAATAATATTTAAAAAATATTATTAATTGTATTGTACTTGAATAATATTAAGTACTTATAGAGATACTGTTTACTGTTTAGTCCCAGTGAAGGACCTGAAATACTTGAATATTGTAATCACGTAAAATTTATTAATACTAGGCCATAAGCATAAAAATACTTTTAAATCAACGGTATACACACATACATAATAATATACATGATAAGACAGACTTCAGACTTTAACTTGATCACACAAATTATATTATTACAAGGCCGTTTTTATTACGGTTCCGTACCCAAAGGGTAAAAACGGGACCCTTTCTACTAAGACTTCGATGTCTGTCCGTCTGTCCGTCTGTCCGTCTGTCTGTCACCAGGCTGTAACTCAACAACCGCTATAGCTAGACTTCTAAAATTTTCACATATTGTGTATCTGTTGCCGCTATAACAACAAATACTAAAAATAAAATAAATTAAACATTTAAGGGGGGCTCCCATACAACAAACGTGATTTTTTTGCTATTTTTTGCTCTTAATCAATAACGGCAACACATAGGCAATTGAAATGTTCAACAAAATAATTAGTTGTATTTGTACTTAAATAATTAATAATAAAATTGAAATAAATTAAATAATTAAGGGGGGCTCCCATACAAAAAATACAATTTTTAGCCTATTTTTGCTCTGTAGTGATACGGAACCCTTCGTGCGCGAGTACAACTCGTACTTGGCCGATTTTTTATCTCTTAATTATGAAATAAAATCGAATAAAATACATTATTGCAATGTTATGACGCGAAACAGCTATTACAGCACCCAAACAGCATCAGATATGCATAGACAATAAATAAAAGTTTTGTTAGACGTTTGACATCGTTTCTTTCAACATCCTGATATGACGTGTGGAATGTGTCGGATTATTTGCTGTATGTGTTAGAAGCGCCCTCTGCTCTGACCTTTGCGTAATAATTCCTATTAGCAGCAGTCTCAAAGAAATCGGCCAAGTGCGAGTCGGACTCGCGCACGAAGGGTTCCGTACCACTACAGAGCAATATGGGCCAAAAATTGTATTTTTTGTATGGGAGCCCCCCTTAATTATGTAATTTATTTAAATTTTATTATTAATTATTAAATTACAAATACAATTAAGTATTTTGTGAACATTTCAATTGCCTATGTGTTGCCGTTATTGATTAAGAGCAAAAAATAGCAAAAAAATCACGTTTGTTGTATGGGAGCCCCTTTTAAATATTTAATTTATTTTATTTTTAGTATTTGTTGTTATAGCGGCAACAGATATACACAATCTGTGAAAATTTCAGAAGTCTAGCTATAGCGGTTGTTGAGTTACAGCCTGGTGACAGACAGACGGACAGACATCGAAGTCTTAGTAATAGGGTCCTGTTTTTACCCTTTGGGTACGGAACCCTAAAAAGACATACATCCAGTATAGACTTACCAACACTGTTCTTATTGCTCTCTGAGTTATTTATATACAGAAAGTAACAAAACTAGGTTATAACACTTAAGGTTGTGTATGTCTCCCTTATAAAGAGTTCTTTCACAGAAAGCAGCAGCACTGAAAGAGCACATATTTTTTAAGATATGGGCAAGCGCCTCAATTCCCATACAAAAGCTTAAAAAAAGTTGGTCCTTCAGCGCTGCTACTTTAACAGTAATATAATAATATAATATAATAATATAATATCTATGGACGCTTCACACCACGTCAGTCTGGCCCCGTGCTAAGTACCTAAAGGACTTGTGTTACAGGTACCAGACAACGGAAACATATTTAATACTTTTATACTATACATATATTTAAGATTTTTATTATATCATACACATATTTAATACACATCCAAACCCGGGAACATTTAAAACTTTTTGGTCCGTCGGCGGGATTCGAACCCGCGACCCCCGGCTTGAGCTACCAACGCGCTCACCACTGAGCCACAGAGGTCGTCAGAAAGTAAACTCTATAATGTACACAATACACACCTAACTAAAGTATCATCACTAAGTTACACCCTGTATAATATTAAAGATAACAGAGCAAGAGGTTTTAACTTTTAATATTAGCGTAGCAGCGAGAATAAAATACTCAGCATACAAACGGCGTAATGCTGCTATTAGCAGAACTGAACTAGAGTCATTCAGGTAAGAAGGTATTCATAGCACTAATTAGGCGTGGGGCACACGAGCGCAGTTCTTTTGTTCGAGCCTAGTCGAGAGTTCTATTTTTGTCGCGGAATTTTCGCGTTTTAGGCCGCCTGTATAGGCTCACCTACTTGAAACATTTGCCTAGCTAGAAATAAAAAGGAGTATCATCATCACCTAGTGCTCTTCATATCGAAGTTTAGCGACCAGCAGCTTGAATTTCTTCCGGTCTTGGGCTAGTTTCTTTAATCCTTCAAGCCCCATAAGAGCACTGGTGATCGCGACAACAATAGAATAACAATAGATTTCCAAGAATCCGCGATCAAAGAGTTAATAATTTTGCGTAGCTACATCTGGTATAGGAATATTGGTAGAATATAATGTTTATTCATACTAATATTACAAATGCGAAAATGTGTCTATCTGTTACTTCTTCATGCCCTAACCGATTAACCGATTTTGCTGAAATTTGACATGGAGATACTTTAAGTCCCGGGATTACGGACATAGGATAATTTGATCCCGGAAAAATGTAATGCGATAAACGAATTTTGCGGAGTTGCGGGCATCATCTAGTTTTAATATAACTTATACTATATCATGCCTAAATTTTTTTTACGTGGGTTAGCTATCATCGATTTATCTGACACTACTTAACTGTTGGTTATGTACTTTATCTGAGAAGTTGATTCCTAGGCAGACGGGGGACCTACGTCGTTTGGTCGCGTTACATCAACTCCAGCCGATAGATCACAATAATAATTATTAACATTGAATTGAAATGTTCCGACCAAATGACGTTGGTCTGTCAACTGTCTATGAATCAATTTCCTCGATGGTACATGGTTAAGAGTTTAGAATAAGTATTATCTTGACACAAAATTATTGTAGCATACTAGATTTAGTTTAAAGATACAGTAAATCTGGTCAAGTAACATTTTATTTAAGCAAAAAATGTTAACTTGGCTTCAATTCCTTAGATAACTTCTATTTAAAATTGTGACAATTTATTTGGCAAGCACTTTGCTTTAACGTTTCGTATTATACGAAAACGTTATTATGTGACAGAAACACAGTTTTATGTCGCCTTTACAAATGGATAGATGGATATTAATTTTTTTTAAGGACAGATTCACATGAGTCAGTAAGTGACTAGGGTTTCACGCGAGAACGAGATTGTTTTGGAAAATATTATCGGCAATACCGAGACCACATACAGGGCAACCCGAGTCTCGTTTTGGGTCTCGTTATTTTTTTTTTAATGAAATTTTTATTCGAATAATCAGAAAAGGTCTACTTAGAAAACAATACATTTTACAAAATATAAAATCTGGTAACCATCCAAACTGCATTTTATCATATAAATACGTTAGTCATAAAATATTCCTTATTCTCTTTATTTATTATATATCATTATTTACACTAAGCGAGACGAGACGAGACAACTGGTAACGAGACGAGACCGAGACTTAAACGAGACTCAATTTTTTGAGGATTGACGACCGAGACGAGATTTTTGTTACTCTCGCTTACTCTCGTCTCGTGTGAAGCCCTATAAGTGACGTTAGTCCTGTTGTTACTGATAGGCACCTGATAGGTATTATGTAGAATTTGTTGAAGTTAGGGTCGGTAGAGTTAGGCCGTGTAGATTCAGAAGCTTGGCTCCACATGAGATCTGATTTTTAACTTTTAGTTTCTATGGGATCATCTATATAGTTATGATAAAGGTTTGACTATCGTAATACAATTTTTAATCACTGAAAACCATTACATTATCCAAAGTAGATAGTAAAATCCAGATAAAAAAAAAATATCGACAAAACATAAAATTTAATGCGGACGCAAATACCGGGGCGGAATCTCCCCACAGTTTTATGGTCCTTGCGATATTTACAACTAGGGCTTTGGAGGATCTTTATTAAAATACTTAGAAGCATCATCAAGGAGAAAACTTTGATCGTATATTAAATCTAAACTTGAGAGAAAAAATATGGAGGAAAAAAATGGAAGTTATCGAATATTTAACCCTTAATTTGGCGTATCAAGAAAATCACACAAGTAGCTGTGCATGGGGTATTTACTGACCCCAAATAAAATAATGAAAATTAAGTAGAAGAAATAAATAAAAAAAATAAAAAAAAAATCAAAAAATCTTTATTTTGGTTAAATTTACACATTTGCAAGGTGGTGGAGTTCTCCTATTGTTTATGCTTGTTTAATAATAATTAAGTGTTAGTATAATTTAATATTTAAATATTATTTGCTATAATTTAGTTTTAAGAGGCCGGGTACACTTGGAATTTCTCATACATACGTAATTCCAAAATCATTTTCTCATACGAAAATATTTAACATGTTTGAGTTGTTTTTCAGTTTAAAACAGTAATTACCTAGGTTCCTGCACAAAAGTTTACTTCAAAATATTTAAACATTAAAAATTATTTTTTATTAATGTTTAAATATTTTGAAGTAAATTTTTGTGCAGGAACCTAGATAATTACTATTTTAAACTAAAAAACAACTCAAACATGTTAAATATTTTCGTATGAGAAAATGATTTTGGAATTACGTATGTATGAGAATTTCGAGGGTACCCGGCCCCTTAAGTGTGTGTGTTGTGTGTGTGTGTGTGTGTGTGTGTGTGTGTGTGTGTGTAATAGATAAATAGTATGTATATATATAATAAAATTATATATATATATATAATTAATATATATATATATATATATATATATATATATATATATATATATATATATATATATATATATATATATATATATATATATATATATATATATATATATATATATATATATATATATATATATATATATATATATATATATATATAATTAATATTTGCACGGTTATTGTAATAGTTGTTCAATCTCCCCGTAGGTTAATTGTTTTAGCCAATTCATTAAAGTTTTTTTTGCATTTACTGTATGAAATTGAGTAAATATGTTTAAGTCTGTTTATTTTATTGTAAAGTATAATAGAACTTTTGCAATATTGTTGTTTCACAAATGATGTACGAACTATTGGTAGGGTGATAACACAATGAGAGTTTCTTTTGTTCAGTACATTTGATTCTATTTTAGTATTTTTATGTGTCTTAAGTATAGTTTGCAGTATATATAGTTTTCTTACAGTTAGTACAATACAATCTTTATAAAGTTGTTCTGTGTTGTAGATAATTTTCTTTTTTAGCATGATTTTAAGTAGCCCTAGTCTTTGTGCTCGTTCTAGGTTTATTATATGGGTTTTTGATGAGCCTCCCCAGACCGTTATTGAATAAAGAATTACAGATTGAACTTAGGAGGTATATTATTATATCTAAACTTATAAAATTACATGTCCTGACTGACTGACTGACTGACTGACTGATTCATCATCGCTGAGCAAAAACTGTTAAAGTTACAGCCACGAAATTTGGTGAGTAGGGTTGTAAATAAATATAAAGGAATTTCGAAAATTTTACCCCGAAGGGGGTGAAATAGGGGTTGAAAGTTTGAATGAAAGTCCGTGATTTCTTGAGTTAGAAACATGAAACTTTATTTTTGGGTTACTGATAAAAAATGAATGGATACGTATTTAAGCGTTTTTGGAAATTCTACCCCCTAAGGGGTGAAATTAGGGTTGAAAGTTTGAATGAAAGTCCGTTATTTTTTAAGTTAGAAACTTGAAATTTTATGTTTGGGCTACTGATTAAAAATGATTGGATACGTGTTTAAGCGTTTTTGGAAATTCTACACTCAAGGGGGTGAAATAGGGGTAGAAAGTTTAAATGAAAGTCCGTCATTTCTTAAGTTAGGAACATGAAAGTTTCTTTTTGGACTGCTGATTAAAAATGAATGGATAGGTATTTAAGTGCTTTTGGAAATTCTACCCCCAAGGGGGTGAAATTGGGGTTAAAAGTTTGAATGAAAGTCCGTCATTTCTTGAGTTAGAAACATGAAAGTTTTTTGACATTTGCGTTTGACGTTTGCTTAAATAGGGTCCCGTTTTCACCCTTTGTCTAAGGAACCACAAAAAGAGGAAAACTATCCATCTTTGTTATTACGTCTTATACTATGTTAACGCGGACGAAGTCGCGGGCAACAGCTAGTTTGTTATAAGTTTTTTATCCATGATGTTACGTAAATATCGAAATAGCTATGTTAATTTTCTTATGCGGTTTGCGACAGCTGTAAGTTGCGGGATCCACGACAATTTACTGTCGAGAATGACACCCAAATATTCAGTTGAGTACACCCTTTCTATTTTTTGACAAGAACAGTTATTATTTGGTCTAAAATTACATTGATGAGCGGTTATGTTAAGATTACTAGGAGGTAGGGTTGACACATTGATAGCAAATGGGATATAGTTAGTTTTACTTGTATTTAATGTAAGTGAGTTTAAATTTAGCCATTCAATTACCTTACACAGTCCGGTTCCCGCACATTTAAGTATGTAGAGTGTAGACCAACTTTCGTCTTCAAAAAGCAATGCTGTGTCATCTGCATATGATATTATCGTACAGTTATGTAATTTTAAGTCTGTTAAATCGTTTATAAACATCAAAAATAGGGTTGGGCCGAGTCCGCTACATTGGGGGACAGAATATTCAGAAGTTAACATTTCATCACTAGTGATGTTTGAGTCTAACTTTACTTGCTGTGTTCTATTAGTCAGATAGCTGGCCATAAGTTCTAAAAATGGGCCCTGATTCCCATTTTCTCCATTTTACGAAGAAGAAGTGGTATATAAACCGTATCGAATGCCTTTTTTAGGTCTAGAAAGACACATAGTGTTTTCTTTTTAGTGTCAATGCTTTTTGTAATACGCTTGACCATATCATGTATGGCATCTTCAGTACTGAGTCCTTGCCGAAAGCCGTATTGGCATATAGATAAAAGATTATTTTTATTAAGATAATTTATTAGGCGTATGTTAATTAATTTTTCGAGAATTTTTGCTATCACTGTCAATACTGAAATCGGTCTATAGTTATTAATATCTTGTTTATTACCGCTCTTGAAGATAGGGTGTATTATTGACCGCTTTAATATTTTTGGAAATGTTCGATTTCTGAAGCTGATAACACTCAAGTGTGTGATTATGGGAGTTAGTATGGATTTAGCCATTTTTATGAATTTGGTCGGTATTTTGTCCCAACCTGCGGCGGATTCGGACTTAAGGTTAGTTATTATTTTATTTACTTCCGCTGCGTCGGGTTCAACAATGCCTATTGTGTGTAAACATGATGGTAATGAGTTTATGTATTGATTTATTGTATTTTGATTGTTTTTTATGTTTTCAGCTAATTTTTTTCCGATATTATTAAAATGGTGATTGACAAAGTTCGCGTAGTCAGTTGGATTGTTTTTTAGTGTAATTAATTTTTTTGTTAAGGTTTGTTTGTTTATTTAAGTTAGTAATATTTTAAATACAATCCCATAAATATTTGTTATTAGACTTAGCTTTGTCGATAAGTTCTCTTTCGTAATTGGTTTTAAGTTTTTTAATTAAGTTAGTGCAATAATTTCTATATCTGAGTTTATGTTGTAGTTCATTTCTATTTCTAATACACTTTAATATACCAGGCGTAATCCATGGTTTGATTATTATTTTACTGTTCGGTGTTTTGGATACTGTGGTGTTTTGGTTGAGGGAATCCGAGATAATAGATGTTTTTGTAGCTAATTTATCTGTGTCAGTAATTGTAAATAAGTCATCTGTAATTTTAGATTTGAGGGTTTGTAGAGCTGCCGTGTAATTAGTATTTATTCTAGTTTTACTGTGTATATGTTGTTTGATTTTTGTGTAAATAAATAGACAAATCATTTTGTGATCAGTGATAGTTGTATTAAAAACCGCGATTGTGCCGGAGTAGTAATTAGGATTTAAATTTGTTATTACGTGATCCAAACAGCTGTTTTTTCTCGTGTCAAATGTGTGTCCTGGTATCAATCCATTTGATGCCAGCATGTTGATATAATTGTCTGAGTAAGTACTATAATTATAACCTTTTATTATATTTATATTTATGTCTCCTAATATAGTTATGTTTCTGTTACGTAAATATGCATAATTCAAGTAATTGTTTAGAGAAGTGATAAAGTTGCTTGGGTTATTTTCTGACGGGGGTCGGTAAATCTATACATATACGAGTAATAAAACTGTAGAAATGAAGATTCTGTACATTAAAGATATTCAAAAAATATTAAGCGAAGGGTGTCACTACATCGCTATAGAAGCCCAAAATGTGGTCAGTTTTTTTGTCTGTCTGTCTGTCTGTCTGTCTGTATGTTTGTTCCTCTATGACACGAAAACTACTGATCCGATTTGAATGCGGTTTTCGCAGATAAATTTGTCTTCTTCCAACTTAACATCTGGTGTATAAAAAAATCCCCCCACCCCTCTAAAGGGACGAAAGAGGGGATCAGATTTTGTATAAGACTTTTGCTTTAACACGAAAACTACTGATCCGATTAGAACGCGGTTTTCACAGATATATTTGTCTTCTTCCAACTTAACATGTGGTGTATAAAAAAAAATCTCCCCACCCCTCTAAAGGGACGAAAGAGGGGGTCAGATTTTGTATTTAAAGACTAGCTTTAACACGAAAACTACTGATCCGATTTGCATACGGTTTTCGCAGATATATTTTTCTTCCAACTCAACATCTGGTGTATAAAAGTTACCCCCCCCCCCCATCTAAAGGGACCAAAGAGGGGGTCAGATTTTGCATCAAACTTTTTTCTTTAATGGACTTACTTCATATAATTAACTGTTTTTCCAACTTAACATCTGGTGTATAAAATTTTCCCCCCCACACCTCTTAGGGGACAAAAGAGGGGGTAAGATTTTGTATCAACTGATGAAGTAGAAATACTTTAAATGGCAAAACAACGTTTGCCGGGACAGCTAGTACAGACAATAAAGTGATGTGGCGTAGATACTTCTAGGCAGGAGGCACCAGTAAGTGTAATTTCTTTGACGGTATGTTCGAGTGTCTGTTTAATAAATATTACTACTCCGTCGTTCTGATTAACTTTTTTAATTGAATGATATGCTATATAACCTGTACTACGTGGTAGGGGCTTCTGTGAGTTAATTCGACATTCTGTTAGCGCAATTATGTCAATATCATTCTTAAGGAAACTTAAATTGACCTCAAGGTCATCGATATTTGAGTTTTTGTGTACGCTTCGTATATTTTGTGAGATAACTGAAAGGCTAGGTAAATGTGCAGGTAAGTGGTTTTGTATATTATTAATTTCACATTAAATTTCACATTGAAAATAAAAGACTATTCAATTAATGGTTTGTGTGTTTCTGAGGTATTTTGACAGAAGTTTATCTATTCATTAGCGCTTTAGATTGGCTAGCAGGTCCGGATTTGTATTTTTTATGAGCAAAGGCCATTTTAATTTTCCAGCCCCTATGTACGAACTCTGCCGCCATCTTAGGACGCTGCCAGGCCATGGCCTATACTGAAATCCAGACCTGTTGGCTAGCGCCAAAAATTATCAATTGTGAGCGCTGTTTTTATAAGCTTCTGTCCAAAAATCAGCGACCAATACATACTGAGACAGACGAGTCAGGTCGGAGCAGAGAAAGGGATCCTTCCAAAGAATATTATGTTTCTTACTTAAGGTGACGCCGCGTTAAAGTAAAAAACCGTGTTGAATGTGTTTTAGATTGCTTATTTTCTATGAGAGGCCGACCCGGCCTCTCATAGAAAACAAGCAATGGAACAGCAAAACATGGAAAGGGCGTAGCGACAAAATGATTTTTGTCGCGTAAGTTAAAAACCATAAATACATTTCATATAAGCTATGGGCAAATTAAAGTGTATGCTTGAACCAATCTATGTACAAATTTTGGAAGCTAAAATCACTCTCCTCTGTTGACAAAATAGGAATCCCTTTTTTTACAGAGGTCTTTTTGATTGATTATTCTGTGTTATAAAAGTTGACCAATAGTGTCATGCTATAGGTAATTCAAAGACAAAGACATGATGAATACTGACAATGAACTTTAATTTCTTAGCTTTAGTCATTGCTGAGAAAAATCGATATCGCTACAGCCAAATTATCAAGGCGTCGCCTTAACGTGTGGGTACAAACGAGACACGTTTTTGAGAGCAACTGATTGTAAGCATGGACGTATCAATGCAATAGAATAATTTTTCTCAATTTTACGATCAGGCTAAACAATATGTGTTTGAATAAAACATACATACATACAATATAACAAAGTAGCTTATGTGGAGATTATTATCGATGGAATTCGATTCAAGTCTTTTAATCAGAATTTCTTCACAAGAAGTTCAGTGGCAGGAAAACTGGGCATTTGCGCGTAACGGTGTAAAATATGATGGCGGTGAGCTCGCTCATTTGCCGCCTGATAACGTAAAGCCTGACGGAAGACTCTTTAAGTACACGCTCAGGCCGATTTTTTAGATAATATTCATCATTATCACAGAGTAGACTACTCGATTTAGGGAGATTAGAGAGTTAGAGATACAGTGTCTTCCTACAAGGTTTCGATGACGGTAGCCGGTTTCATTGAAACTAGGCCAATTACGCAGGAGTAATTTTATAGTGCCCAAGTGTGTGCGCAGCACAAGAGCACTCTCTATTCCTTTACTCTCATAACCCAGTGGGACGGAAGACTGACACGACTGGCGAGAGATCAGGCGCAGGACCGACTTTTTACATGCCCATCCGACGCATGGATCATCTTACTTGTCAGACAATCAGGTGATCAGCCTGCATTGTCCTAACCAAACTTGGAAATAACATGTTTCCAACGCGGGAATCGAACCCACGACCTCCGAGTTACTTAGCGCCAATAGTTACGTAGCGATGGTGCGGCATCTTTACGTTGGCTAAAATTTCATCATAGAATCCATTCTTCCATACTAATATTATAATTGTGAAAGTGTGCCTGTCGGTCTATCTATCCGTCTATCTGTTTGTCTGTTACCTTTTCATGTCCAAACCATTAAACTGATTTTTGTGAAATTTGGTATGGAGATACTTAGAGTCCCGGGAAAGGACATAGAATACGAACGAATTTCGGCGCAACGAAGTTGCGGGTGTCATCTAGTATAATAATAAAAGACGTTTTATATTACGCTATAACCAAGTGAACCAACACATTGCTAATCGCCTTTTTATCACAGGCCAACATAACAATAGATTCATATCCTATCCAGTAAATAAAATCTTGTTTCAAGCAACAAATCAGTTAAAATTGATACGCTGACCGGCGGTTGTTCTACGACTTGGCTTCTGAAAGGATTTGGGGCCATATTTCAAAGCTTACGCGACTATCCGACGTTCCATCTCCATTTTATATTCGCCTCAGATAAGCCTTAGGTTTACGGAAAAATGGAAACTTGGCGGATTTTTTGTGTATTTTGTATGAATTATGATGTGCCATGCTTTGGATTGACTGACTCTTTTATGGCAGTAAGTATAGCGATCTCAAAAAAAAGAAACAAAAAAACGGGGGAAAACGATGCTTGTATAACCGGAGGCCTAAAGGACTGGAATGGACTGGAATCTTTACTTATTAATTAGAAACAGTAATTTGTTTCTATCAAATAAGTTCCCATTTTTAACGAAAATATTATAAAACTAGATGTCCCCAACTCCGTTTCGCCAAAATTCGTTTATCGCGCGGAAATCGTACATTTTTTCAGGATAGGAAGTATCCTATGTCCTTTCCCGGGATTGAAAGTATCTCCATATAAAATTACAACAAAATCGGGTCAGCGCGGCGGTTTGGGTGTGAAGAGACAGACAGAACACTTTCACATCTATATTATATATATAAAAATAGATTTTCAAATGTGTTAGTCGCGCTAAAACTCGAAAACGGCTGAACGGATTGGGCTGATTCTAGTCTTAAAATATTCGTAGAAGTCCAGGGAAGGTTTTAAAGTGACACGAAGTTCCTCGGGGTCCGGGACAGCTAGTTTATAATATTATAGCTGTCCCGGCAAACATTGTTTTCCCATTTAAAGTATTTCTACTTTATCAGTTGATACAAATTTTTACCCCCTCTTTTGTCCCCTAAGAGGGGTGGGGGGAAAAATTTTATACACCAGATGTTAAGTTGGAAAAAACAGTTAATAATATTAAGTAAGTCCATTATAGAAAAAAGTTTGATATAAAATCTGACCCCCTCTTTTGTTTCATTATAATATCATTATGTATAGATGAGTATGGATTTACTAAGGGCCTTCTTTCTTTACGGGGTAAATATTTATTGCAGAATGAATACGCTCTTGAAAACATACGAAGGTTTTTTCCACGACAGCCACCTACAAGTTCCTATAGAGACTATTTTTTTAGAGTAGAAAATGTGTATCTGATTTTATGTAAGTCACCGGCAATATTTATGATATTAAATTCATTATTATATAAGAAGGTCACATCGACTTATCTTGGAGGTATTTTCTTTTACAAGAATTTCTTTTGATAAGGATTTTGTCTCGAGCGTAAAACTTATATTACCACAAAATAGACGAGAAAAACATTTCAGCTATAATTTTCAAACAATTCTGTTTATAAATACCTTAAGAAAATGAATATTTGAGCTTCAATATCTCTTCAATATAAAATATTGAGGATTATTTTTGTAAGTGCGTTAAAAATGTTTTTTTTATTCGAAAGGTTAAAGGGGTTCGAATCTCGCCGAGGGGGCAAAAAAAGAATCTCTTGGTCCTGGATTTGTATTAAATATATTTTTCATTTATTACAAAAATCTTAATATGTATATAATATATTATGTAAAGTATGAAAGTACCTAATATAGCAATTATTTCGGTTATCTGCTAACCCAAGAAGCACACTCACAAAATCATTCTAACCGGTTCGGAGAAATTCGACAACAAACCCCGCGACACCGGAATTTTCTATAGTAACAATCTATATCTTATATATAAAAATGGATTTTCAAATGTGTTAGTCGCGCTAAAACTCGAAAACGACTGAACCGATTGGGCTGATTTTAGTCTTAAAATATTCGTAGAAGTCCAGGGAAGGTTTTAAAGTGACACGAAGTTCACCGGGACCGCTAGTCTTATATATAAAAATGGATTTTCAAATGTGTTAGTCGCGCTAAAACTCGAAAACGGCTTAACGGATTGGGCTGATTTTAGTCTTAAAATATTCGTAGAAGTCCAGGGAAGGTTTTAAAGTGACCTGTGACACGAAGTTCACCGGGACAGCTAGTATTTTATATTATATAGCCTATATAGGCTTAATAAAACGATTAGATTTTTGACGTGAGACCGTCTTATAATTCGATGGGGCCTGCGCGCACGAAAAAACATGACGCAATATGCGGCGTTACCTCGCTCTGAGGCGTTCCATTTAAGGCTATGACGTTGTCACGTTCAACTATCGCCAGTACACCGCACAGAGCACCGTACAGTCGGGGAAAATTGTGCTAAGCAGAAATGTACAGTCGGGGAAATGAGTTGTTTAGCAGAAATGTACAGTCGGGGAAAATTGTGCTAAGCAGAAATGTACAGTCGGGGAAATGAGTTGTTTAGCAGAAATGTACAGTCGGAGAAAATTGTGCTAAGCAGAAATGTACAGTCGGGGAAAATTGTGCTAAGCAGAAATGTACAGTCGGGGAAATGAGTTGTTTAGCAGAAATGTACAGTCGGGGAAAATTGTGCTAAGCAGAAATGTCCAGTCGGGGAAATGAGTCGTTTAGCAGAAATGTACAGTCGGGGAAATGAGTTGTTTAGCAGAAATGTACAGTCAGGGAAAATTGTTCTAAGCAGAAATGTACAGTCGGGGAAATGAGTTTTGACGTGACAACGTATTATAATTCGATGGAGCCGGCTGCACGCACGAAAAAACATGACTCATGCGGCGTTACCTCGCTCTGAGGCGTTCCATTTAAGGCTTGAAGTGCAAGCGAGAGCGCGGAACGAGCGACAAAGAGGCACGTTGTCACGTTCAACTATCGTCAGTAAACCGACTTTACAGACAACCGTTTTTTAAGATTGTTTAGATTAAGGTTAGAAGCGTCCGTGGCCTAATGGGTAGTCCTTTGGTTCGCACTCAAGGTGATGCCAAACGAGCGTAATTTGTGAGTTGTGAGTCGCAGAATTTCTGCCGCGTAAATATATAAGTACAAATCATGACTTACAAAATTACGCTCGTGTGAACCAAACAGGACTTTTGTATGAAACTGAATGCAGCAGAATTCTGCAGCTCACAACTCACAAATTACGCTCGTTTGGTTTCGCCCTTAGAGGGTGCAGGTTCGATCCCGGGTGGAGGCGTGTACCAATGTGACAATTTCTGATCTCAAGTACATAATACGGATACTCAAACGGTGAAGGAAAACATCGTGAGAAAACGCCGCACATAGTTGGTCCAAGATGTATTGACTAGTTCTTTCCTCTGGACTAGGGCGACTGTGTTGCGAGAATGCCGTATGTGCTTGGGCAACCATACGGGCATTCAAAAATTTTATCCCAGGCACTACAGTGTTCGAGGAGTGGTTACTTCGCTCTGAAATACTGTATAAATCATCCAAAACGGATACAAAGGCCTTGTTTCTAAGCCTATATACAATAATTTATAGTAATAATTACAAAAATAAGTGATAAATAAAACTTAAAATATAATATAAAAGCTAAAAAATTCCAAAAATACATTTTACTAATATTTGATCAATTTCTAAATTCAAATCGGCAGGGGGAAAATATACTTAACACCCTCTTAAGGTAAAATGTCGGATAATCGGTTCCGTGTTGACATTATTATACAAATCCAGGGGAATCCCCGAATGTAGGAACTTGATAACGACAGGTAACCTTCCCTGCAAACTTTGCCGAATTGCAAATAATATATTGTTCTTCCTCTGCTTTCGTTTTTAGAGTTCCGTATTCAAACATAAGCTTTAAGAACTTTTGGTGTCAGTTTGTCTAAAATAGGGTAGATGGTGCTCATTTTGAAAAGTCGGTATGAAATTACTTTGCAAAAAATAGCATCACCTATACTATAAGGTTGTGTGTAGTTAACTGTAGCTAGAGAGAAATTAATTTCTATTGCTTATTGGAAGGAATATATTATTATAATGTATCCATACTAATATCACATGTAAATGTGAAAGTGTGTCTGTTTGTCTGTTACCTCTTCACGCTTAAACCACTAAACCGAATTTGCTAAAATTTCAGCAAATTCGGCTTAGTGAACTCAAAGTATCTTCATACCAATTTTGGTATGAAGATTGAAGATACCTTGAGTCCCGGGAAAGGACATGGGATAATTTTATCCCGGAAAAATTTACTTATATATTATTAAATATACTTATTTCCGCGCAATAAACGAATTTTGGCACAACGGAGTAGCGGGCGACAGCTAGTATTAAAAATTAATTCTGAGCTCATAGCCAGTGGGCACACACAAAAAAAATGATATTATTCCAACTTCGTGGTTGCAGAATGTACCAATTCACATTCAAACGCATTTGAATTCACATCCAAAGTTCGAATTTCGAACAATCCATTGTTACTGGATTTAGATTCTGTATCAAAATTTACGATTGTCGTTATATTTATCATAATAATATTCTCTCACTAAATAACTCTACGCACTATTTACGGCATTGCACTACACGTCGTTAACGACCTTTGTGCTTATATCTGCTACAGAACTTTCAACATTAACTCTAGGACATAGAGCATGTTTTGTGTTAGTTAGAAATTTTAATAAGATAAAATATTCGCTGCAATTATAGACTCCAGTATATTACACGGTGCGTTAGTGCTTGTTATAGGATAAATTTAGGATTAGTAATGTACACAGTAATAATTGTTTTTGTTTGCTACGACAATACGACTAAATTGAGTTTATACAATGAATAAATATAATTTTGTCGTGTTTCCATAGTTAACGAGAAGAAACTATAATAAGAAATTACTATTTTAGTTATAAATTCGTATTCATTTTTGAGGGTTCCGTACCCAAAGGGTAAAAACGGGACCCTATTACTGAGACTTCGATGTCTGTCCGTCTGTCTCCAGGCTGTAACTCAAGAACCGCTATAGCTAGACTTCTGAAATTTTCACAGATTGTGTGTATCTGTTGCCGCTTTAACAACAAATACTTACGAGTAATATAGAATATAAAAACAAAATAAAATTATTATTTAAGGGGGTCCTATACAAGAAACGTGATTTTTGGCCTTTTTTGCTCTATATCAATAATGGCAAGAGGTAGGTACTTCAATTTTTCTCAAAGTCTTTAGTTGTATGTGTACTTTAATATATAATAATAATATTAAGATGAAATAAAAAATTAAAGAGGCATAAATTAATGGGAGCCATACAAAAAACACAATTTTCAGCCTAATTTTGCTCTATAGGTAATGGTACGAAACCCTTCGTGCGCGAGTCCAACTCGCACTTGGCCGATAATTTGTTATGTACCATCGAGGAAATTGATTCCCAGGCAGTTGACGGACCTACTCTTTTGGTCGGCTTATGTCAATTCAATGTTAGCTGTGATCGGTCTAATGGGTTTGACTCATCGCGGCCAAATTACTAAGGTCCGCCATCTGCCTAGGAATAAACTTCTCTGATAGTACCTTCGCTTTACAATCATGCTACTTAGTATAAAATTTTTATGAAACTTAAAGTTTCCTAACTTAGTACGTAAAAAAAATACAAAATAACATCCCTCTGAAATCTAACGTCCCTTTTTTTACGGCAAAAGGTTATAGAGATAATCCTACCCTCATGATCAATTCTATATTATAATAATAATTATTATCATCGATTATGTGTCAAATTACATCAAAATGTCGTGTAGTTTCGGAGACTATTCGATTCAAACTTACAATAAACCTTACCTTATATAATGTGGGATTATAATATTATATAACTTACGATAAATGGTAAATATCAAAACAAAGAGAAAGAACTTGTTAATCTATTGCGGAAAATCCATATAATGTCTATTGAAAGTATAGAATATGGTCAGTATTCTGATACTTATCAGAATAATTATACTGTCTACCAACTCCCTACAATTCATGCATTCTTCAGAATTCATTAAAACTTTAATGACAATTTACATTCATACATCAAACTTAAATCTGGCGACATTTAACGCGTTCGAAGTTGAAGCGTTGCATAAGTAATCTCACCTAAATACACTTCGTGCTGACTTCATTTAGTAGAGTCGGGTCTAATGCGGAACTCCAAATGCCAAGGAAAATTTGAACCTTTTCAAACTCTGTGTGGAATTGAGAAGTTTGAAAATTTCAAAAACAAAATCATTTATTTTGATTTGTCAATTTTTTAAACTCCTTAGTAGTTTAGAGTTTTAATTAAGATTATATTTTTTTCTTTTTCTTAAAGTCCAGAATACCAAATCATAATTTAAGAATTTTACGGTAAAAATAATTCTTCTGGAAGGATTCACTTCATCATTTATGATTGATTTAACGTAAATGACACAATTTTCTATGTTTTTTTTTTCGTACAAGGTTTTTCTTGTACGTTATAACGTAGGCTATAGCCTATCCTTACTTTCAAAATCTTCGGTGCCGCGAGTAGCAAATAGCAAGTCAGAGTTTGCAGCGTTGTTGAAGGTATGGAACCAATTTGTTGTATGTGTTGCTGCGTTGTTCTAACTATTAAAACTTCATGTCTGTTGATTGTTTGGTTGGAACGTCTTCGGTAAGTTGTGCAACAATTTGGGATGGAATTGCAACAGTTTGTGCGTATTACACGTCTTGTATTACAGTATTAGTACAAATCTGTATAGGCTGTATTGCCATTAATTTACTGTTGGCTAAAAATATATTTTTTACGTCCGTGCTTACTACATAATATTTTTGTCCAAAATCATTTTAAAAATTCATCAATTTCAATATGATGTTCCTGTGTTAAAACTAGTAATTTTAATACGGTCCTTAAAGCCAGTCCAGTCATTAGTATGCCGAGCAAAAAGGCTTTCAGAGGATCGCTCATTTGCCTTGAGAGGTGTCTCTTGCACTTGAGTAGAACATGGCTAAACAGAAATGGAATATAATCTGTTTTAAAACTTTTTGAATTAAGAATAGAATAATTTGATATTATAACTTTTTTTTACAATGATTAAAATAATAATGAAGACGTGAGTGGAAGAATCGAACAAGTAACATTTCGTAACATTCGGACAATAACAATTTTTTCCCTAATTATTTTAATAAAATTTGTGACTTATTTTCTTCATAATCTAGCTAATGTATCTGATACACATATTATAATCCATAGTTTTTCTATTTCAAATATTTTTTCCGGCCCTAAAGCCTCCATTTAAGGCGAAGACAGCTGCCAATTCGACATCTTTGTGCAGTTTTCTAGACGTATGTATTTCATTGATTGGCACAAAAATAATATGTGATTTTTGTTTATTCGGAAAAGCTTGTCGAATTTAAATAATAAAATAATGTGCTCCTACTGGATGAAAAAAAAATACCAAAGTCACATCTTTCAGGAACTTTAAACAGTTCTAACTAAAGTAACAATACAATCTATGCTTTAAAAATTTGTTTATTTGATACCTTTCACAAAAATCCAAAGATTGCCGGATTTAATTTTCGGTTCTGACATCTAGATTTCCCATAATATTTATTTTTTCCTCTAACAAACGAAAAATGTATCCACGCTACCGAGTGAACACTTCACATCTCTGTCTCTCTGGCATGAAAATCGACAGTGGTGCGAGAGTGATGCGAGATCAAGGTCATTGGCAGTTGTCAACGCCTTAAGCAAAAAAAACGGGAAGTTTTTGCATGTTACTTACCTTATTCTTCCACTCATGTCTTGAATTGCTAAGGATTCTTTGAAATTCCATGAGAGTTATAGGTAAAATTAATATATTTAAAGTGACATAAAACATAATATGATTTTGAAAGTAGACTATTAAAATAAAAAACTGTTTAGTGACGCGCTTATGCATATGCACTTATTTTCGGTAAATAATCGGCTAAGGGTGGGTCGGACTCGCGCACGAAGAGCTCCGTACCATAATAAAGCAAAGATAGGTAAAAAATGTGTTTTTGGATGGGAGCCCCATTAAATATTTATATTATTTTAAAAATAATTAGTGAGTATTAAAGTAGATACAAACACAATTATTGAGTATATTTCCAGAAAAATTTAAGAGACCATTGTACATTTTTTGTACGTGGGAGCCCACCTTAAATATTAATTATATTTTGTTTTAGTATCTATTTATTTTTATAGCGGCAACAGAAATACACAATCTGTGAGATACAGCCAGCAGACAGAGAGACATACAGATGGACAGAAATCGAAGTCTCGGTAATAGGGTTCGTTTTTACCCTTTGGGTACAGAACCCTAAAAACGTTAGATTTACGTCTAAAGTTCAGAACGACGTTCACGTGACCTGACGTGGATAAATCTAAGCTGAACGGGAAAAGACCGCCGGTCAGCGTACAAGAGGAAGAAATGACCGGGATATCTTTCTACATACCGACACAAAAATATCCTTTTCTACGGTGCAGCAAAAATGTATTTTCGGCCGACACTTCAGAAGTACAGCCTTAGTTGCATTAGACTTTAGAGTATACTAACTTTTGCAGGTATCATACTAACGAAAGTATACTGATATCTTATGTAATTGTGGGAAATATGTGGAGGCCAAAGGAAGATCTTCCGACCGAGCGAGGTGGTATGCTCGGTCAGGCCGAAGCCCGGCTGATGTCATTTCAGACGTTGTATATATCTTGCCGTTCTCCGGAACTTCGATACCGCGATGCAGGATTGTCAGGCGAATTGTGGGTACCGCCACATCACTCCCCCCCGAAGACCGGAGGTCGAATCTTGAAGTCTTGTCGCTTGAGTCGCCAGTGCCAGTGAGAGTTCCAGTGAGTTGGAACTGTTGCAGTGAGTCCCAGTGAGTCGGAACTGTAAGCTGCTGCACGGGATCCAGTGAGTCGGATAGCTGCCGTGCGGGGTCGATGCTACGTGCTGACCAGGAGAGATGTGCTCTGCTTGCTGACCGGTCGGTGTAGTGAGAAAGCCCGTTGATGCCGATGCGGAGTCGCCCAGGCCGCGGTACGTTGCGGCTAGTGGACGATGTACCCGATGAGGCGATGCTGGCTGGCGCGGTGCGGAGGGGCGGGGAGCGATGATGATGAAGGAGGCGTGTTCTGTCGAGGGTCACCAATGTGGGAATAATGCGTAGAGGCCAAAGGAAGATCTTCCGACCGAGCGAGGTGGTATGCTCGGTCAGGCCGAAGCCCGGCTGACGTCATTTCAGACGTTGTATATATCTTGCCGTTCTCCGAAACTTCGATACCGCGATGCAGGATTGTTAGGCGAATTGTGGGTACCGCCACATAATGCTATTCAAAAATAATACTGATCGAGTATCGATAATCAATTACAGCTGCTAATAAATCTTCAGATGGGAGAAAAATATCTAATAAAAAGTTGTCGAGTCTTTGTGTCGGGTTCTCAGCTTGATTGATGAGGTAATTAAGATGCGTGATATTCTTGGTAAGGAATTCTATGAGCACCTGAAGGTCTAAAAAGGCCTTTTATATGGCCTTTATGCAGCCTTATATAAATCTATAAATATGAATTTTAAATTTTGGTAGTCTCGCTAAAATTCGAGTACGGCTGGACCGATTGGGCTAATTTTTGTCTTGAGCTATTCGTCACAGCCCAGGAAAGCTTTATTGGGAAGGAAGTGACACAAAGATCACTGGGTCATTTAGTATAAAAAAGCGGAATTACTGTAGTTTTCAGAAGAAGTATCTAAGCTATACTGCTATAACCTGTGTGATCTAACGCCACGTACTAGTTATCTCTTCTGTAATGCATTTTTTTGCATCTAGTGACAATTCAAATCTTTTCCAAATGTTGATACATACTTAAAAATGTCGATGTACATTTTAAAGTATGTTTGGAGGCCAAAATTGAAAAAATAAGATTTCCTTGACCACTTTAGTTTGGCTAAGTACCTGTAGGCCATGTGTTACGGGTACCAACCTCCAGCCAACGGAAATATTATATTTAATTCTTTTATACTTTACATATATTTATGATTTTTATTATAACATACACGTCTTTCGTTCTTTACACATCCATAAACCAAGGCACATTAAAAACTTTTTGTTCCGTCGGCGGAATTCGAACCCGCGACCCCCAGCTTGGGCTGCCACCCACTCGACCATGCCACAGCTGTCGTCATTATATTAATTACTATAGTCCGCGCGGAACTAGTTGGCCGCGCCTTAGGTAGGGACGGGGGTGAGGGGGCGGGTTGCTTGCTGCTCGCAATGCACATGAGATTAGACAGTGACGACCAATCTCGCGATATCGTGAACAATAATGTTATTTAATTATTGGAAAGAATAAATTAAAGACATTAGACAATTGATCAGCTTTATATTCTAAGCCCGCTATCCCCAACCCGCGGCCCGCCGGGACTTTATTTGTGGCCCGCGTGATGTTAAACAATTTTGAAATTCACGCCCACCGGCAAAATAACGTAAAGTCTAAATATCATTAATTATATTATTAAATATAATATGAAATCTTTAATTTTGAAGAAAGTTATTTTTTAACCCTAAAAAAAATTTGTTGCGGCCCGCGAGTCGCGACACCAAGACCAAAACATGTTTGTGACCCGCATGAAAAAAAGGTTGGGGACCACTGTTCTAAGCTATTGACATCGGCTTTCCGTTTTTTTAAAAACATATGCACTTTAAATATTATTTCCTTAGATTTAGTTGCGTGTGTACGGTAAATTATACGGCTATTGCTGAACCAAAGATTTCCTTTGGTAGGATTGGTCCTTATGGCCCAAGGATGGATTTAAGATGTGGAGCCACCGCGATTTTTGATGTTAATTTTTTAAAATTTTAGCAGCTTCTGCTCTGGAGGAAAATAGAGTCTCAATCTGTATAGAGGCATTAATTATGACTCATTATGACGACCCACTATGACGACCTCCGTGGCGCAGTGGTAAGCGCGTTGGTAGCTCAAGCCGGAGGTCGCGGGTTCGAGTCCCGCCGACGGAACAAAAAGTTTATAAAGTTCCTGGGTCATGGATGTATATTAAATATGTGTATCATATAATAAAAATCTTAAATACATGTATAGTATAAAAGTATTACCTATATATATTTCCGTTGTCTGGTACCCGTAACACAAGTCCTTCAGGTACTTACCACGGGGCCAGACTGACGTGGTGTGAAGCGTCCATAGATATTACTATTATTATTAATTATGGTACTATTCCAAGTTCGGTACCATATTCGGATGACTTAAGAATGTTTGATTCATTTTAGGACTCATATTTGCACGATAAAGATGTTAAACAACATAAAAAGAAGAAGAAGAAGAAGCATTACTTCAACGCGCTAATCTTAGTATGAGTCAGTAATTACTGGTCCGATTTGAAAAATTCTTTCTGTGTTAGATAGCCCATTTATCAAGGAAGGCTATAGGCTATATTTTATTACGCTAAGACGCGATAAGCGAAGAAATAGAGGAAAATGTGAAAAAAACGGGGGAAATTATTTGAAAGGACTTATTTCACGAACAACTGGAGTAATTTTTCTGTTATTTGGCACAGATAAAAAGTAGGAACGTGAAGGATCATAGGCTGTTTATTATGACTAATTTGTCAGTGAAATATCTAATTTACGCGGGCGAAGCAGCGCGGAACGTCTAGTAATATTATAAAGCTGAAGAGTTTGTTTGTTTGAACGCGCTAATCTCAGGAGCTACTCATCCGATTTGAAAGTATCTTTCAGTGTTTGATAGCCTGTTTATCGAGGAAAGCTATAGTCTATATTTTATCACGCTAAGAGCAATACGAGCAAAGATAAAGAGGAAAATGTGAAAATAAAGCTGAAGAGTTTGTTGATTAGTTTGTTTGTTTGAACGCGCTAATCTCAAGAACTACTGACCCGATTTGAAAAAATCTTTCAGTGTTTGATAGCCTATTTATCGAGGAAGAATTTTATCACGCTAAGACCAATAAGAGCAAAGATACAGAGGAAAATGTAAAAAAAACGGGGAAAATTATTTGAAAGTGCTAATATCTCACATACTACTGTAGCAATTTTTATGTTATTTGACACGAATGTATAGTAGACTACGTGAGCCATGCGTTATTAATTTGTATAAAAAATATACGGTTTCCGTGAAATTTCAGATTTACGCGGACGAAGCCGCGCGGAACGTCTAGTATATTATTAATATGTTTATTGCTCCATTCATCACCATGTCTTTGGCATGCAGAATAATGCGGCTATCAGCCTTCTTATATTAATTAAGCTCTGTCAACAGCGTTTTCGTTGGTTGAAAATCATATATTCTAAATTTTTTATTTTATTTTTACTATCTTTTATCTAAATATTATTCCAAAATTGGCATTTAAACATTCGATTCAATCGAAAATGATACCAAACTCGACTATATACCTAAATCCCACGCAGTTATTGACCTCATACCTTGTTAAAGCTAAAAAAACCCCCCTCCCCCACCTGCACGAAATATTCAGGTGGCTCCACATCGTAAACCCATCTTAGGGATATAAAGATCAATCCTACCAAAGGAAATCTTTGGTTCAGCAAAAGCCGTATTCCTCGTTTTTTTGTCTTGTACGCACACGACTAATTGTCTTTTTATCGGCGGACTCATCTTGCTATTGCAATCTCTTGTGCGAAGCGCCCCTGCCTCTCCGTCCCACCGCTCACATACCTCAGGCGCGGCCAACTAGTTCCGCGCGGACTATAGCTGTTGCCCGCGACTTCAAATAAAACACGAAAAAATTCATCATCCTTACCACCTCTTATAGAAACACGTATGAGGAAGCGCTTGTGTGAAGTAGACGACGCACAGCGCCATCTATTATGAATTTTTGGAACTAACTTAATTTGAACAAATTTACGTATAAACATCCCCTTACAACCCTTTTTAAAGTTAAAAAGTAGCCTTAGATGTCCTTTCTCAGGCTTTAGACTATCTGTGTACAAAATTTCATTACAATCGGTTCGGTAGTTTTGGCGTGAAAGCGAGACAGACAGACAGACAGAGATTTCGCATTTATAATATTAGTATAGACTAGGGGTAGCCCATGGACTTAATTGACGTTTGTTATAAACCCAAAGTCTGTCCTCGTCGCGTCGCGTTCGAACTGTGAGAATCGGTCCAGCTTTAGGTTCCGCAGATAGTGTATAACAATTGTGAAGTTCGTCCATAAACTTTTTATAGCCGCCGCAAATGGCCAATTCTGGTCATTACAATTTTATATTTAAGTTATATCCATAAAGTTGGAGTCAATGGGGGAATGGTGTGAAGTTGTATTATGTACGTATTATGTAGTTATAAACTGTTATGTACTTTCGAATATGTCTTAAAACTTTAAACTACGATCATCGAGATAATATAATACGTGGCTCTCAACCTGTGTGGCTCAATTGGTTGAGTGTGTGGCAGCTCAAGCCGGGGGTCGCGGGTTCGAAACCCGCCGACGGAACAAAAAGTTCTCAATGTTCCCGGGTCTGGATGTGTATTCAATATATTGTGCATGATATAATAAAAATCTTAAATATAATATATGTATAGTATAAAAGTATTAAATAATATTTCCGTTGTCTGGTACCCGTAACACAAGTCCTTCAGGGGCCGATTGACGTGGTGTGAAGTGTCCATAGATATTATTATTATTATATTATAATACGGTATAGAAGGGTAGGTAACTCTTACACATTTGACCACCCAAATATGGGTCCTATATTATATTATATAAACTCAATATTATGTCCTATGGACGCTGACAACATGTTCAACCACTGAGCCACAGAGGTGAGCAACAATGAAATTGGTATAAATATAACTCCATTATTTCCGAAAGCTTCAAAGGAAATTAAATCATTTCGCGATTATGCCAAGTGTCACAAACTCACAACCATCAAAATTGCTTATCTAATCAAGTCTCAAGATCGAATGAACCTTCAAATGGAAGATGTCTCAAACTTGATTTCAATAAATTATTATGTTCAAGTATGTTCAAGTATGATCAGATCATAACATTAATATGATCATTTTTCTGGGATAAAAAGTATCCTATGTTTTTTTCCGGGATTTAAAGTATCTCATTACTAAATTTCAGATAAATCGGTTTAGCTATTTTGGAGTGAAGAGGGGACAGACAGACAGACACACTCTCGCGTTTATACTTTATAGCATGGACGTAATATACAGGGTGCAAAAAAACTAAGTGATAATACATTAGTGTGTGTGAATTCGCTATGAAAGTAGCAGCGCTGAAAGACCAAATTTTTTTGTGATTTGTATGGGCAAGCGCCCCAGCGTCTCGAGTTTCTCCATACAAAAGTTAACAAGAATTTTGCTCTTCCAGCGCAGCTACTTTTACAGTAAACTCTATACATTGGATTCATATACATTACACACCCTTAAGTAATATCACTTAGTTTTGTTACACACTGTATATCTACATATTGAACGTTGGTTCATGGTTGTCGTAGCCCGAGAAACGAATGTTTTTCGGTCCTCAAGCGATAAATTCCCAGACACCTTGCTTCTTGATTTATTCCGTCTATAATTCCAACTCCGAAGTTGCCAGCTCAGAACTTTCGTACGTGTAGAAAATAAAATCACTTATCGAACAGATATCTTACATATCCGAAACTTTGAGAGCTCATCAGTTGTGGACTTTTTTGTTTTACGCTCGATATGGAAAGAAGTTTCGATGGGATGGAATCGTTTTTTAACCGACGCGACGTCAGAAGGAGGTCATGTTTTATAGTATGTATGTGATTAATCTGTAATAATTATGAAGAGTTAAAGTTTGCGAGTTAGTTTAGGGGTTTGACCGCAATAGGAAATATTCACTAGACCTATTTCATAAATTCTTTCGCCAAAAGAAAGCACTGTTACCTGTGGAGTCAAAGGCTATATTATATTATAATATGTTTATGGGTTATGTTTGATAATTTTGAACGTAAAACCAACGTTTTATCAAAATTGCAATGTAAGGCTGGATAATGGATTAAATAAAATTAAATCAAGCCTTACCATTTTAGGTTCTTCCGAAAAGTACAGTGTTTTACAAATACTGGCATATTTAGGCAAAAAGTTTAGTATTTAATCTGATACTTTAGTATTTAATCTTAAAACTTTTAGTATTTAATCTTAAAAGGCCGACAACGCACCTGCAGCTCTTCTGATGTTGCGAGTGTCCATGGGCGACGGTAGTTGCTTACTATCAGGTGAACCGTTTGCTCGTTTGCCCCCTTATTCAATAAAAAAAAATACAATTTAGTAAAATTGCAAGGTTCGCGCGCGGAAATAGTTTATTTCGTCAAATAAAGATAACTTTTCCGTGAAATGTTGGTGAGTGAACATAATTAGTACAATTCACGCTCGTACAGTTTACTGTGAGCTGTACTAATTACTTTTAAGTGTTTTACAACGCTGTTTTATGCGACACTTTCAACTTGTATTGCATTACAGTTGTCATTAAAATGTTGTTAAAATTATACATTATAAAGTCTGCGTTTGGATGGAAAAAAAACAAACTTGCAAGTGGATACGTCTTAGCCTTAAGGTCTATTCAGACCGCAACGCAACGCGTATATATGCTTTTTTAAATTTGTACTGAATTGACAGATTTTAATTGCCTGAGACGTCTTGCAAATCTGTCAAATCCATACAAATTTAGAAATGCATCTGCGCGTCGCATTGCGGACTGACCTAACCCTTAGGGTCAATTCAGACCGCAACGCGACGAGGCGAAGCGAGGCGCGGCGCGGCATAAATTTGTATGGATTTGACAGATTTCAATTGCGTGAGACGTCTTGCGAATCTGTCAAATCCATATAAATTTAGAAATGCATCTACGCGTCGCGTTGCGGTCTGAATCAACCCTTAGTGAACCGATGCAGGGGCCGTAGCCCGTACCACGAAACCTTTTTGAGATTCAAACAATCGTACGAGAATGCTGCGTCCTACTCTAACAAACGTGAAATGACGTTTAGAGCAGGACGCGGCATTCTCGTCCGATTGAGTCTTAAAACGGTTTCGTAGTAGGCCTACTGGTTACTGAAAACTCCCATTTATCTGCTCGTGTCTAAAATTCAAGCTATCCACTTTAGGGCTCGATTTTTGAGAAAATTCATAAAATATCATTCACGCCTACTCGAAGCGACGTTCAAGAATCAGGCCCCAGTACAACTAAATACATAATCTCACCATTACAATGAAGACAAAGCATTTGATACCTGAAACTTCCGACATAAATAACTTTATTAATTGCACCAACATTCAGGCCGAACGCCACATTGTATTAATTAACTATCAACTTGCATAGGGTTGCCAAGCGTCCGGACAAAGTCGGACACAGTCAGGCTTCTTGGTTGCGTGTCCGGCCAAAATTAAAGGGAGTCCGGCTTTTGTAAAGCTTTGAATCTATAATTTTATGAAAATCCTACTAATTTTAGATGGTTTTATACCTAAGGTGTAAAACTTTATCTATTAGATGTTAAAATGTTTGATTAAAACAGATAATCTGTCGAACGTATTGCTATAGTTAGAATAATTTATATATATACTGAAAGTTTCCAGCCTTTTTATATCCAACTATATTGCCTGATTTGTCCGGCTTTTCGGCTAAGCGACCTGGCAACCCTAAACTCGCAAACGGCTACTGAGGCAGTTCGTATTGTTGCACTGATTCCCTTTGAGAAGGTTACAGGGTATTTACTCACTGCGACATAAGGGTTATGCTTGTAACTACAATACCAATGTCCAATAGGCTTAGCAATTTAGTTGTTGAATCAGGGTGGATTTCACCTATGAAACTTGATGCGATCGATAGAAGCAGTGGCTTGTATTATTCAAATGCGTTTAAAACTCTAAACTGCATTTCAGTTACCTACATCAATGGGTGTTTGCACACTGCACGATAACGACACGACACGATACCACAGAATAGAGAGCCACCGCACATAATATACAATTTCAAGTGGGCCGACTATTGTACAAACTGACTATTGTACTAATTCTAATATTCTGTCACTTAGTATTGAATGCACCCAAAATATTCTCCTTTCTTTTCGCTTCGTTTTATTATTGCCACAGTAAAAGCGTGCTTTTTACGCATTTTAACACGCACGTAGCTAGGCTAGCAACACCATTACCAACTAAAAGTCTGCGGCTGGCAGCGTACACGATGAAGTTGTCCAATTAAATTGTGACACTACGCAATTTAGTTTGTACGATAGTCGGCCAACTTGAAATTGTATATGTGCGGTGGCCCTTATCTATTCTGTGGTATCGTGTCGTGTCGTTACCGTCGCAGCGTGAAAACGCCCAATAAATCGGGTTTCAAGGTAAAATTATTATCTATTTTTACGGCATATTTATACAAACTAGATGATGTCCGCAACTCCGTTGCGGCAAAACTCGTTTATCGCGCAAGAACCGTAGGTACATTTTTCCGGGATAAAAAGTATCATTATAATTATGTCCTTTCCTGGGACTCAAATAATCTCCATGCCAAATTTGAGAAAATTCGGTTCAGCGGTTTGGTCGTGATTTGTGAAGAGGGTTACCTCTTCATGCCCAAACCGCTGTCTGTTTGTGTTCTGTCTGTCTGTCTGTCTATTAAGACAGACAGACAGACTTGTTTGTATGAACGCGCTAATTTTAAGAACTACTGTTTCAAATTGAAAAAATCTTTTGGTTTTGGATAGTCTGTTTCTCAAGGAAGGTTTTAGGGTTTATATACATTACGATGCGACCGAAGAATCAGTGGAAAAGGGGAAAACGCAGAAAATTATTTTTATTATGTGTTAACGCAGACGAAATCGTGGACAACAATTAGTAATAATGTGCTTAGGATTTCGAAAAGGAAATCTCTTTGGAATTTCGTTACAAATCAAATAAATACAATTCCAGGAATAAAAATCAACGAAAAAAAGTATTAACTTTCGTCTCCAATTCTTTTAATTGACTTTCACCATTAAAGTAACCTGAACTTTTTAAGAGCGGGCCCTGATGCCCAATATCGGTTCGGTTTCAAACGGAAGACGCTTTTGATTGAAGACATGAGTGGATGAAGTAGGTAACAAAAATTTTGAAAACTGTCGTTTTGCATAAATCGAGGCTTTAGGACCGATTTGAAGTAAAAAATGTAGATTCTATATTATATTATAGCTAAAAGTAACTTACCTATTCCATTAACTAGCGTTAATGGAATAGGTAAGTTACAAGGTTTGTTCAAATTAGAAGGGAAACATTAGTAATTGCTCGTCTGTTTTACAGTGTTAGCCACTTCATCCATTAATGTCCTAAATTATAGCTGGAATAGAAATTATCAAACTTCGCAATCCAAAGGGGTGCAATTTTTTACGGAGATTACGGAACTTTTTTCATTAAATCTCACCGAGTATTTGGGTTCGTGCTATTAGCGTGGTAGTAAAAGTTTTTAATTTCATTTCTACGGTTCTCTTAATTGGGTTGCATAGTTGACAGCGTATATAAATTACGATATTGTTGTTTTGTCATAAAAAAGACCTAAGCGGAATAAGTGGCTAAGTAACAATTTTAAAATTTTCATTTTTTTGCATATATGGAGACCGGAAAAATGATTTGAAATAAAAAATACGTGTAGCACTCGGACTGCCGTGATAAATCTATTGCATAGCATTTTTTATCAACTAATGCAATTATAATTACCTACTTATTTATTTGTGTGGCCAGGAACATCACAAGACCGTGAATTATGGAATAAAAGAGAGGCCTTTGCCCATCAGTGGGACACAGTAGGCTAATAGGGAAATAAATAATCATTATTATTTATTTCCAGTTGCACGCACACAAACACCGTCCCGAAGTATGCCGAACTGAAACGACGTTAGACGATGCACGACTTTCAAGTTTCAACGCCGCACGGCTGTGCCGGTCGGATTGGGGGTGTTAGGTTTATTTTCGTAACGGAATTTTTTTGATTCGGTCGCCGCCCAGAGCCCCGTTTTTTAAATAACTTAAAATAATATGGATTTTATGTATAGCCATTAGCCAGATATATTAGTCAGATAATGTAATGGCTACGACAACTATGCTGTTGTCTACGAAACTGCACACTTGTCTACCGATGTCTACAAAAACTTTACATTTGACTACAAAAACTGTAAAGGTTGCTACGAAAACTTGCTGCAAAAACTGTTTATGGGTCAATGATTAATGTGAAGGTGTCTACGAAAACTGTACAGGTGTGTACGAAAACTGTACAGGTGTGTACGAAACCTGTACAGGTGTCTACGAACATTATGAAGGGTGTGAAAATACAGTTTAGCTTCCTGTACAGTGTACAACAGCTTTCGGAGTCGTACGTATCCTATTTTACTGGGATCATTACAACTAGGGGATCAAATATGGATAGGAAGTCCAAAAGAGGTAAATAAAACATACCTGCATTCTGACTGCATGACTACAAAATAAAAAAGTGTGTATATTTTATGACCTCAGAGTACATAATATTCTAAACAGTAGGATTTTGACTGTAAGCTTTTATTTTAATGTGCCTTAATCCTTCGAGCCCCACAAAAGCACCGGTGATCGCGACAACAATAGAATACAATAGCAATATAATACAAGTGTATATTCGGCGATCTCGTTTCTAATTATTTCAATTTTTCCTAGAGTATTACCCAAAAAATAGAACAAATGCGAATGATCGCCGGCTGTCAGAACATAACGAAACTAAAATATATTGATCTTTTTTTTGTGGCTATTTATAGACACATTTCTAATGATTTTCGATGCCTTAAAAATATTTTGATTTCAGCGGAGATGGTTTTTCCAGATAAAATGTTTGCGCAGGTCTGAGTCAGCGGTTTCTTTTCAGTCGGCGACAATTCTACGGATTTTTTATCGTATAAATCATCTATATTGAAATTATATTCATAAATCTTTTTAACCTTTTTAGTTTTTCCTGTGTGAATTACTTTTTATATTCACATATAACACATCTATACATATTATAATACAAAGTCGCTTTTTTTCCCTCATGTCCCTTTGTTCCTTTTAATCTTTAAAACTACGCAACGGATTTTGATGATTTTTTCAGTGTTAGATAGCCCATTTATCGAGGAAGGCTATAGGCTATATTTTATCATGCCAATACTAATAAGAGAATGTTGAAAAAACGGGAAAAATTGTTTGAAAGGGCTTATCTCGCGAACTACTGGAGCAATTTTTATGGTATATTTGGCCCAGATAAGAAGTAGACCACGTAAAGGATCATAGGCTATCGATTTTAACCATTTTTACAGTGGCTATAATATAATATTTTATACCCGTGCGACGTCGGGGCGGGTCGCTAGTATAATATATAAGAATAAGAATAAGAATACTTTTATTTCCAGCATCACAAGAAACATCATAATAATTAAACAGTATTCAGTGGTACAGTTATTATACTTACATTAATTATATTATAATGCTGTGTGATGCCAAAAATATGTAAAGGTAGGTATAGTAACAAAGTTTTAGGTAAAATTATAAGTAAACTCATAAACATGTCCGAGATTAGCCATATTTCTCTGTGCGTTGCGGCGTTCGAAAAGCGCATTGTATATCTAACATCTGCGTTACAACCATTTTTACTATGTTACAACGCAGTCAGTTAGACCAAAAATGTGCATGCAAAACGCGCTGAAGTGAAAATGGCCACATATATACGAAACAAACTTTGCAGCGTCACTCCGAGGATGTAAGATTAGAGTTTCCAAAGTCTGGGGTACGTACACAAAGCAAGAGCATTTGATTCCTCATTATTAAAGGCGAAGTATCATGCTACTCATACTGAGCATGAGAAGCTACTTCTACTGGTTTGACAAAAAACTAAACTCAAAAGTGAGTTCACACAGAAAGAGAAAATAACGCGACACGAAGATAGATAATATAATATGAATACAAAATTTCAATGTCTAGCTGCGGCGTGATGCTATTGATTAATATTAGTTATTATTATTTTGTGTCGCCAGGTTCCGTTTCGTTTCTGTGTGACGTGTGTATGTTATAGTATATGTAACCTGTATAATTATAGTATGTAAGGTGGCGTACAACAGGCTTAAATATGCAATATTATGTATAATATTACTAGCTGTCCCGGCAAACGTTGTTTTGCCATATAAAGTATTTCGCCCATATTATTATTTTATTGAAGTGACTCAATAAGTATGGCACCATGGAAACGTCCATCGCTATCCCATCGCACAAACATCGTCAGTCTCGAGTTGTAATAATTTACTATTATTTATTCAACAAATGCACTTATCAATATAAAAAGTAGCCAGTAGCCGATTCTCAGACCTACTGAATATACATAATATAAAATTTGGTAAAAATCAGTTAAGCCGTTACGGAGGAGTACGGTAACTAACATTGTGACACGAGAATTTTATATATAAGACGAGAATTTTATATATAAGATGTATACAATATTTTTATTCACAATATTTACTTTAGACATCGAAAGGAAATAGACAGACCGAGAGACAAACTTTCTTATTAGCAATATACAGTTAGATAGATACATGTGAATAAAAATATTTTCTGGATTCATTTCCGCACTTCCTAAACAACGCTAGATTTGTTAATTCAAGAAATGTTCATCGGAAAATATAATACGAATACGCGGTAACAGTATGAAAAGAAAATATTATGAGGAAATAGAACAAAAAAGAGAAATTAAATTGTTACACGACCCGTGTAATAATAATGTTTCCGAAAATTGATATGTAAAGACAAATATTATGCAACTTGAAAAAAAAAGGAATGTTTCTTTCGATTTGAAAGAATAATTATAAGAAAAACATTGTTTCTTTCATTTTGAGTATGAAGATAGTGATACCAAAGTTTTGTTTTCCAGAAGTTCTGCTGTATTCATAAAAATCCATAAAGGCGGGCATAGTTTTGTAAGAAATTTGTGAAAAATTCAATTATTTAACGGACGCTTAAATTGAATTTTTTCACTCAAGATATTTCGACTCATATTGACTCACTAAATAAAAATAAGTGTGAAGTCACATAAGCAATTTAACTTGAAACTTACATAAAATATTTTAAAGTTTTTTGATTATTTCGTCTGAGAAATCTTCGTAATTATCAAGACTCGTTAATAATGCAAGACAATTATAACCCTTTGTTAAATCCTTTCAAACTTTTTGCTTGGCTTTTAAGCGGTTGTTATCATTACTTCTACAAACAACCGAACGCCGTTGTAGGCGGAGGGTAATTGCCATGAATTAACAACGAGCCAACTTGCTAAGGCGGTAATATCCTTCTTTGTCTAATGTTTAGTTCAAAATGCAGCATGCCACTTTTGGAATATAACTCGGCGATATGGTTTTTTTTTTTTTAATCAGAACGCCGCTATTTTTGTAAAATGTCACGTGAGTGATAGCTGCTTTTACAACGCCTACTAAAACCCAAATATCAGTTTGTATGTAACCAAAATGACAACACTGGTACATTTTAATTGACGGCATATTTAGTATTTTGTAAGCATGACAATAACATGATGAGCTGCAGATATTATACCATTAACTGTACGATGTACCATCGAAGAAATTGATTCATAGGCAGATGGCGGGCCTACGTCATTAGCCGCGTACTGACCAAGCGAGCCGCCTCGCGAGGCAGTCTCGCGCGGCAGTTCCTCGGTCGGTCAGGACGTGGCTACTGAGCGCGGCAAACGTACCGAGGCGCCTTTGAGCATCGACAAAAACCGACAACGCTCGGCTCGGGCCGCGGCACGCTCGAGCGAGGCAGCGCATACGGCTAATAGCCGCGTACTGACCAAGCGAGCCGCCTCGCGAAGCAGTTGTTCAGTCGGTCGCGCACGCGCTGCCTTGCCCGAGCGTGCCGAGGCCCGAGCCGAGCGTTGTCGGTTTTTGTCGATCCTCAAAGGCGCCTCGGTACGTTTGCCGCGCTCACTAGCCACGTCCTGACCGACCGAGCAACTGCCGCACGAGGCTGCCTAGCGAGGCGGCTCACTTGGTCAGTACGCGGCTAACTGGTCGAGCTATGTCAAATTAATGTTAGTCGTGAACTGTCGACTGGGTAGAAAGCTACCAAATTACGTACGTCTGCATCTGCATATAAATCATCTTCTCTGATAGTACACAATTTGTTTTATAAAACATTTATCGCGTAAACAAAGAGCGGAGATACAGATAAAAAGGAAAAGATCAGAAAAAGAAAAAAGATTTGGTCAAAGATATTTGATTTGAGATGCATGTCCAATCCAAGATCTTTTTAGTCCCATTTCTGTCGCTTGTATTTACTTTGACCCATTAAATTAATGCTGTCTAATTTTTTTGATCAAATTCACATAGGCCAAAGATCTTTGACAAGTGTAACACCGCCTTAAGACAATTTACTTAATTATAACGTAGTTCGCCGAACTATGATCTATGGACTCGGTTGCCATCTGTAAACCGATGCTAACGAACTGTTTATGATTTATGGAATCGTTTAATTGCTGAACCAAGATTAGTTAGATAAACACTAAATATTAGCAACTACTAGCGTCGCTTGTCTCGATACTAAAAATCTTCCTGCATTACTATGTTTCAATCGTGCCATATTATTATTAACAAGCGACCCGCCCCGGCGTCGCACGGGTATAAAATATCTAGCCACTGAAAAAATTATGCCCATAGCCTTCCTCAATAAATGGGCTATCTAACACTGAAAGAATTTTTCAAATCGGACCAGTAGTTCCTGAGATTTGCGCATTCAAGTTAGCCCTTTCAAATAATTTTCCCCGTTTTTTCCACATTTTCCTCTATTTCTTCGCTCCTATTAGTCTTAGCGTGATAAAATATAGCCTTCCTCGATAAATGGGCTATTTAACACTGAAAGAATCATCAAAATCTGTTGCGTAGTTTTATAGATTAAAGGGAACAAAGGGACATGAGGGAAAAAAAAGCGACTTTGTTTTATAATAAGTATAGACTAGATGACGCACGCAACTCTGCGGCGGCAAACATAGTTTATCTCGCGGAAACCGTATTTTTTTTCGGGATAAAAAGGATCTATCTTAAGCCTGAGTAAAACTTATTTGGAGGTCCACTTAAAACTAACTGCAACTTAAAATTTCCGTTGGATAATACAAATTTTTCATATAAGTGGTACTTAAGCATCATTTTAATATTTGAGAGACGTTCCAGTATTCGGGCATTAGGTCCTTTTCCGGGACTTACAGTATACAGTATCTCCATACCCAGCAACGCCTCCGTGGTCCAGTGATCTAGAGCGTCGCTCTTGGGTTCGATTCCTGCGTTGGAAACATGCAGGCTGATCACCTGATTGTCTGACAAGTAAGATGATCCATACGTCGGATGGGCATGTAAAAAGTCGGTCTGCGCCTGATATCTCGCCAGTCGTGTCGGTCTTCCGTCCCACTGGGTTATGAGAGTAAAGGAATAGAGAGTGCTCATGTGCACTGCGCACACACCTGGGCACTATAAAATTGCTCCTGCGTACCTGGCCTGGTTTCAATGAAACCGGCCACCGTCACTGAAACCGTTGTGGGGAGTATTATTAAATATATACCCAGAAAAATCAGTTGTTTGGGCGTGAGGAGGTAACAGACAGATGGACACATTTTCGAATTTAAAATTTTAGTATGGATATGGATTAATATTGAACTGATTGTTTTAACTTTATAATGATAACTGGGATGCAACATAAAGTTTACTTTCTTTTTACTTTTGTACGGGCAAATTCATGATACCGGGGCATTAAAAAAAAACAAAGGAATGAAAAGTAACTGTTTCAGGGCTCCTACTTTCACGGTGAACTCTACTTAAGGGACACATCCACACCCAAAAGTATTATCGCTTTGTTTTGTTACACCATATTATCCTCAAAACATGCAACCTCGAAAGAAAATACCTCAATTTTCACATCACTAAACAGGCAAAGAAAAAAGCTTATTTGGTTCTATTTTCCGCCCTCAGAATTCCTCATCAAGATCATAAAAGAACCAAATATCTGGAATGAGGCTGCTTAAACTATAGACAAAGGTTCCCATGCACGTAAAAAATATTTATTGACAAAAGCAACTAGGTCACGATCCCTTCAACAAGAAAAGTTTTCCCATAACGTTTTTTCATACTCGCACGTCGGTTTCGCGGTAAAGTTATATGTTACGGAAAACTGAGATGTTTTACAGAATATATTTTGAAGATACACAGTACACACGTGCACGGTTGCCCTTTAACCCGTGAGAAGGCGCGCTATGAGCAATTTGCTCACACAAATATTAAATTCAAAAATTTTTAGTGATAGCAACGCCATAACTTTCTAAGTGTCTAGGTACCTTCCTAACTATTCATCCTCCCCCCCCGACACAAGTCTCATGTTGGTCATTTCTGTTGCGACCGCTCAGCGAGGCGTTTTTGGTAACCACGTATCATCGTGCGGCAATTTGCTCAACGCGCGCCCATCCGTGTAAGTGTTTATTTTTCGAATAAAATACATAATAATTGTATTTTCTTACGTACTGTGTTATTGATATGTAATTTTTTGTTTAAATAATAAGTAAATGTTCGGTAGTGATATGTATATAACATTTTTTTTATTTTAGCTTCAATACAGAAATAAAATGAACGATCAGCGCTCCAGCTTGTAAAACCACATATTTCACGCCAGATTTGCATGACAAACATATCATCCGATCTCAAGTTCCTTATGAAACGTTTTGTTCCAACTCCTGAACCCATTGCACAGCCTACGTCAAGCGGATTTTGTTCTTTATTATGTCCCAGGCGTAAGAATAGACGCTCGAAAAAAACATGTACTTTGTGCGAGAAATTACTCTGCACGGAACATGTTACATTATTGTGTACAATGTGTTTTGATAGTCACACCCATGGACATCTTATGGAAGAGTAAATTTTTTAAGTATATTTTATGTAAGATTTTTTAATGTGATTTTTATGCAGACTGATAAAAATAAGAAATTATTATTAAGTTGTTTTGTAATTTGCCTAAGAAGTTGATTTATGTTTTAAATGTTCAATTAAAAAATATATATATATATATATATATATATATATATATATATATATATATATATATATATAAATGTCTTAATTTCTTGTTGATTAAACCTTGTTTAATTAATTTACATCAATTATAAGCCAATAAGTACTGCAACACTAGATTAATAAGTATTTAAAGTAGCGTGAGCTATTTGCTCGCGCGCGCCTTCTCACGGGTTAAAAGTATTTTCACACATTTAAGTATTACATTTCTTCGCTTCATTCTTCGATATATAACTAAGCAAAGTAGTCTCCTTTACTTATCCGCTAGGCAATCGCTGGTTAATTATATATCTTCGAATGAAGCGACTCATATAATAATGATCGAACTTCACTTGGTAAGTTCGTTTGATCATTTCTTTTATATTAATACCTACTAGTTATTAAGTCTAAGTAGTGTACCTCCCACACTGTTCCTCTCACGCCCACTCAAGTCTTTCAAGTAAATTTAGAAATTGAAAACGGATTTAAATGTAATTTGTTAAAGAAATACAACGCTATGAAATGAGGCAGTGCTGAAGTGGGCGAGGGCTTAGTCAAAGTCAACGAATAATAAAAATTACGGAAGAGTATCTGAGTCGGAAAATGGTTCCACGTTCTAACCTCCTTTTGCATTTCATAATATTGCAACATCTGCATTGAGAGCGCATTCCCTCTTTTGCAACTCTTCTGATGATACGAGTGTCTATCGGCGACGGTGGTTACTTTCCATCCGAGCATTTTTGCTCATTTGATTTAAAAAAATTGAGTGTGGTTTTTTTATAAAATTAGATTTAAAACAATTTTGGTTCCTAAAGCGGATAGCCACATATAATATTATGAGAGTGACTATTCTATACTGTATTCTGTTTCGATGGTCGAAGTGAAATTTATAGCCCAAGTAATTTTTACCGACCTAAAAGCCTTTTGATTCATTTCAAGCGTTTAATATAGGGACCGTAACAAATTCAGACATTACTTAGGAGAGATTTACAGCCAATAAGCCTGTGTTTTTGAGGTTTTCAACGACTGGCGGCGATAAAATGTTTTGTTTGTGCGGTAAAAATGAGATTTTTTGGCCGCAATAAAGTGTAGTTCCGCAATTTTTTTGTCGAATAATACATAATATTATAAGATCTAGTTTATAAGGTATGAAAAACTGAACTTCAGATATTTTATTGTTTATGCAAAAAATATTGATACTCAAGGTAAAAATTTCATTTTATAACTTTTCGCTCAAAGCAAATATATTTTTTTTCAAGTGACGATAATTATTCTGGCTAAGCATCGTTGTAAGCAGTAGATATTATAAGAAAATACTACATTTCTTTCGTAAATTGTGCAAAACTTAAAAAGATAAATCGTAGCACAAAACTATATGAAAATGACAAAATTTGAATGAAATTCTGTGCTCGGTCTAAGCATGCCAGACTCCTATAATATCTTGGATGTTGACAGGCTGATCATGATGAACTTATAACCAGTCGATACGGTACACACCTGCCTTGAAGGGGGATTAAAAAGTGCACGGTTAGTATGACCCACAAAGGATGCAATAACGCGTTAAATGCAAACTTAATCGCTTGGAAAGTAAGAGTTGGCTATTTAGAGTACACGAGTCTTGCCAGGGGTGCAAGGGTACGTTTTCATAAAGTGCTGAGGAAAAATTTAATTTTATTAAGGGCGTTCCTTACGGAGATACCATAATTTACCGTATTTCAAGCCTTATAAACTCATAATTTGAAAGCTACAAAGTTATAATAAAAATACAGCAATAATCTTCAGTATATTATCAACATTCCTTTCCCCGTTTTAAATTTTCTATTTTTGTTTATTATACTCATGATATCAGCTTCCAAAGTAAAACCAATTTATTAACATTCAAGCATACATTCAGCATCTCCTTAGGATTTACAAATTACTTTTATTTGAAACACACGCCAATAGATCGACAATATCATAAACTACATTTTCCCCGTTTTAATTTTTTTAGGTCAATTTTGAACTTAGATAAGTAAAAAAAAATAGGGTTTTGGTGCGATCTCGGCAACGCGGCAAATGTATGGCCAAGGTCGTTTGCTCGGGGGACGGCCTTAAATAATAGATGACGCCCGTCCGTCCGTTGCGCCGAATTCGTTTATCGCACGGGAACCGTACACTTTTCCTCGATAAAAAGTATCCTTTGTCCTTTCTCGGGACTCAAATGATTTCTATATCCAACAAATTAGATACATCGGTTTGGGCGTAAAGAGGTAACAGACAGACAGACACTCCATCGCGTTTACAATATTAGTATGGATATGGATGTAAATATTAGTTGTGTTTGTAGGTTTGTCACTTCTTCAGGAAAATAACTTCAAAACGGAGTTTGATCTAATTTGGCATGCCAGTTTAAGATCTGGTTAACTTCGTTACTCTTTATCCAAAAAAATATAGCGTTTCCGTGCATCAAATTAATATTTTAATGCGAAAGTTTGTGAGTTTGTATGTTTGTTATTTCTTCACGTTTAAACGGCTGAAGTGATTTTAATAAAATTTGGTATGGAATTAGTTTATACCCTGGATTAACACATAGGCTACTTTTTACAGCGGAAAAATATTACAATTTAATTTCCCTAATAAACCGCGCGTAACACCGCGGGGCACAGCCAGTACATTAATATAAAGGTTTTTTTACTAGCTCGTAAAATTTAAATCCACAATAATCGGTATGATGTAGAGTTGTAGACAATACTAACTCCAAAAAAACATACGGTCAAATTGAGAAACCTCCTCCCTTTGGAGAGTAAGAGCTAAAAGTAGACAGCTTACAGCTTACAGCTTACAGTACACACAGCTTCGCTGCACCATTTTAAACTTAATTTATATAGACGGTAACCCTAAACGCAACATTGCATTGGCGTAAAGAAAACTTCCACTATCATTATTACCTCTTAATAACCAACGTTAGTTAACTGCTTCAACACGAAAACACTTTAAAAGAAGCTTTGAAAGCTTGAAGCACTTTCAAAATAAAGCAAATGTTTGTCAAATGATCACCGCCAGGTTTCTTTTCATCGAAGTTTAGCGCTCAAAAATTCGTATTATGTTTTAATTTAAATTACTTAAATAAAATTACAATAAATTTTTATTATGTAAAATTACATTAGAAGAAAAAATCTAGCCTTTTTAGCCAGTGAGCAACGGCTTAAAAAGCGCAAATAGAATGCAATAACGAATTCGTGATCCGTCCATGGGAACCAAAAATTTTTGAGTATACAACTTTTAATAATATATTATTTTAATCTGTCTTCTATCACTCAAAGTAACTTCACCTTTTATTAAACTAGACTTTAGTCCGTCTGTCTATACGCGTAAACTATATATGTATTAAATATTGTGCTATAGAGCTAAATCACAGACAGACATAGTTACGCATCAACCTTATTTTCTTAAAAAAAATTAAGCATTTCCATGTGAACAAATCTTTAGCGAAAATAAGATTTTTCCGTAAAATGCATGTGGCTTTGAGTAGTGAGTGTAACCGCGGGTTTTAATTTCGACTCTTGTACTTAATTTAGCGCGAAATACTCGCGATTTCCTTACGAGCACGTGCTAGCGCCAGAATTTCCTATTCAGAGTGGAATCTCATTTAATGAAAATATTTAAAACTAGATGATGCCCGCAAGTCTGTTGCGCCAAAATTTGTTTAGCGCGGGAACCGTACATTTTCCGGGATAAAAAGTATCCTATGTCCTTTCCCGGGACTCAAAGTATCTCCATGCCAAATTTCAGCAAAATTGGTTCAGCGGTTTGAGCGTGAAGAGGTAACAGACAGACAGACACACTTTTGCATTTATAATATTAGTATGGACTAGACGTCGTGACATTGTAGAAAAAAATATCAGGAGAAAATGTTTATATTACTTTTCTATAGTTGTAAGCCATAGGTGTGCGCGTATTTCTCTTTAGAAAGCATGCCAGTAACTTCGTTCCATCCAGGTGTCCCTTGACACATCTCAAGTTTTTATTAATAAAAATCCATATCCATACTTAATATTATAAATTCGAAAGTGTATCTGTCTGTTACCTCTTCACGCCCAAACCGCTGAATCGATTTTGCTGAAATTTGATATAGAAATACTTGGAATCCCGGGAAAGGACATAGGATACTTTTTATCCCGGAAAAATGTACGGTTCAAGCGCGATAAATGAATTTTGGCGCAACGGAGTTGCGGGCGTCTAGTCTTTTATGGCAGTAGCTGTACGACATCACCTATTAATTTGAATAACAAATGAAAGAAACAATTTTTCTTTATTATACAGAGTGTTACACTCTGTATAGTAATTAACCTAAGTGATAATGCATTGTTGTGTATGAGTCCTCTATATTGAGTTCGCTGTGAAAGTGGCAGCGCTGAAAGAGTTTGTTTTTCCACCTTGCGAGTAGAAGAGACAACTAACAAAAGATCTATTCAATGACTGATTTTTTGTGTGTTTGGTTGCCACCAAACCTACCTGCCGGTCTGTATAATGTTATACTTATACGACAGATTACTAAATAGTTAATACGTGTAATTTTATACTGCAATAGAAACAAGATTTAAATATTCGATAAATCAATATAGACTCAGACTTTAATTCGTCTGCAAAGAAAAGTCATCAAGAAACATTTTACCGGTCAAACACTTTAAATTAAAAGCATATTTATAGCGACATTCGTCGTTCAATTTAACTCGATTCCTTCTTCAAAGTTCAATTAATTATATCAGCTCGATAATTGCTTCGATTCTTCGCAAATTAAAAAAATAAATTCGATTCTTGGCACTTGGTAACTATCCAAAACTTAGAGACCAAGTTTTTGATCGCTTCATTTGGAGATTTTTTTTAACTAGTTACGATTATTATAGTTAAAGGTGCAATTTGATTGTAATCCTTTAAAACGCTGAATTATATTTTGAAGAAGGGGCCATTTAATTTTATGGTCCCAACTCGCAAGTCCCAACCACTATTACACTATGAGACTGATATTTGCACCATTCGATAAAGTTGCTTTGCAGTCGTGTCAACTGCATTCAAACTGCACTTGAACTGCAATTTGCAGTTGGATTGCAGTTGAAATGCAGTCCGTCTGTGTAGACCCCAATGGTGCTTCTTCTTTCTAAACTTCAAATACCATGGTATTTCTGTAACACCCTCAGATTTTGCATCAGTTGTGGATGGTTTATGCAGTATTATGCGAGCGAAATAACCATTTTATAAATGTATTAATGATTTTTTAGTAATATAATGATTTTTAAATGGCCGTATGGTCGCCCAAGCACGGCATTCTCGCAACATAGTCGGTCTAGTCCAGATGATTAAATAGAATACGTCTTGGACCATCCATGAGCGGATTTCCTCACGATGTTTTCCTTCACCGTATGGGCATCCGTATTTTGTACTTGAGATCTGAAAATGTCTGGTACACGCTTGGAAAGGCGGCATAATATTATAAGTTTGTATTACCTACCTATATACTAAGGTACTTTTTTAACCGACTTAAAAAAGGAGGTGAGTGCTCTTGTGTACTGCGCACACACTTGGGCACTATAAAATTACTCCTGCGTAACTGGCCTTGGTTTCAATGAAATCGGCCACCGTCACTGAAATAAGTCCTTCAGGTACTTAGTACGGGGCCAGACTGACGTGGTGTGAAGCGTCCATGGATACTATTATTATTATTATTATTTTGAAGTCGGTTTTATCTTTTTAAAATACTATTATAATATGAGACTGTGGACTATGCAGTCCTACAGCTGAGCAAAGACCTAGGTTTTAGCACTACAGTAAGCCAGCCTGGCTTGTATGTATCCAGCTCAACTCGTCATATGTTTCGAGGCCGGCCGAACGGAGGCATTGCTCAGTTACTCTTTAGTAATCTTTGGTACTTTAAACGTAAATCATATTTAACATTCATGGAAATCCATACTAATATTATAAATGCGAAAATGTGTCTGTCTGTCTGTTACCTCTTCAAGCCCAAACCCTGAACCGATTTTACTGAAAGGTATGGAGATTCTTTGAGTCCCGGGATGCTTTTTATCCCGGAAAAAATTACGCTTCCCGCGCGATAAATGAATTTTCGCGCAACGGGGTTGCAGGCGTCATCTACTATTTAATATTTATGAAAACGTAGATACAGAAGCCCCTTTAATAATGAGAATGTGGTTTTATTTTGACATGAAAATAATGATACGAAACACGATCCAATATTATAATGATATGGAAATCAAAGAGCTGACGAAATGATTGCTTTTGTAAGAACCATCCATTTATAATATCAATTGCCCTTTTAGGATATAAATAAAGTTCTTTAGGTATTAAGGCTCATTTTCAATATGAGAACTCAAGGTACAAAAATAGATCTTTTTTACACAGGTTTTTCCTAAAGGAAAAAATATGAAATGTAATATTATCCTCTTATTTTCACTCGCTATAAAGAAGATAAATATATTTACATTATTGAATTGAATTGAATTGTTCATGAACGCTATTTTGACTACCAATATATTTATGAACATTGGCTGGATTCCGGGATTCGAACCTCCACCCCCCCGCTAGTGCTGTTAACCACTGAGCCACAGAGGCCGATCAGCGGCGACTAAAACTCGCACTCAGCACCGATAAGCGGAAGCCATGGCATTAATTCAACCCTCAGAATTAACAAGTTTGGCCACCTCGAAAGTTCAGGCTTAGCGCGTCTTCGTTAGATTTAATTTGAAGATGAATGAGTACGGTGGTCTATACAAAATTAACTCGTCTAAAGACCTCACCCCGCCCGCAAGCCGTCTTGAATATTAAACAGTATCGTGGCACGCTTCATTTAATTCATATCCGAGGTTAAGATAGTTGTGCAAACTTGAATATATCCAATTACTTTATGAAACTGAATTTAAAAGCATTTAGCTTTTTAACACGCTTATATTAGCTTGGGCTATATATAACGGAATCTTTGAGCACGATTTTTACCTATCTCCATTAGTCTTATTAAAGACCAAGTCTACTGCTTCATTTTAAATTCAGCGGAATTCCGTTATTCACAATACGACCGTAAAGTCAGATTGCATATCACATATTATATCACTGAAACAGAACACAAGTATTTCCTAAAGTAATAATGATTAAAACTCCACTAATTAAATCAAAACTACACACACTAAAACAGTCGCGCAACAGTATTTATTAAATAACAGTAGTTCAGTACCCTGATTCTACCAAGTGCACGATGTATGTATTGTGTACTCGGCGATACATGGCGGTAGCGGTCATTGACTCCCTGTCAAAAACTTGTCATTTTCTATATAAACCGCGATTGTCAATGAAGTGCCAGATGTTGTAAATCTGACAGATAATGACAAGTTTTTGACAGGGAGTCAATGACCGCTACCGCCATGTTTCGCCGAGTACAGTACAGTATATTTAGTGTTAGTCTGTAAAGATGGCTTTCCGATCCTTATGCCGCAAGTGACTGCGACCGAAAAATCAAATGCCACTTTACAAACTATGGTACAGGTTTCATTTTTTCTACGCCACTACAAAGACAGCGGTGGCATAGGTCGCTAGAAAAATGGTATAAAATGAAACTAGGTATCGCATTTTGTTTTTAAATGTTCGTCGGACATTACCTTAGGTATAGCGATGTTTTATTTTATTTTATTAATAGTTCTCAAGAAGAGACCGCTGCAAGCAGTAAGACAACTTATTTTTTCCTTCAGTTTTGTTCATTGTAATGTGTTAGTTTTAAGTTTTTAAAATATCCTCTAAGTTAATGTTGCTGAGCTTCTTGTTCGATCCAGTCGGCAGTCCTGTTCCCGTTAAACTACAAAATAGTTTAAAGGCTGGCAACGCACCGGCAGCTCTTCTGATGTTGCGAGTGTCCATGGTCAACGTTAGTTGCTTTCCATCAGGTGACCCGTTTGCTCGTTTGCTCCCTTATTTTATTAAAAAAAAAATAATCTCAAGCGTCAATGACGTTGGTTTTTTTCATGAGAAAAAAATTTGAATTTTGACAGGAACTGGATCGAACAACAAACGTCGAAAATGCATAAATGTTGCATGAACAGAATTAGAGCATTAAATGCCAACTGTACCGCAACACTACAAACTTCGGCTGTTAAGGTGTTAAAACTGACTTCCTTGGCAAAACGCCTCTAACAAAATAGACTAAACATATTTTAGAACTAGTTTTGGATTATTTTGTGCCAGTTTTCTCGTTTCATTTTAACATTGGATGTTTTTTGCAACACAAACTTTTTACAGAATAATTTTATGTGATGTGAACTACGAATAATAAAAACTAGATGTGAAGTATATTTATTACACTTTACATCTAAAACTTATTGAAGTAAAAACTTATAAAATTTTAATAATAATTTGAATAATATGTTAAACGCGTAACTTTCTGCTACGCACGGTAAAAACTGACACTGCAGGCGTAGCATGGTCACTATAGACACGGTTTCTTTGTACGGAAGAATCGACATACTGACAGATTTTATCAACAAATGGTGGATTTCCACTGTCTAACTCATTGAGATACTATATACTAGGAGAGAGCCTTATATCGGTGTAATAAGCGTCAAAAGCGTGTAATGTTATGTCCTACTTACTAGGACATAACAAAAGAGTCGGTCTGCATATTTCATGTAATAAAAGTGTTAATCAAGATTTTTAGTGAACATTTTATGCTAGATATTGTTGAGTTTTGTGGTTTCGCTAAATAATAAACCATAAGAATGGCCAAAGAATGCCTCAAACACGTGGATTTAACATTAAATACGTAAGTTTTGAACAACGTTTTTTGGACTTTTCAATCGGTAGTTTTGTAAGCTAAAAAGATAATTTAGAAGTTTAATAATCCCTTATTCGTGCTATATAAGGCATTAGTGCTAAAAATGTCACATCAATTAATAATTTGTCTTCAAAAATTGCATAGCTTTTTACGTGTGTTTACGTATTCTCATTACTTGAACTATAGTTTATCGTTATCATGAACTAAATGACTTTCTTTTTTGAATTATAATGTGTTTCGAAATGATCGACAAATAGAAATATTCAAGAAAATAAACGCACACTACTTGTATGAAAATAAGCACAAAATGGCCACGCGATGACGGGCTTAGGTTACATCTATACTATATTACTTTATCTATGGTCTAACTGTTATTTTGTCTTTTCTTCCGTAGAAAGAAACCGTTTCTATGGTGACCATGCTACGCCTGCAGCAGATTTTCCGGACCATATAAACGACTTGCAAATCTCCAAGAGAGCGTATTCTCTCTTTAAAGGACGGCAACGCACTTGCAACTCTTTTGATGTTGAGTCCATGGGCGAACTTATTGTGCGAGACGACAGTAGTTGTTTTTCATCAGGTGACCCCTAATTTTATAAAAAAGAAAACTATTATAAATGTTGGCTTTTAGTGGGATGAGGATGAATTTTATTTCAAGGAAACTCAATGGGAAATAAGAGATATGAGTTTTTCATTTATTTTCAAACTTAGTTACTATGTTCACGACACACTGAACAGTGAACATAGAAGTTCACTTGGAGATTGAAATTGAAGACATACTACATTGAAGTGTACAAGGTCTTTACTGGTAAGATGGTAACTTCTCGTATGGTTTATTATCGTATTTAGGAAAATGATGAGTAATTAAAATTATGAAATTATTCACTCAGTAATACGACATAATCAATATAATATTTTAGAAGAATGATATGATGATATTAAATCTGAAAAGATACCCCATGAACAATTACAGAGATATTATTACTAATTAATTCATTTCATTATATTAATCAGAGATCAACACTACAAAATCTTGAAACTAATAAATATTACCAATTTTGTCTTCAGTAGATTATTAGTTTAAGTAGCATAAAAGCTACAACTATTTAGAACCTTAGCTCAGAAAAGAAATAACAGCGTTTTTGAATTCACCCTTTTCGAATTATTTCCGCACTATTTTGCGCTTGCGGGCACTGCAACTTACAACGAGATGTACCACAATGTAAATTATATACAGTAGTTGTAGTCTTCATACTAGAACGCCCGAATTAAAAAAAGTAAACAATATTAGTGATTTGAGATAACTTTAAATATCAAAACTATGCGTACATCAAGATAAAGCTAAACTATGTACTGTCATGTGGTGGTCCACTAGCTTTTCTTTATATGGCCCACACACACGTTTCAGTCTTGGTGTTTCGGACAACCAAAATAATAATATAGGGAAAAAATAACTTTGCTTAAGAGCGGGCTGTGCAATTTTGCTATGTTTTTATCTAATAAGTATTACGATCCCGGAAGACGATTGACTCAAATGAAGTGGAGATTTATTTAATCATTGTATATTTATCTGATACTTAGCTAACGGAAAACACGATTCACTTATTTTGACTCGATAGTTTAATTTTTCGAAATTATGAATCTTTTTGGGCATTTCAACAAATATATGTTACACTTACAGTTACTGTCATTAAATAACTTGCACTACTACAATCACACACTTAATAAAATAATAGCTAAAGGAAATATTAGTATTGTATTTAGTTTTTAAGTAATCATCAAAAAACAGTTTTGGGACTTACGATCTTTACTTTCGTGCTATAATGCGGGAACCGTTGTTACGCGATATTGTTCACTATTAACTGCAGCCTAAAACACATTACCCGGGAGCACGATTCATGGAATGATTGTATCACGATTGGAGGATAGCGTTGTGTGTAGGCGGGTCTAGCGTTTTGACCGTAGGCCCTTAAATTTAGCAACTTAATAATGGCAGAAAACAAAGTATGTAGTTACAATTAACCTATAAAAGGCGAGATTATAAAAAATATTCAATAGCCCATTCATCTTCACAGCAGGGTAGCAGGTTGAGTATAGCTGCTGCTCTGAGCTTAGTGAGTTTGATTTCAATAACATGGAATTAGTGCCATGCCACACGATGCGATGCGGCGGCGGTGCGGCGCCTGACCGGTGCCGCTCCGGTTTCCTACATATAAAAATGTATGGTATGGCACACGGCGCCGTCCGGTGCGCTCCGGTGCTGCACCACACGCACACCGGAATCGAGACGAGGCGGGGAGGGGTGTATATTGTATTGGTGGAGCTCGAGTCCGTCGCTGCTGCCATACTGCTACGATACTGCAAAACGTTGCGGCGCCGCACTCACCGTGTGGCCGGTAGCCCGGCGAGATGACCACCGATGCGGCGCCCGCGCCGCACCGTGTCGTTTGGCATGGCTGTTACTCTACTGAAAGATATTTAAAGTGTGTATGTACCGTTTTCAATTCCCTGGAAACGGATGCGTGAAACAAAATTCACGTCACTCGAGCCGAGTCTTTGAAGTCTCGAAATGTCGCGACTTTCCACTGAATAATGCGAAACAGAACTAGGGAATTTGTCCAAAAGTGTAATCGATATGAAATCAATTCGAATCAGTACTTAATCAATTTTCTCGATAATATACCTCGGTAGAAAAGGGGGTTATTAGTTTTAGAAAAAGGTGTATTTTTTTTGCAAATTACAAGTATGTAGAGTCGCAAAAACATTCGGTGAATCACTTTTTAGTAGAGACGTGCCGACTAGTCGCCGACTAGTCGGTAAAGCCGACTATTCGGCCACTTTTGTAGTCGGCGACTAGTCGGCGAATAGTCGGCAAAAAGCGCCGACTAATCGGCTTTTTACTATTTTGCTATTATTGAAATTATGCTAAAGAAAAACCTTGATTTTTAATTTTTAACTACTGTATTGTATAGTAGACATTTTTTTAATTGCATTAATAGGTGACCCTAATTAGTAATAACACAAATTGGTATCTGACAATAATACAAGTTGTAAATTAAAGGTACAAGTTGGAAGCCGGCTACATGAAGCGGCAGCAGACGACGTGTCGTCGCGACACTACTGGTTTCTATGTATTTCTATGAATTGTGTCGCTAGCTTCGTGTCGCTAGCTGCGGAGGGTGTTTCATAGAAATACATACAAACCAGTAGTGTCACTGCGACACGTCGTCTGCGGTTGCTTCGTGTCGCCCGCTGCCAACCGGCGCCTTAACTAAGACATTAATTCATCTTTGACATTAATAATTGTGGATCGATTTGTCCGATGATAAATATTTTAATTGCATTTTCTTATTATTTATTTCGTGGTTAATAGAGTCAGGCGTTACTTTGCGGAAATCCATAGCTTAAAATTTTGTATGTTATTATTTTTAGCAATATTCCGCGAAATATCATGCGTACAGCACCTCCCTCACTCCCACACTGCCTATGCGTACACTCGCATGCAAGAACCTGCAAACACCACCACCACACAAGCAATAATATTAGCAAATTCATGCAAGGCCTCTCACCACCATGCAAGTTGACGCGCGTTTCGTTCCAACACCGGAGCATCCTCAGGATGTGGACTCTACGAACAACGTCCATCAAGTGCCGCGGAATATTGTTTTATATAATAACATACTAAATTTTAATCCTTCGATCGCGGATTCTTGGAAATCTATTGTTATTCTATTGTTGTCGCGATCACCGGTGCTCTTATGGGGCTTGATAGGTTAATTTATTTCGTGATTCATAGAGCACCACAAAAAGCACATGAAGAAATAATAAAAATATTCGATAAAATACTCGAGACTCAGTGGTTTCCGAAATTCCGGAATAACTCGATGACTTCCATAGAATTTTACGTTCTTTGAGCTTTCACAATCGGATCCACGCAAAATACGGATTACGGCTCACAACAGACATTCCTCACCTTATTTGTTCCCCACGTCAACCAAGAATCTCTTTCTCTTTGCCAAAATATAAATTCCGAAATCTGGAAGAATGAAAAAAACGCTCGAAATTTTATCTTGAAATCATTTTTTATTTATTTAAGCTAGACAGATTTTGTAAGGCGTTCTCGGAAATTATTACGATTTCATGAAACTCAGACACTGTCTGGGGGTTACTAGAAATTCCCTTAGGAAAATAACTAAGGTTTTGAATATGGATTCTGTGGCAAGCATAATTTATTTTGCGACAAAAAAAATAAAGTAACGAGAAAGCAAGGGAAAGCAAATGATGAGGGAATATCTCAATCTCAGTTGGCAGATCACGGACACTCAATTGACATAACCCGACCAATTTACGTGGAAAACAATTGACATCAATAGTGGGTTATTATTATTATTAAATAAAAATATTCACACTACATAATATTCGGAATTACTTTGTTGTCCATCATCAGACGCGAGCCACAAGTTAGTCAATAGAATATATTACTGCAATGTTTTCATGCTAAAGGCAGCAGCAGTATTTAGACAGTAAACAAAACGTTTTATTCTACGTTTGACTTCCCTATTCAATGTGTGCAAATCATTTTAGTTCATTTAAGTTGAAATATTTAAACCGCCCACCATCCTTAAATGACATCTTGAAATAAACAAGCTAAATAAATGTACCTGCTCCTCCAAATTGTGAAATGTTGTATAACATAATTGGCGTTTTTATGAAAAATATGTTTCATTTTCCCCGTGGAATTTTCACGTTTAATATTATGATGATAATAACATGAGAACATGACAGGACATAGGATGAAAAAAATATGTTTATTAAGGAAAAAACATTTTAATATCCCTTTGAGTTTCAAATAACCAACACAAAGCTTTGATTTCTTTGGCTTGCTGATTTCGCTTTGTTTGTTTTTAGATTGTATCAATCGTATTTGCTTTCACAAAATTAATTGCGACTAGGGGCTCGATTCTCATACATCGAACATCGCTTCAGAGGCTGTTTATATTGAACCCAAAATATGCTCTCTCGAGCGCATGAGAGGTAAATAAGATCGAAGCGACTTTCTCATAGGAATCAACAATAGTCGCCATTTCTCTAATGCCTAGCTTTCATCTAAAGGCCTAGGTTCCATCAAATAGGCTCCGAAACTATTGGACTGATTTTTATTGAAGTGAAAACTTCTTTGGCGGCGTTGAGCACTTTTGTGGGATGAGTAAAAACTGTGAAACTCGCGTCAGATTCTCGTGCTGATCGAAAAACCGTAAGACGGTTGGAGAGTAGTGTTGTAACATCGAAATCGATTAATCGAACAATCGATTGTTTTTTTTCGATTGTCAATATTTTTTAATCGATTGTAAGATTTTCGGTTAGTTAAAAAAAAACGATTTTTTAAAAATCGATTTTAAGGGTTTCGATTAATTAAAAAAATCGATTTTCATAAAAAATTGGTTAAAAAATTGTAAGGGTTTCGATTAAGTAATTATAAAAAATCGATTTTTTAAAAATCGATTTTCATAATAAATGGGTTAAAAAAAATAATGCACAACGTTAATAATCAAGTTTTCACTTCTGCCGGCACTCATTTAACTTTAAAGAAAGAACTCGTGTTATAGAGTACATTTTATGGGTACACTCCCCATCGGATTCTTCGTTAACGCGTGCCAAACCACGGGCAAACGCTTGTCTTAGCTAACTTGGAAACAACAAATTTATAGATAACTCAGAAATGGTCCTCACGACATCTAAATTTTTTTTTAGATCCCTCCTTTGAAAACAATCTAGACGAGAATTGCAGAGGACAAAAAATCTTTTTAAGCCCGACGACCGCGTCCAGTTTCGCTGAATTCACTCTATCACTAGTTATCTGTTTAGTCGGTGACAGTGATGAATGTTGAAGTGAAAATAGAGTTCCGTTTTTAGAGGAAAGTTAGGCGGTTTATACACAGCTGAGCGCGACAGTTGCAGGTGTTAACGCCGCATGTGACGTATGAAACTTTGTGAAAATCTCCTTAATTTATACACGGCGGAAGTTTTAAGAATAATTTCGCCCATTTATAGCCCAATTGCAGGATTTTTCTGGTGAATTTCAAAGTTCCACAACCTAGAATAAAATTAAAAATGTTATAAGACTAATGGTAGTTTTACTTCATAAAATATTATTCACAAATAAAATATAACTAACAGTTATGTACCTAATAAGCTTTTATATTTACAAAATATACAGTACTTATGTATTTTTTTTTATTAAATAAGGGGGCAAACGAGCAAACGGGTCACCTGATGGTAAGCAACTACCGTCGCCCATGGACACTCGCAACATCAGAAGAGCTGCAGGTGCGTTGCCGGCCTTTTAAGAGGGAATACGCTCTTTTCTTGAAGGTTTGCAGGTCGTATAGGTCCGGAAATACTGCTGGTGACAGTTCGTTCCAGAGTTTTACAGTGCGCGGCAGAAAGTTACACGAAAAACGCACTGTGGAAGACTGCCACTCATCAAGGTGATGAGGATGGTATGTTTTTCGCGTGGGACGATGGCGAAAAGTTGCAGGTGGTATGATTCCGAACAATTCCTCAGAGCACTCCCCGTGATACAATCGATAGAGGATGCAGAGTGAAGCTACATCTCGGCGTAATTCCAAGAGGTCCAAGCTGTTTGAAACACTATGGCAGTCAACAATTCGAGCGGCCCTTCGTTGGATACGATCCAGAGGGAGCAGTTGGTATTTTGGCGCCCCTGCCCAGAGATGAGAATAATATTCCATATGAGGGCGAACCTGCGCCTTGTAGAGTTGTAGGCGTTGGTCCGGACTGAAGTACTGTCTCGCTCTGTTAAGAACATCAAGCTTCTTCGAGGCTAGTTTGGCCTTACCCTCTAGATGATATCGGAACTGGACTTCGCTCGATATGTTGACGCCAAGTATCTCAATGCTAGGGGAGATGGTTAAAGATGTGCCCTCGAAACGAGGATATACGACCACCATTTTTATGAAGAACTCAAGTAATATCAATCTTCGGTATCTATTCTTTTTGGAGGCTATTTATTAGGTGGCCGTTGCTCGAAAATATACTTTTCTCCATAACTTTATTGCACCGAAAGCGTTCATTTTTCAGGATAAATATAATTCTCAGGTGATTTAACTGTGAAGAGGTAACAGATAGACACACTTTCACTTTTATAATATTAGTATAGGTTACCTGCATAATTTTTACCTTCGCACATCAAAAAAAAGTATTGTGAAGCGCTCCTAACCACCGCGGGCTAAGAGAAACAATGAGAACAATATCTCGGTGAGAGATTAATGAAATGTTTCCACGAGTTTTATTTTCTCGAGACATCTCGGATAGCCACAATCTCGGTCATTTAAAATAAATTGTTGTAAGTTAAAATTGCGCTTGCCTCCGCGATCAGCGCAAAGAAAATTAAACAAGATAACGTTTTTAAGGCGGTGTCAGTTACGTTATAAAATAAGATAAGTACCACGCTTTTTACTTATCTCGTCTTAGAATAAAAGTTTTTGTCGAATATTTTAAAGCGAAGCGACGCGTCGTGTTTTTCGCCAAAGCATTATTATCATCTCTATTGTTCCAAGTTTTAGGCACTAACTTCCGTTATGAAAATATCGAAACGTCAAAGAGCGAACGCGCGCGACAACGCGCATCGTCGCGCGCTTTTATGTTATATAGTAGGTAGTTAAATAATTAATAGACCAATTACAGTAGTTTTGGCAAAAACATTACACGTCGTCGTGACGTTTCTACAGACTACAGAGTCATGTGTGACTTGTGAGATATCTGAGCTAATTAAAAATTTATATTTAATTAAAGTTTGCAATTTTAGTAAAGTTAGCACGGGCCAATTATACTTTTTCTTCATATTATTTTTGTGAAATATTTTAGGTTTCAGCTGCTGATATCTTGCCGTTAAATTGCAGCAATCCTTGAGGAATAAAATTTAATGCTTAAGCCAATTACCTGTCACTCGCACACCAACCAAGGGTCAACTCAGTCCTATTTCACGTAAAAATACGAAAAAAGTTAGGAAAATCGTCAACAGACTTGTAGTAGCTTGTGATTATTTTCAACATTAATGAAACACGTTTTTTTTAACTATTTCCACTATATTTACTTTAATTTTACCAATTTTAATCCTTAGATCGAATGGAAATCAATTGATATTCTATTGTGTCGCGTTCACCGGTGAGCTTATGGGGGTTGATGGGTTAAATATAGTGGAAATAGTGCAAGAAAAGTGTGTTCAATTTATTGTGATCATAAATTTCCACTAACAACCAACAGTACAATGTATTTTTTTTTATTTTAATAATTATTCAATTTAATTATGTTATTATATTCGGACCTACATTTTCACTAATTTACTCTCTAATTACCGCAATGAACAGAATAGTCAAAATCATTTTAATTAGGCTTTGAAAAGTTGATTTACATACCATAATTTCCGGGGGAAGTGGGAACTAATTTAAATAGTGTGTCATGTTTTTTACACAACTAAAAAACGATTGTATCGATTAGAATAAATTTAACGTTTAATAATTGAGTAGAGTGACCTCTCGCTTGTCATTATGGATGTTACTAATTTGCTCTTCCAATCACAAAGGCGACCATTGCAACCATTGATATTCAATATATTATTCAATACTTTCCGATTTATAAATGAATATAAAATATTAACATGCCTTTCTAGATTGGTTTTTATGCTGTTTAATAAAAAATATTGCATATACAAAAGTTACATGTTGTTGTAGTATGTTGTATGATAGTTACATGCCAATCGATATGATAATATTATACGCACAGTGGTAGTAACTATTGTAAAAACAAATTAACTAAAAATCAAAAAACCCGACTGCAAAAAATGTTAAGTACTTAACTAAAAAGAATGAAATAAGACCTAATTCTGCCGGAGGCATCGAATCCATGTTTTAATTGATACGACTCTTGCTTACGAGTTTCATGCCAGGATAAATAGAAGGTTACATAGAAAAATGTAGAAGAAGAAAGTGGATAATAAAATGCAGTCGGAGGCATGTCGCACCAAGTTTAACATTAATTCATAAATCATAAAATATTATGCCTCCGACTGCATTTTATTATTCACTTTCTTCTTCTACATTTTTCTATGTAACCTTCTATTTATCCTGGCAGTTGGCAGTACGGCAAGAGTCGTATCAATTAAAACATGGATTTGATGCCTCCGGCAGAATTAGGTCTTATTTCGTTCTTTTTAGTTAAGTACTTAACATTTTTTGCAGTCGGGTTTTTTGATTTTTAATTAATTTATTTTATTTGCGACTTTTTAGTTGTAGTCATCTAACCATTTCGACAATCAATCTAATAAATAACTGAAAAACTACCGTGCTGATATAACCATATATCATAGGTACACTTAGAAAAGTGTACCTACAATACGATAAAATAGGTCTGTACATAGGTTTGGTACTGTTTCAATGTATGTTTCTAGTTTTAAGTACCAAATCATTGTTTTTTTTAATACTTTGTCATTGAATTTTCATCTTGTTTCAGTAATGTCAGTTAATTTTTAATTAATATTGGATTTATCCATGCAGGCGGATTTTGGTTTTTTCTTATTTTATTACAAGCGGTCATCCGCGGCTCCGCCCACGTGGATGTCGGTGAGCTCTGCAAAAAGCATACCCAGGAAAGACTCGGTCAGCAAAATGTCTCCCAGGTCAATTCACAGACTCCGACACTAACACCGACGACGCAGTCATTATACGCAGGCTGCACCCTGCGGCCTGCTCAGATTGTCTTCCTCCCGCACGCGCACCCCCCTTGTGACGCCAACTATCGTAATATTTTAATTTCGCCATAATTTCAAAACCAAATGTCCAATTTAATTCATTCACAGACCAAATATTATCTACATAAACTGTACTTAGTAATGGAATAATTTATTTTGATAAGGATTAAAAGAATGAGTAAAATAAACGCGTTTAAATGTAGTCCAAAAAATTTTCAAGATTTTTAAATAAAAAAAATGTTATTGTGCCTCACTCGACATAGATAGATATAGTGTGTCGCGGACTTTTTTGTAGATATTTGTAAGTTCTACAATTACTTAGAATTTTATGGTTCTATCTTTTATAGTTTAGGCAGCGTACGTAAAATAAGTAACTTTTCTGGTTGATTTTTTACACCTTGCGTCCGAAGAACCCAAATATCTTACGGAACCTAATTTTTTCCAAAATAAAATTCAGCCTATGTTCAGCAAAAATAATGTAGAATTCCAATGGTAAAAGAATTTTTCCAATCGGTCCAGTAGTTTCCGAGCCCAACAAACAAAAAATCAAATCTTTCCTCTTTGTACTATTAGTGTAGATTTGTAGTTCGATTTAATATTAAAACTGCAAGTTATATACATATTTAGAATCAGTGTTTAAAATTCTTTATTTTGATACCCCACTCGATATGCTTGGTAAATTTTTATTTTTGTTTACCTCACGATATGGCGTCAAACATCCGCCATTTTGGTTTTTTCTTAATGTCACCTATCTAAGAACACTCGGGCTATTAAGACAAATCTAACGATACCTCAAATGTGAAAATCCGTTTAGCGGTTCTGAAGATACGAGGTAATAAAGAATATTACATACATAGAAGATACGCACTAAACACATAACTCTCCTGGCAGTCGGGTAAAAAATAAAACAGGTGACCTAGCTGACATGAGTAATTATAAGCATATAGCTGAAGTGGGAATAGTCGTTTTGCATTAAAACTTTTTTAATGCAAAATGACTATTTCCACATAATAACCATTTAGAGCAGTGGCCCCAACCTTTTCTTCATGCGGGCCACAAACATTTAGTCTTGATGTCGCGGGCCGCAACAAAAAATTTTTAGGTTTAAAAAATAACATAAAAACTTTTTTAATGCAAAATGACTATTTCCACATAATAACCATTTAGAGCAGTGGCCCCAACCTTTTCTTCATGCGGGCCACAAACATTTAGTCTTGATGTCGCGGGCCGCAACAAAAAATTTTTAGGTTTAAAAAATAACATTCCTCAAAATTAACGATTTAAAAGTGAAAAAAAAATCGCGACTTTCACGATGACTACATAATTTTGCCGGTGGGCGTGAATTTCAAAATGGTTTAATATCACGCGGGCCACAAATAAAGTCCCGGCGGGCCGCGGGTTGGGGATAGCTGATTTAGAGCAAACAAGGATGGTTCCCGCGAGATATTTAATCGTAACTAAGTAATTCAATACTGATAGTGATAACTGTGTTTTATTTTATGTAAGTATTTCGTTGTATAGTTTGGTAAAAATTTCTATCTTCTGGGAATTGGCACGTGATTTGTTAGGGAAATAGTTTATCAGAAAGTGGAAACTATATTATACTGTAGCGTCATTAATAATTGTATAGCGCCGTCATTCCCTTATTTTTTATTTATTGTTCACACAATATTACTACAAAGTTATAAAGAAATCTTGCCGCAAAGCAATAACTTTAACTGGACAAGATTGAAGAATATTTATGGTCACAACTCGCAGCATTGTACTCATAGCTTATCAAGTTTTCTTAAAAGGTGTTTTTTAACTTGCCACTTATACATAATAATAAGGTATCTTTTTATTTCTACCCTTACGTTTGTAATTTAGGTACTTTTTGTCACAGGATGTATGATAAAAATTTAAAATATACTATAATTGTACTTGTAATGATGTGAGCAACATCATAACTTTTAAATAATAGCACTTGTTTTTTAAAGTTTTATCGCAAGCTGTACTTGTAAATGAATAATAATTATATTATATTTACATTGTATAATAATTATAATGTTGTTACGTGCTAGGGTTCGAGGATTCGGAGAGAAAGACCTGGTGACTCTCTGGAAGACTTTATTCACTGACACTAGCTCACACAAATCACTAGGTCCAAACACTAAGCACTAGATCCAAATCACTGAGCACTATCACTGTCCTAGGTCCTAGCCGAGTCGTAGGTTCACTATCACAATCACTCACTATTGATCACTTGTTTTCACTTCGAAGTCGCCTCGAAGATCGCTCAGATAAAACTGAATTCCGGGCCGTCCACCTGCGCCTATTTATATGGGCGACTCGAATTCTAGAAAGTTCCTTACTCGATTCACGTAAACAAGTAAACACGTAAACAAGTAAACAACGGTCGGAACTTTCTAGGAGATTCGAGCATGTACCAACTAGCGCCATCTAGTTTCGAGTAGGGGATTTATGTGTAGTGTGTCCCCTAGTTTTGCCGGTTCGACGCTAGATGGCTCTGTGTGTCCGTATCCGTAACACTACTCCCCTCTTAGAGATGCTCGTCCCGAGCATCATTATTACTGCCATGGTAATGCGCCAGACGGTCTATGTGTACCACTTTGAATGTCCCTCTTGGTTGCTTTTGAATCCTGTAAGTCACATCATTCAATCGGGTAACCACTTTGTATGGGCCGTCCCACTTGGTCTGCAACTTTGGAGATTTCCCTTTTCGCCGAGTTGGGTTATGCAACCACACCAGTGACCCTTCTTCGAAGCCGCTCGTGTTCGATTTCCGGTCGTATCTGGTCTTCATGTTCTCACTTGACTGCAACCCATTTTCCCGAACCATGGCGTGTATATAGCGCATCTTTTCCCTTAAATCGCAGACATAGTCTTGTACGGTCTTCGGTTCCTCCGGTGACCCTCCTGTCAAGAGGTCTACTGGTACTCGCAGTTCTCTACCGTAATTGACATACGCCGGGGTAGCTTTTATGCTCTCATGCTCGGCGGTACGGTACGACAGAAGGAAGAGCGGTATATACCTGTCCCAATCCTTTTGTTTGTCATCTACCAGTTTCGCCAAATGCCTCTCAAGGGTCTGGTTAAATCTCTCAACCATTCCATCAGACTGTGGATGGTACGCGGTGGTCCTCGTTTTATGCATTCCCAAAATTCTGCACACTTCCTGGAAGACCTGCGATTCGAAATTCCTGCCCTGATCGGAATGGATTTCTAGAGGCACACCAAAGCGTGATATCACTTCTTCGACTAGCTTAGAAGCAACTGTTGTAGCTTCCTGGTTTGGTATGGCGAACACTTCGGGCCATTTGGTGAAGTAATCCATGACCACCATAAAATACTTGTTTCCCGATTCCGTTACAGGAAATGGCCCAGCTACGTCAACTGCAATTCGTTCCCACGGTGCGCCAACGTTATACAAGCGCAGGTTCCCACGGCTCCTTGTTTGTGGTCCCTTCACTGCAGCGCAAGTAGTACATTTGCGGCACCAATCCTGCACATCATCTCGACAATGCAACCAGTAGAATCGTTCTCGCACTTTCGTTAACGTCCTCTTGACACCTAGATGACCTCCTGATACGCCATCGTGTATTTCACGGAGAACATCTGGTACTCTCGTCCTTGGGACAACTATCTGAAGATGGAACTCTCTGCCGTTAGTCTTCTCCCATTTCCGGTAAAGTATTCCATTTTGAAGTATCAGACTGTCCCATTGCGCCCAGTACGCCTTAGTAACAGCGCCAGTGGGTGCAACCTCACTCCAGATTGGTTTTACGTCACCGCGTTTCTTCCATGTGATGATATGCCGAAGGTCGTCATCTCTTTCTTGAGCCTCTCTCATAGCATCATTCTCCCAGAGACCCGAGGGACTTGTTCTGGTTAACTTTAATGTTATTTCATTAGATTCCTGCTTAACACAGTGTTTGCAGTCTTCTGAACACGGCCTTCGTGAAAGTGCGTCGGCATTCCCATGCGCCTTTCCGCTGCGGTGTTCCGTCTTGAAGTCATACTCCTGTAGTTGTTCAATCCATCGAGCTACTTGGCCTTCTGGGTTCTTGAATTGCAGTAGCCACTTCAAGGCTGCGTGATCAGTTCGCAGTAAAAACTGTCGGCCGATGAGATATTTGCTGAAATGTTGTAGCGTCTTTACAACAGCCAAGAGTTCTCTTCTTGTCACACAGTAGTTTCTCTCTGGCTTAGATAAAGATTTGCTGAAATATGCAATTACAACTTCTCTCTCACCCTGTTTTTGAGATAACACCCCTCCAATGGCCGTGTTGCTTGCGTCCGTGTCGACTATAAACTGACTTGCAGGTTGTGGATACCCCAGGATTGGTGTTTCACACAGATGTTTCTTCAGTTTCTGAAAAGAATCTTCAGAAGTCTCGTCCCAAATAAACTGTCGTTTATCCTCTGTCAGCCGATGTAATGGCTTGGCTATCTCCGAGAATCCCTTAACAAAACGCCTGTAGTAGGAGCATAGGCCGAGAAATGCCCGCACTTCGGTTTTGTTCTTAGGGGTTGGCCAATTTTGAACTGCTTCCAGTTTCTCTGGGTCCGTCTGGATTCCATCACTGGAGATGACATGGCCGAGATAATTGACCTTACTCCTGAATAAACTACATTTTTTCGGATTCAACTTTAACTTGGCCCCCTCTATTTTGGCGAAAATACGTTCTAAGTTTCGCAAATGGTCCTCGAAGTCGCGGCCAACAATGATGACGTCGTCCAAGTAGACTAAGCAAGCCTCTCCAACTAAGCCTGCCAGTACACACTCCATGAGTCGCTCAAATGTGGCAGGTGCGTTGCACAATCCAAAGGGCATGACGTTAAACTGCCATAAACCTTTACCGGTGGAGAAAGCTGTCTTCTCCTTGTCTTTTGGGTGAATTTCCACCTGCCAGTATCCAGATTTCAGGTCCAGGGTCGAGAACCATTTCATGCCACTCAAGGTATCCAGAGTGTCGTCAATTCGAGGTAATGGATAGCTGTCCTTCTTAGTGACATCATTGAGACGCCTGTAGTCCACACAAAATCTTGTGCTGCCATCTTTCTTCTTCACTAACACAACAGGTGAGCACCACGGACTTGCAGACGGTTCAATAATCTTATGCCTTCTCATGTCCTCCAAAAGGCTTTCAACTTCTCTTTCCTTTGCAATGGGTATCCGTCTTGCTCGTTGACGAATTGGGTTCTCGCTTCCGGTATCTATCCTGTGCTGAACCATCGACGTTCTTCCAAGGTCGCCTTCCTGACTGGAGAAGATATTCGCGTGGCGTTGTAAAAACTTCTTAGCTTTCATGCTCTGCGAATAAGTCAGATTACTCTTGCAGTCATCGAGTAGCTCAGTCACTATTCCATAGTTGCTGCTGTTGGCTGAGTCTGAGCCTGTGATCGAACTACACTTTCTCATCCAGACAACTTCCTCGCACTTTCCAATGACGTCACCTTTGTTCAAGCAGATCTCGCGATCACCAAGATTCAAAACCTTGACCACAGCGTTACTGCTTCCACTAACAAGGGTTCTCGCCGTCATCAGTTTTTGCGCTGATGTCTTGCTAGGTGTGTCTTCGATCAACACACATCTGTTTGACTTCTTCTTTCCAGCTGGCGGTAGTTTCACCAGCACTCTAGCTTCCGCTCGTCCAGGTATAATGACTTCCTTTACACATGCGACTTTCCCGCAGGCGCCTCCAAGGATGAAAATTTCTTCTTCGCCACACTTGAAAACTCCGTCAGCGACATTAATTCCGCAGTTGTGCTTCTTCATGAAATCCAAACCCAAGATGCAATCATCCATAATCTCAGCCACGATAACGTCATGAGGGTATGAGGACCCCCCTACATTAATCGTAACTGACATTTCTCCCAGGACGGGTATTGGCTGACCGGAGGCAGTAAGAAGCCGACAGTTAATTCTCCTCTTTTGTCTACTTGCGGCTTTTACTAGATTTGGGTTCACTATCGTTCTAGAGGCTCCTGTGTCTAGAGTCATTTTGCAATCCGTCCTGTTAATAGTCCCCTGAATCACAAGACTATTCCCGCTGCATGCTTGGGAGATAACAGTTATCGGGGCTTCCTCCGCGTCAGCCAGTACTCGCCCCTTAGTCCTGGCTTTTATTCGTTTCCCTGATCCCGGGCAGGGGACGAAGCTCCTTGCTTCTTCAGCTCCTCTACTTGTTCCTCGAGCCTTTTCATCCTTGCCATCTGGGTCTCCTTCTGCGGGCAGTTGAGCTGAAGATGGCCCCTCTCACCGCACTTGTAGCACATGGCTCCAAAACTTCTCTTCGTGGGAGCCTTGACCTCCTTAACATCCTCAGAGACCTCATGGATCTTATGGGTCTGTCGTATGTCACGGCGAACAGCCTCGACCTCCAAAGCATGCGCCAATGCTTCCTTTAGCGAGGTGTGGTGACGTAGCCTCACTGCAGCTCTGACCTCGAGGTCCCTGATTCCGTCGACAAATGCTTGCACAATATTCGTGTGGATCATCTTGGAATCCGCTCCTGGGTGTGCCTTCTTGACAAGTTTTTCAATTTCCAACGCCCATTGCTGTAGTCCCTCTCCTGAGCGTTGGACTCTGTCACGAAGTTGAGCACGGAACACGTGCTCCAGGTGTCGCTCCCCGTATCTGGATTCAAGGGCCTCCATCAGGTCTTGGAACCCCTTCCCTGTATGTGCTTCTAGGACCGACAAAGCTTGCCCTCTGAGCGCAACAGTGAGAGCGGTCAGGCATTGTTCGTCAGTCCATCCGTTGGCAGAAGCAACCGTCTGGAATTGCTGACGATAAGCGTTCCAAGAAGTAGTACCGTCGTATGGTGGCACTTTAACTCTTGGTCCTTGTACCACTTGCACCACTCCGGTAGTTCCACTAGACACCGCCACTCCTGTGGTTTCCAGGCGCACTACTTTCTTCTGAAGTTCAGTAAGGCCGGTTTTCACATTTTCCACATCCAATCCTAACCCCGTAACTCGTTCGTCCATTATGTCGACATCTTTTCGGAGCTTAACCACCGTGTCACTTACATCCTTTATAGCTCCAAGTGCTTTTTCTTGGAGGACTTTTTGTTGCTCTTGTGACTCCTGCAAGGCGCAGAGCTTGCGTTCTTGCAACTCTTGCAAAGCGCCAATCTTGCGATCATGTGACTCTTGTAAAGCGCCGAGCTTGCGATCTTGTGCCTCCATCATTGCCCTTTGAGAATCTTGCAACGCCCCGAGCTTGCGGTCTTGTGACTCCTGCAAAGCCTGAATTAACCCAATTATGCTTTCCAATTGAGGAGCCATTTGAGGGGCCGTAGAAACTACGGGCGTGGCAGGATGGATGGAGTTAGTTGACGGGGCCTGAGCAGGCGGGGCCAAGTGGGCGGAGCCAGTGGGCGTGGCCTGAGTGGGCGTGGCCTGGTGGGCGGAGCTAGTGGGCGTGGCCATGTCCAGAGTGGGTGGGGCCTGAGGGGCGTGGTCGGTGGGCGGAGCCTGGTGGGCGGGGCCAGCGGGTGGGGCCTGCCCCGCAGTGGGCGGAGCTTGGTCCCCAATGGGTGTGGCCTCCGCAGCTCCACCTCCAACTCCTCTCTCGGAGTCAATGGCAGCAGCTCGCTGCGCCCTTGTCCTGACACTCCCCTTGAAGTCCTCTCTTGGAGTCAATGGCATCTCCAAATCTCACTTCCGACACCAGTTGTTACGTGCTAGGGTTCGAGGATTCGGAGAGAAAGACCTGGTGACTCTCTGGAAGACTTTATTCACTGACACTAGCTCACACAAATCACTAGGTCCAAACACTAAGCACTAGATCCAAATCACTGAGCACTATCACTGTCCTAGGTCCTAGCCGAGTCGTAGGTTCACTATCACAATCACTCACTATTGATCACTTGTTTTCACTTCGAAGTCGCCTCGAAGATCGCTCAGATAAAACTGAATTCCGGGCCGTCCACCTGCGCCTATTTATATGGGCGACTCGAATTCTAGAAAGTTCCTTACTCGATTCACGTAAACAAGTAAACACGTAAACAAGTAAACAACGGTCGGAACTTTCTAGGAGATTCGAGCATGTACCAACTAGCGCCATCTAGTTTCGAGTAGGGGATTTATGTGTAGTGTGTCCCCTAGTTTTGCCGGTTCGACGCTAGATGGCTCTGTGTGTCCGTATCCGTAACAATATTATTCATTCAATAACAAGTACAGCTTGCGATAAATGTAAAACTTTAAAAAATAAGTGCTATTAAGCGCATCACAGACGGTGAAGATAATATAAAATATATATTATCTTAGAGCATATTTTACAATATCGCTCACCATACAAATCCTATGAACCATCACACACGACGAAGTTAATTTATATTTTATATTTTGTATCTTAAGATACCGAGCGATATGGAAATATATATTTCGTATCTTAAGATGTTATCTTAAGATACGAAATATATATTTCGTATCTTAATATGTTATCTTAAGATGCGAAATATATACATCTTTATGAATACAGGGTGTTTTTGTGTCGGGCAGCGGGCTCATCGGTGATCGGACGCACTAGTAGATGCAGTGTCGCCAGTGCTGTATGTTATATCGTTTTCGGCATCTGCACTGCCCCTATCCTGTCGACCCACCCTGCCCCGGGGCAGTGCAGATGCCGAAAACGATATAAGAAAGTTACATACTCTCAAGTCTCATTCGAAAAGTAACATTTTGAGGGAAAAAGTAACATTTCGGATAATTTTAAATAAAATTGACTTATAATTTATTGCTAACTTAAAAAACTCATGAATCGAAATGAATGTTTCTCTTGAATTTCTGAAATACTCCTGAAACTTCTTCGTTGACAGAATATATTGATAAAGGTTAAATTCGCCGCAGGTTTTTCTCTTTTTTATGTGAGGCTCTATCCAAATGTTTCTCAATCATCGTCTGAGGAGTTGTCTAACATATCAAGAAGTAAGGCAGTATCAGTTATCACTCATAGTCAATCATCCTGTATATAGATCTCTAACAAGGAATACGTGTGGCACCAACGCAGACTCGTAAGGAAATGAACAGATTTTTAATATTATCGTATCTTAGCCGTGTGTGATAGCTTAAGATACTATAATATTTTATATTTGGGCATCTTAAGATAAAATATTATATTATCTTCACCGTGTGTGATGCGCTTTATTTAAAAGTGATGATGTTGCTCACATCATTAAAACTACAATAGTATATTTTAATTTTTTTTCATACAGCCATTAATTAATTATTCATTATCTTTACGGTACAGCAAGACCTTAACTATTTCAATATAATATTATATATTTTAACATAGAACAATATAATATAATATATTTTTAAGAGCACGAAATTATTCGTCGTCTATTCTTTCATTGTATTGTTGTAACAAATCGTAATATCAACGGGCTACTGCGGGCAATATTATTCACAGAGCACAGCCATCTATTAACTCTTAGGCTCGATTCATACTGGGCGGCTGCGGTGCGGAATGATCGCCCGCAGGCATGTGGTTGAACTGCGCTTGAGAGCTCGAAAACGGGCAAAAGCTAGATTTAGGGGTAGAGGAAACTCGATATTTATTTTCTGTATAACTTGACTGATACTTGAGTTTCTTTACTAATATATTATATTTTAAATTATAGTTCAACAGTTCGTGAGGACATCAATTTATCAATAGATAATAATATGACAATATAATATTACTTGCAAATAAGAGATCATCCCTTTTGCAATGAAAATATAAAATTGGTCTTTTCTTCCAAACTTACAGACTTCCTAACTATCAATAACGTATATTACAAATTTAAATGCAACTCTCTATTTTAGTCAAATAATATAAGAATAAAATATCTAAATCGATACAATATACCTAAATCGATATATTAATTGCCCATCTTCTTTAATATAATATTATGTGTTAAATGAATTGCCTAGTTGTTTTATTGTACGTCGTATAATAAACAAAATTTGATGTAGATATACTTAGAACCCAACACCGCACCGAGCGACCCTCGTAGCATACTTTTCGTACGCTACGTGGGTCGCGCTTAAACTGGTCAGATTATAGGCGTATTGTCTAGCACCAGATGGCTAAATGAGCGCGTCTCCGCCTTATATGAATCGGTACTAATTTAAACTGGGGACATTTATTAAACAAACACTGATTCTATTGTTTGTCTGAAACTGATTGAAAAGCTTATTTATAGGCGTTGTGATTACCATAACTCATTTAAATTAATTACTTGAGACTTATGGTTCTTGTTTTGACCTTACTCAGCCGAAAGAAAAAGCAAGGATTATGTTTTTGGTAGATTACATAATATATATAATGATTTGGCGGTACCCACAATTCGCCTAACATTCCTGCATCGCGCTATCAAAGTTTTCTGAGCGCGTCGGTATATATACGACAGCTGAAATATCATCATGTGGGCTTCGGCCTGACCGGGCATACCACCTCGCTCGGTCGGAAGATCTTCCTTTGGCCTCCACACATTATTCCCACATTGGTGACCCTCGACAGAACACGCCTCCTTCATCATCATCACTCCCCGCCCCTCCGCACTGCGCCAGCCAGCATTGCCTCATCGGGTACCTCGTCCACTAGCCGCAATGTACCGCGGCCTGGGCGACCCCGCATCGGCATCATCGGGCTTTCTCACTACACCGACCGGCCAGCAAGCAGAGAATATCTCTCCTGGTCAGCACGTAGCATCGACCCCGCACGGCAGCTTATCCGACTCACTGGATCCCGTGCAGCAGCTTACAGTTCCGACTCACTGGGACTCACTGCAACAGTTCCGACTCACTGGAACTCTCTGGCACTGGCGATTCAAGCGACAAGACTTCAAGATTCGCCCTCCAGTCTTCGGGGGGGAGTGATGTGGCGGTACCCACAATTCGCCTAACATTCCTGCATCGCGCTATCAAAGTTTTCTGAGCGCGTCAGTATAATATATACGACAGCTAAAATGTATCACGTGGGCTTCGGCCTGACCGGGCATACCACCTCGCTCGGTCGGAAGATCTTCCTTTGGCCTCCACACATCATTCCCACAGTAATAATAATATATTCTATGGACGCTTCACACCACGTCAGTCTGGCCCCGTGCTAAGAACCTGAAAGACTTGTGTTACGGGTACCAGACAACGGAAATATATTATGATATTATCATATTATAATATATTTAAGATTTTTATTATATGATACATTATATTATATTTAATAAACATCCATGACCCAGGAACTTTGAAAACTTTTTGTTCCGTCGGCGGGATTCGAACCCGCGACCCCCGGCTTGAGCTGCTACACACTCGGAGGTTGTCATGAATGTGGAGGTGTATGGATGTGCCCTCGTAGCGGGTAAATGTAATAATTTATGAACTCAACATAATTATCCATACTATCGATACTAATATTATAAATGCGAAAGTGTGTCTGTTACCTCTTCACACGCCCAAACCACTGAGCCGATTTTGCTGAAATTTGGTATGGAGATACTTTATATCCCGGGAAAGGACATATGATACTTTTTATCCCGGAAACATGACGGCTCCCGCGCGAGAAACGAATTTTGAGGGAACGGAGTTGCGGGCATCATCTAGTTCTTATATTAAATAACTCATAGCAGAGGCTACAGGCTAGCCTGTACCTATGGGAATAGCCTATTTAAAACAAAGGCACATAAATTGTGTTTACCTTTCTCAAACGGTCTATAACGATGTTTAGAAATTTGTTTACTAAAGGTACGTACGGGGGCTATTGTGAAACAATTCTTAAGGGACTATAACATCCGAAGTAAAATATTGGATCTCACATTCAAAATAATATTATATACCTTTTACAATATCGTTGTTTTGTATGTTAAATTTTGAATAAAATACACTGGTTATCGTTTATTGTTATCTAATATCACAGAATACATAATAGTACCTTACGGTACTAACATATATAATTCTCATGTCACAATGTTACTCCTCCGAAACGGCTTTACTGATTTTAACCAAATTTTATATGCATATCCAGTGGGTCTGAGAATCGGCTACTGGGTACTTTTTATATTCATAACTGCATTTGTTGAATAAATAATAGTATATTATTACAACTCGAGACTGACGGCGACCATTGTTTGTACGACGGGTAGCGATGGACGTTGCCATGGTGACATACTTATTTAGTCACTTCAATAAAATAATATGGGCGAGTACTTTATATGGCAAAACAATATTTTCTGGGACAACTAGTAATATTATAATATTATGCTCCTCTTATTAAGGTATCTATTAATGTAGTTGTATTTTAAAATCTAAATGTATTGGAGTAAATTGTTGACGTCAAAAAGTGTTTTCCGAAAGCTTTTTTTTATAAATAATTTTGAAGTTTGAAGTTTCAATTCGTTGTTGGGTTTGGCTAAATGTAAACAAAAATAACGACGTAACGAATAAAAAAAGAAATACGAATGTAAGTAAAACAACGACGAGTTAGACTAACTAGAAGAAGATGATGCAGTAGTAGAATTTAACATTTGTTAGTCTTGGAATGAGATTAGGGAATGCAAATCTCGCGAGATTGGGGCTCAAGCGAGATCCCGCGAGTTTATAAATTCAATACCGCGAGATCTCGCCAATTTCGAGATCTCGTGAGATTTACAGTTTGGTGGGTTTTTTTTCAAATAATCACAATATTTGAATAAATTACAAAAAAGTAATAAACATTATACGTATTATAAGATTAACATCCATTTTCACGAATTTTTTCAATAGAATTTTAGGCATCAAACATTGTTTTCACGTATCTGTCTATAATTTTTAAGTAGTAAACTTTGACATACCTATCTACCATCTATCAAATAACAAATGAAAGAAACAACCAGTCTTCTCTTCTAATGTGCGCTTTTATTGGACGTGGCGTTAATATCGTAGACGTCCGCGGTAAAACGATAACATAGGGAAGTAAAATGTATGGAAATATATGGAGACGCATTTAAATTTCCGTCGACGATAACTTTTTAACGTGCACGTTAGAAGACATCACGATTCACGACGTCTACACTTCTGAACCGCACAAAACGTCCGCGGTGCGTAAAATCAAAAGGGCATATAACATACCCAACGTTATCGTGGAAGCCGGCTTCCACGATAACGTGACGTCCAGAATTATAAAAGCACACATTATCAAACACAAATCTCTTAGTAATAAAACAGTTCTTTTATACCTAACAAAACAACGAGAAGTCAAATTTCACAGGACCTAATGTTGAAAATCACGGTGCACAGTTGCTTAGGCCAGCTTCTCTTTGTTTTAACTCCGTGATCACAACTCCGTCCGTGTCAGTCCGCGCTTCGAATAAGATGTTTTTATGCTCAAATGCAATCTCGTCAAACTCGCGAGATCTCGCCTTTTTTTCGTCCGAGATTAATCTCGCTAAAAAAGGCCGAGATCACGCGAGAACGAGATTGCATTCCCTAAATGAGATACTATACTGTACTCGGCGAAACATGACGGTAGCGGTCATCGACTCCCAGTCAAAAACTTATCATTTTCTATACAAAGCCGCGATGACAACATCTGACACTTCATTGTCAATCACGGTTTACAGCTCGACAAGGCTTTAAATGAAGGTGGCGAGAAAAGGAACAAACGCTGTTTTTATACAAAAACGTCATTTTTGTCAGTTCTCCTTTACCAGCAGCGCCAATTGACATATTCATTTAAAGCCTTGGAGCACAATATATAGAAAATGACAACTTTTTGACAGGGAGTCAAAGACCGCTACCGCCATGTTTCGCCGAGTATAGCATAATAAAGATATTAAGGTAACTAGCTGTCCCGGTGAACTTCGTGTCACTTTAAAACCTTCCCTGGACTTTTACGAATATTTTATGACTAAAATCAGCCCAATCCGTTCAGCCGTTTTCGAGTTTTAGCGCTACTAACGCATTTGAAAATCCATTTTTATATATAAGAAGATACGATAAAGGTAAAAACATTAGTTACGTACGTACGTTACGTCTTAATGTCTAGTCTTAAACAGTAGTTCGTAAGCTCAAAATACCTGTTGTTAATTTTAAAATACAATAAAATATTATGAATGCCATATACATTAATATTTATGTAATAGAAATAGGATAATACAACGGGGAAAATATTTTGAAACTCGATTTGGTTGGTCATTAGCGAACATTTGTCATTTCTGTCGGCCTGACGTTTATCGCTGTACAATTGATGGCTGAATGTTTGGATAATCAATTGTCCCTTATTGTGAGAATTCCCAACGATTACGCCCTTTAATTTAATTGCGTAAAATTGAGTTTTCAGAACGATTTGCAAAATTGCCTCAGAAGTATTTCTTTGAGACACCTTTTGATAAGAACTCATGCATATCTCTTGTTTCTATGTCAACCGAAGCATTTCCGAACTTTAACATGGCTTACGTGGCACCGCAAATTAACAGAAAAACATAGACAAAGTTATGTTATCGTCAAAGTCATACTTCTAATGTCAAAATGCTCAACACCAAGTGACCAGTTTTAGGACAACTCCTGCAGGGAGTATAATATGCCAACAATGAAAACACCGTTATTGGCTCAACTTTCAATCTCAATAATATATTCTGCTATGTTCATCATAGGATGATATTAATTGAATTTGAGGACGGAGAAAATATAAGGAAAAAAGAATATTAAATTTTCTTTGCCACGGCCAAGTAAAAACGACAAATACTTGAGTACACGATCATAAAGTACAAGTAAATAACGGGAGCAAGTACACCGTGTGATTTCCTCCAGTCCTGTTTTATTATTTGGAATGTAGCAGGCGGTGAAATGGTGAATTCCATCTGTATAGTATTTGGGTCAAAGTAGGAAATTGAATCGGGCCGCAAAGAGCAAATACAGAATCGGCGGATGCAAATATGTAGACGGTTTAATATCATCAAACAAACGTTACTTTTATTGACTGCACGTTGGTTTCTTTTATACGTTTCATCTAAAATGTGGTCGGTGTGTATTTAAAATTGAATTGGTATTTGTTGTCAGCCACATAGAATTGGGATGATGACAAGGTCAAAGATTAGCAAATTTTGTTAACACGATCGCTGCGTTATAAGGCTTAAACGCCCGATGCATGTACTCGCGCTCTGTGCGGAGGCGAGAAACGGCGAACTTCCCCCGGTGCGGGGGCTGTGTTATAAGTATTTGTGTATGTTAAAAGGAGACAAGTATAGGTTTGAGTTTAGGACCTTAAGGGCTACTTGATAAACCATTAAAATCGTGCTAAGGTCTTTCGGCCTGATAACGCACTGATTGATATTTTTTTCCCTTCCTTGCGGGCAACGGGCCGAAAGGCCCGTCAGAAATCATAGGGCCATTCCACCCCTTCCCGCACTGGTGTAGGTAATTGAATTGTTTACTTCATAATATTAGTGTTGTGACGTAATTAGCGGGAGCGGTACGATAGTGCATTTACACAGTCGTTTGTTTACGTTTTGAGATTTTGTTGTTGGTGTTAAATCATTAATAATACCTCGGCCAAATAAACAATGAAGAAAAATGCTTGATAATCGTTTCAGCAAGGATGAAATCGTAAAAGTGAACGTTCTGATATAGATTATTCGAAAATTACATAAAAAATAATAAGTCACTGCAAAATCCTTACTGGCCTGTTATTTTTTCAAAATAAAAAATATCTTATTGTTTCTTCAATAAATGATATCAAAAATAATATGTCAATAACTTATTTCCCATCACTAAAACTCCCTTTAATAAACCTATAATTCAGTGCGGTATCGGGTTATAAGACCTTACATATATTTTTGCATGTATCTCTCAAGTAAACAGTAGGAATCCAAGGCGAAGCCAGCACCATGAACACTAACTCTTCTACGATCGATATTGATTGGTAGATTTCCAAATTTTTAAGTTATCGCATAGTTACAGTCATTTATATTGGTCGATACCTTACTGGGCCAATAAGCCCTATACCGCAGCGGCGGAGTGTTTAAGTATAAGGCTAATCGGCCCGTTAACGCACCATATAAAAAAAACATCTCTTTTAGTCCCGCAGCGAAGGTGTTAATAAAATAAAGAAATAACGGTAAAAAATAAGTGTTTCCAAAATTTCAGCTTGATAGCATTTGTATTTTTTTTTTATGCGCCTTCAAAGTTGGATTTTCAAGTAGATTTTTTTTTCAATTAAATTTCTTAATATTTGTATAACGTTCGATAACTTATGTAATTTAAAGCAACTTTTGTTATGAAACCACTTTCATAAACGCAATAATTAATATAGCTATCGAACAAAGTTCTCCCGCGATGCCTACAAGTAACTCTAAGGTGACGTCATAATCGAGTCGCATTTTGTATGCATTTTGTATGGAGCGTTTCGGGCAGGTCTATTTTATGAGATTTTTAAAATGTCATATCTTGGTGAATTTTTAAGCTATCGAAGTCATTCTTTCACCGATATTTCTAATTTTGAAAGGTCTTTCAATTACCGATAAGAAAAAAAAAAATTGTCATCATGCCTATTATAACCTTAGTCCTTAAGTATTGATACGTTGGTCAGCTATACGTTCAAGAATTGCTATTTAGGGCCGGTCTATGATTGGTCCGAATTTTGACAGCCAACCAATCACAGAGCCTGAACCGTGTCTTGAGACCGAGATGCATCTTGAGTACTGACTATTTATACCGGCCTAGATTTAGTAGCTGACCAGGCAAATATTGTTTTGACATTATACGTTCTCATGGTTGAATAAAATATTGCAGCTATCCTTGCCCACAAAATAACCGTATCTTTAAAAGGTAGGAATTTCAACTTACAAGCACCACTAAAACTTTTCACAAAGATTCTTAAAATGGAAAATAGTCTCATCTTTTCGCGAGTGCAGGCAACAAATTGAAAAAGTTTTCTCTCAATGGGTCGCGCAAACTAATATTGAATTCTATATTTTAAAATGTGTACGATGAAATTGTAAGCCAATTTCGGTGGATGTATGCACAAAATACCTAAGATAAACCCGAGTCTTGCGGTGCAATATAGCCTAGGTATTGAAAACCGGCTTATGGAATTCCAAGTCTAACCTAGTTCTAGACGCTATTATAAAACGGGACACGGTTCCATATACTCGGAGACGTCATAAGGCCGTGTTCACACCAAACCGACTGTGAGCCGCCGAATGTGAGCGAACGTTACGCAGTTTATTGTATTTCCATACATATTCACTTTTTCGTTCACACCTAACCGACAATACGCCATTACGCTAGGCGTAGGCGCGGACATTCGATACCGTATATTTTCACATGTTTTCACGTTCACACTGGGGCTCACAGTGAGCCTGCTCACATTCGGCGGCGTATAGTCAGTTTGGTCTGAACACGCGCTAAGCGTGGATTTGTCCAGGGTTCCCATATCGTGAATATTGCGAATGTTCATAGTCGTATTGGTATTTCGTTACAACCTGTAGATACACCAAGTATCTACAGGTTGTAACAAAACTAAGTGATAATACTTTAGAGTTTAGGGTGTGTAATGTGTATGTGTCCCTTGTATAGAGTTGACTGTGAAAGTAGCAGCGCTAAAAGATCAACTTTTTTTACTTTAGTATGGGAAACTGGGGCGCTTGCTCATACAAATCTCAAAAAAATATATTTGCTCTTTCAACACTGCTACTTTCACAATGAACTCTATATAAGGGACACATATTACACAGTACACACCCCAAAGTATTATCACTTAGTTTTGTTACACCCTGTATAAAGGGGCACTCAAATATTAAAGATGTTGGTGGATGACGTGGGTAACTAAATATTTGAAAATTTTCGTTTTTTTTTATTATAAATTAGTCTTTAGTACCGGTAAACGATTCGAAGTTAAAAAAAATGAAAAATGAGAATTTTGTGTAATGAGATATTGAAGTAAGTTACAAGGTATTTTCAAATAAATAGGGAACAATAATTATTGTGTTTCTTCCGTATGTTAAATCGCCCTTTATGTTTTAAAATATAACTTATCCACTTCCACTTACGTCTTTATTGTGTAAGTTGTTTTGACGATTTGTGGCTCCCTGCCCCTAGGGTTAGATAATATTATTATCATTTTGATATTGCCTTGACTTCACTTTCATCCACAATAATAAATGACTTGAGTAGAGCAAAAAATATAATGTTTAAAAATAACAAAACATTTTCTAAAATGTTTTAGGGAAGCTGTAAAGCGATGAAATCTTGAACAGTTTTTACTCTCGACAGTAACCGAAATCCAAGTAAGGAACGGGAGTAACAACGTAATAAAAATAATAAACTGGTGTAAATAATTGGCTAGGGAATACAAGGATAGCCAAGATATAATTAATCTTTTAATAAATTTTCGTATGAGGGTGCCACAGGGGAAATCTTACGTTGATTTTTCCTTAATTAATTATGTTATTTTGTGGAATCGCGTAATTGAAGTGGGGATGAAAGAAGTTTATAGCTAAATGAATAACTGAATATATAGACTATATTTTATATACAGAATGTAACAAAACTATGTGATAATACTTTAGAGTATGTATGTGTCCCATATAGAGTTCATGTGAAAGTGGCAGCATTAAAAGAGCAACTTTTTTTACTTTTGTATACGAATTCACGAAGCTGTGGCCCTTGCCCATACAAATCACAAGAAATTGCTATTTCAGCGTTGCTACTTTCACAATTAACTCTATTTAAAGGACACATACAGCCTAAACTTTTATCACTTAGTTTTGTTATACCTGTATATTATTAAGTATAAATTATAATACATCTTCATAGAACGCCTCCGTGGCCCAGTGGTTAAGAGCGTGGCTCTTGACTCGGAGGTCGTGAGTTCGATTTCCGCGTTGGAAACATGTTATTTCCAAGTTTGGTTAGGACAATGCAGGCTGATCACCTGATTGTCTCACAAGTAAGATGATCCATGCGTCGGATGGGCATGTAAAAAATCGGTCCTGCGCCTGACTCTCGCCAGTCGTGTCGGTCCTCCGTCCCAATGCAGGGTTATGAGAGCAAAAGGAATAGAGAGTGCTCTTGTGTACTGCGCACACACTTGGGCACTATAAAATTACTCCTACGTAACTGGCCTGGTTTCAATGAAACCGGCCACTGTCACCGGTGTGGGAGTTATTATTATTATAATACGTCCACAAAATCCAATCATTGTCCAACATGCCCATCATAAGCCAACGAGAAAAGCTATATGTATAACAAAATATATAAGAAAACGACTGAGGAGTTAACATAACGTAACATTCACCCTAAAGGGTAAATGTTAAGGGGATGGGGGGGAAATATGACAGTCTACTTTTAATTCTTCAAAACTGTCTCCCCTTAAGCGATTGAATAGAAAGTCAGTGTTCTTAAAATACAGACACACTCTTTAATTTATAATATTGGTATGGATCTGACATGATCTTTATACCAAAGACATAAATATCACAATGACATTATCTTTAAACGTACTATAATATAATATTATTATCAGTACGCATGACCACCTTTGCTCTGTCCATAACTTACACCAGGTTTCCTTCTCAGTAAACTGATAAGAACAGGGAATATAATATTGTCCCAAGTTATGAGACATATTATGTGATATGTCGCAGCCACCTTGTTGAATCGTCAGACAATGGGATGCCTAGTTAAAATATTCAAAATTAGAATTAGGCAGGTATCTATTTAACAATGCAGCGCCTCAGAACCTAACGGAATTCCGTATACGGAAAACGAAATCGGAAATCGCAAACGGAAAACGTACGCCAGCCAGGCATTTACATTTTCTGTTGTATATACATAACAAAAAACACTAAAAACAAAATAAAATATCTAAGGGCCCTCGTACAAAAAAACGAGATTTTTTTGCTCGATATCAATAACAACAGGTAGGCACTTGAAATATTCACGGAGTACCAAGCTATTAGCAATGTTACTTACCCCAGGAAAATTAAACATTCGACCTCGGTATAACTCGCATAGAGCTGAAAATTGGTAGAGACGTTAAATACACCATTACAAATAAAACCTCAAAAGTCCCCGGCGATCCTTCTGCAATGTTGCAGGCTTGGGAGACTAATAAAAGATGTTATCTTCGCGAAATATTATGTTTAATGAATGACTTATTACTAACAGCGACCTTATACAGTGTGTTTGTGTAATCACCGTTGTCCTTGAAACCATCAAATGAGCCCGTCAAAATGAAAAACTTTTTCTATGAGAACATTGCTGGGAACTCAAAAAAAAATGCCGTCTTCATACCTATACGGGTGCCCGGATCGGCAATTTGTATGAGTATGAAGACAGATTTTTTTAAATTCCCAGCATTGTTCTCATAGAAAAAGTTGTTCATTTTTACCGGCTCATTTGATGGTTTCAAGGACAACGGTGTTTACACAAACATCTTGTATAATATCAGGGAGGTATGGCACACACTACACCTCCCCCGTTTTTTTTTTTTGAAAAAAAAATTACACACTCAAGATATTTTTTTTTTACTCTTATAAGACTAATTTACTAAATAATACTAAAATAATGAGTACTTAACCAATAACCTTACATTTTTTTTATGAACTTTTGTTATTTTTTTTAATTCTTAATATATAAGTCGCTTAATATGTAAACAACTTATTTAGGTTTTTTAAATTCTTACTTTTTTATTACAATAAATACAAATGTGTATAATTTTATATTAATTAAAATTTGATACATTTTGTTTTACTTCAGTGATGGGTGGTTGACGATGTACTTAATTTTTAAATACACAAAAATATCAAACATAAAACATTTTCTCAGAGTTCTAATAAAAGTTTTTCACATGGTTACTTTGCCTTTTAATTTTTTTTACGCCCTTTAAAATATAAACTCTATTCCTCATTTACTCAATATCTTATGAACCTCTATAAAACCTCTATTGATATTACATAAAAATTCACTCTTTCTTATTATTTATAAAGTATTTTTTTTTATATTTCACCTTATTACTAGAGCCTTCATATTCATCAATCAACATAATATCAATATTTTACTAATTCCCTTGATTAGTGGACTGGCCAGTCACTTACATTTTAAATAATAAATTTTGTTGTCGTTTCATATTTAGGTATACCTTCCCAACTAGCAAAATTTGGTCATATAATTTTCGAGACAACGTTTTGGTTATAACTTGAGGTCAGTCCTTTTTGGCTATAAATTATATATAAGTATTAAGCTTTATATGACGCGAAATAGGCGCAAAATATATAACTTTTATTTGTATAGCGATCGTGTCATGGTCATTTTAGTGGCTAAATATTCGTATAGCAGTCGTAAAGTGATTAATTTTATAACCCTGTCGTCGTATTGTGATCCAGTAGATGTTGTATAAACATTGGAAAGTAGTCATCAGCATTACCCTTTTGCGGATACTAATTACTTTACAGTTCTGTTGAAGAAAGATAAAAGAAAAAGTAGCCATCATGTTGGTAAAAGTTTGTCTGCCATATTTATTATTGAATGAATGCTATTGACTATAATGTATTTGGTGTTAGTCAGTAACAATATCTACTTTTCTAAGGGAAATTAAGTTTCTCGACGATTGTATATACGTTTTTTAACAAATTTTTAACGCCCCCTCCGAATAATTGCAAAATAATATTTCTAAATTTTATTTAATTTAAGATTTTACAATTACACGATTTTAGGTAATGATGATGACTTTTATATGATGTCTCATGACTATAAGTTGCATATATTACCATTTATTTATTTTCTCATCCGCCATTTTTATGGTACAGTAACAAAGTGGAAACCCATGCATTTTATCGAATTCTCAATAAGGTGATAATTTCTGATGTCGAAAAAATTTTAACTAATTAAAGATTTGAAGTTATTGGAAAGTTCTATATTTTAGGGTTACGTACCAAAAAGGTAAAAGCGGGACCCTATTACTAAGACTTTGATATCTGTTTATCTTTCTGTCTGTCCATCTGCCTGTCTTCAGGAGCTTTGTCTCAAGAACCGCTATGTTAATTGTTAACACTTCTTTAATAATTCTTTAATAATAAAATTAAAATGAAATAAAAATATATTAAGTGTGCTCCCATAAGAAAAGTTTTTGGCCAACGTTTGCTCTATAACGGTATAGATTATAGAACCATTTGTGCGCGAGTCCGAATCGCACTTGGCCGATTATTTCTTGGCCGAAGTCGTAAAAGAGAAACATGGAAATATCAATAAATAACTAAAATGTTTTTTAACAGTAACTTTTAAAAGTATTTTAAAATCATAACATAAGTCAGTTATTTAAGTTCTCAAAATATGAATATTAGGCTCATAAATAGTTTATAATAGTCGTATAATGAGAGTCGAAAATCATGTAAGAAACGTATATATAATGATGTATTTTATAACAGTTAAAAATATGGGCTTTACATGATAGCCATGTAGAAATCTTATTACTGATAAAGAGTAGTGTTATGGTCGGGATTACAACCAGATTATGGTTGTTATATAAATTAATTTTATACAACATCAAATATGTATTTTAAAGGTCACAACTGCGATATTTATAGGATAGTCATATAATTTGGTCGTGTTAACGATTACACGACTAAATTAAATGACTAAGCTCTGATACGACCTATTGTTCGTTTAATATATTGTTACACGATGTTGGAAACGGATTTCTATACGACTAAATGTCATTTAGGCTGTTTGTTAAAGGACTAATTTGCTAGTTGGGCTTATATTATATTATCTTTAGCTCATGTCACTTCATTATTATGCATGCATGCCTTTTCATTTATTTATATTACCTACTTTCTTAAAAATAATGGTACATTCTTTTTTAGAATATTTTTATTTATAGACGACCCTTTTATTTATTTTTATGATAAGTACGTTTATTATTTTTTATATACTTTATGTGCGCACTTTTATTTGGTACAATACATTTATATTTATACAACATTAAACGGGACCTTTTTTAAGACTAACCACCAAAAAAAAATTATGTCTCCAACCATTTTACTTAAATGAAGGACTGTTCCCGCCGAGCATGCTCTAAGTACCGTTTATTTTTGTACCATTTTGTACCATATATTTTAATACCAAGGTTCTTTTAAGCTTAGCGCAAACCTACGCGACCAAAGCGACGACGAAGCGGTAGCGTCTACCGCGCGGCGGACGCTCCCGATTCGCGTACCGCGTCCCCTGTCACTGACGCGTAGGTTTGTTTTAAGCTTTAAGGCTACTTGACCTCCAACTATTCTCACAGAGAAAACTCGTTTACACCGTGATCGAATGAAGGATTCCCTTGCGTATTTTTTTTAATGCTTTTGGCATTTTATTTTCTTTTTCAATGTACCTAGCATTTTAGCTAGTATTTTACAATGCTCTATGGCATTCTTAACTCTTTTCTATTCCTATTCCTAACAAAGAAACCCATTCCATAATTTATGCAATCAATATTTAAAATATCCTTAACCATTGGGTGATCAGGCCAACAGCTACCAAACATTTTGAACATTGATGAAACCCTATCGACCTTAAAAACAATACTTTTTCAATCAAATACCTTCTATAACACTACAACCCTTATTCCTAACTTCAAAATAACCATTTCTATACCTAGCAAACCTAATATCATATTCCTAATCCTTTCTCACAATAATATCACGTCATAATATCTCGTATGAACGTAAATATTTTTAAGTAAATCCGTATATAAGTCATATCCAGTGTAATTTCTCAGTAAATGTAGCTAATCAACTTACTTAAAGTAGTTAAAAAGAGTTTATTTTCTATCTATCAAGCCATCATAATATAGTATTTAGTCCGATGTGATATTAGTTTCTCAATTATAAACTTTCGAAACTATAATTAGTGACTTGTTCAGAAGAAATAAACGAATACTTTATTCTTCATATATTAAGTCATACCTTGACACGTAGGAAATAGAGCACAATTTTGAATAGCCGAAATAATACTAATAGCTCACAGATTGTTTATTTATTTTTCATTCAGAGTGTGGTCAATGTATCAAAGGTCATAACTAACCAAACTTCTTCATACAAAAGTATTCTCTAAGTCATCGAAATACGTAATATAATCGAAACAAAGAGCGCGGCTCAGGTGGGCCTTACGGTTGTTGAGAGACTTGAGAGTGTAAATGGAACGCCTCAGAGCTGTCAGCGAGGTAACGCCGCATGAACTGTGATGTTTTTCGGGCGCGCACCCCATATCGAATTATAAGACGTTATCATGTCAAAAATGTTATCAACTTCGTGACGTATACTAACGTTGTCAGCGACCATAAACAAAAATCATTTTAGAAAATTAAATGTATCTAACAGAAAGTTGATTTTTATCTGTAACTAATTTAACATGCTATTTAAAAACATACAGTTTGTTAAAATATTTGCTCTAAAAAAATTTAATAAAATTCATGCCCTGGAATGTATGCTAATTATGATTGTTAGTTTTGCAACAAATTACTGGATTTAAATTACTGGAATCATATTCAAACATACTCGTAAATATGGACTGCGCTTACATGACATATTTGGATGCATAAACTCATTGCATCACGTTTTGATATTGTTGTGCGAAACCAAAATATGGTGATCTCTTTTGGACCACCCATATTGTAGACTGTACTGTAAATATTAATTAAATTTTTGACTACTTTGATACAAAACAAAAAAAATGTATTTTCACAAAAATTAATGACAACAAAATTTTAACATTTTAAATTTTACTCTAGTGACCCATTTGAAAGTTTAACTACTTTTACTAAAAATTTGAAAAAAAAATAATAATAGATAATATACACAGAATAAAGAATTAAGCTATTAGTGCTATTGAATTTGAAGAGAATATTATAATTTAAAACTAATTAAGTGCAACGACACTTTACAGTATATTGTATTGTAGAAAAAAAAATCGTAAAGTTAAGTAAGTAATTTAAACCTTTTTAAGAAATCTATGTTGATAAAATTATTTGAACAAAAATTATACTTGGTACAACCCTATGAATAAAATATATTTAACCGAACAAACAAGATATGTACATAATTTTTTTCTTAGTCAAAATATTTCAAATAAATGCATTTTTAATTAATTGTATTTGGTTTTAACGAACAAGTTTGGTTTGTAGTCAATTTTATACATGTTAATATTTAAAGTGAACATGCTGAAAAACCTTTTTTCTATTAGCTTTGTTTTATTTGTCCGGAAATTCATTCCAGATTTTTACATAATATTATTATCATTGCGCAGTGTAGCCGCCAAACCGCGCGTTCAGGCAGACGCATATAAATCGAGTCTAAGCCGGTTTTAGGCTGCGTTTCTACTGTAGCGGAGCGGAGCTAATTAAGGGGGCAAACGAGCAAATGGTTCACCTGATGGAAAGCAACTTCCGTCGCCCATGGACACTCGAAGCATCAGAAGAGCTGCAGGTACGTTGCCGGCCTTTTAAGAGGGAATAGGGTAATAGGGGAGGGTAGGGATGGGAAGGGTAGGGAATATGGGAGGGTAGGGAAGGGAATAGGGTAGGGGATTGGGCCTCCGGTAAACTCACTCACTCGACGAAATACAGCGCAAGCGCTGTTTCACGCCGGTTTTCTGTGAGAACGTGGTATTTCTCCGGTCGAGCCGGCCCATCCGTGCCGAAGCATGGCTCTCCCATGCTTCGGCACGAATGGGTGAAATGAATTGACCAATCGTGCTATTCCAGCGGAATGACAGCGAAGCGGAGCGAAGATTTCGAGCATGGTGATTGGTCAATTCGGGCACCGCTAAGCTCCGCTCCGCTTCAGTGGAAACGCAGCCTTAGACTCTAGACTGCTCTGTATAATGTAGGTGCATAACATGTATCGGTAAATACCTTGATTGGTTCCGACGTGTTCATCGGTACCAAGCATGTTTGCTTCAGGAGTTGCTTTGCGAAACTTTGCACCCGCATGCTCGATTTATCTGTCTGTCTTGTTCTCCACTGGGTGATTGTGTTCAGCATCTGTGTTCTAATTAAGAGCATTGGGGCCTTGTGAATACGGAATACCTTTGATTCGCACTCAAAAGAGCATAGGTTCCATTCCTGGTAGTGTTAGTCGTAGAAATATTGGCGAATTTATTTATGTATATTTAAGAAAAAATCCCTTTTAGGCACTACTATTTGAAGTATTGCTGTTTTAGAATAATGTAAGTAATACTTCTAAAAATTATTTACAATGGATAATATAATTATTAGCACCATTTATACAGCTTGCAAGCTATCGAATGTTTCTATTTTTGCATCTAAGTAGTGGCAACATTTCAAACATTACAGCAGGCAGATTGGATGAGCTATTTTAAAATCTGTGTCAATATTTATTTAATCGTAAACGGGTAATCAGGTCATCTTCATAGTTAAAGCTAAATAATCGGATATCAATTATTGCTCCTCATGAAAGCCACAAATATATATGACACAGTGGCTACATAAAAAATTAACCAATAAATGGATAGCTTATTAAAAATTACGTCAAAACTACTAAATTACGTAAAAGTTTAAAGCTCATTTTAAGTTCCAAAAGCTTATAAAGTTGATTACAAAGTTCAAATCAACCAGCTTAAAAATAAAAGCTCATGGCTGAACATTTTTAAACACTTCTGTATTTGCACAACGAAAAGGCAAAAATCACGGGTCATAAAGGGCAAAACTAGTTCGTTGCGGCAAAGGAAAAAAGCTTTGACGTCCAATGTTGGCTGTGTTTTACAATATTGTTTATTATTTCAGGGATTTTGGTCTGTATTTTCGCTCCATTGGTGCTGACATTTGTGACGCAAAGGCTGGAGTGAGATTTTAAAATCGTTAGACGTTGCTCTTGGGAATTGAAATTAAATATTTTATTTTGAAAACATTTATTTTGATACTTGTATCAAATCGCAGAGTTATTTACAAAAAAATACTAATTAAATAAGATAAAAGTGCATTACTATTTGAGTAATTGTATTTACAGCCTTCGTTTTTCTGAAATGCGCATAATATGAGGTAATTAAATTTTTAGGGCTCGTCGTTTAATACCTCGATCGTGGGAATCGCAGACACAATAGATTTTCAATTGTTATGCGGCAGCCGGGTGCCTCTTGGGGATTGATGGGTTAAAATGTATCTGCGTAGCGTAGCTATTCTCTGCTACGTCAGTTTAAAGGACCTCCTTCATCTTAAGCCATGATTGCGTAGCAATTCTACCTCTACAACATAATATTGTCTAATTATTTAATTTTACAAACATACGCAATCATAGACTAATCAGATACTGTGCAGATACATTCATGGTCGCTCGTATGTATACAACGTGCCAATCTAAGTATCTATACACACCATGCCGAAGTTCCGCGGCGGAAGTTCGGCATGATTATATCAGCAATGTCAAACGCAATATTAATATAACGCAACGTAATTTCAGCATGGTGTGTCATCGGTAATTAATACCATTGCAGGCGGAATCATTTCACGAGTTTCCCTATACAAAAGTGAAAAAAAAAGTTTGGCCTTTCAGCGCTGCTACTTTCACAGCGAACTCTCCACAAGGAACAGATACACACCCTAAAGTATTATAATATTATCGCTTAGTTTAATTACACCCTGCAATCTGTAATCTAGCGGTGTAGCGGCCAAAACGCGTGTTCGCGCGGACCTAGGTGTGTAAGACCACATTATGCGCACAAATTTTGAAGACGGCAAAGCTGAAGAATTTTTCCTATATCCTTTATTATAAGAACACTCTAAAGCCGGAACAAGAGCATCGCTTGTAATTAGCATTCTTTTTAGAAGGAATCCGTCTGAAAAACTTGCGAAACTTTGCTCATTTCACGTCCACAAACTCGGCTTACTGCTGCAGTCACAAAATACTTTTACATTTATTTTTCAGCATTTAACGCTCTTTATAAAAATAATGTTATGTATGTTGACAGAGACAAATTATTATCAACAGCACATATTTTTTATTCAAATATAATATGTATTATGTACTATCAGATAAATTGATTCCTACGCAGATGGCGGCCCCACGTTATTTGGTCGAGTTATGTCAAACCGATTTGACATAATATTATCACGACATAAGGGTCAATTCAGACCGCAAAGCGACGAGGCGAGGCAAGGCGCGGCGCGGCATAAATTTGTATGGATTTGACAGATTTCCAATGCGTGAGACCTCTTGCGAATCTATCAAATCCATATAAATTTAGAAATGCATCTATGCGTCGCGTTGCGGTCTGAATCAACCCTTACATCGAATTGCCACATTTTTTTTTTTTCGAAAGGGTCTAAGCTACTGGTCTGGTGAAGACCGTGGTAGTTTAATCGTGGCTATAACTAGTCTGTTGCTAGTTGGTTTGGAGATAAACAATGAGGGGGCCTGGCCCCCTCCCCTAAAGTCACACGTGTGACATTCTAATCAGGCAATATTGGGGAGAGCTACGAAGATAAGCTATTTTCATCTGACGTGGGGAAACGGGTCCCCCCTGCTCTTAAGGGGTCCGAATTGCCACAAGCCGTCTATTGTAGATGAAAGCGCATAATGTGGATTGTGGACATAGCTAAGATCCGCGCTCTGTCTACTTATCAATTTCTTCGATGGTACATGCATTAGATAGTAACATAAAAGTATTATTTCGTACGATCAGCCTTGCAAAGGCAATTTTGGATAACTTTGTTGAAAAATACTTTATTTCCAAAGTCCGTACACAATGTCCTAAAAATTTTGATGATGTTTAATTAATCGCCGTGCCAGAAACAAATTGTTACTAATTGATAATATGGGTAAAGTATGAAACAAATATAATAATAAATAAAATATTATATTAATTATGTTGGCTGTATTAATAAACAATTAAATTCGAAAGATATATAAAAACAATCACCTATTACCTCATGGTTTCTAAACATAAGTTTTATTGTTTGCAATAATAATATTATTATAAAATGGATATTTCATAATATTATTATAATATGGATATTTCAATACTCCGAGACCTGAATCATCCCGAATCGTGGAATTACAACATTGCGTCGGTATACGTGTAAATATGATCCGATAACTAAATTGGCAATTAGTGTAAATTACATTATGTATGGATCCCGTCGTGTTTTGTTATGAAAAACTAATAGGATTTAAACGAAGATGTTTGTAAACCAACGAAAACGTTTGTTTACAATTTACTTATTAATGTTTTTGATACAAATAATGCAGGAAGTTTTACTTCGAAATATTTGTTAAATTCTTATGTATATAATATATTATTATTTAAATGTTTTATATTCTACAATTTTGGACTATTAAGATGAGTCTCCAAGAAATCGGGTGTCCAATAGCCAAAAAAGTGCTTTATTAATAAAAAAAAAAGACGGGTTGCACTCCGGGAGTGCCGGCAGAAGTGAAAACTTGATTATTAACGTTGTGCATTTTTTTAACCCATTTTTTATGAAAATCGATTATTAAAAAATCGTTTTTTTTAATTAATCGAAACCCTTACAATCGATTAAATTTTTAACCCATTTTTTATGAAAATCGATTTTTAAAAAATCGATTTTTTTTTATTAATCGAAACCCTTACAATTCGAGTTCAAGTTCGAGTTTTAGAGTTCAAGTTTTCGAGTTTTCGAGTTTTCGAGTTTTCGAGTTCGAGTTCGAGTTCGAGTTCGAGTTCGAGTTCGACACAAAACACTACTCTCCAACCGAATTACGGTTTTCGAGTTTTCGAGTTTTCGAGTTTTTTGAGTTTTCGAGTTTTCGAGATTTCGAGTTTTCGAGCTTTCGAGTTTTCGAGTTTTCTTGTTTTCGAGTTTTCGTGTTTTCGAGTTTTCGAGTTTTCGAGTTTTCGAGTTTTCGAGTTTTCGAGTTTTCTAGTTTTCGAGTTTTCGAGTTTTCGAGTTTTCGAGTTTTCGAGTTTTCGAGTTTTCGAGTTTTCGAGTTTTCGAGTTCGAGTTCGAGTCCGAGTTCGACACAAAACACTACTCTCCAACCGTCTTACGGTTTTTCTATGGTTTTTCGATCCACACGAAAATCTGACGCGAGTTTCACAGTTTTTACCCATCCCACAAAAGTGCTCAACGCCGCTAAAGAAGTTTTCACTTCAAACATTTTATTATTTACCATTGAGAAGAAAATCTATTTTATTTTCAACTCTTTTAAGTTATAGTCAGGGGGCCCTAGAACATTTTTTATTACTATCAAGCAAATTTTTTGTGAGTAGTTTCATTTTGATAAGACAAAGAACATTTTTATCTGCGAAAAACCTTGAAAGTGGTAGCTAACAGAGATAGAAAGGATTTCATACTTTGCTTTGATGGTCCTAAAATATGGATTGTTCTATTTGTAGGACAAAGTTACTCTTAAATTAAATAACTATTAGGGCCTCTTTCACCATCTCCAAGTAAAGTGTTGAGTAGCTACTTGTCAAGTTACGTTAATTGGCAAGTAAAACTTACAAGTAACTTTTGTCAATTTCACAAACAAAAATGAAGCTCTGATTAACTACTTGCCGGTTAAGTGAATGACATAACAATTCGTACATTACATTCGTTCAAAATGACGTAAACGTCAATCGTCTGACGCTGTCACTTGTCATTGGCGGTGAAACAGAAGAAGTATACCTTTCTTTTGTGTGTTGTTGCCATTGTTGTCGCTTGTCCCTCGACCGTGGATTACTGCAAATCTATTGTTGTTGTTTATTTGTTATGTATAAGCAGGTATAAGTTAGTATGCACATAGATACTTCTTGAAGCAGTTTACTGACAGAACATCATAATATTCAATAACGTGTAAAAAGGATTAATAGTAGGTACTGGAATAGAATAGAAAATTATATTATTATTTGTACAAAAACTAACTAGGTACTAGATACTGTGTCATTACTCATTATTGGTTATTTAATGATAAAAATATTAAACTGACTATTGCGTTTTAGGCATTATTTTGTGTTTAAGTTATGCACTTGGTTCGCTGTAAACTTCGTTTGACGAAATCTAGCCAAAAAATCTGTTTCATCTAAGTCCATGAAATAATCAACACGGTATTTAAAGACACGAGGTTTCGATGTTTGTTGCAACGAAATATAGTCCAATTCATCTAATTGGTGATCAATTAAATCAAAGAAATCCATATTTGACAAGAGATAAGCAAATTTAACCGCCAAGTAAGCTCGCTAATTGGCAGATGAAGTGGCAAGTAAGTTACTTGATAGTTTAATCATATGATTAGTGCTACTCGAGGGTCGTGAAATTGACACATGTAGTTGCGGGTGACTTTAACTGGCGAGTAGTCTACTCGACACTTTACTCGAAGGTGGTGAAAAAGGCCCTTAACCTGGTAGGTTATAAAAAAAATCAGCTGGTTAGGGTTCCGTTTTAGGGTTCTGTAATCAACAAAACTTGGTTGACTAAGGTCTAGCCTAGCCTTCTTTACGCCGAACGCGCTATAAGGAACTTCGTTCCAATATAAATACACATTATTTAAATATACAGTAATTGGTCTCAACTATAACAACAATAAATCTCGTTTAAAGCAACCTGGATAATTTCGGCTAATGCATTGTCCAGACGCAGTAATTTAATAAGAGGCAGGGAAGAGGCTCAGATTAAATACAAGCAAATATATTAATTAAGGAGGAAAAACATATTGTTTCGCGTCTTGTCCCTCTTTATGTCTTATGCATGGGTAAGAAAGAGATGTCTACATTTTGTGTTACATTGTATGTGTCTCTAGTCGTTTAAAATTTTAATACCGACCTGCATGAAGCCAGAATTTGCATCAATGATATTTTTTTAACACAATACACTTTTGGTACATTCAACTGCTACCAACTTAAAACTCACTACGAGATACGTGAAGAGGGTGATGCATTTTTAATGTAATAAAGACTTAATTTCAATGTCGTAAATATAGACTCCAACACAAACACACAATATTTCCACAATTAATATTGGCGTCCGGAAAAACGTTAGAAAAAATCGAGGCAGCAAGTAATTATTAATATAAATTATTGCTAATATAATATAAATATGTATATATTAGCAATAATTTATATTATTATCAATAAGGCAGCCTATGATAACGAAGAGTCTCAACATCAGAGTCTCAACTCTGCTCTTGAATCTTCTTACGCCGCCGGTTCTTCTCGCCGGGTTAGTTCCCGAACCGGTGGTAGGCACCATATTTCCAACGTTTAGATTTTTTTTGTGAAAAATAATTTCTGAATAAAAATTATTTAATTTGATTTCAACTTGTCCTCGATTTACGTATTTATATTCAATAACTTTGGATACAGAGCTTCAGAGCTGCTGTTTAACGCAGAGGAAAACAATTATGGCGGACGTAAATGCGGTACGGGCTGTAAACAAGCGTTATTAGGACTCCGTAGGACACAAAGAAGGCCATTATAGTATTATTGGATACGCAACGGCTTTTTATCGTCCAATAACATAGAAAATTCATAAAATGTTATTATATTGTTAACTGTTTGTGCCAGTTTTGATGATCGCTTTGAATTTGGGAGTAATTTCTTTTTTAAAGGTCGATCTGACCTGACTTGGGTCCGATCAGGTCAGACTGCGATCAGTTTGACTGGATTACAGTTATAAACCTTTAGATACGTCCAGATGCGACTATGAAATTTCAACATTTCAGAGGTGTAAGTACTCTCATGAAATAAGGGCTGGTTTACACTTATTAAGTAGATAAGTGTCAAGTGACAAGCCCCGCCTGCCAACTCAATAGAAAACAGTCAAAATTCTAATTTCCTTGTTTAGTACCTAACTAAATTTTAACTTACTACTTGCAACTAAATTGTGTGTTTACATGCAATAAATAACTTAAAATTAAGTTAAAATTTAGTTAACTACTTATCTACTTAATACGTGTAAACCAGCCATAAGTACCAAATGCCCAACTTAACACTTTTGACGTTTAATCTTATTTTCAGACAGTCGTCCTTTGATTTGGACCCAAACAACACGACATACGTCAAAAAGACTTCGTATTTGTTCATACATCAAAGAAGCATTTCTGTCCCTTAGCAAACTTGGCCTTTTCCAACTTTGTCAAAGTTGTCCATTGTGTGACTGACCGCGACTCATCCAAGTTTGTGAATCAAACACGCGCACAAAGCCGGCCGCAAGTTTGTAACTTCGATGTTTTCGGATAAAACTTAATTAGATAATGAAATGTTTAAAGGGACAGCTGGCGATTCACTGTGTAGGCCTATATCAAAGGCTGGCAAGTCTGCCTTAAGCCTGGAGTGGAGAACCATGGGGTTATAGTGGGTACACCGCGTACGCCGTGCATTTCCCACATACCCCACCCGATATCCTTAACACCTCCATCGTGGGTATCGCAGATACAATAGATTTTCAATTGTTATGCGGCAGCCGGCTGCCGCTTGGGGATTGATGGGTTAATCCAATTTCAAAGGCCCTAATATGTATATGCAAGAAGGCCGATTGAATTCGTTTGGACTGTGACTACACAGTCCAAACAAATTCAATGACTCGTGAATATAATCATACACTAGTATATATTCACGAGTCCGGAACCTCCTCGTGATCTTAAGACATTTATGATTCATCAAAAAATTGATCAATAGGCAGATGACGGACACGAACAGTGTATTTCTCTTCGGCTGTGCTGTGTTCATACGGTACTAGAAGTATGTACAGTATTCCCTGAACTAGGTAGGCACATATTTAAAAACTCTGGATTTGATTCAACTATGCGACAGAAAAAATCTTCATACAAAAGTAAGTCACATATTATTATATTACGATACCTATATTAGATGTTTAATTCACTATTTTGGTATATTCGCTGATTCTTATATAGAAATTTCTCGTGTCACAGTGTTAGTGCGGTAACTCCTCCAAAACGGCTCAATCGATTTTAATGAAATTTTGTATGTTAGGCCTGAGAATAGATTTTTATCCACTTTTTATATTGATACTAGAAAATAATTTACATAAAGCAAAACGACGTTTGCCGGGTCAGGTAGTACACACATAAAATATATGAACTCTCCCTCGCTAACACTCGGTGCAAAAATTTCTGCAATGTCTCGCAGTAAACTGGGAGTAAAAGTTAATCAAACGTGAATTTCACTTAGTGACCGGAGGTTTTTGAAGGACCATTTCGCCGAGTGAACCATCAATTCGGGTTCTGACCGCACCGGCCTGCGACCGACATGTGAATCGTTTTATTACGGTTCACGAAAAACCGTTACAATAACAGAAAGGTCATTTGAGGGCAGCGAGATTGATTATGTACATGACGCCAAAATAGCTATTGGCTTTTTGTTACTTTTATTGAGTCTATAGAGTCTAGACCCAACAAACAAACTAACCTTATAAAATTAAGTCAATAAGGTCTTAACTCTTATATTTGTTATAAAAGAGCATTCATTATGTCAATGTTACTTATAATGGCACATTATTAGGTGATTTGGCTAATATTACCTTTATTCTTATAATTTGGTTGGGTAAACGTTAATAACTCTAATTTATACGGCAACTATAAGGCTTCGAAATATGTTCATCTTATAGTGGCTAGTTACATTGCCTTTTAGCCTTATAATATTCAAAGACATATAAAGGCTTTTAATATGGTCAATTATTATTATAAAAGTAATGCACAAGGTAACTATAATGCTTTTAACTTATAGGGGCATTTAATAATACATCTATCCAATAAACGAATGCTAACATTTTATATGACCTTAACAAGGATGAAAGCAATCCGTATTCTCTTATACAGTGATTATAAAGATATTATTCTTTTTAAGGTTACAATAAAATGCTTTACATAACTAAATTCGCCATTTTAAACGTACAACAGACTGTGTGAATATCTTGCAAAGCGGAATAATCGGCCAAGTACGAGTCGGACCTGCGCATGATGGGTTCCGTACTTTCATAGAGGGATTCAAAACAATGAAAGAAGTTAAAAATGAGCCATGGTTACAGAAGAAAAGTAAAAAATAAAACAATTCATTTGATAATCCCTTTTTTTTATAATATTTCAAACTTAAAATTAGTGCACAAAAGTGAGCTAAAGTATCCTTATAAAGAGGTCTCTTTAAGCTTACCCAATTACAGTGGAAAAAAAATCATTTTCAATATAAAATATACGGGAGTAACACTAGCTAGGTGCGATTTTGTTAGTTTGAAAGGAACCCTAACTATATGTAAAATGGCGATAGCATAATAAACAATTGATGCCTTATAGACGATGTGTGAATTCTGTTGTTCTTTTAAAAGCACTGTATTTAACTTGACTAAATAATTAATGACGTTTTTAGCATAAAAAAAGCTTAAATTCAAGGGCGAGTTGATACCAAAACACACAGCGTATCACATTTTATCATGCATTTGAATTCCCATACACTTTTCACTATAAACGAGCACTAAATCAGGTAAATAAACTATACATAAAATAATGACTTATCGTTTACTTGACAGTAAGATGGCTGACGTTTCTATTTCTTCTCCAAGCTGTTGCGGAAATGTAAATCACTTATGACGGCAAAAAGGGCTAACGGATTTTAAGAGCCTTTGATTTGCCGCATTGAGTTTAAACTCCTTGTATCGGACAATAATATAACACGTATAAGGGTGGTCGCCCGTATTAACGCTTTCCATATTATGTTTCTTATAAGTTGAAGTACCTTGTTCTTTGTCATTATATAACACGTATAAGGAAAAAAAGCGGACAATAAAGCAACCATAAGGATTATCTTTATAAATTGTGTCCAAATGCACCCTTATTAGCGATAATACGACTCCTATAAGAATGTTATTTTTGGCTATATATATATATATATATATATATATATATATATATACAGCAATTTTTGTTAGTTGGGGACTTCATGTCATGTCACACTCATAGTCAAAATAACAAAGAAGACCGGGTGTGGAGTCCAAGTCCGCGAGTGAAAAAAATTACGTCACACGCAATATATTTTTTAATAAAGTACTTGAAAATATTTTTCTTCTGCGTGTATTTAGCTTCTTCATTGGAGAGTATAAATTATTATTCTGTTGAAAGTAAACTTGTTTAACTGTAACTAAGTTATGTGCTACTCCATCGTTTATAGCTTTTCAGATCACTGAAACCACGGTGAAGACGTATACGAGTGTCCTATTCTATTAGAGCTATATTATTAGCTATAAAGGTACTAATTTAATGTATTATTTATACAGTGATAAGGTAATTTAAAATTGCTACTCTTATGTTATTAATTATTTGCGATAAGCTGCTAGCACAATATTTTTGCCATGATAATAATAATAAAGATTTGAGACGGTCGTTACGAGCTATTGTGAGCCATTTTTCAGTGCCGAAGACATTGTTCAACCAAAGATGTAAGCGAAATTAGATACGTAAGCACATAATTTTAACTTTGAATTTAGAATCAATTTTCGCAATGCTGCAACCAGGCATAGTGGTCATTGACCCTCAGGCAAAAAAAAAACTTGACATAATAGTTTTCTATACAAACTACGATTTACTATGCAGTGACAGATGTTTCTAGTTCCCATCGTATTTTGCGTACTCGGTTTGAACTGAACATGCAGTAAATTACATTCAATTCATAAAAAGTTAAATTATTTTATTATCATTCTAAAGGTACAAGTTGGAAGCCGACGTATCGTCGCGACACTACTGGTTTCTATGTATTTCTATGAAAAACCCTGCGCAGCTAGCGACACGAAGCTAGCGACACTTTCATAGAAATACATAGAAACAGTAGTGTCGCGACGACACGTCGTCTGCTGTCGCCTCATGTCGCCCACCGCCAACCGGCACCACCGAGTTATCAAGAAGTTTTCCGATGAATCTATGATAGTCTGCGACTTTATAAGACTAATTTTTTTCTTGAGTTAACTAAAACAGTACAAGCATTTTTCACTTAGCTCCTAGACTAAAAGGTCACGACCGCTGGTGGTACCTTTATTTCGACTTTTTAATCATTATTAATTATTAACCACTTTCTAAGTTTTTTTAACATCAAATAAAACACAACGCTGTTGAAAAGATAAGCTCCGATCTAAAAATCTCAAGCACCGGGTAGGTATTACTTAATTTTATTGTTGTACGAGTACGTCACATCCAGTAGATACACGATCTATATTTTCGATTCAATTGTTTGTTGATACAATACGTTGTCGAATTGATTTAATTAGATAAGGACTTTTGTTTCTATCTCTCTAAATAGAACGCTTCATTAACTTCGTTACCCTATTGTTAGCGATTATTTATTTAAACCATCGTTGATTAAAAAAGTTGACTAGCTAGCTCAGTGTTTTGCAGTGACTAAATATGTATGAAAAATATATCGCGCGATCCCTTTGGTTTTTTTACCATGTTAATTGTATGTTTAAGAATAATAATTAATCAATATTTTAATATTTATTGTACTTATTTCTTTTACTAAAATAGTTTTAACGACCTCTGGCGACCCCTTATAGAATCTTCGCAATCCCCCAGGGGGTCGCGACTCAAAGGATGATAAGCTCTGGGTAAATTTTTATTTGTAAACTAGCTAGTCCTAAAAAGTCCACCTATAGACCTGGGGCCAGTGACAGATTTTCATGACCAAGTCCCTCCCAACCGAAACTTCGTAAAATGAATAAGGGACTTATACTATGAATACTAGCGACCGTCAGCTGCGACTCCGTTGGTGGGGTGGGCAGTGGCAGCCTCCCAAAGATGAAGAAAAAAAATTTTTTTCAGTCATTTCCTCTCATTTGAAAATTTATCAGAGTATTGTTAAAATACTCTAGTAAATAATTAAAAAAATCAGCTAGCTGTAAGTCAGTGGAAAAGTCGTCAGCTGATAAGTTTTAGTAGGTATAGATGCTGTTGCCTTACACCTTTCAAGGTACCAGCTGACAAACTTTCCACTGAGATACAGCAAGCTGACATTAATTTTCATTCATAGTAGCATATAAACGATCACCAGATAAATTTTTAGCTGAGAGGAAATCATTGAAAATATATAAATGTAAGGTTTGTAGACTATATTGTGTACCTAACCTAATGTACAATTTTGTGTACCTGGCCTTATAAGCATGACTTTTCACGTTGGTCACAAAAATGACAATGACAATTGACAGGACGCTGAAGAACGGAACCTGCTCGTGAAGTGATAATAATTATAATATTTTATGTTCATTCTCTAAAAATATTGTAAAATCATAGTGATTACGTGCAATAATGAATAAAATTAATAAATATTGTAACACACACAAGGATAAATTCTAGAGGAAGAAACAAACACTTGATTGTCGATTTTTCTTTTCTAGGTTAGTACAATGCACGTGTTAAGTATTATTTAAACTGTATGTTTTACTTTTGTTACAAGTTATAACATTAAATATTTATTTTCTAGATAAATCAAAACTGGCTTATTACTTTCGAGTCCTATCGGTACCATCTAACATATTACAAATCGACAATTGTCAGAGTTTGATCGGTGAATAGTAGATGATAGCAAGATTTCAGTTTCAAGTTGAGCTGGCAGCAGATGAAGATCCGAAGAATAACATTATAGTTATAGGATCGATAACAAAAGAGGATGGAACGACATATCTCATGCCGACATGCTTCCAAGCAGCAAAACACCATACTGAATTGGCAAAGTCACCAGAATTTTTGAGAATAAAAAAAACATTACAGAAAAGAGGTGTGGATATCCATGCCAAGTGATATTTTAGATATGTATGTAGATAATGCCGGAAATATGGTATTTAATGATTATTTATAACAAGAAATGACTCAAGTTACGAGCCAATCTATTACAGACGGAAAATTATTGGAAATTTTTGAGAAATTAAATAATAATTCTCATGTGAACAAAGAACATCACAGCAATTTAAGCAAATTAAATGAAAAGTTTGTTTTAAAGAAGTTTGATAACAAAATAGCTAATGCCAAACAGTGGCTGCAAAGTTTTGAAAGTGAATGTACAAGATTTGATTTAAATTGTGACACAGAGAAAATCAGTGCTTTAAGATTATTTTTGAATGACTCAGAATGTGACTGGTATGAGTCTATGTTAATTAAACAGAGTTTAAACTCGTCATGGAAAATATGGCACGTGAGTTTTTTAAACACGTTTGCTGATAAAAATTGGTCTTCTTTGATGTATGCGCTAAATTTCAATGATTTGAATGGCTCTCTGCTAGAATATGCATTGAAAAAGCAAAGATTGTTACTAGAGTATAACAGTGATATAGATACCAGAACTCTCACTGACCTCATAGTTGCAGGATTGCCGACTTACATTACAAGTAAACTAGATAGACAAGAGGTGACAGACCCAACTCTTCTGTTTAGCGCCCTGCGGATGTACAAAAATCAGAATAGAAGTATCCAAAAACACTTTACTGAAAAAAAGGTGTTACTAAATTAGAAGTGGAGATAAAAAGAAAACACAATGTCAAATCTGTTACAAGATGGTTAAAAAAAAAACAGATTTCATTCTGAAGATTTGTGCTGGTTTAAGAACGAAAATAAGAATATCAATGACAGTGTAAAACATTCCAAAAACTTTATGTTGGAGGTCGATCAGTATCAAGATACAAAAAACTAGATATTCCCCCACTTATAACAGTTGATGTTGTGCTGAATAGTAAATTTAAATGCACAGGTATTTATGACCCTGGCTCAAACATCACCTTAATAAATTCCAAATTAATAAAAGTAACAGATCCAAAGAAAAATTACTTTGAAAATTAATTCAACACAATTGGCGGTGGGGGAAAAACTACAGGTTTAATAAGATTAAGTGGGAAAATACTGAATATTGAAAAAGAAATAAATGCATTTATTTGAATTATAAAAACTTCACTCATGATTTACTTTTGGGTCTGGACACAATAAAGCAGTTTGGATTGACCCATGACGGGAATTTAAACATCCAACTTCAGAAAGATGCCAACCCGATAGATAAATATTTCAGTCCCATTGAAGAAAAAAAATATGAAATAAATTTCAATGAGGGTATTGATGTGAATAAATTTGATATTGATACTACTTACTTAGAACATGATCAAAGAATGAAAATTAGTGCATTATTAAACAATTATAAACACATATTTGCCAAAGATAAATACAATGTAGGCAAAGTGAAAAACTATGAAGCATTTATACTAAGCACTACAAGTGGAGAAATATTGCTCAAAAAGACCATATAGATGCTCTTTGGATGATAAAGAAGAAATTGAGAAGCAAATTTGACAATTGCTAAAGAATGAACTGATTGAAGAATCTTATATCCCATTCGCAGCACCGGTGACATTGGCGTTCAAACGGGATGAAGGAAAAAAGTCAAGATTATGTATTGACTTTCGGGATCTTAATAAGATAATTACCCCACAGCCACAGCCGTTTCCCTTAAATGACGATTTAATGGTAAGAACCATAAACTGTAAGTATTTTACTACTCTCGACATTAATTCTGCTTTTTGGTCTATATCTTTGAGGATCAGCGACAGAGAAAAGACAGGCTTCGTAACACAAGGTTATTATCAATGGACTTGCCTTCCGTTTGGACTAAAAACATCTCCGGCAATTTTCCAAAGGATTCTCTCTAATGTAATAAGAAAACATGACCTGTCAAAATTTGTAATGAATTATATCGATGATATTATGGTATTTTCCAGAACTTTCAATGAACATATGGACCATTTGTCAAGACTGCTGGATGCAATTGCGGAAGAGGGATTCCGTTTGAAATTAACAAAATGCAAATTTGCGGCACAGTCTGTGAGATTCCTGGGACATATAATAGAAGGTAATACAATTACACCTTTGAAAGATAATCTTAGATTTATAGCAGAATTTGCAGCACCACAAAACAAGAAACAAATAAGACAGTTTCTCGGTAAAGTAAATTTTTATAATAAATATATACCTAATGCTGCAATAACTCTTGACCCGATTCACAATTTACTGAGGAAAAATATCAAATTCGATTGGTCTGCTGATTGTGAAAAAGCTTTTCAAACAATTAAAAGTAATTAATGCTCTGCCCCAACTTGAGCAATTTTTGACCGAGAGGCGCCAACTTTTATATACACTGATGGAAGCATAAAAGGAATAGGCGCAATATTGAAACAGACACAGAAATGTGGAGAAATTAAACCAGTTGCATACTTTTCAAAGAAGTTAAATGAATCACAGAAGAAGAAGAAGGCTATATTTTTAGAATGCTTAGCAATAAAAGAAAGTTTAAAGTTTTGGCAACACTGGCTATTAGGTAACTCTTTACAATTTATACGGACCACAACCCGCTAGAAAATTTAAACATAAAAAACAGAACAGATGATGAACTGGGAGATATGACTCATTACCTATCACAATACAACTTTGTAATAAAATACAACCCAGGTAGAAACAATAAAGAAGCGGATTGCTTAAGCAGAAATCCTGTGTATGAAAGTCATGAAAATGAAGAAGATAACTTAAAAACCGTAAATATTGTCAGGATTGAGGAAATATTGTAGGATCAGAATAAAAATCCAAATAAAAAGAGCAAGCATAGTTATATTAGAGAAAATGGTATATATATATATATATATATATATATATATATATATATATATATATATATATATATATATATATATATATATATATATATATATATAAATATATATATATATATACCATTTTCTCTAATATAACTATGCTTGCTCTTGCTCTACTATATATATATATATATATATATATATATATAATTATATATATATATATAGTAGAAATGACGATTCTGTATATTAAAGATATTCAAAAAATAATAAGCGGAGGGTGTCACTACATCGCTATACAAGCCAAAAATGTGGTCAGTTTTTTTGTCTGTCTGTTTGTCTGTCTGTCTGTATGTTTGTTCCACTATCACACGAAAACTACTGATCCGATTTGAATGCGGTTTTCGCAGATATATTTGTATTCTTCCAACTTAACATCTGGTGTATAAAAATTTTTCCCCCCACCCCTCTAAAGGGACGAAAGAGGGGGTCAGATTTTGTATAAGACTTTTGCTTTAACACGAAAACTACTAATCCGATTTGCATACGGTTTTCGCAGATATATTTACCTTCTTCCAACTCAACATCTGGTGTATAAAAATCACCCCCCCCCCACCAAAGAGAGGGTCAGATTTTGTATTAAGTAAACTTTTTTCTTTAATGGACTTACTTTTTATTGTTAACTGTTTTTCCAACTTAACATCTGGTGTTACGTAACATTTTTCCCCCCACCACTGTTAGGGGACAAAAGAGGGGGCAAAATTTTGTATGCTGATGAAGTAGAAATACTTTAAATGGCAAAACAACGTTTGCCGGGACAGCCAGTATATTATAAATGGAATAACAAGAAAAAGAAAATCGTTTTGTCTGAAGACTACAGCAAGATATTAATAAAAAAGGTGCATGAGCATTTCTGTCATATTAGAATAAATCAGATTGACTCAAAAATAAGACCCTTCTACACAGCACCGAACCTACTGGAGAATATTAAATTGATTTGTCGTCAGTGTGAAGTTTGTATTAAAAACAAATCACGATTAAATAGAAATTATGGGCTCTTGTCACGATTAGGACCAGCAGAAAAACCCTTCCAAATCATGTCCATAGACACAGTGGGAGGATTTGGTGGTAACAGGTCTTCAAAAAGGTATCTACACTTGTTGATAGATCATTTCACACGTTATGCTTACATTTTATGTTCAAAGACTCAAGTGACTAAGGACTTCATAAAACTGGTGGATCAAGTGGTCAAGGACAATAAAATTGAGATATTACTCTCTGATCAATATCCGGCACTGAATTCAAAAGAGTTTAGAAAATATTTAGAGGACCACTCAGTACATTTAATTTTTACAGCAGTGGATGCTCCTTTTTCTAATGGTCATAATGAGAGGTTGAACCAGACGCTGGTAAATAGGATTAGATGTGCCTTAAATAGCAAAGAAAAAATAACCGCTTGGACGACAGGAGCAACGGATTGTGTGAAGGCCTACAACTCAACGAACCACACAGTGACAGGTTTTTCGCCTCTATATTTGTTAAGTGGAGAACCAACCGATGTACTACCAATGGACCTAAAAAAGAAACAAGTGGAACCCACAGAATTGCAAAGAGACCGTCAAACAGCATTTCTCAGATCAAAAAAATCTCATGAATTAAACAAGGCCATTTTCGACAAAAATAGAATAGATTACAAGTTTTAAAAAGGTGATAAAGTATATATAATGGACTGTAATAAGTTAAACCGGTCTAAAATGGATGAGATTAGAATTGGTCCCTTTGAGATCGAAGAAATGATATCAGATTCACTATGTAGAATAAACACTGGTAAGAATAAAAAGTCCCTGGGATTATACCATGTGACAAAGCTCATTCCCCAATCCGATTGCTCAAATTAACCGCAGTTAATTTGCAGTCTTGAGGGGGGGAGATGTAAGGTTTGTAGACTATATTGTGTACCTAACCTAATGTACAATTTTGTGTACCAGGCCTTATAAGCATGACGTTTCACGTTGGTCACAAAAATTACAATGACAATTGACAGGACGCTGAAGAACGGAGCCTGCTCGTAAAGTGATAATAATTAAAATATTTTATGTCCATAATCTAAAAATATTGTAAAATCATAGTGATTACGTGCAATAATAAATAAAATTAATAAATATTGTAACACACACAAGGATAAATTCTAGAGGAAGTAACAAACACTTGATTGTCGATTTTTCTTTTCTAGGTTAGTACAATGCACGTGTTAAGTATTATTTAAACTGTATGTTTTACTTTTGTTATAAGTTATAACATTAAATATTTCTTTTCTAGATAAATCAAAACTGGCTTATTACTTTCGAGTCCTATCGGTATCATCTAACATATTACATATATATATTTTTCATATTCAAGGAGCCAGCTGACGTATAATCCACCGTGTTATGGTCAGCTGTGTTTTTCTTTCAAAATACTACATAAACTGTACTCTGATAAATTTTCAAATGAGAGGAAATGACTGAAATTTTTTTTTCTTCATGGGTGGGAGGCTGCTACTGCTCAGTGCCCACCCCACCCACGGAGTCGCAGCTGACGGTCGCTAATATTCATAGTATATGTCTCTTATGCATTGTACAAAGTTTCGCCCGGGAGGAAATCATTGACCAAAAATTTACCTGGCCACTATAAAAAAATTTACATTTTAATTTTTAAGTAAATATTTATAAATTGAACAATAATTTGTAATTATTATTGTTGTATCCTTTTCTGCCATATCTATGTCTTTTCAAAATACTTATTTCTATGTTTATAATTATTTATTTATACAAAGATTTTGAATAAAATGCTTTTCATACATTGTCAACTTCTTTGATTCTTTGTATTAAATTAAAAAATATTATTATTATCATACCCTTTAATGGTAAGACAAATGTTTTAGCCATTTAATTATTTTATCTACGTAGCGTGGGAATAACTCTATGTAGATAAAACTTTACCACATAAGTATTTAACATACTTTCCGCTGTCCGATTTCTCGGAGCCCAGTAAAATACACTGCCTTTATCTGAAAAGGTCTAAAAAATTACCCGCCCCAAAAAGTTTCAACGAAAACTAAATTAAGAGCATTTTTCACGAGTCTTGAGTTGGGACTCACAGATACCTTTATCCCGATATTAGCGCCCCCGATAATGTGAAAAATAGCCGGGCAAAATTTTTGTATGGACAAGAAAACGAGCAGGCAAATAGGTTGATGCTTAAAGATAAAGAGTACAGAGAATAATTAGTTAAAATTAGTTTTTTCATTCAGTGCAGATATTTATAGTATGTCAAGAAAGTCATGACAGGCGGGAAAATTTTTAAATGAAAAAAAAACTATGGTGCAGAGATCGCAAAAAAGAGAATTACATTGGTAATGCAGAGAATTGTCAGTGTTGCGGTTCTATTGTACCCGCAACTTTGCCTTACGTGGAGAGTGGAGCTCCTTACAGGCCTCCCAGACCTTGGGTTTTTAGTGAGTACCAGGAGAATTCCACATGGCCAGGTAGATGTCCCCTATCCGCCGGGAACGCGTAAAGCACTTCCCCATCCATACTGATATACTAATATGGGGTATTCCACGCCAAGCGGATAGGAAAAATAAGTTGATGTCTGCAATTTTGATAATGTTATTAGATTGCCAAATATTGTGCCAAATATTTTTGAATTAACTAGATTAAGAATGATGGGACCATAAAGGTAATATACCTATTGGAATAGAGAAACAATCCCGAGCTGTCAAGCTTAACCAAAATTTGATTTACATCTGTGTATACAATTATGTTTACGTGTGCGTGTCAGTGATGTACAAACATCTTGTAATTCGACAAAATATCGATCATGGAATAATAATTGTAAGACTGTAAAAACAGAATGGGATAAAATAAAACTGCATAGATAGGTATAATAAAAATTGTAATTTTGAAGTAAAATATGACTTTTCTTCAAAATGCTTGCTGCATAATTAAGTATATGCATCAATTTTTCTTCGGAGTCCAGTTTGGACGGTTAATTATTTTAAGCCATGATTTTCTGGTATCCAGGTCAGCAGGAAATCTGAAAAATTGGCCAAGTGTGAGTCGGACTCGCGCATGAAGGGTGACCGGTTTCAACCGTGCATTTTCTAAAACCCGGCACGATACGACACGACATGTCATGACACGATTCGACACGACAGGTTACGTCACGTCACGTCACATCAGTACACGACACGACCCGACTTCACTAGACCCTATTAATTTTCAATTCACTCTCAATGAGCCCTTTTATTTGATGCCCATCTTGCAGAAGTGCTTTTTAAAACTATTCCCCTATCTTGGATGAGCAGCCATATTGGATGTAGAATGACATTACATATGTGGAAATTTCAGAAGTCTATTACTATAGCGGTTCTTGTTATACAGCCTGGAGACAGACAGACGGACGGATGGACAGACGGACAGGGAACGAAGTCTTAGTAGTAGAGCGGGACCCGACTACTAGGACGTTTTACCCTTTGGGTGCGGACCCTTAAAAACGATAAATTATGTATGATAGTATATTAAAATACTTAAACTAATTATAAACTACGGATGAGTATGTTATCATTTCAACATTCGTAGATAATTAGTATACATAACTAAAAAATATTTTCATATCGATACTACTTATCGATAACTTGATGCAGCCCTAGTGTAAAATATATGAAAATTGTTTACACAAAATATCCTTAAATTGTGCACCATGGCTAGTCAAGTTATGTTTTCCATATAAATAAACATTTAAAGAAGTGAATTTGATAAATCAATACCAATAACTCGTAGGGAATTGGCAAAAATAAACTTAAAACTAGGTCCTGTCGATGTAGAATAATTCACCTGTGAAATGAATATTTGTCCGGGTTTTTTCGATGTGTGGATCCACAATCATTCCACAAACATTTAACCATGTTTCTAGAGCAGTATTTCTAAAAATTATTCATTATTTAACTTAAAATCACAATTTTTCTGAGAGCCCAAATTGACAACGATCGGCTCAGGGGCAGACAGACAGTCAAACAGATGAAAAAAAAGCTATGCAACCTCAAATCACGCTTCTCTTTCTACCACGCAGTGTTACTGATAGTGACATCTCGCTTACTCAGGCCTTTGTTTCTCTATTCCGATAGGTATAATAACTTTATGGATGGGACTCACTTTCGGCATTCAGTGCTTAAAAGCCAATAAACGAATGTTAGCGCAACGGATTTGCGGCCGTGCTAGCATGCGCGTACAACGAGATAACTCACTCTCGTGAGTAGTTATTATTGTCGATATCGACATAATGTCAAAATAATTTTTGACAGTATGTCGATAGATTTTGACGACAGATCTACACGAGGAAATATTATGTATGTCACTTTTTTATGTCATGTTTGGGTCCATAGAGATGAAGAGACAAACCATCAAACATCGAGAAAACATGTAGACAAAATTTTCTCGTTTGCGCATCTTAGGCCGGCAGGCGTCATCCAGTGTAGTAAATAATATAATGGGGATTGTCCATTTTTTTTTAATTTTGCTCATTACAAAAATATTTCGAGGAATAAGGTCAGTGATCGTTTTTCTGTATACGAGTATAAACGAAAAAAATACCCATTAGTTACTTATATTTTTGAACAAATATGTTTAACCTTAGTTTGACCTTCAATGGCGTTAAATTAGCAATAAATTCGACCAACATTACATTTCGAACTTTTGGCAAGCTTCTCGTATCAGCTTTCACATAATGAGAACTTGCATTTGACGAACCAGCCATTATAAATAAGATTGAAAGGAAATTTAAAACATACTGCAGAGGTCAATTGGCCGCCGATGATGACGTCAGAGCGAAACTTTAAAAATTTATTGAGAAAAAATTTGCCAATGAATTTCAAAATTATTTAATTCGTATTCTTAAAATACCCTATTTTAACGAAAAAAAATATAAAAAGTACATGTTATTTTTTTCGGACAATGCCCATTAGAGGATGGTTTTCTATGATACGCCTCCGCAACTTCCTTGGGCCTTTGAAAGAGAGTCATAAATTCGCACTTGTCGTAACAAAAGTTATGGCTGTAAAACTTATATGGCCTGTACACTTGGTGATGACTTTTATTGTTAGTTTCGCCATTATGTCCACTCTTAACCAGGTACAAATCTAAAAAATTGTGTTTTATTAGTGTTCAACATTAATTTCCACCAAGAACCGACAGTATAATCAATTACATAACAAACAGGTACAAATAGACATTTCTGTAAATTATTTCAGACTAGCTGTCCCGGCAAACGTTGTTTTGCCATTTAAAGTATTTCTACTTCATCAGTTGACACAAAATCTTACCCCCTCTTTTGTCCCCTAAGAGGGGTGGGGGGAAAATTTTTATACACCAGATGTTAAGTTGGAAAAACAGTTAATAATATGAAGTAAGTCCATTAAAGAAAAAAGTTTGATACAAAATCTGACCCCCTCTTTGGTCCCCTTAGAGGGGTGGGGTAAGGGGGGGTAATTTTTATACACCAGATATTGAGTTGGAAGGAGGCAAATATATCTGTGAAAACCGTATGCAAATCGGATCAGTAGTTTTCGTGTTAAAGCAAAAGTCTTATACAAAATCTGACCCCCTCCTTCGGCCCTTTAGAGGGGTGGGGGGAAAATTTTTATACACCAGATATTAAGTTGGAAGAAGACAAATATATCTGTGAAAACCGCATTCAAATCGGATCAGTAGTTTTCGTGTTAAAGCAAAAGTCTTATACAAAATCTGACCCCCTCTTTCGTCCCTTTAGAGGGGTGGGGAGAATTTTTTTTATACACCAGATGTTAAGTTGGAAGAAGACAAATATATCTGCGAAATCCGCATTCAAATCGGATCAGTAGTTTTCGTGTGATGCTGGAACAAACATACAGACAGACAGACAGACAGACTGACAAAAAAACTAACTAACTTTTCGGCTTCTGTAGCGATATTGTGACACCCTCCGCTTATTATTTTTTGAATATCTTTAATGTACAGAATTGACATTTCTACAGATTTATTATATGTATAGATGTGATGAAACTGTCATGAAATATCTATTACGTCTTTCATCTGGGCCTATCTGGGCACAATTTATGGGATTCAGAGTGGATTCAGAATTCAGATATATATTTTTTATATTTAAATATATATTGAAACGTATATATTTTCAGATATATATTTTAATTGTGAGAAATTACTTCCGAATATAATCTAGTCTCTATCTATTAAATAAGAATTTAGATGAAAGTATTACTTAAATTAAATGAATATTTGGGATACAATTTAAAATAGGGATATTATTGAGATGCCTACTATTTATCTCGAAAAGTTATTACTTATTCGAAAAGTATGCTGGAACATCATAATATTATCTAAGTTTTGTTTCCGCTAAGAGCTAGTTCGAAATAAGTTGTATAATCAACATGTCACATAATTCTAAAAGGGCTTAAAATAATGGCTCTCTAAAACCTAAGCCATGTCTGAGTGCTAAATCAATATGTAATCTTTATTTTCCTCCGCCGGCAATGCTCGAAAATGGCGGAGAAAATCTATTGCGGAAATCCAACAATACTGTATACGCTGACCACTAAATCCTTTCCGTTGTAAGATTTTATTTCAGTCACGTTTCCAGTGCAGGTTTGAAATATTTAAATTTTAAATTGTACCTTCCGATATTCTTTGGTAACAATTTAGGAATTTTCATAAAAAATGATCTGTAAGAGTGAAACTATGTATATCGGCATGCATTTACTAGTTATACTAATTTAAATCGCATGTTTTCTTTTACACACATGAACTATATAATGTTAACATAATATACCTAATTTATAGTTTGTAATTTTAAATAATATGTTATAACTTAAATAATAATCTGACGATGATAAAATTTTGCATGCCGTAAGGCAGAATGTATTAGGCTCTGGAAAATACTGTAACACCTTATTATTGTACCTGCATTCTAAGCAAATAAACGATCTATCTATCTATCTAGCATTTTAGTTACTTTGCAAAAGCCCGTACCTACTTAGCTCTGAGTGTAATAACTAATAAGTAAACAGAACTACGAGTCCGATAAAATATGCTCAAAATTGCGCAGTTTCTGAAGGACCTTCGTCCTTCTTGTTATTCCTTTTTCAAAATAATAAAGATTGAGTACAGAAATAGTTGAGGTTTAGCCGAATTCAGAAAAAGGCACTATTAGATAGGAAACATTATTTAATACTTTTTAGTTCATACTAGTTGACCCGACAGACGTTGTCCTGTCTCAACGATGATTATTTAATTTGAATTGGTATAATTAATAAAAAAATGTGTTTACTTTTGAGTGCCATCGTGCATTCATCCCAAACTATTTAATTAGTTTGCTCTGCTGCAACACTTTGGCCATCGCACAATTTCTGGAAAGGCTGCAACTGGGCGATTCCATTATCGACGGTGCAACAGTTTCACACACTTAAAGCTTCCTACAGGCAAAATGAAGCATATTTATTGATAAAATATCCCTTGAAGGGATACATTTTAACTAGTTTAACAATGATTTATAAATGAAAACCTTCATCAAATGTATGAAGGGCCACAAAACAGGTCTGAAGTGCCATCGCCGGTGCAACCAATTTGACCCTCCATTAAGAACTGTGATGAGTTCATATGTGAATACTCGTTACTGCAAAACTTTTACAAAATAACTTGCCTATATTTCAAAATAGCATTAAACAAAGAAACTATGTAACTAGATAAAAGTAATTATAGTAATAAGTACTAGAAATTATTAACCATTTCTACGATCGCGGGTGCAACATCAAAATTCTCAAATCCCTTAAAGGTGAATTAAATCGTAATTCTCTAACAAATTTAAAAATTTTTGATATGGAATATATAACTATACTAGAAAGTTTGTAATAAAACTGCACCAAATTGTAGTTTTTTTTTAATTTTCAGTTGTTTACTGACCTGACAAAATTAATCGTCTAAATTACTAAAAACGATTGAATTGTGTAATTTTTACAAAAGATTTCGACATATTGTTGTACAACTATACTACATCTAAACATTTATTTGAAATATATGCAATTTTAATTTAAAAATATGGGAAAAAATATCGCGTCCCTTAGATGATATTGCTTAAAAACGCTCTAAATTATTCGAATTCCATTTTATACCGATAGATGTCTCGTTAGTAAATACACATCTTCTTACGAATATTCCAATTGAAAAATGTAACTAATGCCACATTTTAAAAATTCTCGTTAAGATCCGTCTGTAGCGGAATGGTCCAACTTGCAAGTTGGTGTTTCATGTATCCCTTGTCCCTTCCCGAGACTCAAAATATCTCCATACCAAAATAGATTGAATAGCTTAGGCAAAAATCATAAAAGTTTATCGTGCGGGAACCGTACATTTTCCGGGACAAAAAGTATGCCTTGTCCTTTCCCGAGACTCAAAGTACCTATCTCCATACCAAAATTCATTAAAATCGATTGAATAGTTTACGCGCAAATCATGAAAGTATATTGTGCAGTAACCATACATTTTTTCGGGATAAAATGTATCCTATGTTCTTTTCCATGACTCAAAGTATCTCTCCACCAATTTTCAGCCAAATCGGTTCGTCTGTTCTTGAGCTGTTATAAGTAGTGTAACTAACACCACTTTCTTTTATATACTTAATAGAAGAAGAAGAAGATTAAAAGGATGTTATTATTGTTTTTATAACCTAATATATTGGAGTTTTGGCGGGCATGTGAAAGAGTGCTGTTGTGTTTTTATATTATTTTCCTAAAATTGTGTTAGCTGGGTTTTTAATGTGTAATATTGGTAGAATATTAACCATTAGATATTCGTGTTCATGCACAAGTGTAGGAAAGTGATGTAATATCCAGAAACGTGCTATTTTGTGTTCCCTCCAAAACTCCATCGAAAGTTTCAGTAAAGCGTCTACCACTTTACTGAATCGACCGACTTGACTCCTGTGACTGTATTGACTTTTACTTAGACTTTGACTAGACTTTAGACCTGACGATACATGAAAACGATGATGAAAATTATAATAGGAGGAATATGGTTTTCCCGCCATATTCCTTACCTTTTTACCTTGTCTGTGGCACAACATACACATCCTTTGTGTCAAGTTGCCAAAAAAGAAGAAAAAGAAAGAAAGAAAGAAATTGGATTTGGAGTTTTGGCGGGCATGTGAAAGAGTGCTGTTGTGTTTTTGTATTATTTTCCTAAAATTGTGTTAGCTGGGTTTTTAATGTGTAATATTGGTAGAATATTAACCATTAGATATTCGTGTTCATGCACAAGTGTAGGAAAGTGATGTATTATCCAGAAACGTGCTATTTTGTGTTCCCTCCAAAACTCCATCGAAAGTTTCAGTAAAGCGTCTACCACTTTACTGAATCGACCGACTTGACTCCTGTGACTGTATTGACTTTTACTTAGACTGACTAGACTTTAGACCTGACGATACATGAAAACGATGATGAAAATTATAATAGGAGGAATATGGTTTTCCCGCCATATTCCTTACCTTTTTACCTTGTCTGTGGCACAACATACACATCCTTTGTGTCAAGTTGCCAAAAAAGAAGAAAAAAAAAAAAAAAACCTAATATATTCTCGATTCTTATTAGTTACGATACCGCATGATCAGATGTAAATAATTTTATTTTAGTAGGTACTAATAATTGTGGTTTCGGATTGAGATGGAGCATCGACTCATGGCGCTTCTCTTGCCTTTTCACGGCGCACAGCTTGGGAACCCCTGGTCTATAGTGGATATTATACATATGAAACGAGGTCCTCAGGAGTCAATACTCGTAAGCGGAGCAGTAAAATGTTCGTCATGGAGTCATAAAGGACAATCCACGTCTACAGCACCTCTACGTCGTTCGAACGTGTGCAGAATACTTCGCCTTTCGTAAGAATTCTCAAGATATAATATTTAATTTTTTATTCATTCTAGATATGTTATAGCAACAGCTATACCATATCTAGAATCATCAATTAATCAACCATATTTTGCGGGTTATATTATCCCGCAATTTTATCAAATTCTGTCTGAATTTGGATGGGCTTAACGCGTTTATATTGTATATGTGTGTATTAAATTTTCCTAATATACCTCTAGTATACAGTATACAGTAGGGTGGAGCGATTTTGTATGAAGAAATTTTTTTTTTCAATTTTTTTTAATGGCATAGCTATAGAAAGTTGCCATGTTATGAGTAAATTCTGCATACAAAATATGGTTTACTTGTCTTGATGTTTTGAGGTGCCCCAACCCAATTGAAAATTCGAAAAATACGAATTTTTTGAAAACATTGGTCTAGTTTTGATAAATAGTATTTTTTTTTATTTAGTGTTCCTTGTAAAAAAAACTTCATTGTTATATGTGACATAAAAGACTGACCCCTTAGCCAGGACCTTTTCTTTATCGCTTTTCTATAGAATCACCGATCAAAATGTATGGAATTGACTTAAAAATTCGCGAATATGACGTTGACGTTCGACTCGTCTAATGTCAATTCTATACATTTTGATCGACGATTCTATAAAGAAACGATAAAGAAAAGTCTTGGCTACAGGCTCTGGTCAGTGGTTTCAATGTTTTTATCAAAAAAATTAAATATTTATGATATATTATCAAGGAATGATCATCAGAAAAAAATAGATTGTTTGGTATTAAATTGTTGTTTTATTTCACAATTAGGCATTTGAAACAAAAAACTACTTTAGTAGTTTGTTTATTACTTCTTCCATAAAACGAATAACATCTTCTTTGAAAACTATATTCACAACTGTACCATCACAGCCACCTTTCCTACCATCAAAATAATTTCTGCGTATACTTTTATAATTGCGATCTACATCGTGTGTGCTGATCTGTTTTTCATTATTTCTCATCACATTTTTAACGATGAATGATAGCACTAGAATCCTTTGATGTAATAATACCAACAATCAACACCTTTTAACACAGATAAAGGAGCAGATAAAGCTATAACAGCAGCTGCTCTGTCAGAGACTCGGGTACGATCGCATACGAGAGCTAATGACGGAAAATTGAATCTCTTTTTCTTGGGTGGCTGAGCAGCTACTTATTATGGCGATCGATTAGCTTGTAAAAGCTACAAGAAGATTCTACAATTGCTTGAACTCGTTCTTTCGGTTGTTAAGTCAACATGCAAAGAACGCGAATAAGACGTCTGGTTTGGACCCATTATCTCTTTGTTACGCAGTGATTTTTCTTGTAATTTCATTTTCTTCATATTTTTTACAGACGTATTTAAATCTACACGGCCTATCATCATTTTTCTTGCAGTTCTTCAATCAAGTAAATAATATACTTCTTTTTTGGGAAGCGACGCTTTTCGCCAGATATGTAAAATTTCCGTAGCCAGTCTTTGGGATATATCATGAACTGTCAGCTCTTTAATTGTTTTGTCAAGCTTTGATTCATATTAATGTGATATTAATTAATAAATAAGTAATTTTTATAACAGAATTATGATTTGGCAGTTGACACACTGGTAACTTCTCCGATAAACCAAAAACGGGACAACATGTCTCTTTTCGTGTTTTGACGACATAATATGACTGTAATAAAGAGAAATACTAGGTATAAATTATATCGCAAATAGTATTTTATCAGCAATCAGTGAACAGGAAATTAAAAATATTAATTACAGGAGTTTATTTTCTTGTGGGTAGTGCTTAGAATCACTGTTTCTCACAAGCAGAATTACATTAATAGCGCGCACTTTATGGCGTTCGAACAACGATTGAAAAGTGCAATGAAATCACCTCTTCTGCCTCAATCTCCCCATCTATCTTCACAATATTCAAGCTTTAACAGTTACGAATGTAACGGAATACACATAATATAAATCAGCGTTAATTTGAAAATATTAGAAGCTGGTGGTTTTTGACGAAGTTTTTCGAATTTCTCTAAAGTTCATGACGCGGGGGGCACCTCTAAATTTATTTTGATTTAAATAAAATTTTGTACGTATACTTGTGAGCAGTATCAGCAACTTTTTACAGGTATGCCGAAACGAATATCAAAAAAAAGTTTTTTCGCTCCACCCTACTATACAGTATTATAATATTAGACTAGAGCTATATCTAAATATAATATAACTCAAAGGGAGACTGACTGACATAATGATCTATCAACGCACAGCCCAAACCACTGGACGGATCGGGCTGAAATTTGGAATGCAGGTAGATGTTATGACTGACGTAGACATCCGCTAAGAAAGGATTGTGAGCAATTCTACCCCCAAGAGGATAAAAAAGGGGATGAAAGTTTGTCAATTTTAAACCGATTGGGCTAGAACTTTGATACCTAATTATTATTTAAATACTTCTTAATGCGAGCGAAGCCACGGGCAAAAGCTAGTCTTTGATAATTTTAACAGTATCTAAAAATATATTACAACATGGCGTATCAAAATATAAGTTAACCATATTGTGTATGTTGAAATAAATATGAAATACGTGGTTCTTTATCCTCAACATCTCAGAAATTCACAATTTTATTCTCAAACGATTATCTTTTGCATTAGAACTCCTTTTGCAGTTTCAAAGTAAATACCTCTTTTACAACGGAGCGTCGTACCAGTCGTAGCAAACACACGTCACATTATAAGCAATGCAGTAGTTCATCTTCGTACTAGACCCAGCTGTTGGGATAGGCATGGATAAAAAAGTTTATATTATGTGTATAAAAAAATTCCACTATGAGTGTGTGTCTCATGCTGTAACAACTTTGGCAGTTTCACATTTAAAGACGTGAGTTGAAGAACACGATAAGTAACGTTTTGTAACATACGGACATTTACTCATTTTTTCCCTTGTAATTTGAACAAACATTGTTACTTATCTACTTCATCACCTGGCTAATATATCTAGCTACACATAAAATACACATTTTTTTATTTAAAAATGGCAATTTTTACTGTTAGTAATCGTGTTCTTCCACTGGTGTCTTCAATTTATTTTATTAATAAACTTTATGGAATGTAGTAGGTACAGTAATTAAATGTCAAATCATGTGAATTTTTAACAATTAATTAATATGGAACAATCTCTTTTGGAACAGTCTCTAATGCTTTTACAATTATTATCTTAACATCATAATGACTTTAGAGATAAAACAATGTAGTATCACGTCGTACGCGTGTAAACCCCACCTGTGTGTTCAACGAATTTAATTTTAAAATACGCAATAGTTACACTACTGTATATATTTCTAGTACATGTGTCTTCGTAACAAACAACTTCGAGCTGACCCTTACCTTTTGCCAGACATTGTTTTCCTTCGAACAGACAAGACAAGCGAAATTAAACTCTATCACAATGTATCAAGATTATATTTTATATTTTTTAAAACAGTACCCTAGGTAGTCCAACAATTTACATATCAGGGTATGCTACGAATAAAAATGTGGCTTCTTCGAATTTATATTTTCGTTATATTCTCAAAATACCAAAGATTTGCAGGCAAATTTTATAAAATTAAAAATATGACAAATTGTATTAAATACAAGCATGTTTGTCATGATGATTATATTATACGTCTGTAGTTTATTAATCCATATTCCTGGAAGACCTAGCTTAACTCGGAATTTTAGAAAAAATATACCAAAAATAAAAAAAATAACGTATGCGAAAAAAATTACTCTCCTTACTACGAATCACGATACACGAGCAAGTATGCCTAAAATATTAATTATTTGCAAAAATAATTAATAAATAATAATCGTGATTCTGCTGAATATAATATTATTATTATTACCTATTTGTACCATTTTCCTAAACTCGAAGATACTAAATCTAATATATAAGGTTGAGCTTCAAACTAATTTAAGCATAGTGTCTGTGAGTTTTAATTGACTACGACGTAAAGTTACGTGATCTTAAAACCTATCAAGCTCCATAAGAGCACCGGTGATCGCGACAACAATAGAACAACAATAGATTTCCAAGAATCCGCGATCGAATGATTAAAATGTTGCGAGAATTCTTGTGCTTGTGTGCTTGAGTGCTGTGTGCTTGAGTAGAGTCTGCAAATATTTTCCCGACTACCCGACTGCCAGGCGTGTTATGTTTTTAGCGCGTATCTTGTATGTTTGTAATACCTCGTACCTTCAGAACCGCTGAGCGGATTTTCACATTTGAGGTATCGTTAGATTTGTCTTAATAGCCCAAGTGTTCTTAGATATGTGACATTAAAAAAAAACAAAATGGCGGATTTTTGACGACATGATGTGAGGTAAAAAAAATAAAAATTCTACCAGGCATATCGAGGCATCAAAATGAAGGATTTTAAACACTAATTCTAAATATGTATATGCATATAACATGCAGTTTTAATATTAAATAGAACGATAAATAATAATTTAAAAAAACCCTTAGATTGAATGTCGAAATGATTAGATAACTGCAAACTAAAAAGTCACCAATAAAATAAATTAATTCAAAAATCTAAAAACCTAACTGCAAAACAATTTTCACTAAAAAGTCCGAAACAAGACCTAATTCTGCCGGAGGCGACGTCTAATCCATGTTTTAATTGATACGACTCTTGCTTACGAGTTTCATGCCAAGATGACTAGAAGGCTACATAGAAAAATGTAGAAGAAGAAAATGGATTACATTATTTTTAACAAAAAATTAAAACCGACTTCCAAGGTAAAAACAATAATTATATTATCATCCTTTTAATATGAACTAAGAAGTATTAAATAATTTTTCCTATCTAATAGTGCCTTTTCCGAGTTCGGCTAAACTTCAACTATTTCTGTACTCAATCTTCATTATTTTGAAGTCGGTATAAGATATAGCTAAATCTTCAGTTCTCTGAATGAATATTTGAAACTTTTGAAACTGGCACCGACTTCAAAATTATGAAGATTGAGTACAGAAATAGTTGAGGTTTAGCCGAACTCGGAAAAGGCACTATTAGATAGGAAAAATTATTTAATACTTTTTAGTTCATATTAAAAGGATGATAATATATTTTATTGTTTTAACCTTGGAAGTCGGTTTTAATTTTTTGTTAAAAATAATAATTTCACTCTTTTTAGTTTCTAGTTACCTAGTAAGTAGTAAACTATCGCGTACTATCTACGTAGAATAATACACCTGTATTATATTATTCTACTTATCTTATTACAAGCTCACCGGTGAGCGAGACACAATAGAATAACAATAGATTTCCAAGAATCCACGATCGAAGGATACAAATTATTAGCAACAAATTATAAGTATCGTGCAGGAAACCGGTCTCGAACGCTTCAACTCCCAAGCGGCCACATTGTGGTGTTATACGAATTCGGACATCTATTAATAACCGACCGGTTAAGTCGAACGAGTGGGACCCCACTCGTTCGACTCGAGCGATCTTTGCACGAAATATTTTGAATGTGTAGTTTTGAGAATACACAAACTGTGTTACGCTCGTAAAAATCTCATAATTCGGTTTTTATTCGTAGATGAACTTTTCTCACATTCTGAGAATTGGGTCCCAGGTGCGCACGTGGTCTATGGCGGTTGCATACCAAGGTATAATATATCTATCTCGATGGCCGTCGCCGCTGCGGCTCGGCCGCTAGTGCGCGCCCGGTCTGGTACCCGGCCCCGCGCCGCGCCACCGCGCCGCTCGCTTGACAGCCCTAGCAGATTGTAGCAAGCGAGACGGCAGACAGATATTGTACTATGAACGCTAAACGCAATGCAAAAGGTTGAAATTAGGTTGTTTTCATGTGTTGTTGTGAGACAGGCATGTTACTTGTATTATCGAAGCAGCTTACTTCTCAGAAGTAATGTCAAATGTGTGCCTTATGCTCTGGACTTAAGGATGAATTTGTTATGTTCAATTTTGGTGACATTGGTGACCCTGATGTGGTAATGCTGATGATGATGAATGTAATTTGCATAGTAGCATATGCTTTCAGTTCTTAAAACAGCGCCTAAACCCCCAAACTTGTATCTATAAGGAATATGGAGTTCTCTTAGTATCTTCGGAACCATAGTATACCTCGGTGCAAAATCTTCCGTTTTGGTAGCATAACATGATTACGATGCTTTTCGTGAAACCAAAATCACCATATTTTTCCATATAAATTTCGAGGAGTTCCCTCGATTACTCATAGATCCCATCATCAGGTCACCACTTTTGTGAACATGGTACCAAATTGGAGTGAAACCTAATACAACGAAATAAAAATTTCGAAAATCGGTTCACAAACGGCGGAGTAATCGTTGAACATAAAAAATAAAAATATATATCCACAGCCGAACGTATAACCTCCTCGTTTTTTGGAAGTCGGTTAAAAATGCAGTCGGAGGCATGTCGGAGGTATATTTTATGATAAATCATAAATGAAATGGTAAACTTGGTGCGACATGCCTCCGACTGCATCTTATAATCCACTTTCTTCTTCTACGATTCCTGCCAGAAATACAGGGACAAGAAAAATTTTGTAAGTTTTTCCTGTCCCTGTATTTTTAGTAAGTATTTTTAATTTTGAAACTGAAAAATGCACGAATGCGAGTGATTCTGTGTCAGAATGCGTTATTAAATTATTAAATGTAACTTATTACCTTAATCCTCCCACTCAATAACTTAATTCACCTAAATCACTTCCTAATTTTTTTAGCTTATTGAAGTAACAAAATCTGAAATGGCTGTACCATTAATACCTTCATCCTTGCTAGCTCAATCGGTACATATTGGACAGCCGACAGACGTTGGATCATCTCCAAATTATTGTCTGGCAATGGCGCCAAAATGAGAGGCAGCTATTTGTTACTTAATTAGTACTAACACTGTTTATAGCCTATCACCAACATCGTAGTAATGATGATAATATTGCCTATAAAACTGTCCTAAAAATGGACATGTCTGATAATGGGATTATCGAAGTTATTTTGACAATGACTGTGTACTGCTTATAAATGTTTTTTGTAGGAAAAACAATCTTCATTTTTAAAGTAAATCATAAAGAAAATTAAACTTAGATTGATGCTAGAGTGCTAGACCACACGCCAAAGGTAAGAATTTTGATTAAAAAAAAAACTGTTGCCATTCTTGACCAAGTGTAGAAGTTTTATAGTAAAAACGAAGATAGTCAAGTTCTTCTCGAATAGGTTACAAGGTAGTAATATGTTACTTGTAATTAGAGAAAGCTTACAATTAAAGTAATGTAGTAAAAATCCTTGCGTAGTTGACGCTGAGTCCAAGGCAAAAGTTTTAGAACTTAAAACTTACTGAAATATTCAAAAGGATAAAGAAGTCCACTGAAAATACTAGACTAATGAGACAAACTTTTAATTTAATTCGGTAAGAAATGAATAGGTACGCGTACCTACCCGTTGCCAGTATTTACTTACTTATGTAGTGTACATATCTAAATTTCTTTTATAAAAACCTTTTTTATATTATTTTGTACTCTTTAGTTTATGGTATTTTGACTTGTTTACTTTTTGATAGATTTTGTCATGAGATTATAATAATTCAACTGGAATATCGAGTGTGCTATTTTATCATTTTCTCCTTCGCACCTTCAAAGCAAGAAAGTTGGGCAAGCGATTCACCTCGCAACGACGCGAGGACCGTGCTCACTTCACTTACATAAGAAAATTCCGTAGAAAGTCCATTTAACTATAATTGCTTCAAGTGTCTCTTATACTTTCTTCTATATCTAACACAACAGCAGGAGAGCTGCAGGTACGTTGCCGGCCTTTTAAGAGGGAATTCGCTCTCTTCTTGAAGGTTTGCAGGTCGTATAGGTCCGGAAATACTGCTGGTGACAGTTCGTTCCAGAGTTTTACAGTGCGCGGCAGAAAGTTACGCGAAAAACGCATGGTGGAAGAATGAAATCTTCATCCTTGTTAGAATAGTACATTACGCACCTAGGGCAGGAAAATAAGAAATGTCTCAGATCACATATTGTAATCAACAAACATGTGATCTGAGGCTTTCTTATTTACTGCCCATGGTGCGTATACTATTCATCTCATCGACGGAGGCGAAAACGGCAACATCGGTAAGCGCAGCGGGAAGAAAGTTGACGTTTTCCGTCCGGAGGTGAGAAAATATATTTTTCAAATACACCTAGAGTTTTTTGACTCTAGCCAATTATGCTATAGAGTATAGACAGTAGACACCCAAACTTCTCAACACAAACCAACTGTACAAACAACTCTTAGCAATGCTTTCTTAATATACGTCTCGAAAACACTCTCCCCACGATTAAACGGTGCACTAATTATGCAGATGGTTTGAGTCGGCGACGCGAAATGAAAACACGCTGGGAACGAGCGCGCTTGTTAAGAAATTCAAAAGTATATAGGTCAGAAGAAGTTCCGGACTATTATGTGTTACTTTCTATTTATTAGGTGAAAAATGTTCTGTTAAATTAGACTCTTGTAAATTCTGTAAGGCTTAGAAAGAGTAAAGTTAGTTTGTTAGCAAGTTTGGACTTTGGAATAATAAACTTATCACCATAACGAATAAAATACGGTACTAGTAATGTATAGACGTTATAGTTATGCAGGGTACAAAACAAAATAATTTTAGTACTTTAGGATGTATATAAAGTTCACTATAAAAGAATTAGCGCTGAAAGAGCATTTTTTGTGAATTGTATGAGCAAGCATCATGAATTTTCCCATACAAAAGTAAAAAAAAGTTACTCTTTCAGCGCTGCTACTTTCACAGTAAGCTCTATACAGGGGACACACATAGGTACATACCCTCCAGCATTATCACATTGTTTTGACACCCTATATTTATCCTTGTCTTACAAGCACACTTGAAAACTTTTGTGTCCAAACTCTGGCATACAGGTGTCGGAAAATAAAAAGTAATCTAAAATAATATCGAATAAATAATTATTATAAAATGTTGTCACACTATATTAGATGAATGACTAAGAAGCAAACTTCTGTAATATTACCTAACCATTTCTTTTTTTTTTGTTTTTATGTCCTTTAATCTAATAAAAGGAACAATTTATATAATAAACAAACAAATCCTCAATAGAGCAAACCTAAAAATCTGACACACTTTATAACTGCAGTAGAACTTGGCTTCAAGTATTTCCATAACCATTATAATGTCACAAAGAAAAAAATATCTGCGAAAAAACGGGCCATAAAAATTAAGAGGCCATTAATAAGAGCCAAAACTTTATCCCCGGGAGTGGAATGAGCAAAACGCTTGACCTAGGGCTGACAATGAGACTTTTTATCTCCAACATATTTGGCATCGTCATGGGATTCTTTGAGAATCTTTTAGATCCGCTCATTATGGGCTCACTGGGAACAAGGCAGTTTATACACTTCTTTTCATTCGCAATTTTTGATATTGGATGTAATATCATCATCTGCTTCAAATAAGTAAGAGGTGGGCTAGAAATAGATCATGGCCACAACAACGTTGTGCCAAATACGGTACAATATCCTTCTAAATAATAATTTAAATCACTCAAAGGTGACTGACTGACATAGTGATCTATCAACGCACAACCCAAACCACTGGACAGATCGGGCTGAAATTTGGCATGCATCCGCTAAAAAAGGATTTTATTCAATTCTACCCCTAAAGGGATAAAATAGGGGACGAAAGTCTCTATGAAACTTTGTTAATTTTAAAGATTAAACTCGTCGGGCTGAGTCTTTGATACATATTTAATAAAAATACTTCTCAACACGAGCGAAGACGCGGGTTAGAGCTCGTCCTGGAATGAAACTATCCTGTCTGCTTCAACTAAATATTATGTCTATACCAAAGATTAAAATTCGTTCAGTAGTAGGTGTAAGCGCTGTCTGATAGAGTGGTACGATAGAATCTACCAAAACTCCATATACCCTGGCTGATGTCTCCAATCCACCGGAGATGCGTATAGCATTTCTCTATGTAAAAAAAGTAGAAGCGTGAAGCATACGGGTCACCGGCTACAACCACAAAACGCCGCTACCGGCATATTTCCTGTAGTTTTCATACATTTTATATTGACTCGCCGCTCACGGCTGACGCTTGGCTTGACGCTGACACGCTACAATCGTCCAATCGTCTTGCTTCTTGCGGCGATACTAACAGACACAATTTCGCATTTATAATAATACTAGATGACGCCCGCAACTCCGTTGCGCCAAAATTCGTTTATCGCGCAGAAACCATACACTTTTTCGGTATGAAGTGTATCATAATATTATGTCCTTTCCCGGGACTCAAAGTACCCCTATGCAAAATTTCAGCCAAAACGGTTCAGCCGATTGGGCATGGAGGGGTAACAGACAGATAGACACTTTTGCAATTATAATATGAGTAAGGATAGTATAAATTACTTTTCCTAGGCTTTCTTTTCTTTTACGAAATTTACAAGCAATCTTTTTTCCTTATATAATCTTCTGGTATTTATTTCATAAGCTGCATGAAAAAAAGCAATTTATTTATGTAAAGAAAAATGTATTTTTCTTTATTTGCATTTTGCCGCTATTTAGATGATTATTTGATAGATCCTTCTGCTCTACTTCTATGTAATGTATGAAAATAAAGGATGGCCGAATGGACTAAAAACTAGAAAGTATTATCATTGATTTCGGCGATTGTTAATTTAATAACACTAAATGTCGTTTCTTTGTTTTTTCCACGTAAGATTTTGTTATAATTTAAATGTAATAATTAAAGCTTTATGTTATGTGGATCCACATATTTTGATTAAAATAAAAACTTTGTTTTTTCCAGAAACCCAATTGTGTTATTATTTACTATGTAATCGTCGAAAATCCCAAGAAATAACTTTACATTTATACTAGACCCATTCTCAAAAGACTTATTTTCATTTAATAGTCTCAAAATTTCAGGTGCTACGTAAAACGTTAAGTAGAGCGTTTATCAACTTTCAAATCCCAGTTTCGTAAGTCTTTTGCGGCTTTTCAAAGGCTCTGATTTTATGTTAATTCGCTATGAAGTATGAATACAATAAGTTTACTAGTCAAACCATATCCAAATCTATACATATAATAAAACTGTAGAAATGACGATTCTGTACATTAAAGATATTCAAAAAATAATAAGCGGAGGGTGTCACTACATCGCTATACAAGCCAAAAATGTGGTCAGTTTTTTTGTCTGTCTGTCTGTCTGTCTGTCTGTCTGTCTGTCTGTCTATCTGTCTGTCTGTCTGTCTGTCTGTCTGTCTGTCTGTCTGTCTGTCTGTATGTTTGTTCCACTATCACACGAAAACTACTGATCGATTTGAATGCGGTTTTCGCAGATATATTTGTCTTCTTCCAACTTAACATCTGGTGTATAACATTTTTTCCCCCCACCTATCTAAAGGGACAAAAGAGGGGTCAGATTTTGTATAAGACTTTTGCTTTAACACGAAAACTACTGATCCGATTTGAGTGCGGTTTTCGTAGATATATTTGTCTTATTCCAACTTAACATCTGGTGTATAAAAATATTTCCCCCCACCCCTCTAAAGGGACGAAAGAGGGGGTCAGATTTTGTATAAGACTTTTGCTTTAACACGAAAACTACTGATCTGATTTGCATGCGGTTTTCGCAGATATATTTGCCTTCTTCCAACTCAACATCTGGTGTATAAAAATGAGACCAGTGAGACCATGAGAGAGAGAATAGAAAATGAGAACCCACCAAAGAGAGGGTCAGATTTTGTATTAAGTAAGTTTTTTTCTTTAATGGACTTACTTTATATTATTAACTGTTTTCCAACTTAACATCTGGTGCTACATAACATTTTTCCCCCACTCCTCTTAGGGGACAAAAGAGGGGGTAAGATTTTGTATGCTGATGAAGTAGAAATACTTTAAATGGCCAAACAACATTTGCCGGGACAGCTAGTATTATTATAAATGCGAAAGTGTGTCTGTCTGTCTGTTACCTCTTCATGCCTGCTGAACAGATTTTGCTGAAATTCGGTATGGAGATACTTTGAGTCCCGGGAAAGGACACAGAATATTTTTTATCCCGGAAAAGTGTACGGTACTTGCGCGATAAAAGAATTTTGACGCAACGGAGTTTCGAGTGGTATCAGTTAGAAAATATAAACCTAGAAAGCACACAGCTTTTGATTATGCAGTATGCAGCTAATTTCACGCGCGCTTTTACTTTTCATACTCTTTCATGCGTCGGAGGGCTGTTCATTGTCCAATAGTGTATTGTAAATGCGCGTATAATAATTCAAATTGGTAGTATTATACCTGCATTCAAACTTATATTAATATCTAAATGAATATGTTTTTTTTTAATTTCAGTTATAACATAGATCAAAATATATTGTTATAGTAATATAACATAGATTACAATTCAAGTGTAGACGCCGAGCAGGTCAGTGGGATTGACAGGCCCTGATCCTCCCCTGGCATTTCACACACTGTAACTATAAAGGACACGTTTCTGGCGATTCCACTGGCTGGCAGCTGGTAGGTTCAGCACGGAACGATATCTCTTTAATACCCTCGAAACTCCACCCAGCTTGAGTGACCCCTCTCCACCAAGCCAATGTCACAACATCTAAATGCAAAGGCATCATACTCGAAGATATCGTAAAATGTCGGATCTGCTGGCTCTCACACACTGAGACCACACTGAGATAAAAAAAAATTGAAAAGGGATTATTCGATTACAGCGTCCATTAATTTGTTAATAGATAAACGTATCAATTAATCCATTTGTCTTTTATTTAATCAAAAGTTCCAGAGTCTAGACAATTCATTAACTAGTCCGAAACAGACGGATTCTGTTAAGAAGTTTCTTAACGACAAACCTTTTAAGTATTTACTCGTATTTACTTGAATTTTCTAGAAGCTGTATTGGACACGTACAGCGGTTCTCAAACTTTTTTTGGTGGAACCCTTGTAAGATGTGAAATTTTTGACGGACCCCTAGAAAGAAATGACGTTTTGTCTTTGAATAAAATTTCTCCATGCTGTCTGATGACATTTCAAAAAACGATTTAAGTGTCGCCTACAAAGCTTTTGTCCCCAGGTCTCCGTAGAGCACACTTTGAGAGTAGCTACTATTAAGCATTTAGTCGTATTTACGTCGAGTTTTCTAGAAGCTATAGCGGATACGATAGACGGTAATAGATGGAGCCATTACAGTGCAGTTTCGTGTTAACCATTAACCGCTTATACGTTAACTGTCTGGGATTGAACTTGGGAATTTATTCTCCAAAGTAAATGACATTATCCCAGCGGTGCCAAAAAGTGTCAGCATCCAACGGTGTCTAGGCCTTCGTACACAATATAATATATTTTGAATCTTGTAATAGGCTTTCACATACTATTATTTTGTGCTGTCTCCCGCTTTTTACGGGGAGGGAAAACTGTATACTTCCTACTCCTCCTATCTTCGTCTGATTAAATTCGTTGCGGATCCCAAGACAGCTTTAGCATGTCCCTCGGGCTCCCTGAGATCATATTAAAGGGTTTTCGTGGTTGGATACCGCTGTCGATCCTGGCGACACAGGAGATACAGTGGTGGGAATGTGTGGTGCCAAAGCCCGTTTAAAAAAAATCCTATAAAAGATACAAAATATATTATAGATAGATAGAGATGGCACCCGCATATCCGTTGCGCCAAAATTAGATTATCGCGCGGGAACCGTACATTTTTCCGGGATTAAAAATTTTCCTATGTCCTCCCCCAGGACTTAAAGTATCTCCCTACCTTATAACAAATAAGTTCAGTGGTTTGAGCATGAAGAGGTAACAGACAGACAGACACAATTTCGCATTTATAATATTATTAAATTATGGATCATAGCATTATTGTTTTACATGGGGAAGTGCATTACGTATCCCCGGCGGATTGTGGACGGCGGCGGCGGGGTATGAGATTCCCAAGGTGTGGGGTCTACCCACTGAAGCCCCAAGGTGCTCCACTCCCCGCTTAGGGTCAAGTTACGGGAATAATATTATTTACTGCTGTGGATCATGATGATTTCTATGGAAAAATATAATGAAATGTATCGTGCTACAATTATTACTCGTATTATTGTACCATCAAATAAATTGATTCATTGGCAGTTGACGGACTTAAGTAATTTGGTCGAGTTAAGTCAAACCCATCCGACCGATCGCAGCCATTGAATTGACAAAAGCCGACCAAATGATGTAGGTCCGTTAACCGCCTATGAATCAACTTCTCTGATAGTACATATTTATAATAATTACTAGCTGTCCCGGCAAACGTTGCTTTGCCATTACTAATAAAGTATTTCGCCCATATTATTTTTTTGAAGTGATTAAATAAGTATGTCGCCATGGCAACGTCGATCGCTATCTCGTCGCACAAACAATGGTCGCCGTCAGTCTCAGGTTGTAATAATTTAGTATTATTTATTCAACAAATGCACTTATCAATATATAAAGTACCCAGTAGCCGATTCTCAGACCTACTGAATATGCATATAAAATTTGGTAAAAATCAGTAAAGCCGTATCGGGGGAGTTCGCGGACTAACATTGTGACACGAGAATTTTATATACATATAAGATGTATATAAAATTCCGTGTGTGAAGCTTTAAAGTCTTTTCGAACCCTCCAGTATTGTGCTGTTTTCCGCAAAAAGAAGACGTAGTCTTTTAAGTGAGTTAGTATTTAATCTTTAATATTATGATACCTTGTTTCAAATAAGTACTATAAAATGTCTCAAACTATGAACTGTACTATACATTTATAATTCAAAATATTTACTAGCATAATATTATTATTTGCCTATCCATAATGTATGATAAAATTTTCTTCCAAATCACGATAAATGGATCGCATACAAAGTAATATATTTTCTTCAAAGTACACACAAATTCCATAGTTCACATAAAACTACTAACTGCGTATAATATTGAATTACATCAGCTGTTTGATGCAGTTATTACGCATCAAAAGCGAGCCAATCGCTTTACTTAAATATTTTCTTAAAATTTCTTCTTAGTTTATGAAAATTTTAACTGCGATGTTTTTCTCCGGATCGTGAGACGAAAATAAATAAAACTCATTTTTAGCGAACTGAGTAAAACTGCTACAAACTTTATGAAGGAATTATTTATAAAATGCAAATTATGTTTTAATTATTTTATAGGATGCTTTTTTGTAAATAAGAGCTGGGCAATATTACAAAACTTAGTGCTGAATTTCTGCAGTGATTTTCTTGGCCTGCAACTGAGTACGTACTTTTATAAAATTAGCTCTGTTAAAGGATCTTTTTAGGTCAGATTGCAATACTGATGCCTGTCTTTTTCAACAGAATTATTGATCGGTTTCAGCCAAACAAAAGATAGTGCTTTTATTAACTACCGTAAATAGACCAGCGGTTCTTTCAAAAAGCCTCTGTGGCTCTGTGGCCTCTGTGGCTCAATTGGTTGAGTGTATGGCAGCTCAAGCCGGGGGTCGCGGGTTCGAATCCCGCCGACGGAACAAAAAGTATTCAATGTTCCCGGGTCTGGATGTGTATTAAATATTTATTGTGTATGATATAATAAAAATCTTAAATATATGTAAAGTATAAAAGTATTAAATATATTTCCGTTGTCTGGTACCTGTAACACAAGTCCTTCGGGTACTTAGCACGGGCCAGACTGACGTGGTGTGAATAGTCCATAGATATTATTATTATATTAATATTATTATTATTATTCAACCGTATTTGATGAAAAACGGTACGGTTATCGCCCAATATACAAAACGCCGAATGAAAGTGTGACCAACATAGGCGCTTCGTCCACCGAATTATGGAACAACAAAAAAACTAGGCCTTTACATCCGTTGTGGATGATTTCTACAGAGTCCGTATGGTTGCCCAAGCGCATACGACATTCTCGCAACATAGTCGGCCTAGTCCAGAGGAAAGAACTAGTAAATAGTTCAATACCTCTGGGACCAACTGTGTGCGGGTTTCCTCACGATGTTTTTTTTCACCATATGCATGTCCATATTATGTACTTGAGATCAAAAAATGTCTCATTGGTACACGCCTCCACAGCCCACCCGGGATCAAACCTGCACCCTCGAAGAGTGCGAACCAAAGGTCTACCCATTAGGCCACGGACGCTCGGAACAACAAACACTCGCAGATATTAACATATCGCATCCTTTAAATTAAACATTATCATAGATAGTAAATCTGTATAGTTATCCTCCATAATAACCTTTGATTTATCACGATGGCCGTTTTAATCATATTATGTTTGAGTTAGCCAATAACTATAATGAATTTGATAACGGTCATTAATAATTATTTAAGGCGTAAAATACGACGCGTCTTATCTATATCTTGCTGGGGTTGGGGTAGCGGTCAGATCACTTAAGGTCATGTGGGACAAACTATTATAATATCAGAACTTAAGACTGGCTGTTACGAATATAATATAAAAAAAAATATTATTTAAAAAACTCGGGGACTGCCGCCATAGCATTTTTATCAACTTGTGCAATTATAATACGTATACGTCTAGTCGCACGCACACAAACACCGTTCCTAAACTGAAACGATGTTAAAACGTGCACGGCAACACCGAAAACTGGCGGGTGTTAGGTTTATTTTCGTTACGTAATTTCTTGGTTCGATCGCCGCGCTTAAAGCCGACGATAAAAGCTACGCAATAGCTTAAAAAAATAATACGCAAAAGTTACGTTATCCTTTCAGGTTTTTCCTCTTAATTAGCTACATTTCTAATGTATCATGACAAAACATTAAATAAAAGTACGATATATAAATAAAACTAAAACTAATGTTAATCCAGTATGTTAAATGTTTTTGTGCTAAATGTTAATGGTTTTTGTTATTTGAGCTTGAAAAACAAATCCGTCAATAACAATATTACGTAGTGAACAGCAATAGGTAAATCACAGCCACATGATTCGCTTAGTATAACATAATGTTACACTGAATTTCAAACGTAAATTCTCGATTAATTTAATCTCTTTGAGGGTATTCAATGAATTCATAACTCGCAAAATCTAGTTAATTATGTTCGCATTTTAGACTAAACTTAATTAGCGGTGTTAAAAATTTTCCCAGTTTGTGTTAGTTGATCTGTTATGAGTTATGACTTATGACTCATTATTTTGAACTGATCAAACACACACACACAGTCCGACTGTATTCGATCAACCTGGACTTATGTGGCCTTAAGTACAGGCGAATCTGGATAATGTCATAAAATGACTAGCTTATAATAATATATTATGTATTTTGTTTCGTCCTAACTTTAATTATTATTAAAAACAAACATAGCCTGTCCTCATGTTGTCCATTACATTGTTTTTTACTGTAAAGCGCATCACACACGGTGAAGATAATATAATATTTTATCTTAAGATGCCCAAATATAAAATATTATAGTAGTATCTTAAGCTATCACACACGGCTAAGATACGATAATATTAAAAATCTGTTCATTTCCTTACGAGTCTGCGTTGGTGCCACACGTATTTCTTGTTAGAGTTCTATATACAGGGTGATTGACTATGAGTGATAACTGATAACTAATAACTGATACTGCCTTACTTCTTGATTTGTTAGACAGCTCTTCAGGCGATGATTCTGATATAGAATGTGAAATGCAGATTGTAGTAGCACATTCCAAAAGGAGAAACATTTGGATAGAGCCTCACATAAAAAAGAGAAAAACCTGCGGCGAATTTAACCTTTATCAATATCTGTCAACGAAGAAGTTTCAGGAGTATTTTAGAAATTCAAGAGAAACATTCATTTGGATTCATGAGCTTTTTAAGCAATAATAATAATAAAGCAATAAATTATAAGTCAATTTTATTTAAAATTATCCGAAATGTTACTTTTTCCCTCAAAATGTTACTTTTCGAATGAGAGTAGGTATGTAACTTTCTAACATACAGCACTGGCAACACTGCGTCCACTAGTGCGTCCGATCACTGATGAGCCCGCTGCTCGACACAAAAACACCCTGTACCTATTCATAAAGATATATTTCGCATCTTAAGATAACATATTAAGATGCGAAATATATATTTCGTATCTTAAGATAAAATATTAAGATATGAAATATATATTTCCATATCGCTCGGTATCTTAAGATACAAAATATAAAATATAAATTAACTTCGTCGTGTGTGATGGTTCATAGGATTTCTATGGTGAGCGATATTCTTAAATATGCTCTAAGATAATATATATTTTATATTATCTTCACCGTCTGTGATGCGCTTAAGAGGAACAAATAATCCCCAATAATGTAATTTAAGGTCAAAAAGTAATAAACCAATAAATTACTTTTTAATTTGCTTTAAAAATCTAATCAGTACACTAAATATTATATAATTACTAAGCTTTAATACCTACACTAGGCAAATAAGAACCTTTAAGTGCGATCCGCACTCACGAAGGGTTCCGTTCCAAACCCCGTATTTTTGGGCACAATTTATTTTGGTCTGTTTTTGTAGCAAAAGAGCTTGTCTGCTTGAGATATAGAATAGTAACGGACAGTGGCGTCGCGGCGCAAGACCTAGGTTTTATGTGGGCAAAATATATTTTGCGAGGCCACCTGATGGATAATGCAAGAGGACGGATATTGTTGAAAGAAGACTGACGTGGCAGTAGAATTGTCTTCACCGAAATGACTGCTGACAAGAGATTGACAGGCGCAGATCCAACTTTTATGCCGTTTGCTTATGAGACATCAGGTGATCAGCGTTAATTTAAATTATCTTATCCATACTTGTAAGCAAATAATTCCAAAGTCTGATTTAAACCCACGACCTCCATGGAGCGAAGATCTAGATGTCCGGACCAAGTTGGCATTGTAAGTAATGTGTTTTACCTATTTGTTACGGAATCCTAAACTGCGCGGTCTTTATTAAAATAACTGCAAAGAAGCTACTATCATGGCTTGTTTACATACAAATGTATACTTAAGACATGAAATATGACCTCGTAGAGTCTTTTATTAATAACATTCTATGATGTAAATTTCTTTCAAAATGAAAATGTGTAAATAATTACTGCGAATAATTTATCCTTACTGTATACAAAAACTACTAAGCGTGAACATACAGAGTCATGGGCACGAATAAGTAAGTTGACGAGTGTGTGAAATAATGCATTGAATTAATTAAAAAAATATATATCCACAACCGAACATATTATTATTACCTCCTCGCTTTTGGAAATCGGTTAAAAATAGCTTGCGCTATCCCAGATTTACTTATTATTTTACTTAATTCCTCTTTTCCATAGCTTGTAACATTTGATATAATTTATATATTTTTATCCTACTAGCAATAAACCCATATAAAGCTAACCATATCTATCGTAAGGCTGTATTTATATGCGTCCGCCTGAACGCGCGGTCTATTAAATAAAATAAAGACATACCGATAAAAAATAGGTATCCCCAAAATTTCAGCTTCATAACTTATGTATTTTTTTTGTTTTGAGCTTTCAAAGTTTTTTCGTCAAGTTAAGTCAAGTCGAATATTTTTTTTGTAAAATTCCTTAATTTTTGTATACCATTCGATAAGTAATGCAATTTATAAAAAAAATCTTATAAAACAACTTTCATAAACTTAATATTTAACATAGCTATCGAACAAACTAGCTAGGCGTGACGTCACAGTTAGCTGACATTTTGTATGGAGCGTTTTGGGAAGGTATATTTTATGTGAGTTTTGAATTGTGATATCTTGGAGAGTTTTAAGCTATCAAAGTCATTTTTTCACTGATATTTCTATTATTGAATGGTCCTTCATTTATCAACAAGAAAAAAAATTTTTCGTCATGCCTATTGTATGTAAATGACAGCACTACCGCGCCACAGTATAGCAGTATAATAAATATCCCTATAATAATATATTTCTATACTGTGACCGCGCCTATCGTTACGTATACTGTTGCTTAATGTGATCTCGCGGTGTAGCGGCCAAACCATTCGTTTGCGGGTAAGTATATAAAACCCAGCCAGTCGAAGAAAAATAATACAATATGCGTAATTTATCCCTCGAAAGTAGGTATTTATAGAATTTTAATAAAATTATCAAGGCGAGCGAAGCGAGCCCTAGTATATCCCACAACCTTTACATTTTGTGGTTCACTTTACGGAAAAACTTGATTGAACACGCCTATTGATTTGTGCTTTAACACAGTAATTTTTATTTATATGTAAGTAGATGTGTTATCATCAGTCAGGTTGGTCAGGCAGTTAAGGTTTTTTATATGTAGACGTGTTATCATCAGTCAGTCAAGGTGTGACGACGCGAGCCATCACAAAGCTCGGCTTTTAGCTAGTTATTATGAGGGCGAATAAGGCAAAAAATCAAACATCGTCCTTCTCTCTTCACACTCACGCCCATCTTTCATATGCCAGGTGAAAAAGGACGACGCGGAATCATCGCCAAGTTTAAAATTAGATGCATCTTTGTGATTTTTTTCTATAGAGAAAATTTTAAGATATCGACGTGTTTTCGATAGGTCAGACCCTCGGAAATATAATGTAATATCTACGTTTAAATAATGAAACGATTCTGGGCTTATTTTCAAGTACAAAAATGAATTATAAAATCGACTGCATAAGTCGCCTTCTTAATAGAATATACATAGGCTGCTATTTATGTATCCGGAACTGGCCACTTACAAGAACAATATTTAAAAAGTAATAACAACATTTGAAAATAGAACTCTTTGGTTGAAGAATACATTTTGTTTCATGTGACTGTCAATTATTTTTCCATTGTGCGTCATTTTGAAAATTGCGTGTCTTCATTTGCCATGGATTTAACGCGTGAACATTTTCGTGCAATGATTTACTACGATTTTCGGCGTGGGCTAAATCAACAACAGTGCTTTATTCAACTCACCGCAACTTTTGGAGATGAAGCACCATCAAAAACCACTGTTTATCACTGGTACAGTGAGTTTAATCGTGGGCGGTCTATGCTCACGGATGAAAATAAAGAAGGTCGCCCAAAAACAGCTGTTGTCCCACAAAATATAGATGCTGTGCGGGAACTAATAATGCGTGATCGTCATGTTACATATCGCGAGATAGAGGCGTCCTTAGGCATAAGTATGACGAGCATACATAAGATATTACACGAACATTTGGCTGTAAAAAAATATGTTCGCGTTGGATTCCGCACAACTTGACAATCGATCAAAAACGGGCTCGTGTCGATTGGTGCAAAAAAATGATAAAAAAATACAACCGTACGTCAAAAGCCGTTTATAATATCTACACAGGTGATGAATCTTGGATCTATGCATATGACCCCGAAACTAAACAACAGTCAACGGTGTGGGTGTTCCAAGATGAGCCGAAGCCAACAAAAGTTACTCGTGCAAAAAGTACTTTGAAGCAAATGGTCGCCTGTTTTTTTGGAATTAATGGACATGTGGCTACAGTGCCATAAGAGAATCGTAAAACGGTTAATTCTGAATGGTATACGACCATTTGTTTACCAGAAGTCTTTGAAGAAATAAGAAAGGACAACCGACAACGCAGAATCATATTACATCACGACAATGCTAGCTGTCACACCTCAGCTGAAACAACTCAGTTTTTGGAGGGTCAAAAGATCGAATTGACTGATCATCCGCCGTACAGCCCTGATTTGACACCTAACGATTTCTTTTTATTTCCATACGCGAAGAACAAATTACGTGGTCAACGTTTTTCGAGCCGCGAAGAGGCTGTTGATGCGTTCAAAATGCACGTTTTGGAGATACCTCAATCAGAATGGAAAAAGTGCTATGAAAATTGGTTCCAGCGTATGTAAAAGTGTCGATCATCGCGGCGAATATTTTGAAAAGCAATAAAACCATATTAAATGATATATGTTTGTTTCTTTTTTTAATTCTGGATACATAAATAGCAGCCCTCGTATATTTACAGAAACGGAGCCGCGACCAAAAGCTAGATCAATAATAATTATTACACGAATGAAGTGTGTCATTATGTGCTAATTAATTAGCTGATCAATACACCGTGTAATTGGTTACTGTTTAATTAAATTATGTTCTATTCTATTCAAGCAATAATTGTAAACCTTCGTTCTAGAATTGATTGTAGAAAATTGACACCGCTATGTCAACGAGACTTCGGGTGTGCTCGAGAAGTGAAAAAGAAGCACACGGGCTTAGCATGGTCACCATAGAAATGGTTTCTTTCTACGGAACAATAGACAAAGTGACAAATAGAGAATGGAAATCCGCCATTTTGTTCACATAAAATCTGTCAGTATGTCCATTCTTTCCCGTTTCTATTGTTGTCATGCTAAGCCTGAAGGAGCAAGCATAATTTTTTCTTTATTTATATGCGTCATGTCATGCGTGTGGTAACTCCGAGCTGTTTGGTCACAAAATTACAAGCGATGGTATGTAAATAGCGGCGCAGTCACAAATAAATCGTCACATTTATTGTCTTTATCCTTGTGTATTGCCTCACTCTAATTAATAAAATGTTGTTATGTATAATATTATTATAGCCGTAAATTTTATAACTTCCAATCTGACAGTTGAGTCAGTTAACTCCTGCCGAAACTTTTAAAAGTTCTTGAATTTGTTTGCGTATCTGTTCGTCTGTTTTTCTGTCTGGTCAGTCTTCACTCTTCAGTCTTCATGCTGAATGAATGAATATCACGTTACCTAAAGAGGTAACGTGACATTAATTCATATTATTCTCTCTTATATACTTTCTCTATTATATTTTACGCTTTCGTTTTGCTTATAAAATATAGTAGAGAAGGCATGACAATTTAACAAGCTGTTAAGACTCACAGATGTTGGTGAAATTAGGTCTTAATCTCCGAATCATGTTCGTTACCGGGCGTTAGGTAAACGAATCACCGTGCAAAGCAGTTGCGGACAACATCAACTCAGTTAATAAATTCTCAATTTCATTACGTTTGCTTTCCCCAGTAATATTGTTTGATATTAATTTATACTGAACGCTTCCCAAACGATAAGATATTATAATTTATAGAAGCAAAAGATTGGTTCCTGATTCATTATACTTTACGTTATATTAAACGCCTCCGTGGTCCAGTGGTTTAGAACGAGGCTCTTGAGTCTTGAAACGGAGATCGTGGGTTCAATTTCCGAAAAATAACATTTTCAAGTTTGGTTAGGATAATTCACTTGATTGTCTGCAAAGAAAGATGATCCATGCGTCGGATGAACTTGTGAAAAGTCGGCCATGGGCAGGAGCGTAACTACCGCCGTATCTGCCGTATCAATTTTATTATACGGCGCCCCCGGGCTACGGGGGCCCCCAATGTGCGCAATGCTCATGTTACTTTTTCCGAAGGTCCCCACAAATTTTATACGGGGCCCCACCAAGGCACGCTATGCATCTGGTCCTGCGCCTGATGTCTCGCCAGTCGTGTCGATCGTCCGTCCCACTGGTTTATATAGGAATGTAGGGTGCTCTTGTGTACTACGCACACACTTGGGCACTATAAAATTACTCCTGCCTAACTGGCCTGGTTTCAATAAAACCTGCCACCGTCGCCGAAACTGGTTATATTTTATGTATTTACGGGAAACAGGGTAATTACTGATGTAATGATTTTCCGAAATCTGATTATGCGAGTTTGAAATTAGTTATTTAATTAAATAGTTATTGCTGAATTAATGTTGGGCTTTTGATGTTGCATGAATTTACTTCGCGCAATTTTGATTGCTCTAAATGTTGAAATCTCGTGGATGTACCATCGAGGAAATTGATTCCTTTATTTCCTAGGCAGTTGACGGACCTACGTCATGTGGTCGGCTTATGTCAATTCAATGTTAGCTATGATCGGTCGGATGGGCTTGGGCTGCGTTTCCACTGAAGCGGAGCGGAGCTTAGCGGTGCCCGAATTGACCAATCGTGCTATTCCAGCGGAATGACAGCGAAGCAGAGCGAAGATTTCGAGCATGGTGATTGATCAATTCGGCACCGCTAAGCTCCGCTCCGCTTCAGTGGAAACGCAGCCTATTGCGATCAAATTACTTAGGTCCGCCATCTACCTAGGAACCAACTTCTCTGATAGTACCTACTGTCACACAAATTGATTCATAGGCAGATGGCGGACGAATATAATTTCGCCGGTTTATGTTAAGCCTAGCTGACCGATCATGACTAATATTGACTTGACATAAACCGACTAAATAACGTAGGTCTAGCACGTGCCCATAAACCAATTTATTTGATATTACGAGCATAGTTTAAGTATGACATTATACTATCCATATTATTTTTCATACTTAATTACATAACTATTGGACCATTTCCAATAGAACAGAATGTGTATTCCAAAATCAGTAACATACAGACATAATTTCACGTTTACAATATCGGTACATTATCAAAATTTATTCGGTGGCTTCAAAGCCAATATACAAACTATAGAAATAAACCAATATTTCAATTTCACAAACCCAGAAGAAATATACATCAAAATAGTAATTATTATTTTGAATAGTTTATTAACTATAGTTATAATATATAATATTATTTACTTTGCTGAACTGTATAATATTATTTAGTTTCACAACGGGTACCGTCGTACATAATATTATTATGTTTTAGAAAACAAAAGAGCAAAGAACTTGTAGAAGTATATCATACCAGATGACACCCGCAACTCCGTTGCGTTTTTGTTTATCGCGCGGGAACCATACATTTTTCCGGGATAATAAGTATCCTATGTCCTTTCCCGGTAAAGTATCTACATACCAAATTTCAGCGAAATCGGTTCAATGGTTTGGGCGTGAAGAGCAGGCAGACAGACACACTTTCGCATTGATAGTATTAGTATGGATTCCACTTTTGTGATGCACTTTCTGCTCTTCGTGACTTCGTTGCTGTCTATAGAATTTTTAGCAATTTTGCACCTTATATAAAATACTAGCGACCCTCCCCGGCTTCGCACGGGTATAAAATATATAGCCACTGAAGAAATGATTAAAATTGATTGATTCAGCAGTTTTATATTCATTTAATACTACCCGTGGCCCGCATTGGTCGGTACCGCCGCAAAAGCTACGTCTCACAGGAAATTGGAGCCTTTTGCAGGGTAAAGGAAAATCAGTAGGGATCATTGGTATTCTCGGTATATGAACTAATTCACCAGCTGCAGGGCCGGTAATAATCTTCGTTACTGCGCACCCACGCCTTGGTAAGTTGGTAGCGCCCACTTCGAAACGGGCGTAAATCGCAATTTTTTATTTCACTATAACTTCTAAACCAAACGTCCAATTTTAATCATTCAAATACTAAATATTATCTACACAAACTGTACTTAGTGATGAAATAATTAATTTTAATAAGGATTATCAGCATGAGTAAAATAAATGCGTTTAAATGTAGTCCAAAAAAATCAAGATTTTTAAATAAAAAAATGGGTGCTGTGCCTCATTTGACATATATAGGTATAGTGTGTTGCAGACATTTTTGTAGATATTTATAAGATCTACATTTACTTAGAACATTGTATGGTTTTATCTTTTATAGTTTAGGCAGCGTACGCAAAATAAGTAACTTTTCTGGTTGATTTTTTTCACCTTGTGTCAGAAAAACCCAAATATCTTATGGAACCCTATATTTTCTACAATAAAAAGTAGCCTATGTTACTCGTAAATAATGTAGCTTTCGAATGGTGAAAGAATTTTTAAAATCGGTCCAGTAGTTTTTGAGCCTATTCATTACAATTAAACAAACAAACAAACAAACAAAGTTTACCTCTTTATAATATTAGTATAGATTAAAGGCAAATTTTTGTCGATCACCAGTGTCGATTCAAAACAGCATATTTCTGTGGTAGACATAAAACAAAGTTACTTCCCGCTGTCTGTCCCTATATACATGGTATTTATAGGTTACCCTTAAAACCATCAAATGAGCCCATCAAAATGAACATTTATTTTCTTGGAGAACAATGCTGGAAACTAAAAAAAGACGTCTTCATACCCATACAAATTGCCCGGATTGGCAACAGGTTTTTTTGAGTTCCCAGCATTTCAGGTTTGTAGGATAACGGTGTTCACCCTAACAACCTGTATTAATGCCGTTTTCTCAATATTATTTTATACGAGATAATAAAGTATATTATGGCATATATTATGTATAGTATATTATGTTATAGCAACATTTGCCGGGTCAGCTAGTGTCATCAAATAGGTTATTTACATAGAACATAAGGAGAAAAAGAAAATGAGAAGCCAAGGGGCTTACATTATAGGCATGAGTAAACACGTTAACCGTAAAGAGCCGGAAGTTTTTTACCTTTTTCTTTAGCCACGGCTTGAGAGGGCGACTCTCGACTAAACTAAAATAGATGATAATAAGCTTAGAATCGTTTAATTTTTTATACGTAGATACTAAATAATTTATTTGCGAGGGTCTGCACTAGCAAACTACGAAAACACGACAATATCTTAAAATTTTCTCTATAGAAAAAAATGCATCCAATTTTCACGAAATTTTATTTCTATTCAAAACGATGCATTCAACTGAGTCAATATTTTAATAATTCATCATCATCATATCAGCCTATATTCGTCCACTGCTGGACATAGGCCTCTCTCAATGAACGCCAAGATGACCGATCTTCTGCTACTCGCATCCAACATGGACCCGCAACTAAACGGAGATCGTCGTCCCACCAAGTTGGAGGTCGACCTACACCCCGACTTCCCAGCCTTGGTCTCCATTCCAGAGTAAGTTTACTCCCGCGATCGTCTGTTCTTCGAACTACGTGACCAGCCCAGTTCCACTTCAACGAACTGATTCTCTGCACTATGTCGGTGACTTTAGTTCTTTGACGAATTGTTTCATTTCGTAGCTAAATATTTTAATAAATAATATACAATTCTGTTACCGAGAGACTGTACAAGCGGATTTTAAAAATATTGTTTATTTATCAGGTTATTAAGAAAAAACTAACTTGGCGCTGATTCCGCGTCGTTCTTTTTCACCTGGCATATGAAAGACGGGTGTAAGTGTAAAGAGAGAAGGACGATGTTTAATTTTTGCCTCTTGCCCTCATAATATAGCCTCGTATGGCCTTTTGTCCACCGCCGCCGTCACCGGCAAAAATTCAAATAAAATGCCACTTTATGAACTATTTTCTATCGTCATTGGTCTAGCTAATTATAGTGATCCATGCCCCCGCCGCCAAATAGTACATATACATTCCTAGTACATTCTCTATTCCTTTACTCTCATAACCCAGTGGGACGGACGACCGATCCAACTGGCAAGAGATCAGGCGCAGGACCGACTTTTTAGATGCCCATCCGACGCATGGATCATCACTTGTCAGACGTCAGGTGATCAGCCTTCATTGTCCTAACCAAACTTGGAAATGACATGTTTCCAATGCGGGAATCGAAGCCACGAGCTCTGAGTCAAGAGCCACGCTCTAAACCACTGGACCACAGAGTTTTTAAAGGCGTTGTCTTATCAAATTTGTATCATTTAAAAATATCTTAAATGTATGAAATTAATATACAAATTTAATTGAACAAAGATAAAGGTGCAAATTTTAATTCCTATCTGATTCGACAATCGTCGCCGGAAATTTGCTGGAAACTCAGCAATTTTTACTTAAAGGCTTTGATTATAAAATTTCTTAGCTTAAAGTTCAGATGCGAACATTTTAGATACGATTTTGTACTTAAGGAGTGTTTACTATTCCCAGCTAATCTAAAAAAGAGAATTTCACTGAGTTTCTTACATAATAACATTAATACAGAGTGGGTATTAGGTAAATTATTATACTAAAAAGTAAGTTTTTACGCATTAATGATATTTTTGGAATAGTAAGAGGACACTTTTGCAGTATATGTTATGGCTTCTTTATCACTTTAAAATTTCGTGTGGTAAAATACAATACATTATTACATGTATTTAATATTGTATTGTATTTTACCACACGAAACTTGTATACAAGTTTAAACTAAACAGCACGGTTTCTTACTTTAACGCCGCGTAAAAGTAAGAAACCGTGTTGGATATGTTTTAGATTGCCTTTTTTTCTACGAGAGGCCGGGCCGGCCCCTCATAGAAAACAAGCAATGGAACAGCAAGAAATGGAAAGGGCGTAAGTGACAAAATGGTTTTTGTCGCGTAATTTAAAAACCATAAATATATTTCATATAAGCTATAGGCAAATTAAAGTGTATGCTTGAACCAATTTATGTACAAATTTTGGAAGCTTAAATCACTCTCCTCTGTTGCAAAAATAGGAATCCCTTTTTTACAGAGGTCTTTTTGATTGATTATTCTGTGTTATGAAAGTTGACCAATCATGTTATGCTGTGGGTAATTCAAAGACAAAGACATGATGAATACTGACAATGAACTTTAATTTTTTAGCTTTAGTCATTGCTGAGAAAAATCGACATCGCTACAGCCAAATTATCAAGGCGTCGCCTTAAAGGAGACGTGCGTTTAACAGTGAACGGCGACTGATAATGATGAAGCAGATTCAGTTTTTAATGTGCAGTCATATAATTTATATTTTAAATTGTGATTGTTTCGGGCAACGCCAGCAGCCGCGGGGGAAATGCATCTGAAATTAGGACTCTCTGTGTTAGACTCAGACAATCTAGATTCTAGAGAAACAGACATTTAAGAATACATTTATATTTCTAACTGATTGATGTAATGTGTGAAATATAAGCTGAAACATAATATTAAATAAACATAATATTATGAAAGTACTATACGTCTGTTGAAGTATCGTTCAATTCATGCACGCAAGAATAATTTATGTTTTACAACTGCTAGGATTTCTACGACTACGGTTACACGGTCAGGAATGATTGGAGAAAGATCGTCTAACCGGTTGATTGACGGACTGTTCATTGTTTTTATAGTGTTCTTTCAGCCATTATTCTGGCGTCAGTCCCAGACTGATGGACAGAATTGATGCCATACTGACCGTGTAACCGTAGTCTACTAATAATTAGTCTAATAACATTTTAATTTATTTTATAATGGCTATGAGTTTTGATTGTATTCAATTAGATGTACTGTGACAATGTTGTGATCTCTTAACAAATGATTTCCCTCAGCCATCAATCACTGTCGGCAGTACAAGTAAGCCTGATGAATGGAGTAAGGTAAGACGGACTCACGAAAGCTTATTTTATAGTTAGATGTGTATTTACTGACCGGAATTAGCCTCAAAGCAGATTGTACTGTATATTATAGTATACTAAAAAATAAATTAAACATAACAAACCCGGTAAACTTCGTATCACTCCCCTCCTTATATAAATCTTCCTTGGACTTCCACGAATATTTCAAGACTAATTAGCCAAATCGGTTCAGCCGTTCTCGAGTTTTAGCGAGAGTAACAATGTGTATGTGATATAACACTAGTAATATCATTATACACACATATTTACTTACATACATGTGCGAGTAACGATGTGTATATTTTGTTAAAAATAAACTTTGGTCAGGTAAGTATTTGACCAATACAGACAGAAATTGACGCAATACTCACTAATTACTTATCTCAACCTCGTCAGAGTACACAGAAGTGGCTGTGACAGGCTAATGGTGACAATAGCTCTATCAACCTTATGGCTATGAGAGCCATGAATAAGGTATAGGTTAGCGACTATTCAAACCAAACTCTGAATTATCAATTGTTAAGTACCCCACAAACGATCGTTTGACAAACATGTTTGATGTAATTTACATTTTAATCAAACAGCAGCGCAGACATCAAACAATTTTGTCAAACAATTAGCTAGAATCGGTTTGAGATCATGAGATTTTGTTTGACAAACACAGCGGAACACGTTCAAACACGTTTGTCAAACGCTACGTAATCCAAATTTTCTTCAAACACGTCAAACACGTAGTTTGTTTGACAAACGCTTCAAACAAAGCTGTACACGATCAAACTGTTTGACAAACACGTAAAATTTGACAAACAATTTGATCGTTTGCGGGCTACTTAACGATTAAGTCTGATAATGAGACTAAGAAGCTAAGAAGATTCAGATTCGTTATTAAAAGGAAATTTGTTTTGAAACAATTCTGCTATAGCAATTGTAGTTATATTATGTATAACTTTATAGATTAAGAGACAATAAAGCAACATTATTTGGTGTTTGTTCACGGCCTTGTCTTGAAGATTAGTCAGCCTTGAGCGTGTGCCAAGCTGCATTATGTAATGGTAATATATTAAAGGATACATTAGTACAAGAAGGAACTAATAGCGCGTTAACAGGAACGTTTATCGCAATAAACCCATTGCCAGTATTTCCAATATGCTAAACAAATGTAATAATTTTTAGAGAGGAGGTAATACGGTAATACTGTGAATATGCCCCTCTCTTTCTACCGCGTTGTAAAAATGTATGCCTGCAGGGAGCGGGTACATGTAAATAGCTATGTCCACACTATGCGCTTTCGTCTTCAATTTTCGTCATCTTCTTTCATTCAACTTTCGTTTTGGCGCATTCAATAATTGAATGCGTCAACGAACGCAACGCTAACATTGTCATTTTTGTTTTTTTTGGATACGGTCAGAGGTCTCTCATCTCACAAAACATCTTAAGCCACGCTTACACATTTCTATATGTGTGCACGAGTCTGATTAGGTCGGCCTGTGATCAGCCTCCCTGTACATAGGAGCCTTTAAACTTGTTGTTCATTTCGATGATACGGCTGAGTTACCTTTCTACGAGTACTACTATACTGCACTGTACAGTAGTATCACTACATATTATAAAACAAAGTCGCCTTTTTCCCTCATGTCCCATTGTTCCCTTTAATCTTTACAAGTACGCAACGGATTTTGATGCGGTTTTCTTTAATAGAGTGATTCAAGAGGAAGGTTTATAAGTATTATAACATTCATTAAATAGTGGAGAACTACTATTATTTTTGGGGTTTCTGATGTGATGTCGTAAATAATTACATTTTTTTCCGCTTACATGCAAACGCAGGCTAAACCCTACGAGATTTATCAAAATAATGTACTAAGTATTGTACACAATGAAAAGGTCTACAAAAACTCCGCGATGGTATATCCCACATGACTCTTATGTATATCCCACAATAACATTTTTTTTGTCATTTACTTTTAACTTCAAATAATGGCTAATTTTCGAAGAGATTTTAACCAATACGGCATTAATCCTTATTCAATTAAATACTTTAAATACATTATTGATTTAATATAGAGCCAAAGGTATCTATGGCTCTTTACAGCATATGATTTGAATGAATATTTTCGAAGATAATATTACAGATTTAAAAATTGCGGGCCACGGCCCACGGTTATGAATATAAATCAAAACTACCGAATCGATTTTAATCATTTTTTCAGTGAGTGACATAGGCTATTATATTGCGAAGCCCATGCGAAGCCGGGGCGGGACGCTAGTACTCGTATATAAATTACACAATATTTTATTCTGCTACCGGGCTATGCGTAAAGGTTATTCAATTGTCCACAACGTACATCTCAGCTTATCGAAAGGCCACCTCTAATTTAATATTTCACACACTGTCCAAGTAATTTAGCCTTTTTTTGCGCACAATAATTAAATTTCGCTGCGCGGAACAAAAATTCCGACAAATTATTATGACACGGAGTACGTGTTATTGGATATACGATTTAACAACAAAGGGATAGTCAGAATGTACAATGTAAATTGGGAAGCTTATCATCTCTTTTGTTCGGCGAAATTCGCAAGAATGCCGTGAGCGATTGCTGCAACGGAATGCGGGTGGAATTTTGTTTTAATATAATGTGTGTAAACTGCCTTAATAACTTGAGCAGTACGCCAAAGCGTGCAAAGCACGAGATGTGCTGTACTATAATAAAATAGCATTGCAGTTAATTACTGTAATAGTATCCAAATGCTGGTTCATAATATTATAATCATAATATTATAATTTACCATTTTGCGTAGGCTTATTAATATTATACATGCGCGGCCTTCCACCCCCAGGGAGTCCCACATACCCCGATATGCCCTCCCCAGACTGCCGGGGATACGTAAACGCAAAAAAAGGCTTATTATACAAGGTGTAACCAAACCAATTCTAGTTAACTTTTGGTAAACTACACCTGCGGGCCAGAACTCCTCCACCTCGAGAGTGGACAGAAGTTTTGTCGGTACTCTCCCACAAAGGAACCGAAGTTAACTTTGTGCCCAGAGTACAGACACTCTACCCTCAAAATATAAATAAATAAAATAAATAAATAAAAAAGAGGATTCTTTTCATGACTCGATATTCAAAGTTCACTCTCAACGCGCCTGAGGGTCAATTATTAAGACCGCAACGCGACGCGCAGATTATCTAAATTTGTATTGATTTGACAGAATATTTGCATGACGTCTCACGCAATTGAAATCTGTCAAATCCATACTTTAGAAATGCATCAACGTCATAATGCAGTCTAAATTGACCCAGAGGTTTCAATTTTAAAAATCTATGTCAAAGTGATACCAGCCTCACACTATTGATATTCTTTGCTTATTACGTAACTTCGTCTGAGACGGCCAATTACAAGTGGCGTTTCTCGTCCCCTGTCCGCGTGACAAATTGATGTCCCACCAGCTTGACGAATTAACCAGGCAGAGCTGGTTCGGTTAGGGATAAAAGGATTTTTGTTTCAGATTTCTTTTTGTTTAGGTATAATAACACAAAGTTCTTACCCTGGCGCTAAACAGCTGACTGGTATCTTTCCGCTATTGATATTACTCCACTTATCGTATTGTATATTTAAGACCATAAAAAGGCGCTTATGTCTATCTAAGATTTAGCATCAGTTCAGTCCATCAGTTTGAGACTGACGCCAGAATGATGACCGGAAAGTACATAATAAAAAATATCAGTCCGTCAATCAAACGGTTACACGGTCATTCTCCCGTCAGTTTAGATCAGACTGGTGGACTGAACTGATGCAAGACCGACCGTGCAACCTACGTCTTAAATGTTAGTCTTGCTAAAACTCGAGAACAGCCGAACCGATTTGGCAAATTTTAGTCTTGCAACATTTGTGGAAGTGTAGGGAAAGAAAGGGAATATGACTACTAATTTAATTTTAGATTTGGTATTGTTACTAACCACAAAATGGTTTGCCATCTTCGTCCGTCACGAGACTCAATCTTTTCCTGACTGATTATATGAAAAACCAGATCAAAATCGGTCTACCCGTTTGGATGCTACGATGCCACAGACAGACACACACACACGCACACACAGACAGACAGACAAACAGACAGACAGACAGACAGACAGACAGACAGACACGTCAAACTTATAACACCCCTCTTTTTTGTCGGGGGTTAAAAAGGGGAACAATTTAAATTTTAGCATAATATAATGGAAATAAAAATATAAAATAACGAATTCTCTAACGAGTTAAAGCGATTATGATCACAATTACAAGCGTACAAAACATTTTATCTCGTATCACAGTGACTCATTTTGTTTTATTCAACTTCACCTTTATCTTATCTGAGCACTTTGTTCAGAATATTTGGTAGAATTTCATGTTTTGGCAATGTTATACTCAAATAATGTTGGTAAAGCTAGCAAACTGGTACCAAAAAAAATGTTATTGTAATGTTTTGAAGTCATAGTTTAAGCTGCAGATGAAAGAACTTTTCAAAATGTACGGACTACGGAAATATACGAAATTTGTCGCAACGGAGTTGCGGGAGACTTCTAGTAAGATATAAATCGATTCTTAAAATTAATAACAATTTATTACGAGACCATATTTTGCTGACAAGAAGAGCATAAATACTCGCCTGAATTATTCCATTATAGAATTCAAATTTCGAAGATTAATACGCTCTTAAACCGAAGAACCTTTTGTGTCACCGTACAGCACAAAGTTTGGCGTAATCTTAAACTGGAAATCTCTGAAACATTAAACAGGAACAATATATTGAAAGCCTTTTGTTTCAAGATCATGATCATTCATGTCGGCAATTGAATCGATTTGGGTATTAGTCCCTTGTGCTACGTGCTACACGTGGATGTATCGGCAAAGTTGTCACTCGACCACAATGCACGACCTCTGTGGCTCAGTTGATGGCGCGTTGGCAGCGCAAGCCGGGGGTCGCGGGTTCGAATCCCGCCGACGGAACAAACATTTTTCAATATTCCTGGGTCTTGGGTGTGTATTAAATATATGTATTATATAATTAAAATCTTAAATATATGTATAATATAAACGTATTAAATATAATTCCGTTGCCTGGTAGGTACCAGGCAACGGAATTATATGAATAACTTGTGTTACAGGTTAACACAAGTTCTTCAGGTACTTAGCACGGGGCTAGCGTGACGTGGTGTGAAGCGTCCATAGATATTATTATTATTATTTATGCAGCAACAACATTGAGTCAAGTTGTTCAACCGCGTTCACACAGCGTGTTCAACCACATCTACAGGCAATGCATTCATTTTCCTTGTATTTCATTATTTCGCGTCATCCTAGTGCGAAGTTTTAAAACTGATCAAGATGGAACTTTGTTGATGTCTCTTTATTACTTATCAATACAAAATCGCGCAAAACGCTTATCTTTTTTAAAAAACCCAGGGTGTATGGTGCAGGTGTGTTACCGTTTGTACTCAAATATGTCCGTTGTCAAATCACGTTTATTATTTGCTCAGCTCTCAGCGCTTTGAATTCTAGCAGACCTTCGAAATATATCCTCGCCTAACTACTCTTGTAGAAATAATTTAACTACGTATGTTCTGTTAAGTTTAATTTGATACTGAATACCTTGTAATGTTGTTAATTAGTCATTAAAAACGGGCTTTGGCCCACAACACATTCCCATCACTGCATCTCCTGTGTCGCCAGGATCGACAGCGGCATCCAACCACGAAAACCCTTTGATATTATCTCAGGGAGTCCAAGGGACATGTGCTAAAGCTGTCTTGGGACCGGCAACGAAATTAATTAGAAGAAAATAGGAGGAGTAGGAAGAATTCCAGATAATTAGTCATTAAAATAAAAAATAAAAAAGTAGAAGGTTTCTACATCTCTGGAACCTCTAACCGTCAACTACTCTACAGTAAAACTTATTTCCTTCTGTGAAGCCATAACGGAAGCAATACTGCGCTCGAGCGTTCAAAGTAAAAAGCCTGCGAAAATAGTATTTTTAATTAAGCGAATATTCCAGATATTCTCGAAGTTTCCTCCATATTGAAGGTATTTAATAACATCATATAGCTCGTTTGAGCTGAAATGAAAGTCTAACATTTCTGTTTAAAAAGATCAATCGAATCTTTTCATTTCAAACAACGAATGAAGTTAGAATTTAAAAATATGTTGTATTTTCTCATGCAGCACATCACGAAATATATTAAGTATTTTATCTTTTATAATATGTTTATCGCATATTTTCAGAACGCATCTTGACGAAAAGTTATTATGAATAATTTAGATTTTGTTATGAATATGTTTTTAGAAAATAAATAGATTTTAAAAGATTAGTAATTTTAGAAAAGTTGAAATTGTAGATTTGATTTTATTTTCATTAAGTAAGATTTTATCTTAAAGAAAATTTTACAACGATAATATAAGATGGTTTTAAAAATAGTTAGAATTATTATAAAATGGATGAAACTAATGGCCCGGGAGCCAGGTATATTTTTGGTCAATTATTTCTTCCCGTGCGAAACTTTGTAAAATGCATAAGAGTACTATATGAATACTAGCGACCGTCAGCTGCGACTCCGTGGGTGGGGTGGGCACTGGGCAGTGGCAGCCTCCCACCCATGAAGAAAAAAAATTTTAGTCATTTTCTCTGATTTGAAAATTTATCAGAGTATAGTTTATGTAGTATTTTGAAAGAAAAACATAGCCAGCTGATCATAACACGGTGGATTATACGTCAGCTGGCTCCTTGAATATGAAAAAAATATATATATTTTCAATGATTTCCTCTCAGCTAAAAATTTACCTGGTGATCGTTTATATGCTACTATGAATGAAAATGAATGTCAGCTTGCTGTATCTCAGTGGAAAGTTTGTCAGCTGGTACCTTGAAAGGTGTAACGCAACAGCATCTATACCTACTAAAACTTATCAGCTGAAGACTTTTCCACTGACTTACAGCTAGCTGATTTTTTTAATTGTTTACTAGAGTATTTTTTCTTCATCTTTGGGAGCCTGCCACTGCCCACCCCACCCACGAAATCCCATATTCATAAAGTATAAGTCCCATATTCATTTTACGAAGTTTGGGTTGGGAGGGTCTTGGTCCTGAAAATCTGTCACTGGCTCCAGGTCTATAAATCTGTATCAGTCAAAAAAACTCAAAATGCATCAAAAACTATCCTATGTCCTTCCCCGGACTCAAAGTATCTGTATACGAAATTCATCTAAGTATGTTCAGCGGTTTTAGCGTGAAGACAGACAGGCCTACACTGTAACACATTTATCATATTAGTAAAGGTTCAAGATTCAAAGATTCAAAGACTTTATTAGCATCCAAGTATAGTATACAACATACAAACTCAGCACCTTGCAAAGGCGGTTGCTTATAAAATAGTAAGTTAACAAATATTTTAGATTATAATAATTTCTTTACGTAACATAATATCATATGTATTATTCATTTCAGGTATGTAAATAAAATCAAACAGATGACATATTTTGAAAACCTTCCGTGGAAATGCCATCCGATTCAGCGGAATTGTGGGTAAATCAAATATCCTATTTGCAAAAACCTTCATAAAACACAAAGTAGTATTTTATCGAAATAAAATCTATTATGCCCGACTGGCGAATGTCAATCCGCTTCCCTGATACTTTCTATCACTTTTGGAATATCCACAGACATAGACACAGATACCGCATGTGTATGTACTTCGCGTGCCATATCGCGTTCCCAAATGACGAGCAATGCTCGTCTTTCGAAAGTCTGTTCTTTAGCCTTCTATCAAAATCGGACGTCAATCGGAATTTTAAAAATGCCTAAATGCCTGAAAGTGCCGTATTGAGCTGTAGAATGTCAAATAGAAACGTTGGCCAAGATAATGGACACGGTTCTTATCATCGGTACGTCACAGTAGGTAGGAAAAAAGTGATACACTCGTTTTCATACAAATGGAGCGACATGCGGTATCTATCTTGACCTATGTCTGTGGGAATATCGAAATACAATATTGACCGAAACGAAATCTGAGGGTCCACAATTTCCCAGGGAAATGCTGAGTATTTACTGACTTTACCGAATGTACACTAGCGTTAAGGGGTAACTTTATTAATTTGTTTTCAACCTTTTAGGGGTCCTAATAGGATTTCTGGGAAATTAATAATAATTGGGAGTTCGTTTTAGGGGGAAAATTATGTTTATAACGTTTAGGTTATTGCTAATATTTTGGTTTTGGTGATGCAAAAGTTTATGACTCAATTAAACAAAAGCTGTTATAAAGATATCAGGTGAAATTTGTTTACAACATTAATACGTTTGTAGTTTGTACGGTGAAGGATAACACTGTCAGAAATAGCCTTACATACTTCAACCGCGAGAGCGTCTATCTGCCTATTATCTGTTCAAGCTTTCACTCATACACACACACACACACACACACACACACACTTTTTGTTATGTTATCAAAATCCGTAGAGAACATTACGAAAATACGACTTTTAACAGCATCGCAACACCAGCATTTTTTGCATCGATGCTGTCGAGCGTTATCATCGATTAGACTTTTACAGTGAACTCTATAGAAGGGATACATACTCGTACACACCCTAAAGTAAGTATTATTACTTAGTTTTGTTACACCCTGTACTTTTTTGGTATAGCCACCAAAATTATTATATTTTTTTGTTGAAATAATAATATGGGCTATCAATCAATCAATCAAATCAGCATATATTCGTTCACTGGCACTGGAGGTCTCCTCTCTCCATGAACGCCAAAATGGCCGACCACCTGCTACTCGCATCCAACCGCAACTAAACAGAACTTTAAAAATCTTTCTACCTATCGCCTAACTTATAATCATCATAATATTAATACGCGAGCGAAAAACTTTGTAACCCTTTTTACGAAAAATGGGGAAACGTAGGTGCATTAAATTTTGCACAGTTATAGTTTATTATGGTGAAGGAGTGCATCGAGCTAATATTATTTTGAAATTATGCTTTTGTCATACATTTTTTTAACAAATAAAACATTACACACACTACAACACACACACCAGGGACAAGCGTAATACATACGAATTTTATGGTTGAAGTCTGTTGTCAAATTGAAAATAGATTTAGTTTTTTTATTGAATTTTAAAATTAATGTTAGACAATTATTACACGGCCAGTCTGTCATCATTTTACTTTATTAATATGAGACTTTCGCAGGAATTATGTCTAAAAAATAATAAAGTCAATATATTTTAACAATAGAATATCAATAGAATTAAGCATTGACAACATTATAATTTATTTTTTTATCTGGGGTCGAATTTCGACCATTGGGCGATCTCTAGTTATAATAAATATTTATTAGATTAATAGATAACTAGAGATAAACTACAAACACGGATATGCTGCCAAGACTAGACACTTCCTCATGATTTCCCTTGTGGGAAAACTTCTTTCTGTTTTAGTTGTGTATACTTTTAATGAAATAAGTGAAGAAAAAGTAATAATGTTCCTCCATAACATATTATTACTTTAGTACCATAATATTTTATAAGGTTTTTGCCCTCCAGTTTGGGATATTATGTACGTTAAGGGAATATTATTACAGTATACACATCTTTGATAAAGTGTACATAAAAGATGGAACTTTTTACGTTTAATATGATTTTGCTTCGGGATTAAAAATGAGAATGGCTTATGTGTGCTATTATAAAATATCTGAAAGTAATGTTTTACCGATGTATAAAACAAATATGTAATTTTTTACGTACATATTATAATACTAGATGACGCCCGCAACTCCGTTGCGCCAAAACTCGTTTATCGCACGGGAACCGTACATTTTTCCCGGACAAAAAGTATCCTATGTCCTTTCCCGAGACTCAAAGTAGGTATCTGCATGCCAAATTTCAGCAAAATTGGTTCAGCGGTTTGAGCGTGAAGAGGTAACAGACAGACAGACAGACACATTTTTGCATTTATAATATTACGAGCTTTTTCCCGCGGCTTCGCTCGCGTTAAGAAGTATTATTATATAAAAACTTTCATCCCCTATTTGAACCCCTTTCGAAGGGAATTTATCAAAATCCTTTCTTAGCGGATGCCTACGTCATAACATCTACCTGCATGCCAAATTTCAGCCCGATCCGTCCAGTGGTTTGGGCTGTGCGTTGATAGATCACCATGTCAGTCAGTCCTTTGAGTTTTATATAAATAGAAGTATGGATTATGATTTTGCTTTGGAATTAAAAATGAGTACATCCTATGAAGGAAACATGTACCTAAGAGACGGAAACAAAACGTTGACTTCAGTTTTACACCCTAAAATATATTATGATGTCAGCTTATCAAGTGTTGTACAAGAAAAACTTTCAAAGCTCCCGACGAAACAAATCCAAATTAAACTAAACAATGCAAAGAAATCCTGATTCTAGTTCCAACTTTAATCCGCTTAGCCTCGAGTAATGATAACTGAGGGCTGAAACTTTTAATTTGATTAGTTTCTCAAAAGACGTAGGTGGGGATTTTTCTCGTTTGGGAATTAGGGAAGTTATTTAGGGTTGCGCCACAATAGACAGAACAAACCAGCCCTTAGGGCCTGTCCACAATTCCACGTCACGACGTCGTCAACGTGGAACGGTACGTTGACGTGACGTGAAAATGTACATCAACGTTTTTGACGTAGTATAGTCATATCGGCCGGCGTGCGCCCTGTACGTTGCTGAGCTGTTCAATAGGATCACGATAGGATTCAATAGGAGCACGTGGTACAACGCACCGATTTGTCAGCTTGTTTGAAGTCGGCCTACTGGTTCGTTCTGTCTATTGTGGTTGCGCTATCCTTAATGAAGTAAAAAGTATTATTTAATTAATTTTTACTCTTAAATAGTGCCTTTTTCCAAATTCGCCTAAGCCTCATCTTTTCCTGTACTCAATCTTGATTTCTATAATTGTGAGTTCTATCCCTAATTAATATTACTAGCTATATGACCGGACTTCGCTCGGTATTCAAAAAATTAAAAAAACACACATAAAATGACATTTTATGAAAATGACTCCTAGCTAGATCGATTTATCATTCATATCATTCATATATATATATATATATATATATATATATATATATATGAATGATATGAATCGATCGATGATATGAATCGATTTATCATTCATATCATTCATATATATATATATATATATATATGAATGATATGAATGATAAATCGATCTAGCTAGGAGTCATTTTCATAAAATGTCATTTTATGTGTGTTTTTTTAATTTTTTATAAAATATACATAAAATGTGACATAAAATGTCATTTTATGTGTGTTTTTTTAATATATATATATACATTTTATGAAAATGACTCCTAGCTAGATCGATTTATCATTAATATCATTCATATATATATATATATATATATATATATATATATATATATATATATATATATATATATATATATATATATATATATATGTATAAGAATTGCTCGCTTAAAGATATAAGAGATTCGAAAGTGTGTCTGTCTGTCTGTCACCTCTTCATGGCCAAACCACTAAACTGATTTTGCTGAAATTTGGTAAGGAGATACTTGGAGTCCCGGGAAAGGACATAGGATACCTTTTGTCTGGGAAAATGTACGGTTCGCACGCGATAAATGAGTTTTGGCGCAACGGAGTTGCGGGCTTCATTTAGTTTCATAATATCTGCAATTTTTGTGACTAGTACCGAGGTAATACTGGACTATGTGTGATGGTAACTATACTGTACTCGGCGAAACATGGCGGTAGCGGTCATTGACTCCCTGTCAAGAACTTGTCAATTTCTATACAAAGCCGGGATTGACTACATCTGACACCAAGTTCTTGACATGAGTCAATGACCGCTACCGCCATGTTTCGCCGAGTACAGTATAAGAGCTGAAACTTTTAATTTCATTAGTTTCTTAATAGACACACGTGGGGATTTTTTTTCGTTTCGGAATTTGGAAAACTCGTTAGGGTTGTGCCAACATAATTAATTATTTCGCTTCGTTGCTGATTACGTGTTTTTATGGTGAAGTAGCTGGCCCTTTGCTAATCTCGTGCATGTACGGAGTTGAAGGGAAAAAGGTACTGAGTAATACGGGTTTCTTGTTTACACCCTTTACTGGCGTTTAATAAGGTTATCGAATTTTGTATTATGGCAAGTCTGTTTAGAGCCTTATATTGAATGAGATTTTAGATTTATTTCAATTTAAAATGTAATAAAAATTATTATCTTTATCAATAATTATACAATCAATGCATCACTGACTCACCGGTTTAACTCCAAAGTTTTCTCTTTAGTTTATGTACATTTGTATAGTTTATGATATTAAATTTAAGAAGTTATGAATATTTTTAATTTAAATCGTTGAATAATACGCCTATAAAATATATTTGCTACTATATGACCCAGTGAACTTCGTATCACTTATTTTACTAGCAGTTTTTTTTCATACTCTCTCACCGTACAAACAGACTGGACTTCCACGAATATTTAAAGACTAACATTAGCCAAATCGGTGCAGCCGTTCTCAAGTTTCAGCGGGACTAACAGACTTAAATCCATTTTTATTTATGTACATTATTTTGTATGAGAAAATACATTCGGAAATCTCATATTTGTTTTCAAAGGGCAGACCTTAGGGGATATTATGTTTTTGTTTACATTTAATTTACATTGATGACATGGGTGTAATACGAGTAGGTATTATATTCTCCCACTAGATAACACCCGCAACTCCGTTGCGCCAAAATTTATTATGCTGAAACCGTACATTTCTCTGGTATAAAAAGTGTCCTATGTTCTTTCCCGGGACCCAAGGTATCTTCATATCGAATTTTAGCAATATCAGTTCATCAGTTTGGGCGTAAAGGGTACATACAGACAGACAGTCAGATAGGCACACTTTTGCATAAATTATAATATTAGTATTGATTATGGACGCATTTCTTACAAGTACAAGTAACAAAAACCACACTATTATTCTTATTTAGGTACTAGCTGTCCCGGCAAACGTTGTTTGCCATTTAAAGTATTTCTACTTCATCAGTTGATACAAAATCTTACCCCCTTTTTTGCTCCCCTTCAAGGGTTGGGGGGGGGGGGGGTGATTTTTAAACACCAGATTTTGAGTTGGAAAGAAGACAAATATATCTGCGAAAACCGTATGCAAATCGGATCAGTAGTTTTCGTGTTAAATCAAAAGTCTTATACAAAATCTTACCCCCTCTTTTGTCCCCTAAGAGCGGTGGGGGGAAAAATTTTATAAGCCAGATGTTAAGTTGGAAAAAACAGTTAATAATATGAAGTAAGTCCATTAAAGAAAAAACTTTCATACAAAATCTGACCCCCTCTTTTCTTCCCTTTGAGGGGTGGCGGGGATGATTTTTATACACCAGATGTTAAGTTGGAAGAAGACAAATATGTCTGCGAAAACCGTATCCAAATCGAATCGGTAGTTTTCGTGTTAAAGAAAAAAGTTTGATACAAAATATGACCCCCTCTTTTGTCCCCTTAGAGGGTTGGGGGGGAAAATTTTTATACACCAGATGTTAAGTTGGAAGAAGACAAATATATCTGCGAAAACCGCATTCAAATCGGATCGGTAGTTTTCGTGTGATGCTGGAACAAACATACAGACAGACAGACAGACAGACAGACAGACAGACAGACAGACAGACAGACAGACAGACAGACAGACAGACAGACAGACAGACAGACAAAAAACTAACTTTTCGGCTTCTATAGCGATGTTGTGACACCCTCCGCTTATTATTTTTTGAATATCTTTAATGTACAGAATTGACATTTCTACAGATTTATTATATGTATAGATATGAAATAAAAATACCTTATATGCAAAAATGCGCGGTTTTCAATACAATATGATCTAGATTCTACTCTATCTTAGTAGGGCTAGGACTTATTTAATAGGAATACCAAAAAAATACTAACTCCAAATCTAAATAACATGTTGAAGAATTGCTGGTTTGAGCTACTTAAAATAATTGAATACCTACCGAAGTATACTTAAATAGTAATCTTTTAAGGCCAAAGTCTACGTAATCAGCCATAAAATTCACATTCAAAGAATAATTACATTAAAACAGATCCTTAAAGTTTTATAAAAGCTTTATAATGGATTCAATGTACTGAGGCCAGGCAATGAATTTAAGAGGCCCATAATAATTATTATACTTACATTAAAGTTTTTATTTACTTAATTAAAACTGAGAATGGACAAGAACAGGCTAACACAGTATGATATTATCATATCACATGAACGTTAATCAGTATTATTTTTATTTGTAATTATTAGTCGATACCCTCAACTCTGTTGCGAAAACCAGAAAAACAAAAAAGAAATTCATTTTTCCTTATCATAAATTATCCTACGTCTTTTCCCGGGCCTAAAGTATCTCTCTATACTAAATTTCATTGAAATCGGTTCAGCTTCACTTCGCTTCTTTATACAACACTCGATAGATGACTCTAGCAACTCCGTTGCGTCAAAATTGGTTTATCGTGAGGGATCCGTATATTTTTCAGGGATAAAAGTATCCTATGATGTTTCCCGAGACTGAAAGTATGTCAGTGCCAAAATTTCAGTAAAATTAGTTCAGCGATTTGGGCTTGAAGAGGTAACAGACAGACAAACAGACACTATCGCATTTGTCAAATTAGTATGGATGTTTATTAGGAATATTGAGTAAAAGTAAGATAGTATAGGATTTAGCAGTAATAATGGTACCTGCTGAGAGTATACAACTAGTGCAATATTCAAAGAGCACGAAAATGATTATAATATTATGTATATGTCACCGTAAGATTGTAAACACCGTGAGATTGTAATATGACTAAGTGATGGATTGTAAGCAACCAGTTTTCCGGTGATTTTAAATTAATTATTTCGTATTTAAAATAACTGCAATGCCCAATGGTATGAAATGTATAACATGACATATACATACGTCATAAACATATAACAACTATGTACGTGAGCACAAACAAAGTCTCTTAGCGGCCTAGACGATCAATTTTATTGTGCAATTATGCAATATCACGTATTGTGCAATATTATTGACCATCTAGGGTTAATATTGAACGCGCCCGCAGTTCCAATCTAATTGCACAATAAAATTTATCATCTAGGAGCCCGCTTACAGATTCAAAATTGAGATGTAGAAAAATTTTCGTGATGATGATGATGATTGAGGTTTCCCTCGCTGTTTAACAAAAAAAGTAAAATGGCTGCAAAACGTTTCCTGTAATATATCTTTTTATTATTACTAGTTGGAGTCAACACGGTAATTGGCAACGTGCCCAGGGTTGGCACGAACGAAAATTTTATGTAAATTATAAAACATTTTTATTTGCATTTTATGCAAAAAAAACATGGAGCTTTTAAAACTTTAAGATGTAAAATGTTTGATGTAATGATAAAAATAATTTTAGTTAAGTATTTAAAAACCGCCACCACAGCTTAAAAAATAACAATATTAAACGGAGAAAATATTTTAAAAGAGCGTGCTGAAAATTGCATAGAAGAAAAAAGAAGGCAAATTATTACTACAAGGCTTTGTTACGTTACATACAAAATAATAAGCAGTAAAAGTGAATAAAAATAAAGTATTTAATTTAAAAAAAAACTTTTTTTTATTTACTTTCATCTCGGGACGTTATTTATATTTTTTCTAAGAATTGCCAGCCCTACAGTTCGTTACTACTCTCGTTTCAGCACTCATGCTATGTACACGATTTGCCTACGTGAATCGAAAGTATATTTGAAACGTAAAGCTCTTCCTGACTTTTTGAGAGTGATCTGTGTAAATCTTTTTAAAAATCCATTTTTCAGCTTTTTAATCTTAAAAACCTTATGAAAATTAAATCCACAATTTAGAATTACTTATTAAATAACCAAAGGGTTGTCATCTGATAACCCTTTGGTTATTTAATAAGTAATTCTAAATTGTGGATTTAATTTTCATAAGGTTGCATGAATAATAATAATTTTGATGGTATAATATTATTAAACTTTTAGGCAATCATCAATTCAAATGAGCAAACAAATCACTCGTGGTAAGTAATTAGCCACCCATGCCAACAATGCCTTTAATCATATTTGATTGGTCCTTAGGTGATTAGGTACATTCATAACTGCGAACTGTCATCGAAATGACATTAGCGAGCCTAGTAATGCGATAATTATGGCTCTGTTGATTTATCGCCACATTCAATGTAATTTCGATGTTCCGAAGATCTGCTATTTCACTAAGGGCCGCGCTACACCGGAATGGCAGCGGCGAGGCGAGCACTTTCAATGTCATATGATTTTAAACTTTATCTTCATTATTGTAATACATAGTATCGCTTGAGAAGTCTACGGCCGCCCGTGACCGCTCGTGGCTGCTGGCGGCCGCCGGCGGCCGCGATTTCTCAAGCGATACTATGTATTCCAATAATAAAGATAAAGTTTATAATCATATTATGACACTGAAAGTGCTCGCCTCGCCGCTGCCATTCCGGTGTGGCGCGGCCCTAACCGACTTCAAAACAGGCGGTTATCAATTCGACCGGCATGTAATATTTCCAGAACTGCCTAGTTTTCGTAAATGTTACCTATTCTATATCAGCGTCTGAACAAAATATGTTCCCATATTTGTATGTATATATATAATGTATGTTTTTATGTTTCTGTTTTGTGTTCGCATATCCCTGGAACTACAAGTCCGACTTTACTAAGTAATTATTTTTTTATTGTACTTTGTAGTGCTCAACTTAGTAAATACTGCAAGTCTCGTCATAATCGGTAAAGTTGTTTTTGAGATAGCGAATTTTAATTCTCAATTACGCACAATTTTGAAGTCGGTTTCATCTTTTTTATATTATCTTCTATTATTTTAGAGTAACTACATATGTGCACATTTAAGTAATTTAATTTGTACAATAATAATATCCTTTCGTATGTTGAATACCGGCTCCCGGTCAGCAAAGTGGCTAATGTCACTTAAACATTGCAAAGGATATTATAACCGTGAACAAAAGTTGTAATAACAATAAAATAAATTGACATAACCGCAACCGTACAGCCTGTACGTGTGAACACAAATCGTTAAAAATATTTGAATGTTTTTTTTTACAATTTTTAGTAATCCATACTAATTATTATTATTATAAATGCGAAAGTTTTTCTGTCTATCTGTCTGCTGAAATTTGGCATGAAGATACCTTGAATCCTGGAAAATGACATAGAATACTTTTTATTCCAGAAAAATGTATGGTTCCCGCGCAGTACACGAATTTTGGCACAAACGGAGTTGCGGGCGTCATCTAGTAGGTACTACGAGTATAATATCAGTAGGCCTACTACGAAATCGTTTTGAGACTCAAACAATCGGATGAGATTGCCGTGTCCTGCTCTAACAACGTAATTTCTCGTTTGTTAGAGTAGGACGCGGCATTCTCGTACGATTGTTTGAGTCTCAAAACGCTTTCGTGGTACGGCCTCAGAGCCGTAGTTATTGCCACTGATATTGTATTTACTGCGTTGCGTTTTCTCGGTGTCCTGTACATATAACCACTTCACTTGGAACTGCTCAAGACCTTTCATTTATAAATTTACACGTAATTTGTTTATTTATTTCATGTATTGCTATTTAGATTTTCTATTATTGCCACGTCAGAAACCACGTTTTAGTAACGCAGACGTCAAACCACCATTTTAAGTTTTATTTTTTTTTAACATCTGTCAAATTACTTTTACTCTGTCTACAGTTCGACAAGGATGTTTATGAACGTGGCGAGAAAAGGAACTAATGCTTCTATCATACAAAAACGTCATTTTTGACAGTTCTCTTTTACCAGCAGCGCCCATTGACATCATTGACACATTCATTTAAAGCCTTGTCGAACTGTACGGTCAAAATTGTATTTTTTTTTCTCTCTCTTTTCAAAGTTAAAGACAACAACACCTGTACTCTGTAGATTGAAATGTATGTAATTTGTAATTTGTTGTATTAACTAGTTAGTTAATTAGTTCTTGTCATTTTTATTATTTGTTTTTTTTTTCTAAATCTTGTGTTCAGATCATTGGCCCCCGCAGAATATCAGTGCAGCGGGCTTGCTTGCTGCGTTAGCTGAGCTGCCCCTCTAAACAACTGGCAAAACGCTAACGCTAACGCTACAAAATGTATGGATTTGATATTAGTATTCGCTAGCGAAGCGATGACTTAAGTCAAAAACATTTTGTAGCGTTAGCGTTAGCGTTCGTGTTTTGCCACTTGTCTAAGGGGGCAGGGGCCAATTTTTGGCGTACACAGCATAATAGTAAATTAATTTTAATATTATAGGTGAACTGTACTACTGACTTATATTTTGATGTATTGTGTGATGCTAAAAATAAATCCATTCTTAATCTTATATTTTTATTTACTTTTCTTGCGTTTCATATCTACCAGAAGTGTACCCTAAACGGCAGCGATGAACGAATGCCGCTAAGCAGACATTTTTAACTCATGCAGCACAATAGTATGTACTATGTATAGATTTCGAATGAACTCATCCTTTATTGCAGGTAATCTGAAAGTAAAAAAAAAATTATAAGTATTTATTTGCAAAAATAAGGGCCTGTTTCACCACTTCCTGATAAGTGCCGAATAGCATATCCACCACTTAACTTGACAGATGAAGTATGGAGAATCTATCAAAAAAGTTGTGAATAGCCTATTCGGCACTTTATCAGAAAATGCAATATTAACCTTTCCGCATACCTAATATCTATTAGAAAATTTTATATTAGTTGTTAGAGTTGACTCTCGTGGCTAAGTGGACCCCTAGACGATCCCATTCATTGTACAATATCATTGAACAATTTATTTGACACTAAGATTCAAAGGCGTTCAATATCTACCATAGACCAATAATATTGCGCAATACGTGATGTTGGCCCGCAAGAAGAAGAATGGAGAAAGATGAATCTAATGAAACCTAATAAGTATAGGGCTACCAGAATCTGATGGCAAAAAGTGAGAAAATAAATTGACTCTAGTAATACCGGAGTAATTGGAGTAAAACATTTTGATCCTTTTTATTTCTTATAGCGGCTGATTCTGTGTGTGAAACATGCAAATATATAAATTTATCCAATGATCAATGATAGTTTTTGAAAATCTAATTTTCCAACAGATTCTGGTAGACCTTTAATAACAATATTTCAATAAATACACACTTTTATGTATCTTGAAACCTATAACATTTGGTAAACGAAGTTACGGCTGAAAGCTACACTAACACGTTTACGTGCTCCCCGTCACGTACGTGTCACGGCTTCATTACATGTACTGAGAGCACCGGGACATTTGCATCCGTCACCCCGTCACCAGGAAATGATGTACAGGGAACGGTTATAAACAGTCTGAGGTTTTTTGAAAGAAGTTATCTATTCAGCTGTCAGCAGAATAGATGTTGATCGGTTAATGTGCTCATCAATTTATTAGATACTTACTAATATACTTACTAATATTATAAATGCCAAAGTGTTTATCTGTCTTTACGCTCAAACCGCTGAACCGATTTTGCTGGGTATAGAGATACTTTGAGTCCCGGGAAAGGACAAATGATACTTTTTATCCCGAAAAAATAAACGAGTAAACGATTTTTGGCGCAACGGAGTTTCGAGCGTCGCGCGTCGTCTAGTTATAAATAAAATGAAAGTCTCGCTAAAACTCGGCTGAAACAATTTGGCTAGCTTTAGTCTTGAAATATTCGTGGTAGTCCAGGGATGGTTTCTATTGGGATGATACGAAGGTAACCGGGTCATCTAGAGATAGTCAAAAAAAATCAAAAGACCGGGCGCCAAACGGTAACTTATAGTTTTGTATTAGGATTGATTGAGACCGCAATGTATTTCTAAAATGTGGATTTGACAGATTCGCCTCACGCAATTGCAATCTGTCAAATCCATACAAATTCATGCCACGCCGCGTCTCGCTTCGCCTCGTCGCGTTGCGGTCTGAATTGACCCTTAGGTGTTATTTCAGAGCCTCAATTCGCGCATTGCACCTAGACTTTCAATTAATTTAATAATCTTATTTATGAATCGTTTTGAGGTTTTTTATGACCATAGTTTGGAGTTTGACCAATATAAATGAATAAAATAAGTTTGCAAAATTAAAAATTTCATAATTATTTTAAATATTATATTCTTTCGTACGATGTATTTTAATTATTAAGGATTTATTCGAATATTCGACGTCAAATTATGAGGAAAAATTGGCTTTAGTAAATGTTACCAATTTTATTTCAACAAAGGTTTAGGAAATCTAATAACATCTAAGTAATGATTTCTTAAGTTTTCGCGAGTATCACTCATGATATTATAAGTTTAAACACTTACGGATTTTGTCGCGGAGCACTTTTATTAATCCCGACGTTTCGGCTACTTTACAGCGGCCGTGGTCACGGGCGGACTGAGGTGACACGTAACGTAGGAACACCAAATCCGCAATTTGTGAACACACACTGGATCAACCTCGCCATTACATAAGATTTGATAAGCCACAACTACTGGCAAAAGAAGCACGATACCGCCCAAGAATGATACGCGAGGCCATAGAAATTAAAAAACACCCTAATTTTAACCTTGAAGATGGTTGGGTGCTGCCATCTAGTTGGGATCCAGTGATAAACAAACTAAAGCACAAATCTATGACACCTCGGCTTCAAGACACTGTGAGTTCGTTCTGCGTAGATCGGAACGCAAACAAAAATCGATGAATCGTAGGGTAGTTGAATAACTTCAAGAAATTGGACACCTGTCACCTCAGTCCGCCCGTGACCACGGCCGCTGTAAAGCAGCCGAAACGTCGGGATTAATATAAGTGCTCCGCGACAAAATCCGTAAGTGTTTAAACTTATAACATCTAAGTACACTAGTAAAACATGAGGCATACATTGTAAGCTCCATAATATTATTTCTTCTACGCATGGAAGTTCTTACGGAAGCTACTCAGCACGTTCAGTACGTGCATATCGCGACAAGTACGTGTCACGGGCTCACGGCTCCATTACATGTGCTCAGGGAATACCATACATACTCGTATCCATCACCGCATTAGACATTGTGCATAGTTATACAATGAACTTCTGAAGTTATATGGGTCCCCAATCCATAATCCATATTCATACTAATATTATTAATGCGAAAGTGTGTCTGTATATCTATCTGTCTGTTACCTCTTCACGCTCAAACCACTGAACCGATTTCGCTGGGCATTATACATTATACAGGAGGACATACTTTGAGTCCCGGAAAAAAATACTTTTTATCCCGGAAAAATGTACGGTTCCCGCGCGATAAACGAATTTTAACGCAACGGAGTTGCGTTAAAATTCGTTTATCGTCGTCATCTAGTAACTATAGACTACAGGCCCATGTCGAAAATGGATGGGTCATATTATGAACCACCTGGTGACATATATAGGACGATATTAGAGTATAAAATATTAAGATTTTGCACTACGCCGTCACTTGTAAGCTGTCCAACTGAGTGCTGATGAGAATTCAAAAGTGCATGTAGGGCGAGTACATTTTGGTCATATGATCCTGTACGGCATTTTTACCATCGATAGACACATGAAAAATAATAAGAAAGCCCGCAGTGCCGTACATAAATGATGCGCCACTAATTCGGTATTTTTATTTTATTTTCTGACAATTTCCATGGTAAATTAGGTCATTTGATTTTATACGGCATAAGTTTCATACTGTTTAAATACAGCTTCGAATCAATTATTCCACAACGCCGTACAAAAATAATGCGACAATGGAAAAAAAGGTTCGAGGGTTACAACCCCCTCTTTTTCCGTGGTCCGGGGGGTGATTTAAAACAGTACGGCTTTGGTTCCAAACATTGTTTTAGCACTCAAAGGTATTATTAAAAATAATGCCGTCTAAAAAAATTGTCCATTTGAATAATAATCTTAATTTCATGGTATACTTGATTTTTTAAGCTGTAAAATTATTTGATTCTGTACGGCAACTTCATTTTTAATATGATATTGTAAAATACAATTCTTATATAGTATTGCAGTTCAAAAGAAACTGTTCTAAAAAATTAAAGAGAAAAAAAAACTGAAATTTTAAATATTCATAGATTAATAAAATAAAGCAATTTTCTAATTTTTTCCCTCGTCTTAAATAGTATTAAGATAAATAAATTAGGAAAAAATTATGCCGTACATTTAAATGCAGAGTAAGCAAAGTTCCGTACCATTATAGAGCAAAATTGTGTTTTTTGTATGGGAGCCCCCCTTAATTATTTCTTTTTTTTTAAATTTTATAATTGATTTTTAAATTTCAAATAAAATTGAGTATCTTGTGAACATTTCAGGTGTCTAACTGTTGTCATTATTGATATCAAGCAAGAAATTGCAAAAAAATCACGTTTGTTGTATGGGAGCCACCCTTAAATATTTATTTTATTTTGTTTTTATTATTTGTTATTATAGCGGCAACAGAAATACATAATCTGTGAAAATTTCAAATCTCTAGCTATTACCGTTCTTGAGTTACAGCCTGGAGACAGACTGTTGGACAGACATCGAAGTCTTAGTAAAAGGGTCCCGTTTTTACTCTTTGGGTACGGAACCCTAATAAAACAACTATTTTTTAGAACAAAATCGATATATTTTATGGATTTTTCTTACATTTCATTCTATGGATTTATGCTTGAGTTTTTTTTCCTCCTTTGGACTTTTGGACCAACGAAAATGTACGGCATGTAAAAAAATATTATCTATGCATAAGATACTTTCAAAATAAATTAATTTTATGTTGATTCAAATACCTACCTAAACCCTACCTAGCCCCGGACCACTGGAAAAGAGGGTGTTGAGTTCCTCGATTTTTTTGCATTGTCGCATTATTTTTGTATGCGGAATAATTGATTTGAATCTGTATTCAAACAGTATGAAACTTATGCCGTATAGAATCAAATGACCAAAGGACAAAGCTAAAAAAAACCCAGAGCGAACAGATACAGGATGTAGCTCAGAATTTCAGTGATATTAAATGAAATTATTCTGTATATATTTCAACTTATGATTTGATGGCTAAATAGAAGATATTGCTATTAACATTTCGTAAGGGGCAGTTTTTTTTTCTTTCTTTAATGTTATGTTTTTTAATGTTTTTTTTTGCAGTACTTAGCAGCTGAATTGTTGTTAGAATGCAGTCCATCTTTTATTGTTTTATAACAATAATTATAAATCTCCGTAATTGAAGCGGTCCATAAAAATAGGTAACTATTTTAGGTTGTGTGATAAAAAACATAATTTATAGTAACACAAAATATATTTTTAAACAGTTTACATATTATTATCTACAACTAATGTGACATTTTCTAACATATGAGCGGGGTGTACAAAATTGGTCTGATGTCTGGCCCACCCCAAAAAGATGAAGAATGATGAAGAAAAATATTACACTTATTATATGGGCACAACTTCCCAAAGTTCTTCTTCCATGTATGCAGGAGCAGTAATGCTCAAGTATGGCTCGTCGGCCATAAAATGTATATATCGACGGGTGAAAGCAGAAGTGGCGTAACTCGAAAAACCCAACTTTACAGGAGAACCAAAAAACTTTTAAAAAAATTCATAGCTTCTATATTTATTAGAGTAGAACCTTAAAAATTAGAACATATTTAAATTAATCTAAGACCTATACGATGAAATTGTTAAAATTTTTCTAAAGTTGATATTTCATTGATTTTTAACAAGTTACGACAAAAAATATTTCTATTTTATGCAGCAGAAATGTTGTATCTTTGAGAGGAAATGTATAGAGAACTTAAAAAAGCATAGTTTTTTGAGCGACGGATCTGTCGTATCTCAAATATAACACATCCCTACACATTTCATTTCACCGTCTCTTGTTTACTTAATTAAATTGCGTTACAACTTTTGGTTCAAGTGCAAAATCAGCGACATACGTTGTAATATATAATAATATAATATAATAATATCTATGGACGCTTCACACCACGTCAGTCTGGCCCCGTGCTAAGTACCTGAAGGACTTGTGTTACAGGTACCAGACAACGGAAATATATTTAATACTTTTATACTATACATATATTTAAGATTTTTATTATACCATACACATATTTAATACACATCCATGACCCAGGAACATTGAAAAACTTTTTGTTCCGTCGGCGGGATTCGAACCCGCGACCCCCGGCTTGAGTTGCCACACACTCTAACCATTGAGCCACGGAGGTCGTCAAAATGAAATGCTGTATCTTAAACTAAATGAATTGTTTGTTTTAAAATAATGTCATTACAATAAATGAAAACAAAATAATACGACTATTTACTGTTATTTGTTTAAAACTTTTTTTATTAATCAACATTAAAATATAAAACTATTATGATAAACTAAAAATTAATGCAATAAAACATTTATTTCTCTTGTTTTTTCTACTTTGTAAAGGTTTAAGCCCTAATATTATTCTATCTCACGAATTTAAAGTTATTCTTTTTATTTTATAAGATATGGGGGCAAACGAACACACGGGTCACCTGATTGAAAGTAACTACCGTTGCCCATGGACACTAGCAACATGAGAAGGGCTGCTGGTGCGTCACCGGCCTTACCCGGTACTAATACGCTATCTTTTTGAAGGTTTGCAGGTCGTATAGGTCTGAAAATACTGCTGGTGAAAGTTCATTCCACAATTTTACAGTGCGTGGCAGAAAGTTACGTAAAAAACGCACGGTGGAAGACTGCCACTCATTAAGGTGATGAGGATGGTATATTTTTCGCGTGGAACGATGTCGAAAAGTTGCAGGAGGTATGATTCCGAACAATCCCTCAAAGCACTCCCCGTGATACATCATGAAGCCGATAGAGGATGCAGAGTGAAGCTACATCTCAGCGTATTTCCAAGGAGTCCAGCCTATTTGAAACACTATGGCAGTCAACAATGCGAGCGGCCCTTCATTGTATACGATCCAAAGGGAGTAGTTGGTATTTGGCGCCCCTGCCCAGAGTTGAGAAGAGTATTCCATATTCCGTTGTTATTGGTCCAGACTGAAATACTGTCTTGCTCTGTTAAGGACACCAAGCTTTTTCGAGGCTAACTTGGCCTCACCCTCTAGATGACATCGGAACTGGACTTCGCTCGATATGTTTACGCCAAGTATTTCAATGCTCGGGGAGAATGTTAAAGGGGTGCATTAAAAACGAGGAGAATATGACCATTGGTAACTTTTTAGTGGTGAACGCGCAGACTTGTGTATTGGCGGGGCTATTTTAGACACAAGTTCGCTTAGACTCTATATCTAGAAAAATGTCGGGGGAGCCGGTATATAGTGCAGCGCCTGTACTATAATCCGCATAGCAATAAATGCCGTTGGTCTGTAACATGTCATTGATCTGCTGGGAAACTTGTGACCCATTTGCATAAAATATTCTCGGGGAGCCCATAATATGATGTAAGCTTTGTAGCAGCACTTTTTGCCAAACTCGATCAAAGGCCTTTGCAATGTCTAAACTAACAGCCAGTGCCTCTCCCTTCGACTCAATCGCCTGAGCCCAACGACGAGTTAGGTACGCCAAGAGATCACCAGCCGAGCGACTCTTTCGGAACCCGTACTGTTTGTCCCTGGCCGCCCAAGTATCGAAAGAGCTGTGTATTGATAATGGATTCCATAATCTTCGAGAAGACGGAGGTAATAGCGATTGGTCTGTAGCTGGAAGGATTTGAGCGGTCACCTATTTACACCAAGGCTGTCTTCCAAGAAGCCGGGACAGTGCCAGAAGAGTAGGCCGAACCCGAAAGTAACCGAAAAAGACGCGTTAAGACCGGAGCCAACTCTGGAGCACACTTTTTCAACACAATAGGAGGGATTCCGTCAGGCCAACTCTGCTTTTGGATATCAAGGGAACGCAGGACTGAGCGCTGATGAAACTCCGACATGATGCTCGTGCATCGTGGTATGGTCGGCGTTTTCTATCCCCCGTCATCTAGGGTCGAGCTTGACGCAAAGAGCTTGCCCAGAAGATCGGTTTTGTATTTTGCATCGTGGGCCAGCGATCCATTTTCTACTTGTAGGGATGGTAGGGATGGCTTACAGAAATTGCCTTCAATAGCTTTGGCCAGAGACCATGTACGGGTTCCCGGAGGGAGTCTCGAGTCTCTCACAGACAGAGACATCTCTCTCTCTTGAAGGACCTAGAGGCAAGGTTTTTTTTTATTATAAAAATTGGGGCCGTCTATGGGCTGTTCGCCCATATCCTAGAGGCAAGGTTGTACTCCATTTTATATTATGTGTGTGTCCATGCATAGACGCGAAGGAGCTCAATATTTATTAACAACAACAATTATAGCTCAACAATATTTTTTATTGAACCATCAACAAAACAAATAGGCAAATTTACATTTTATACCATGCACTAAAAAAGTTGTATTATATTAAAAAAATGAGTCGATATTGTTAACAGAAAATATACGGGCTTTTATCTTTACAAACATGTAAAATTAACAAAATATGTATACAAGAATTAATGTGTAGATGTCCAGAGCAATGCTCAGGGGAAAAAGATATACGTGGACACATACATGCAACATTTCACTATACGTCTTTATGCTTCATTTAAGAATAAGCGTGTTCAGTTCCTTTCAGAATAAACGTGCATTGATACACACAAACACGTTTCCTTAAATCGACGTTACCAATCAACTAAAAGTCGTTAAGAACAGCGTATATGGTGCGCCGACGAAGGTATCATACAGGGGCGGGAAGGAGATGAAATGGCGTTACTTATCGCTGTACTCATTACTTAAGTATATTCATTGGTTGTAAGTATAGGTTTAAGAATAAAATTATGTGTTTGAAATGTAACAACTTTCTCATAACTATAAAATTAGTATGAAATAAATTGTCGTATCTTTGTGAATGTTGTATTTTAGGCGACAAAAATGTCGTAACTCATTCAAATCAAACTACAGAGTTAAAAAACCTGTGTCGTATCTTTTTCTAATTTCTCACGCATTGCCGTATCTATCTTATAACCAAAAATTGCAGTTTTTCGTCTAGTTACGACAATTTTTTTAAGGTCTGTGCTAAAAGGTGGTAAAAATCCATGGTCGTATCTTTACTAGAATTTTTCGTAGAAAGACGAGATATAGACCATTCGACGCAGATTTTTTTTTATACAACAATCAATTAAAAAGTGATTTTGGCCAAAATTCAAGTTACGCCACTTCCGCTTTCACCCGTCGATATCGTCTTGCTCCTGACATGCCTGATTGTATTCTACATGTAATCAATGTATTATTTTCTTGAGGCTCTTCTAGTTGAACGCGCTCCGGATGTCTAAAAAATCCCATTTTATACACACCCGTTCTCTTAATATACTCGCTGCAATAGGAACGGGCGATTTTGACATGGTACGTTCCCAATGCAAACAAAATCAAATCCTGAGTTAGCCGAGGGAATAAAATAAAAAGAATATAAAATCGAGTGCGTATAATAGACAATATCACATAAGATGTAGAAAGTAGGTAATGTGTAATTACTAATTATTATTTAAACTGTTTGAAATATAATATTTTGTGTTACTTTAAAGTAAACGGTGTTTTTATCACGCAATCCGAAATACCTAGTTGCCCATTAATATATCGTTTTTATAACGGTGATTTCTTCTTATTGTAAAACGATAATAGATGCACTGCATTCTGTATGACGACCTCTGTGGCTCAGTGGATGAGTGCGTAGATAGCTCAAGCCAGGAGTCGCGTGTTTAAATCCCGCCGACGGAACAAAAAGTTTTCAAAGTTCCTAGGTCATGGATATGTGTTAAATGTGTATTATATAATAAAAATCTTAAATATATTATTGTATAAAAATTATTAAATATATTTTCGTTGTCTGGTACCCATAACACAAGTCCTTCAGGCACGGGGCCAGACTGACGTGGTATGAAGCATTCATAGATATTATTATTATTATTCTAACTACAATTCAGCTGCAAAATGTCGCAAAATAACATAAATAAAAAAAAATAAACATCACTCCTTACGAAAAGCTAATAGCAATATCTCCCATTTAGCCATCAAATCTTACAATGATTTATATACAGAATTATTTCATTTAATATCACTGAAATTCTGAGCTACATCCTGTATCTGTTCGCTCTGGGTTTTTTTTTTCATACATGTGATAGCATTGTTCTTTACCATGGAAATTTTCAGAAAATAAAATAAAAATACCGACTTAGTGGCGCATCATTTTTGTACGGCACTGTGGGCTTTCTTATTATTTTTCATGTGTCTATCGATGATAAAAATGCCGTACAGGATCATATGACCAAAATGTACGCGCCCTACATGCACTTTTGAATTCTCATCAGCACTCAGTTGGACAGCTTACAAGTGACGGCATAGTGCTAAATCTTATTATTTTATGCTCTAATATCGTCCTATATACGTCACCAGGTGGTTCATATGACCCATCCATTTTCGACATGGGCCTGTAGTCTATTAATAAATTAAGGATCCTTGGACTGTTAATTTAGGACAAAATATATTATTGTAATCGTCAATAATATATACAAATTGAAATTAGTCTTTACCTGTCATAAAAATATTATAGTAATTATATTATGATTTAAAGATTTAATTAAGACCTTGTATCGGTACATAGAACGTAACTACATTTTGAAGAAAACTTGTAAGTTGTATGTATAACAAAACACCTTTATTTTGTGTCGTAACGATCAAAAGATACGACAAAATGACATAATCATAGCTTGCCTTTTCAACCCTTTGCACACAACTATATCTTAAAGGAAAACTTTTTCCAATATCTTTATAGCTTTTATCACAATTGCTTGGATCAAGCAATTTGCACGTTTTTACGAGAAATTTATTCTTTTATGTGCATAAGGGTTGGGTCAAAGTACGAGCGAGTCGACACCTTAATATTATGACTTATATGTAAAGGATGTGATATAATATCTAGACTAATATAGGCATAGACACAACTCGTCCGATTTTAATGGCCAAGATAGGATATAGTTCTGTGAATCTGTTTTCCTAATACTTTTAAAAAATAAAAAACAAGAAGCTATAATTTATTTGACGAATTGTTGTAAGTCATATTTATTTAGCGGCGTTCTACACTTTTTTCAAAATGTTAAAAAAGTGTCAAGACACGATGACCTAACCAAAATTGGAGAATCGAATAGAATTATTGAAACTGTTTTTTTTAACAACCCGACTATAAAAGTTGTTTTCATTTAACTAACCATGCATCAAATGAGACGTTTTACAGCGTTTAAAATATTTATCCTGCGGGTTTACTGCCCATCATAATACAACAACTTCCAGAGGCCATTTAATAATAAATGAGAATTAAAACAGCAAGGGCAAAGATTAATTAATAAGCAAGAGGGTCAAACTGCGAAGTAGTGAGGCTTTATAGAGGCCACGTCATAAAAGGGAAATGCTTTTCCCACATGAGCCTCATTAGAGACAAAATTACCCTGTGTGGTAGCGAGATATTTAACAGGTTGGCAACTAAGTATTTTGCGGATTTGTTTAAGAAAATCAAAGATTTTTTTTTATGGAACTAAATAACTTTATTCTGTAACTAGCTGTTGCCCGCGACTTCGTCCGCGTTAGAATAGTACATCACGTCCCAAGTATTATTTTTCAAAAATATTAAATTTACAGAATATATTGTGTTGACCCGAACTCTAAATAATATTCGTGCAAAATTTGAAGTTTTATTATATTATGTATCTATTATATTATAAGTTTTATTATATTAGCTACCACTTTCAAGATTTTTCGCAGATAAAAAAGTTGTGTGTCTTATCAAAATGAAGCTACTCACAAAAAATTAGCTTGTTAGTAATCACAAAAAAATTAGTTCTAGGGCTCCCTCACTATCAGGTTCGGTTTGATATCATCATTATTATTGATTTTTTTACCATTCAAGGAGTATTTGTAAAGGTCAAAACAAAAAGTAGTCGGATGGTGCAAGGTTAGGACTATATGGTGGATGTAGCAAAACATCCCAACCAAGCTCCAATAATTTTTGCCGTGACCAAAAATGTGTGTGGCTTTGCATTGTCGTGATGGAATACTGATTACTGATTAACAGCTGAACTATGAAATAACAAAATGTGTTTTACATTTGTATCACGTCTGCAACCCAAAAAATTCAACTGAAGCCATCTATGAGTGAAATCCGCAATTACTTAGGTGCCAACCCAATGATCCTTACTAATATTATAAATGCGAAAGTGTGTCTGTCTGTTACCTCTTCACATACAAACCACCGAACGGAATCTGCTGAAATTTAATATGTAGATATTTTGAGTCCCGGGAAAGGACATAGGATACTTTTTATCCAGGAAAATGTACGGTTCCCGCAGGCGCAATGGAGTTGCAGGCGTCATCTAGTATTAGAAATACGTGTATTCTACTCTATTGATGGGAAATAAGAAAGAAAAATTGTATGTTAAGTTTGAGGTTAAAATAATCAGGGCGAGTGAAGTGAGCCCTACTATATCCCACAACCTGAGAACTTTTGTGGTACACTTTACGGAAAAACTATCATGCCTATTGATTTGTACTTTGACACAGTAATTTTTATTTATATGTAGATGTGTTATCAGTGGTCAATCAAGGTTTGGTTACTCTTAAAATATAAAAAAAAAAAAAACTTCCGTAAAGATTACTACTACCACGCAGAAAAACGACGCGAGCCCTCAAAAAGCTCGGATTTTAGCTAGTTTACTGATAGCCTAGCGAGCTAGGCTTATGATGATTTCATAATAATATCATTTTTATGATGATAATATAAAAGCAAAAATTTTGAACGTGAGCTTAAGTATAATGCTACTAAGTTCAATGTTATTTAGTCACCGCGCAATAAAATATAAAGGCATGTTTATTTGTTTCACGTTAAAGTTCTTGTTTACATTTAGATAGAAATTAATCAGGATAGCGTTAAGTTTATTTTAATTATCTACTTTAACAGCTAATCACGCCTCTAGAAATCCATAATAAAACATTACCAACCAATTGATAAATAAACACATTAATCAAAGTAATGGCCAAATCATAAATATTCGGAACGCTTTAGTCGATGAAATCGCTGCCTGTACCGAGGTTACGGTCAAGTAGGGATAGCAAAAACGTGTCACCCATTTCAGGGTTCCGTAGAAGATTAAGAATATTAATGAAACCCCATTCTAGAGACGCATAATTTATTACGAAACGCTTTTTTTAGATATTTTTCAATCGAGTAGGTACTGATACTTCATTAAAACAAATTATACCTACATTTTACACAGCAGGCACCGTACAATTTTCTGGCATCAAATCTAATCTCTGTGAAGGGAAGAGGATTCAAAGTATAACCTTGTCGGTTTCATAATATAATATATTAACTAACTATATGACCGAGCTTCGCTCGGTATTCAAAAAATTAAAAAAACACATAAAATGACATTTTATGAAAATGATTCCTAGCTAGATCGATTTATCGCCCCCGAACTGAAAATCCCATGAAAATCGTTGGAGCCGATTCCGAGATTCCAATTATACATATACAAGAATTGCTCGTTTAAAGATATAAGATTTAGCATTATGTTACTTTAGGAATATTCAAATTTTAATCCAAGCGGGCCCCTATACTATCAATGTTATTACGCAATATCAAGTATTGTGCAATATTATTGACCATCTAGGGTTGATATTGAACGCGCCAGTCTTTCAACCTTTTTGTCTAATAAATTGTTCAATAATATTGTTCAATGATATTGCACAATAAAATTTATCGGCTAGGGGCCCACTAAAGCTGACTATATTATGATGTATTGTATATCATAAAAAAGGACATCTAGTTTTTGTGCCATGCAATTTTCGACCTAAAGTTGACGTTTTTGCTCACGGTCCCGCACATTAGGTTACGTGGTTTCGCGCCATTAGCGGAGATTCTGCCGTTTCACTCTGTCTCAATTCCGATGCCTATTATGGGAAATTTCATTATAAGAATGGTACTTAAGTACGCAATTTACGTGTGTTCTTGTGACATTTACAACGATCGCGTTTTGTAGATACGTTTAAAGAAATATCTAGCTGTTTGACCGAGCTTTGCTCGGTATTCGATAAATGATTCCTAGCTAGATCGATTTATGGCCCCCGAAACCCCCTATATACTAAATTTCATGAAAATCGTTGGAGCTAATTCCGAGATTCCAATTATAAATATACAAGAATTGCTCGTTTGAAGATATAAGATAATTATAATAATACTATGTATCAGGGGTTTCCAAACTTCTTTTGTCTATTGCCCACTTTGAAAACAAATTATGTTTTAGCGCCCCCTAATTTTATATTTTATGGTGCACCCAGATGAAATGAAATTACTAATCCCCCCAAGCCTCTACACAACGCCCCTATTTTTTCTGGGTCCCACACCGCCCCCCTTTAGACCTTCAGCGCCCACAAGGGGGCGTTATCGCCCACATTGGAAAAGGCTGCTATATATTATCGTCGTTGCGCTTGCCAAATCCTTTATGTGTTTTAGTCAAATTTTCAGGGGTAGACAATAAACTATATTTTATCTAAGTATTTCTTTTAATATAACAAATGCAGAAACTTTCTACTTTAACAGAAAAACGTTTTATCACATCTGTACCAACATCTAATTAGCAAAAACAATGATATACGCTAGACTGATTAGACTTACTAGACTAGAAGGACAGAGATGATTAAGGATTTAATATCTAAATTGAATTAAATTTACGTTCTAAGCTTATGCAGGCGCTTGCTCTTATGCACCTTGATTACTTATTCAGTCAGCAGCGAAATTGGTTGGGAATTTATGAAGCCAGTTCCCAAGTTTAGCTTGTACAAAGTCTCGAACGTTTAAGTTGAAGAGGCAATGTTTAACTAGTGACAGTTTCTGATCATAAATTTTAAGTTTCCTTTATCTATGCGCGTTTTATCTCTGGCGTTATGTTTCATCGATATTCTACGATATTCTACGATTTTCCTAGCTTTATGCTGTGTTTATATTATAAGCCTGCCCTTTTATGATTTTTTTTAAATATTAGGTACGTATTTCTTTGAAAATCACGTGTACGTAAAAGAAAACAAAATAGAATGTGCAATAAGTTTTTCCAACTTTTAGGTAAAGAGATTTTTCAATAAAACACAGTTAATTTTAATAATATTAACAACCGGCAAACTTCAAATCACTTTTGTCCTAATATAATTCTTCCTAATATAAAATATAAATCCCTGGACTTACACGAATATTTCAAGATTAAAATTAGCCAAACCTGTTAAGCCGTTCTCGAGTCTTAGCGCAACTAACAAAATTTAAAAATAATTTTTACTTAAATTGTATGTTGATATTGCGTTGAAGCAAGGAAAAAAGAAGGAAATTAGAGTAGCGTAGCACACAACAACGGGAGTACTACGATCACTACGTTCGCTACGAGTGCTACGAAATATTTATTTCGTAGAGCTTACGTAGCGCGTAGGCGCCTACAAATTTAAAGCGCGACCGCTTTAAGCGCGACTCGCGTAGCATACTTGTAGCATACATTTAGTATGCTACGAGTATGCTACGAGAGTCGCGCTTCAAGCGGTCAGAGTATAAGTCAGTATTGATTTACAGTGTTCTATAAAATAAATTATTGTCAAAAGTAATAACTTTTGACAATAATCAATCAAGTAACTGTTGTTTAAAGTTACAAATCAAATTAAGAAATATATCGTAATGTGCTTTAAAACTGAAGTTATTATTTTCATTATTTGATCAACATTAAGGATTTTTATACGTTTTACATCACACGGTAATATGAGAGATCCGTATTAAAACTGACATGAATTGGTTAGATATTGAAAGCCCGGAAAAGCCAACAGAAGTGAAACGCAAGCGAAAATAATATCACTCGAGCCTAGTGAGACTTCAGTTTACCAACATGGTCCAGTAACTTGCGATTTTATATTTTTGTATAATATACGATCTAGATGACGCCCGCAACTCGGGATTATTGCGCGGGAACCGTACATTACATTGTACAACCGTACAAAAAATATCATATGTCCTTTCTCGGGACTCAAAGTATCTCCATGCCAAACAGCAAAATCGGTTAGCGGTTTGGGCGTGAAGAGGTAAAAGACAGATAGTCAGACACACTTTCGCATTTATAACCCTAGAAAGATAACCATATTTTACCTTACACGAAAGATAACCATACACTTAAGAAGCGCACAAATTCAAAATGCGATTTTTATTACTTTACACTTAAAATTTATTTAGATATTTAAAAAGTATATCTATACATATAATAAATCTGTAGAAATGTCAATTCTGTACATTAAAGATATTCAAAAAAATAATAAGCAGAGGGAGTCACAATATCGCTATAGAAGCCGAAAAGTTAGTTAGTTTTTTTGTCTGTCTGTCTGTCTGTCTGTCTGTATGTTTGTTCCGGCATCACACGAAAAGTACTGATCCGATTTGAATGCGGTTTTTGCAGATATATTTGTCTTCTTCCAACTTAACATCTGGTGTATAAAAAAAAATCTCCCCACCCCTCTAAAGGGACGAAAGAGGGGGTTAGATTTTGTGTAAGACTTTTGCTTTAACACGAAAACTACTGATCCGATTTGAATGCGGTTTTCACAGATATATTTGTCTTCTTCTAAATTAATATCTGGTGTATAAAAAATTTCCCCCCACCCCTCTAAAGGGACGAAAGAGGGGGTCAGGTTTTGTATAAAACTTTTGCTTTAACACGAAAACTACTGATCCGATTTGCATACGGTTTTCGCAGACATATTTGCCTCCTTCCAACTCAACATCTGGTGTATAAAAATTACCCCCCCCACCCCTCTAAGGGGACCAAAGAGGGGTTTTGTATCAAACTTTTTTCTTTAATGGACTTACTTCATATTATTAACTGTTTTTCCAACTTAACATCTGGTGTATAAAATTTTTCCCCCCACCCCTCTTAAGGGACAAAAGAGGGGGTAAGATTTTGTGTCAAAAATGGCAAAACAATGTTTGCCGGGACAGCTAGTAAGATAATATGTGTATAAATAAAATGCATTGTTTTTATACACAAGTCTGCGCGCCAAGACACAAGTCTGCGCGTTCACCACTAAAAAGTCACCAATGGTCGTATATCCACGTTTCAAGGGCACATCTTTAACCATCTCCCCTATCATTGAGATACTTGGCGTCGACATATCGAGTGAAGTCCAGTTCCGATATCATCTAGAAGGTAAGGCCAAATTAGCCTCGAAGAAGCTTGGTGTCCTTAACAGAGCGAGACAGTACTTCAGTCCGGACCAACGCCTACAACTCTACAAGGCGCAGGTTCGGCCTCATATGGAATATTGTTCTCATCTCTGGGCAGGGGCGCCAAAATACCAACTGCTCCCTCTGGATCGTATCCAACGAAGGGCCGCTCGAATTGTTGACTGCCATAGTGTTTCAAACACGCGAATTTCAAACCTTTCAAACCAACAGTTTCAAACCTTGGAATTACGCCGAGATGTAGCTTCACTCTGCATCCTCTATCGGTTGTATCACGGGGAGTGCTCTGATGAATTGTTCGGAATCATACCACCTGCAACTTTTCGCCATCGTCCCACGCGAAAAACATACCATCCTCATCACCTTGATGAGTGGCAGTCTTCCACAGTGCGTTTTTCGCGTAACTTTCTGCCGCGCACAGTAAAACTCTGAAACGAACTGTCACCAGCAGTATTTCCGGACCTATACGACCTGCAAACCTTCAAGAAAAGAGCGTATTCCCTCTTAAACGGCCGGCACCGCACCTGCAGCTCTTCTGATGTTGCGAGTGTCCATGGGCGACGGAAGTTGCTTACCATCATGTGACCCGTTTGCTCGTTTGTCCCCTTATTTAATAAAAATAAAAATAAAAAAACTTATGAAATTTTTTAATATTATTAAACTGAAATTACAAAATTCTCAATAAAGACCTCACAAAAATGACTGTCTTCTGTTTAAAGGAACAAATCTTATGAATTTTCACAAAAATCATAGTTTTTTTTTTTCTACAATTAAGTAGGCAATAGTATAATCAGTCTTAAAAATCACAATAAAAAAGAATTAGCAAAATTTAAAGATATTTGTGGCAAACATCAACTTTGTGTTGCAATTTTGCACTTCGCGAAAGATATGTTGGACATTCTTTTCTTTTTATACGTGCAGAAGTTGCTGAAACGCCTTTTTTAGATGGATGTTCTTCTATGAAGCCCTCTTCATAATCACTCAGTACCCCATCTTCCGACAGGTGATCCTCCGCCTCGCTATCACTTTCTCAGCATACATCGTCTTCATTTTCCTCTCACCTGTCCAATATTTGTCTTATTTCGTTGTTTTTAAAGGCTGTCTACTAGTCATGATATTCCCTTTATGTTTTGCCTAAAACAAAACAATAATACGCTTTATAAATAAAAAAATAAAAGAACAAAATACATCGTCAAAAGTTACGCAAAAGATAAGCATACGCCTCGCGAGCGCACGTCAAACTCTAACTAAGAAACTATATTACTTACCACTATGTAACAGTCGTTCCGCGAAAGGATAGATCGGTGACTTAGTTGGCCGGAACGCACACGCAGATTCACCCGCTAATTAAAAAAAATACAGCATTTTGTTTTCTGCGCCGGCGCCTCTGCGACGTAGGTTATCTTTCTAGGGTTAATATTAGTATGGATAAAAAATACAGCGAATAATTATACAAAATCTTTTTATTCTATCTAGTATAATATAAGGCTGGATTTATATGCGGCGACGCGAACGTGCAGTTGATCGCTACACCGCGAGATCACAAACAAATATTATATGTAACAATTTATTTAAATAGCGACCCGCAGCTGTATCACATAATATCTTGCAAGAGCAATGCGATAGCAATTATTGCGCGATAATTGCTCCAAATTCACAATTTCGTATCACGCAACAGCCAAAACAATACGATTGCAATCGATCGCTATACATGACACGATTGTTTTTATACCCAGCAATCGCTCGCGCGATTATTATAGGATTGTTGATCGCTATTTTTACGTGATAACCCATGGTCAATTGGTCACGCTGTAATTTACACACATTTGCTTGTTATGTTGTTCTGTTTGTCTGCATTGAATAGCCTCCTAACTCAACTATGATCAAAGCCACAAACATAATAGAGTAGGATAGGGAAGGTCACATTTTATTATTGGGAAAATGTAGTTACATTTCATTTGTCTATTTATAACAATATCACAATTAACTAATATCCGATAGCTTCTTCAACTCTCAACCTTTAAATTCTGTTGTTTTCACAAACAAAGACTTATAACAATAGGACTAGACACGAGTGCTGGCACGAGTAACTGGAACGTGTAAGCGCACCCACACATGAAAACACATCAGGTTTGACGCACCAATCACTATAAATATTTTTCGTGCCGTTTGTATTGACGCAAAAAATACCAGATTAATAAATGGCCGTCGTGCCAATACTCGTATCTGAATTTCAGGTATTCGGTATTGCGTGTTGCAATACCTTTTAAGTGAAATATTCTTTGCGTTCAATTTGGACACGTATCGGATCACCAAAAGTTTATTTGTTGGTTTCGGGTGCAACTTTTATTGTGAAAATTAATATTTTGTGTACACTTTTTTGAAAGGTTTTTTTTGTACGCTTTTTTGTGTATGCTTTTTTATTTTGATTTAGTTTCTGGTTAGCGTTTATTTTGTTATTGCTTAAGTTCTGGGTTTACAAAGATGATTGCGTATGAAAATGCATTTTGTGTTAGAATAAAACATACCACATTGTTAGTTGTTTGAAGAAAATAAAATTAATTAATTAAAGAAAAATACACAAAGTCAATCAACTGCTTTAGTCACTATCGTTTTTCTATAATATTAGTATTATTTCAATAATAATGCATTAAAACTACTTGTGTGAGAAAATGTAACATGGAATCCACGAACCTGAAGCCATTTCTTGCCAAGTGGGTGTGTAAGTACAAAATTGTATTACCTGCAACAAAATAGGAGTTATGTAATTGTACCATCAGAGAAGTTGATTACTAGGCAGATGGAGGACCTAAGTAATTTGATTGCGTTACGTCAATCCCATCCGACTGATCACAGCTAATATTAAATTGACATAAGTCGACCAAATGACGTGGGTCTGTCAACTGCAGTACGAATCAACTTCATCAATGGTACAATATTTTGAATTCCAATTCAATGAGTGAATCATCATGCATGATTAGTTATCAAACGTCAAGCCCGCCGGTTGCGGCAATATGTCACTGTACCATTATTTTAGCGGAGGCATGCGTCATTTGTTACACATTAGTATGTCATATTATGGTGACGCCTTCTGACTTAGAAATGACGTCGAAATTTGTGTCATCAGTCATCACTGAAACGCAATTTCTAGTGTCATTGAAAAACGAATCAATGATAATATTAATTTACTGTACAATAATATCGCTGGCCCCGGGCAATAAAGTGGTAAACGCCGGTTACGCCCTTTTTAATGTTATTCGATTTTTGGCTTCTCTGAGTATTGGTCTATCACCCCTATTTTTTTCATATTTTTAAATTAATATTTAGTTGTAATAAATGATAATGACAGCTTTATTGCACGGAAAATTCTCTTAAAACTAAATATGTATTCATATATTACTCTATGTCATATATATGTGGGTCAAACTGGACGCAGCTTTGAGACTCGGTATAAAGAACATATCGCGGCTTATAGGAATGGTCATCCTGATAAGTCACATTTTGCTAAACATCTTTTAGATAGTAATCATACCGTGCCCGATGGCCATTCCTATAAAGTTTTACATAAATGCGATAAAGGCTTTCGGCTGAGCGTGTTGGAACAATTAGAGATCATAAAAGAAAAGAAAAATAACAGATTTGCATTGTTGAATGACCAAACTTGCTTGACTACGTCACCGCTTATTAATATGTTCGGGGGTACTGGTGAGGGTAGTGGGGGTAGTAGCGGGGCTCGATAGGGTATAAAAGGCGGTGTTTTGGCCGGTGGCGGCACTTGACGGACGTTGTTCGTAGAGTCCACATCCTGAGGATGCTCCGGTGTTGGAGCGAAACGCGCGTCGAGGTTTTCAACCTGCATGGTGGTGAGGGGCCTTGCACGGATTTGCCAACATTATTGCTTGTGTGGTGGTGGTGTTTGCAAGTTCTTGCATGCGAGTGTACGCATAGGCAGTGTGGGAGGAGGGAGGTGCTGTACGCATGCCTATGCGTACACTCACCCATTTACTTAAAGGTGGAAGTTTATTTCGCGGAATATTGCTAAAAATAATAACAAACTAAATTTTAATCCTTAATACTTAATAAAAACCAAAAAAAAGTTCCTTTGTTTTGAAAATATTTTTTGTTAATTTTATATAAAAAGTCTATCCTACTTTGTAAGCCACTAAGGTTTTTGTTACATAAAAATTTATTTATAATTAATATTATTATTTTTTAAATATCTTTATGTCATTTGAAAGTATCCAAATAAATAGACTGCAATTGACACCAGAATTAAACTTTATCGACACATCAGGAGGCGTCCAAAATGGCATACGTATCCCATACGTACGTACGTCAGTGGTAATGTAACTAAATTGCACGTCAGTGGTTAAGGGTTAAAAACTCTATAAAAGTTATAAGGGAAAGACCTAATGCTAGACACTGAACTAATAGATGACACTTATGACAAAAATACCATAAAAATTAGAATTACTCTAATTATTTCTCACCACTGTAAATTTTATAAGCTTCTCAAGCTATCTGTTGAATTGAAAAAATATATTAGAGACGCCTTCGGGAACAAAATGTTAAAATGAGATCAGTTTTCGTAAATAATATGACCGCGTCAACACGCGCTCCGCAATTTCTTAGCAAACAGGTTAAGGAAGGCCAAATTTTGCACGTAAGCTTTGAATACATTTATTTGATTTTTTGTAATTTCTATTGATTTCATTGGATTAATGATCATGTTGTATACACAAATTTATGTTTATTTAAGATTTTTTATTCATTTTCCCTAACAATATAAAGGGTGTCTACTATTAGTTCTTGAAAATGTAAAAAACCTAATAGATGACATGGATCTCATCTTTGAGTTTTGCAATACATACTAAAGTTATTTTGTACTTTATTCTACTGCAAAAATCATCACTATTCTCTGAAAATATAATTCTATTAACAATCTAAGAACTTAGAACTACTGCACCTAAAAATGGACATGGTGTCTAATATTAGACCTTGTACTGATCTAAAAATCGATTGCTTTAGTTTTTTAGCAGTAAAAAGAAGAAAAAGGTGAGCTGAGAAAAGAAAGAAGAAAAAAGAAGAGGCAAAAGAAGCATGGAGACTAAAGACTGAAAATAAATTTGCTAGGAAAAAAATATGAAAAATAAAAATAAAAGGAAAGATAGTTTCAGCATGGAAGAAGAATGAATAGAATGCATGATATGAAGAAGAATGAAGCATGATAGAAGATGCATGAAGATGCATGTAGTTTCTATGATGAAGTAAATGAAATCTTTTGAAAAATGGCAAATAAAGACCTAATAATAGGAAAAATGTTAAATGTAATGTAATGTTCTATGTCAACTATTAGTTCATATTGGTGTCTACTATTAGTGATGTTCGTTTTTTGTGATGTCATCTATTAGTACTTATGACTAAGCTTACAAAAAGACCAATAATATATTTTTTAATTGATTTGTCAGAGAATAATTATAATAGTTTTATTTTGTAAGAGTTACTGAAGACATGGAAGAAGTTATCAATCCTTTATTTTCATTAATATATATTTTATAACATTCAAATGTTTCATGTTTCCTTAAAGTGTCTGCCATTAGGTCTTTTTCCTTATCACTTCTATTTATTACTTACCATTCATTATAAATAATGGGTTTAAAGTTTGGGAAAATCATATAAATCATCTTGTTATAAAGTAGAAGAATTTGTTTATGTTTTTTGTTCGAAAAATCAAAAAATTATTTCTACGTTGGATGGTCTCCTTATTAATGAACGTTCGAGTCTATATAAAATCACGCTGCGACCTATAGGAGCGAGGAATCTGAGGAAAATGTGGAAAAAATTGGGAAAAATATTTGAAAGTGCTTATCTCACAAACTACTGGATGATTTTTCATGATATTTGGCACAGATATAGAGTCGACCACGATGAGGGACATACGAAATTTTTTTTGCAGGAAAATGTACGGTTCCCGTTAATTCCTAATTTACGTGGGCGAGGCCACGTGGAACGTCTACTATATACAAGGGCTGTTTGAAAAGTTCTCCCTGACATACTTCTGCGTGACTTATAAGCGTGTAACTTATAACACATATGGAACCATTTCTATCTTAAAACCCACGCTTTTGTAGATTGCTTTGTTAGGAAAATTTTTTGAACACCCATCTACGCCAAGTCAGAAGAAATCTGAAGGCGCGCGTATTCAAGCAGTTATGGCGAAATCAAAATAAAATTGGATTTCATCACGAAATCTGTCATTCTAAATACGTCTTGTTTATAGATGTGTACAATGATTTTAAAAAGCGATTTAATAGTGTACCTAAATAGCACAGGTAGGTCATTAAAAATGAGCCTGACCCAGTACCTAAAAATCGGTAATTTGTGAAGAAAACACCTAAAATTTAAAAAAAAAATTATAAATTCGGAATGAATAAAATGATAACAGTGAGCAGGATAAACTTGATGTTTTAAAATTGTATAATATTTGTTTACAACAATATTATACAGATACAAAAAGGTATTTGCGAAACCGGTGCCGTGTTTGATGACAAAAATCAAAGCGCTAGCTAGTATTTTGTACTAAAAAGATTCAAATTTTAAATAGTTGAGTTATTTAATTTTAATTTTATAATCGTTAGGCCAAATAATATTATCGTACTATTTTAATGAGGATTCAAAATTGGGCCATAGAGAAATCTTCTTGATAAAGTGGGATGTTACAGGTTGAGGCCATTCTTTTTGATAAGGAGTAAATGCTACTAAATTATTCTTATTTTCTATAACTTCAGTAAATTTAAAATTGATAATAGTAATTTCTTAGGTTTCTTCCATACAAATATTGTGCAGTAGTAGATCACTACTTGTTGTTAGCAACGCAGTTGCTGGGCACGCCTTTACAAGGCTTTCTGTAAAAATAAATTAATGTGTAAATTTAATTTTTAGTTTAGACTTGGTAGCAGTAATATTATGTTTCTTTTTTAAATGTCAATTACATAATATTAATATACCTAAGGAACAGAAATATTCACATTACTACGAGATAAGACGTAGTCGAACTCAGGGATTGTGTGGTTTCCCAAACTTTAATATTTAATAAAAAGTATGTCATTTCATAGGTTTTTTTAAGTGATTATCATATAAAATTTAATTAAACAAAAAATTGGTAAAAACACATAAAGATACGTATTAATTTCATAGACTTCCATCCAAAATCGTTAAAAATCACATTATAAACTCAGTCCATTACAATGATTACATAAAAATATGATTCATTGATAGGATTTTAAAATAGCGATTAGAGGATGATACAGCTAAACTTTGGCTGTAAGATTTCCCAGAAGAAGGTGGTAATCGGCTGGTACGCTCGAAATCTAAAGCGAAAAATACGTCGTACTATATTCTTACAGTCGTGAAACTCAGAGGTTTGGTGTGTCAATAAAGTCATTAGCAATGTTACAATTGAAATAATATCGAGTTTTATTTGTATTATACTTTTTTTCAATTATTTAAATGAATATTTACACTATTACAATTATTTTTATATGGTTAGATTGGTAAAAAAATTAGCTTCCATATGACACTTCAAACGCTTGTTTTGGACCACTGTACAAATTAGCTTATTTTGTCTTTCCTTAACATAACGATTTTTGATATTACGCCTTTATTGCCCGGGGCCAGCGATATGCTGTTTTTTTCTTTAAAATATTAGAATATGGAGCTGCATCGAACCATAGCGTAATAGATAGTACAAGTATCTATAGTACTAAACATTATTGCTTTTCCTCATAAAAGCAAGAAATATTTGTCTTACGATTTTGGTCTACGCCCATTAAATATTATTCTTATAATTTTTAACACAATTAATCCCACATGATTAATTGTGTTAAAAATAAGCCATAAGCTTTAAATCATAAAGGTAGTTTTATAAGATAAATAAATTAATGGATTTTTTAATATTATATTAAAAAAACACTATAAAAATATTAAATGTAGCGTACATTTTTAATTAAAACACATCGCGCGCGTCATTTCAGCAACATCCATTAGTACTCGAGGGAGCGTGTGAACATGCTTTAATACTCAACCTATGTATGAAAATACCTACATGTTATGTAAAGCCTGAGGCTTATTGAAAATAAAAATTTAATATATTATTACATTATTCGCTTCGCTCGCGTTAAGAAGTATTATTATTTTTCAAACTTTCATCCCCTATTTTAACCCCTTGGGGTTGGAATTTATCAAAATCCTTTCTTAGCGAATGCCTACGTCATAACATCTACCTGCATGCCAAATTTCAGCCCGATCCGTCCAGTGGTTTGGGCTGTGCGTTGATAGATCACCATGTCAGTCACCTTTGAGTTTTATATATATATATATATATATATATATATATATATATATATATATATATATATATATATATATATATATATATATATATATATATATATATATATATATATATATATATATATATATATATATATATATATATATATATATATATATATATATATATATATATATATATATATATATATATATATATATATATATATATTTATTTATTTGGTCGATTATGTACTAGGTTATACCATGGTTAAAGGGTAGCTTAGATATTTCTAATTCAATATAACCACTGCTTTATCCAGCTATAACGTAACGAGATGAAATTGGAAAAACGTGGCGGTTCATAAAAACGGTAAAAAATTTAAGTACAGTCTTATTTTGATTAAACTAACTCGATCTTAACCAGACCAGTCCAGATCGGTCTTAGCTTAGTAATAATATAATAATAGTTCCCACACCGGTTTCGGTGACGGTGGCAAGTTTCATTGAAACCAGACCAGCTACGCAGGAGTAATTTTATAGTGCCCAAGTGTGTGCGCAGTACACAAGAGCACTCTCTATTCTTTTACTCTCATAACCCAGTGGGACGGCAGACCGACACGACCGGCGAGAGATCAGGCGCAGGACCGACTTTTTACATGCCCATCCGACGCATGGATCATCTTACTTGTCAGACAATCAGGTGATCAGCCTGCATTGTCCTAACCATACTTGGAAATATCATGTTTCCAACGCGGGAATCAAACCCACGACCTCCGAGTCAAGAGCCGCGCTCTATACCACTAGTGACTAGACCACGGAGGCGTTCAGCTTAGTAAGAATAGCAAGCGGAGTCATACTATCTGTTACATCCATACTTACTTACTTAATATTATAAATGTGAAAGTGTCTGTCTGTTTGTTTAACCTCTTCACGCCCAAACCGCTGAACCGATTTTGCTGAAATTTGGTATTTGGACTTCGAGTCCCGGGAAAGCACAGGATAATTTTTAAATCAAAAAATTGTACGGTTCCTTCACGATAAACGGATGTTAGCGCAACGAAGTTGCGGGTGTTTTCTAGTCTAATATTTTTTTTCATTTCTATTGATTGTATACATCGCTAAGATAAACCTCATTCATCTCACTTTGCTGCAAACTGACTTACAGGCCGATCTACATTCATTTTCCATATGCAAATTCCGAATTAGTTTTCCGAATTCGGAAATCCAAATGCATGAAATCAGTAGAAAATAAATTGGCAGTTCCTTTTCCTCCATACGGAAAACGAACGTGTGTGGTTTTGTAGCTCACTAATAACAAACGGAATAATCTGCGTCGTTATTCCCAAACATTTTTAACATCTCCAACTATGTATTGTTGCGTACCCCAAAAGTAATTTACACCAAAATTAACACATTTACCAACATCGGGAAGAGAAATCGAATGTCCACGAAATAAATCATGTCGGTCGCAGACAGAGTTTAAAAGCTTCGTGACTAATGGGACCCTCTAAAAGGGTTCGAAAACCTTTGATCGCGCTGTGTTGATTTTTTACTATAGCCAACTCCATTGTACAGTTTTTCAAAAGTTTATGACAATGCGGCTTTTTGAAAAATATTTTGGATTGAATTGAATTGTTAATTTTTTTTTGTTTCACAATAATGTGAATAATAGAAATACTTAATATTATAAATGCAAAAGTGTGTCTGTCTATAACCTCTCATGCTCAAACTGCTAAGCCGATTTTGCTGAAATTTAGTTGGAGATACTTTGAGTCCCGGGAAAGGACATAGGATATTTTTGTTCCGAAAAAATGTACGTTTCCTTCGCGATAAACGATTTCTTTCACAACGGATTTGCAGGCGTCATCTTGTATTTCATACGTGTAAATGGATGTTATTAATAGTAAAATACTGTTTTGTTGTAGTCGTGCTTGGTAAAAAATAGTAATATTATCTTTTTGAAGAATATGAAGTATTCCTTTTTTAAATAATGCGAAGATTTTCCTAAAAGACAATGTACTATTCAAATTTATTTTCCAATAGCAGAATATAATGTACATTTGTCGGAAAATGTATTTCTTTGTCTCGAAGGCATTTCCTTGTATGAGTTATGTCGCCTGTCCACGTGAGCCCGTGCGCTGCGAGCTCCCTCGATTTTGTGAAGGTTAGATTTATTTTTATATTTATTTCAAACACATTTCTTTATAGGGTTGACAAAAATGTGGTAGTCTATAAACGAAAATAGAATAAACGCACTGTAACATTATGTTTAACTAGATGGCCCGTTGAACTTTATATCACTTCTCTCCTAATATAAACCCTTCCTGGACTTCCTCGAATATTTCAAGACTAAAATTAGCCAAATCGGTTTAGCCATTCTCGAGCTGAAGCGAAAGTAACATAATTTAGAACTCATCATATTTTTTATTTACTTAAAGAGAAACTAAATATTTGAATTTAAGTGATTTTTCCCACCACGTCTCACCTGCTGCTTATTCTTTCTGCTGTATTATTCATATTAATAAATAAATAACCAAATCATCATTTTTGTCAACTGGCTAATTAATAATATAACAATACATAGTATTATTAACATTCATATATACAATAATATATTAGTCTGTATCATGGGCCTAGATGCCTGAAATAAATGGTAAGATAAAATAATATAAAATTACATTTCCTTGAATAATTGTAATGGCAACCCTAGCGAAAATCGAATCCTTATACTGTATGATTTTGATGCATGTCTGATACATTTATTTAAGTGAAACAAACTTATCTTACAGTAAATATAATAATACGTTCGTAATAATATTATGATGTTTTATACTAATAATATCCTGATTTTTTGTGACTTTTTAGTAACCACATCATATTATCATGTAAACTTTATACGCATTCTAAGTTCTACATCTATTCACTAGCTACTTCAGAGTTTGGTACGTATACAGCGGAGCTTTTGAAAGACGAAAAAACAACATAATATATTTAAAAGTACATAAACTTCTGTCTAAAAACGTCAGAAACCGTTCTTAAGAACACATTAATAGACAGTTGATAAAAACACCTTTTTAAAAAATAGCATGCCTAAAATCGGGTATCAACCATTTCACAGAGGCTTTTATTCCTTAAAGACATTTCGGTAAAATCTGGTACAAACCGGTATAGTGCGGTTTTAAATTGTTTTCTATCATACCCAACGTGTTGAAATGTCAGGCTACGCCTACGTAGGATTAGAATTATGGCAACCACAGACCTTTTTGTAGCCAACCTGTGTTTGGAAATTGAGATGTCAAACGCCACGCAAAAATAACGAGAATGGTGTTTTCTTTGATACAAAGCAATTTAAACATCGAAAGAATTGTGACATAATAAAGAACACGAGTAAATAAAAGGTAAGTATTAGACTTCTTTAATTTTTGCAACAAAGATGGTATCAATTGCATTAAAATCGAATAAATCTACTAAACCCTGGAATGGTCGCGTGGACTACATAATATGTAGTCCACGTAAACAATATCAAAAATTTCTCAAAAACTGTAAGCGTGCGTCTCTTGCGCCTCTAGGTACTTTCAAATGAACTATCGAGCTACACATTCAGTGCAGCGCAAGCCCCTGTAGCGTATTTTCGTGACGCAATAGCCCCTCAAATATCGTGGACTAACAGGTGTAGTCCGCGCGACCTATCACGTAATTTTTTTGGTTATTTTTTTTTATTGTCCGTGTAAGTATTTAAATATTATATTAGTATATACTAGTAAAATAAACTCTGTTTTATAATTTTGATTTGTTTTAAAATAATATTCCTTTATATTTTTTGATAAAAAATGGCCTAATGACAAGCAACATACATTGAGGCGTGGTTGAATGAAGTCGATGGGGATAGCAAAGAGTATCACGCGCTGTCAAGCTCTTTATTTTTGTTATTTTAATTCAAAATCAAATCAAAATCAACATATTTTTCATTCAGAGTAATTTTTTTACAAAAATGTTTCCGAACGTCGATACTAAGGTGCCTACCACCGGTTCGGGAACTAACCCGGCGAGAAGAACCGGCGTAAGAAACTCGCACGAAACTTACAATTTAAAATATATTATTATGTACAACACGGTCACATTAACCCGACGCACCGCTGGAATGCAATCGTCATCAAAACGTTACTTTTAATAAAAAATACTTTTAATACAACGGTCGTGATTGATTTTTGTTGATTTTCTCTGATTAAGATGCTGATGATGATGATTACCCATTATATTTTAATAAGAAAAATTAAATAAACTATTATTTAACATGTTTTTATCTTTATTTCAAATTGGACTACGTATGTAGTCCGCGCGACCACTCCTGTCACATTCAGGTGCGCGACCACTGCAGGGTTAATTGAAAAAATTGTATGACTAAATGGATTGCATCAGGACATGACGTGATCTAATCGAAAATTCGTAAGACGGCGGGATAGCAGACTGCTGGAACGGCTTGGGGGTCGAAGATAATATACCCCCCTCTAGTTATACGGTACGACGAAAATGCCTTCGCATGCTGTTTCGTTTTCACTTCACGTGTGAGAACAAACCTTTGTTTAGTGCCCGCGAATAATTTGATACAAAATACAGCTAGTTACTGTCTATAAGATACTTTATTTATGATTCCAACTTTCCACGCAAACGCATTATTTTAAAACTTCGCATTCAACTTTGTTACTTTTATAGAACAACTTTTTACCGTAACAAAACGAAAATGTGGCAACCTTCATTTGAAAACCAAATGCTCTGTTTGCTATTGTTGGCTGCTAGCCATCTCGCTCTCGGAGGAAATACGCGTGGTTTTAATATAGAATTAAGAGCAAACATATAAGATGTACGTTACATAATTTATCCTAATTGCATCTTTAAGTGTGGTTACCCTACATAGGCTGCTATTTATGTATCCGGAACTGGCCACTTACAAGAACAATATTTAAAAAGTAATTACAACATTTGAAAACAGAACTCTTTGGTTAAAGAGTACATTTTGTTTCATGTGACTGTCAATTATTTTTCCATTGTGGCGTCATTTTGAAAATTGCGTGTCTTCATTTGCCATGGATTTAACGCGTGAACATTTTCGTGCAATGATTTACTACGATTTTCGGCGTGGGCTAAATCAACAACAGTGCTTTATTCAACTCACCGCAACTTTTGGAGATGAAGCACCATCAAAAACCACTGTTTATAACTGGTACAGTGAGTTTAATCGTGGGCGGTCTATGCTCACGGATGAAAATAAAGAAGGTCGCCCAAAAACAGCTGTTGTCCCACAAAATATATGTCGCCTGTTTTTTTGGAATTAATGGACATGTGGCTACAGTGCCATTAGAGAATCGTAAAACGGTAAATTCTGAATGGTATACGACCATTTGTTTACAGGAACTCTTTGAAGAAATAAGAAAGGACAACCGACAACGCAGAATCATATTACATCACGACAATGCTAGCTGTCACACCTCAGCTGAAACAACTCAGTTTTTGGAGGGTCAAAAGATCGAATTGACTGGTCATCAGCCGTACAGCCCTGATTTGGCACCTAAAGATTTCTTTTTATTTCCATACGCGAAGAACAAATTCCTCTAAAACAAAAAACTTGTTTCAGGAAATGTTTGGGAAGGATTCTCACATTTCTGAGAATAATGTCACTAAACATAAACATAATATTCATAATAATTTACCAATAATTGACTTGACTGGTGACGACACTATGTCCTCCCAGACACTTCACTCATTTCAAACCAAAAATAAATTAAAAAAGTATTTAAAAGTTAGAAAGAACATTAGGAAAACAAGTAAATTGTTAATAAGAAACCAGCAAAAACTGTCTAAAATAACAAAGTTGTCCAAAGATAACATTTACATCAAAAATAAGTACCAAGAATGTGCTAAACAACTTGAAAATACCAATTGTATGTATGAGGCGGAAGTATGCAGCCTCCAGACTGAAATCACCTATCTACATGAGTCCCTTAAATCCATAACAAAAAAATACGAACTTGCTCAAGTGGAAATATCTAGTCACATATCGGCATTGGGCACTTTGCTGGATGACTGTCGATACAATGAGGACAGAGTTATGTCTTTATTGAGACATAACTCGTCTTGTCAATGTCAGGTGAACTGTTCAAGGAACCCTGATAACAATATTGATAGTGATTTGGGTATGGAGACTCATACAAAGCACTCCCAAATGGAAAGCCTGACTGTGTCACCGGCCTCTGGCCCATGTTCGGTGGCTATTTACAGCGATGAACTTGGTCGAGGAGTCGGGGTCCAGTTGAGTAAGTTATGCGTAGAAGAGTCAGTGTATAACACCTGCATACCAGGTGCAAATTTTTCTCAAATAATTAAAAAAATTTTTAATACTGCTCACTGTCCAAATACAACATTAGTATTATTAGTTGGGAGACGGGGAAATGTGAATAGTAGAGAAATAGAAAATCACATAGAATTATTAAATAAATTACAAAATATTACCAAGGTTATATTATTTACATTTCCTTATATAAAAGGGTTGCCTCAGGAAAATAAAATTAGGTATCAGCTTAACAGCCAATTGTATACCGCTGTTAACAATAATTGTATTTTATTAAATGGACATAATAATAAAATTAATATAATTGACATAAACAATATTTTAAATCATAAATTATGTAAGTTGACATTAGGTAGATATTATCTATCCTATTATTTTTGTAGACTTATAGCAAGTACGCTATCAACTTTTTTATATTTGAACTCAGCCAAGTACTTGGCTTGTACGACATCAGCTGCTTCCATTGAGCAGTTTAGTCATAATAGTATGACATTTAGTAACAACTTGGAAAATATTCCAAATAATAAAATTTTAACTACGGCTTCTATTGAGCAGTGTAGTAGTACTAACGAGTTGGAATATGTTCCAACAAATTATTTAAATTAGATAATAAGACAATAGAGAATGCCTCTTGCACAAATAGTCTACTTTTACAAAATCCTACCAAAAGTAATACAAGGAAAATAAATAACAGTAATAAGTATGTATTTAACTTGGTGCATCAGAATTTACAAGGAATGGTAGGTAAAGATCTTGAAATTGAGTTGTTTCTAAAAGAGTTTAATATTGATATTATTTGTATTTCAGAACACTGGTTTAGGGAACATGAACTCATTTTCAATCTCCAAGATCACCAAGTAGCAAGTTCGTTCAGTAGAAAAAACGCCATCAGAGGTGGCTCTTTGATATTAATTAGAAAAAATTTGAAATATAAGGAACGTAAAGATATTGTAAGTCTTTCTACTGAACGGATAATAGAAGTGGCCTGCATAGAGTTAAGTCAGCTTATTATTATTAGCGTATACAGGCCTCCATCAGGGTTATATGATTTGTTTGAACAAACTATGGAACAAATATTGTCAAAAATATGTGCATCTAACAAAAAGGTTATTATATGTGGAGATTTTAACATTAACTTATTAGACTTAGACTCCAATACAGTTAGATTCACATCTTTGTTTAAATCGTGTAACCTTTTTTATTTGTTCGATGAGCCGACAAGAGTGTGTGACACAACGGCTACTTGTATAGATAATATATTTACTAATCTCACACCATGTAAAAAAGAAATAATTAATAAGCTTAGCTCTGATCATTATGGTCAGTTAGCATGTTTTGACATTAATTGTGAAAGTAAACAAAAACAAGAGCTTGTGTTTATTCCTGTGAACACAAAACGTATTGAGAAATTTAGAAGCAATCTAAATTCAAATATTCCATTATTGGGTGAATCTTATAGCTCCGATGAAGCTTATAATAAATTATTTAAAGAAATAAGAACTCAATTTAATTCTATATTCACTTCTAAGACGGTTAGAACTATTAACAAAAAAAGTGACTTTATTAAATGGGCTACCAAAGGAATTAAAATAAGCAGAAATAGGCTCTATGACTTATATGACGATAAAACTGTAAATAACAATGAAACATTTAAATTATATATTAAAAATTATTCTAAAATCTTTAAGAAAGTATGTAATGCTGCTAAAGTTCTTTATTTAAAAAATAAAATCAAGAATTCTAAAAATAAAGTAAAAGCAACATGGAAAGTTATAGCTGGTGAGACCGGAAACGTCACCTGTCGTAACTCAGATTTTGAACTTTATTTTGAAAATAAAAAAATTACTACTGACATAGAAGTTGCGGCGGTTTTTGAAAAGTTTTTTACTGACATTCCGGTCTCAACAACAAAAAATTTAAATTCTTCGCCTGCAGAGGCTGAAAAATTACTCAGAGAGTATGTAAAAGAATGTGATGTCAATTTTAAGTTTAGAGAAATTGATTCTAAAGACATTATTAACACGTTTAAATTATTGACCATCAAAAATACTACAGATCTTTGGGGTCTGTCTACTAAGATTGTTCAATCAATAATTGACATCGTAGCTCCGTATCTGGCCAATATTTTTAATGACTGTATAAAGAATGGTGTTTTTCCTGATTTAATGAAGCATAGCAAGGTGGTACCTTTATTCAAAGCCGGAATTAAATCTGATCCAACAAATTATAGGCCTATATCTATTCTACCGACTTTTAGTAAAATATTTGAAAAAATAATATTAAAACAATTGTTAGTACACTTTAACTCAAATAATTTATTGCATAATAATCAATACGGTTTTACTAAGGGTCGTTCCACTACGGATGCTGGTATAGGTCTTCTTTGTAGTATATTTGAAGCCTGGGAGGAGTCGCGAGATGCCTTAGGTGTATTTTGCGACCTGTCTAAGGCATTCGATTGTGTTGATCATGCTACATTGATCAGGAAATTGCACCACTATGGCATAAGGGACTCGGCACTCAACCTTTTGACATCATATTTAAGGAACAGGACTCAAAGGGTTGATGTCAATAGTAAAAGGTCCACTGGGACCAAAATAGAATTAGGTGTCCCACAGGGATCCATTTTGGGTCCGTTTCTTTTTCTCATCTATATAAATGACTTACCTTATCTAGTTAAGGATAATGATAACGAGATAGTACTTTTTGCTGATGACACTTCACTTATTTTTAAAGTGAAGCGACAACAGTCGAATTATGACGAGGTAAATTGTGCTCTCTCAATAATAGTTAATTGGTTTAATGTTAATAACTTACTTTTAAATTCTAATAAAACAAAATGTTTAAGATTTACCTTGCCGAATGTTAAGCAAGTGCAAACCAATTTACTATTAAATGATGAGAAAATGAATCTTGTTGACACTACTGTGTTTTTAGGAGTAACACTAGATTATAAACTGCAGTGGGGTCCTCATATTGCCAAACTGGCCGACAAGCTCAGTTCCGCAGCATATGCAGTCAGAAAAATTAGAGAAATTTGTGATGAAGACGCGGCGAAATTAGTTTATTATAGTTATTTTCATAGTAGAATGTCTTATGGCATTCTATTATGGGGAAGTGCTGCTGATATTAACACAATATTTGTGCTGCAGAAGCGAGCTATTCGATCTATTTATAAAATGTCATCATTTGAATCTCTCAGAGAAAAGTTTAAAGAAATAAAAATTCTGACCGTAATATCTCAATACATTTTGGATAATGTGTTATACGTGAGAAAAAATGTAAATAATTTTAAAACGAAAAGTGACATTCACTGCAGGAACACTAGGAATAAGCACAAGCTAGATATACCTATAACCAGGCTGAGCAAAGTAAGAAAATCTTTCAAAGGTCAATGTATACGCCTATTCAATAAAATCCCAGAAAACGTTCAAAATCTTTCAATCAATAAATTTAAAAAAGTTGTTAAAGAACGTTTGTGTGCTAAGGCTTATTATAAGGTTACTGATTTTCTCAATGATAGCACACCTTGGGAAAAATTAGCTGACAGACCATAGGTCACTTCTATATAAATGTACCACATTTTCACTTACTTTACTTACATACTTAGTGTAAATTGGCTTAAGCTACCTTTGTTATTTTCCACCTTTTTGGTAAAAGGTGGACCCGCGCAAGTTTCTTACGCCGGTTCTTCTCGCCGGGTTAGTTCCCGAACCGGTGGTAGGCCTCATGTAGACACGACATTCTAAAAGTGTTAACTTTGTTAACCTATTTGGAAATAAAATATTTTGATTTTGATTTTTTTTTTTGAATTACGTGGTCAACGTTTTTCGAGCCGCGAAGAGGCTGTTGATGCGTTCAAAATGCACGTTTTGGAGATACCTCAATCAGAATGGAAAAAGTGCTATGAAAATTGGTTCCAGCGTATGCAAAAGTGTGTCGATCATCGCGGCGAATATTTTGAAAAGCAATAAAACCATATTAAATGATATATGTTTGTTTCTTTTTTTAATTCCGGATACATAAATAGCAGCTCCTCGTATTCCCCTAATCTCTATGGATGTGAGTATGCTTTTCTACATCAAAACTCGAGGCCTTTTGATTTACTGCATGTTATAGTGAATTATTATAATTATTATTGTCACAATTTTTTGTTTTGCAATATATGTCACTAGATTTGTTATTTTAGGTGATCATTAATAAAATCTCGCGAATACTTTTATTTCATAAAAAAAAATTAATTGGAGCGATCTTGGGTTTGAAGATATTTCTAAAATATTATGACATTACGAAATAACTCCATTAGAAATAAGACATAATAGTAACTTTGTATTTCATAAAAATGATCAAAAAACTAACAATATGTAATACTAAAATAATAAAATATTTACATAGGTCTGTGAACTTTAGCTTCATTATCCAAAGCAAAAACACACTTTAAAGTCAGTATTTCAAAGTATTTTCGTAATTAAATCACTTGATAATGGCTTCGCAGGTAAAGTTTATTTGCAGGTGATAAAATAAATTTGCCGACCGCAAAGTAGTACAAATTACCCTAAGCTGTTTGAACATTTTGCGGCTTAATAAGCACACTCCAGCAAATAATTGCTTCCTGTAGCCAAATATGAGTTACTTAATTGTTGAAGTATTAAATTACTTCTGAGATTGATACTATGAATGAGTGGTCTATAAGACTAGATCAGCCCTGTTACGACAAAACGATGCAACCCGGGTTACAGCGTTTTGTAATAATAGAGTCTAAATTTATCTACTCGATGTAAGCTTTCTATTGATACAACCCACAAAATTGAGGACAAGTTTTTAACTGAGATATTCTATATTAAAACATGCTGTAACCCAAAATGTGGATGAAGTGTTTCTGCAAAACGCTGTAAGGCTTACAGTGTTTTGTAAAAATAATTAAATATTGCAGCGTTTTGTACCCGTAGTAGGATAACAATCGCCCAAGTTTGAGCTTATTTGTATTTTTGCAAAACGCTGCAAGCTGAGTTTGCCCCTTAATATTTTATACCGGTACATGTTTTTATAGTATTTTAAGATCATTAAAAAAAAATACGATAAAATAATGTTCTAATGAAAATTAGGAAATATTGTAAGTAATAAAACATATAAAAACCATGTACCTATCTGCACTGGATAAAATTTGGTAACGAGCTTAAGTTTAAAAAAATTAAACTAATTTTTTTGAAAATTGGCGTGTTGCAGGATACAGTGTTTTGTCGTATCAGGGTCGAGATGACGCCCGCAACTCCGTTACGGCAAAATGCGTTTATAGCGCGGAAACCGTAAATTTTTGTGGGATAAAAAATATCCTTAGTCCTTTCCTAGGACTCCATACAACTTCAGCAAAATCAGCTCAGGGCGTGAAGAGGTAACAGACAGACAGTCACACTTTCGCATTTACAATATGAGTATGGATGTGAAATGTAATCTAGTACTGTACGTAAAACTTGTTTAGATACCACTTAAAGTTGGGACTTAAGAGACTTAAATGTAAGAGCAACTTCTACTTATATAATATGTAAATACTACTAATTCATTGATCATAATTCATCTAATGGTATCCGGGCGATTATTACGCATCTATTGAAACCTCATAAAGATAAATCCAGGCACTAGATAACACTGAACGATACACACACACAAGATTGTGCCAAACCAATGATGCCGGCCATGCCATGCTAGCTTTAGCATGTCCCTCGGGCTCCCTGAGATCATATCAAAGGGCTTTTGTAGTTAGATACCGCTGTCGAGCCTGACGACATATGAGATACAGTGGTGGGAATGTGTGGTAGGCCAAAGCCAAACCGTATCACGTATCTTGCGAGAGCAATGCGATAGCAATTAGTGCGCGACAATTGCTCCAAAATCGCTATTTCGTATCACGTATCAGCCAAAACAATACCATTGCAATCGATCACTATACATGACATCATTGAACTCGCTCGCGCGATTATTGCTAGTGGATTGTTGATCGCTATTTTCACGTGATAGCCATGCCGATCTATTTCGCTTTACTGTAGTCGCGTAAAACTGAGATTTTCCAAATAAAAGCGGTTTAAATCATATATCACCGTATCCACAGTCGACACGCGCCATCTACTCCTGGATAGGGCCACTCAATAAATATCAAAAGTACTGATCGTTGACGCGTCCGTGACTCGTGAAGCGAGAAACGGCAGAATAAATTGTTTAACGATACATTTTTGCCGCTGAAAAATACTCCGGATATTTCCAAAAAACATTCACAAGTATTTAGAACGGAAATTTTTCAATAATGATTTGTTTTTCTAACGAAATTGTTTTCGCTTCCTGTCATTTTTGTAAAAACGTAGGTATACGTTTTTACAAAAATTACAGTAAGCGAAAAGATTTTGCTATGAGAAAAAATTGAATTTAATATTAATTAAGATATTATAGATCATACAATTTAGAGTAATAATAATTATAAAATTTTCTTGCAATTGCACTCGGTTTCGTTAAAATCAAGAAAAATAATATATAATTTTTATGACTGTGAATCATGAATTTTCACCAAAAAGTTACAGTACATTCAATATCATATTATGTACATGATGAGTTAATTTTAGCTGGGATCTGTTAGCTGGAACTATCATAGCCTATAGTTCAATAATATATACTAATAACTAGTATAACAGGGCCCATTGGTGCCAGTTTGGATTAAAGATATTCTTGATTTTATTTAAAAGTGAAAAGAAATTATATTTTTAACACCTGCGAATAATTGCAATGATTAAAATTGATGCTTTACCCTTTCGCATTTAAAATTGCATTTCGAAGCACTATTTCCTATACAAAAGAAAAGGTTCTATACATTCGACTCTCACTCATACTTGTACTAATATTATGTATTCTGTGGTGTTACTAAGAAAATAAGACTTCAATATAAGATCAAGCAAGCCAAGAATCGACATACGCTCTTGAGAAGCTGAGAGTGGCCTCCGTGGAAATTACTTACTTTACCATCTACATTTACAAAAGTAGAGTGTCGTTCGCTCCAATTTTCGCAGCGCTAAATTCAGTCTTATGATTTTATTTTTTGTAGTAGCATCTCGTGAACTCACTCGAGTGAGAATAAGTAGATTTACACATTTCTTTATTTATATTTTACTTCTCTTTAGCGACTGTGTTCGAACTATATGTTTGGGGATCTCTAGATTCTAATGTTTGAAGATGTAAGTGGATGAAGTGACTAAGTAACCTTTGTTCAAAATATAATTATTAAGAAAAAAAAAAGTAATTGCCATTTGTTATAAAACGTTAGTTATCCACTTATGTCTTCATTTATTAGTTCCTCAATAACATATTTCCATGCCTGCAACTCCATTGGGCCAAAATCAGGTTGTCGCACGTGAACCGTGCATTTTTCTGGGATTTTCAGCAATATCGGTTTAGCGGTTTGGTCGAGAAGATGTAGCAGACAGATATACAGACAGACATACTTTCGCAATTATAATATTAGTATGGACTATGGATTTATATTGTCCGATCAAGTGGCTTATACGTACGTTAAGTTGACGCCTCCGTGGTCCAGTGGCTTAGAGCGTGACTCTCGACTCTCTTAGGTCGTGGATTTGATTCCCGCGTTAGAAACAAGTTATTTCCAAGTTTGGTTAGGACAATGCAGGCTGATTACCTGATTGTCTGACAAGTAAGATGACCCATGCGTCGGATGGCCATGTAAAAAGTCGGTCCTGCGCTTGATCTCTCGCCAGTCACGCGGTCGTCCGTCCCATTGCGTTATGAGAGTAAAAGGAATAGAGAGTGCTCTTTACTGCGCACACACTTGGGCACTATAAAAATACTCCTGCGTAACTGGCCTGGTTTCAATGAAACCGACCACCGTCACTGAAACGTTAAGCTGTAGCAAGATAATATAATAGGCCGCCAAAAATATGCGCAACTGAAATCAGTAACAAGATTCGTACATGGAGCATATTATATCAAAGCAATGAAAGAAAATGTTTTTTCAAAACAGGAACATTTTTGCCTCCGAAAATAGAGATCAAATGCAATGGCTGTTTATAAAAGCTTTGCAATTCAGTAATTGGTCGTGAATTGAATCACAAAGAGAACGGGAAAGTGAAAAAGTAATTACCTAGCCAGTGCGAGTCTTTGAACTGACAAAACACATTAATTTCAGATTTGGTTGCTCGTGTACTCAGATAATAATTTGATTTTCATTTTCCTGTTTTTACCACGTATTATCACTTATGTAAATATATTTGCAATTCTATTGATGTATACTCGTAGTATGTAACTAACTTAATAATATTTAGTAAGTAAGTTAAATTTTACAATTTTATGTTAATCTAGTTTTAATTTTTAAACGAACAACAACTGAAATACCTTCACTATATCGTTTCCAATTTAAACACCACTTATTTGTTGAGCTATAACGCAATATTATAATATTGCTTACGTATAGCACACAGCTTATTATTGAAATTAACGCCACCATCTCATAAGGCTTCGGCCAAACCTACGCGTCAGTAACGCGGGATGCGGGACGGGAGTGTCTGCAACGCGAAACTGGTGTGCACACCTGCGCGATTACGGTGCGAAACCGTAGATTATTTCCACTCTGCTGACGCGAACGACCCGCGTTGCAGACGCTCCCGCTTCGCAGTCGCTTTAGTCGCGTATGTTTGGCTGAAGCTTAAATTGTCACTTGATAGACAGTTGAGACGAACAATAAGACCGGACGTATACATACGTTTTCCGTTTGCGATTTCTGAATTCGTTTTCCGTATTCGGAAATCCGGATGCATGGAAAATTGGAAATAGTAGAAAATACATGTAAATTTGTGCGGTTCGTTTTTCTCCGTGGGGAACGAATTCCGCTAGTACGTTTCAATTGTCGATCCTGGTGACACAGGAGATACAGTGGTGGGCCAAAGCCCGTTAAAAAAAAATAGTACGTTTCAAGTGCAAGCCGGCGCGTTCGCGCGTGAAAAAAAGCGAACGTTTGCGCTAGTGTTACGGAATTCCGAACACGAAAAACGAATTTAAGAATCGAATACGGAAAACGTGTGTTTGCGGCCACCCTTAACTCATGTGAAACTCCTTGACAATTACATCCAAGTACTCCATGACTGTTGTAGTTCTGTAGATTGCTCTGTTTTGTTTCAATCGGGACTTACAATAATTAATGGACGATCTTCAGTTAGCCTATACAGGGAGTTGCAAAACAAATCGATAATAATTAAGGGTGTATATTATATGTGTCCCTTATATAGAATTCACTGTGAAAGCAGCAGCGCTGAAAGAGCAACTTCTTACTGCTATGTTTCAATGACAAATGCCCAAACATAATGAAGGGCACACTCATACAAAAAAGTTAAAGAAAGTAACTGCTACTTGTAAAACAAGATTGTTGTTGTAAAACACTCATATTAGTATTATAACTTTATTTTTATACGCCCTGTTAATTATATAATTAGATTATTTTTGTTAGTAATAATTAATTTGCAGAAACGGTAAGTGCTTTAATACAATTACAGCGAAATATCGACACACACTTGACCCCGATCCTAAGTAAGTTCGTAGAGCACCCTCGAAACCGTTTTATCACTTAAGTCGCAGGTAAAATGTTATACCTCTCTATGCCAAAGACATAAGGACTATTATTGAAACTCCAGGTAAAAATAAAAGTGAACGTACTAACTCTGACATCTAGTAAGAGATTGATCGACTTGTTCCGATATAATTTGTTGGAGAAAAATAGTTTCTGAACATTCCAGAATGACCAGACTTTATTTATTTATTTATCTATTGTGGCACATAACTTTTTTCTTGATAAATTGTGTTGAAAGTATCTCACGATTAGCTTAGGCACTAATTGAATTAAATCAAAAACTTTTTAAGTATAATTGCTTACGCATTTTACCTGTAGTCTGAATAATTGTATCACACACACTCACGAAGACAATCGCAGATAATGCGCACTTAACTTTTTCTTCCTATTTCATTTTAAATAAAAGAATTCTTTCAAGTATTTCATAATAATAATTATTATTATATTATGTATCAGCTATCAACCCATCAAGCCCCATAAGGACACCGGTGACCGCGACAACAATAGAATAACAAATAACAATAGATTTCCAAGACCCCGATTGAGGGATTAAAATATTGGGAACCTGCAAGACAGGCTGCGCCTAGCTAGTATGATTTTTGACATATTGTTATGAAATAAATGAATTATTTTACAGTAATATTTTGTATGTAATAGCTAAACCACTTAGCCCATATTTTACCTTTGTGGGAAGAAATCCTCTATTTTCTCTGAGTAATTAACGTCAGGTGTGCCCAACCTTCGTCGATCATATTATCCATTATAACCCACAATACAACCTCATCGATAACACGTGACGAATTCTGGAATATGGAGTTGGGAGGAAACTTGTAAGGGCGCTAACACATGATATTATTAATATGATGATCAAAAGCATAATAATTTTAATACTACTGCAATGTTTTCAGGCTAGAGTCAGCATAATAATAATAATAATAATAATAATAATAATAATAATAATAATAATAATAATAATAATAATAATAATAATAATAATAATAATAATAATAATAATAATAATAATAATAATAATAATAATAATCATAATAATAATAAACTCTTTATTTGGACATCTTAAAATACAAAAAAGAAAGAAACAAAATGGTCAAGAGCGCAAATTGGTGGTCTTACCGCTTTAAGCGGTTTCTTCCAGACAACCATAAAAAAAAGAAACGAAAGGATTATTATAAACAACAGCTCTTAAAACTAACAAAATATTCTTAAACTAGATTTATACATAAAAGTTATAATAATTACTAGCTGTTGCCCGCGACTTCGTCCGCGTGGACTTCAGTTTATAGCGCGCGATGTCAACAAAAATGATGCCAAAAGCTTTTAAAAAAACCCTGGTATCCCTTAAATGAAAACACCCAAAAACAGCTGTGCAGTGGGCACTTAATATTTAATTTTTTAAATTAAACTTTATTTATGCCAAATTTTAAAGCCTATTTAGCCCCCCAATTACACAACTTTACCCATAAACTATTTATCATTGATAGGTTAAATAAGGTTATGTCCATAGATAAAGGATTATAGTATAGATGTTATCTTAGCCCGTCATCGCGTGGCCATTTTGTGCTTATTTTCATACAAGTAGTGTGCGTGTATTTTCTTGAATATTTCTATTTGTCGATCATTTTGAAGGACATTATAATCCAGAAAAGAAAGTCATTTAGTTCATGATATCGATAAACTACAGTTCAAGTAATGAGAATCCGTAAACACACGTAAAAAGCTATGCAATTTTTGTAGCCAAATTATTAATTGATGTAACATTTTTAGCACTCATGCTTTATATAGCACGAATAAGGGATTATTAAACTTATAAATTATCTTTTTAGCTTACAAAAATACCGATTAAAAAGCCCAAAAAACGTTGTTCAAAAATTACGTATTTAATGTTAAATCCACGTGTTTGAGGCATTGTTTGGCCATTCTTATGGTTAATTATTTAGCGGAACCACAAAACTCAATAATATTTAGCATAAAATATCCACTAAAAACCTTTATTAACACTTTTATTACATGAAATATGCAGACCGACTCCTTTGTTATGTCCTAGTAAGTAGGACATAACATTACACGCTTTTGACGCTTATACACCGATATAAGGCTCTCTCCTAGTGTATAGTATCTCAATGGTTATGTCACTGTATAGATAAAGACATAAAGTACTGAGTTATTTAATAACGTATAAAAGAAATAACAATCGAAAAAATCGAAAATCCAATACAAGATTGGTACCACCTCTTATAGAAAGACATTTGAGCAAGCATCAGCGCGATGTAGGAGACGCACGGTGCCATCTATTTTGATTTTTGGAAGTAACTTAATTGGAACAAATTTACGCATTTTCACCCCCTTACAACCCTTTTGTCCAATTAAAAAGTAGCCTATGTCCTTTCTCAGGCTTTAGACTATCAGTGTACAAAATTTCATTACAATCGGTTCAGTAGTTTTGGCGTGAAAGCGAGACAGACAGACAGACAGACAGACAGAGATACTTTCACATTTATAATATTAGTATAGATAACACATAAATGAAATATTAAATAAAATAGACTACATACGTTTGACACCGATAAAAAAATATAATAATAAAGTATACATGAATATAATACTTAAAATAACTAATATCCACATTTATTAATAAGTTCACATTGAAAGAGCTACGTCCAAGAAATAATCTTTTAATCGTTTTTTAAAGATATTTATGGATTCCGAATTTTGGATACATTCGGGTAGTGAGTTCCAGAGACGGATGGCAGAGACGGTAAAAGAAGAGTCTTAGAATGAGGTTTTATGAGAAGGTAAGGCAAGAGTGCGTTTATTAGCTGAATGAAGAGTGGGATTATTATGGCCAAGGAAATTAAATTTATCTTTAAGATAGACAGGAGTTGTAGGATTGAAAAGAATATTGTAGAGTAGGTGAAGAATATGAGAATGACGGCGTAATTTGATCGGAAGCCACTTAAGCTTAGATCGATGTTCTGATACATGGTCAAATTTACGGAGGCCAAATACGAAGCGGATGCATAGATTTTGAAGACGTTGGAGGGAAGAGAGAAGGAGTTCGTTAAGGTCGGTGTAACAAACATCAGCGTAATCGAGGATCGGGAAGAGTAGACATTGGGCCAGAGTGATTTTAGTTTCGACAGGGAGAAAATTACTCAAAAGTCTGAGGGAAGCAGAGGCAGCAGATATCTTTTTGCGAACTTCTTGGACTTGAACATTCCAAGACAGAGTGCGGTCAAAATAGACCCCAAGGTTACGCACTGATGAACTGTGGGGAATTATTGATCCATTGAGTATAATATTTGGTAGGTTGTTCCAGTCTATTTTGGCTATCAATAGTCTACTACCGATAATTATACATTGAGTCTTATTAGGGTTAAGGTCTAAGCCATAGGCCTTGCTCCACTTCAATATTTCTTCTAAATCGGCGTTAACTAAACAAGCAAGCAAGTTAACTAAGGAAGCAAGATTTGTCTATAAATCTGTAGATCATCAGCATACATATGAAAAGAAGAGGAGATGTGACGGGAAACAGAGTTAATAAAAATGGAAAATAAGAGAGGAGAAAGCACGCTGCCTTGAGGCACACCAGCAAAAATGTTGCGCCAGGAGGAGAATATGTTATCAAGTATAGTTATAATAATATGTTACTAGCTATATGACCGAGCTTCGCTCGGTATTCAAAAAATGTAAAAAACACACATAAAATGACATTTTATGAAAATGATTCCTAGCTCGATCGATTTATCGCCCCCAAAATCCCCTATATACTAAATTTCATGAAAATCGTTGGAGCCGATTCCGAGATTCCAATTATATATATACAAGAATTGCTCGTTTAAAGATATAAGATAAGTAGTAAGCATAGCATAGACAGTAAACAAAAAGAAAACAAAATATTATTATGACGTGTGCAACATGTCGGACTTTTTTTTTTTCGATAATATATCTATGGACGCTTCACACCACGTCCGCGTCAGTCTGGCCCCGTGCTAAGTACCCGAAGGACTTGTGTTACAGGTACAAGACAACGGAAATATATAAATTAATACTTTTATACTATACATATATTTAAGATTTTTATTATATCATACACATATTTAATAAATAATTAATACACATCCATGACCCAGGAACTTTGAAAACTTTTTGTTCCGTCGGCGGGATTCGAACCCGCGACCCCCGGCTTGAGCTGCCACACACTCTTAACCATTGAGCTACAGAGGTCGTCTACTTTGGTCGGATTATTATACAGGGTGTAGCAAAACTAAGACATATTACTTTAGGGTGTGTATGTATCTATAGAGTTCGCTGTCAAAGTAGCAGCGCTGAAAGAGTAACTTATTTTTTCACCTTTGTTTGGAAAAATTTATGACGCGGGGGCGCTTGCCCATACACATCCACATCCACAGTTAACTCTATGTGAGAAACACATACACACCCTAAAGTAAGTATTATTACTTAGTTTTGTTACACTTTGTAGAAATTTGGGTTCAGTTTAAAGTGACTCATATTTTATAACTGACGTGACTTCATATTACTGTAAGCTGATCCTTATGCGAAGTACATTTACAGAAACAAAACAGAATATCGAAAGGTCCCCGTCACGTACAGCGGGCCGCACGCTCGATTTGCGCGGTAAAAGCGTGGGCCAATTATTACGTCAGCCATAAATGGCCCAAGAAAAATAAATACTCGCCCCTGTATCACGTACCAGTGAAATTCGAAAAATCGTATTACGCGACAAATTGGATAAAACATTGTAGATCGAGTGAACAAAAGTGTCACACTTCCTTATAAGAAAGTGCGTGGAAATGACGTAAGTTTGTAATTAACACAAACTTTTTTGTAGTAATTTAAAGTACTAAAGAAGTACAACGTATTTAAAATCTTGTCTTCTTCCTCCTATTTCGATTTATAGTCAGTTGAACGCATTGATGCAATACCATGCACTTTTATATTAGTCTGTGGGAATATTATGCGTGGTGGTCGAAAAGGAACATGATACATTTCAGCTGTCGTATATATTATACCGACGCACTTAGAAAACTTCGGTAGCGCGATGCAGAAATGTGGCGCTAATTGTGGGTACCGCCACAAGTCATAAAACCCTAAAAACCGAACTTTAGTTACTAGAATATGATAAAAAGTTACATATTGAATCGCGAGCGCCATGACTTGGCGCTATGTATTCCTAATTTTATTTCCTCAATTTAAAATGCTTCGCAACCCTTATTTTAATATTCGTGACATGCATATAATAAGAACTAATAACTACAAATTTATCATTGCATTTTCTTTCTAAGACACTTAGGGCAACTACAATAGTCAGGACAAATTAAGGTGGCACCAGCGGTCATTGATCTTTCTAGTCTAGGAGCCATGTGAAAAATACTCACACTGCTTTCTGTTAACTTAAGAATAAAATTGAATTCTTGTAAATAAACAGACTAATATATTTTCATCGGACAACGTCTTAGTTACCTCTTCGTGTGATAATGTCCAATTACTATATTTTATGCGTTTGAACGTTGAAGTGATATAATTCACACTGTGTTCATATCATGTACCTATGCAAATAACGATATCACCCGACTACAAACATCTGTCACTTCATTGTCAATCGCGGTGTGTATAGAAAATGAGAAGTTTTTTGACAGGGAGTCAATGACAGATCCGCAGACGCAGACAGATTTCCGTAATTTGAGAATAGGACCTAGAAGTGCTCAGACTGTAGATTTGGCAGTGAACGTAGCAAAACATTTTCACACAATCAGTATTCATTAGCAAACAAAACACATAAAAGTCAACACTAATTGCGCCATTTAAAGCTGTTAGAACTGAGAGCAGAACTGTGTACGGTCATACGTGACACACTAACCTATTTGAAGGTTAATACGTGGAACACCACTTATAACATAAAAAACAACGGGTTCAAGTAACGAGAGGGGAAACAGACATTATTTTATACAAAAGGGGGGATATTACCTATCCTATACCCCTCTAGCAGGCTTAGCACGGCCACCTTAGAAAGGTTAATTCTTACAGTAAAGTGATGGATTAACAAAGGAAATCTGTCAGTTAATCTGCAAAAACTGTCAGCGTCTCTATTCCTAACCTGGTGTAGTCTAATTTCCCTGTGTCTTATGCATTTTCGATAAGGTCATGATTTCTGGCGCAATTTAAAATTCTTACCCATCCGTATTTAAATGTTATAAATGCGAAAGTATGTCTGTCTGTCCGTCTGTCTACCTCTTACCTCTTTACGCCTAAACCGCTGAACCGATTTTGCTGAAAATTAGTATAGACAAACTTTGAGTCCCGGGAAAGGACATAGTATACTTTTTATTCAGAAATGTACGGTTCTCGTGCGATAAACGAATTTTGGCGCAACGGGGTTGCGGGTGTCATCTAGTCACAAATAAATGGAACAACGCCACTAAATAAGTTTTATCTTCAAAAAGCTTTTCTTGCTTGACTAGTCGAGAGTGAGAAATGTTTTTAAGACTAATGGTACATAGCTTATGCCATTTGCTCTACCTGTATGAATAAAGTATCTCGCAGAAGCTTTTTTTTTAATAAAGAGGGTAAACGAGCAAACGGATCACCTGATGGAAAGCAACTACCGTCGCCCATGAGCGCTCGCAACATCAGAAGAGCTGCAGGTGCGTTGCCGGCCTTTTAAGAGGGAATACGCTCTCTTCTTGAAGGTTTGCAGGTTGTATAGGTCCGGAAAAACTGCTGGTGACAGTTCGATCCAGAGTTTTACAGTGCGCGGCAGAAAGTTACGCGAGAAACGCACCGTGGAAGACTGCTGTTTAACAGCGGTTCTTAACCGGTGGTCCCTGAAGGCATTCCAATTAATGGTCCGCGAAGCCATTCTAATAATGCGCGAGAATTCAAAGTTAGTAAAGAGTATCACAAAAATCACATTAAATAAAATCTATAACTTTTAGATTTTTTCCAAATGAGAAATGAGTGCTAATTTTATAATTATTTATAGTTGTGTTTGTTTTCTTTCTCAAACCACCCTTAAATTAGGTAAACCAACAGGGTGGTCCCCGACAAGACAAACATATTTTGGTAAGATGGTTCCTCATGTCTTAAAGGTTAAGAACCACTGCTGTATATTTTTCAGGGTAAAAGAGGCTATATTTGTCCAATCGAGCAGAAATTAGAAGAAAAGGAAGGGACGTGTGATACATTCCACCACAACTTACATTTGGTGGAAACGGAAGTATGAGAAACCAACTATATGACACCCGCAATTCGTTCATCGTGCAGCACATATCTCCGGGATAAAAAGTATCCTAATATGTCCATTCCCGGGACTCAAAGTATGCCAAATTTTAGCAAAATCGGTTCGCGGATTGGGCGTTAATCCATACTAATATTTTTACTTTACTAATATTATAAATGCAAAAGTGTGTCTGTCTGTCTGTCTGTTACCTCTTCACGCCCAAACTGCTGAACCGATCTTGCTGAAATTTGGCATGGAGATACTTTGAGTCCCGGAAAAGAACATAGGATACTTTTTATCCCGGAAAACTAATTTAAAAACAAATTTTGGCGCAACGGAGTTGCGGAATGCGGGCATCATATTCTAGTAGGTAATAATATTATAGACAGATGCACTCTTGAATTTATAATATTAGTATGGATATATATGCCCGGTTTTTGAGGTTTTTTTGACAAGCATAATATTCCACAGCATACTAATTATTGGCTCACATTTTCAAATTAGCCAATAAATAGAGTTAAGGCCTGTTTCACCACTTCCTGATAAGTGCCGGATAGGCTATCCACCACTTAACTTGATAGATAGAAAATGAGAGACAAAGAGAGAAACTGTCGAAAAAGTTGTGGATAGCCTATTCAGCACTTTATCAGGAAGTGGTGAAACAGGCCCTTAGTGAACAAAAACCATTTAGAAACCGGGCATAATCCGATCATTAAGATGCTAAATTAGCCACAAAGGTATTCACAAAAAGGTAAAATGATAACGGAAGGGACGAGGAAATAGGATCTTCTAATGAAAATCGTGTTCGAACCAGCGCGGGGAAGACTGTAGAAGTGTAGATAGACTGAGCGAGTTCCGTCGATTGACTTTATCTAGCACCAGATGACCCGGTGAACTTCGTGTCACTTCCCCCTAATCCTTCCCTGGACTTCTACTAATATTTCAAGACCAAAAATAAACAAATCGGTTCAGCCGTTCTTGAGTTTTAGCGAAACAAACAGCACATATTATATACAGGATGTATGAGTACCCTCTATAGAGTTCACTGTGAAAGGAGCAGCGCTGAAAGAGCAATTTTCTTTAATAATTTGTATGGGCTAGCACCTCTGCGTCATAAGTTTGCGGATACAAAAGTTAAATAAAAAAAGGTCTTTTACCGCTGCTACTTTCGCAGTGAAATTTATAGAATGTATGTTTCCCTTACATAGATAAAGGATAGACACACCCTAAAGTATTATCACTTTGCTTTGTTACACCATGTATAAGGTCTGTTTTCCTTTATATGGCACATTGAAATATATATTTATAAGTAGGAAGGCAGGATGTTATAGAGTTTAGACAGCATGGTATGGTATCACATCCGAGTCAAACAGAAATTAAGAAAAATAAATAAAATATACACAATGCTTTACTGGTTTTTCACGGCATTTTTTTTAAAAAGCACCTATATATAAAAAAGCAATAAAATCCTTGGCGTTACAGTTTTCACTACTCAGAAAAGTGGGACTCAACAGATTACGTATTCCCTCTATTTCGAAGAAAATAAACCTTTGATGTGTTGACCGTTTATGGATTTTCATGGAACAGCTAAACCATCACTTTTCCTGTCCCTCGAAAGCGTATTATAGCGTTTGAAAATTCCCCATTCAGTCTCAAGCACACAATTCCTTAAAAGAAGTTTTATTTGTAGTATTGTATTGACCCGTAAATAATGTACGGGCCCGATTCAAAGGTATCGCCTAAAAGACAAGAACTATTACATAGACGGATAGCAATTACTAGAATAATCAAAATAACGAACAAAATAGAATAATCAAATTAACGTGTTAGAGCAAGTCCACACGACGCGTTGCGTTGCGTTGCGTCGTCGCCACGCAAATATTTTGACGCACAGCCGGCCACACGGGCGCTGCGCCATCGCAGCGTTATTACGAAGCAGTCTTAACGTCAACACCCCTCCCGCTTCGTCTCGGGGTCCGTTATATTGTATGCGTTGCGACGACGCAGCGCGCCGTGTGAATGCCTTGGTTATTTGTATTTGTTGTTGTTTATGCCTTGATTCGGTGTTTGGACTTTTTTTATTTATTTATTTCAACGACCTGCGACCTTTGCGTAATATTCCCTAATAAAATGCTGTAAATTTAAAAGATACCAATTCCTATCAACGTATTAGCACCATGGGCATTTCTTTCACTAACCGGTATATTTTATTTGCGAGTTCAGGTCGTAAATCATTACTCTTTTGTCCAGGTTTATTTTAATTTATATTCCTACCCTCTGTGATTCTTACTTTATTTATACCATATGTCCCTTACCAACAGGTGCGGTATTGTATATAGAATGTATTCATTTGATTTATATAATGTTTATACATACTAGCGTCTATTTTTAACCGACTTCTTATAAAATGTAATAGATGACCCGGTAAATATCGTATCACTTTCTTTGTAATGTAAACCTTCCCTGGATTCCCACGACTATTCCAAAACTAAAATAAACCAAACCGGTTCAGCCGTTCTCGTGTTTTAGCGAGACTAACAAAATTTGAAATTCATTTTTATTTAAAGACTGTTTTAAAAATTATTCCTCATTTTAGGACCATCCAAATTCCAAATTCCATTCATCTAAAAAAAAACTATATGTCAGAAGCTCCGTAGATGCTGTAGTATCGACGTAACTGAAAATTTACTGCTCACCAAAAATATATATTGAATGTTTACCCAATTTCATAAAGCGAGTTATGTATGTTTATCCAATTAATGTGATGTGGGGTAATATGATTCACTATGCATAAATAAAAGCCTTATTAACATACTGAGTTATGGGTGTGGGTTTTACTAGAAAATATACATAATTTATCGGACGATGTATTCTTTTGTCTCTTTTTAGGGTTTCGTTGTAACTGGTACCTATAAGAAGCATTGCTCTGTCCGTCCATCCATACTAATTTGGGTAATTATGAATTGACGATTTTGAGTAAAAGATTGTTTGTTGTAAACTTTATTTTTAGGGTTCCGTACGCAAAGGGTTAAAACGGGACCCTATTACTGAGACTTCGATGTTTGTCCGTCTGTCTGTCCGTCTGTTTGTCCGTCTGTCTATCCGTCTGTCTGTCCGTCTAGGGTTTTTTTCCCTCCTTTCGCTCTATAATGGTACGGAACCCTTCGTGTGCGAGTCCGACTCGTACTTGGCCGATTTTTTATTTTTCTCAAGAGCTACCGTTTGGCACCGAGCGGTACTAACCGCTAGTTATGCGTGTGAAGAGGGCGTGAAATAATTTATTATTTTGTAAAACACGGGGTACTAGAGGATGAATATTTCTTAATTTTATAAAACTAATCCCAAAATATTGTCCCCTAGTTGTTAGATACAACTAATAAACCAAACAAAAAGAAAATCGAAAATTGACCCATTACTGATTTAGGAGGGCAGAGATATTATAGAGATCCGATGGGTCGTCAGTCTCATCATCATAAAAATTTTATGGCCCTGGCGGTGGCGCTAAATTGGACCAAACGCAAAGGAAACCATCAAAATCGGATAAAAAAGGATCATAAATTCTAACATAAATGAAATATAGAGTTGTGTTATTTTTTTATCTCAGTATTGCATATTATCTAGGGTTTTTTTTATTTTAATTATTTTTACATAAGTATAACTTTTTAAATTATAATTTAAAAAAAATGAATTAGAAATTCTTGTGCGATCTAGTCAGTTTCTTATTAAGCCGCGAAGTCAAGTTGTATTTTTTTTTAATTTCAGCAGAATTGTGGTCAAATCAGACCGCGACGAGATGCATTTCTAAATTTGTATGGATTTGACAGATTTGTAAGACGTCTCACGCTATTGAAATCTGTCAATTCAGAACAAAAGAAAATATGCATCTACGCGTCGCGTTGCGGTCTGAAATAACCCTAAAAGTGGCTTTCGGATTTTTGCCGCGAGCGACCGCGACGGACGAAAATTCAAACGAAATGCCACTTTATGGCAAAGGCTGTAGGTTTCATTTTACTCTACCACTAGCTTTTACGCCGCCGCCGGCGGCAGCATGGGTCGCCACGCAAATGTCAGTAGAAAATGATACCTATATTCTATGTCATAAAGTAGCATTTTATTTGAATTTTTACCGGTCGCGGTCGCTCGTGGCAAAGATCTGAAAGCCACCTTTCGGCTCGATTTATATCACCTCTTTAACATACATTAGCTTTGTCCAAACTATGCCTTTTTTATTCAACAAATGCACTTATCAATATAAAAAGTACCCTGTAGCCGATTCTCAGACCCACTAAATATGCATATAAAATTTGGTTAAAATCAGTAAAGCCGTTTCAGAGAAGTATAGCTAGTTGTCCCGGCAAACGTTAAAGTATTTCGCCCATAGTTTATTGAAGTGACTAAATAAGTATGTCACCATGGCAACGTACATCGCTATTCCGTAGCATGCAAACAATGGTCATCATCAGTCTCGTGTTGTAATAATTTACTATTATTTATTCAACAAATGCACTTATCAATATAATAAGTACCCAGTAGCCGATTCTCAGACCCACTGAAAATATCCATATAAAATTTGGTTAAAATCAGTAAATCCGTTTCGGAGGAATACGCGGCCTAACATTGTGACACGAGAATTTTATATACAGGGTGCAATTAAACCTTCCTGCCAAATTTTGATATATTGATCCTTGTTAAAAATAAAAATACACGTATTTTTTCTTTTATAGTCACTCAGTACTAAAATTTTGAGAAATAGCTTCCGAAAATTATCCTAAAAAACACTACAATTAATGGTCACGCGTGACGTGCCCTCGCGCGCGCGCCTCATCTCGCGTCACCCCCGCTCGTTCTCCCGCGCCGCGAGTGACCATTATAGAGATTGCGCACTGCTATTACTAGTAGGAAGGTAGGAAGTAAGTTGATTGAAATTATAAGTCTTATTTTTGACTTTGCCAGATCGGGTAAAAATATAGATAATATTTTTACCCGATCTGGCAAAGTCAAAAATAAGACTTATAATTTCAATCAACTTACTTCCTACTAGTGGTGTAAGAATGAAACAAAGGTACAGCAACTACAAAAAACAGAAGAGAAAAAGAAAACGTTTCCTTAGAAGAAGTTTCCAAGTTTGAAATTAAATTCCTATAAAAAAAAAGTTATTATTTTCTGATAAAAAATCCTCTGTAGTATGCACCAAGCCTTATTACTGCAAGAATAATATAATTTTCTTTGTTCTTGCAAAGATTAATTACATAAATATCCGTATATGTCTTTTAAAGAAAAAGTTTTGTTATAAAAATGAAAATGTATTTTCTTGTTCAGCGATACTATACAGACATTTTTCCCGCACTACATAATTATATTATTAGGTTACCTTTATCGTATCAAAAATAAAAATATAAAGACAGAGATATTTAATTATTTCTTAATTTCGTGTTCAGCGACACTATGCAGACATTTTTCCCGCACGACATAATAATTATATTATTAGGTTACCTTTATCGTATCAAACATAAACATAAATTATAAAGACAGAGATATTTAATTATTTCTTAAAGTAGATATATTATTGTAAAGAATAAGCGGGGTGACAGTATTATGAAAATTTTATTATACACTCCGTATATTATCTTCGGCCAAAATCTTCATTAAATTATAGTTAAATAATTAAAACATGTTTAAGTGTTGCCGTTACATCATTTCTCATAAGACTTTCATTTTTATGTACTTAAATAGAAAATAAAGTATTTTGTTCGAAACATTTTTTAGTTACATTAACCGCGCTTTCGTTCCCAAGCGGTCGCATGCGACCGCGAGAACAAAATATTTCCAAGAATCCGCGATCGAGGTGGTGTAAGTAACAGATACCTTACTGTCTAACTTTTTACTACATGGTGAAGTTTCTCCGAGCATTACACGTATAAAATGAGAATCTTTACACAAGATAATATTATGCACTCTACTTGTTAGGCTGAATATGGCTATTTCAATCCACCTGCCTGACCAAGTTTCTTGCCATAATATTATGAACTTTGGAACTAAAGCAAAATATGTTTATCTTAGCAATGTACGAGTACCTCATAGTATCCACGATAGTTTAAGCTGAATTAATGTACTATCGGAGAAGATGATTCATAGGCAGATAGCGGACCTACGTATTTAGTCACGTTTTATCAAACCCAACCGACAGAATATGACGACTTACATTAAGTTGAGGTAATTCGACCAAATGACGTAGGTCCGTCTATAGTCTATGAATCAAATTCTTCGATGGTACTATCAGAGAAATTGATCCTAGGCAGATGGGGGACCTACGTAGTTTGGTCGCATTATGTCAAATCCAGACAACAGATCACAATTATTAATATTGAATTGACATGATCCGACCAAATGACATTGGTCTGCCAACTGCCTAGGAATCAATTTCCAAGATGGTACAATGATCTTAAATTATATTTAAGGAGGTCGCACATTTGAACCTTATTGATAAACATAGCTTTATCCCGACTTTGATATTATAATAGTATTCCTGTCATTCAAGTCTACTTAACTCCTTAGGGTTGATTCACAATTTAATATCGCAAGGTAGTCGTGTATTATAAGTCATTTTATTATACTTCTTATAAAGAAGTAACTAAATAAACAACAATATTCAGAGTCTACGAAAACTGTGTCAGTTTTAATTTTTTCAAAATTATCTCCTCCAGCCACGTAAGGGTCAATTCAGACATTATGGATCTGACAGACTTCAAATGCGTGAGACGTCATGCAAGTCTGTGAATTCAATACAAAATTAAAAGTGCATCTACGCGTCGCGTTGCGGTCTGAATTGACCCTTAGTGTCTAAACACACTAGGCTGAATTACGCCGGCGTAATTTCCGTGGCCGAAATTACGTTCCGCCGCATCCGTCTGACACGACACACTATAAATTACGGGAAGAGCCGAAATTACGCGGCGGAATTTCTCAGATTCAGAAATTCTCAGATTATGTAATGTGTGCGTTAACGCTTTGGAGCTAAGGTTGGATTTGCGTTGTTCGGTTTTGATACTTCGCTTCGGCGCTAGTATAAATTGACCCGTAATCGTTGAACATAAAAAAAACGAACATAACACCTCCGCCATTTCTAAGGTCGGTTAAAATTGTAGCCTATGTGTTATTCTGATGTAAGTTATAAATTATAATCTATATTATTGTATTGTTTTATTAAAATCCGTTCAATAGTTTTTGCGTGAAAGAGTAACAAATATCCATACATACATACATCCAAACTTTAACAAAACATTACCGCCGAATCGCTGCCGAACTTTACGCTCGACTCGGCTCGACGGAAGTTCGGCTCGCGACGGAATTTCGGCATAGTGTGTCGTCCATCGCATTCCGTCCGTATTTTGTATGCGTTTGAAACGCGGCGTAAGCGCGGCGGAATTTACGCCGACGTAATTCAGCCTAGTGTGTTTAGACACTTAGGCGTAGGCTTTCTATAATTAAAGTGCGACATCTAAAGTTTCGCATTAGATTTAATATAAGCCCGAGACATTGTAATTATTTATAGAGGGTGCTCGTTAGAATTCCCTGCAATTAAGTCACACGTTCGCTTATAACAAAGTTACATGGTAACTAGAAGAGTACAGAAACGATTTGCATATCCAGTTGATTTGATTTCTGGCGCTTATTCGGCACGCGTACTGTAATTTTCATTGTAATGTTATATACGCCAACTCAAAAGATTTTATGGAGCAAGCCTTTAATCCGCTTTCGAGTACTTACGAATGCGAAGTTCACAATTTACATACTAAATTGTAAACCAAATATCGCGGCGGCGAAATGGCGCTGGTTTCTTGTGTGATTAAATTTTCCGTTGGGGAAATACATAAATGATAATTAACAATCTTTCTTGCGCTTGGAAAATCGTCATTTAATTACTCGTTCTTCTGGTTTTCCATGTTTTGTACGAAACGAAGAATGTACACAGAGGAGATTTAATTTGTCTCTGTACACTTATTGTTATTAAGGATTATCTATACTTCTTGTAAATAAACCTGATTTTTCAATAACTTATGGAGTTTGTCACTGTAAACTCCAGAACTACAGTAAATTCTAACAGCACAACCAAGTACTGACAATGCCATTTCTTATTGGCCCAGAAAAACCAACAAATTCTGACTTTTACTGCCATAAACTTGATAAATCTTAGGATTTAACACATACACCAGGTGAATGTACCATCAAGGAAATTGTTTCCTAGGCAGTTGACAGACCAACGTCATTTGGCTATGATTAATGGTAATAATAAATTATTGTGAGCTGTCTTTGACCAAACTACGTAGGAATCAATCTGCCCAGGAATCAACTTCTCTGATAGTACAAAAATCATTAGAATTTATTTTCTTCGCTGCATTACAAAACTAATTAGTTAATACTATTACCATAATAATCTCTCTGTACCAATACACGTATCGTATCGAAATCAGTTTAACTTCAGTTTTCCAAAAACAAACCAAATATTTTACAATCCAACGCAACAAAAATGGCCGACCAATTCGGCGAAACATCTGACTCAGATAAGACCTCTCTGTGGGAAGTCGTTTGCATTGCTTCCTACTCCGAGATAAAAATACTAAAAGCTACACTATTTTAAAAGTTAGCTTCATACGATGGTATTACAAAGTAAGTAATATTAAACTTTATGTAATTTAAGAATATAATAAGACGATGAAATAATGTACAAATAACAAGAAAATGCGTTCAGAAAATGTTCAGAAAATACGTATATAATTTATGAAAACACACAAGAAGAATAATATGATAAAATATAATATTTCGTCAGCTAAGACTGAAACAAATATGAATTTTTTCATTGAAAGTATTTATTAGCTTTTATGTATTCAAAATGCGATAGTGAGTTTGTCAATTTGACAGATGCTTTAATCGAGGCTATGTAGCCGCTGCTTTAAATCATATATGTAGCATAGTATATATCGCGGAAAAGGTCTATCGAGTACGAACAATATTATCTATCTATCAATAACATTAAAGCCATCATTGTAACTTAATAAACCGATACTTACTGAAAGCCTTTTCACCGTAGACTTATTTATGGCACAAGATAGTGAAGTCATAAATTTTTACTCGTACGACCCAAGTGCTATGCCAACTCGGTCAAAGATTAGCGATTGAAAATCTTGTTTCTCTCAAACATCAGCAAACTGGTAAAATGTTTTAGAAGGAAAAACGAATTCCCAAGTTTATCGGCTGTTAAATCGGCGATTCGTTGCACGAATACCCCACATTATATATCCCGTGTATGCGTTAAAAGAGTTGCCACAGGAAATTAATTGAGCAACTCTCAATCTTTTACAGCGTTTAGCTTCTGAAATTGAAACGTTTGTAGAATAATGTAGCAAATTCCGTAAGATCATTAGAAACATACTTTGTGTATACTGTAAAGTCGAAAGTTTGTAAGATTATAAGAAACACAATTTGTGTAGACTTTAAAAGCAAACTAAGTGTGTATGTCTAATTTTTGGTTTGACTGTATAGTTTATGCGTCTTTGTCTGTCTATTTATCTGTTTTTTGTTGCATTAAGTTATATGTAATTTGTTGATTTCTTTAAGAGTGGGAAACAGTTTTTTTTTAATGCAAATAGTAAGTGTTATCACACTATCACGTACTATAATAATACTATTTTAGTTTTGGAACTCGCTTAAGGCGCTGACAACTGCCAATGACCTTGATCTCGCATCACTCTCGCACCACTGTCGATTTTCATGCCAGAGAGACAGAGATGTGAAGTGTTCACTCGGTAGCGTGGATACATTTTTCGTTTGTTAGGGGAAAAAATAAATATTATGGGAAATCTAGATGTCAGAACCGAAAATTAAATCCGGCAATCTTTGGATTTTTGTAAAAGGTATCAAATCAACAAATGTTTAAAGCATAGATTGTATTATTACTTTAGTTAGAACTGTTTAAAGTTCCTGAAAGATGTGACTTTGGTATTTTTTTTCATCCAGTAGGAGTACATTATTTTATTATTTAAATTCAACAAGCTTTTCCAAATATAATCAAAAATCACATATATTTTTTTTGTGCCAATCAATGAAATACGTACGTCTAGAAACCTGCACAAAGATGTCGAATTGGCAGCTGTCTTCGCCTTAAACGTAATAAAGTGTACTGTGTAACTGAAGTGAATTATAATGAAAGGATGTTATTACAGTAACTCCTCATCCATCCTGCTCCTCAAAGGAGTTACGAACTTTACATACGAAGATTAACAATCAAGTTAAACGTAACATCGTGTGAAGACGGTTCAAGGTGTTTGCATCTCATTTGGGACCGTGTCAAAAGGTAGCCATTTTGTCATTTTGATGCGGGTAAGTATATATTTTTAAAAAGGTATATAAAATTAGGCAAACGGGTCACGGAAAGCAACTACCGTCGCCCATGGACAGTCACAACGTCAGAAGAGTTGCACGTGCGTTTCCGGCCTTTTAAGAGGGATACGATCACTTTTTAAAGGTTTGCAAGTCGTATTGGTATGGAATGCTGGAGATAGTTCATTCCAGAGCTTTACTGTGCGCGGCAGAAAGTTATGCGAGAAACGCACTGTGGAAGACTGACACTCATCAAGGTGATGTCGAGGATGGAATGTTTTTCGCGTGGAACGGTGGCGGGTATATCTGGACACTTATTATGACCATACCATGCCATGCATGTAGAAGACGGAAAGTAAAAAATGATAGCGATTTTTACCTCGCTCTCTTGCATTTCAATAACTTTCAAAGACCTTTTTCAAATTCCTAAGTAATATTAGAACTCTGCCATTTTGTGTACATTTCACTATACATTTTTATTTCAAGACAGCAGTCTAAGACCTGGTTGCTACCTTGCGAATCGTAGATTGCATGCACATACAATTAATTTTATAAATATCAAAGCAAAATAAACGTTTTATGTAGGACCACTTTTCAGAAACAATTTGTGCAACACAATAATAATTAGAGTATTCACCAGACTATATCCTTAGGTCCCTAAGCCCGTTGATTTAGTAAGACAACTAGATAATACCGTTAAGATGTTTAGCTGATTTAATTTTATGTCTAAGGTTTAGCAAACTTTACTCAAAGGTGCCTGGTACAGCTGCTAAGATGCTTAACCTTAAGTTTTAGACACTGTAGAGCTTTCAAACTTGTGGTATAATAATTTTGACTATCATTACACTGTTTCTACGAATATTAATTATTTATTTATTTTTATTCACCAACACAATCACATTTAATAAAATACAAAATAATACAGAAAATGTTTTTTTAACTTATACCACAGTACGTCTTTTTGTTTTTTTTTTTTGTAAAATAAGGGGCAAGCGAGCAAACGGCTCACCTGATGGAAGCAACTACCGTCGCCCAGGACACTATCAACATAAGAAGAGCTAAATGTGCGTTGCCGGCCTCTTCCTGAAGGATTGCAGGATGTATTGGTCCGGAAATACCTTTTATCTTTTTTAGATTTTAAAACCATAATCCAACCAAATTTTAAGTTTCAAGAGTCACAAGTCCAAAAGTTTGTATGTCTGTTTGCTGCCTGGTCCCGCTTAAGCCGCTGAATTAATTAATTGTTATAATATCCTGAAACTCGAATTATGAAGATATAATAATTCGAGTTTCAGGAAAGAACATAGAAAATTTCGGTTCCTTTCGCGTATTGTTATGCAACTAGCAACGTGTCTAAACACACTAGGCCGATGATACGCGGCCGAAGTTCGGCATGATACGCCTGCAATGTATTTTGAATTACTGCAGATGAGTGATGACACACCATGCTGAAATTACGTCGCGTAGTGTGTGCGTAGCGCATTGCAGGCGTAATCATGCCAAACTTCGGCCGCGTATTTTCGGTCTAGTGTGTTTAGACGCTAGTGAATCATAAAACATAAAATATATCTAAATTATTTGGCTATGAATGAGTAATCCCTCACGTTTTAACACGAATTTTCGAGCAGGATTTGAAATCCCTGGAGCAGTGCGTTGACATATCATTTATGCTGCTGCATAAGCGTCATGCACGTCTTTTGGTAATGTTGGAAATTTGTCCCAGGGGATTACAGCTTGTACCATGCTATCTTTAATAACACCCGTATATGAGGGAAATAAGGACTAACAAAATATTAATATGAATACAAGGTAAAATAACAGACCTTTCTATAATATTATAATACCTTTTAAAACTGTCTTAGAAGTAGAGCACTGTATAATTATTTGTTGGTTCACGTATTTCAACCTACGAATAATAAAAACTTATTTCAACAAACATAATCTATACATATAATAAATCTGTAGAAATGTCAATTCTGTACATTGAAGATATTCAAAAAATAAAAGCGGAGGGTGTCACAATATCGCTATAGAAGCCGAAAAGTTAGTTCGTTTTTTTGTCTGTCTGTCTGTCTGTCTGTCTGTATGTATGTTCCAGCATCACACGAAAACTACTGATCCGATTTGAATGCGGTTTTCGCAGATATATTTGTCTTCTTCCAACTTAACATCTGGTGTATAAAAAAAATTCTCCCCACCCCTCTAAAGGGACGAAAGAGGGGGTCAGATTTTGTATAATACTTTTGCTTTAACACGAAAACTACTGATCCGATTTGAATGCGGTTTTCACAGATATATTTGTCTTCTTCAAACTTAATATCCGGTGTATAAAATTTTTCCCCCCACCCCTCTAAAGGGACGAAAGAGGGGGTCAGATTTTGTATAAGACTTTTGCTTTAACACGAAAACTACTGATCCGATTTGCTTACGGTTTTCGCAGATATATTTGCCTCCTTCCAACTCAACATCTGGTGTATAAAAATTACCCCCCCCACCCCACCCCTCTAAGGGGACCAAAGAGGGGGTCAGATTTTGTATCAAACTTTTTTCTTTAATGGACTTACTTCATATTATTAATTGTTTTTCCAACTTAACATCTGGTGTATAAAATTTTTCACCTCACCCCTCTTAGGGGACAAAAGAGGGGGTAAGATTTTGTGTCAACTGATGAAGTAGAAATACTTTAAATGGCAAAACAACATTTGCCGGGACAGCTAGTAATATAATATTTTAAAGGCTAAAGGAAAATATACTAAAAAGATACACAAACACACAAATATCACTCACGCAAAGGATAGAAGGATAATAGTATTTTTTAAAAAGATAAAACCGACTTAAAATTGCACTTTAATATTATAATCTATAATATGATGTACGATATGAACTGATTTTAATGAAACTTGCAGTATTCTGCTAAGTTTAACAATACCTAGTACAAGAAAAAAAATTACTTTAAGAATGATGGGTCAAGTTGGCCGGTATATCCAATAAAAACCACTTGCCTATGAAATGAAACCTTATATCATAAGCTTCAATTTTTATTATGGACAGAACACGGTAAACTACCGGAGAAAAAAGATATCACACCTGACATAATAGGACTGCCTATGGACTTAAACCATTTCAGTACGAACGCTATTCTCAAAAAATGTTTTCGCTGACGTCATAGACCGTACTCATAGACCCGTAGACCGTCAACAACAAGGGAGGGAGGGATGCTTTAGTTCATCATTATTGTACGTGTTTGACAGGGCGGCGCACAATCGGTGCGTGTGCCCATATTATTTCAATAATAATATGGTGTTTAGACGTTGGTCGCCACGATGTATTTATTCCCCCGGCACTATATTAATTGGAAGGCACACTTCGGCACGAATGGGCCGGCTCGACCGGAGAAATACCACGTTCTCACAGAAAAACGGCGTGAAACAGCGCTTGCGCTGTGTTTCGCTGAGTGAGTGAGTTTACCGGAGGCCCAATCCCCTATCCTATTTCCTTCCCTACCCTCCCCTATTCCCTTCCCTTCCCACCCCTACCCTCCCCTATTAGCCTATTCCCTCTTAAAAGGCCGGCATCGCACATGCAGCTCTTCTGATGCTGCGAGTGCCATGGGCGACGGAAGTTGTTTTCCATCAGGAGACCCGTTTGCTCGTTTGCCCCCTTATTTCATAAAAAAAGACATCATTTTTGACGATGAATTTGTATAGACCATGGAAGTTGTAACTGTAGTAAATGATTATTAAAAAATAAAAGTTTTTATTTTGGTAGTATCACTCTAAGGTTAATTACCCAAGTGATAAGCTGATTAAAATAAAGCATAGAATGTCTTTTTTCCATTGTAGATTTGATTTTTACAAAAAAAGTAGGAGCCAAAAATATAACTTTCAATGTTCCAAACTGTACATTTCCGGTCCATTCATAACATAAACTGTTTCATTTCAGTAACTTTAGGTTATAAGCAATAGGCTAACAGACATTTGAACTTTATTGGCTATGCCGGCCAGGGTCCATACAAAAGTGCCCATCCTTCTTTGACTTGTAGTTCCGGAGATATACCTACGAACACAAACATAAAAACATACTTACACACATACATACACTTTTAAAATTTGGCACATATAATTTTGTTCAGACGCTGATATAGCTTACATAATATCTTAGATACTCATCTTACATTATAAAGGGGCCACTGCAATAATGATGAAGTTCCAAAAAAAATTAAATCTTAACGAGTAACGCCATTCGCTCACTTGAAATAATTATATCTTTAAAATGTATTTACAAATTAGCAATATCGCTTATAGTTCCGTGATAAATATGTTTTCTTAGGGTTCCGTAGCCAAATGGCAAAAAACGGAACCCTTATAGATTCGTCATGTCTGTCTGTCTGTCTGTCCGTCCGAATGTCACAGCCACTTTTCTCTGAAACTATAAGAGCTATACTATTGAAACTTGGCAAGTTGATGTAGTCTGTGAACCGCATTAAGATTTTGATACAAAAATGGAAAAATTATTAAAAATTTTAGGGCCCCACAGGTACAACTGAAACTAAAAAAAATTTTTTTCATCTAACCTATACGTGTGGGGTATCTATGGATAGGTCTTTAAAATTCATATTAAGGTTTTTCATATCATTTTTTTCTTATCTGAATAGTTTGCGAGAGAGACTCTTCCAAAGTGGTAAAATGTGTGTCCCCCCCCCTCTAACTTCTAAAATAGGGGCATGATAATTCTAAAAAAAATATATGATGTAGATTACTATAAAAACTACCAACAAAAATTAGTTTGAACGAGATCTAGCAAGAAGTTTTTTTTATACGTCATAAATGGTAAACCTTAATTTAACTTTCATTAAATCAACTGAAATATAAAAATAAATCAAAAACATTTTAATTTCACAAAAATAAACCTTATTGCTGCTGCGGAACCCTTCATGGGCGAGTCCAACTCGCACTTGGCCGGTTTTTATATTTCGGCTACACGGCTAAAACGCTCAACGTCACAGGCGTTTCCTTCAAAATAATCTTATATTCCAAGTTTTCTTATACCGTTCTAAATTTAAAAACTTAATTATCTTAAAACTTAACAACATTTATCATTATTGCAGTGAAGCCTTCATGTTATAAGAAAACTGGGCAGTTCTGGAAATATTACATACAAACGGGTCGAATTGATAACCTCCTTTTTTGAAGTCGGTTAATATAAACCTTGGATGGCCTCTTAACACTTCGCGACAGTAACACAAATGGCCTCATTTACAAGATTTTCTTTCGTTTTATATGTAACACCCTATTACAACACTCCTTCGCATGACAATAGCCTTATTAAATACCAATTGCCGTATTGTGGCTCTTATACTTTCGACAGGTATTATACAGGCGTTTTTAAGCTACACGGTAGAGTGGAATTGAGCAGTGTTTCCCAACATTTTTCAAGTTCAAAGAACAGTTTTCACTGACCAACTTATTAAAATAAACAGCAAAAAATCAGATTATGTATGATCCAGAGATTACACCGCAGACCCCCATAAAACTACTCGCGGACCCCCGGGGGTCTGCGGACTACAGGTTGGGAAACACTGGAATAAAGATATTCGATTCCAGCGTTGAAAAACTGTTCCGAGCTGGGCTAGGACACAGGTAGCCATTATACATGGAACAAAAATCACTGAAATGGAAACAAAATACTTAAAAGAATAGAAATAATAAATCATTTATTACAATTATTATTTTTATATACCTAAACACCACCTTTCGAGACTAACAGATAACAGGTGGACTCAAGCAATAACAGCATGGAAGGGGCCCACAGGCACTAGAACGAGAGGGAGACCTATAATAGCTCGATAGACTGACGACATAATAAAGATAGCTGGCGAAGGATGGATGGAGATAGCGAAAAATAGAAAAGCATGGAAAACCTTAGAGGAGGCCTTCACCTTCGAAGTGAGGGGTTCTTACTAACACAAACATTAATCCTCTTAACTGTTACTAACGAAATATGTAATTGGTGAGAAATAAAAGGCTTTTTTGAAGTGAAAACTTCTTTAGCGGCGTTGAGCACTTTTGTGGGATGGGTAAAAACTGTGATACTCGCGTCAGATTCTCGTGCTGATAGAAAAACCTTGGAAAAACCGTAAGACGGTTGGAGAGTAGTGTTGTAACATCGAAATTGATGAATCGAACAATGGATTGTTTCTATTTCCGATTGTCGTTTTTTTTTTTAAATGGGTTTAAAATTTAATCGATTGTAAGGGTTTCGATTAATTAAAAAAATCAATTTTTTTAATAATCGATTTTCATAAAAAATGGGTTAAAAAAATGAACAACGTTAAAAATCAAGTTTTCACTTCTGCTGGCACTCCCGGAGTGCAACCCGTCTTTTTTTGATTATTTATTTATACCTAAACAAAAATATACTTAAAGGGATAGAAATAATAAATCATTTATTATAATTATTTTCTTATATTGCCATAAATATAATTAAAAATATTAATATTATAATCAAACTATGATAAAAATTAACAACCTATAAATAAATTTTATCGGTTAAAATTCACTTTGTTATTATTTTTAGCAATATTCCGCGAAATAAACTTCCACCTTTAAGTAAATGAGTGAGTGTACGCATAGGCATGCGTACAGCACCTCCCTCCTCCCACACTGCCTATGTGTACACTCGCATGCAAGAACTTGCAAACACCACCACCACACAAGCAATAATGTTGGCAAATCCGTGCAAGGCCCCTCACCACCATGCAGGTTGAAAACCTCGCCGCGCGTTTCGCTCCAACACCGGAGCATCCTCAGGATGTGGACTCTACGAACAACGTCCGTCAAGGTGTCCGTCTGTCCGTCCGTCAACGTGCTGTACGCATGCCTATGCGTACATTCACTCATTTACTTAAAGGTGGAAGTTTATTTCGCGGAATATTGCTAAAAATAATAACAAACTAAATTTTAAGCTATGGATTTCCGCAAAGTAACCCCTGATTCCATTAACTAGATTTTATCGGCTTTAAGCGCGAGCGAATGTTTGAAAAATGCGTGTCACACATAATTTTTTTTCTGCAAAATGGTACTACATTCTTAAAAGAATATTATTAGTAATTGTACACAAATGAAGCGTGAATTCTTTCCGCCCTATCTTTACGGATTCATTTTTCTCGGTAAATCCTCGTAATTCGTAGATAAATACGGAAGTGTTTGGATGGTCTGAGATGATTACTGCCTTTTATTATACCATCCGTCCATATTCGGATGAGAATATCTTGCGATAATATCTTTACAAACGAAATCCATATCCATATGTTTCATTCCATACTAATATTATAAATGTGAAAGTGTGTCTGTCTGTCTGTTTGTCTGTCTGTCTGTCTGTCTGTTACCTCTTCACGTTCAAACCGCTGAACCAATTTTGTTGTTTGGCATGGAGATACTTTGAGTCCCGGGAAAGGACAAAGGATACTCCGGAAAATGTACAGTTCCCGCACGATAAACGAGTTTTGGCGCAACGGAGTTGCGGGCGTACCATCTAGTACATATTAAGCCACGCATTATACCGTAAGGTACTATTATGTATTCTGTGATTATAGTGTTTCGGCGCTCAGGAAGTTATCATAATATTGTATCCAATCGCAATCCAATAGATGCATTCAAAGAGTGCAAGTGTCTTATATACAAGATGTAACAAAGATATTATAATACTTTTGGACGGGTGTCTCTTTTATAGAGTTCACTGTATAAGGGTGTAGCCAAACGAGCGTAATTTGTGAGTTGTGAGTCGCAGAATTTTGGTCGCGTAAATATCTTTTCATACAAATCATGACCCATTACGCTCGTGTGAATCAAACAGGACTTTTGTATGAAACTGAATGCAGCAGAATTTCTGCCAGCCGAAATTCTGCGACTCACAACTCACAAATTACGCTCATTTGGCTTCACCGCTGCAGCGCTGAAAGAGCAAATTTTTTTATGATTTGAATGAGCTCTATACAAGGGACTCATAAATACCTACACTAAATATTATCACTTTGTTTTGTAACACCCTGTTTATTTTTCACTACGTTTTTATGTACGCAATAAGAACCAAAATCAAAATGGTAGATATTAGTATTTTAATTTCGTACTTCGAAAATTTAGTCAAATTATTTTTGTAATGTTAAATAGTATTTTTTTTACATAGCCATGTAGTATCAAATTCTTTAGTATCCACCAGTAATTTTTAAGTCTAATTTAGCCCACAAAATAATTTTCTATTTAATATTCGTAAACGCTCTAATGCTTTATTCCTGTTTTCCCAACAAAGATTCAAGGGACAGGTATTCGTATCCTAAGCCCACATGTTACGTTCGTATTGGACTTTCACGAAGAATTGCTGCCGTCTGCTAGAATTGCAGCAATTCCCAACCTGCCATCAATACGGGGACTAAAATTCATGTCCAAGACATTCGAATCCTGGAATTGACAATGCGGTTTGCTATCCGATAGCTATATTATGTTTGAATATCGTACAATATTATTGTAATACGTCTGAGTAATCGAGCTGGATTTACTACTGAATTGGTATTGATCATCGTGATTTCAAATAGATATAGACGAGACATACAGCGAATATAGTTTAAAAGTTTATGGTTACTTGGGTCTACAACGTTTTCATAATAAAAAAAATTATATTTGATTGCTTTTACTTCTAGTGTTAAATAATAAATTACGTTTTTTATTCAACGCCGTTATATTTATGTTACAAAATATATTTTGATTTTATTTTTCTGTTTTTTTTTTTTGCTTTAGATTCTTCTCGCCGGGTTAGTTCGGTAGTAGGCACCAGTAGTACTGACGTTCAGAAAACATTTGAAAAAAAAATCTCAGAATAAAAATGTTTGAGGTTTGAGATTTCAAATGTTAAAACAGTGTTTAAAGTTAGACTTTGCTGACATCAGGAGCCAAAATCCTCCAAAAAGAAAATATTTTTTTATTATAATATACTTTTTTTGTCAAGCCATTTTTCCAACTTACTAGACAAAGACAAAAGACTATAAGACTACAATACTATAAACATGTGGATCATTTATGTAAGTAAGATAATGCTATGTTTTCAGAGCGATCAAATACAAAGAATCAGACCTCGTCTTGCTGAAAAGAGCCACTGTACCTTATTGTTTTCTTTGCCCCAAAAGCTTACGAAAAGTATACCGATGTTCTTTTGTTGTATTTTTCCCCGCGAATAATTGTCTCTTGAAAGAATATTGCTTCGTTTAAGCAGCGTATTTAAATATTTAAGGAACACAAAAGGGAATACAAGAAACGAACTGTTTGCAGTTTGTAATAGTCGTTACTTTTCTTGAATACTTTGTGGAAATGAACAGCGCTAACTGTGGTTAAACAGTGTTTAATTGCAAACTTTCAGCGAGGAAAGGCGTTAAATAGTTGACAATATCTGATCAGCGCGAGTTTTTATTTCATAGTGTAGTTTTTATTTATTTATATTTTATATTTATATTTTATAATATTATATTGTATAAATACGTCTTGTCGATACACACAACATAGTAACAATTTATTGATCCAATGGAAACTGTAATTATTTCTGCTATCAAAACTATTATCTCCTTTCGTTTGTCCCCCACACCAAATTTTATCCAAATCGGTTCAACAGCTTTACATCAATCCTTTACATACCGATATGCATATCGGTTTGTAAAGGTACTATGCATAGTACAAAAACAGTTAGACACACTTTTGCATCTAAAAGCATGGCTCATGGTAATTATTATTATTGTCGGTACATTTTTGCTCCTAGCTACGCAAATGTTGTACAGAAACCCAAACAAAATCTGCGTTTTATTTACTACAATATAAACAGTAACCTTATTTTTGTCTGCATTTACCATTTTCTTTGTTATATAAAATATAACATTTGTTCTTTAGTTCTGGTTTTTCTTTTGGTTTACATTTTATAGAAATAAAACGGAAAAAACAAAGCAACATAACCTTTGACTACACGCAAAAAGAATTGCCTGTATAATAAAAACACTTAAAATAGTGTGCAACACAAAAATATAAAAGCTAGTTATGTAATGAATACTCATTACTCGTATCGTCTCTACAATCGGTAATAGTAATTATTATTTTTAACAAAAAATTTAAACCGACTTCCAAGGTAAAAACAATAAGAATATTAACTAAAAAGTACTAAATAAGTCTTTTTCTTTAAGTTCAGTCTGTGCGCGCGCCTCATTGCGGACGTACGTGTGTTAAAATGGCAAATTCCGGAGGGTCATCGACCTCAGGTGTTGTTAAGTGCGCGAGTTGTAATATCGTGATAAATGAAGTCCTTTCATTTATACAAAATAAGTGTGACATAATGGATGAGGAGAGCATAATACGCCTCTGTTCTACGGCTTTCAAGCCAGAAGACATTAATACAGCCAAAAATCTCCTTTTTGGTTCAGCTAAAACGACAAAACGGAAGATAACCCGTAAAAGAGATGGCAAAATACAACGTGAACTTGAGGACATAATAGCCATTATTAAGGAGATGGACCCGGAAGATATACCGATATTCGTATCTCGGGATTTGCAAAAACTTCCACCTGTGACCTTCGACCACATAGAAGTTACGAGGCTGTTGAAAGATATAATTATCCTACAAAAGAACTTGGATGAAATTCGAAGCAATTATGTGTCTGAAGAAAGATTTATTCAGTTACAGAATGAAATAATAAATTTAAAGCAGGCTTCAATAGTAAATAATTTGAATGCAGCGACAGAGATTTCATTCCCAAAAAGTGGACGGCCTCAAACAGACCAAATAGCTTAAACTGTGATAGCGGTCCTATAGGAATAATTCAAATGAATGAGGAAGTTTTAAATTCAAAACATAATAAAGTACCAACGATTTTGACGAAAGAAGTGGGTACTGTGCAACCAGATAACGAAGTGCAGCAGAGTTCGTCCTTGTCGCACTTAGCGCAAGGCATGTTATCAGCTATCCCGCTTGCGTCGCCACTTCAATGTGCAAGCGACGACGTAAGACCGCTGCGTAATGAAAAAATACACGTGGAGGCCAATACGCGGGTTTCGCCGGTCGAAACCGCGGTCTAGCCTAGGGCCTCACAGCTGAGTGCAATTATAGATAAAACCGGTTCTGCTGTCGAGCAGAAATCGACTATATTGCATAGAGAATTAGACATAGATTCGCCAGTGCAATCTGAACGGAATGTATCTATGGCGGAAATGGTTAAACATGGAGAATGGAAGGAAAGTGAGCTCAAAAATGAGTGGATAACTATACGGAAAAAGAAAGATAAGTCTAGAAATCGCTTTGCTGGAGAAAAAGGTACCTGTATGGAGTCTCAGAATTTTAAAGCAGCTGATATTATGGTGCCGCTATTTAGAATAGAATAGAATAGAATAATTGTTTATTTGCAGCTATTACCATAAGATACAACAAAGAAAAAAGAATATATACTTAACTTCAATTATGAGTAAAACAAATTAATAACAATAATATTCCCAAATAATCAGCCGCAAATTGGACCAAGCTCGGCAGTGTTGGCACACCTATCAGGTATCCAACGCCGATCTTCCGCTTGACCCATTTTGTGACCTCACAGCCGTCCCAAGTCTCCATTATTTGAACATCCATCCAAAAAATAAGGATCATTTATAAAAGAATCAGGTAAACATGCAATAATTATCAAAATTTAACTACTTATACTTAAAATTACACCAATAATAACAATATAATAAATAAAATTCATTAAACATTAGTATTACTGGCAATTAATTAATTAATAAGCATTAATATTTTACTCTATCAATCATAAAAATATAATTATCATAATTCATAACATTCCAAATAGAAAACCATTTGCATTTGTGAAGTAAACAAAAAAAATTACAATTTTAACAACAGAACAACAGAATAATAACATTAATATTATAAGTCCCAGGTGTATTACTTTTGAATGAGTGGTATAAATTACTATCCTATATTTATAACGTTTTAGTAAAAGTTTAATTACAATTTACAGGATACATAACATTATTAGGAAAAACATGAGAAGATGCCAACCGAATCTAACAACGTTGAAAACAGTCAGTAAACCTCAATCTGTAATAGCCATAAGCCCGAGATAACCAACGCGAAACACCTATATCACACTTATATCTTGGCGCAAGTTTTCCTGTGCTTTTTGTTCATGTAATAGAAAGCTTTTTAGTTGTCTTCTGAAAGATGCAAGGTTGTTCGAATTTCTAATAGGCTATATTTATCAACAATGTTCACATCGAAACTAGGGAGTAGGATATTATTTCTCACATTTTGAGTAAAACATACGTTAAGGTGTCACTGTCTAAAATTAAAACTAAACAGCCCAGAGAATATAATTCCTACAAAATCTTTGTACCTAAACACAAGCTGAGTATGTTTATGGACTCAAATCTCTGGCCAGACGGTATATCCTTTCGTAGGTTTATCGAATTTCAAAAAAGGAAAGTCCACAAGGACATAGCTAACGAGGCTCATAACTCAGTTAAAAATGGATAGTGACAATAAAACAACACTTATATCTATTAATTGTAAAAACATAAAGAGATCTTTGGAATGCGTGACTAATTTAAGTAAAACGGCGGATATTATTGCATTGCAAGAAACCTAGCTGCTGCCTCATGAAATATCAGAACTCAATCGAGTAAATACACAGTTCAGCTACTACGGGAAGTCAGCTGTTGACACTTCGCAGGGCATCCTGCGTGGTCGACCATACGGGGGCGTTGCCTTGTTGTGGAATAAGATGAAGTTTAACAGTATTTCTGTGGTTAATTGTGTGAGTGACAGATTAGTGGCAATCAAAATTTCAACTGCAGATAGAGTTTCTTGTGTTGATATTTTAGGTGATTTTAATGCACATCCGGGCGGGACCTTTGGTAGTGAACTGATACATTTTTGTGCTGAACAAAAATGGGGTTGTGTTGACATTGACATGTTAGATAAGGATACGTTCACTTTTACAAGTGAAGCACACGGCAGCAGAAGATGGCTCGATCACTGCGTAACTACTGAGTCAGCGCGACGGTCGGTGTCATCTATAAAGGTACGTTACGATGTGTACTGGTCGGATCATTTCCCGCTACAAATTCAGTGCAATATTTATACAGTTGGTCAGACTCTCTTGTTGCCGCGTGCTTCTATAAACAAAGTTATATGGGGAAACAGAGACAACAGTCAAATTGAATTGTATACTAAGATATGTAACGATAAATTAAGGGAAATTGAATTCCCTCATAAATTAGGTTTATGTTGTGATGCAGAGTGTGAGAATGTGAACATTTGTCTCACATAGATAAGTTCTATTTTAAAATTATAAGTACACTACAAGAGTCTTCTATACGTAGTAACAGTGTTAACGACTGTAGTAACGTTAAGAGACGTACAAAAAATATTATAGGTTGGAACAAATATGTCAGGGTCGCCCACTGGAATGCAAGACAAAATTTTCTAAATTGGATTCAATGTGGACGGCCACAGGTTGGTAATATTTACAATAAAATGAAGGAGTCTAGAATTTTATTTAAGAAAAAGTTAAAATACTGTCAGAAAAATGAGGAGATAATTAAAATGAATGATATTGCTGCTAAACATAAAAATAAAGACTTTCGGGGATTTTGGCGACAAACAAAAAAGATTAACCCTAAGTCTAGTATTCCGGTGAGTGTTGACAGTATTAGTGAGCCTAAAAATATTGCTAATTTGTTTAGGTCTCACTTTAAAGTTAAAAATATTACACCGCCGCTGAATGATGCTGGTGCAGGGACCGTCGTTCCTGGCGATTTTGAACGTTTTACCATCAAAGAAGTTTTAATGACTATCAAACAAATGACGAGAGGGAAGTCCCCAGGACACGACGGCCTCAGCATTGAGCATTTTCTTCACGCGGGTCCCCATCTACCGAGGCTTCTAGGAGTGCTATTTACTATTTGTAAAAGGCACTCCTATCTGCCTACTGACCTAATGAGGACAATTGTTGTACCAGTGGTAAAAAACAAGACTGGAGATATTTCTGATAAGGCCAACTACAGACCGATTTCATTAGCCACTGTTACGGCTAAAGTACTGGATGGTTTGCTTGAGAGACAATTTAAACAACATCTTGATTTACACGATGCACAGTTTGGGTTTAGGCCAAAGCTGTCCACAGAATGTGCAATTTTGTCTCTTAAGCATATCATCAAGTATTATACCAGCAGAAAACATGTATGTATGGTGCTTTTCTGGACTTGTCGAAGGCGTTTGACCTGGTTTGCTACGATGTCCTCTGGTCCAAAATGTCTAAGTGTGGTGTTCCATCTGACACAGTTAAACCATTTAAATACTGGTACGGGCATCAGACAAACCAGGTGAGATGGCTTGGACACTTGTCCGACGAATATACGTTGGACTGTGGACTGAGACAGGGTGGGTTGTCCTCGCCTACGCTCTTCAATCTCTATGTGAATGATTTGATTGATGAACTTAGCAACACACAGGTCGGATGCTCCCTTGACGGCCATATTGTCAATAGCATTAGCTACGCAGACAATATGATGTTGCTGAGTCCATCAATCGCGGCTCTAAGGAGATTGATTGGTCTGTGCGAGAGATACGCTTTGTCACATGGCCTCGTCTACAACGTTAAGAAAAGCCAGCTGGTTATATTTAAAAGTAAAGGTTGTAACTTAAACTCGGTGCCAACTGTAACTCTGAATGGAGGGGCTTTTACTAGAGTGTCGTCTTTCAAGTATCTTGGCCATATGGTGACTGAGGACTTGAAAGACGACTGTGACATTGAAAGGGAACGGAGGGCGATGGCAGTCCGATGTAACATGTTGGCCCGCAGATTTACACGATGTAGTAAAGAAGTTAAATTAACTCTCTTCAGAGCTTTTTGTCAATCTATGTATACGTGCAATCTGTGGGTTGACTACACGCAGCGGGCTTACAACGCACTCCGAGTCCAATATAATAATGCACTAAGAGTGATGTTGGGGCTTCCGCGATTCTGCAGCGCATCACAGATGTTTGCTCAAAATCATATTGATGGCTTTCAAGCCGTCATAAGAAAGCGAGTAGCATCTTTGATGAGCAGAGTTCGCGCAAGCACCAACACCATTCTTAGGCTGATAAGTGAAAAAGTAGAGTGTCCTATCATGCGTCATTGGGTGCACATTCATGTCTACGTGCCCAGTGCTGCTGGTAGGCCACGTAGATATTTTAACTGATCGTTCTGATTTCTGAGTACTAACATAGTTTGTAATAAAATAATTATTGTATTTACTAACGACTTATGGACTCCCAGTCTGAAATAAACATTTTTATTTTTATTTTTATTAATTTATTTATTTAATAGTGCCTTTTCTAGAATTCGTCAAAACCCTAATTATTTATGCACATAAAGTCTTCACTATTTTGAAGTCGGTACCAGCTAATTAAATTATGACTTCAGTCGATGTCAGGATCTGAAATATTTGGGACTGGTACCGACTTCAAAGTAATGAAGACTTTATGTACAGAAATAATTGGGGTTTTGACGAATTCTAGAAAAGGCACTATTATAGAAAAAGACTTATTTAATACTTTTTAGTTAATATTCTTATTGTTTTTACCTTGGAAGTCGGCTTAAAGTTTTTGTTAAAAATAATAATTTCACTCTTCTTAGTTATTTATATATGTATTAATATGGTGAACACATAAGTGTCAGTTGCAGATAGATAATATTATGATCTCGTCTCGATCTAAAAGATTATGAAAAGTACTTATAATACTCGTAGAGCCATAATGTGCTGATGCATGCCATGGTGTAATGGTAGTGATGATGATGATGATGATGAATATAAATTAAACGGTAGCACACCTATGCTTTCTGTTCTTAAAACAATGCCAAATTTTCCAAACGTGTATCTATAAGGAGTAAGGAGTTCTCTCAGCACCTTCGGAACCATTGTACACCTTGATGCAAAATCTTACTTTTTGGTAGCTTATGCTTAGAATACTTCTTATAAAACCAAAATCACCATATGTTTCCATATAAATTTCGACGAGTTCCTTCGATTACTCATGGTCCATGGATCCCATCATCAGGTCACCACTTTATGAACATGGAACCAAAGAGTTAAACCCTTTACAACATAAATAACGCTCAAAAACCTCATCTCAATCTTATAGATTGTAAAAAGTACTAATAATAGGGCCATAATGTGATGATGCATGGTGTAACGCCTAACGGTAGTGATGATGATGATGATGAATATAAATTGCACAGTAGCATATGCTTTCTGTTCTTAAAACAACGCCGAAACTTCCAAACGTGTATCTATAAGGAGTTAGGAGTTAGGAGTTCTCTCAGTACCTTCGGAACCATGGTATACCTTGATGCAAAATCTTACTTTTTGGTAGCAAATGCTTGGTATACTTCTAATAAAACCAAAATCACTATATGTTTCCATATAAATTTTGAGGAGTTCCCTCGATTACTCATGGATCCCATCATCAAGTCACCATTTTTATGAATATGGTACCAAATTCGAGTCAAACCCTATACAACACAAAAAGAATTTTGAAAATCGGACCACAAACGGCTGATTAATCGGTGAACATACATAAAAAAAAATACATACAGCCGAACGTATTACCTCCTCCTTTTTAGAAGTCGGTCAAAAATATAGTCGTGTCGGTCGTCCGTCCCACTGGGTTATGAGAGTAAAAGGAATAAACTCTTGTGTACTGCGCACACGCTTGGGCACAATAAAATTACTCCTGCGTAACTGACCTGGTTCAATGAAAAGGAGCCACCGTCACCGAAACCGGTGTGAGAGTTATTAATATTGTCTCTACATTTTTTAATATTATGTAGTCATTTCTTTAAGATAAATTATTCCCTGTGGTTATCAATTATTTCTTGCGTTGTAGAAAATTAGACAGAAGTTAAAACAGGAGTTTGATGTCCTGGTCTGTTAAGCCCCAAATTTGTACAAAGTATATTAATCTGTACACAAGTGTGGATTCATACAGCATCTTTATGTAAGTAAAGTAAAATTTATTAAGTATACATTTTCACTTTACACAAGTCAAAATTTATTCAGTATAAATTTTCACTTTACACTTACTATTGTAGGAGAAAAAACACACCACTGTTAAAAACGTGGTAACAAAGATTTCATTTGGTAAAACGTATATTTAAGTAACGGTTTAGCCGCTAGTCGTTTGGTTTATTTTCACGTCCAGCAAATGGCTTAAGTAAAAGATTTATGTCCGGCTTTAAAGTAGGATATTTGGGATTGCGCGGCCACTATACAGCGAATATAAGCTCAAAATCGATGTCTTATCGATACTGGCTATTGAATACAAAATAGCGGTCTAGATATTATAATCTAAGTTTGATATATAATCTATTGGTTTAGTTTTTAAATTAAATTTCTAATAGCTTTATTCTAACACCATGCAAATTTTAAAGCCGAAATTTACGGAACTTAGGAGTAGAGTATAATATTATAATTAGTAGCATGATGCTACTAATTAAAATATACTCTACTGCTACTCTACTGCTACTCGCACACTTAGGTACTACCATTACCTAAGTGTGAGTGCAGGACCGAAGGCAGTTTGTAGGTATGTATGGATGTTTGTTACTCTTTCACCTGAAAACTACTGAATGGATTTTGATGAAACTTTACAATATTAAAGCCTAATTATATTAAAGCCTATCATAATATTATTATATCAAAAATATTAAGTACGAAGAATCTATAAAAGTAAAATAAAATAAAAAATGTTTTATTTCTGAGTAAATTTGAATCAAAATTTTTCAGAATGTCTACCTGATACCTACCACCAGTTCGGGAACCACCCCGGCGAGAAGAACCGGCGTAAGAAACTTGCACGGGTCCCACTTTTTACCAAAAATGCGAGCTATTCTGGCGTGCGCTGAATAAACATCCACAGACGGGGGAAATTAATGTATGGCAGGAAACTCAAAATATTAAACACAATATTGTAAAGTTAGGAAAACGAATGTTTCGCAGTAGGTTTTACTTAAATTTCAATTACAATCGGGAAATAAAACAAGCGAAAAAAATTACTTCCATTTTTACGTACAAAAATAGAACAAGTATAAAATTTCTCAAGTGCTTTCTATATCAAAAGCGATTGGATAATAAACGGAGTGTACGATAGCCTGCAACAATCTTGCTTTTATCTCTTTTATCAATTTTCTGCTACGATCTCATCACCTGTACGAACGAGCTAAGAAATAATATTAAGTGCCATATAAATTGCTACAAGGAACGTAACTAATATTGTAGTACTTTCGAACTATTTGTTGGAACAATTTATTTGAGATGAAAGTTTCAACAACTTTTATATACAAAGTGGTCAATCAAACTACATAGAAAGAAAATAATAATAGCTCCCACACCGGTTTCGGTGACGGTGGCCGGTTTCATTGAAACCAGACCAGCTACGCAGGAGTAATTTTATAGTGCCCAAGTGTGTGCGCAGTAAAAAGAGCACTCTCTATTCCTTTACTCTCATAACCCAGTGGGACGGAAGACCGACACGACCGGCAAGAGATCAGGCGCAGGACCGACTTTTTACATGCCCATCCGACGCATGGATCATCTTACTTGTCAGGCAATCAGGTGATCAGCCTGCATTATCCTTAAACTTACCATCACATTATATATTAATGATTATTTTTTAATGACAGCTGTTTCGTATTCACACCCCTACGAAATTTGATTTTAATAAGATTAAAATTTTATAACAAATCTGTATAAAAATAAATACGACACATTTTATTTATGTACAACTTTGAACTGGTATTATGTTGGAATTGCAAAATTGTACATAATATCGAATTGAATATTGGAAAAAACACAAAAGTCGTCCCCAATACGAGCAAAACAGTAATCCCATCGGACTCAATAAAAAATAATTAGAGTAATGAAAATGTTCATAAATCCAATGAAAAGCTTGAAATAAGCGCGGATGGCGTATACAAAAAATATAATATTATCATTGATATTAACTCGAATGCCTGATGGCTAAAACATGTTGCGAGCGAAGCCCAGATATTCCAGCGAAAATATACCGAAACATTTTTCAAATGTACTGAAATATATGACTAAGTCTATTTAGAATTTTAATTAGGGAGATGGCAACATTTCATAATGGCTGTGTAGAATATAAATTCGTATTTTTGTGAAGAGTGTAATTTCAGAAAAGAAATTAGGACAATAAGATGTGTGAGGGTTTTTTGATGCCAGACACTACTTGTTAAAAGTCAGAACTTTTAAATTTTTGTAATACTTTGTTAACATGTGTCTATTTTATTTACTGTGATATATTTATTTAGCTCACAAAAGAGGTTTTACGTTAGCACTTAGCAGAGATAATTTACTGCTACGCATTAGTAAAATTTGCCCTGGGATGGGATTTACAATAATAAGTAGCCTATATTATTATCTTATACTGCAAAAGGATTTTATTGACTTTAGTTTAACGAATAAACAAAAAAAAAAATCATTACAAAAAATACAAACTTAAATAAAATATACAAACTTAGAATATAAAATTATAAAAAGAAAAAGTTCTCCAGGTCGTCCCCATCTAGCAGAGTGCCCAGCAAGCTGACAGCATTGCCACGTTGGATGGCAATTGCTATCCGCTGTGCCAGGTAGCCCCCGGCTCTGGGGTCTCGGGTGGCTTCAATAAGCCTCTTAGATATTTCTCTAAAAAGCTTATGTGCCCCCGGACCCCATGCGCCTAGGGTTTCCACCCCAAACGGTTCAAATATGAGATCTCCGCTGAGGTTCTATGCTTGGTTGGCAGCTGTGCCCGCACAGCTCGAGGTGCCCTGAACATGGGACGAAGCGAGTGTGTCGACACAAGTAGCGTCCCAAACAAGGGCCCGTCCCATATTCCAGGGGACCAGGGTCATTCCATCGGGTCTCTTGCCATCGTCGCGCGCCAAACCGGAGGGCTCCAGTATCGCTAACTAACCTATACTGCAAAATGTATAGATTCCTTGTGATATACGAATCATAGCAAAAACGAACTGGTGTCGAGTAAAAACAGAAGAAAAGGTTCGTTATAGTTTGCCCCAATTCTTTATAATGGAATCTTAAGATAGCATCTGAAACCCTCTTGGAACAATGCTTCAGATAAATCTTTTTCAATTTGTAAGGGCAGGGCTACATGAGCATACAAATAACCTAATGTTAGGTAAATATCTTGGGCTCTCCATTGTTTTGATGCAAACGATTGGGAATGGGGGTTCATGGGATTATCTTCGCATATAAACTTTGATAGCTATTACCTGATTATCCCATAACAAGCCAAGGAGTTTGTAGGTATTAATAAGTACCCAAAATATGTTTTTTTTCGTCAGAATTGAAGAAGTGTATGATGAATGGATCGTTAAACTTTTTCTAATAAGTATGTAACGTCATAATTTTTTAACTTCTAGCCGACTACTGCAAAAAGAGGGCTGTGCTTTTGGAGAGTGTGCATGTTTGTATGTATAATTGTTTGGCAACTAACCTAACCTTACCTGCACGGATTTTAGCTTTATAAAAGTGTAGTAAGATTTGTGTTTACTGTCAGAGTGATACTTTATGTAATATTTTTCTGTTTCCTTCTTTACAATATGTTTTCAAACGACAACTGAAATTTCTTTGAAATAAATATATTCAAATAAATAAACAACAATTTTGAAGGTACAGTTTGGAACTCTTGATTCAGGCTAAAAAAAATCGGATTCGTGGAACTTTGTTATATTTGTCGTACTTATCGTGTTAGGGATATTTTAAGCTTACGTCGGGAACTCAGATAAATTATTCAAATATTCATTATACGACCGTGTTCTACGTGTGAGATTATTTTGTTTCATTTGAAATCAGTTTCTTTTATAAGTCACTTTTATTCCCGCTATAGATTTTACATAACAAGATGGTATTAAAATTTTATAATTGTCACTTAAGGGCCTTAATTCCCTACGGAGAATCCGTAATTTACCGTATTTTAGAGCCTTATACAGTCATAATTTGAAAGCTACAAAGTTATAATAAAAATATAGCTACAAAGTTATATAAAAATACAGCATCTTCAGTATCTCAACAATCCTTTCCACGTTTTAAATTTTCTATTTTCGTCTATTATACTCATGATAATATCAGCTTCCAAAGTAATGCCAATTTATTAAAATTCAAGCATACATTCAGCATCTCCTTAGTATTTACAAATTACTTTTATTTGAAACACACGCCGATAGTACGACAATATCATAAACTAAATATTCCCCGTTTAAATTTTTTTAGGTCAGTTTTGAACTAAGATAAGTAAAAAAATAGGGTATTGGTGCGATCTCGGCAACGCGGCAAATGTATGTCCAAGGTCGTTTGCTCGGGGGACGGCCTTAACGAGATGTTGCCTTCATTAGGACTGCACTCGTATTATCGTATTATTATAAAATATCAATGGAAAATGTTTAAGATTACTGGATCTGGTTGGACAACATCTGGAATCGCATAATCAATAAGAAATAAGTAAGGTATAAAGAATAATCAATAACAATTAAGAAAATATAGGAATCAAAAATCTAGTTTCAATTTTATAGTTATGATGACAAAAAGAAAGCAAAATACTCGAAAAAAATATAATACAAAGTTTCAAAATCACACAACTTTTGACTTTCCGCTAAACTGAACTCACGAAAACAGGAAAAATACAACAAAACTACCATTAATACCAGCCCATACATTTGTTCCTTGAAACATAAAAGATCCTTTCGCCAAAATGAAACTCCCCGTATTTACTTGCAATACTATAGAACCTTCATTGCAGGGACGAAATGTTGTACACTCGATAAAGGAACTATACGCTACATTGGGCCTAGGTTTGGGTCCGAAACTATTGTTTTCAAATATAAAACATACAAAGTCTTTTACGTTGTATTATGTTACAATGAAAAGAAAATAAGGGACTAAATGTATGTAAGAAAATATTGTATCTTTATTAATTACGTTTGACTAGATCTAGAATATAAACGTTTTAGACTGCGGGGCTAAAATCAATAATTCCTCTCGATCAATTCAGCAAAATATGAATTGTCAAAACTGTCAAACTGACGAATGTCAAATTAGTACGAATTACTAGACATGAATTGCAAGCAGTCGAGTCACGAGTGACCATTTTGCGATTATAAAAAAATGAATCATATCATTATTCATAATATGATTCTTCATATTCTAGACTAATTCTGCATACTTAATCAAATATAAAAAATCTAATTTTGCATACTTAATAAAGGAACCTAGTTTATTTTTTTGAAGTGAAAACTTCTTTAGCGGCGTTGAGCATTTTTGTGGGATGGGTAGAAACTGTGAAACTCGCGTCAGATTCTCGTGCTGATCGAAAAACCTTGGAAAAACCGTAAGACGGTTGGAGAGTAGTGTTTTGTGTCGAACTCGAACTCGAACTCGAACTCGAACTCGAAATCGAACTCGAACTCGAACTCGAACTCGAACTCGAACTCGAACTCGAACTCGAACTCGAACTCGAACTCGAACTCGAATTGATTGTAAGGGTTTCGATTTTTTAAAACTCGATTTTCATAAAAAATGAGTTAAAAATTTAATCGATTGTAAGGGTTTCGATTAATTAAAAAAATCGTTTTTTTTAATAATCGATTTTCATAAAAAATGGGTTAAAAAAAATGCACAACGTTAATAATCAAGTTTTCACTTCTGCCGGCACTCCCGGAGTGCAACCCGTCTTTTTTTTTTGCTACAAATATTACGTCAAAATAACAAATGGTACAAAGAGACTTATTAGCTTTGTCCACATTGTGCCTTTTTTCTGTTCAACAAGGGCATGCCTTATAGCGCAGTCAACAGCGAAGGTGTGGCATGCCCGTGACGCGCGTCAAAATCCACCCGCGTTGAAAGAAAAGTGTCATAGCGCGCGCTACGATTTCAACGCGCGATACGGGAATGCCTCACGTTTGACGTTGACAGCGCTATAAGACATGCCCTTGATGAACAGAAAAAGGCACAATGTGGACAAAGCTTTTCTGATACTTTCTCTCCGTTTTGCGATTTTAGGTCACGTGTCCTCCGATTTTGCTTTTTTTACCCACCCTAAAAAGTGAACATCGCTAAATAAATTTTAATCACAAAAATCTAAATAATATCCGTCTATATATTTTTATACTTTTTCTTTTCAAAAATCATTTACACAGTACAATAAGTCTTGAGATTTGATAATATTTTCGCCGTAGCCTGAAGTGTTGAATCAAAATTGAATCGACCCTTAATAAAGACTGTTTACTCTGTTATCTAAATCACCTTCGTTTCTCTTAAAATTTCGATTGCAATGAAAATGAATTTTACATTTTTTTTATTATTTTAGTGGAAATCAAAAAATTCCGTAACGAAAACAAACCTAACATACTCCACTCGAGCGTGCGACTAGACTTATGCGAATTATAATTGCTAAAGTTGATAAAAAATGCTATGCAACCGAGAGCCACACCTATATTTTATATTTTTATAAAATTAACTATAAAATTTACTTTGGAAATTAATTAAGTTATTTAAATCCAATTAGTCTGAAAGGTGTCAAATTGACAAGTGTCAAATTTCAAAAAAGAAAAAGTAAAATGAAGCCTTATTTATTAAAAAGTAAAATGAGAATATTGGCTACCGTATTAAAGCATAATATTTTCTTTTTCATCAAGGCTTACCCTTGAAAATAACGACCAAATTTTTTCCGAAACAATGTTGAGGGTGCTAATAAAAATTGTTGCCTTTAGTTGATAATCAAATTACGTAAAATAAAGCTTCCAAAATTTAAAATAATTATATTTCGAAGAACCGGATATCAAAGTAATTGTCTTTATTTGAACTTTAATTAAAGAGTTATTTAAAGGTACGATGACCCTCAAAACAGTAAATAAATAAAGGTCTGGGTAAAACCAGGTAAAAACCATAACGACTGTGATTTTGCTTTTTGCCAATTCATAAAATATATATTTATAACATTGTTGTCATTATATCATATTTCATCACATAACGAACCCTTCGTGCGCGAGTCCGACTCGCACTTGGCCGATTATTTCCCATTCCAAAATCCCATAAATAAGTTTTCACTACAAAATTCCAACCATCATTAACGTTTCCTACATGTCGTTTTTCACTTAATTCCGGTTTTAGCATAGTTAACCAGAATTTATTCAAATAATATGCATGAGTTTTTGTTAGGCGAAACTCGCTTGAAAAATTTCTATCAAACTTTAAGCCCTTTGGCTCTGTTTGTGTACTTAGTGTTGGAATGAAAATGCCCAAAGGGATTGTTGATAGTCGGGACTAGTCTGTCGTGTTGTTTTAGCCCGAACAGAATACGTAAGAGGCTGATGTAAATTCCCGAATAAATTTCAGTATTCAGGGCTAAAGGTGAAAGCATGTTGCTATATTTTTTTCTTTTATGTAATAAGGGGGCGAACCAAAATAAGGTGTCACCTGATGGAAAGCAACTACTGTCGCCCATGGACACTCGCAACATCAGAAGAGCTGCAGGTGCGTTGCCGGCCTTTTAAGAGGGAATGCGCTCTCTTCTTGAAGGTTTGCAGGTCGTATAGGTCCGGAAATAGTGCTGGTGACAGTTTGTTCCAGAGTTTTACAGTGCGCGGCAGAAAGTTTACGCGAGAAACGCACGGTGGAAGACTGCCACTCATCAAGGTGATAAGGATGGTATATTTTTCGCGTGGGACGATGGCGAAAATTTGCAGGTGGTATGATTCCGAACAATTCCTCGGAGCACTCCCCGTGATACAACCGATAGAGGATGCAGAGTGAAGCTACATCTCGGCGTAATTCCAAAGGGTCCAAGCTGTTTGAAACACTATGGGTGTAGCCAAACGAGCGTAATTTGTGAGTTGTGAGTCGCAGAATTTCTGCCGCGTAAATATCTTTTCATACAAATCATGACTCACAAAATTACGCTTGTGTGACTCAAACAGGACTTTTGTATGAAACTGAATGCAGCAGAATTCTGCCGAACCGAAATTCTGCTACTCACAACTCACAAATTATGCTCGTTTGGCTTCGCCCTAAGTGTCTAAAAACACTAGGCTGAATTACGCCGGCGTAAATTCCGCCGCGTTTCCGCCGCGTCTCAAACACATACAAAATACGGGCGGAACGCCAGGGGTGACACACTATTCCGTCGCGTTCCGTCCGTATTTTGTATGAAATTTTGAAACGCGGCGTAAACGCGGCGGAATTTACGCCGGCGTTATTCAGCCTAGTGTGTTTAGACACTAAGGCAGTCAAAAATTTGAACGGCCCTTCGTTAGATACGATCCAGAGGGAACAGTTGGTGTTTTGGTTTTTGGTTATTGTTACAATATGAAAAAAATACACTTGGCACTCGGGACTGCCGCGGTTAAGTTATTGCATAGCATTTATCATAATTTTTTTACGGATAAAAATATTAATTTGACATCATTTCAATTGATGATATTTAAATTATAAAAACCTTAGGGCTAATTTAAAGTTCGTTAAAATCCTCCGACAAACTCAGGATTATGCGAAAACTTTATAATCGAATTTCGGTTATATGTTTTTGATGGAACCTCCGTCGTTGAGGCATCGATATTATTCCTCTGAAAAAGATTTTACTACGCACTGAGATACCTGAAACTTTTCGCGTGGATCAAATGAGAGAAGGTATATAACGTAATCTAACGAACACAATTTGTTACGGAAGCCACAAAAGTCCGCTACTAGTAAACACGCGCTCACGCACACACGTGCATCAAACTACGCTACTTTTAGCATTGTTTTTAAGGAGTCAACTCCAACACCAGAGATTTTTGCATGTGATTTACCTGTCCTTAAAACAGTAAAACAATAAAAACAATGTCACGACTAAATGGCATAACAAAATTTGCCACATGGCATATAAACACAAAACAAGTACTATCAGAGAAGTTGATTCATAGGCAGATGGCGGACCTACGTAAATTGGTCGCATTTTGTCAAACCCAGCTAACAGATCACTACTACATTGAAATGTCATAATTCGACCAAATGACGTTGGTCTGTCTTTGAATAAATTTCTTCGATGGTACGTATAGCAAAATGCTACACAGGTGAGAACTAAAACGCTTGGTTGCAAACTTGAAATAATCCTTGCCGTGTGTTCCAATCGCTACTTGCAAAAACTATCCTAAGGTAAGCTGACTAAAGCGTAGAACGTTTTCGTATTACTCGCAAGTCCTTATATATAGCCTGTCAACCAGGGTTTTGATATAGGTCCCTAGACTGACGGACATGCGCCGGGTCGTTTTTTGTCCCGTGACAAATGGTCCTTCTGAGTTACGGTAATTGGTCGAATTTATGGAATAGAAACAGTTTTGTTTTTTTTTCAACTCATTCCTTGAAATAATGTGAAGTAATGCTTTGAGTCCGTGACGTAATTTGTGACCGTAACCGGACACGAACTCACTCAAGATCGTGACATACGTGAAGTATTATGATATCTTTAAAAGGCAGCATAAGCTGGCATATATTATTACTAGATGATGCCCGCAACTCCGTTGCGCCAAAACTCGTTTATCGCGCGGGAACCTTACATTTTTCCGGGATAAAAAGTATCCTATGTCCTTCCCGGGACTCAAAATATCTCCATGCCAAATTTCAGCAAAATCGGTTTAGCGGTTTGGGCGTGAGGAGTAACAGACAGACAGACAGACACACTTTCGCATTTATAATATTAGTAAGGATTATGTCAGCACCGTACGCACGGTGCGCTTCGAGCGCATAGCACACGAAATGCGGCGCGAGGTGCGGACGAATGTGCGAGGTTTCACTTCTATACGTTTATAGCAAACTAATGCTATGTGGTCAGGCTGTGTCTAGTCGTGATCTGTATGCTGGGTTTGACATAACCCGACCAATTTACACAGACTTCTGAAACGGATAATTATTAAGATGTACCTATTTTAATTCAATACTACATTTAAAACGGCAAAATGTCATTTAAGTTCTAACTTCTATAGTATCCCGCAAACGATCAAATTTTTTGTCTACGTGTTTGTCAAACAGTTTGATAGTGTACAGCTTTGCTTGAAGCGTTTGTCAAACAAACTACGTGTTCGACTTGTTTGAAGAAAATTTTCATTGGCGTAGCGTTTGACAAACGTGTTTGAACGTGTTCCGCTCTATTTGTCAAACAAGATCTCATGATCTCAAACCGATTCTAGCTAATTGTTCGACAAACTTGTTTGATGCACGTTTGTTCGTCTGCGCTGCTGTTTGATGAAAACGTAAATTACGTCAAACATGTTTGTCACACAAATTTGATCGTTTGCGGGGTACTTAACACCGCGTAATGTCATACACGCTACGTCATACACGCTACGGTTTACCGGAGAGGCCGCCTTTACAGCTATGCCTGCGCGGGTATCAGTCGACAGAATTGATTTTCGATATTGCCCCGATCGACTGCGCAGCCCTAAAAAACAGCACAGGTAGACCTCTCCGGTAAACCGTAGCGTGTATGGCGTACATAAGTCACTTTTTGGCTATTTTGAAATTTTTATGCCATTCGTTAGAAAATCGGAAGACGCATCATATCAGCCAATAGCCTTGTCCACACTGTGCCTTTTTCTGTTCGTCAAGGGCATGCGTTATAGCGCAGTCAACAGCGAACGTGAGGCATGCCCGCGACGCATGCCCTCTGACCGTCAAAACTTTCGCTTTGTTATTAAAAATGACAGTTGGCGTTGCATTGTTTGACGCATTCAATTATTGAATGCGCCGAAACGAAAGTTGAAAGAAAGAAGATGACGAAAATTGAAGACGAAAGCGCATAATGTGGACATAGCTAATCAGGAACACGTATCGCTTAACAAGAACTCCTAAAATAATGAATTAATAGTAAACCTTATTTAGTATGGCATCTTTACAAAATTATGCAATTATTATTTTCTATCTAATGAAAAGTTGTTATTTATAACTTACGCGGGGTTAGAACTCAAAGTACGAAAAACTTTTTCATTCTGCTACAGCCTAAAATAAGTTCGAGTGAAAATAAAAAGGTTATACTTAAGTTATAACTAGATACATAATATAACTTTCAAAGATTTCGAATTCCGTTGAGATGAAGGCGTGGAGGGTGCTTCTCTTGACACTTTTTGTGACGGTCTCAATCCTTTTCTAATACATCTAAGGCTTTATATGTCAGTTCACGCGTGACATCATATAATGTAACTTTCATTTATAATGTTGACGAGGCGAATATTAGACGCCACTCACAACTGCTACATATCATCGGTCTACCATTACTCATATTCTAATATATCACTTGCCGACGTCACTAATAATTCTGACTTAGACACCAGGCAGGGTCATTTCACACTGAAATGACGTGACGAGAGGCGACGTGGGCCCCATGGCCCACGTGCGTAGTGTATCAACACGTAAGAAAAACAACTAGCATGGGCTAGTTTCTTACGCCGCGCCGGTTCTTCTCGCCGGGTTAGTTCCCGAACCGGTGGTAGGCGTCATGTAGACATTATATTATGACTCTAGAGCATCAGTACCACGTGGCACAGTGTACTATCAGATAAGTTGATTTATAGGCAGTTATAGTCTGACCAACGTAAGTTGGTCGTGTTATGTCAAACCCAGCCGACAGCTTACGACTTACATTGAATTTACATAACTCAACCAGATGACGTAGGTCCGTCAACTGCCTATAAACCAATTTCTTCGGTGGTACTATAACTAACTTAATTATTCTGACAAAAATATATAAATTATTTTAAGTAGCTAATTAGTAATTTAAAAATTCATCGCATAGTTTCGTTTCGATTCATTCTAAGCTTACAATCTCAACGAGTTGAGCGTTTGATAAAATTGTGGCGTTAAAAAACAAACAAATACAAAACCAAACAAAGAATCTAAGAAAATACCACGAGATAAATATTGGTCAATTCGCAAACTCAGATCTAAGTTTTACTGGTCTTAGTCTGTCTCAATTTATCTAGACCAACTGCAGTTTAACGAAAAGTAAATAAAACTACACGACTCGTTATAAAGTGCCGTATAATATTTACTCATTTATCCGTAATAAACGAGCTGAGCAGCTGATGCCGAGACCTTTTTATTGCGGACCGAGTAATAAACATTTATAGACTTACCTTAAAATAAAGTCATCAAAATATCCTGACTAACATTTGTTTTGAGATTTTTTGTTACTTATTTTTTGGTATGATAAAAAAAAGAATTGATTCCATGCTTTGATTTCTCGACTAGGCAGTGATTAGTGACCCATTTGCTTAGCAGTTATCTACAGCTATTGTTACCCTGAATATGAAAACCTTAATCAGAGGACCATGCGTTATTATACATATATTTTTTTTATGAAATAAGGGGGAAAACGAGCAAACGAATCACCTGATGGAAAGCAACTTCCGTCGCCCATGGACTCTCGCAGCATCAGAAGAGCTGCAGGTGCGTTGCCGGCCTTTTAAGAGGGAATAGGGTAATAGGGGAGGGTATGGATGAGAAAGGAAGGAAATAGGGGAGGGTAGGGAAGGGGAATAAGGTAGGGGATTGGGCCTCCGGTAAACTCACTCACTCGGCGAAACACAGCGCCAGCATTGTTTCACGCCGGTTTTCTGTGAGAACGTGGTATTTCTCCGGTCGAGCCGGCCCATTCGTGACGAAGCATGGCTCTCCCACGTATAAAAAAAATGAAGAAAATACGATAAATACGAAATAATTATTAAACAAATTACATACTTTTTCCTTCATCGCGAGTAAATGATGAAACTTTAAAACACCTCCGTCTAAGCGATACGCTTAAAAGAAACATTTTTTTAAATTATATTAAAAAATGAATACTTCAAAAGTAGGCCAAGAAAATATGAGGGTTAAGACAAGACTCGAGGAAACCACGAGTGCGCCGTATTAATTAAGTGCTTACTCCTCAGGATTAAATATTTTTTTCTTGGAAAAAGTCTGGGGCAACATGAAATAAATTATGAAAGTCTGGAGTAAGTTGTATATGATGATTGTGTATTATACTCTCAATTTTTTTCGAAAAAATGTACTTGATTTGTCTGCAGTCGAGTAAGAAGATAAATTCTAAGTACGCAAAATTATTTTTCTCACCTCCAGACGGAAAGCATCAACTTTCTTCCCGCTGCGCTTACCAATGTTACCGTTTTCCGCCTCCGTCGATGATAAAATTATTTTTCTCACCTCCGTGCGGAAAACGTCAACTTTTTTCCCGCTGCGCTTACCGATGTTGCCGTTTTCCGCCTCCGTCGATGAGAAAAATAGTATACGCACCATGGGCAGTAAATAAGAAAGCCTCAGATCACATGTTTGTTGACAATTACATGTGATCTGAGACATTTCTTATTTTCCTGCCCTAGGTGCGTAATGTACTATTTTGTACTAAATAAAAGACTGCAGTCAACCTCCATATTGTAGCGACGTTTAGTAATAATATGTATCGCTTCTCTAATTTTTTTTCGGAAAACATAATCCTTCTTTAGCAGTCGAGTAAGAGGATACAATTGTAAGTATGTAAAATTATTTCTGGCACCAAATAAAAGACTGCAGGAAACCACAATTTTGTAGCGATATAGCGTCGAAATTGCATCCACGAATTTTATACGAAAATAAATTGACGGAACCGAAGAGATTCTAAAATTTTAAATCGTTTCTAGTTTCGTCGGCGCGTTGCCGTAAAAGTTCTACTTTACCATTTGTGAATTAAATATTATGAAACGACTTGCTGAATTCTTTTTTAATTGTGTAGAACGAAGTTTAAATTATACATTCATACGATTCGAAAATTCGTGTGTCTGCCTGTCTGTTGACTGTTACCTCTTCACGCCAAAACCGCTGAACTGATTTTGCTGTTTGGTATGATACTTTGAGTCCAGGGAAAGGACATAATATGATACTTTTTTACCCGGAAAAATTAATGGCTCCCGCGCGATAAACGAATTTTGACGCAACGGAGTTGCGGGCGTCATTATAGAGCTGAAAAGTTAGCTAGCACTCTTATCTCACAAACTAGATCGATTTTTATGATGGAACTACGGAAGACTAAAATGGGCCACAACGGTTCAGGCCCGAATTTTAGCCAGACAAAATAAACATTTTTATTTATAGAGATAAGTATATAGAGGTAGGATAAATAGTTTATACAAATTGATTCTTAGTAAGTATTATTATTCATGCGTACTCATATTTTCTAGAACAAAATGAATCATTTTTGAAAAACGCGTGGGAAAAATAATTACATGTCCGGATAAAAAAAGACTTCAAAGCAAATTATGTCGTTGACTTTGTAAAAAGGAGCAAATTATTTTTATTATAAGAACGTGTTACATGTTGGAACTTCGCAAAATTATTGAGTATCACACGAAAACATTGGCTTGGGTCTTGTCACATTTGTATATAAATGACTTTACTATGAGTTCAGAATATAAATTCACGAATTTTCTCCACCCGAATTTTATATTGAGGTAATTACATCAGCGTCCATTTTAAGAATTCTAAGTTTCCCAGACTTCATAAGAACACGAATACAGTTGTGATTTCAAGAAAATGTTTTTAATTAAAATAACACAATGGATGTTTTTAATTCCGTTACACTTGGGAATGTTTTTTGAGATTTTTACTGCTGTTTCTCTTTAAAGCAAATCAGAATTCAGCATTGCTGTGAAGAATAAACTTTTGTATTTTATGTCTTTTATTTTATACAAAGTATTCTATGGACAGAGTAGACAGATCACAGAACTATATGGGTCCGGTACGTGCTTCGCTGCCAATAAGTGTATAAACACACCATGCTGAAGTTCCGCGGCGGAAGTTCGGGATGATTCCGCCTGCAATGTATTTTAAATTACCGATTTCACACTATGCCGAAATTCCGTCGCGTTATATTGTAGGTATGCGTTTGACATTGCTTACGTAATCATGCTTCCGCAATTTCCGCCACGGAACTTCGACATGGTGTGTTTAGTAATAAAAAATTGGAACTTGCTTGTACTGTCAACACTGAAAAAAGTTTCGATTTGATATCATACTCCCCATCTGAAAACAGTTTCAATTTGACAACAAAATCCCCTGTATCAAAATGATCTGCCATTTATTGAATTCATTTGCTACAAAAAAATTGATAAATGAAGAACCACTCGACCGATTTTGTGCAAACATTACCTAGACCATCTACTAAGCATTCCGAACTAAGCCCAAACATAATTTGGTTTGATAGGTAAGCCCGTTCTTGAGTTATAAAAATTAAAAAATGTCATTGATTTTACCTCGATCGTGGGAATCGCAGACACAATAGATTTTCAATTGTTATGCGGCAGCCGGGTGCCGCTTGGGGATTGATGGGTCAGTTTCTATAATTTATAAAATCGATGACACTTTATTAATAAATGACACCCGCTTCTTTGTTAAGATTACTTTCGTTTATCTCTTGGTTACCTCACTTACCCCATACAATAAAAATTTTAGGATAAACACTATCCCATGTAAGTGTCTAAGCACACTAGGCCGAAGTTACGCGGCGTAAATTACGTCCGCAATGTCAAACGCATACAAAATACGGACGGCACGCGACGGAATGGTGTGTCATCGGTAATTTAAAATTCATTGCGGGCGTAATCATGCGGAATTTACGCCGCGTAACTTCGGCCTAGTGTGTTTAGATACTAAGAAACATAGGATATTATAAGAAAAGTTTCAATCCGTTCTGCGGTTAAAGCGTGTCACGCTAACTTACATTTATTTAATCTATTTGGAACGCGCCACTGCCCACTGATTTCAAGACTGAAGCCTAAAATACGTACTGATACGTCATATTATACATGGTGCAACAAAACTAATTGATAATACTTTAGGGTGTGTACGAGTCCCGTGTATAAAGTTCACTGTAAAAGTAGTAGCGCTGAAAGAGATTTTTTCTCACTTTTGTATGGGAAAACTCGTGACGATGGGGCGCTTACTCATAAAAATCACAAAAAAATATCTTTCAGCGCTGCTACTTTCACAGTGAACTCTCTACAAGGAGCACATACACACTCTAAAGTACTATCACTTAGTTTTGTTATACCCTGTATACAGTAAAAATAAAATGTTGACACTGTTAAGTGATATCCTGTCTTAATGCTTAAATGAAATTGTAATTTGTACCTAACAACCACAAATGCCTTAATAAGTCGTGTCAACTATTACTTGACCCATAAAGCCTTAGCTTCGACAATTTTCCGTTTCATTTCCTTATGTGTCAATTTTCCCTCTTTCACCCCATTTCCTTTCTTGTTTCCTAGTTTACCAGGGGATTATGCAGGAGCTCATTAATACTTTCATCATCCCTTTCATCATCAACTAATGAAAGTAATTAAGACTGTTTACTATTGCTTATTTTTTAACTATACTGTACTCGGCGAAACTTGGCGGTAGCGGTCATTGACTCCCTGTCAAAAACTTGTCATTTTCTATACAAAGCCACGATTGACAACGTCTGACACTTCACTGTCAATCGCGTTTTACATAGAAAATGACAAGCTGTTTTTGACAAGGAGTCAATGACCTCTACCGCCATGTTTCGCCGCGTACAGTATAGATCGCCCGCTATTCCGTTGCAGCGAAAATCGTTTTTGACACAGGAGCCGTACGTTTTCCGCAACAAAAACTATCCTATGTCCTTTCCCGGGACTCAAAGTATCTAAATACAAAATTTCTTTAAAATCGGTTCAGCTGTTTAAGCGTGAAGAGGTAACAGACAGACAGAAATATACTTTTGAATTTAATATGTTAGTATGAATACCTAACCCGTAGCACCTCCATCGTGGGTATAGCAGACACAATATATTTTCAATTATTATGCGGCAGCCGGCTGCCGCTTGGGGATTGATGGGTTAATTAGGTGAATTTGGTCAAATCACTTTCAAACCGAAAAAAAAAACAGACTTTCAGACAGACAGACTTTCTTAAAGTATCCTAACTCCTAAGTCCTATAGAGATATCCAAATAAGTGGTAGAAGAACAGCTAGCGCTGGTTCATGGGTCGGCATGGGGCTACTCTCTTGAGCGTTGACCTCATTAGAAATATTAACTCCATCTTCAAACTTCTAATTGGTCAATATAAAAGACTTTTATGTCTACACAGCTGTTTTGCAACAGCAAAATTGATCCTTTTAAACATAATAGGATCAACTATATTTACAGCAAAATCGGAATACTATTTATACAATATTATGTTGTCTTTAAGACATATTCCTATCTTAAGTACACAATACGGACTCTCGTACGGTGAAGAGAAACATCATGAGGAAAGTGGATACTCGCACAATGTTGGTCCCAGAGGTCCTCTGGACCAGGCTGACTATGTTGCGAGAATGCCGTATGTGTTTAAGCAGCAATACGGACATTTACATCCATATCACAGGCACTACAGTCTTTGATTAGTGGTTCACTCAGATGACTGTATAAGGGCGAAGCCAAACGGGCGTAATTTGTGAATTATTGTGAGTCGCAGAATTTCGGTTCGGCAGAATTCTGCTGCATTCAGTTTAAAACAAAAGTCCTGTTTGATTAACACGAGCTTAATTTTGTGAGTCATGGTTTGTATGAAAAGATATTTACGCGGCAGAAATGCGACTAACAAATCACAAATTACGGTCGTTTGGCTTCACCCCAAAGCATCCACAACGGATGCAAAAAGGCCTAGTTAATATTAATATGTTATAATATAGCATAATTAAGTATATTAAGTAGATTTTTTCACATCGTTGCAACATCCTCCTGTCAATTGTTTTTTTTAATCAAGGTAATGTATTGTTCGCATACATCATTATGCCTATAATTACTTATGTTGGTACGCGTCAACAGTTTCACTCTGGAAACGGAAATAACGGGAAATAACCATTATGAATTGAATAAATATTAACTTTGTTGATGAATAAAGGGTTGTGAGAAGTGAGAACAATATTAATTTCTCATTATATTGCTGGTAAATTGATTATTAATTTATGAAACTTAAATTGGCGTCTAAATTAAAAACAAATGCTAATAAGCTCGTCATTCCCTTGCTTCTCTTACTAATAAAATAATTTTATAACAATAAAATATGAGCTGTACAACGTTTTGTCCTTATCTGATAGGTGACTTTTCTTAGATTGACAAGGACTGTACATTATATGGCGTACCCATTATGTAAATACAACGCGAAACAAAGAGTCTGCAAAAGTAGCCTATTTACTATTACTACTAGATCTTAGTTAGGAAACTAAAGAGTTAGGTTCCTAAGGTCCAGCAGTGCAGCCTTCAACAAAGAAATGTAACAATCTCAGAAATACTAAGATAGCTGAAACAGTCAAGAAATACTCGTAACCTTATAGAGCTTCAAACTTTTAATAGTTGTTTCTAAGATGATAATTTCTTCTTGAATATTCAAAGCATGCTTTTAAGACGATTTACTTGGCTCGTTAGGGAAATTTGCATTCATTATATTTTTACAGGAGCGTCATTTGATAGCTTTGGTTGATAAAAGAATTTCATAAAATGTACTTTCTTTTCACAGAAAAGGAGCACTTTTAGGTTCTCATTTCTAAAGTTTTACAACGTTGAAGAAAAATTTCTTCAGTTTTTGTATTTTAAAATCTAAATAGCCAAATATTTAACTCCCATACTATAAAAATATTAAAGCAACGTTTTGTCTTTATCTACCAAGCTACTTTTCTGTACCAGACATAGACCAAAGTTATGAAAGATTTCGGGAGTGTAAATAATTTCTATTCCAATTTGAAATTGCTTATTTTATGTCGATCGAATCGTCTCGTTACGTTGCAATGTGAACTGACCTTTTAGGTACTAAATCCACACTTACCCACTTACTTACTAATATTATAAATGCAAAAGTGTGTCTGTCTGTCTGTTACCTCTTCACGCCCAAACCGCTGAACCGATTTGGCTGAAATTTGGCATGGAGATTCTTTGAGTCCCGGGAAAGGACATAAGATACTTTTTATCCCGGAAAAATGTACGGTTCCCGCGCGATAAACGAATTTTGGTGCAACGGAGTTGCGGGCGTCATCTAGTATTGTATAAGATTTTTAGGCAAATAGGAAATATTAATGCAATGTTTTCTCGCTAGAGGCACCAGTAAAAGACAGTAAAAAAGTTTTGTTCGACGCTTGACAATGTTTCTGCCAATATTGTGATATGACTTGTGCAACGTCTTTTTTGTCAGATTATTTACTCTATGTGCCAGTAGCGCCCTCGGCTTCGATCTTTGCGTATCTCCCATTACACAAGATGTAACATGACTAAGTGATAATACTTTAGGGTGTGTACAATTCCTTGTAGAGAGTTCACTATGAAAGTAGCAGCGCTGAAGGACAATTTTTTTTTCACTTTTGTATAGAAACTCGTGACGCTGGGGCGCTTGCCTATACAAAAGTGAAAAAACTTTATTCTTGCAGCGCTGGTACCTTAACTGTGAATTCTCTACAAGGAACACGTACACACCCTATTACCCTAATATTATCACTTAGTTTTGTTACACTCCGTATAGAATATTCCCTATTCAAGTAACAATAATTTCAGTGTACAATAATTATGATGATTAATGTCAGGAAATCACATACTTGTAGGCGAACGTCTGCGCCTATAGAAATCAATCAAATCAAATTCGATTTAATATCATTTAGGATAATGTTTATTTGATGACATGGCGATAACACAATAGGACAAAACTACAGTATGTCAACTCCTTAGGGTATGTGCCTTTTTAAATTTGTGTGGATTTGACAGATTTGCAATATTATGTCTCACGCAATTGAAATATGTCGATTCAGTACAAATTTAATAATTCATCTACGCGTCGAGTTGCGGTCTAAATTGACCCTTAGGATGTTTATTACTGGAACGTCAATTCAACCAAATAAATCAGTCAACACTCCAAAACCTACATACGGACAAAAATACCAACCACGCTTAAGGCGGGCATAAACCCCAATTTGTTATTCCGTGACTCCCGGTTTACCTAGTTCCAATATAATAACGAAATGTAAAAAAATATGAAATATAAAGCACAATATTGAAAAGACTTTAAACCATAAACATTTTTATAAAACGTAATACTTTGGCTGTAATTAATTTACAAACTCACCTCCGAAAAAAAACTAATTCATCGAAATATAAGTATTAACTAGGATAATTATACATTTTATTTGAATAAATTGTTAGTAAATCTATATTAAAATATCCTTAACCGAACAATTTTGTTTCTTAATATTTATTTCCAAAGATATTTAAAAAAAAAACATGAAAAATAGAGAAGATCCGCCCCTAGTAACTACAGTTTTATGCTAAGCTAAAATGAATCTTATTGCGATACGTATACGCTTGGTTGGTTGTGTGAAAGGTTATCGTTTTGGATTGAGATTGATCCCTGCCTTAAGTATCATTTCGTAGAGAAAACTTCTGATCGACCGTTCACTTATAAGTAGTCAAGTCATATTTTTTTAATCATGAAATAATTTTATTCTAATAATAATAATGATACGGTACGGCTTAGATTTAAGTCAATTAGAAAGAATGTATACTAAGTACCATAAGGTAATAATACATTTTACACTCCTTATTTTGTTAGTAATTTTAGGGACTTTTCTCTTGAACGTTCAATAATGCAAAAATGCAAAATTTTTTGGGAGGTAGTTCCATCTAACATACTGTGTTTATAGTCTGCGCCAGTTATAACTGTACTGTCGTATGTTAATACATAACCTTATTGGATATATAAGTGAAAACTTAGTAATGGAAATTTTCTAAACTAAGTTTTGGTAACATTTTGATTGTGACTGAATCCACAATTCATGTTATAATATAATTATTAATTATGTTAAGATTATAGATAAATGTAATAAAATAACCAAAATAAGATTACTCTAACTGCCGCACTCAGAGTGGAACATTAATTTGAATGTAATTAATTCAAAAAAATTGTTATAAGCCCCATAAATTATCATTCTGTCAAACTCTTCATTAAATTGAAGGTCTCTGAGTACAGCGGTTAAAGATCAAAAAAGTATAATATTTTGTGTTTTTGCAGATTTATCCAGGATATACATTAAACATACCTACATTAAAAACACGTGCAGTCATCAAATCTTTATTATAATTTTAAAATAAGCCACAAGGTTCATAATTTTACCGACTTCAAAAATAGCGGGGACATTTTTATACACAGAGGGGATATTTCCAAGTTTTCACAAGAACACATGCGTATTTTCGCCTAGACGAGCACAAGATATTTGACATGGTCACTAATCAAAGTAATTTCCATTTAATAAAAAATTTAAAAGATGTATTTCATTATAACAGTTTCATTCAGTGAAAAGCGTATGTGTTCGGAAAACTGTGCTAGGTCAAGCATTATACGAGTGTTTTACCGTCTGAAATATATTTAATGATCAAAGGAGAATATAGATAATCTATATATATAAAAATGAATCTCCAATTGTGTTAGTCGCGCTAAAACTCGAAAACGGCTGAACGGATTGGGCTGATTTTAGTCTTAAAATATTCGTAGAAGTCCAGGGAAGGTTTTAAAGTGACACGAAGTTCACCGGGACAGCTAGTTTTAAATAAATATGTTTTAAATGTTAATACTAACTTTCCCCGTAACCCTGCCAGTGCGATATAGTGTAACAGCCAAACAGCCCCCTGAATCGCGCTATTAAAGTTTTTAAAATCGGTGTTATACGCATCTTAAATGGCTTCTGTAGACTTTGGCCTGCCACGCATAGCAAGCAGTTCAGCAGAAAGGAAGACTCCTTTGGAGCTTGGCAATGGCATACGTCGAATGCGTAAGTTTAGTTTCAAGTTTCGTGATTATAAGTGTCTAAACAAACCAGGCCGAAAATACGTGACCGAAGTTCGGCATGATTACGCTTGTAATGCGTCACGCAAACGTGACGTAATTTCGGCATGGTGTGTCGTCAGCAAATTAAAATACATTGCAGGCGTAAACGGCCGCGTTTTTTCGGCCTAGTATGCTTAGACACTGAATTGGGTTTGTGTCTCGATCTATCAGTCTATTGTATTTTAAATTAATTTATGGAAGTGGTGAGTACATAAAACTATAACATATAAATAGTACTGAGTTCTAAAATATAATAATCGAGAAAAATGTCATAGCAATTCATATCTACGCGTGCAAGGAGGGTACGAAGATTCAATAATTGACACACTAGATATACCCTGCAGTAGACATTTTGTCGCAAAATTATATGTGAAATAAGATAAAGCAATGGACGCGTGGATATGGCAGTTTCCTCTAAAGTGGATTTACAAACTGGAGGTAAAACCTAAAATTGCTCGACTTAATGTACACACTAAGCGAACTGCGAACGTGAAGAAGCGACGTCAGAAAGTCAATGTAATTTTTTTGCATTACATTGACTTTCTGACGAGCATGCTATCTAGCTCGGTCGGAAGATCTTCCTTTTCGGCCGCCACTCACATCGCTAAAACCCCATGGTGCTTCACTCCTCGGTTGAGGCCAGAGTTGCGGGTACGATGAAACCTACCACAGATAACATGTGGTCTTGTGGATGTGGTGGAAAACACGTTACGCCTGTCTAAGTCCAGGACAGATTTCAAAAAGGAGTTAGTTATGTTTTTAAAAAAAATCTTAACAAAGCTTTTAAAGCTTTTTTTGTTTCACCACTTTCTGATAAAGTGGCGAATAGTCTATTCACAACTTTTTTCACAGATTCTCCATACTTTAACTGTCAAGTTAAGTGGTAGAATAGCCTATTCGGCACTTATTAGGAAGTGGTGAAACAGGCCCTTAGTCTTCTGGGATTAAGATTTTAACCCTTTTAGGATTCTAGTGATTAACTTAACACAACAGAGTCACGTCGTTTTTATATCCATGATATTAAAATATCCGTTAAGGTTTGGCTCTATCTTTGTGAATATGGGAATTACATCGAATCACGACCCGTAGTCTGTACGCACCGCCAAAGATCACCCATATACCTCAACGTCGGATTGATAGGAGCCAATTTTTCACAGACTTTGTTGGCGAGATCCTGTAAGAACCCACACTCCTTTATTTCCTTTTTAAGCTAAATATACGGTCGTCCGCGCTTAATTTACCACAGAGTTTAGTGGAATATTTTCGTGTAATAAAATGTTAGTTCTTATTTCTCAAGGAAGTTTTTATGGCTGCTTAGCAGGACATCTCGTTAAGCCAGCTTTGCTTTTTATCAGCAACTATAAACGCTAAGAAGAAATTGAAAATCTTTGGCTTTGGATTCTTGCTCAGAGATTATGGTAAATATATTTTTTTTTGTTTTGTCTTTATTATTGAGGGTTCAATAGGATTAAAGAAAAATAAATTACGCCCCAGAGGCCATTATTGTACAATTTTTGCAATTCAACAAAATGATATATAATGAATAAACTGTACTATCAAAAATCTTGCATGTAACTATATTGCAGCCTGTACCTACAAAGTAACAAGTACGTTGAACTTATTTTTGCTATTAGAGTGAAAACTTCTTAATTGGCGTTGAACACTTTTTTGGGGTGGACCTGATCAAAAATTGATCAGACTTAGGGTGAGTAGAGGTGGCGTAGGTGAGAAAGTAACATCCCTCTCTTCTTACAGCACGGCAAAAATTTAATTATAATGCGGGCTCCACACTCGCGGCGCGAAAGCCCGCGAAGGCCACGAACCGCGAGTGTGGAGGGTTTCGCGGATTCGCGTTCGCGCTTCGCGGCTTTCCCCGTCCGGTGTCGGTTTTTTGGACCGCAACAAAGGGCGAACACGAACATCATCCACACTCGTTTTTATTCGCTGTCGCACACAATATCAGAGCAGCAGCAACAGTGACTTCAACGTCCATTTTACTCAAATACGCGAACGTAAATGCGAAGATTGCGAGTGTAGAGGGCCGTATTTGTTCGCGTCGTGTTAACCGCGCGTTGCATCCGTGAATCGCGGCCGCAATTCGCACCGCGAGTGTAGAGCCCGCCTGTTGTTTCGTTTTTACTTCTGACGGCACTCCCGGAGTGCAATCAGTTGTAATTTGTTTAAGTTATTATCTGAAATAAGGTGCCATTAGCCAATTAATGAAAACAATCTGGTCGTGGAGTAACAAAGGTGCATAAATTAAGAACAATTAAGACCGAACAGATTTCTTACCCCAAAATACTTAAAGATACTTCAATAAATCTGCAAAGTGGTTAACGCCTCTCAAGAACAAGGAGGTTTGACGGGAACTTTGAAGTAGACTCCATCTAATATTTTCAAGGACCCATTTAAATTAAGTACAATAATTTACTTTTGAGAAAGTTTACGCAGTTGGCGCCTTAAGTGTTTACTGTTATGGTGTAAGTTTGGAAGTGGTATCGTTTAGTTGTTAAGAATCTATTTTTGACGTGACAACGTCTTATAATTCGATATGGGCTGCACGCACGAAAAAACATGACGCAATATGCGGCGTTACCTCGCTGATCGCTCTGAGGCGTTCCATTTATCCTCTCAAGTCTCTCAACAACCGTAAGGCCCACCTGGGCCGCGCTCTTTGTTTCAATTATATTACGTATTTCGATGACTTAGAGAATACTTTTGTATGAAGAAGTTTGGTTAGTTATGACCTTTGATACATTGACCACACTCTGAATGAAAAATAAATAAACAATCTGTGAGCTATTATTATTATTTCGGCTATTCAAAATTGCGCCCTATTTCCTACGTGTCAAGGTATGACTTGTGCTTTGTTCGAAGATTTTACTGGATTTCACGAATGTATGTAGCGTTTTGTATTGCGAATAGTTTATTTTACTCATTATAAATATTTTTAGACAATCATTTGAAATAAATACATCGAAATAACTTTAGGTTACACTCGAAAATGTTTGTTTCTATTTATAGAGATTCGGAAGCGATTTGCTTATTATGTTTGTAAATAAATTACGTTAAAAGCTTGTAGAACTACTAGTCACTATTGTACGAAATGATTTATTGCCCTATTAAGCACACAGACCGGCAGGGAACCGATAAACATTTGACACAATATGTTTAAGGGCTTTCTGCCGGCCGCGGCCATTTTGAAATTTATTTGTATAGCATTAAGGTCGATGTTTGCTTGCGGACTATTTTTTCTTTGCAGAGGAGTGTCCTATTTCAAGTAGTTTGTTTTTATACATCTCAACATCATTCGTCGATTTGTTTACAAAAATAGTTAGTATAGGAGTTTATCATTGAGATAAGAATAAAGTATTCGTTTGTTTCTTCTGAACAAGTCACTAATTATAGTTTCGAAAGTTTATAATTGAGAAACTAATATCACATCGGACTAAATACTATAATAAGATGGCTTGATAGATAGAAAATTTAACATATATTATAATGTAGTTCACACAAATATAAAATATGGATTGTATGTAAGGATATTTCATATTACATTAATTTTTCAAAGAGGGTAGGCCGAGCGCCATTTTTTTTTGCACATTGACCTGCCAACTTTTTTGCATAGATTTTTCCCGGAACTGAGGGGTTAAGGCTATGACGTTGTCACATTCAACTATCGTCAGTAAACCGACTTTACAGACAACCGATTTTTTTTTTATTTGGGTTTGTTGTTGGCATCCTTAACACAGTCATGATACACTCTTTTGTGTTACAGTCATAATATTATACTCATCGTGGAAAAAAAATCCTATACTATACTAAATGTCACGTTTACTAGAAACTACCAAAAATGATTTAAAATGTCGATTGTCAATTTCATTGTCATAACTGGACGTGTGGACACGAAGCAGAGTGATTATCCAACTCTTTTTCTTTATCGCTTCTTTATAGAATCGCCGATCTATATTGTATGGAATTGACATAGTACATAATATTATGAAGTCGACATTTGACTCATGTCATGTCAATTCCATTATATTATGTTGCTCGGCGATTGTTGACAAAGCCCCCAGCCGTGAATAAAAGTGACGCTAAATATTTCTTTTCAAATACACAAAATAAAATGATACGTAGATTAATATTGACGTAAATCAGGGCGTGTGATACGGTCATGTGGGTTAAGTGTGCGTAGCGTGTAAGTGTGCGCATTGTAAATATCTCGAAAAATATATGACGCTGAGGAACGGCGACCCCCCTCTTTGATAACCCACAGTATGCCCTGCGAAGCGCTCGTGTCCCAGCGGCTGCGCGCGCGCCGTTTTGGACTGACAGATAAATAAAGATTTTTGCTCAAATATTTACGATATTTTGTGAATTTTGATGCGTAATCTTTTGTAGTCATTTTTTTTTCTAAATAGGCTTTTTGCTATCGAGTGCAACATAATATCAAGTTTGTTATTTGCCAGTATTTAGGATATTCTGATTGTGCAGGAATTAACAATATTCATATAACCCTGTTCCTATGCTTTGGGTTAGGTGTGCGCAGAAGCCTTTTCCCTTATGTGGCCATTAGTGTTCTGAACCACCGACTGAAGATTGGATTGAATGAAGCCCTTGTGGAGTCTGGTGGCAAAAACAGTGCACCAGCTCCGCACACGGCACTTTTTTTTGTATTACAATTTACATGTATGAGTCACAGTATGACGAAGTAACTAAATATTTCTAAGTGAAAATTATTGTTCTCATATTTTGATTTAAGACGATTTCGTTAGTTAGTTTAAGTAAATATAAGTAGTTACAAATTAAAATTATAAAAGAATATTATTTATGTTCTAAAATATATATATATAATTTGTTGTTGCGTACACATACCCAAAGTGCTGCGTACACAAACCCCGATACTGGGGTAAAAGTGCGCAAATGGAAGGGTTCTTGTTTTCTAAAGTTTCTTAAAATATAAGCTATTGAAAAATACTATTGTTGTGTTTAAGTTGGAGACAAATAAACAGTCTTACAAATGAACACAGTTTTGTTTCATTGTACTAATAATATTTGAATTTTTTAAATGCGCACACTTGACCCGCATGACTCTACAGCTGTCTGTACTTAAGTGACATTTTTAAACATGGCGGCGCTATTACTGATTTTGGCCGATAGGTAATATCACGAGATACGTCAAAGCCATTCATCATCATCTTACTTTGTCATCAAATAAGACGACATCTTAGCTATGAACCATGACGTATCTTCATCGTCTAGCATCGCTTTAAATAATTATTGTCTTCAATTTACTGTAAGTTATAAATTGCCGTGCCTTTGACTTGGATGGGCCACTTCCGTGCCCTAAATTTCTATAGGCTCCTCTACACGTAGGAAAAGGATGGATATTGGATGATCATGATTACAACCATGATTGGGAAGTTGTCTATAAAAGGTCATATAAACGACGTCGTCGACGTCAGGGACAGATAAATCCCCATCCACAGACGAAACCCATCTACACGTACAGGGGCCTATGTAAAAAGGCCTCATTACTTTCCTGTACCTACTACGCTGGCGAGGCCGACTCATCTTTTGTAAAAAAATTCGATCAAGTCACGTGTTTTGACGTGACTTTAACACTTGGTGTCATCCCAAAAAAATGACTTTTCACGTAAAAATTGTTTGTCAAAATTATGACAATATATTTCTAAAAACGTTTTCACCGTTTAATTTCAACAAACCAAAAAGCCTATTCGTAATATAAATGCCTCTGTTGTACGCTCAGGAGTTTCTATTGATTGTAGGGAACCATTCGTCAAGTCTATATACGAATGACAATTCATAAATGAATTATTCATAGACATAGACTCCGAACGCCGTAAGGGGCTATTTGCATGAAGCGACGACACAGTTTTATTTTTTAATACAAAACGTAGCAAATGTTGTTTTTAGATCATAGAAATCGCATGCTTAAATAGCAATTATTCGTTTATGTATTTTCGTGATACCCTTTATTATAACTCTTAGGTATTTTATATTTAAATTGTTGTTCCCACGTTTCAACTGACATAAAAGAACCAAAGCACAATACGACCATTATAAGTGTGACCATCGTAGCACACTGCTTCTATGCTACGAAGGTTCAACTTATTCTGGTTGTAAAAAATATTATTATATTTTAACAATATCGTATACAAATTTAGATAGTAATTAATTGCAATACATTATAATAATAATGATCAATTTTCTTTGTGCTATCTTCCTGCCTGTAGATTTCATGTTTAGGTAATTTGGTCAGGCTACATCAAAATCTTTTGACAAGTTACAGACTAACAGTATATTGACATAACCAGACCATGACGTTGCAGGTCCACCTGTGCATGAATTTCTCTAACTATTTTACCACTTACTTAAAGAGTCGTTACTATAATATTATTAACCCACCAAGCCCCGTACGAGCACCGGTGATCGCGACAACAATAGAATACAATGGCATTTTCGAGAATCTCCGATCGAAGGATTTATGCTATGCATATTAATAGCATAGTATATCAGTTGGATAGTCTGTTTGCAGCCTAAAGGCGAGTGAGATAGAATCGTCTACAGATTCTTCATATTGTAGGATAAGAGTCGCCGTGGGAGAGTTTACGACGGGGCCATATATTAAGGCTCCTGCAGTTTTAGGGCCTTATTGTGCTCAGATTAATAATACATATTTTAAACATGGAGACTACAAAGCCATCAAAGTTTATTACGTTAGGAAAAAGTAGTGATTATGCTGGCGCTTAAAATGTGGAATAAAGTGAGATATTATTAAAAATAATTTATTAGGTTACGCACTTATGTAGTCAATATTTCGGAACTCGATTTCGGAACTCTGTGGGCCATACAACAACGATGCGTTGCGGCGCCGCATCGTAAAAATGTACAACATCGCAGAACGCATCGTGGAAATTTCCGACGCGTCAGCGACATTTCCGATGCAATTTATGCGTTGTAACAACGCATTGCATTTCTGTGCGATGTTGTTTTTGCGATACGACGCCGCAACGCAGTATTGTGGCCTGGTCCTGAGTGGAACACATTTTTTAAGGCAAGATGCGAGTTTAAGATGACTAGGTAGTTTTAAAGTTTTACAGTTAAAAGTTAAAAATATATAGTTTAATTTTGTCACCAGATAATGTATTTTACGAGTCAGTATCGAATTATTGTAAGTCGAATTGTTATAAGAACAAGATACCCTTTAATCAAACTGAAATTCGAGTAACAAGAAAAAGTTTCGCAATTTATAAAACTACGTTTACGGAATCTCCGCAACTATATTGTACTTGGCGAAACATGGCGGTAGAGGTCATTGACTCCTATATAAACCGCGATTGACAATGAAGTGTCAGATGTTGTCAATCGTGGCTTTGTATAGAAAATGACATGTTTTTGACAGGGAGTCAATGACCGCTACCGCCATGTTTCGCCGAGTACAGTGTAGATGACCATAGCGAAAACTTTCTAGTAACTAACAATGTGTGGAGAAATTAGAGAAAATCGATGTTTGCCCACTATAATCTAAACTTTTAATTAGTCGCCAAACTTCGTGATCGGCAGAGTTTGCCAATGGAAGCTTAATAGAAAACAAGCACAAGCTTTGCCGCTTAGCTGCATGAGTGAAACAAGTATCCATACTTTACTCTTTAATAATATTATAAACTAGATGACGCCCGCACCTCCGTTGCGCCAAAATTCGTTTATCGCGCTGGAATCGTACATTTTTCCGGGATAAAAAGTATCCTATGTCCTTTCCTGGGACTCAAAGTGCCAAATTACAGCAAAATCGGTTCAGCGGTTTGGGCGTGAAGAGGTAACAGATAGACAGACACACTTTCGCATTTAAAATATTAGTATGGATTAGTATGGATGTGAAAGTTTGTCTGACGGTCCGTCTGCCTATCTGTCTGTTACTTCTTCTTGCCCCCATTGAACCGATTTTGCTGTTATTTGGGATGGAGATACTTTGAGTCCTGAGAAGGGACATGGAATACTTTTTATCTCGGAAAAATGTACGGTACGCGATAAACTTTTGGCGCAACGGAGTTGCGGGCATCAACTAGTTTTTTATAAACTCCATCGTTGACCTCATAACGAGTAACTTCATGGAGAACAAATCAGCCATTAACATTAACAAAAAATACTTTTTAGTACTCCGTGGTTCAGTGGCTAGGAGCTGAGCGCTTGACCCACATCCTTAGGGGTCCGATTTCCACGCAAAATTTTTGATGTTTTCATGTACTTAGTTCAATCAAAATTAGGTTTTTTTAGGATAATACAGGCTTGTCAGATAATTGTTTAACAAGAGATATGATGAGCATGAAAAAAGGAAATGCTATTGATCTCTCACCGATTGGAAAGATATCATAAACTAAATTCCAATAAACTCCATAGGAAAGTAGTCAGAAATGACTTCTTAATCACATTTGTCATAAAGATATCACCATTTCCGATTAAGTAAGTCTGATAGTCAACGTAGATAAAGGAACTGATGACCGACTCGTTAATGAAGTCTATTAAAACTTGCCCTTAAGGCCTCCATACACGGATAGGCCGATCGGCCGGCAGGGTATGTTATATATGTCTTGAGACAGCAGGGCTTTGGCGCACCTAAAATTTCTAATACTGTATTTCCTGTGTAGATCGACAGTGGTATCCAACCACGAAAACCCTTTGATATGATATTATATCACCTTTTTTTTTACCTTGAACGCCTCCGTGGTCTAGTGGTATAGAGCGTGGCTCTTGACTCGGAAGTCTTGGGTTCGATTCCCGCATTGGAGATATGTTATTTCCAAGTTTGGTTAGGACAATGCAGGCTGATCACCTGATTGTCTGACAAGTAAGATGATCCATGCGTCGGATGGGCATGTAAAAAGTCGGTCCAGCGCCTGATCTCTCGCCGGTCGTGTCGGTCTTCCGTCCCACTGGGTTATGAGAGTAAAGGAATAGAGAGTGCTCTTGTGTACTGCGCACACACTTGGGCACTATAAAATTACTCCTGCGTAGCTGGCCTAGTTTCAATGAAACCGGCCACCGTCACCGAAACCGGTGTGGGAGCTATTATATCACCTTGCAACAGTAATGCAACAGATCAAAGTTGTATAGTATCAGCTCTAACGAGATGTCAAATCACCTCGCCGATCAGACTGTTTGCAGGCCGATTCGAACCGAATCGTTTTGTGCTTGAAATGTTGAGTCCAATCGGATTTGACTGACAGCAGGCCAACCTGATCGGATTTGCTTTGGTTCGCATTCATCACACACGTGCAATCAGATCGGTCAGATCAGCCTGCAATCCGACCGGATCGCTTGTCCTCACCATATATGGGAGGCTTTAGATTGTTATCTTTACGAAGACCTACATAACATTACTTTCGAAGGAGGCAAACAAAGATAAAAGATTACTTCATCCTTGAACCTTCGTGACATGTGATCATCATCACTATCTTCAATATTCTAGAATCTAATATACAAGGTGTAACAAAACTATGAGATAATAATATTTAAGGGTGTGTACGTGTTCCTTAAAGAGAGTTCACTACGAAAGTAGCAGCGCTAAAAGACCTTTTTTTTTAAATTTTGTATTGGGCAACTCGTGACGCTGGGGCGCTTGCCCATACAAAAGTGAAAAATTAGTCTTTCTACGCTGCTATTTTCACAGTGAACATGAAAATTTGCGTATCAACCGGATATATGAAACAAAAGACCTTTAGTGACAACCCTAGGTACAAAAAACCGGATATAAATTGAATTGGATATAACTTCTGATTCAGACGTTATTAGGTTGTGATTTTAAATAATATCGATAAAGGATCACTCACACTATCGTGTCATGCTTAAAACTTTTCCTAATTCGTTCTAATCGCGAAATTGAAAATGAAAAACTAAAATTTATAAATAAATTAATATCTCCCTACTTCATCACAGTAGGTTAACCACAGATTTCTATCTAATTAGATCCCGCATGTGTATGTACTTCGCGTGCCATCGCGTTCCCAAAAGAGTATAAACTTTATTCTTTCGAAAGTCTGTTCTTTAGTCTGCGCTCCACCGTTATCGGAATCGGACGTCAATCGGAATTCTAAAAATGCCTAATTGTGCCGTATTGGGCTGTGAAAATTTGAATAGAAACATTGGTATAAATAGTGGACACGTTTCTTATCATCAGTAAGTAATTTTATTATTTAATCATGTGTCCTTTATTTTAAAATCAATTATTTAATGTAAATCGTGTGTGGCTGTAGTTTTTACCATGAAATCTACGTAACTGCGTGTGTGCCGCATGATTCATAATACATTGCCGCTTTAGTTAGAAAATTATAGAGCTCGTTCTGTTTGTCCGCTATTGAGCGCGCAATGGAAATAAAACAATCGATACTTTCACTCATCGCTTAGTTTCGAGGTACAGTCAATATTCTCATTTCTCTGTCAAATGAAGCAAATAGTGTTGTACATATTCTCGATTCTAATTAACCAATTTTTGAAACAGAGGAATGATAATGTTCGCTTTGGGATATTTTGTGACACGGAAATTATATTTCTATACATTTTCTATACATATAAGAAAACTGTAGAAATAAAAATTATGTACATTAAAGGTATTAAAAAAATTATAAGCGGGGGGTTACATCGCTATAGAAGCCAAAACTGTAGTTAGTTTTTTGTCTACTGTCTGTATGTTTGTTCCACTATCACACGAAAACTACTGATCCGATTTGAATGCAGTTTTCGCAGATATATTAGTCTTCTTCCAACTTAATATCTGGTGTATAAAAAAAATTCCCCCCACCCCACTAAGGGGACCAAAGAGGGGGTAAGATTTTGTATCAACTGATGAAGTACAAATACTAAAAATGGCAAAACAACGTTTGCCAGGACAGCTATAGTCCGCGCGCAACTAGTTGGCCGCTCTGCCCATATACTCACATACCGGCAGAGTGGCCAACTAGTTCCGCGCGGACTATAGTTATGTAATATGTATTTATGTTCCTGTTTAGTGATTTAATTTAGAATAATATAATATATTACTAGCTGTCCTGGCAAGCACGTATCTTAAGATTTATCATTCCTCTGTCTATGAACTCGAATAATAATCGATTAAAAAATCGATATACCTATTAAAATGGCAAAAGAGGCGGGGCGCGGCGATTCCTTTGAATCGATTCCGCGCGTACGGGTATTCCCATCACTAAAGCGCTCTTGTGACGTCACAGTAGGTATGAAAAAAGTGACACGCTCGTGTTCATACAAATGGAGCGACATAGCGCTTCTATCTAGATCTTATTTCTGTGAGGTTAACCAAATTTGGAGAAAAAGTATAGTATTAAGTGCTTATTCAATTGGTATAAACAAAATTAATGTTACTTGATTAGTTTTTTTTTAATTTAATTTTTATGCAAATTTATGACCCGGATAAAGGTCAACTTTGACACTCTTTAACAAAAAAACTACAAAGAATATCGATCTCGGAGTTTTACTCTAATGCTTATAATATTAAAGCTATCAATTACTATAGTATTTGGAAAGAAAAACACGGTGAAACAAAATCGAGGTTTTTATTTTATCACACTGAAGTGATACGAAGTTAGTCATCTAGTGTTTGATATTACCTATACGCATAGCCACTAAATTGATTTTCATCATTATGTTAAAGGTTTATAGGTTGGCTTGACACCATAGGCTACTTTAATCTCGAAAAAGTACAGTGTTGCCATAGGTTGATGAAATTACCACTGTTCATATAGCCGTGGATAAAATCTTGTAATTTGATTTAAAAAAACTTGAGAGGTGGCAAGGGACACCCGGATGGGACGAAGTTATACAAAAATCGCCATCTAGTTGACGCAAAGGAATACTATCAACGCCCTATGCCCCAACTATGCAGGTACTAAAAAAATTGTCGTTACAACTTTTCCCGTCTAGCCCCCTTTCGCAATGCGCGATATTAAGGAACTTCGTTCCAAAACTCGTTCGGAAATACAGGTAGTTTAAAGAACATGTAACACTCGTAATAATTATGTACTTGAATACAACAAAACATCTATTGCACAAAGAGTCTTAAAAGAAACATCAAACACATTCACAAATAAAGAGAACACAAGATGTATACAAATGTAAAAATCTTTTTACATCCACACATTAATCGTAAAAGGTATTTCCTTCCTTTGTCATTTATGGTAATCTCAGGTCAAAGCATTATCTTCTTTAAGTGGATTAGCATGAATAATGCCGTGTTACGAAATATTAGCTTGGAAGCGTTACTTAAAATAAATGTTGTAATGTTATTTTTGTTTTATATATCACAAGATGACGCCCGCAACTCCGTTGCGTCAAAATTTGCTCATCGCCACGGAATACATATTAGTGTCATCGCGTGAGAACCGTACATTTTCCGGGGACAAAAAGTATCCTATGTCCTTTCCCGGGACTCAAAGTATCTCCATGCCCAGCAAAATTGATTCAGGGATTTGGCCGTGAAGAGCTAACAGACAGACAGACACACAGACAGACAGACAGACACACTTTCGCATTTATAATATTAGTATGGATATGGAAGTACGGATTTAAACGAAGTGTAGCAAAACAAAGTTCCTGAAGTACATCACACAATACACATACAGATCCTGATGTGTATGTGACCCTTATACAGATTTTTCTAAGAAATCACCAATGAAAGAGTTACTTTTTAGTGAGTTTTTTTCATTTTTGTATGGCCAAGTGCCTCAGTGTCATGAATTATTTTCCCATACAAAAGAAAAAAAATCTTTCAACGCTGCTACTTACACAGTGAGTTCTGTACAGATCACTCATACACATTACACACCCTAAAATATTATCACTTTGTTTTGATACACATTGTATAACGTGGCTATTAGTCTACTAAGGAAGTACCCCCATATAGGCATAATATGCAGAGATAGAGTGCTATTAATAGAGGGTAGGGATGAGAAAATAGTTGCAAGTACAGCAGGGCTACCGCTCTAGGACCGAACGAAAAGTATGCTTTTACCGTGATAAAAACTACTTTATTTTATTGTAGGTAACTCTTAGTAGCTTTAAATTTTATTTAAGGGGCCGGGTGTCATCGAAATTCTCATACATACGTAATACCAAAATCATTTTCTTATACGAAAATATTTAACATGTTTGAGTTATTTTTCAGCTAAAAATAGTAATTACCTAGGTTCCTGCACAAAAATTTTACTACAAAATATTTAAACACAAAAAAATATTTTTTTGTGTTTAAATATTTTGTAGTAAATTTTTGTTTGATGAGAGAGAGAGAATGAGAATTTCGATGGCACCCGGCCTCTTAAGGGCTAAGCCTGAAGGGGTAGCATACAGATTAACATATAGACAGATAAACTGACAAACATACATATTATATAAGGACGTACATACAAAAAGTCCGAATAGTATAGAAACTGGAGAAAATAATATAGGAATAACAGTAACAAGAAAGGAAATAATTTATATCGTCAAATATTTTTATGTTCTTCAATCAATCAAATCGTTATTGCGTCTCTTGTTTTATTATCCTTGCCATACACAACACATTTCTCAAACAACATAATATATTTGTTAGCCCGAAACTAGGTTAGGTTTTACGTATGAAATAAGGTCACTTTCATTTAAAGACTGACCAAAAAGAATACTGCGACACTAAATCTGAAAGTTTTAATAGGAGATTAAACTTTGGGACACTTGAAATTAATGTTTAATGTAGACTAGTTAATTTGAAATACTTCTGAGATTTATAAAAACTTTCAACTTCAAACTTTTTGCTCTGATAAAATATCTCGGAATAGTAATACTATTTCGAGATATTTTATTTTACTGTTAAGTTTCTTAATTAATAATTTTCTTTAATTTTAGTATACAGCACAGACATAGATCAAGATAGATACCGCATGTTGCTCCATTTGTATGAAAACGAGCGTGTCACTTTTTTCCTACCACTGTGACGTACCGATGATAAGAAACGTGTCCATTATCAAAGCCAATGTTTCTATTTGAATTTCTACAGCTCAATACGGCAATTTTAGATATTTAGGCATTTTTAAAATTCCGATTGATGTCCGATTCCGATAGCAGACTTATAAAGAACAGACTTTCGAAAGACGAGCATTGCTCGTCGTTTGGGAACGCGAAAGCCATATCGCGTTCCCAATAACGACGAGAAGTACATACACATGCGGTATCTATCTTGATCTATGTCTATGGTATACAGTAATATTTGCACCAGCTGTTATTACCAACATACTAACTAGAAATACATATCACATAACACCGACTACTTTGATGTAACCAGTGCCACTCAAATGAGTCAAGATGATAAAATCTCAAGTCCTAGTTCAATAATCCTGCATGTCAAAATAATCATACCTATATACATAATATCAGGCACGGTCGCAAAAAAGATATCGTACCTTTAAAATCTAAATTAAAAATCATACGTCATTGTAACAACAGCTTAATGAAAAAACAACAAAGGTGAAGGTTTTCCAAAACTTGGATTGGTACTTATTACCCTAAACTGAATCCAATCTTGAAAATGAATTACCAATTTTGTTCATAAGCTCGCGACTTTTCCAGTTCACGCCCTTTCACTGGCTAAGTTTCTTCATTAGCCGCTAAGCAAACTTCGTGAATATTGATAAATAGACGGTAAATCTCGAAATATTTCGAGAAAATTGTACGATAAAGCACGCGTGTGCTCGACGATATTATTTTAACGACACTTCTAGTTTTGTATTTCGAGCTTTCTGAAACAATGAAATACGATTGTATGTGACTATGGTAAAGTTAATTTGTATGCGAATTAAAGTATTTTACTATTTGAAGTAAATAACTGGTTTTTGAGGTGATATTTCTTTATTCGGACCAGCGATTATTTTTGGCTTTCCACGTAACCTAGGTTTGCAGTACAAGTTACTCAATAGAGCATAAATACAATTTTTGTTGCCTCTTAATTTCTGGACCAGGTTTCAAAGTGCTTTGGTTACCTGATTAGTTGTTAACACTAAACGATGTATTTCGGTAGCATTTTTTCTGAATACTTTAGTTTCTTTTCGCTTGATGCAACCATTTCTTATTATTTAATCGGTACTTAGTATCGTAATAGGAAAGTGTATCTTTTTTCCTGTTTGTCTGTCTGCTACCTTTTTTACGCTTTGACAATTATACTGATTTTCATAAAATTTGGTATAGAGCCCATATTTAAGTATCGGAACCACAGAAATAGTATGTCTGTGATCGGGACCTTTTACTTTTAAAAAACTATCCTTACTTAAATTAGCTTATTTCCAAAATAGTACGGGTTTCACGTCAAAATCAAATTTCTTTACGAACAAACATCTGATTATTCATAGTTTATGCTTATCAGATATTTTTCTGAACTTATAATAAGAATATTATTATCATAATAATTAAAACGTGTCGGACACCTTATTCAAAAATAAATACATTAACTTTATTGCTATGATAATGAAGTAATATAAATGGAAATATGATTTCTCTGTGATTACGATACAAACATAGAGATGTGTACACGAAATATGATGTTGACTTCAAATGATAAAATCGGCCAAGTGCGAGTTGGACTCGCGCTTGAAGGGTTCCGTACAACAATAGAGCAAAAATAAGCTGAAAATTCTGTTTTTTGTATGGGATTATTTCATTTATTTATATGTTACTTTAATTATTAAAGTACAAATACGACTTTAATGCCAATCATGAGTATTGGCATAGTAGTTATCGCAACATTCATGGTCGAACATTGTTTTCCCATATGCTACAACATGATTATACCATTTATGCATCTAAGACACCCACACAAGTTAACTATCGAGCAAATCTGAATACAACCAATCCAGACTTAATTCTCGCCCTAAATGTTGTCAATATTGATAACGTAAAAGCTCTTCCTGCCCTGGCATCTAATCACCTACCTCTAGGTTTCACAATTGCTGCAAACGTTGTACGGAAACCTCCAACCTCTTTTTATAATTATAAAAAAGCTAATTGGAATGGTTATCGTAATTATATTGCTAATATTATTGAGTTAACATCCCGTGTCTTTACTAATGTACAACAAGTAGACGAAAGCGTAGAAAACTTACTTAATACTATTTTAATGGCCCGTAATCTCAACATCCCCTTTCAATCTAATTTTAAAAGTTCGACGCGATTTCCTAAATATATCAAACGACTTATTAGATACAAAAATCAACTTCGTCGCTATGACCTGTGTGTGCCAAAAGGTGAATATAAAATATATGTGAGGTCCATAGTACGTAAATTTCAGAGGTACATTGATGTATGTATTCGTGAATTTAATGATAAAATTTGGAACTGTAAACTTTCAAAAGTAGATAATCCTAGTTCGGACATTTGGCGCATAACAAGGTCATTAAAACCGAGGTCTCATAATATCCCACCTCTTAAGCGAAGTGACGGAGGCATGACCGCATCGACTCTAGAACAATGTGAAATTTTGGTTAATACTTTTTGCGATAGTATGAGGCTTACTTTAGACTGGCACAGTCCGGAAGTCAACGAAGTGGTAAGGAAATCAGTTGACTTATTGAACAATGTTGATACACCAGTTCTTTTCCAACCAACTAGACCTAATGAAGTTTGGCAGTATCTTCGTCATCTCAAATGCCGTAAGTCACCTGGTGTTGATGGCATCCATAATTTATTACTCAAAAACTTATCACAAAAAGCGGTTGTGCTCCTTACAAAAATATTCAATGGGTGTATGTATCTCGGCTACTTTCCTGAAGCGTGGAAAATTGCAAAAGTTATAGCAATTAAAAAGCCCGGCAAAGACGAGAGCCTGCCCAGCAGCTACCGCCCTATTAGCCTATTGCCTACATTGGGTAAACTTTTTGAAAAAGTTATTTTGGCGAGACTAAAAAAGGCCACTGATAAAATATTACCCAATGAGCAATTTGGATCCCGGACTGGTCATTCTACGACCCAGCAGCTGGCGCTTTTTACCACATATTTCTTTACCACATGGAAATTAAAACTCAATGAGAACAAGACTGAAGCCATACTTTTAACTCAGCAAAGAAAACTTCCCAAGAGGTTGTTGAAGATATCAGGTCACTCCATACCGTGGAGCTCGTCAGTAAAATATTTAGGTGTAACTTTGGATGCTAAGTTGAATTGGTCCAAACACGTTAGCCAGCTTCGCATCAAAGGAGCACAAGCAATTGGCTCTCTTCATCCCATCCTGAATAGGAGAAGATCGCTTAGCCCCCTCACTAAACTCAGAATTTACTCAACATTAGTTCGACCCTGTATAACATATGCGTGTCCCGTTTGGAGCAGCACCTCTAATACAAACTACCAACTATTGCAGACTATTCAAAATAAAGCCCTTAAAATTGCATTCAAAACGAAATTTCGTACCAATCTCAGTAACATTCGCCTAGAATTAAAATTCCCTACATTACGAGAATTTATCCTTAAACTTGCGTATAAATTTTATCAGAAAAACAAAACTCATTTTAATACCCTAATTTCGTCCATCGCACGAACTAGAAAAGAAGACTTAAATTATATCGATAGATACGACACATACCGCTTGCCCCATCACTATCTGTTGTTTCCTACCGAGTCTAGCGATAACCAAAGTAATATTATTTTTTAACAAAAAATTAAAACTGACTTCCAAGGTAAAAACAAAAGTAATACTTATTCTTAATCTAAAAAGAATCAAATAATTCTTATCCCTTATTATAGTGGCGTCTTCAGACTTCGCCTAAGCCTCAACTATTTCTGTACTCAACCTTCGTACTTTTGAAGTCGGTACCAGCCCGGAAAAGTTCTGAGATCCTTGACATAGCAATTACGCTAAGGTAAGCTGGTACCGACTTCAAAAGCATGAAGATTGAGTACAGAAATAGTTGAGGTTTAGGCGAAGTCTGAAGACGCCCGAATAATAAGGAATAAGAATTATTTGATTCTTTTTAGATTAAGAATAAGCATTACTTTTGTTTTTACCTTGGAAGTCGGTTTTAATTTTTTGTTAAAAAATAATAATTTTACCCTTTTTAGTTACATGATATGAGACGACAAGGCTACAATATTATAGCTTGTTGTCTTAGAGTTGTACAATGTACATATTACTAGCGGTCGCCCGCGGCTCCGCCCGCGTGGATGTCGGCTACGGCTGCAAAAAGCCTACCCAGGAAAGACTCGGTCAGTAAAATGATTCCCAGGTCAATTCACAGACTCCGACACTGACATCGACGACGCGGACGCAGTCATTATCTGAAAGGTGTACACTTGTACAGTACACACTGCACAGATTGTCTTCCTCCCGCAAGCGCATCCCGCTTGGTGACGCCCACTATCGTAATATTTTAATTTCGCCATAATTTCAAAACCAAACGTCCAATTTTAATCATTCAAAGACCAAATTTTATCTACATAAACTGTACTTAGTGACTAAATAATTTATTTTGATAAGTATTATTAAAATTAAGTATTAGTAAGTATTAAATAAAAAAATGGTTATTGTGCCTCACTCGACATAGATAAGTATAGTGTGTCGCAAACTATTTTGTAGATATTTATAAGATCTACAATACTTAGAACATTTTATGGTTCTATCTTTTATAGTTTCGGCAGCGTACGCAAAATAAGTAACTTTTCTGGTAGATTTTTTCACCTGGCGTCCGAAAAACCCAAATATCTTACGAAACCCTATTTTTTCTAAAATAAAATTTAGCCTATGTTCAGCAGAAATAATGTAGGATTTGCTTGGAGTAGTTTAAATAAAGCCAAAATCCTCAAACTTGTATCTATAAGGATTCATAAGTTCTGTTGGGTACCTTCAGAACCAGGGTATATCCTGGTGCAAAATCTTAGTCTTTGGTAGTATATGCCTGAAATACTTCTTCTAAACCATCACTTCCTCTCTTATTTAATAATATATCTTTTATTTCAGAGTCCATTTCACCAAGTTCTATAATATTATATCAATTATTTTATTATATTGATGACAATTTATCTCTAAACAGCTGACACCTATAAAACAATAATTTTGCTAGAGACTTTCGTGTAACTAAAAGAGGTGCACTATTTTAACAAATCATTTTGCCAATAAAATTTCTCAGTTTAACTGATACAAAGTTTTTAAATTTAGCGATTTTGTATTTCAACCTTGCCATTTTGTTGAGGCCCACAAGGCATACTATGGAATAACTGAATACTAAAATCTTTACAAAAATTTACAAACCACAAACACTTATAAATTTCGGACCATTGTCAGCTGTTATACTTACTGGTATCCCTTATTATAGAAAACATTTCTTTTAGTGTGTCTACCACTTAAGTGGCATCTATAGTTTAAGTAATTTCTTATTTTGAATACCAGTACGTATTAAGACACTATGCGTCGGCTTGATCTTTACGCCAAAAGACTCTGCCAAAGCATGTTAGGTGTCCGTTCATCTGTCACGAACAGCTGTCAAATCATTTTCGAATTTTTCAATTTTCAATTAGGAGACTTTGCTCTTAGGCTGCGTGCTTGTTCAAGTGTTCGGACTATTTGTAAAGTTTTCTCGCCATATCCTTGGTTTTTTTTTGTGATTTCCTGTTATTATTGTACTTCTTGTGGTGTTTTTGTGTTGGTTGTATTATTTTGTGTGTGTAAGTGTTCTTTTAACATAGTAAAATGGATACCGATCCGCCGGACCCCGGTGGAGGTTATGTTTGTGTCACGCCACCGAATGGTCTTAGTACTGTCCCAGATGTGGACACAGAAAATGTTCCCAACAAGAGATCAAGATAAAATCCCCCCGTTTCCTCAACCGGTAATACCCATAACGACCAGTATACATTCGCAAAACCAGAATTTTTAAATAAACGTAAGTACTCCCATAATGACTCCTCTCCTTTTGTTGTGCATGTTTCCAAGACAGACTCAAGTAGTCAGATCCGTCCAATGGAGTTCGGCCGCTATTGTGTTAGTTGCCCTTGGTGGGGTTAAGCGCATAGGTAGAAATAGGGTCTCTGTTCAGTTTAAAAATGTAGATGACGCTAACAATTTCTTGTATTCTTCAATCCTTACTGATGCAGGCTTTTCTGCTTCCATTCCGTCGTATAATGTGTCTCGTATGGGAATAGTTAGAGGTGTTGCTATTGATATCTCAATGGAGGAATTTGCACTAAACTGTTCTGTACCTACAGGCTATGGCGACGTTATCAAGGCTCATCGTATGTGTCGCAAATCCACAGATTCCAACGGTAGTATATCATGGATTCCAACACAAACTGTTGTGGTAACTTTTAGTGGGCAGAAACTTCCTCCCCATACATATTTATATTTCACTTCATTACCAGTCGAATTATATAAGCTCCCGGTAATACAATGCAATCGTTGCTGCAGATTCGGCCATGTAAAGTCATTTTGTAGGTCTGACCCTAGGTGTTACAAGTGTGCACAACCCCATGATGGTGACTCTTGTAATACCCAGATGGTGTCATGTCTGTTTTGCTCTGGTGCTCACTCTGCCAACAATCTCAACTGTCCCGAGTACATACGACAGAAAGAAATTAAGACTGCTATGTCGGAACACAACATTTCCTATACAGAGGCTTCAGCCAGGTTCCCTAGTGTGCGAAGAGCTTACACAGATATTGTGTCTACCCGTTCAGCTAATCCCTCACAAGTCCGCCATTCCACTCCTTCTTCTCCTACTGTTTCTTATAGAAAGACAGTTTATACACCTCGCCGTACTATTCCTACTCCTCAACCCGGTTATGACCGTCTTGCTCATCAAGCTATTGTTCAAAATCCCATTTCTGAGTCTCCCAATGGATGTGCTTTCCCAAACAACTCCCTATCCAAGAACGATGATTTCCCAGAACTCCTTTCTTCCCTATTATTAAATTTACTATCCCGCTTCAGTGATACTGGAATGGGCATGTCTGATACTCTCCGTGAAAACTTGACTAAGCTTATAAACATTACAAAGATAAACACTAAACATAATGGGTCAGAGGACTCTAGTACAATGGAACTGTCGTAGCATTAGAAATAAATCCAATGATATTTTATACTTTGTAAATAAATTTAACCCTATTATTTTTGCCATTCAGGAGTCTTGGTTGAGGCCGGTTTCTCAATTCAGAGTTCCTGGCTTCTCCTGTCTCCGGGATGACAGAAATGATGGAAGAGCTGGTTCAGCTATTTTAGTTTCTATGTCTGTGATGTTTAATTCTATCCCTCTCCCTCCATATGGTAATTTTAACATTATTGCCGTTCGAATTCACAATATTTCCTTCCTGTCTGTATACCTTCCTGACCCCACCCCCTCAGTCCTTTCCGATCTTTTTTCCATGATCAACCTCATTTCCCCTCCTCTCTTCCTCTTAGGAGACTTCAATTTGCAACATCATGCCTGGGGCTCTCATAATCGTGACTCCCTTGCAGATTTACTAATTAGTCACCTTGATGACCTTAACTTAGTTATCTTAAATAATGGAGCTCCTACCCGTCGAGTTCTCCCATCCCAGAACCCTAGAACGGCAGTAGATTTATCTATATGTTCCCCTTCCTTATCTTCCCAGGTCTCATGGTCAGTTGAGTCAAATTCCTGTGGCAGTGACCACTTTCCCATCATCATTACTTGGCACCTTTCCTCCATTCCCAATATAGTCAGGAATCCTCCTAGACTTAAATTTAAAACTTCCGAGGCTGATTGGCCTTTATTTAAAATCCGTACTGAAGACCTTACTGCCTCTTTTCCTCCTGTTAACAGCAATAATGTACATGTCCTGTATCCCCGGCTAACGCAGGCGCTTCTTGAAAGCGCGCAGGCTGCTATTCCTACACGTAGTTCTCATTTTGACCGTATCTCCTCTCCTCCATGGTGGGATCAAGAGTGTACCTCTGCATGTAAAAAACGCAAAGAGGCAGAGAGAACTTTTTCATCCAACATGACCTTGGAAAACTATAATGACTACAAAAGAGTAGCAGCGGAAACAAAACGGCTGCTGTCTCACAAGAAGCGTCTGGCTTGGCATAATTTTTGTCAGAGCCTGTCTCCCCAGTCCCTCCCGTCTTTAGTTTGGAGCAATTTAAAAAAGTTCCGTGGATCCTTTTCCCCCATCTCTAATCCTCTATCTAATGATCCTTCTCCTTGGTTACATGAATTTTCCCAAAAACTTGCCCCTCCTTGGGTTCCGACATATGAAGAGTCCCAAAAATTCATGTCCCCTTCTTTATCCCCTTCCACTGAATTTGATGCCCCATTTTCCTTTGAAGAGTTTAAATTAGTTATCAATTCTCTTAAAGATTCTGCTCCGGGAGCTGACGGTATCCCATACTCTTTTGTTGTTAATAGCAGTCTTAGTACACAAAAATTAATCCTCGACTTTCTTAACTCCACCTTTGAATCAGAATGCCCGCCAGATGAATGGAAATGCCAAATTATTCTCCCTATTTTGAAGCCGGGCAAGTCTGTAAATAATCCAACTAGTTATCGTCCCATAGCTCTCTCTTCCACCCTCTCAAAAATATTGGAGCATTTAATTAAAAACAGACTTGATTGGTTCTTGGAGAGTAAAGGTATTTTTTCTGGAAATCAATTCGGGTTTCGTAAAGGCTTTCGTACCATGGATAACGTGTGTACATTAGTTTCAGACATCCGAATTGCTTTCTCGAATGAAGAGACTCTGGTGGGGGTATTTTTGGATGTGTCGTCCGCATATGATAACGTCCTACTTACGGTGCTCAGGCAGACCATGTTAGAGCTGAGTATTCCTGTAAAGATAGCTAACTACGTTTGTAATTCCCTCTCCGGTCGGTCCATAGTTATTTCCCATGAAAATTCTCCTCCCATCTCTAGATTGGTTTGGAAAGGTCTCCCCCAAGGTTGGGTCCTTAGTCCCTCCCTATATAACCTTTACTCTTATAATTTACATTTATCCGTCTTGTCCTTTTGCAAAATCTCCTAATATGCGGACGACATAACCATTTATGCTTCTTCCAAAATTGTTTCAGAGGTGGAGGGACGTCTTAATTCTGCCCTTTTTTACCTTTGCGAGTGGCTGACTGATCATGGTCTTAGCATTTCCGTGGAAAAGAGCAACGTTGTCGTTTTTTCTAGGCGTAGGTCTATCCCTGACGTTTGCATATCTTTTGATGGTATGGTTTTTCCAGTTTCTAATAACACCAAATTCCTTGGAGTTTACTTAGATTCCAAAATGACATGGGCTCATCATGTAAACCATATCATCAAAAAATTTGAAAAAAACATTAATATCATCAGATGTCTCTCTGGTGTATGGTGGGGCTCTCAGAAATTAATTTATAACGCGTTAATTAGAAGTCACTTAGATTACGGATCTATAATTCTAGAGCCCTGTAACAAGTCTGCTCTGAAAGAATTGGACAAAATCCAATCTAAGTGCCTCCGTCTGATAGTTGGGGCGATGAAATCAACTGCAAATAATGCCCTACAGGTTGAGTGTGCAGATCCTCCCCTAAGCTTGCGACGTCAATATCTATCGGATAGATTCCTCTTCAAGGCCCTTCAATTCGCCCATCACCCTCTCATTTCTAAGTTACATACCCTATCTCAACTGTTCCACTCTTCATCTTACTGGACTCATAAAGACCCTCCCTGTTTACTTAAAAGTTACCAAAAAGTCACTAGTTTACCCTGTCCCGTGTACCAAAATAAATTGCTCCCTATTTATGAAGTTCCTTATAAATCCCTTGTCAATCCTCCTTGTATTTCACTTAGCTCTGGTATCCCTAAAAACTCTCCATCTGCCAATAGTCTATTTAAAGATATTATTAATTCGGTATATAAAAACTGGTATCACATCTACACTGATGCGTCTAAACTTGACAATCAAGGTTGTGTGGGTTCAGCAGTGTGGATACCAAAAGTCAATGTTATCCTTAATTTCAAACTGCCTGCTACATCTTCTGTGTTTTCTGGGGAAGCTGTGGCAATTCTTGAAGCTGTATCATTTATAGAATCTCACCGCCTTAATAATTCTGTCATCTTTTCTGACTCACAAAGTTGCCTTCAGGCTATTTTGGCCAACCCTTTTCAGTCTAAATTTGAATACCCTTTTATAGTTAAAATTAGACATATTCTTTTTAAATGCCACTCGCAAAATATACGGGTTGAGATGGTTTGGATCCCCGGGCACAGCGGTATAGTTGGCAATGAAAGCGCTGACTTTTATGCAAAACAGGCTATTCACACGGGTGGTCCTGGCCACTCCAAAATTTACTGTAACGATCTTATCCCATTAGCTAAAGAACATTTGCTGACTGATTGGAATGCATATTGGACTGCATCAGGAAGGATTAAGGGTACATTTTATTTTTCATTGCAAAGTGAGGTGTACCAGTAAAGCCTTGGTTTTTTAAATACAGGAAGGCTAAAAAGTCTGTAACCTCCACAGTTTGCCGATTACGTTAAGGCCACTCCTGTACTCCTGTCTTCCTCAACAAAATTAGGGTTAGAGATTCGCCGCTATGTGAGTGCGGACTTGACGAAGGCTCTACTGAACATATTTTCTTTAGCTGTCCAAACCGTCTGTCTTCACTATACGATTCACTACCCCCTAATATCCCTCGTCCTTCTGATTTCCGTTCACTTTTATCCTTAGTTCATACTCCTTTTGTAGATATTCTATGTAATTTTATTAACAACAATAATATTAAATTATAGAATTGTGTGTGTTATACTAATTAACTAATTTTTGCATGTTTTGTATTGTTTCAGATTTATTATAATAAGGAAACTTAACCACGAATCACGAGTATCTGGTTTTTTAATGTTTTTTTTTACCTTGTACTTTCACAAACGCCACTACCTATAGTGCAAAGTTTTCATCATCGACAATAGTATTCTTTTTACGTCACCAATTTACTGACATTGGCTATTCCTCAAGGGAGGCCATTTTTAAAGAAGAAGAAGAAGAATTTTCAATTACTCTCATTAACTGAATATAATATTATTATCTAAACAAACTACCATGAAAGCCATACACAACATTTATATAATTAGAATTTTCTATAAATAAGCCATTAGTGGCGCAAACACACAGTTTTATACTTGAAACAACATACTAAATTGGTGGTCAAAGTAGAAATAGCTACTTTTGAATAGTTCCAGAGTAAGACGCCCATTTTGGGCGCTTGACAGACGAGCTAATATATACATGAAGTTTTACTGGGCTTTTTTTTTTATCAATTCAATCCATGTTGCTAAGCTAGTGATTCATTCACCTACATAGTTCACCAGTCCCAAAAACTCTTAAGCTCTTCAAACGTTAAAAACTCCCAAAATTTCCTTGTAGTATTATTAATATATTTATCGAAAATTCTTATATTGTAATGAAGTTCTTTATCGCTTATTTATTATATTATTTATTATATTTTATTTTGATATCGTTCTGTCTAGCCTCCTTTACGCCGAAAGGCGTAAAGGAGGCTAGACAGAACGATATTTGATCTCGACACTTTTTATTAGTACCTGCATGGTAGGGGCAGAGGGCGTTTATTGATGTTTTTTTTTGTATATATATATTTTTTGTGTATATGTATACAGGTTTTTTGAACATAAGAAATAACTTCGTTTCATTTGGGTGTCCTTTGACACCTCTCAAGTTTTTATATTTATCCAAAGGTCTTCGTGTGCTAAATTATATTCAAGAAATTCTATACTCGGAACTTAGATGTCCCGGTTAACTTCTTGTCACTTATAAACCTTCCCTGGACTTCCAGGAATATTTTGAGACTAAAATTAGCCAAATCGGTTTAGCCGTTAACGAGCTATATATAATTTTTAAGATTTTGGATCCATTAGAGGTCATGTTCAGCCTCATTGCATCCAAAAATAACAATATAGTTACTAAAATAACTACTCTGTCACAACGTGAATAACAGTCTTGCCGTAAACTTTTGGAAGTTGTACCAAAAATATGTAACCTTGATTACAAAATATAAAAGCTGTAATTTAATATTATGTCCACTACTATGCTACTAAACTTTATTTTAGGTGAATTTAATTTTATAACACTCCATTGTTAAAGTGGAATATTAAAGTTTAAGTAGCTGTTGATAAGACCTTCATATCAACAACATTATTTTTTCTCACTCTTTGCTCACTCTTTTTCACAATTTAAGTAAAACTATTTTTTGGTCAAGTTTCGAGAAACTTCTTGCACTTATTAATTTTAGAAGAAGTTTTTCTATAACTGGTAACGGGTGTTTTCTCTGATGTTGGCTCGATTAGCCTTATATCTACACAGATTCTAATTCCCCCTTGAGTGCCGAAACTAAGGGAGAAATCCTACCCCAATAACATCCAATTCTATTGACTCAATTATTTAATCATTAATGAGGACTTTGTAACACGTTCGAGATACCGGTTAAATGTTTATATCGATGGAGATAATATGAATTTGAACATTTATAATTTTAGGAAAATTACCTTCGAATTTATTTTTCTTGGAATTCTAATCTCAACACTTCTATTTTTATTGGAATATCCTGGCCAAGTAAATTTTGTACCGGTTTTTTAACAATGTCGCTTTCAGACACATTTTCAATTGTTTAAAATTACTATGGGCATAATATAGGCCATTGACCTTTTGTCCGGATTTGCAACTTGGTTTTTAAACGGATACTACTGGACTTAATAGTTAGGTACCTAAATTGGTAGCTTCAATCATAGATAATACAATATACAGTGTACGTCATATATAATTATGCTCCAATAACATTTGCAATAACTTTTAAATTGAACAATCTAAATTCTAACCTGTTGTGTTGAAGATCTTCGGGTTCATTCACGAGTTTTATTATTAATGAAAACACAACATAATGAAACACCATTTTCTATGCACTTTTTCCACTTCAATATTATGGTATTATTATTAACGAAATGCACAACCGATTCTAAAATAATTCATTATTTAGATGTCTTAATGTCGGTAGTTCGAAATTACTAAATATCATCCAAATAAATATTAGGGTTAACAGCTTCATAGGAGTTTATACAATTTGGTAGAACTACTAATAATTTGGTAAAACTTTTTCTACTAATTCAGAAGTCTTAATTTTTATCATAATATTATTATTCTTGCTGCCGGTATCAATAACCATGTTTACTGGTTGACAATGCAGAAATAGCCAATACATTCATATTTCAAAGTTCAAACATATTGGATGAATGTTAGTTTTTGTGGTAACAATAATTTGTTAACCGTCTCCCGTTGAACGTTCTTTGGGAGCTAACTTTTTAAAGCTGGCAATTTATTGTTTCTAAACTATTGGCTTCTGAAATAATTTTATTAAAAGTAACATAGTTGCCAAGAGTATTTTTCCTCTTTTTATTCAATAGATTATTCTGAATCACACGGCTTTTTAGGATAAAAGTAAAATTTATCTAACTGCCCTACAGCCTACAGCACTCAAACTTTGCCATCTACTGCTATGCCAGGTCAATTACAATAGGCCTCTTTTTGCCCATTTACTTTTCGAGGGTCTCACGAGTAGCAGCAGTGACATACGATTTCAGCCCTCGTTTTATTTTACTAGTGTAGACTTTATATATTGGAATTATAACCGACCAATCTTTTCAACTATTAGTAACGGTACCCGTTTGAATTTTAACCAAACTTCATTTTAATTTACTTTTACTTTTAAAGTTTCTAACCATTTGTAGGTATCTTTATTTTACCCAACTACGTCTTTAATCAGCAGGTACCGTTTGTCTATCCAACGACCTCTAAACATTTTGGTGTCTTTATTTTAACTGAACCTCATCTTATAATCAGCAAGTACCGTTTGTCTATCCAAACGACCTCTAAGCATTTGTAGGTATCTTTATTTTAACCAACTACATCTTATAATAATGGGCAATTTGTATTTACCGTTTGGACTTTCACAAAACTGCCTTTTATAGTAATTAAGCATTTGTAGGTACCGTTTGGCTTTCGCCGAACTACCTGTTATAACAATCGGCCATTTGTGGGTATTTACCGTTGGGACTTTTACCCAAACTGCCTTTCATAATCATATAAATATCATAATATTATAAAAATTACCTCTAATCTTCTCATTTTCGATAGGAAGCAATTTTATTTTTACTTTGTTACCACGCAATAATACATACGAACTATGAGTTCTCCTGTTATGGTGAGACAATTGGTAAAGAAGAGTAAAATTATTAATTTTACAATAATAATATGACAAGATAATTTCATTACAAAGTTTATATGCCCCTTTACTAACTTGAGCAGATTAAATTCCTTAGGATTATGCAATAATATTTTAATAATTAAAATTCATTCATTTTAATAAACTTAAGGGTGCGACAATTGCAACACTGAGCGTATATACGCGGTAGCGCCTACGTTAGAATTTAAAGGATGTCGCCGCGACCATCTATCATCAACCTTGGTTATGGTGTTACGTTTGCGAACCAATTTATATTTATAAGACCGTATATTATTTAAATCCCTGTGAATTTGGCGCTTGTGAAAGTGTTAATTTAATATAGACTCAGACAATGAGTGCCGTGTGATGAGAAAATTATGCTCATCAACACCAGTTAGTTATCAGGTAAGTACCCACTTTGTAATTACTGCATTAATATTCAGGTTTTGTCATTTCTTTTTCCATAATCATTACTATATTTTCCTGATACACAGAAAAATAGTATGTGTTTCCTATGAACAATAGGAATCTTAGGAATCTTAGTTTGTGGTTTATTTCTGTACTTATATCATGTATAATTGCGTAGCAACAAACAAGCTTATTGTAGGTAGGTACCAATCAACGAAACCAGCATAATATTCACTATGCAGTAGGTCTGAGAATCGGCTACTGTCCACATTTTATATTGAGTTTGTTGAATAAGTAATAGTAAATAATAAATTATGAATTTTTTAACTCGAGACTGACGGCGACTGTTTGTGCATTTTGCAACTGGCGCCACGCCGGAATGGCGCCATATAATTATTTTGACACTTCAATAAAATAATATTATTTACAAATAAAGAACTACGTTACATTACAACTTCAATTACTTTATATGGCAATAGAACGTTTGCCGGAACAACTAGTTTATAGCTGCGTTTATCAGTGCACCCGTACTAAGCAAAGGCACTTCCGTTTCAATAGTGCTCGTTAAATGTTATTTCAAGTTTTGTACCAAACTTTTAGCCATACTTATATTACCAAATTTTTTAAATATTATGAGGTAAATTTTGATTTTGTTATTATTCTCGGAAATTTAAATTTAACTGTAACGGAAAACAAAATTAGCCGATGATATTAGGTATTTATATACAAATAACATTTCTAATTCATCCTTTTCCAAATTTTGTTTCTTTTTGTTTCGAAATCACTAAGCTTTGGCTGGTTTTGTCGATTTACCTCTAAAATTTAAAGTGTGAAAATTATTTTCACATTACCTTTGGTTGGTTCTGAGTCTGGCCGGGTCGCCAATATGTACCATTGGTACATTATCGTTGAAGGAGTAAATTAAACACAGAATACTGTATCTCTGAACGCTCTACTGTCGGCGGTGGCTCGGTAAGAAGTGGACGACAGCTCTCATGTCTGGCGGCCATATTCTCCAAGTACCCACTCCTTGGTAGTGCGGCCATCTTTATTTATCAATACACTACATGTAGTCTATAATTATGTTCAATAAAGAATTTTGAAAAACAAAAGAACAAATAAAAAGGAGTATTTCTTGAATATTTCAAGTGCCTATGTATTTCCGATATTGATATCGAGCAAAAAATAGCAAAAAACACGTATATTGTATCGGAAAATATTTTTTTTAATATTTCTCCCTTAAATATTTTTTTTAGTATTTGTTGTTATATTAGCAACAAATATACACAATTGAATAACAGCTTGGAGACACACAGACAGACAGACGGACAGACATCGAAGTCTTAGTAATAGGGTCTCGTTTTTACCCTTTGGTTACGGAACCCTAAAAATGAATCAAATATTTCTTATTATTTATTACTAATCTCTATTTATAAAAATGAATCCGTATTATTCGCGTGGTCACGACATCACGCCTGAACGGCTGGACCGATTTCGCTGAGCTTGGCATAGAGATACCTTGAGTCCCGAAGACCAAAGTTGGCCCGGAAAAATGTACGGTTACTGCACAATATACTTTTATGATTTGCGCGTAAAATATCCAATAGATTTTGATGAATTTTGGTATGGAGATACTTTGAGTCTCGGGAAAGGACAATGGATACTTTTTGTCCCGGAAAATGAACGGTTCCCGCACAATAGACTTTTATGATTTTCGCCTAAACTATTCAATCGATTTTAATGAATTTTGGTATGGACATACTTTGAGTCTCGGGAAAGTACAAGGGATACTTTTTATCCCGCAAAATGTACGGTTCCTGCACAATAAACTTTTATGATTTTCGCCTAAACATTATCAAAAATTATTATCAGGCCTTCAAAACTATGATAATAACTCCCACACCGGTTTCGGTGACGGTGGCCGGTTTTACGGCCGGCCAGTTACGCAGGAGTAATTTTATAGTGCCTAAGTGTGTACGAAGTATACAAGAGCACTCTCTATTCCTTTACCCTCATAACCCAGTGGGACGGAAAACCGACACGACTGGCGATAGATCAGGCGCAGGAACGACTTTTTTTTTACATGCCCATCCGACGCATGGATCATCTTACATGTCAGACAATCAGGTGATTAGCCTACACTGTCCTAACCAAACTTGGAAATATCATGTTTCCAACACGGGAATCGAACCCACGACCACCGAGTCAAGAGACGCGCTCTAAACCACTGGACCACGGAGGCGTCCAAAACTATGTAAACGGTTTCACTATCATTATGTACAAAACATGTGCTATTAAATCTAACAATACGCTACGTAATTTCGGACACAATAACGTTGGCCCAATTTCCCTAAAACAAAAACTTGTAGAGTAGCAATTACGTTCTTTGGGGCTAGCCTTTATAATTATGATAGTGCAACAATAGCCCATTGTGGGACACGTAGCTACCACGTAAATACTAAACAAAAGAAGAATATGTAAACATGTAATAATTACAAAGTTTTTTACGCGATTTTTTTAATAATTTCAATTAATATTATGCATCCGCGCGAATGAGCGGTTTGGACGCTACTTCACGAAATAATATATTGTTATTACTAGCTGTCCCGGCAAACGATTTTTTGCCATATAAAGTATTTCGCCCATTACTTTATTGAAGTGACTAAATAAGTATGGCACCATTGACCATGGCAACGCCCATCGCTATCCCGTCGCACAAACATTTATGGTCGCCGTCAGTCTCGAGTTGTAATAATTTACTATTATTTATTCAACAAAATATGCACTTATCAATATGAAAAGTAGCCAGTAGCCGATTCTCAGACCCACTGAATCTGCATGTAAAATTTGGTAAAAATCAATAAAGCCGTTTCGGAGAAGTACGGTAACTAACATTGTGACACGAGAATTTTATATATAAGAAGAAGATTATACAGCACACAATCCAAAATCGCGCCTATCAATGTTTTTGAGATTGTTTGATCTGAGTAGTTAGCCAAAATGCATTCGCCTTTTTTTAAAGCAAAGTTAGATGTCAAAAGTGTATGGGTTTTGACTTAAAAGCGTCATCACACTCAGTGATGCATTTTGTCAAATCCCGCATATTTTTGACATTTAAATTCGATATCAAAACTAGACTAGAATGCATTATGACTAAGCTGGTTATATAATATCATAACATAATATTATGATGTACACCATATTATGTGCACATATAAAATATTAAGAAAAATACCCTTTATTATTCGTAGAAAAATACTAAGAATTATGTCGATTTTCGTTCGTGGACGTGATTCCTTTATTTCCGGTTCCTCACATCGAAACGAATGCAATTGAAGTATGATTTATAATATCGTGGGCACTCTTGCGTTGCAGTTCAACATATATTCTACCATTCCAACAGAGTATTTCAAATTAGCCAATATTTCACGGAAATAAACTTGTAAGATCTTTATGTAGGTCGCACTAAGAAAAATCTTTTCAGGATCACAGCTGGCAGTCACCACCCATCTATCTATCTATACTACCATACTTATTTTATAAATGTGAAAGTGTTTGTGTCCATAAGTATATTCTGTTACCTTTTCAAACCGCTGAACCGATTCTAATGAAATTTGGTATATTTTGAGTCCAGGGCAAGGACATTGAATACTTTTTATCCCGGAAAAAATGCACAGTTCCCGTTTGATAAACGAATTTTTGCGCATCGCATTTACGGGTGTCATCCATTTTCCTATGACTAAATGATCATAGTGTATTATAATAAATAGTGAATATTTTATTTCAGTACACTATTATCCTCTATGTAACTATCAACAGCCGCTCGTTAAGTACTCAATGACTTAAGTAATCAATTGCCCTTAATTTGGAATCCCTTTGCGGCCACCGGAATGTCAATGAAAGACAAACTATGTCCTACAAAGGAAAATTAACTCGTTACTTTTGTATAAATAAGTACGCGTAAACTATTTAAAATAAATTGTATTAATCACTAAGTAATCAATTATCAAACCCTTTAAAAAAATTGTAAATAATCGTATTTTAAAAAGATAAAACAGACTTCAAAATTGTACGTAATTGATAATTAAAATCTCAAAAACTGCTGAATCGATTTTGATAAAACTTATAATCGCTAAGTTGAACAATACCTAGTACAACAAAAAAAAATTACTTAAATCGTACTTGTACTTTCGGAGATATGGAAACATAAAAACATACATACATACATATTATACACTTTTGAAATTTGGCACATTTGTTCAGACGCTGATAGACTATCATAGTATCATAATAATTATAGGTACGAAAACTAGGCAGTTCTGGAAATATGATAATATACGGGTCAAAACACAGAAATAAGATCTACGAGTAGATAGAAGCGCCATGTCGCTCCATTTGTATGAACACAAGCGTGTACTTTTTAGGGTTCCGTACCCAAAGGGTAAAAACGGGACCCTATTACTGAGACTTCGATGTCTGTCCGTCTGTCTGTCCGTCTGTCTGTCTGTCTCCAGGCTGTAACTCAAGAACGGTAATAGATAGAGAGTTGAAATTTTCACAGATTGTGTATATCTGTTGCCGCTATAACAACAAATACTAAAAACAAGATATTATTAATATTTAAGAGGGGCTCCCATACAACAAACGTGACTTTTTTTAACCTTTTTGGCTCTATATCAATAATGGCAACACCTACCGTACTTGAATTTTTCTCAAGATCCTTAGTTTTATGTGTACTTTAATATTTAATAATAATATTAAAACAAAATAAAAAATTAAGGGGGGCTCCCATACAAAAAACACAATTTTTGGCCTAATACTGCTCTATAATGGTACGGAACCCTTACTGCGCGAGTTCGACTCGCACTTGGCCGATTATTTCATACCTACTGTGACGTCACAAGAGCGCTTTAGTGATGGGAATACCCGTACGTGCGGAATCGATTCAAAGGAATCGCCGCGCCCCGCCTCTTTTGCCATTTTAATAGGTATATCGATTTTTTAATCGATTATTATTTGAGTTCATAGACAGAGGAATGATAAATCTTAAGATACGTGCTTGCCAGGACAGCTAGTAATATATTATATTATTCTAAACTAAATCACTAAACAGTATCATAAATATAATCATAAATACATATTACATAAAATATAATTACCGAGTCACAAAATATCCCAAAGCGAACATTATCATTCCTCTCTTTCATGTCTGTTTCGAAAATCGATTAATTAGAATCGAGAATATGTATAACAACACTATTTGCTTCATTTGACAGAAAAATGAGAATATTGACTGTACCTCGAAACTAAGCGATGAGTGAAAGTATCGATTGTTTTATTTCCATTGCGCGCTCAATAGCGGACAAACAGAACGGACTCTAGCGGCATTGTATTATGAATCATGTGGTACACACGCAGTTACTCAGATTTCATGGTAAAAACTACAACCACCCGCGATTAACATTAAATAATTGATTTTAAAATAAAGGACACATGATTTAATAATAAAATTACTTACCGATGATAAGAAACGTATCCACTATTTAGACCAACGTTTCTATTCGAATTTCCACAGCCCAATACGGCACAACTAGGCATTATTAGAATTCCGATTAACGTCCGATTCCGATAACGGTGGAGCGCAGACTAAAGAACAGACTTTCGAAAGATTGAAATTTGTCATCGTTTGGGAATGCGATGGCACGCGAAGTACATACACATGCGGTATCTAACTTGATAAATGTCTGTGGGCCAAACTGATAACTTCCTTTTTTTGAAGTCGGTATAAAAACTACTTGTATTCTATTTTCATCAAATATTAAACTTAATCAAAATCATATTATCATAGTTAATATTACTTCAATATATTTTATTTTTATTCCATTACTAGATGTTTCCCGAAAATTCATTGTGCAAAAATTCGTTTATCAAGTAGAGACTGTTTGTTTTTCCGGAAAAAGAACTATCCTGGTTTCTTGCTTGGCACTGCTGGTATCTCCATATAAAATTTCATTAAAATCGATTTAATGATTTAAGCGTGAAGACATAATAATATAATTATAGTCAGAGACTCATTTATATTTATAGTATTAGCACAGATAGTTTCTATACTGTACTCGGCGAAACATGGCGGTTGCGGTCATTGACTCCCTGTCAAAAACTACAAAGTCGCAATTGACAACATCTGAGACTTCACTGTCAATCGCGGTATATAATATGTCGTAGGATTATTTGATAAATCGAATTATCGCGAAAATTCTAGGGATTTCGCGAAAAGACGGATAATTAGATAATGCTGTATATATTTTTCAATTTTTCTAAAAAAAAGTTAGGTTTTTTGGGAAAACGCGAGTTGCCTTAGTAACATTGCACATTCTTAACGTTGATTGGCTTAATTTTGGCTTACTGGCCAACTCTTATTCTCATTGGTGACTATCTTTTCCTATGTATGTTTGAGGTACACCATAGAATTATAAAGGGTAAGAAATGACAATGCCTCTTCATAGGAATTTTACTTTTTTATTTAACCTTTTTCTCATCTCAACCATAACCTCAAAATTAGTTTCTGGTTCTGTTAAGCTTACAGCACTAATTTCACTTGTATCAATCATTTTGTATTTACAGACACACTTTTAGATAATTTTTCGTACTATTTTTCAAGTCCAACTGCAATTTTAAATACACATTTAAATATCAAAACCTGCTAGGTCGTTTACAAAAACAACCACAAACAAAACAACGCGTGACAATGAATTGACATTTCAAACGTCAAGTCTTCAACCAATCAGAGAAGATGTTGTTGTGGGGCGCTTAAACCGACCAATCAGTGATTTTTTCGATAATAACTAACGATTTGTTTCGCAATCTTACTAAGGCGATTCGCGTTTTCGCGAAAACACTACCTTTTGTCAGTAAGGTTGAAAAATGTAGTCAGTAGTCACCATTGTCTAATTATCCGTGTTTTCGCGAAGTCCCTAGAATTTTCGCGATAATTCGATTTATCAAATCATCCTACGACATAATTTATATAGAAAATGACAAGTTTTTGACGGGGAGTCAATGACCGATGCCGCCCTGTTTCGCCGAGTACAGTATAGAACATTATTTTGAACAAAAAATTAAAACCGACTTCCAAGGTAAAAACAATAATAACATCCTTATAATATGAACTAAAAAGTATTAAATAATTTTTCCTATCTCATGGTGCCTTTTTCCGAATTCGGCTAAAACTCAACAATTTCTGTACTCAATCTTCATAATTTTGAAGTCGGTACCAGATATAAGCTGAATCCAGATGCCAGAATATTTGAAACATGTGTAACTGGCACCGACTTCAAAATTATGAAGATTGAGTACAGAAATAGTTGAGTTTTAGCCGAATTCGGAAAAAGGCACCATGAGATAGGAAAAATTATTTAATACTTTTTAGTTCATATTATAAGGATGTTAGTATTGTTTTTTTTAGTATTTTTGTTTTGTTTAGTATTTTTTTTTTACCTTGGAAGTCGGTTTTAATTTTTTGTTAAAAATAATAATTTCACTCTTTTTAGTTACCTAGTAAAATCATCGCGTACTATACGTAGATAAGGGCCGATTCACACCGGAATGGCAGAGGCGAGGCGATCAGTTTCAGTGTCATATGATTTTAAACTTTATCTTCATTATTGTAATACATAGTATCGCTTGAGAAATCGACGCCGCCGGCGGCCGCAAGAGGCCACGAGCGTCCACGGGCGGCCGTAGATTTCTCAAGCGATACTATGTATTACAACAATGTAGATAAAGTTTAAAATCATATGACACTGAAACTGCTCGCCTCGCCTCCGCCATTCCGGTGTGAATCAGCCCTACACCTGTATATTATTCTACGTATCTTATTACAATTTGTTAACTGTCACACTTACAAAATATAATATCAGCTGCAGATAATTTTAAACAATACATTTTAAAAAAATCGAAGTGGACACGTGCTAAGGCCGCGCCAAACCGGAATTTTAGCAGCGGCGAGGCTTTCAGTGTCATATGATTTTAAACTTTATCTTTATTATTGTAATACATAGTATCGCTTGAGAAGTCTACGGCCGCCCGTGGCCGCGATTGGTAAGTGTGACGTGCACTAGCATGTTACTTGTATTATCGAAGCAACTTACTTCTCAGAAGTAATGTCAAATGTGTGCCTTACGCTCTGGAGATAAGGTTGAATATTTTGTTATGTTCAATTTTGGTGACATTGGTGACCCTGACGTGGTAATGATGATGATGATGATGAATGTAATTTGTATAGTAGCATATGCTTTCAGTTCTTAAAACAGCGCCTAAACCCCCAAAATTGTATCTATAAGGAATCCGGAGTTCTCTTAGTATCTTCGGAACCATAGTATACCTTGGTGCAAAATGTTGCGTTTTGGTAGCATATACTTAGGATGCTTCTCATGAAACCAAAATCACCATATATTTCTATATAAATTTCGAGGAGTTCCCTCGATTACTCATGGATCCCATCATCAAGTCACCACTTTTGTGAACATGATACCAAATTGGAATGAAACCTAATACAACAAAACAAAAATTTCGAAAATTTTTGTTTTGTTGTATTCGGTTCGGTTTCCGGTTTCGGTTCACAAACGGCGGAGTAATCGTTGAACATACAAAAAAAAAAAAAGTCCATGGCCGAACATATAACCTCCTCGTTTTTTGGAAGTCGGTTAAAAAGTCATTTTGTCTAGAAACATAATAGTAAACTCATATGAGTTGCATTCTACGCTTTATTTAGACATACATTTTCATAACAAACAATTTTTTTAGTATTTTGTGACCTTAAACTATATTATTTCGATATGTGTGAATGTGGACGACAGAATAATTAATGTATGCGTCAGGCGCAGCCCCCGAGTGGCCACACTGTACACTATAACTAATTCTGAATGCTATCTGCTCGCTTGACACTTGAACCACAATATAAATAATATAATAGTAGACAATTCATAGCATGAATCCGCTTTAATTACTTGCACACACATATTCATATATTCATATAATAAATAATTATAATCGCGATTCAACATAACAAGTAGCTTTATCTCTCACTCATGGCGCATTTTCACTGGTCGCATGCGGGGTGCGGGAGATTTCTGAAACGCATGCCACCACCAATGACAATGCGCCATTAGTTGTCAATTAGTTGTCATAGACTCCCCGCATGCTGCATACCGTACGAGTTAACGACTAATGAAAATGCGCCCTCACACACTCTATTATTTTTTGTCTTTATGTTATGCAAGTTCTATTTCAAGCTTATGGCCTATAGGTATAACACTTTATTACTCACACTACAAATAAAAAGTTTAAAAAACTATCCTGATTACGATAATTGCTTAAGTCACCTTACCTACCGTAGCTACGGTAGCATAAAGCTAGAAACAAATTATCGGACGCATCCATAAGTCGCGGCTGATGGATGCGGCTTAGCAATGTGTACGGTTCATCCGCGGACGTCGAAGACCTAACCTATGTCAATGGCAGACGTCCGCGGATGCAAAAACATCCGGCCAGCCAGATTCTGTTCGGACGTCCGAACGTGGCGTCCGCGACTTATGTCAGCAATGTGCACAGTTTAGTGTATTTTGTATTAATCAGATAGAAGCAAGCCTCATCCGATGAAAACGTCCGATAATTTGTTCCCAGCTTTACTAATCTTAATTGATTGAAATCAAGTCTTTTCTTTGAGCTTTGCCGTAGTCGGGCAAAAATACTAGAAAAATAAACAAGGAAATAGGCCCCTTACACACTGTGACATTTATCAGCGATGCAGTCGCGATGCTGTCACGATGCAGCGTCGATGAAGTCACAAATGGTACGCCTTTACACACTTGCACTACTTTAAGCATCGATACAGTGACGATGCTGTCGCGATACAGTAGCGATGCTGTCTCGATTCATAAGCAAAATGAATTCAAAAATCTGTTCATAGCTGGTGTCGCGTTGGTGTCGCGTGTTTGTATTGATGCTAACGCGCAACTGTATCGATACTAACGCGCGACAGCATCGATGCAAAAATTACTGGTGTCGCGATGCTGTCGCACGTTTAAAAAACGCGCGACAGCATCGCTGTTAAAAGTCGCAGTGTGTAAGGGGCCATAACAGCCAGTTACTTCCGGCTGTTATTCTACTGTATGAGATTTATACTGCGTATGAACAGTGACATAAATCAGAACCTTCTGAGTTCAGCAATAAACTAAGCTATCTATGACTTTATTATTTGATTTAAGGTCCGGTAAGAGGCTATAAGACGATATCGAGGGTCCGCTGTCGGAAACGTATAGGTTATTGATGGCTACTAGAATACAAACTGTTTCTTAAGATGGTATCACGCTTTCTACGTTGGCCAATTAACGACGATTTAACACGTGTGAACAAAGTCTTTTATTGTCTATGATTGCCGCGCTTTGTGAGTATAGTAATTATCTGTCATATCCTAAAAAGGCCTTAATAGTCACAAATTTTTATGTAGATAAGTGCCAATAGGGACTGACATCACAGTAAAAAGAAAGAGATGAAGAGAAAAATAGTACGCCGTCTTTATTTTACTTCTAGAAACATACTGGCTACAGCGTATCTATACTTATAAAATTACATGTCCTGACTGACTGACTGACTGACTGACTGACTGATTGACTGATTCATCATCGCTGAGCAAAAACTGTTAAAGTTACAGCCACGAAATTTGGTGAGTAGGGTTGTTTTATTAAGTAGACACCCACTAAGGAAGGAATTTCGAAAATTTTACCCCGAAGGGGGTGAAATAGGGATTGAAAGTTTGAATGAAAGTCCGTCATTTCTTGAGTTAGAAACATGAAACTTTATTTTTGGGTTATTGATTAAAAATGAATGGATACGTATTTAAGCGTTTTTGGAAATTCTACCCCCAAGGGGGTGAAATCGGGGTTGAAAGTTTGAATGAAAGTCCGTCATTTCTTGAGTTAGAATAAAGAAACTTTATTTTTGGGTTACTGATTAAAAATGAATGGATACGTATTTAAGCGTTTTTGGAAATTCTACCCCCAAGGGGGTGAAATTGGGGTTGAAATTTTGAATGAAATTCCGTTATTCCTTAAGTTAGAAACATGAAACTTTATTTTTGTGCTACTGATTAAAAATGAATGGATACGTATTTAAGCGTTTCTGGTAATTCTACCCCCAAGGGGGTGAAATTGTGGTAGAAAGATTCAATGAAAGTCCATCATTTCTTGAGTTAGAAACATGAAAGTTTTTTGACGTTTGCGTTTGACGTTTGCTTAAATAGGGTCCCGTTTTTACCCTTTGTATAAGGAACCACAAAAAGGGGAAAGCTATCCATCTTTGTTATTATACTATGTTAACGCGTACGAAGTCGCGGGCAACAGCTAGTATCATATATTTTATCATTAAAGCAATAGGTACATATATAATCATGAGCACAATATAATAATGTGCACATAATTATGTGCTTCTAGTAGTTCAATAAAAAATATGAAAGTTTTTATCTAAATGTAAGAGTATCCGTATAAATAAATGCGGAGCTGACACGGATGCAGATGCAGATGTCTAAATTCATGCGGATCTTCCGCATTAGCGGATGCGAATGTTCACATTGTTCCTGGTTTTTACACACTCTGATCATAAAATATCTCATTGCTTGTAAACATTCCAAACATTCTTATATCCTTCCCGATTTGACTATTTAGTGCAATAATAATGCAGCTGAAGATAATAGAAATAGAGAATGGGTTACCACTGCAGTGTGAACGTACCTCTAAAACTAAAATAATCTTCTTCAATTCGCTAAGAACCCGCTTACTTTTTATCTGCCAACATACTTAATAAAAGAAAAAGCTGTTAATATACTACCAAGAATTCTCGTTATTTCATTGTAAACACTACAACGAGAACAACGTATTTTCACACTTGAAAGGAAATGAAATTGAACGAAACAGTTGATAAGAAAAGATTCAACAAAGATACTGTGAAATGTTGAGCATCTGAAACTAGTGGACAGAATTTTATTTTACCCAACATAATACTCGGACACGAATGCTTTACTACATGAGTGTTGCTTGTGTTGCGGATTGTTCAAAAGTTTTTTTACTAAAACTTATATTTCATAATATTAATCCTTCGATCGCGGATTCTTGAAAATCTATTGTTATTTTATTGTTGTCGCGATCACCGGTGATCTTATGGGGCTTGATAGGTTAATATGAGTACTTAAAAACTTTATCTTAGTTTTGGAATTTTGTAGTACGGTAAAAATAAAATGGCTGCCATTTTGCAACCGTGAGAGAAAAAGAAATAGACCCATTATGTCGATAAAAATGCCACATTTCATAACACTAAAGGGCCGGACACTGGTGTTGGGACACATTATAATATAATGTATATTATACAGGCACTCATTGTTAATAGTGACAATGATGTACTTTAAAACTAAATACATTAAGGAAATTATAATTCCACAAATCAATAAGTAATTAAGTATAAAAGTTTTTATAAATAAAATATCTAATGGATGTCAATATATCGTAGAATAAATAATGAGAATCGACTTTATATTAAGCGCAAATGAGCCACTCATTATCGGTCAAGGTTTTGTAGCTTATTGTCTGTGCTGAACCAGAGGGCTTATAGTCTGTGTCGCTTCTTTATAGAATCGCCGATCAAAGATGTGTGGAATTGACAAAAGCGTTCGATAATATATTATAAAGTCGACATTCGAATCATGTCTTGTCAATTCCATACATTTTAATCGGCGATTATAGAAGCGATAAAAACACGTTGGCAAAAATATGGAGTTGGTGGGTCACTACTCACTACTCACATGACTTTCTCAAAATGTTTATTTAATTTAATGTAAGTTAACTTTAACTAGCATTGGAACCAGTGGGTGGTTCAAACCCATAGAGTTTTAGTTAACTCTGTTTTGAAATATCTTACCTTTTCTTTCATAAATACGAGGAACCTGTGAAATGACTTATTTAACTCACAGTTAATTTAACCCAGACTGGAGCAAGTGGGTTAAAATAGGTCATCACATGTAGGTTAAACAATTCAAAACCCAAAGGCGCAAAAAACGTATGATTTATTATTTCAAATTAGTTTTAGTTTAATTCCGTTAAAATAATATACTCCGTGTTGAAAGGGTCACTGTTTTTATAACAAAGCTACGCGCCGTTCGGGTATATTTACTTTTGATATGTCCTTATGTGGTAACGCATAAGGGTCGTTGTTCTAGAAATATGGAGGTAAAATATCTGAAAACGGACTATAGGATGATTCGCTTTGGATTTGGAACGTTGAAGCTGACCGCGTGTTTTGTTAAAACTGGGACACTGGATCCTTTGAAAAGAAAACAAGTTTTGGCAATGGCAATTTATAAAGATACAATCCACAAAAAAGTCTATTGTGCACATCCATTTCTATCGCATAGCTTTTATCGCGCGCTTTGAGCGCGGCGACCGAATCAAGAAATTCTGTACGGGGTACACCTTGAGAATTGCTGCTAGATGATAAAACTATAGATAGAATATAATAAAACTATAGTTGCTGATAAGTTGTATATTGCTGTTTGCTATGCTAAGATGCTAATGCTAGTTACAGTGGTCCGCAAGGCGCGACGGTTTTGCGTCAACTGTGCTTAAAACTAAATAATATTTAAAATGAGAGCGTATAACAAATTGATGATTATGTGAATTGACAAAATGAAAGCGATGTGAAATTAACAAATTGATGATTATGTGAATTGACAAAATGAAAGCGATGTGAAATTAACAAATTGATGATTATGTGAATTGACAAAATGAGAGCGATATGAAATTAACAAATTGATGATTGTGTGAATTGACAAAATGAGAGCGATGTGAAATTAACAAATTGATGATTATGTGAATTGACAAAATGAAAGCGATGTGAAATTAACAGATTGATGATTATGTGAATTGACAAAATGAAAGCGATGTGAAATTAACAAATTGATGATTGTGTGAATTGACAAAATGAGAGCGATGTGAAATTAACAAATTGATGATTATGTGAATTGACAAATATCCGATTTTTGCAATAGTGGATGAAAATTGAAAAGAAAAAAAGGAATGTGTAGCTGATAACATAAATAATAAAGTTTACCTATTGAAAATTTGTGCTTTTGATATTTAAATTATTCTCTTCCACTTCAAGTAAACTCATAAACTGTACAATTTTGAAGAAAATTTGTATATTTCTTTCTTTTAAATATATAGCAATATAATAAAATTTATTATATTAATTAAAATTTTTTTAATTTGTATCGTTGCTTATATTCCAAAGAAAGAAAATAAGTTGAAAAAATATATAATTTAGATTTAAAATTAATATTTTTGTATGTAGATGAGCATACCTCCAAATGTGCTTGTTGTGTGCCTCGCCAGGTAAATGGCGTTCCTATTTTTCTTTAGTTTTAAATAGGTAGTTTAAAATTATTTTTTAGGCTTAACAAAGGCTTCTATTTCTTAATGTGTATAACTTTTTAGCTCTTACTTTATTAAATTTTCTGAAAATGTAGCACAAACTTTTCACGGATATTTCGAAGAAAATCTGTATTTTATTTCTTTTGGTTAGGTTTTTACAGAATAAAATTGATTTTTTTTTTCATTAATTATATTTGCTAAAACATACTTAAAGGAAAACAAATACAAATTAGGTTAAAAACTGATATTTTTTGTATTCAGGTAAGCATTTTCCAAACATAGGTCGTAGCATGCGTCTTTAGTATGTACGTGAGATTTGTAGCACCCAATTTTTTTTCTGGCTTTAAGTAGGAAGCTTAAATAAATTTCAAAGACTAGAAAAAGTCTTTCATTTGTCGATGCATTTAATGTTTTAGCTCTCACTTAAATAGATTCTCAGCAAATATAAAAAAATCTTTTTGGTCTATTTTACACATTTTTGGAGATATTTATACATTTTTAAGTACTTAAAGTTATCATTTCTCTAAAAATTAAATACGCACAACAAGTAAGTTTAACACACTTTTCGATACAACCCTTAAATTCACCCAAACCCTTTTATCTTGGTTACGACGAGCATTAATCTCGAAAAACTTTGCAAAAACCTTATAATTGTATTTAGCTTAGCAAAGCAAACTTTCTTTTTTAAAAATTGTGTATTTGGTTAATTTTCAATGTAAACAATCGGATAAGAGTCAATAAATAACAGGAACAAGATTTTTTTTTTTCTGGACCGGTTTTATATGGTGAAATATTAATTTTTAATTATGTAATTAAACAATTAAAAGCACAAAAAATTTTTTGGTAAACTTTACTAGTTATAGTGTAAAAAAGAAAATGACACCTCAAAAACAAAAATCCATTCACTATTACAATTTTCGGAGGTTAAAACCTCTGGCGACTGCACTAAAATGAAAGCGATGTGAAATTAACTAATTGATGATTATGTAAATTGACAAAATGAAAGCGATCTGAAATTAACAAATTGATGATCATGTGAATTGACAAAATGGACTTTGTACGGTTGCACCGTACAAATTCCGTAAGGAAAAAACCTAACATCGATAAATATTAAAGTTGTATTTTAATTTTTAACCCATCAAGCCCCATAAGCTCACCGGTGAGCGAGACACAATAAAATAATAATAGATTTCCAAGAATCCACGACCGAAGGATTATCCTTACACTATTGGGCGTTCAAATCCATATTATGAAAATATTACAATCGTATTCATTGTAACAAACCGTATTCATTCCTAAAAATCTAGAAATGGGGAAAAGGCAGGCAATTACTTGTTTTACATGACATATTATTTTAATTAGAAGTTTCAATTGTGATCTCAATCTCCTTGTCATAAAGATGTTTCAAATGTAAAATGACGTTGAACATAATAAATGCACGTGTACTTTTTTGCGGAGCGCGAACATACCTTCAGCAAATAAAATTCACACGTTCCCGTGAGTCCGTATAAGAAAAGTTTACTTGTTAAAAGTAGAAACGGAGTTTAACAGCTACATGTCTACGACTCTGCGGGCACGCGTCGTAGGATTAGGTTAGAAATATTTTATACGAGCATCCAACGTTGTTCTGATTATGATTTTTTATAGGAATACGGAAAATCTCTTACCAGTCCAGTCCTACTAGACAAGTGGCAAGCGATTATCGTAAACGCCAACAAAATGTATGATTAATTTGACATATTAAGTCATCGCTTCGCTAGCAAATACTAATGTCAAATCACATACATTTTGTTGGCGTTTACGATAATCGCTTGCCACTTGTCTAGGCCCTCAGGTAAGCTCATATTTGGCTTCTTTTGTTTACTGGCCCTAACTCGAGTTTCAGCAGCTGATTTGTAATTTATATAATATTACGTGGCGGACCAATCGTGCAAAACATTTTAAATAAGTCATTTAAAACAGAACTTTGTTTACTTCGCAAGAAGATACACATAATGTAAGCCATACATGGTACGGTCTACCGGAGAGGTCACCTGTGCAGTTATGCCAGCGTAGTCGTTACTCGAAATGGCTGCCATACATGCTACGGTCTATCGGAGAGGTTCACCCGTGCAGGTATGCCTGCGCAGGTCGACCGGAATTTGTGTGGGAGCCATTAAATTGGCGGTGAGATACGCCTGTTCTCAGTAACTGATTTAAAAATGCATCGTAATGCCTACTGACGTTCCAATATGAATCAACTTAGCGCAATGGTGAAATATATTTAATTGTATCCAGTGATTTTTGTACCAAATGTACTTAAGACAAACATCACAACTACTCACTTTTAGGGATTGTATTTACCTTTGTAATATTCTGTTGATTATGGTCCAAAACTTTCAGTTTACCTTCTGTTTTACATTCGAAATCTGATAATGAAAATACAATTTGCTGCATTTCGCAAATAAGTTGTGAACTACAAAGGACTGCTTTGAAAGTAAAAACAAAAGCAAACTCTACAAAATGCATGAAACAAAAGAAAAAACTACACGCCGAGTATTTTCAAATGATAATTATTGTTACATTAAGGAAAAAACTATACTGCCGATTCAAAACACCGATAACCGATAATAATCATAATAATACGAGTATTGTTTTAGAAGGCTGATGAAATCTTCTAGCACTTAGCGAGCTGATGATGATGAACTATTGTTAAGAACACTTTCAATCATGTGACCTTCTCCTCGACGGTCCTGCTCTACTACAGAGCAGTAACAGGCACCTTGGTTGCCTACTCATCCACAGAGGATAAATTCGTGGCACCAACCCCAACCATATCGTTCAATTTATGAGCAGCATTGGGCTGGGGATGATACTCTAGTGCGAAGGAGTCACAATAGATTCTTATGGGTCGCAGTGACGTCAGGGGTACAGCGACCTGCCTTCGTAAAAAAAAAGTGAGCTTTGAAAGAAAAAAAAAATCAAAATCGGTCCACCCATTTAGATACGATGCCACGAACAACCACGCAGACTGACACAAAATATTATTTTTAACAAAAAATTAAAACCGACTTCCAAGGTAAAAACAATAATAACATCCTTATAATATGAACTAAAAAGTATTGAATAATTTTTCCTATCTAATGGTGCCTTTTTCCGAATTCGGCTAAAACTCAGCTATTTCTGTACTCAATCTTCATAATTTTGAAGTCGGTACCAGATATAGCTGAATCCAGATGCCAGAATGAAACATTTGTAACTAGCACCGACTTCAAAATTATGAAGATTGAGTACAGAAATAGTTGAGTTTTAGCCGAATTCGGAAAAAGGCACCATTAGATAGGAAAAATTATTTAATACTTTTTAGTTCATATTATAAGGATGTTATTATTGTTTTTACCTTGGAAGTCGGTTTTAATTTTTTGTTAAAAATAATAATTATTTCACTCTTTTTAGTTACCTAATAAACCATCGCGTACTATACATAGAATAATACACCTGTATATTATTCTACGTATCTTATTACAATTTGTTAACAATCACACTTACAAAATATAATATCAGCTGCAGATAATTTAAAACAATACATTAAAAAAAATCGAAGTGGACACGTGCTAGGGCCGTGCCAAACCGGAATAGCAGCGGCGAGGCTTTCAGTGTCATATGATTTTAAACTTTATCTATATTATTGTAATACATAGTATCGCTTGAGAAGTCTACGGCCGCCCGTGGTCGCTCGTGGCCGCGATTGGTAAGTGTGACAGTGCACTAGCATGTTACTTGTATTATCGAAGCAACTTACTTCTCAAAAGTAATGTCAAATGTGTGCCTTACGCTCTGAAGATAAGGTTGAATATTTTGTTATGTTCAATTTTGGTGACATTGGTGACCCTGACGTGGTAATGATGATGATGATGATGAATGTAATATTTTGTATAGTAGCATATGCATTCAGTTCTTAAAACAGCGCCCAAACCCCCAAACTTGTATCTATAAGGAATCCGAAGTTCTCTTAGTATCTTTGGAACCATAGTATACCTTGTTGCAATATCTTGCGTTTTGGTAGCATATGCTTAGGATGCTTCTCATAAAACCAAAATCACCATACGTAAATTTCGAGGAGTTCCCTCGATTACTCATGGATCCCATCATCAGGTCACCACTTTTGTGAACATGGTACCAAATTGAAGTGAAACCTAATACAACAAAATAAAAATTTCGAAAATCGGTTCACAAACGGCGGAGTAATCGTAGAACATACACAAATAAAAATAAAAATATCCACAGCCGAACATATAACCTCCTCGTTTTTTGGAAGTCGGTTAAAAAGACGGGTTGCACTCCGGGAGAGCCGGCAGAAGTAAAAACTTGATTATTAACGTTGTGCATGATTATTTTTTTTACCCATTTTTTGTGAAAATCGATTTAAAAAATATATCTTTTATCTATGGACGCTTCACAACACGTCAGTCTGGCCCCGTGCTAAGTACCTAAAGGACTTGTGTTACAGGTACCAGACAACGGAAATATATTTAATACTTTTATACTATACATATATTTAAGATTTTTATTACATCATACACATATTTAATACACATCCAGACCCGGGAACATTGAAAACTTTTTGTTCCGTCAGCAGGATTCGAACCCGCGACCCCCGACTTGAGCTACCAACGTGCTCACCACTGAACCACAGAGGTCGTCATTGTCGATATATATATACATGATATTGAAATCGATTAATCGAACAATCGATTGTTTTATATATATATATATATATATATATATATATATATATATATATATATATATATATATATATATATATATATATATAAATCAGGGTCTAAAGAACCCATGGGCTACCATTTTCATTTTTTTATTTTCCTTTTTACACTCTCATGACGACATCCACAACAAAACATCCTCGTTACTCTGTAATTAATGCGGTAGCAGTTTTTTTTAACAATTTAACACTTTAACAACACACACGTTGGCACTTTGAACCATGATAGTATACTACTGTTTATAATAAAAAATATTAGTACATTTCTGTGATGTTTTCAGAGCTTCAAGTATCTACACGTATGAGGGCTCTCACATCCAGTCATTACATTTAACAAAGCCTCTTCGCCCCACTCATGTGAATTGGAACATAAGGCGCAGAATTTCAACTGTAAAGAAGTGAGCAAACACAATTATTTCTCGATTGTATACTGTATTTGCTTGTAATAAAAATGTTGGAATATTATTTAACGAGGTGGAAAATGTCATAATATCAAAATCTTGTATCGTATACTATTGCCAAGCTGCTCTGAACCGGCTGGATCATTAGATCGATTATTAAGGCGTTTGTCCTAGAAGCATCGATTTTTCATATCAGAAAAAAGACTAAAGCAAAAGTAACGTTTGCCAGTTCAGCAAATTTTATAGTAGACTAGATGACGTCCGCAACTCCGTTGCGCCAAAATTCGTTTTAAACGAATTTTGGCGCGATAATATCGCAAAAAACCGTACATTTTTCCTGGATAAAAACTATCCTATGTCCTTTCTCGGGACTCAAAGTATCTCCATGCCAAATTTCAGCAAAATCGGTCCAGCGTTTTGAGCGTGAAGAGGTAACAGACGGACAGACAGACGGACAGACAGACAGACACACTTTCGCATCTATAATATTAGTATGGAAGTATGGATATTATGTTTCAACATAATATTATTGTCTCAACTGTAAGAAATTAAAAGTTAGTTCAGAGTTCAGACTACACACACGAGGCGTGTAATCAATCTTGATAATCGCTCACAACTAGATGACCCGGTGATTTCGTATCATTTCCCTCCTAATCCTCCCCTGGATTCCCTGGATTTCAAGACTAAAATTAGCCCAATCTAGATTCTCGAAGTTTCTAAATTCTCGAGCGAGAACGACGAGAGTCGAGACTAACAAAATTTATAAAATATAAATAAAAAAACAGCGAGACTAACAAAATTTAAAACCAATTTTTAATTAAATAAATCAAGAATTATATTTCGAACTAAACGTATACTACTGTGTTGTAAGTAAAATTTTGATTGTACATTTGCCGCGCCTTATAAACTGTATACGGTGATTTTGTTAAAATTAATACACAATGAATATGGGCCATTCACAATTGATCCACGTTTCAGACTACTTGATCGATCCCTGGCTAGACGCATTATTTATGAAGCCAGGGTTTTGTGAGCGTAAATTATAATTAATTTCGATGAATAGCTAAAGGTAACTTTCATGTACTCTCAGATTGATTCATAGGCACTGGCAGACCTATTGATCGGGTTATGTCAAACCAACGGATCACAATTAAAGATGTGAGTGGAAGAAGCAAGTAAATAAATGGAGGCTTTGGGTCGGGAAATTGTTTGAAATCAAACAACTGTGGATTTAATGTATTAGCCAGAAGATGAAGTAGGTAAGTTACAAGGTTTGTTTAAATTGTAAGAGAAAATTGTCCTTATATATAAAATGTTAATTATCTGGTTCTTCCACTCACGTCTTTCATTAACATTGACTTAACATAATACCAATGACAGTTAACCAAAAAATTTCTGATTGAACAATTATTGTACAATCGTAGCCCTTTGCATAGCAAGAAGTCACCCTGCCGAACAAGTTACGATATGATCTGCCAATTTAAATCAATTTCTGCGATAGACATTTCTAAAAGACATTTGACTTTTGCCCTTTTCAATTTACGTATATTTTACAGAAGTTTTCTTCTCAAACTGTCTAAACACACCATGCCGAAGTTCCGCGGTGGAAGTTCGGCGTGATTCCGCCTGCAATGTATTTTAAATTACCGATGACACACCATGCCGAAATTCCGGCGCGTTTTATTGTATACGTTTGACATAATATTTTCTGACGTAATCATGACGAATTGCGGTTTAAGACTTTATTTCTCACAAAATAATTTTACAAATTATTATACATGGCGAGAAACACGTTTTAGAGGACCGGTTGGTCTCTCTAAGAGTTCACTAGAGGTCGGAGGAGTAAAGAGTAAAACTCGATTTACTGTGGTGAACTGAAGTGGTTTATTGAGAGATTTGTGCTGCTTATATACAAAAAATTATCATAATTATTATTACTAGAAAATGTACAGAAAGTTAAAAGATTAATTCTTATTGGCTAACAACATTAGAAAGAGAAATCTAGAAAGGAATAAAAATATTTACAAAACAAGAAAGAGAAAAAAATCGAATAGGAAATATTTACAAGATTGGAAAATTATCCGTGCGGAAGATTCGGCTGTACCGCGGTTCGTGGCGCTGGTATCGCGCGAGTATAAATATAGGCTCGCATGCCGCGGCCCATTCAGTCCACGCGCGAATTTCATACCGACGTCGTCTCTCTGCCGCTCGACGCCGCGCCGCCGCAAGTACTTGTGCCGCCATTTTGTGAAGATGTTATGCAAACGCCATGAAGACTAGCTACGCTGCGAAGATTCCTCTCTCGATGTAGGCACGATGTGAAGACGCGTAGTGAAGTGTTGCGAAGAATTCTTATTAGAAAAAGTCCTTTTCAGGGCTGTTTCGTGTCCGGTGCAAACGCACTTAATATACACGGACGGTTTCTCTCGTCATTTCGAACGTACGTTCTTGGCAGAACGATTTTCTTCTATGTTTCAATCTTCCACGACGAACGTGTAGGTACTTTGTAGGTACTGCTACAACGTGATTCCAAAAATAAATTGAGTGATACATTTGGCAAACACTTCCTAAGTATGGGCATTAACATTTTTTGTCTTTTTCATATTCTTGTATAAAATAACGACGATCAAAAAACTATAAGAGTGCATGAGCTCCTGAGCGCGACTGAAAGCCTTTGCGCCTGGAATTTTATAGTTTTTTGATCGTCGTTATTTTATACATAATTAAATCGAAACGAAAAAACGAGAATCCCTAGATATATTTTTTGTCTTTCGTTCAGTACAAAAATTACCTGTAAATTCCAAGTAATTTGAACATAGTATGGCAATTTCGTTAAAAGAAGAGGTAACTTCGGGAGTTTTTTCTATCGAGTGAAGTTCATGATATTGTGTTATGGAATATAAATTCCACTGTGTTAGATCCTTAACTAACACATATATTATTTTCAGAATTTAAATTACAATATTTTTACGTCTCCTTGTCATTTTTAAATCTTGAAAATCGTCCGCTTCTGGGAATATAAAAAGGGCCTTAACCTAACGCATACCCGTACATACATTTTATTACCCACAATAATTATCTTTTATATTAATACGAATTTGTTGCAGTCAAAGGGTTAATTAATAATTACTTCTAACCCAAAAACAGGGGGTAATTAAATATGAAACGGACATTTCCCTACCGAACACAAATAAACCGCAACGAACAGGCATATTTCAAAAATTATACGGAATTATGTACATGGGTAACGTCCTTTTTAATCCTTGTATGTTATTTGGTCCATCGAAATACAGTATAGAACGATAACTGTCATACATTGGATATCCATGCTAAGATATTATAATAAATACGAATGTCTGTCTGTCCACGCCACGCGACCTTCACGCCACCAAACCACTAAGACAATTTTGATGAACTTTGGTATGCAGGTACTTCGTGTTGTCGAAAATGTATGGTTCCCGCGCGATGAACGTTTTTTATTTTTACGAATTTTAGCGAAACGTAGTTGCCGGCGTCATCTACAGCTTCAACTTCTAAATACGGCTTCAACTGCTGTCACACACTCTAAAAAATTTTGGTCTTTCAGCTGCTACTTACACAGTGAACTCTCTACAAGAAGCACGTACCCACCCTAAAGTATTAGCACTATGTTTTGTTACACCCTGTATAATTGACCCGAATAATACGACAACCAATTTCTTGGAACCATTTTTTGACTTAATTTACTCTTGTACAATATAGTATTTCAGTGGTAATGACTTTTTTAATCCGTGTACGTTTTTATTTGGTCTTTTACGAGCGGAGTTGGCCTCAACCGGGCGGGTGAGTGACAAACATTTGCCATTTATTCATTATCCGGATTAGACCCGGACGGAACGCGTGCTTTTATGGCATTTCGCTTATTGCTTGACCAAAAAATTGTGTTTGGGACTAAAATTATATGTTCCGTTAAATTAGGCTGGTTAAGGCTCTCACACACTTTACTGTGTTCGTCCGTTGCGTCACAATTTGTTTATCGCACGGGAATAGTGCGTTTTTTCGGGATTAAAAGTATCGTTTGTCCTTTCCTTGGATTCAGAGTATATCCATACCGAATTTCAGCAAAATAAATATTGGTAACTTTTTTCCTACCTTTTCCCAGATGAATGATGAATTCACTGTTTCAATTCATCTAAATTTAAACATAAACTTGCACAATTGACCGAATCATTTATTTGGTAGCATTGGTAGAAATCTCTAGCACTTATCAAAAAGTAATAAAACAGATTACAATAAACCTTAAAATATATCTGTTGATTGAAAAAAGAATACGAAATATTCGTACCAAAGTAACTTATTTGACACTTTCTTTATAAAATTACAAAAAACAATAACAAAAGTTTTTTTGGAAGCAACCCAAAAATAAATTTCCTCGGACCTCATCTTTAGCTGAATTCAGAAAAGTGTAACAGGTGTTTTAATATAACCTTAATATTTATGAGGCTGAAATGTCAACGCAAAGTAAAATGGAAGACTTTAGTCTCTAGTGCCCTTTACATCTGTTAAATAATTGCGAGATGTTTTGTGTAACACTCTCAAGCATGATATTATTTATTTTATTAAATAGACAGTAAGAAAATTCCTGCTTTAAATAATATTTATGAGTTAAGAATTTTACCAACCTTCAAAAGAAATAATATAATAAGGAACTCCGTTCCAATAATTAACCTACCCTAATCATAACTTAGTGGCAATATTATATCTGTAATTGAAAGATGGTGAAAGGATTTCTAGGGATAAGACTGTTAATAAATTCATGGAAAATCATACGTATGTAAACTTACATTGAATGATAATTCAGAGTGCTGGTGCTTATAAAAATTGTCTGTCTATCAGTACGGATCGCTCCATACGGACCAATCGCGCCGATCGTCCGCTTATGTCGTTATCGTCCTGACCATAGATAATACAGTTATCTATACATATAATAAAACTGTAGAAATGAAGATTCTGTACATTAAAGATATTCAAAAAATAATAAGCGGAGGGTGTCACTACATCGCTATAGAAGCCAAAAATGTGGTCAGTTTTTTTGTCTGTCTGTCTGTCTGTATGTCTGTCTGTCTGTCTATCTGTCTGTCTGTATGTTTGTTCCACTATCACACGAAAACTACTGATCCGATTTGAATGCGGTTTTCGCTGATATATTTGTCTTCTTCCAACTTAACATCTGGTGTATAAATTTTTTTCCCCCCACCCCTCTAAAGGGACGAAAGAGGGGGTCAGATTTTGTATAAGACTTTGCTTTAACACGAAAACTACTGATCCGATTTGAATGCGGTTTTCGCAGATATATTTGTCTTCTTCTATCTTAACATCTGGTGTATAAAAAAATTCCCTCCACCCGTCTAAAGGGACGAAAGAGGGGGTCAGATTCTGTATAAGGCTTTTGATTTAACACGAAAACTATTGATCCGATTTGCATACGGTTTTCGCAGATATATTTGACTTCTTCCAACTCAACATCCTGTGTATCCCCCCACCCCTCTAAGGGGACCAAAGAGGGGGTCAGATTTTGTATCAAACATTTTTCTATTAATGGACTTACTTCATATTATTAACTGTTTTTCCAACTTAACATCTGGTGTTGCATAAAATTTTTCCCCCCACCCCTCTTAAGGGACAAAAAAGGGGGTTAGATTTTGTATCAACTGATGAAGTAGAAATACTTTAAATGGCAAAACAACGTTTGCCGGGACAGCTAGTATATAATATAGAGAGTCCTGACCGCCGCGGTGTACAGACGGGTGCAATGCTTCCAATGCAGCGGGTCATTTTAATTTTTGCCCTATACATAAGAAAAAAAAATTAAGACAAAGGAGGAGACTACATGTTCACCCTTTAATAGAGCAGAGAGCCGTCGCGGGGGAATTCGTGACATTAAACGGCAGTTTGAGGGCTGACGAAACAAAGTTCTTCAACTACTTTCGTATGTCGACCAGAAGTTTTGACGAACTACTGTCAAAGACAAGAAATAAACTGGTTCGTTGCAGCTTGACTGTACCATGACTGTACTGAGGTGACGCGTGCGGTCCGTGCGATACTAAAACGCTCACTGAAGCGAGAGGCGCTCAAGCGGCCTGCGGCGGTCCGCGCGGTTAGCTCCGCGGCACGTACGCGCTATGCGGACGGCTGCGGAGCTGTCCGTACGGACGGATATATTATAACGACGACGTGGACGAATATAGGCTGATTTGATCGATTGATTGATTGAAATATATAATAATAATAATAAATAATCATTTATTTCAAGTATCCAAGACTCATGTATACGTACAGATCAAATTACATTAATAAAAGTCACATTTGAAGAAAAAACACACAATACTTACATAATATTATAACAATTATTATTTTAGCCTGTATTCTGCATGCATGCGACAGCAGTGACTGATATACAGGTTACCAGGGCGTTCACAGAGCGCGGCCAGCATGCCGTTGAAGCTCCCCGGATGCGCTGCACCAGCGACGATGTTCGCCTGCGCATTGTGGCAAAGAAACAGTCCACTCGTGCGCACGCGAACATCGCCGAAGCGCTGCACCAGCGGGGGAGCCCCACCAGCATCCTGAACGCGTTATTATATTGGACGCGAAGGGCGCTGTAGGCTCTTTGCGTATATGCTGCCCAGAGGCTGCGAGTGTGGAAGGATGTACAAAAAGCTCTAAACAACGTCATTTTTACTTCTAACGAGCATCTCGCAAACCTCCTAACAACCATATTCGCCCTAACCGACAGCGCCCTTCGCTCCCTTTCGATATCAGTGTCGTCTTTCAAAGTGGACGTCACAATGTGTCCTAGGTATTTGGACTCCTCGACTCTAGCTAAAGGAACACCATTGAGTAAAAGAATCGGCACTGTATCCACCTTTCTGGTTCCACTGTGAAAGACCATGTACTGACTCTTTTTACCATTGTATATCAGCCCATGCTCCGCTGCGTAACGCTCACAATTAATATCGAGCAGCTTTTTGAGACCACAGACCGAGGCACTCAGCAAGACCATGTCATCCGCATAGTTTATGTTATTGAAACACACTCCATCTATATAACAACCGATATGCTGCATGCTGAGCTCCTCAGTCAGTCCATTTTCATAAAGGTTAAATAGAACAAGTGAGCTTAACCCGCCCTGTCTCATGCCACATTCCAGCTTGTAGGGATCTGACATCGTACCAGCCCATCTAACAATATTTATTTGATTGTCATACCAATATTTAAAAGTATTAACTAATTCATGAGGTATACGCGACTTCCTCATCTTCTTCCAAAGAATGTCATATGAGACGAGGTCAAATGCCTTGGAAAGGTCGAGGAAGCAGGCGTAGACGGGCGTTTTTCTTGTATTACGGCTATACGGCTTCTCAGACGATTAGTACATTTCCAGAAGTTACGGAAATCTTTTTGACAATGCTTATTGTGGCTAAAGCATCCAGCTTTATTAGTTCTTGGTGTTTTTGACACCATTTTAAACGTGACTTAAATATTTATATATATAAGCAAATCTTAATCATACAGTTTTCAGTGCAAACTATCTCGTACAATTTATTCATGTACTGGCTATAAATAAATTTAGATTTACACAGCAGAGTGGCGCACGTGTTTTTACCCTGTTTCAATAGTTTGACCAAGATATCTAGGCCAATTGGGAAATCGAACGAACGTTATTTTATACTGTATCAGTCTAGTGCGCAAGAACTTTTAATTGCTATCCATCAAATGGCTCAATATATTCACCAGCTAAAAGCAAGCTATATAAATAAACTCTGTTACAAAACTGGAACTGCAGTTAGTTTCGAATTTTTAACCAATACTAAAAATGAAACTTTCAGAATTGTCAAAAGCGATGTTTAAAAATGCATACTAATAGATGACCATGTAAACTTCGTATCGTATCACCTAATATAACCATATCTGGAGTTCCACGAATATATTTTCAAGACTGAAACTAGCTAAGTCGATTAAACTGTTCTCGGGTTTTTGATGTTGTTATATAATATCCATACTAATATTATAAATGCGAAAGTGTGTCTGTCTGTCTGTCTGTCTGTCTGTCTGTCTGTCTGTCTGTCTGTCTGTCCGTCCGTCCGTCCGTCCGTCCGTCCGTCCGTCCGTCTGTCTGTCTGTCTGTCTGTCTGTCAGACAGACAGACAGACAGATATGTTTCACATGTCAAATCAGAATATTGACAGAAACGTTGTCAAACGTCGAACTACACTTTTTGTTCCTAAGGGCTCCATTCCACCGCGGCGCACGGAGAGACTACGCACGTGCGTCAAGCTTCGCTTTGTAAGAAAATATATGTGACGGTGTCCACTGCAACCCACGGACACGCTACGCCCGAATTGACTAGTCAAAGAAATAAATCCGTGCACGTCCACGCGTGCGCGTGGACGTGCATAGCGTGCGCCGCGGTGGAATGGAGCCCAAAATCTATATAAATTCATAAATAATAATAATTTTCATAATAAATATGATTTAAGTACCCTCTAACTTACCCGTATATCATCATTAAGCCACCGTTCTCCGATTGCTACTTTGTAATTTATGTCTAACTAAAGTATCAAGATGTTAAGAGCCAACTATAGTAGTAAATTTTAAGATAAAGATTCACCTGAACATGACACGAAAAGTTATAAGATAGATGTTATCTTACATACATTTGTAGTATATTTTACAGCTTTTTAGGGTTCCAGCCAAATGGCAAAAAAACGAAGCCCTTATAGACATAGTCTGTCTGTCTGTCCGTCTGTCTGTCCGTATGTCACAGCCACTATTCTCCGAAACTTTAAGAGCTATACTAATATTGAAACTTGGTAAGTAGACGTAGTCTGTGAACCGCATTAAGATTTTGATACAAAAATGGAAAAATTATTAAAAATTTTAGGGATCCCCATAGGTGCAACTGAAATTAAAAAAAATTAACTTCGGTAGGTCTTCAAAAATCATATTGAGGTTTTTATATCATTATTTTCTAACCTGAATAGTTTGCGAGAGAGACTTCCAAAATGGTAAAATGTGCCCCCCCCCCCCCCCTCTAACTCCTAAAGTATGATAAGTTTTAAAAAAATATATGATATTCATTACTATAAAAACTACCAACGAAAATTTGTTTAAACGAGATCCAGCAAGTAGTTTTTTTAATAGGTCATAAATGGTAAACCTTAATTTAGCTGTCATTAATCAACTGAAACATAAAAATAAATCAAAAACCTCTTAATTTCATAAAAATAAACCTTATTGCTTCTGCGGAACCCTTCCGGAACTCTTGCGGGAAGTCCAAATCGCACTTGGCCGATTTTTTCAAACTACTATTTTACATTGTTTAGTATAATATTATGTTATACGTAAGCTATTTGTTATATATATTTTTTTAATATACTTTATCTTATTACATAGAATTTCTTGTATGAAACAAAAGTTTTATCCTGAATTACTTAGATTACCCTCCAACGCAGACATTAGTTCGGCTCTCACAAAAATCTTTGTTTTATTTCAGGCTCGCGTGCTCAGGATCCGCTCGGTAAGTGTAAGGAAAAAGGGTGTACCATTTTCTTTACACTCGATTCTCTATTATGGCCCCTAAAAGATATTCTACACGGATTGCTCAACAATTCACTGAGTCGGAAAAAAATTTAACAACAAATGTAAAATAGGCGGAAAATAATCAGATTTTGCATGGAACGCGGGCCTAGAATATCAGAAAATCAACATTTATATGAACCTGTGAATATGAATGATTTACTATGTTTCCTGATGCAGAAAATGGTGGAATTTCATTACAAAGTATAAACATACCACCCACTACTTAGTTTATTTTTTAAAACAAACAAATATAATTGTTAATTAGGGTCAATTTATACTAGCGCAGAGTCGAATCGAAGCGAATTACCAATACTGAAGATAGCAAATTCAACCTTTGTTACGTTCAACTTTGGTGCGCTTCGACTCTGCGCTAGTTAACTACCCTGTTACAACAAAACGCTTTATCCTGTAACACGTCAACTTTCAAAAAATGAAAATGTTTTTTCAAAATTGACCCTTAAGGGGAGGGAGTTTGTATAAAATAACGACGATCAAAAAACTATAAAATTGCAGGCGCAAAGTGTGTTGAATGAAAGCACCAGCCGAGCCTTTGCGCCTCCAATTTTATAGTTTTTTGATCGTAGTTATTTTATACATCAATTAAATCGAGTCAAATAAACGTTACTTGCTAGATATATTATTTGTCTTTAATTCAGTACAAAAATTATCTAAAAATTCACAAATACTTTGGACATAGTATGGCAATTTCGTTAAAAGAAGAGGTAACATTGGGATTTTTTTCTATCAAGTGAAGTTCATGATATTGTTTAATGGAATATGAATTCCAATGTGTTAGATCCTTAACTAACACATATATTTTTTCAGAATTTAAATTAAGTACTATATTTTTATGTCTCCTGTCCCGTTAAAATCTTGAAAATCGTCCGTTTCTTGAACTAGCTCCCCTTAATGTACCTACCAACTCGATATTAGTATTTGAACATCCTCGCTAGAGAAACTACTGATTGAGTAAGGAACTCCTGAGATTTATGTCAATAAAGCCAGTAGTTGATCATTCTGTGTTGTCGATTTGTGAATGTTTCGATAAGGCAACCAAAAGTGCCGCCGAAGCCACAAAAAGAGACCAACAGGCCACAGTAGAAATGCGAAAGAATAGAAACGCAAACTGACAGATTCCCTTTGTTAATCCATCAATTTGTCTACTTTACCGTAAGAATAAACTTTTCTATGGTGACCATGCTAAGTCTGCTGAGCCCCACACGTTTTCTTTATTGCTTTTTTTATAGAACGAGCTGTGACTACAACAAACTAGGCCTTTGCATCCATTGTTGATGATTTATACAGCATTTTCAGAGCGAAGTAACCACTCCTCAAATACTGTAATGCCTGGGACGAGATTTTAAATGCCTGTGTGGTTGCCCAAGCGCATACGGCATTCTCGCAACATAGTCGGCCTAGTCCAGAGGAAATAATGTTTTCCTTCACCGTACGAGTGTCCGTGTTGTGTACTTGAGATCTGAAAATATCTCATTGGTACGCGCCTCCACCCGGGATCGAACCTGCACTCTCTGCGAGTGCGAACCAAAGGTCTACCCAATAGGCCACGGACGCTCTTTGTGACTACAAGGTACAGGAAAACCTGCCAAGTTTAAATTTAGAAGTATAATGGATCAGGCTGTTGATGAAGATGATTTCGATCGATGAAGTGCATCTAAACTTGGCGTTGGATTGGATTTCAACTCTTTTTTTAGGCGAAAAATTAGCTGATAGGAACTTGGCCCCATTTTAACAGGTATGTTTTTGGTGGGATTGTAATATCTCGTTTTATTTCACGAAAACGAGTGGTTGAATAATATAACTCGTTGCATATGATACGCACTGTTTGTTCAACTCTGAAATATGGGACGTATACAACTCCTTAACCTATTTAATCAATCTTTTTGATGCTTCGCCTTCCTTGAATGCTTAGGCTGTATTTCATGTTCCACGTTGCGAATAGGCATCATTAAGTAAAGTGTACAAATGGAAATGAAAGTTCACGTGCACGATATTTAACTTTAAGTCGCTCGGATAAGGTTCATTTTGATACAAGCTTGAATAAAATATTTTTAAGTTACCTTTATTTAACCTAGCCCGAATATTGACACGAATTTTCGTTAATCCAGAGTATTTGTTACTTGTTACTTTTTTTCGTCAAAAAAAGGACTTAAAAAATTCGATTTCTTTTTAAAATATGAGCCTTCTCTTCCCAGAAGATAAGATAGGTTAGCTCACACCAAAAATAAATGTGGGCCTTGAGACACATTGCATCGTCGAGTGGTGCAGCCGGATGTTCTGCTGTTATTTTTCAGCATATTTTATAAATGGTTTTGATGTTTGAGGTATAAATTAAATCAAGCATCAGCGCTGGTTTCGTCATAGTATTTTTTTTATAAAATAAGGGGGCAAACGAGCAAACGGACCACTTGATGGAAAGCAACTAGCATCGCCCATGGACACTCGCATCATTATAAGAGCTGCAGGTGTGTTTTTTAGGCTTTTTAAGAGGGAATATGCTCTCTTGAAAGTTTACAGGTCGTATTGGTCCGGAAATACTGCTGGTGACAGTTCGTTCCAGAGTTAAGTTATTATTATGTTGCATCACGATTCAGGCCTTATCTCGCCTTGTTAAAGAATGAACGGTCAGTTCACTTACGGACTCGTAGAATCGTTCGTCCTAAATTGATAGCTTACAATAATACACCGACAATACCGTCCACATAATAATAATAATATGTATTATTGATCGGGAGTCAATAGGAATCGCTGGTTATAATCACTTTATCGGACCCGATATCCCATATCGGACAGTGTAAAATACTTCCCAAACGATAAATAAATCTGACATTTATAGAGTGGTGCGACTTTTCGAACATTAAACTCGTGTATTCAATTAAAACGAAATATGCTCTAACTTTGGCATCCCCAAACTAAACTTGGCTGAATTCCTACTCATAACTATTTAGTCTTTCCCAACAACGTTCACAGCACAAGGAGCCAAAATTGTTTTGGCTAAATATAATACCGGGAACAACATCTTTATAGCTTATTAACAACAGTTTATTACGACAGGCCCATTCCAATCATTTGTAACTCGAAATTAATTGTTTAAAATGAATTAAATTAGTAATTCGAGTTACATTTTGAAATTGTATTTCAAATTCCATCACGGCACATGGGAAAGTGTAGTTTTCATTATTCCAGAGGTCGAACATGAAAAAGTGTAATTCATACTTACAGATAGAGCATTATTTGCACCGACTAGACAGGCGGATGATTGGAAGCAGGACCGACTTTTTACATGCCCACCTGACGATCATCTTTGTTACCAGATAATCATGTGATCAGCCTTTCCAGCTTTAAACCAAACACACTTGATAACATTTACCAAAGCGGTAACCGAAACTACAATCTCCGAGTCAAAAGCCATTTTCTAAACTAACGTACCACGGAGGGGTTTAAACTTATAACAGGTATACCATACCAATATCAGTTCTAGGAACACAATAAACAAGGATTACAAGGCATTGTTCCTTATCTTCATGCCCATTTGACGGCTGACTGCACACGTCAATACTTGCTTAGTGACCAATACTAAGTGGATTGACCGTTCACTAACATTTCGGCAGATTTATCTTGATTGCACTAAGTTACACATCTATCTATACTAATATCGAAAGTGTGTCTGACTGTTACTTCATGCATAACTCATAAACCGTTGAACCGATTTTGAAGAAAATCAGTATGGATATAGTTTTAGTCCAGGGAAAGGACATTCGGGGGGTGAGTCAAGATCTTTCCTTTATCGCTTCTTTATAGAATCGCCGATCAAAATGTACATTTTTTCCCAATAAATGTACGGTTCCCGCGCGATAAACGAATTTTGGCGCAACAGACTTGCGAGCCTCATCTACTTAGGTAGTAACTATGAAGTGAAAAACTTTGTTTATTTGATTTTATGGACTTGCAGCTTGCAGGCATTAACAAGGAGTAGACACGGGATTAATATTATTTTTAACGCGATGAAATCGTCGAAAAGGCTTTAAAATAACTAGGCGAATTTTGAAAATATTAAGTTTTTCTAAGATGCTAAGAGACCGACTGTAAAATACATAGGCTATATTTAATTTCCAAAAACGAATTATGCCACGTCCATCACGTCTGAATTAACAAGTCTTGCTTTGAACGAAATCTTACTCTTCCGAGGAAACATAACTTTGTACGAAAAGGATTTAAAAAAGAATTTCCATAAAATTATATTTTTTGGTGTGAAGGCAAAAAAGAAAGTGAAGGGGTAAAACGTTTTGGTAAATAAACGTTCTTAATTAGACGGTAATTAAAGAAGCAGGAAAAATTCCACTTGAAATAGGTATAATAATAATTTGATGTTTAATTACAGTGTTGATACAAAACATGAAAGTGTTGCTACAAAACATTTTAACAACTCTTTATTTCTTTATTTAAATTTGTTTTATAGAAAGAATTCAATTTATTATTTAATTAGTTGTCCCTGACAAACATTTACAATGAACTTATATTAAAATATAAAGAACTTTTCTTTAATTCATTATCATTACAATCTGTTCTATTATGAACAGAGGAGAGTTCATAAAACAAATTAGTGCTACACCATTAACATAAATGCTTTTCCAGTCCGCAGGTGGGATTTAGAAAACACATTAACAACAACCCATACTTTCATCTATTCATCTTATCTTCTATCTAATATTATAAATGCGAAAGTTTGTTTGTCTGTCCGTCTGTTACATCTTTACGCCCAAACCACTGAACCGATTTTGGTGGGTATGGAGATATTTTGAGTCCCGGTAAAGGACATAGGATACTTTATGTCCTGGGAAAATGTACGGTTCCCATGCGAGCGACTTTTGATGCGACGGAGTTGCGGGCGTCTTCTAGTATTATATTACACTGTTAACATAAAAATAACATTTTACATTACCTTCCTTCTATTTCTTATTCTTTTCAGTCCCCAATTTACAACTTTACGTGTAACTTATACGGACCAGGAAAACTTTGTCGCTTTGGCGAAAAACTCGATGTCCAAAAGACTTATTTAATTTCCCAGTTTCCTTCTGATCAAAGGACTTAATAAATTGATTAGTTATCGATCCGTACGGCAGGGAAGTCTTTGAAAAATTTTAAGGAGTTGATATTTTTAAAAGGTTTTCAAATATAATCTCTAATTATGAAATTAAGTTTACTTGCGTTTCTTGCTTTAATTACCAACTAATTTTCAAGCTTATCATTCATCAGAGGAATTGATTCATTGGTAGTAGGAGGAACCTCTACGTTATTTTGGCGGGTAATATCATAATATTAATGTAATATGCGGGCCTTGCTTTGTTTTTTGTTTAATTTTTTTAACCCTCCTTAGAGCAATCGCTTCGATTATGCCCACTCGCGTACACTAATTTCAGTGTGATAAGACAGATAATATTATGGTCCAACCACAAGAAATCATGTAGTTATTAATCTTTCGATCGCGGATTCTTGGAAATGCTATTGTATTCTATTGTTGTCACGATCACCGGTGCTCATATAGGGCTTGAAGGAATAATGTCGGTTTAGCGACATAACTCACAATTTGTATCATAGTTATTAGTATGGATAATCATATTATTTTAAGTATGGATTGTTGTTAATGTATTTTCTAAATCCCACCTGTGGGCTGCGAAAGCATGTAGCACTAAGATGTCGGTTTAGCGACTTATCTCACAATTAGAATCATAGTAATACTCGTGTATTACGCAGTTCGACAAAGCTAGGCATTCCATGCGACGACATGCCTGACCTACGGACTGTAATTCAGAGAGAATCAATGACATAAGGGAGAGAATAGATCACACGTTCTTATAAGACCTGACACATGGTAGAATTCTGAGAGATGACAACGGATGTGACACAGGACGGATATGACGTGACATCGTGACATACGGGCACATATTGTAGAGGAGTAGCGATGTAGTAAATTATTTGATTTCACAGCTACAAGGAAGAGTGTGCACATAATGCTTGTAGTAGACGTAGTGCATCCAGGTTGACTTTTTAATGATTATCTGTTTATTCGTGTAAAACTTAATTTTTAAGTATGCGATGAACAATACTTGAATTTACAGAAATTCTACAATTAAATGTTCAGACTAAAATGTATCGCATTGCCTCGTCATATTGCAATGCTAATTGACCCTTATGAATCATGATTTATCACCGTACAGTACGATTCCTCTAGACTCAAAATTTTATCTTCCTAGAGCGTATTTTTCTGTATCGCCGAAACTACAAATCAAGAACCCAACATGCACGATTTCATATTTCTTTTAAAACAACTGCAGTGGAATTCTAGTTCCTGACTTGAATCATAAAAGCCTGCACAGTTTACTTCCGGTTAGATGATTCTGTGATTGTCTATGTCGACATACGATAGCAGTTGGCCGAAAAGCTTTGAAATTTAAGGAATTTTCGAAACGGTTTCAATATGGAAGTTTTATTCAGTTTACGATTTAAAATTTATCACAGTGTCAGTTTTATCACAGTGATGTTAATTTCGAAACACATAAGATATCTTATCCATACTAATATTATAAATGCGAAAGTGTGTCTGTCTGTCTGTATGTCTGTCTGTCTGTCTGTTACCTCTTCACGCCCAAACCGCTGAACCGATTTTGATAAAACTTGGCATGAGGATACTTTCAGACCCGAGAAAGGATACTTTTTGTCCCGGAAAAATGTACGGTTCCGCCGCGATAAACGAATTTTGGCGCAACGGAGTTGCGGGCGTCATCTAATATATAAAATTCTCTTGTTGCAGTGTATGTTCTCCTTTTGGAGGAGAACAGACGGCTTGAGGGATTTTTTTGAAATTTTATAAAAGCTTATCGTCCGAAAAAATATAGTTCTTTCAATTTTACAAACATACTAACAACGCTAGAATTGAAATTATATTAAGCTGACGCTAGAATGTCTATAACATAACTTGCTGACCACTGATTTACTGTAATCCCCGAAATATTTTTTGTTTAATTTACTGTAAGAGTATTTATATGCCATTAATATTTTGCAGATCATTTACCTCATAGCTGGGCCCAATAAGGGCGAAGTTATCGGGTAAATTTTATTGCAGCCCATCGCTGAATCACCAGTAGATTACCAACTAATGTCTCCATTAGTTTGGAGGTGGGGAGAGATTTTCTTAACAATCGTACAATTATTATAAACGTGAATGTGTGCGGAATTTAAGACGAATTTGGTTTAGTAACACCAGGCTTAGGCTCTGGAATAACACTACTTTTATGTGTTTGTGTGTGTGGTGTATGCGTTACATCTTCTTGCATAAATAATTGCCAAAAATACTAGAAAGTGTTTGTTCGAGTTCCTAGGAATTACCTAACTTTTAAGGCGACGCCTTGATAATTTGGCTGTAGCGATGTCGATTTTTCTCAGCAATGACAAAAGCTAAGAAATTAAAGTTCATTGTCAGTATTCATCATGTCTTTGTCTTTGAATTATCCATAGCATAACACGATTGGTCAACTTTTATAACACATAATAATCAATCAAAAAGATCTCTGTAAAAAGAGGGATTCCTATTTTGCCAACAGAGGAGAGTGATTTAAGCTTCCAAAATTTGTACATAAATTGGTTCAGGCACACACTTTAATTTTCCCATAGCTTCTATGAAATGTATTTATGGTTTTTAAATTACGCAATCTAAAACATATCCAACACGGTTTTTTACTTCGCGGCGTCACCTTAAGCACAAAATAACAGTGTGGAAAATATCTTGGGAAGCGCCAAGCGGTGCTTAGCGGGAGCAAAAGTATGTAGTTTCAGTGTAGCAGGTATGTAGTTTGAGACTATTTTGTTACTTTTGGTTTAGTAACTTAAATTTGTATATCTTACTAAATACTGCATATCCACGCGTCGCGTTGCGGTCTGAATTGACCTTTAATAGTGGAAAAATTTTCACGACATTCACGACAACTTCGCACTGTTTTGCCGGGAGGCCTGAATTTCAAAATGGTTTAACTTCACGTGGGTCACAGATAAAGTCTCGGCGGGCCACCCGGCCCGGGCCCGACCCGCGGGCCGCAGGTTGAATATTGCTGATTTAGATGCTAATCTTCAAAACATGACATGTAGTTATATATTTTATTGTTGCTTTTAGTAATTGCTTTAAGAAAATATTATAAAGATTTGTAGATCTATTATTTAGCAGACGCTTTGTAAAATAATATGTCAAAACTCAAAGGTTAATTTGGTCCTTCATAATTTTTGTTTAAATAAATCCTTAAATATTTAAATTAAACGCTGTGTGTTCTTAGGTTTCAGTCTTATTATTTCAAATGAGAATATTATTTTAGTCTGTAAATAATAAAGTCTAGTTTTTATTTTAATAATATGATTTTAATCAAGTTTTCTTTGTTCAAATAATTTTTGTCTTTAATTTGTATACGCAAATGAGGCTGCGAAATATCTCAAATAATTAACAATCTGCAAGTTAATTTTGACTGAATTTTTAAGTTTCGAAAACGTGAGAATAATTATTAAGAGGGCGACTAAAGCAAAAAATCAAACATCGTCTTTCTCGCTTCACACTGCGCAGGTGCCTTTCATAATATTATTAAGCCAGGTGAAAAAAAACGACACGGAATCAGCACCAAGTTAGTTTTTTCTTAAACTATAGTATATACTCTTATCGAGTATCTATATTGTCTATCTATGTTATCAAGTATAAAAATGCATTATAAGATCATCTAATTTGCTTTAGGGCGCCCCCTCAAATTGAACCTTTACAATATACTGTGTAAATTGTAAAGGTTCAACTTCGTGTCACTTCGTGTCACTTTAAAACCTTCCCTGGACTTCTACGATTATTTTGAGACTAAAATCAGCCCAATCCGTTCAGCCGTTTTCGAGTTTTAGCGCGACTAACACATTTGAAAATCCATTTTTATATATATAGATATATATATACTAGCTGTCCCGGTGAACTTCGTGTCACTTTAAAACCTTCCCTGGACTTCTACGAATATTTTAAGACTAAAATCAGCCCAATCCGTTCAGACGTTTTCGAGTTTTACCGCGACTAACACATTTGAAAATCCATTTTTATATATAAGAAGAAGATTGAGATATTAAGTAGTTTTTCTGAACCACTACTACGATCTACTACAAGTAAAAAAAGCAATACAGTACGATTTCTATTAAGTTCTACGGAGATATTATAGACGTACAATATTAATCATCACTCAGATCGGAGATCGAAAGGCCATTCTCTCGGAATTGATATCTCAGACCTGACGTCTGCGATGCTGGATGTTGATTTAATCAACAATAGCTGAAGGTGTATTTTCTACTCTATCCAATATACGAATTCAGAATTTGAGTATTACTGAAATATTTCCAAATTTTTAATTGAGAGGCAATTTTAATTAATACCTAGATCGTAAGAATCGCAGACACGATAGATTTTCAATTGTTATGCGACAGCCGGGTGCCGCTTGGTATTGATGGGGATGGGGATTGATGGGTTAATTAAATGAAACTTATTTAAAAATTAGATATAGGTAGGTGGATCGGTATTGAGATTTGATAATAGAGAAAAATTACCGTAGTAGGTATGAAATTAATTATTCGCTAGAAAAAGAGAAAGCAATTCCATCCCTATTTACTTTAGGATAGGGAATGGACGATATTCTATGGTTTTGATAATAAAGACAGTTAATATGAAATGTTCATTGTTGAAAATAAAATATTAAGAGGGCGACTAACGCAAAAAATCAAACATCGTCCTTCTCTCTTCACACTCACGCCCGTATTTCATATGCCAGGTGAAAAATTAGTTTTTCCTCAATAACTCGATAAATATACAACATTTAAAAAATCCGCTAGGTCAGTTTTTCAATGACAGAATTTTATACAATGTGTTAAAATATTAACTTAGTTCAATGCACGGTTATGGCAATAAATAAAACATTCGTGAAAATTAGATGCATCTTTGTGATTTTTTTCTATTGAGAAAATTTTAAGATATCGTGTTTTTGTTTTTTGCTTTTTTCTGATCAAATTCTTAGAAATATAATGCAATATCTAATTTTAGAAAATGAAACAATTCGGGGCTTATTTTCAAGTATAAAAATGAATTATAAAATCGAAAATTTTGGGTTAGTTGCCCCCTTAAAGACATTTCAATGTGATAATTTACAGAAAATAGAGGATAAAAGAGTTTATGTTTAGTATAGTTACATGGTTTACGTACAATGTATACTCGACCAAGCCAACTAGACGAATGTCAAAGCTTGCTCTCTCGCACTTACGAACGTCGCTAGCTGTACGGTGCGCACAATCTTTTTATGATAGATTGATATTGAATTGATAGAGAGCGAGAGAAAGTCCGTTGTTGATACTGAAGTTATTTATTGATCGACTTATAGAATGATATGAGATAATGATGATAATGCATATATGCGAGAGAGCATGATTTGACAACGGCTTGGTCGAGTAGTTTTGCTATCTGTCCTAAAATGTAACTATTTTGAATAACGCTGAGAACTTCAAAAATTAATAAAATAAGATTTAACTTTTATACATAAGTTCTTTACATTCTTTTCAAAAATAATTCTAGCACAGCCAATTCGCTCTGAAACAAAAATTGCATGTAACAGTGTAGGATAAAATTACTTACTTACCTTACCTCGTCGGAAGCTTTTATACAGAGAACACAATTGAAAAGAGTGAAAGCCTTAAACGAAATTGGACTCGTGACTGACAGACTTTTAAAAGCTAGTTCCAAAATGCTAGAAACATCAGCGTTTCACAATTTCGCAATCTGTATGGACCAGCATGTTCTGGAATAGTTTGCCTTGTTTCTAGTAATCCTGCCTAAATTAACTTTGTATGTTTTAATAATACTAGCTATATGACCAAGCTTCGCTCGGTATTCAAAATATTAAAAAAACACACATAAAATGACATTTTATGAAAATGATTCCTAGCTAGATCGATTTATCGAAAACCCCTATATACTAAATTTCATGAAAATCGTTGGAGCCGATTCCGAGATTCCAATTATATATATACAAGAATTGCTCGTTTAAAGATATAAGATTATGTTTGTTAGTGTTGGTAAAAATAGCATTAGCAATAATTAATTGTAACATGCCCAATAGCAATTATAATTTAATTAATAGTACTTGCTAAAATATATTTTATTAGATGCGAAAGAATAGTTGACGCGAGTGGTGCAATGCAAATCGAGAGTTCAAATTCCACGATTTTCGCAAATAACCAAGCAATAGCACATAGCATGCTATGGTATGAAAATTAGCACGTTAATGAAATTAATAAAAAGTTGAAATAATTCCCAATTAATGTTTTTTGTGTCCGTTTCCAAAGCAAAGATGCAAATGGACTAAAGAATGATGTATCAAAAATTTGGTCTTCCGTCTAATCCCTCTCCAGTCGTGTCAGATTATAGGCCGCCTAGATACATAACTAAAATTACACGAGAGTAAATAAACTGAGAGAGTTCCTGTACACTGCGCACACACTAGGGCACCATACAATGAAATCAGCAACTCGGTGCGGCTTTATTAATCGCGTACAAAACCCACAGCAGTCCATTTGCACGGAGCCGAAGAAAGATAATAATATTTTCGTGCTACCAGAACTTGGTAATTGATTTTCTACCTCACCGCACACCTATCCCATTTTCTGAGAGAATAGCAAGTAATACGTAGGCTTTTTATCAAATATAATACACCGTGTTTCCTTGAACTTTGTGAAAAATATTTTTACATTTTTTGGTTTACTATGTTTTGTATTCTTCTTTACCATATAGAAAAGGGAAGCTCCCAAAGGAGTGCATTCAGTTGTAAAGCGAATTTGTAGAAGAATCACTTTAAAGAAAATACACAATTGCTAAAGTTGATACTTTGCAGTGCAGGACATTCTCGAAATTCGAAATCATTCGAAGAAATAGATGGTTATGTTGCTTAGCAAATGTTTCCAGTCGGATATGAACAGACCCTTTTTTAAAAATCTGAATTATTTAAAAAATCCTTATTCTATTTTATTAGTATTTCTGGTTCATTTCTAATGATACAAACTTGTTAAAAGCTATTTAAGCGTTCATTTATTTGAAAATTCCCAGCGCTTTACTCTATTAAACACGCTGTTGGAAATATGACATCTTAATCTGACGAACGCTGGCTCTAAGCTATATTAATTACTTCAACCTTACTGCTTCGAACGTTTCTACTTAAATGATCTGTTATTATAACCGTTTTCTCTCTAAATTAGAAAAGCTTGTTTTTATGCAACATAACTTATCATACAACTTAGAAGCTTGAAGCTAGGCTGACCTATACAGTGCGAGCAGCTGAAGTGACAGTAGCCAGTTACTGTGCCTGTGTACTCGAACGAGAGCAGCTCGACTCGCCTCCCTCGGTCACACCGTGCAAGGTATTTACGTTGCAGTAGACAGGTACTGGTGAATTCACCTAGTCGAGTTGTATAATTATACATCTGTGGTGGTAAAGGCGAGTGACGAGTGAAAACAAAGAATGGTGTAGTAACTAGCACGCGAGCTACACTGACCCACTCCTACATGAAAGTATGATGCGGTCACACGGTGTAAGTAGCTGCACCTCAGTTACTGACTAGACCAATTCGCATGTCAGCTCGCACCGTGTAACCCAGGCAGACAGGCAAAGGTCGAAATAGGAAGAGGAGGGTAGGAAGCATACCTACTACCACAGAATATAATATTAGTAGTACCAACTACGAGTACTACTTAGTTCATAACATTCCCCAAAAGCATTTCGATGTTTAACGGACTTATAAGATTTCATTTTTCCGTTCTATAAGATCTCGTTTTAAACTAAAAGCTTTCATACTTTGAGGAAGATGGTACTCCATAATATTGGCTATAGAAGTTGAACTTTTCAACAGTTAAAACTTATTTCATATTGGTTGAAGTGTTCTGATTATATTTCAGGAAAATGGTTCTTATAAAATTTTCTGTTCTTTTAAATTTAAACGTTGTATAATCCTCGTTTCAGAGGCATTGCGCTTCAATGCGTGTTAAAAAAGTACAAGCACTTACCTGGCAAGATAGGAACTGAAGAAATTCGCCAGCTGGCAGGCAAAACTCTTCGAAGTACACCTTGGCAACACAAACACACACACTTGGGCACAATTCAGTCAGTAAATCTCTAGCAAAGTTAGATTCATAGCTGTTTTCAATTATTATTTCAGAGACTAATTCACGCGCGACGATTCAGGCGGCCATATTGTATCTTAGATGCGCCCGCGCTGTGATTGGCCAGCGGGCGGGGGCACGTGATGACGTTTTGAGTATCCATCGATCGTGGCAAAACGAGACACAATAGCTTTTTCATTGTTATCGCGGCCGGATGTGGCCGCTTGGGGCTTGATGAATTAATTATAATGTTTGATTGATTATTTCTTTTATGTTATTGAAAATAAAACACAATTTTGATTATATTTATAATATATTAATGTAATATATCATTACAGTAATAATTTCCCTTTACAGATCAAAATATATTATAATATACTTAACAAAAAGGCAACAACAAATTTAATGAAAGGGCTTGGCCGGTACCTAGCATTATATTACAAAACGGTTCTAAAGAAACTCTGCGCTTAAAATTAATAAACTGTACAATTTAGTATTGAGATACGTGAATTAAAATTAATATTACACTATTATTATACGAATATCACTTACAAATTAGTATTTATCACTAAGGTTTAATATAAATATTCTATAATTAATTTGTACAAAGTACAGTCAGCGCAATAAATATTATGAATCATTTTATGTTGCTTACTTTGATAGTTATTCTAAACAAATCTTCAATTAATATTATTATTGTAAAATAAAATCTTTTATCACTGATTTAATTACTTATTTAATCACTGATAATATATTTTATTATTTAATCTTAAACTTAAGAAATACTGAGAGATTAAACATACAATCGACAATTATTTATTACATAAAAGATTGCCCGAATTTTCTGTTTAATCCTTCGATTGCTGATTCTTGGAAATCTATTGTTATTCTATTGTTGTCGCGATCACCGGTGCTCTTATGGGGCTTGAAGGATTAATATAATATTTAATAGCCTTTTTCATTCGCTTTTAGTCTTTTAACTATATTAATGTTAGGTATAAACAAAATTTTCTCGATTCTTTCTAAATAAAAGTCGAATAACACTGCAAATACATTGCGCTGAAAATACATGGTAGTAGATATTATGTTCGATGCTCAGTGACATCAATTAAGTGTAATCTTACACGCCATTCATCGAAAAGATCACTTTTTCTTTTCACTTCGTCGCTCATACAACACTGAATGGAGATAAATTAGAGCCGTACTACGCCCGTAAATGAAGGATTAGGACTGAACTGACTACCTAAAAGACACATTTTATGATTTCTTCGCATTAACTTAATGAAAATTTTGATATAATCTCCGTAAATCTCTATCAAACTCTTTATTAAATTAAAGCAATGATTTAATTTCTCTGAGAGAGTTGTGAGAACACAAGTTTTTAAAATAATTTTATTTCCTTGATATTAGAAGTATAATGATAGTAATGAATACTTCTGAAGAGTTTCTGTAATAAGCTGACACCAACTTGGCGCTTTTCCTACTAGCTTTAGGCCCAATTTCACCAACGTCTGTTAGTGTTAACATCTTGTTAAAATGTCATGTCTTCTCTTTCATTCATATTATGAAAAACAAAAGAGGTAATGTGATACTAATTCGAGCATTAACTTTAACAGTCGTTGGTGAAATTGGGTCTTAACAATTTAAAATATTATAACGTGAGATGATTTGTATCATTTTTTAAGTTATTTTAAATCATTTTCATTCACACCTTAATAACATTTATTTCTATAATACTTTTAAATACTAAAAGTAAACGATCACGGAAAAAATTTGGTCCATAATTCTTGGGCCTGAAACAGCAAATGACAGTAATAGCTCTATTTATTATCACTGTGAGTGATAAAGTACATAAATATTTGTTTCCGACTGTACACACTTAAAATGACAAAAATTCAACAATTTTGGAGGTGACATCCAAACCTATACGTGAATAAACATTTTAGTTTTATTTTTCACGAGCATAAAAATAATTAAAAAGGCGTTAGCTTTTAATATACGATATTTTATTTTTGAAACTTTCATAAAATGAAATACGTTACTGTTTCGATACAGACTATGAAATTGAATGAATATTTTGACACTTTCGTCATTTATGTCGCTTAGAATTTATTTGAACGTTTCAAGTACAGAATGAAATGAGTAGTACTAAAGTGAACAAACATAGATTCTGCGCTTGCCAATACAGGGATCCTTTGTTCCAGGTATCATGGTGTACTGCTGCTTGATTTTCACCTGTAAAAAACAATAACTTAGAAAAATTCATGCACAGAATCAACATTTCTCCTGTGTTTTGTTTTTCAAAAGATGAATGAAAAGGATAACTTATTACTGAATATTAGGGTTGTTTAGAGTTGCCCGCGTCAGACACGTACTTTGCAATGGAAAAAGGCAAGTGAATTTGTTAAAAAACTCCAAGTACGGGCATTAATAAGACAGTTGTGTCTATGAACAGCGGTTATTACTTATAAGTTATGACTCATAATATTATTATTTACTTTATAATATCATTATATTATATTATTTATTACACTTAATATTAACCTACTTGATCACTATAACCATTAATCACTGTTACATTCCAACTAAGGGCTCCCACACAAAACTGCGAATACGCATCGCATCGTAATGTAATTTTTTATTTTTATTATGAATTACTAGCTGTCCCGGTGAACTTCGTATCACTAAATTAAAACCTTCCCTGGACTTCTACGAATATTTTAAGACTAAAATCAGCCCAATCCGTTCAGCCACTTTCAAGTTTTAGCGCGACTAACACATTTGAATTCGCAGAATGAGAATTCGCAGTTTTGTGTGGGAGCCCAAAATCATGTCTCGTAGAAGACGCGCGTAACCCAATAATTCGCTTTTCTCGCTAACGAGATTATCTTTTATCCTGTTTACGTCAACTTACCGATCAAGACGTGTACATTGACAGTCACTTGAGAGTGGTTTAGCAGGAGACAGGTGTACGTCCCGCTGTCATTTTGTGACGCCGAGCTGACACTGATTGTGGCGCTGCAAATAAATATACATAAAACCATCCGTCTTCGTTTACGTGACTTTGACAAGTTTCTAAGTTACGACGTTTCTCCGAGGAATCATAATACTCAAATTGTAATTCTCATTTCTAACAATTAATGTAGAATTGTATTATTGTTACTTAAATGATACGTAAGTTATTGTAAATTATATGTGTAATTAGGATTGTAATAAAATTATGTGTTGTCCATTCATTACTTCTTCATGCTTTATCCGCTGAATCGATTTTAATAAAATTTGGTGTAGAATTATTTTGTGAGGCTTCAGCCTTGGAACCAGCGGGCAGCGGGGCGGGCGGTAGCGGCGGCAGCGCGGGAGAGGCGCGTTCCAATGTATATGTCGCAGTCATCTGGTTTAATCTGCGATTCGATTGAATGACTAGCGTATTCATTGAATGACTCCATTCAATTGAATGACTGAAGGACAACTAGTCAAGACGTTGACTGAAACGTTTAACGTCTTGACTAAACGTCATTATAGTGAAGACGTTGAATGGTAGGTATATAGGCGATATAGCCGACTTTGTGTTGCTTGCTTAGGGTGACCAAGAGTTTGCAACCTTATTTGAATAACAATAATTAGTGATATTAAATAACGATTGAGGACACGGCCATAATATAATATTATGATTCTATAGGTACCTACCTATTGTATTTTAAGTTTAATGATGTGCAAATTACAATACTGCCTATTTGTATTTTGTATGAACTAATTCAAGGATTTCAAAGAATCAAAGAATAAATTACGCTCGTTTAGCCCCATCCTGAGGATTCTTTGTGATCCTGAAACAGTAACACCATGATAACTTATTATCATTGTGTTCACGCAATCAAGAACACTAAAACACAAACCCCTAAATATCACAAAATAAAATAAACAATAAAAAAAACGGGTTGCACTCCGGGAGTGCCGGCAGAAGTAAAAACTTGATTATTAACGTTGTGCATTTTTTTAAACCCATTTTTTATGAAAATCGATTTTTAAAAATCGTCAATCAAGTTGTTTCGATCAAGTTTCGATCAAGTTTCGATCAAGTTTCGATCAAGGTTTCGATCAAGTTTCGATCAAGTTTCGATCAAGTTTCAATCAAGTTTCGATCAAGTTTCGAATAAGTTTCGATCAAGGTTCGATCAAGTTTCGATCAAATTTCAAATCGAGTTCGAGTTCGAGTTAGAGTTCGAGTTCGACACAAAACACTACTCTCCAACCGTCTTACGGTTTTTATATGGTTTTTCGATCAGCACGAGAATCTGACGCGAGTTTCACAGTTTTTACCCATCCCACAAAAGTGCTCAACGCCGCTAAAGAAGTTTTCAATTCAACAATATACTTACTAACCTTGATTTTGTTGTTCGTACCTATTCGGCCAGTTTCGCCTCAAATTTTTCTTTAAGAGTAGCCAGCGGCGGAGTAATAATCGTGAAATCCATTTGTCACACTATTTTATAATCAATAAAGCACTTTAAGAAAACTCAATCGGAAAAAATATCAACAAAGTATTCTTTGCGCAAGTTGTTTGAGGTCATATTGGTATTGGCGACTACTAGCGCCGCAGTGGCAAAAATGAACTAAATTATTTAATAACCTGACTGATTTTATGTCCGCTCTTTTCAAAGGGCTGTGTTACAATCCGCGAACTAGTTGGACGTTGGATGACGATTGTTCAATCGACGTTCTGCCGAGTCATTCAATTGAATGGAGTCATTCAATGAAAACGCTAGTCATTCAATCGAATCGCAGATTAAGCCAGATGACTGCGACATATAGATTTAATATTAATAATATATAATATGGGTAATACTTCGTGAGGCCTTAGCCCCGAAATCAGCGGGCAGCGGGATGATGGCGGCGGCGGCGCGGGAGAGGCGCGTTCCAATGTATAGATTTATATGGAAGTGGCCTCGCAGACAGCGGCACGGCGAGCGGCGCGCGGCGTACAAAACGGCTACCCGCGCCCGCGCCGCCGCCACCGCTCCCGCCCTGCTGCCCGCTGATTTTGAGGATGAGGCGTTAGAGTCCAAGAAATGACATAAGTTTTGGCAAATCTAAATTACAAGCATGATCTTCTGTTAGAACAGTTTTGAAAAATTTTGTTTCATTTAATATTTTTATTATAAGGTTAGCAATCACTCATTTTATATCTAAAAATAGCTAAAATTAAGCTTAATTACGCTTTAATATATCATTTACACGGTGCGGTTGTTCACCGCCACAGAATAAACCGGCAAGGGATTTATATAACGGGTTCAAAATGAAAATCTAGTTTCAAATAACATGTGCGGTTTCCTAATTAAACAGTTAGGTGGATGTGTTTTACATAAACCCCTCCCCAGGTTAATTATACGACGGAATAATACTGTAACAGTTTAGATCATGACAGGTGACAATCACGCAGTGGCGACAAAATCATGAAAACATACCATGAATCATGTAAACATTCACAGAAAGAGTCACAGACATGGCCTAAATTATGTAAGTATATGCAACCACATAGTTTAACTTATCGCCAAAAGTCACCAAAGTTGTAAAAATTGGAAGAAACATTTATAGGCGTTATATTACGAGGTCTTGTTAACCATATGACGAAGGTAAATAATTGAAGACGTGAGTTGAAGAACACGATAACTTACATTTTGGAACATGCGGTTGTTTTCTTACAATTTGAACAAACCTTATAACTTATCTACTTCATCACCTGGCTAATATATCTGGCTACACATAAAATGCACATTTTTTTATTTAAAATCGTTTTTCCGGCCCAAAAGCCTCAATTTATGCAAAAAAAACGGCAATTTTTACTGTTATTTATTATGTTCTTCCACTCACGTTTTCATTATTATTAACTAATCTAATGATACGTCACATCTATTTTAGACATTCTGAAAATATACTGCTGAAAATGTTACCGGATAGTTAAAATCACATTTAAAGAAGTGGTCGTATTTTGAAAATTTTTCATGACAAATCCCAAAAATTGTAGCAGTTCCTGAAACTGGCTCCTCATACCTCCAAGGGTCAAATTAAATTGCAACGCGACGCGTAGATGGATTTCTACATTTATAAGGATTTGACAGAGTAGCAAGACGTCTCAAGCAATTGAAAACTGTCAATTCAGTACGAAATGCATATGCGCGTCGCGTTGCGGTCTGATTTAACCTTTAATCAACATGGTTATAAATATTCATAGCGATCTTATATCGATCTTATGACGATCTATTATTAATTGGCAAATCCACTGGAGACGCCACTTTGTATTTCAAAGCCATAACAGAGAAAAATACTTTTTACTGCGTTATTTTTCATGCAACTCGTGGATGCAACAGAGTTGGTTTAGTAACAACGTAGCTAAAGCCAACTAGCTAGCCAAAGTTTAAAATATAATTATAAAAATTTAATTCAATTAGGTTAATGGTTGTTCCTGAGCTGTTGAGGGTCTATTATAAAGTTACATTGTTTAAACGCGGTTTAAACGAAAGAGAACAAAAACTACTTATGGTTTAAAAGCTTGTTGCACCTAGTTTAAAACATGATTGCGTATATTTTTCCAAGCAAAAAATGCTATAAGTTTTAAATGAACTAGTTTCTCTGTTGATAAAAACATGTTGGGACTGACTTTGCTGCTGCGCAGAAATTAGTGTGTTTCACCGTTACTGCACATTTTCATATTTTGAATAGAATACTAATTAATAATACTACATAATTTTAGCGGTTCAAGCGTGAAAAGGTAGCAGATAGGCACCATTCATAAAATAGTTAAAAGATTATCAAAAAAAACCAACCCATAAGTTTTACACTTTATTTCTATCAATGTTTAAAAGTATTTAATAATTCACATAATTAAAATCCCCAATTATTTTACAAAATTTGATGTTATAATTTTATTGTTTAATTTGACATTCTGATTGTGCTCTTCTGAATATTATGTTAAACAATGGCTTCCCGAAACTTGTTCAGATATAATTAATTCAGTTTTCCAATTATAAGATATTATTTTCGTTGAGCATTATTTTATATTTGAGGTCTATAATTATAATTATTGTTATCGACAAAAGTTAGTCTGTTTTTTGTTTGTTGCGACGTAATTATTTTATTTTTGTTTCTAATTCAATGGCAAAAGTTATAAAAAAAAGAATCAAGGGTTCGTTTCATTTTCATCTGGTTTTTTTTTATATTTTATGATCGTACAAATGTAAGTGCTATTTCTTAAAGTTACCGAAGACCCAACAGAAAGTAAAAGATAACAAGAAATGGATATAAAATCAAAGGAGTTATAGGTACATACCTATAACTCCTCTGATTTTATATCCTAAGGCAGGCATAACGCTTGCAATGGTAATGCGTTTCCAGGTTCATGATTGTATAAAATAAAACTCATCCATATGAAAAAAGAAGAAGAATACTTAACGAAAAAAGAAGAATTACCTCATATTGCGCCACGTGACAGAATCTACGTACTCCTTCCCCTGCTTCCTCCAGGCGAGCCCGAACACGTTGTTGACTATCCGAGGCGGCTTCACCGTCGTCATTTCTGTATTCTTGACGGTCGCACTCTTCGTCGTAGCACTAACACTAACAGTTGACGTTATGGTCGTCGTTTCGACGCTCCAACTCTTATTCAACATTAAATCTATTCTATTGTACACCGTACTCATCTTCGTCGTCATTTCTGTCGTCGTCGTCAACGGTGTGGTGACGGTTGTTTTCGTCACTGTCGGTGTTTTCGTCGTCAAAGTTGAGACGTACTCGTCTGATATAATGCACGACAACTTTATAGAGCTGCCGGCCTTGTAGAATCTGTCCTTTAGATCGTGAGTGTTATCACCGTTTATTGTCAAAACGGGCGCTGGAAATAAAAAGATCTATTAGATAAGCGTTAGATACCTTAAATAGGTTAATTAAGTTACAGAAATAATCAGTCTCGGCCCCTTTATTATATTTCATTATGCTGAAAGGAAAACAGCCAGCCATTAAACACATAAAAGTGATGAAATTGCCAATTACTCTGTGACACCTGATGCAAGAATTTCAAAAAACGCTTTTCTGAGTAACGAACCAAAATTTCATTATAACAAATTGTTTTACGACCGTCCTGGTGAAATACTAAAAGCGTGAAAAATCTTTTTAAAATATTATATTGTATACATTTTTGGCTTAAGCGCGAACAGACAGTTTCTTCTTTGTTACAATATAAATAAAAATATTAAGTACCATCAAGAAATTGATTCATAGGCAGATGGCGGATCTACTTATTTTGTAATGGAGATAACACGATCAAATGACGATGGACCGCCTCTGGGTTAATTTTTCTGATACTTCTTTATTTTCGAATTTCTAATCCGATATCGAAAACGACTGTTTACTCGGTAATTATAGTATTTCACGACAAAAACAGATGTAAATTCTAAGAAGTTTAAGAAGTTGTAGCCAAGTTTAAAAGTAAGAAAGCAAGCTCAAGAGCTAAACCATAAATATTACAACTGGATAACGATAAAGTATTATTAGTCCATAATATTATTTAAAAAATAACAATGTATTTAAACAGTAAGCAACTTTATTATATAAAAAATACTTTCTCAAATTGTACATGTACAATTTGAGAAAGTATTTTTTACCTTACTTTACAGGTGTTTATTTCCTGTGTTTTAGGCTTTACTTTTAATTTTGGCACTACAAATTGTAACTTTTCTAATATATTTACCGACAGAAATTAGCTTTATGTTAATCCAACAAAACTGCCTAAGGGCATAATTTTACTCGTAACAAAACGTTTGTTGAAGGGAAGGTACATTAAGCGTATTTAAAGTATTTTACGCAAATTCTGTAAACAACATAAGTAACAAGGATTTGTGTGGTTTTTTAACATATTATAACCATAGAGAAAATATACACATGTATTTCTGGTCTTTGATATAACGTAAAAAGTATGTGTGGCTTTTCAGCGAGCTCAGTTTCCATGATGTCATGTCTTCCATAAATGCTGGCTAATTGTGAGCTCCATTGATGTGCCCTCGCATAATTTGAATAAAAATAAGGTCAAGCCGCCTGCCAAATTACATAGTTGTATACGCATTCAATGTAGGTGGAAGTTTTTTATAAATTAAAACTGCATTGAAGTTCATGAGCTGAATGTGTGTTTATTTATTAAAAATATAATTTAATATAGAGTAAGTATAATATTTTCAAGTTATCATTTAAAATGATAATTTAAGTAAATGGTTGATTTATACTACACTAATTACTTATAAAGTAAAAACTTATCGTTGTCTTTTTAAATTCTTGATTTAATTATTATGAATATTATACTTTTTTACTTACTGAAACGTGTACTTGAAAGTTTTCTAAATGAAATAAAATTTAAAATAGAAATAGAACGATTAAAAAGTTGTTCATTATAATATTACTGAATAAAGAAAAGAAGGCAGTTTACATCCTGTACAAAATCGGTTTTGTTCAATTTTTAAATATAAGTACTCCTTTTATAAGAAAATTATTCAAACAGGAGAATAATGAAAAAGGGTCTTCATTTCAAACACGAACGAGCAAGGCATAACATTGGGAGAAATCATTTCGACAAAGCAAAATACATTTTGATGAATCATTCGATATTATTGTATGTAAAGTACGTATCGATAAGCGTTTTGTACTCCAATGAGCCTGAGAAAATTTATGGGTATAATATATCCCATATGAGAAAATGTTGTTACCTTTTTGTATGTGTCATTCAATTGTTAAGTGAGCTGCGATCGTAGTTTTACACCAATGGCATAGTTATGGCCAATTCACTTAGCAGCGTCAAGAGGCGTTGAGATGCATTTCAAAATAAAGGTGCCGGTTGGCAGCGGGCGACGTGAAGAAACCGCAAACGACGTATCGCAGTGACACTACTGGTTTGTATATTATATTTCTATGAAATACTCTCCGCAGCTAGCGACACGAAGCTAGCTGCGATACTTATTCATATAGAAACCAGTAGTGTCGCGACGACAATATGTCGTTTGCTGTCGCTTCATGTAGCTGGCTTCCAACTTGTACCTTTAGACTTTAGAAACTAAACTTTATTTACTATACAAGAAGATATTATGTAATACACATCATTTAAAGGACAGGGTTGTCATAGCTGGTTTGGGAGTGTCTATTTTAATTTTGACTAGTTTGAAACGAATAGTAACGTGCAATAAGAGACTTTAATTTTTGCAATAAAAGATCAAACTGAACCACTTAACATTGTCCAAGCAAATTGTGTTGAGTATCGATCCACGCGATGTCTAGACTGTGCTTTATGACATTCTAAGTATCAATCAAATAAGTTTCGAAATTACGCTTTGTTTTATGTAAAATGCTTGAATATTTCTAGTACTTAAGATAACGTCGACGAATATAAAATATTTAACATATAGTAAATATTAAAATTACATTATAATAGGCGCATTGTACGTAATCGTATTTATATTAAGCCTCTCTTACGGACAGTTGTTATAATTAATCACCCCTCCGAGCGTATGATTCTTTAAATTTCTTTTTTACGAAATAAAAATGATTTGGGTAAATTATACGTTGCAAATCTTATGTTGAAAAGTATCTTAGGGCTGTGTTTCACAGGTACGCAAAGGAACGCAACCAGACGCCGATAACAACGAAATATTTAAGTGGAGCGCAACCAAATTGACTGAATTTAAGCTTATTTTTATTTATTGCAATTTAATTTTTGGACTAGATAATGTCTAAAGGTAATATACTTAGTGTATATAGGTAATACGTTCGTCGTGTGTTGTATGTGCTTTTTGCATAACCCTATTTATTAGCCTTAATTTGGCTAATAAATAGGGTCTGATTACACCTACCGAAAAGTAACGAGACAGTGGCCCGATAGTGGCGAGACAGTGCTCCCGGCCAATAAAATTGGCCCGTAAGCCTTAATTAGTAAGGGGTTAATATTATATGTAATATAATAAAATCGTAGAAAAGTCAATTCTGTACATTGACTATTTTTGAAAAATAATACTTGGGACGTGATCTACGATCGACATGGAAGCCAAAAATATAGTTTTTAGAATTTTTGTCTGTTTGTCTGTTTGTCTGTATGTATGTCCGGGATAAACTCAAAAAGTACTGAACGGATTTACTTCAAATTTTGCACGAATATTACTTAGAGGTCGGATCAACACATAGGCTATAAATTATAACGATATCACCAGGGTGGGGAAAAGGGGCTCAAGTTTCAATATTTTTAGTTTTTTGCTCATATCGCTTAAACGGTTAGTTGTAGAGAAAAAAAATACAGTACAAAAAGAAAGCTCATAAAATTTCCTACAAATTCGTCCTTTACACTATGTATCTATCTCCACTCCTTGCCTTGTTATCAGCTTTTATGTATCTTATCTATACAGATTTCGAGTGTCGTTTTATTACTATGCGGTGAGCTTTGGCATCGGTCGTTTTAACAAAGTCATCTATACTGTGCATTGACTATTTTTGAAAAATAATACTTGGGACGTGACCTACTATGCTAACGCGGACGAAGTCGCGGGCAACAGCTAGTATGTAATATAATCAAAATACACTGATATGACTTACGTAGTACAGTCAGGTTGGCGTATATCGTCCTTGGGGGGTGGGTCGATATTTGGCACATGTAGAGGCCGGCGTCGGCTCTCTTCACGGGGTTGATGCTGAGCCTCCAGTTGTTGGGGTATTGGAACTTGACGGCGACGCGACTGTCGCCCGCGTAGGGCGCCGGCCCGACCGTCAGCAGCTGCGCCGTGTCCGTCGTGTTGCGGAGCCACATCACCTGGTGAAACAAATATCTTAATCTGATTGTTGCCAATCTCGCTTAGTACCTCGATCGTGGGAATCACAGACACAATAGATTTTCAATTATTGTTACGCGGCACCCAGGTGCCGCTTGGCAGTTGATGGGTTAAGCCGGTCCCTAGACGGGTAATTTGATTGTCAATATCACGTATTGCGTAATATAATAGACCATCTAGGGTTGAAATTGAAAATCGCGTGCCTTTAATCTAATTGTCAAATAAAGTGTTCAATAAAATTGAAGCGTCATATTCACAATAAAATTTCTCGTCTAGGGGCTGGCTCAGAAGGCGACTAAAGCAAAATTGTCGATTTTATAATTCATTTTCATACTTGAAAATAAGCCCCGAATTTATTAATTTTTTAAACATAGATACTACGTTATATTTCCGAGGATCCGACCTAGCGAAAACACGATATCTTAAAATTTTCTCGATGAAAAAAATCACAAAGATGTATCTAATTTTCATAATATATTACCAAAACCGTGCATTAAACTAAGTTAATATTGTATAAAATTCTACCACCGAGGGACTGATATGTCGGATTTTTAAAATGTTGTATATGTCGCAGACGACTGGTTAAAAGAGCCATTCAATCAAACAGCTAGCCTTTTGACTGAACAACGCCATTCAATCACACGGCTATACGTCGTTTAGCCGACTTGTTGACTGCAACGTTCAACACTTTTTTTTTATTAAATAAGGGGGCAAACGAGCAAACGAGTCACCTGATGGTAAGCAACTACAGCTAGATGACGCTAAGCCAACTGGTTAAATGGTAAATTAACTAAGGTGACCATTCGCGCTTAGTGCTATTATTACACAAGCGTAATGATAACAAGCAGATTCATTGTATTCTAACTGATTTTGAACACAATTGCAATAAATACCTTGGTGATGCATCATGCATTTCATAATCCCGTAATTTCTCCTCGAATATTAGTTTAAATTTTGATTCACTCGTATGTGACCCCATAATTTCTGTCTGTTTAATAATACTTGTAACGTAATACATTTACGAAAAATATCTTATTACAACCACATAACACCGGTATATATATATATATATATATATATATATATATATATATATATATATATATATATATATATATATATATATATATATATATATATATATATATATATATATATATATATATATATATATATATATATATTCCGCCTGCAATTTATTTTAAATTACCGATGACACACCATGTCGAAATTCCGTCGCGTTATATTGTTTGCGTTTGACATTGCTGCAGTAATCATGCGGAACTTCCGCCGCGGAAATTCAGCATAGTGTGTTTAGCACTAAGGCCCAATCCAATCCTGCTACTGTATATTATATATTATGTAAAGCTCGATCGAATCCGACCGGAGTGATCACAAGTCGAACAGATCGGATTCGTGCACGCACGGCAAAGCACAAACTGATTCGATTGACCTTCTGTTGAACCGCTTTAGAACAGATTTGGTATGGAGATACATTTAATTCATTAAAAGGATTGTAAGAGTCTCTCTAGTCACTCATTACTTAGTCCCGTTGCAACAGTTAAACAATTCTATACTAATCTATACTAATATTATAAATCGGAAGAGTTTGTTTGTTTGAACGCGCTAATCTCAGGAACTAATATTTCAGTGTTAGATAGCCCATTTATCGAGGAAGGCTATAGGCTATATTTTATCACGCTAAGACTAATAGGAGCGAAGAAATATAGGAAAATGTGGAAAAAACGGGCGAAATTATGTGAACCACGTGACCTCGTGAAGGGACATAGGCTATTTTTGCGGAAAAATATACGGTTGTGTGAAATTCCTAAATTACGCGGGCGAAGCCGCACGGAACATCTAAATATAATAAAATCGTAGGAAGGTCAATTCTGTAAATTTAATATTTTTGTACAATAATACTTGGGACGTGGTCTACTATGCTAACGCGGGCAACAGCTCGTACTTGATATTAAACTTGGCCTAATAAAAGGCCCGAAACTAACACTCGTACACTGACAAGGCCTCACGCAATGACTGTCCGTCGTCTATAACATAGGTACATCGCCTTCCAGACACAAAACTGCTGACACTCGCACACATACATTAAGGCGACGCCTTGATAATTTGGCTGTAGCGATGCCGATTTTTCTCAGCAATGACTAAAGCTAAGAAATTTAAGTTCATTGTCAGTATTCATCATGTCTTTGTCTTTGAATTGCCCATAGCATAACACGATTGGACAACTTTTATAGCACAGAATAATCAATCGAAAAGACCTCTGTAAAAAAAGGGATTCCTATTTTTCCAACAGAGGAGAGTGATTTAAGGTTCCAAAATTTGTACATAAATTGGTTCAAGCATGCACTTTAATTTGTGCATAGCTTATATGAAATGTATTTATGGTTTTTAAATTATGCGACAAAAACCATTTTGTCGCTTACGCCCTTTCCATTTTTTGCTGTTCCATTGCTTGTTTTCTATGAGAGGCCGGGCCGGCCTCTCATAGAAAACAAGCAATCTAAAACATATCCAACACGGTTTCTTACTTTAACGCTGCGTCACCTTAATAGGTTGATGATACGATTTATTGCCGAAAAATGTGTAGTCTTTGCGTCAAGCAAATTGCTGCCCAACAAAAATTCGAGCAAGAACATGATAAAGTAGTTTAAACAGGTATTTTAACTGTATGTTCCGGGCGTTAGACAATCGATAATATTAATATGCAATCAAGTTCGAGGCGATGCAGTTAAAATTAGTTTGGGACACAAATTAAGCGGAAAATTATAATTCGGTCGACGGAATTTGTGAATGGCCATTGTTTGTACTGGCCCAATAATTTCCATCGGGCATAATTTCTTGTATAATATTGTATACTTACGTACTAAATTTGACCTATAGTATTTTTTTTTTCATACTTGTTGTTTCACACAATATGTTTATTTTAAATGAGAGTAGTTTAAAGTGATGATGGAACTGCTAACCAAAATTTAATATATTAATAATCCTCATGTTCTCTGATTTGGATTTGCATATTATACGCAACTTTTTGAAAACATTATAATTTTTTAGTTAGCAAAGCCGCAGAAGATAAGAAACGAAAGGAATCAATAGAAACTAAGATAAAAAAAAATATGATCAATTCTTACCTTCCTCTATTACATTATTATAGGTTCGAAATGTGGTCATTCTGTCAGTTACTACTTTAGGCTTAAACGGCTGAACCGATTTAGGTGAAATTTGGTATTGAGATCGATATTTTCAGAGACGGGAAAGGACAAATTAAGGTAGCATTTATTGCGAAAAAGTTTTTAATAATATTTTTTTTATTTTGTCAGATATAATTTAACAAGTTCTTAGCGTTCTTAGATTCACAAATACTATTAATTTCAATTTGGAAATAATTTTGGGATGTTTGAGGAAGGAAATATCACGCACAGCATAGCTGGCCGTCTCTCCGAGCTATGAATAAATGAGCGGTGTGCTTTGAATTTGTGAATTGTACCAGATTTGTTGACTGAGCCGGAGCGATGACGTCCGTAAATCTCAGATCGGATGACAAAATCATGAGCGCTCAAAAGAAAATCAAGGCACAAATCCGAATGAAAACGAATATCGGAATAGAAGGGTCAGATTGCGACGATAATGAGACGAGCTGCGAAGCAAAGACACGTGATTACTACAAAATATAATATAAAATATTATTATGTTCACTGGTGTGACGCATAAATACCATTGACAAAATATCACAGGACGAGAAACACAATGTGCAGTAAGGTACTATTAATAAAATGTATAAAAAATAGCTTGTTTAATTGCACCCAATGAGTTTTAAAGTGACACAAATTTTGATGGAATAAAGGCATATAAATAGACTACTGTGTGCCGAGTGCGTGTATTTTGTTTCACATTCGATCGTGAACGCGTTTGGCGTTTACTGAGATTTTGTATAGAATTACTCACTGGACTGGGCTCACTCCCGTGAGCATCACTAGGTAGTAAACGCCAAACGCGTTCATGATCTAATGTGAAACAATAACTCACACTCGGCACACTGGGAACCGACAGACTTCGGGTAAATTTCTACCGCAGATTGTTAAACTAATATTATGTATTCGGTGCCGCAGAGAAAACCTGAAAAAACCTCTTCAGTGCACAATGTCATCTCAACATCTACTAACCAAACAAGTGCACATACAAGAGAACTATATAATAATATAATACACAATGGATTTGTAAAGCAATAATCGTTATTGGCCAAAGGGTTTGGCAACACAGCGTACACCCGTACAATGTACATGCCATTATATCTGTTAAATGGCGCTCGCAATTTGGTAGCTCGATCAATTCACTCATTACTGAGTTTATGAAGTCTATAGTGAGAAATTGATTCCCGATAATTAATATTGACTAGCTCTCGCCTGCGTCTGTGCCCATTTGTTGGCCTGAATAAAGATTAGTTTGGCTAAATTAGTTTTAGATGAATTCTTAATGTCTAGCGGACCAATGATGGTCCGTGAAAGAACTAACAAACTTACCAAAAAAACGATCATAAACAGTATTTACTAATCATTGGACAACCTATGAAGTAGGTATATTTCCAACAAAAAAGAAACATCAAAATCAGTTTACAAAAAAACGAAGTTATACGCGAACAAACATAAAAAATACAAATACTATACGGCCGAATTGAGCAACCTCATTCTTTTTTTAAATCGGTAAAAAAAGAAAATAATACTTTACATTTGGTTTTAAATATTTGCAAAACCTCTTAAACTGTAGCAGATTAGTAGTATAGTGGTACTAATATCACACCGATAGTTGAGACCTCAGATGAGCTATGATTATATTGAACTAGCATAATACACACTCAAAAAGCTTATTATTAAAAGTAGTTTATGTGTTAATTAAAAGTAGTTTATGTATTTGTGCAGAGCCTAAACTACTATTGATAAGGAATCAAAATTGATCACAATCTGTCCAGTAGTTTTTGCGAGAATATTTAACAAACATTAACACTTACAAACTTTCATCTTCATAATATTAGTTTGAACTCGGAATAGAACTTTAAAACCTAAATACAGGTACCTTTTTATTTCGCTCAGGCAAGATTTCACAAGTCTCATGGGGCTCGTGACCCACAGTTTGAAAAACACTGTAAGTTATTGAGGTAAGAAAAAATAATCCTCGACAAAAAAGTAGAGCAAGAGAAATAAAATTCTAATATAAACTGTTTGGCAAAAAAGTCCCGATCTTGTTACCAATTATAAAACAGATTTTCTATTCGCATTGGCCGACTTTAAAGCTATAACTTAAAAAAAAGATTAGGTTAAAGCAGTGCTTACGTCTAAATAAAAATTTATGCGGGCGAAAATAGTCTCTGCGCCAAAATACATTAAGATGTTTATGCTGGGCCATATAAATGAAAAATTATGATAATCGCCACATTAATTACAGAATCCTGAATGGCTGGGAACAACGTTCTCTTTTCGTGTATTTGCTCATTTTTATTACTTTTTCAGGACTAAAAATATGATTGTTGAATGTTTAAAACATTATGACTAATATTATTAATCCGTGTGTCTGTCTTTTACCTCCTTACGTTGAAGTTACTAAGCTCATTTACATGAAATTTTGGCATGGCGATGTGCCTCGGAAAAAGACAGTTTTTTTAACGACAAACTATTACGAATCTCATGTGATAAAATTTTTGAAGCACCATCCTGGTCCGCGTCATATAATAGCTACGTAAGTCACATAGATGTTCTTGTTTTTTTAGTGTCTTAGTCTATTTAGGTGGTAAACCGTCCAATTAGGACCAGGCCACATTTTATGCTACCAAAAAATTCCACAACTAAACATAATAAATTATTTCTTCCTTGTTGGAAGTCGTTTAAAAAATGTTTTACTTTATGTTACATAGTATCTGAAACTTATGAATACATAACTGGAGCTCATTTGTTTACATTACATACATTCTTGCATAGTAATAGGCGAATATTCCAAACTATCTTGTGGCTCAAGTCTTTATGGCTATACAGTATACCATCTTATGTAAAGGACTTGACTAACTGTTTTGCTCGGGTTCCGGTGGCGGGTTGAACAATAACAATAATGTTACTGTAACAATTGACTTGCAACCTGACCTGCCGCACATTGCAGTCTGAAGTATTAATTACTCTCCGGCCTAAAGTTTGTAGGTAAAAACGATTTATGCATAACTACGTTTACGTATCCTTATACAGTGATAATACTTTAAGGTGCGTATGTGTCCTAAATATTATAGAGTTCTTTTTGAAAGTGACAGCGCTGAAAGAGCATTTTTTTGTGATTTGCATGGGCCAGCACATCAGTGTATTTTTTTACTGTTGCTCAAATATTGTTATCAAGTTTGGTTTTTTCTTCTTTCGGCGGATTAGGATTCGTTATTAGTCTATGATTAGTGAACTGTTATACGAGTCAAGCCAAGTGACTTAGGCTATCACTTACAGCCTTGTCTTGTCTCGCCTTAAGGGGCCGGATACCCTTGGAATTTCTCATACAAACGTAATTCAAAAATCATTTTCTCATACGAAAATATTTAACATGTTTGAGTTATTTTTCAGTTTAAGATAGTAATTACCTAGGTTCCTACACAAAAATTTTGCTTTAAAATATTTAAACAAATTTTTTTTTTTTGTTGTAATTTTTGTTTAGTAAATTTACTACTAAATATATAAACACTAAAAAATAGAGTAAAACACGAAAAAATATATAAATAAATAGTAAATTTACTACAAAATATTTAAATACTAAAAAATATTTTTTAGAGTTTAAATATTTTGTAGTAAATTTACTATTTATTTATATATTTTTTAGTATTTTACTCTATTTTTTAGTGTTTAAATATTTAGTAGTAAATTCACTAAAAAAAATTTAAAACAAAATAAAAAATTTTTTTGTTTAAATATTTTGAAGTAAATTTTTGTGTAGGAACCTAGGTAATTACTATCTTAAACTGAAAAATAACTCAAACATGTTAAATATTTTCGTATGAGAAAATGATTTTGGAATTACGTTTGTATGAGAAATTCCAAGGGTACCCGGCCTCTTAACGCCGCGCTCAGCCTCATCACATTCTTCTCCTCGAAGTACGGGCGTCTATGTCACTTGGCAAACGGATATTTTCAAAATCACTTACAGTCTTGTCCTTTAACATGACGACGCGGCAGTTGAGGAGCGCCTCGGCGCCAACGTGCGCGCTCAGCCTCGTCACATTCTTCTCCTCGAAGTACGGGCCTCGATGTCACTTGGCTAACAGCTTGGAAAATCACTTACAGTCTTGTCCTTGAGCAATACGACGTGGCAGTTGAGGCTTAGTCTCCTCACATTTTTCTCCTCGAAGCACGGCCCTCGGCGTCACTTGGCTAACGGCTTTGAAAATCACTTACAGTCTTGTCTTTGAGCATGACGACGCGGCAGTTGAGGAGCGCCTCGGCGCCAACGTGCGTGCTCAGCCTCATCACATTCTTCTCCTCGAAGCACGGCCCTCGGCGTCACTTGGCTAACGGCATTTAAAATCACTTACAGTCTTGTCCTTGAGCATGACGACGCGGCAGTTGAGGAGCGCCTCGGCGCCAACGTGCGCGCTCAGCCTCCTCACATTCTTCTCCTCAAAGTACGGGCCTCGATGTCACTTGGCTAACGGCATTTAATATCACTTACAGTCTTGTCCTTGAGCATGACGACGCGGCAGTTGAGGAGCACCTCGGCACCGACGTGCGCGCTCAGCCTCGTCACATTCTTCTCCTCGAAGTACGGGCCCCAGTGCCTCTCGTAGTGATGGTACTCCTGGTACGGCGCGAACTGACGCTCCTCTATCTTATCTGTTGGAGAAATGATCAAGAGTTAATAATGAATGTAACAGAGCTAATTTTCAAGAACAAATGGCTTGGCCAGACCACGTCTTCAAAGAAAAATTATACTTATTTTGTATTTTACCGAGTGAGTAACGAAAGCCTGATGTATGGTGGGGGTTTTATGGACCAGGAACTTCTAGCACTACATGAGTTATGATGCTCTGGAATTTGATATTTCAATTATCTATGGCCAGCGATTTATCTGCACGTTTTCTGGTATATTCAATATTCATTTGTTATAAAAATTCAAATTATACTAAAATCTTGCACGTTACAATTATAAAATTATTACATTTCATTTTGGTTTGGCAAAATCTGATAAAACATTGCAAGCATGAAGTAACACACTTACAAAATAACCGAGAGCAAAAGCAGAAATCCGCAAAATTAATGTTATGTACGCTTAAAATAACAATGTTGAGATTTCGTTACTATTCCGTCACTCGACAGCTGAGTGCTACGCGGTGTTTACGGCGTCATGGTACTCATTACAAACCGTAGCACGTTCGTAGCAGTGCTAAGCTTCCGTAATTTCATGTTTAACTTTGTCAATAATAAATTATGTTTTTCGTGCACTGCACAGCAGTTTTTATGCAACAGAAGCTTGGTAAGTCACAATTAAAAATCACGCGTTTCCAAACTCTCTCTCTTCTATACCTCAGCTCTCTACGAAAAGATAAGGACGTACTTTGTTTTCGTTGCTTTTTGTTTAATTTTAAGAATAGCATAACTCTAGTCCTTATTTTACGAATAATAAACTACACGAGAAGAGTAGAGAAAATATGGGTCCCTGAAATACATATTGTAGGGTTGGCACATGGAATAATACTCGCAATATCTTCTTTACTTAGTTTATTTCAGTTTCATACAAAGAACACATGTACATAATATTTTACTATTCAGTATAGACTGCAGACATTCATGCGGAACCCTACTATGGGGTCGCAGGTAGGACGCGTGGCATCGCAACCTTTATCCCTCCTAGCTAGCTTATCGATCAAGCAAAGCACTGAACTCTGAGCAGACTACGGGAGCAATCGTACTCGGAGCCGTCTAGCGAGCGACTGACTTACTGAGGTGCGGACGCCTCTTATATATACGCAAATAGTGGTGGGGCAAACAAGTTGTACTAGAGATAAGGGCTTATGGACGGTGACATCACGATGGCGCGCTATATCCTCCCTCTTTGGTACTCTGAAGTCGTATCGACAGGAGTGCCAGCATCATTGTATTTTCGTGGCCTTCCTCTGCGACGAATGGGAACAACGGGTTGAGGTAAAGCTTCGTCCTTTCCTTGAAATTTAGTTAATGCTGAAGTATGGTATTTGCCTATCGGTTTATCTGGAGTACTTGGGTGAGCAACCTCGTATGTGGAAGTTCCATGTTTTCTTATTATAACATAGGGACCATCTCTTCGAGGGCAAAATTTTGCAGTATATTGTTTCTCAACATTGCTAATTGGATGTGTCTCCACAAGTACCAAGTCTCCCGCTTTGTATCCTGAATCTGGTCTTCTTTTTGCGTTTGCGTTTTGTCTATTTATATCCAGATTATTTTCTATATTTTCTTTTGCGATGGCTAAATCTTGTGCCAATCGTCTTAATGTTGGGGTTATTTCTTTGACAAAGTTTTCAGACTATACGATTGAACTAAGATCGTGTTTCAGATCATATGGTGTTTCTTAACTCACGACCGAGTGTTAAGTACGACGGAGAATAGCCAGTAGTGCGACAAACCGCTGTATTCATAGCAAATCGTATTGTCGAAAGAGTCGATGACCAATTTTGATGTTTATCTTTGATCATTATAGCTATCTGTGATTTCATATCTCTATTTTTCCTTTCTACAATGTTTGGTTGTGGATGATAGACAGGAGTATAAATCTGTTCTATGTCTAAACAGTACACTAGTTTTTGCATTATTGCTGATGTGAATTGAACTCCATTATCACTTATTAGTTTTCGAGGTAAGCCTTAGCGTAAGAATACCTCATTTAATAATATCTTGGCACAGTTTTCTGATGTAGCTTCATTAAGCGCAAATAGTTCTACCCATCTAGAAGTTGTATCCTCTACAATGAAAATCCATTTTTCTCCAGCTTCTCCTTTTGGCAAAGGACCAAATAAATCAATTGACAAAACTTCAAACCTTTGATAATTTGGTGTAGATTAGTACAGTCCGGTAGATTTCTGATTTGAGGGCTTGTACTTTTGGCAATCAACACAGGTTTTAATGTATTTAATTATGTCTTTGCGGAGGCCTTTCTAATAAAACTTAGTTGTAATTCGTTGCAAAGTTCTGTCTACACTCATATGTCCACCAGTTGGTGCATCATGAAATGCCTTTAGAATGTTAGGTATTTCATGTCGAGGAACCATAACTTTTGCATTTTCGTCATCTTGATCTGCAGTATAATAATATAAGACACCTTTGTGTAACAAATATCCTTTCTTTGTTAAATTGACATATTTTTCTGATCCTATTTCTTCCTCTAAAGTTTTTATAATACCTTTTAAATCTTCATCTTTAACTTGTACATCTCTTAGCTGTTTTTCGGTTAATTTAGGAAATTCTATGTCTACACGACATATATTACAATTTTCATTGTAATCTGTGCACGAAGGTCTAGACAACGTGTCAGCCACAACATTTGTTTTTCCCTGTGTATCTTAAATTCATACTGTTGTAACTGTAAAGCCCATCTAGCAAGTCGACCTGTTGGAGTTTTAAGATCCATTAGCCATTTCAGAGGCTGATGATCGGTAATTGTAATGAATTTTGTCTCTTCAATATAGCCTCTTAATGATGTGGTGTCTAGTGATATGGCCCAGACGATTGCTAAAGCTTCTTTATCTGTTACAGTGTAATTGAATTCAGCTGCTGTGGGTAATCTACTTGCATACTCAACGGGATGCTCATTTTCTCCCTCCCCCTGAACTAAAGCTGCTCCAATCGCATACTGACTTGCATCGGTTTTAATAGTAAACGGTTGATCTGGATTAGCTTCTTTTAGCACAGGTGCGGTTGTGAGAGCTATTTTGAGTTTATCGTATGCTTCTTGTTGTTCTGTTTTCCACTGCCAACATGCATTCTTTTTTGTTAGATTTGTCAGTGGTCGTGCAACTTGAGCAAATTCTTTATAAATCTTCGATACCAAGAAGCAGTTTGAAGGAATGAAATTAATTGTTTCAGAGTTTGAGGTTCCTTGAGATTAATAATTATAGCTGATATTTTATCTGGATCTGTTTTGATTCCTTCTGGCACAATTAGGTGACCCAAATATTTTACTTGAGACATCCAAATTTACATTTCTTCCTATTAGCATGTAAATTATACTTTCTTAGTTTCACGAAAACTTCACGCAAATCCTTGATATGTTGTGAAAATGTTAATGACCTTAAAATCAAGTCATCTATGTAAGACAACACACATTCAGCATTCAAACCCTGAATGAACTTATCCATTAATCTTTGAAAGGTAGCTGGTGCGTTACGTAAACCGCATGGCATACGTTTGAAACGATAAGTCCCAAAGGGTGAGACAAATGTAGTTTTGTCCTGATCATCTGGATGAACTAAAATATGCCAATAACTAGATTGTAAATCAATTGTAGACATTTATGGCATAGCTTTTGCTTGATGCAATAAATCATCGATACGTGGCAGTGGGTATCTGTCTGGTTTAGTGATCTCATTTAATCGCCTATAATCAACACAAACTCTGACATCATTCTCACCTATAGGTACAAAAAAAAACAGGTGCTGACCATGGGGAATCGCATTCTTCAATAATGTCATCACTTAACATTTCATCAATTTTTATTCTAAGTTGTTTTTGACGAGTTGGTGATAATCTGTACGGTTTAATGCTAATAGGTGGATGATTTCCAGTATCAATTCTATGTTTAGCAAAATCAGAAGGTTTTGAGTTTCTTTGAAATATGTCTTCATATTCAGACAATAGGTTATTGAATGTTATTTTTTCTTCTTTTGTAAAAAGAGTTCCCTCATTCGGATTTAAATGAATGAAATCAATAGAATACAGTTTTATAGGATTTATTGGAACATAATCTACACGAGGATCTACATAAGAATTTATGTCAGCTGGTTCACGCGGGCGCGACGGCTTTGGCGGAGTATCCAATTTATTGAGCATCCAGCGTGGTCGTTTGGGCTCTGATGGTTCATCATTATTGTCACGCAGTGGTGACGGGGTATCCATAATTGATGACAACATTTTTAAAGTTGCTGCCCATTTAATAAAATCCGAAAAATCCGAACACGATGAATCTTCATTCTTCGGTGGGGAGAATGCAAATCTTTGCGCTTTTTAAAATAATGTTGTCATTTCTTAACTGAAAAAAATCAAACTTTGCGTTTGGGTCATCAATAAAATGCCAAGTGCGTTGTGGCAAATTCAACATAATGCCTGATTTTTCTAAGAAGTCAATTCCCAATAGAGTCCTATTGTCCGATGCTTCTGGGATGACGGAAAATGTAATAGGTAGAATTCTATTGCACATTATTATATCTACTGTGGTTAGCAACAGATTACTTTTTTTATGGTCCCATCAGCCAGTGTGATATCTGCCAATCCTTGAGTAAATAAAACACCTTGTCGTACCAACAACTTTGTATAGCTGCTTGCTAGCTATGCTTGTGCGGGCCGTGGTATCCATGTACGCATAAGCATAGCTACATAAATATACTTATATTAAATACTAGCTGTCCCGGCAAACGTTGTTTTGCCATTTAAAGTATTTCTACTTCATCAGTTGACACAAAATCTTATCCCCTCTTTTGTCACCTAAGAGGGGTGAGGGGAAAAATTTTATATACCAGATGTTAAGTTGGAAAAACAGTTAATAATATGAAGTAAGTCCATTAAAAAAAAGTTTGATTCAAAATCTGACCCCCTGTTTGGTCCCCTTAGAGGTGGGGGGGGAGTAATTTTTATACACAAGATGTTGAGTTGGAAGGAGGCAAATATATCTGCGAAAACCGTATGCAAATCGGATCAGTAGTTTTCGTGTTAAAGCAAAAGTCTTATACAAAATCTGACCCCCTCTTTCGTCCCTTTAGAGGGGTGGGGGGAAAAATTTTATACACCAGATATTAAGTTGGAAGAAGAAAAATATATCTGTGAAAACCGCATTCAAATCGGATCAGTAGTTTTCGTGTTAAAGCAAAAGTCTTATACAAAATCTGACCCCCTCTTTCGTCCCCTTAGAGGGGTGGGGAGAATTTTTTTTATACACCAGATGTTGAGTTGGAAGAAGACAAATATATCTGCGAAAACCGCATTCAAATCGGATCAGTAGTTTTCGTGTGATGCTGGAACAAACATACAGACAGACAGACAGACAGACAGACAAAAAAACTAACTAACTTTTCGGCTTCTATAGCGATATTGTGACACCCTCCGCTTATTATTTTTTGAATATCTTTAATGTACAGAATTGACATTTCTACAGATTTATTATATGTATAGATAATATTTTCTTACTTAAAAACATAATGTAGTTTCCGTTGGTTTTTAAACTCGGGTCAGTCATTTCTATGGCTACTTATTTATGCCAGTAAGTGTAGCCATATTTGAGAGTTACTCTATAATATTATTTTAGTATACTTTATTTTTATGGTTTTATTGAAAGAATATAATAAAATCCAGACAAATCATATGAATTGTTTTCATGACTCATCGTAAAATATTATGATTATATTCCCCATTTTTAGGGCAAGCGTACCAACATGTTAATATACATCGCTAGCAATTACTCCAAATTTTTGTATGATGATAAAAGTTGCACTACCGCGTTCCTTTGTACATAATTCGCAGCACGTAGTATTTTTATAGGATGAGTGCTACGTAATAAAACGTGTTATGATTGTTGATTTAGGTTTAGTTATGACATTCCTGAATATGTTTCATGGTCTCAACGTGTGCTTTTGTTTAGAATTAAATTCTTATTTTTTAAAGTACAGTAGGGCCTCGGTAATCCGGACTCTCGCTTGTTCGGTGATCGCTGTAATCCGGCTGGCCGGAGCTTTAAACATTGCTTTAAAATGGGCTGAAGACTGAAGATAACGAATTTGATAGCCACAAAGTTATGTTCCTCCGTCAACTTACATACCAAGCTTTTGAAATAAAGTGCGAAAATCATAAACAGAAGAGTTAATACTCTTTATGTTAAGCCTGTTATCAGACTTTTTCAAAAAGAATTAACTAATGTTTTATTTTAACTTACTGATTTCTTACATGGTTGTAATTATTATGAACATGTACATTTTGTCTTTATGCTATAATTTAAAAATTGGTTAAAGAAACTAGGGTTAAACATGTGTTTTATTAACATTAAAATATATTGCCTACTATTATCCGGACGCCTCGATAATTCGGAAAGGGTCTGGTTTTTGCCTCTCCGGATTAACGAGGCTCTACTGTATTTCGTAATAATGTAATAATAAATTTAAAAACACTAATTCTCTTTTTTGGTAATGTTATATTATAGTTCTTCTAGAAAATGAGGTGACAATAATTGCAGTTTTATTTACTTAAAATGATTAGCTGTAACTCTCAGACTAGGATGACCTTGTGTCGTGTGAGCTTATAATGTCAATAATATTATTAAAATGAAGGTACCTTCAAAATATATTTATAGGCACATAGTTATTTGATCGACTTAAGTAAGGTTTAAAATTTAGGTTATGAAAAACTCGGCCAAATTACATAGGTCCGCAATTTGCCAATAAATAAATACATCTAATAGTACACTATACTTTTTTTCCATTTAATATGAAGCTTTGACTCTAGTGTTTGAATTATAGATGCGAGTAACTGAATAAGGCTTAATAACAATTGACGAAGATCCTATAAGTTTTCTGTTTATTTACGTTAGTAAGCCAAATCTAAGAATATCACAACGAAATATATAAAAGCAATAGATTCCCGTAAATACTCGTTCTATTTTTTCTACGCAATATAAGTGTTGCTCACTTTATAATATGTTATAAGCGACAAATGGTATCCAAACAAGTTATTATGTTAGAAGTTGTGAATAATGTTTGTTTTTGTAGAGGTAGAGATAAACTACGATAACATGACGCGCCCCTCCAAAATTCAAAACGTTTGAAGTGTGTTGTCAAAACGTTTGAAGTGCGTTGTCTTGCGCGGTCGGATCGTTATGATTAGTTGACCAACAAATCTTGGTAATAAGTGACATTAAGTGAAATATTACGAGTACTGGTTGATTGGTTGAATACTTACTATATACAAACTCTTTCATAAGGATATTGTGACTACACACATTGAAACAGTAATTTGGAGGGGCGCGCCATGTTATCGTAGTTTATCTCTACGTAATGATTGATATACAATCGGGGACACAATTCAGTATAGACGACGCTATTTACATACTGATTTACTATTACACTAGTTGACGCCCGCAACTCTGTTGCGCCAAAATTAGCTTATCGTGCGGGTATCGGGCATAAAAAGTATATTATGTCCTTCCCCGGGATTCATTGTATTTCTATAACAGATTTCATCAGAATCAGTTAAGCAGTTTAAGCGTGAACAGATAGACAGAGAGAGACACTTTCGCATTTAAAATGTCAGTAAAGTAATATTGAAGGATGTTATGTAAAATTCTTATTTCGAGGTATTGTTGTGAAGCTCCTACGAAACGACTAAGCCGATTTTGTTGACATTTTGTGTGCTCAATGCTTATCCTGTGGGTTTCATTAAGGCCGTCCCCCGAGCAAACAACCTTGGCGATACATTTGCCGCGTTGCCGAGATCGCGCCAAAACCCTATTATTTTTACTTATCTTAGTTCAAAATTGTCCTAAAAAAATTTTAAACGGGGAATATGTAGTTTATGATATTGTCGATCTATTGGCGTGAGTTTCAAATAAAATTAATTTGTAAATGCTAAGGAGATGCTGAATGTATGCTTGAATTTTAATAAATTGGCTTTACTTTGGAAACTGATATTATCTTGAGTATAATAAACAAAAAAAGAAAATTTAAAACGGGGAAAGGTATATTGATATACTGAAGATTATTGCTGTATTTTTATTAAACCTCTGTAGCTTTCAGATTATGAGCTTATAAGGCTTTAAATACGGTCAATTACGGAATCTCCGGAGGGAACGCCCTTAACTTCTATTTTTCATAACCGAATCATTGTAGTATGGCGCACAAATGAATCGTGCTATCGAAGATTGTCTGAAATTTTCTAAGAAGGCCTTGAAACTGAAATTGTTACTTAATTCGACTGCCCCTAAGTATACTGAGTCAACTAACAAATTTTCCAAATTTCACTTTTTGGTATATTTACACTAATTAGATCATATTCTATCAGTTGGCTCTAAAAAAAAGTTTGTATCTTTATTAACACCGGAAATAAAATGACGTATACAGAGTCAACTACTGACTTATTTATATTTGCGCATTGAATACTGAGTCAAGTTATATTCTACCATTATACGCGCGAGAATTTTGGTTCAAATTGAAACTTGACTCAGTATTCGTCTGGTCTCCGCGGAGTGAAAATACCAAAATACCACTCATTGAAGGTAGCTGGGAAGCCCAAAGTGTTATTTATGAAGTTAGTCGAGTGTTGTGGAGGTCTAGTAAATATTATAGACTAGTTAAAGTGACAAAAAATTAATAAATAAGCGTTTTTACTATAGTGTTGAGTTGAGAGCCTATAGACAACTTAAAGTTAGAAAAATAGTGAAAAAAAATGATTATATAGGTAATTTATTACAAGATTTTAGACAACAAGGATTGCACAATTTAATTGAGTGTGACATAAACCATCTTTAAGGCTTAATAATTTTATTATTTTTTTTTCATTTTGAAACGACCCTACAGGCTTACCTTACCTTTAAATCATCAGTTATTTACATGGTAGCTTCTTTGAATTATAGAGTACACTTAACATTCCCCCATCTCAATCTTACAGATTCTTGACATTTCAATACTTGAAAAAATTCGCCAACAGCTAGGAAATCAGATTTTTGTACCATGCTAACTAGAGACATTTGGGAATTATTATAATCTTAATTTGACATCTCGAGCATGGCTCAAAATCCCCTCTTTAACTTTCCTACTAAGGGATCCGTGCCCAAAGGGTAAAAAGGAGACCCTATTACAGAGACTTCGCTGTCTGTCCGTCTAACCATTTGTCCGTTTAACTCGAGAATCGCTGTATTTTTACAAATTATGACGTATTTCTGTTGCCACTTACCGCTACAACAAATATTAGATACAAAATACATAAAATAAATATTTAAAGGAGTCTTCTACACAGCAAACATAATATTTTTACCCCTTTTTGTTCGGTTTCAATTTACTCATGCTCAGAATAAGAAAAAAATAAAAATTTACATGCTTCAGTAAGTTTTTAAGACTGAGAGTTCTAAAGTAATTGCTATTTAGTAATTTGTAATTTTTTTTATAGTAAGCAAGATATTAGGTACAATAGAAATTTTTAAATGTATTCAGTTTTGTTACTTGAAAGCTACGTCTTAGCTACAGAGGTTAAGCTTTATTAATTTTATGAAAACAAAGAACTTTTAATAAAATGTGATTTTTAATTTATATGAAATTGATTATTGTAATTAAAAACATAAGAAATAAAAGATGTTTTTCATTATTTTACAAACATTTTACAATTGACTCAGCAACAAAAATGGTACGTTTTTTATTAGGGTTCCGTACCCAAAGGGTTAAAACGGGACCCTATTACTAAGACTTCGATATCTGTCCGTCCGTCCGTCCGTCTGTCTGTCTGTCTCCAGGCTGTAACTCAAGAACCGCTATAGCTAGACTTCTGAAATTTTCACAGATTGTGTATTTCGGTTGCCGCTATAACAAAAAATACTAAAAACAAAATAAAATTAATATTTAAGGGTGGCTCCCATACAACAAACGTGATTTTTCTGCCTTTTTTGCTCTATATCAGTAATAGAAACAGGTGGGCACATGATATTTTCACGAAGGTCCTTATTGTATGTCTACGTCAATAATTAATAATAATAATAAAATAAAATAAAAATTTAAGGGGGGCTCCCAAACAAAAAACACAATTTTGGCCTATTTTTGTTCTCTAACGGTACGGAACCCTTCATGCGCGAAAAAAAAACGAATTATGAGAGCACAATGATGCTACCTGAGGAAAGAAAACTCTAAATGAGAATTAGTTTTACCACATTTTAAATTTAAAACTGTCGAAAAACATTTAATAATACGACGTATAAAAATATAAGTGGTAGTTGATCCAATTTCAACCTATAGATAATCGACGTATACTTACTAGTAAATCTACATTATCTCAGTAAATAATAAAAAAATGTATTTTTTAATTTGCCCAATTAAAGGACCTTTTTATAGGTAATTATCTATACTTAGTCAATATTTTTTTCTTAATTTTAATGACCTTAAAAATATAACGTTTCGTTCTTTCTCCTGTAAAGTTTTCAATTTGTTACTTGACTCAGTATACTTAGGGGCAGTCGTTATGATATGTCAACTCCTCGCTCAGTCGAAAGATTTTCCTTGGGGCAAATCACATCTTATGCCCCAAGCATAAGATGTGCAATAATGCTTGAGAAAGCAAAACAACGTTTGCCGGGTAGGCTGTGTTCTTTATGCTTACATCTGCTTGAGTTTTTCAAATATGCTGCATTATTAACTTTTATATTATAGGGAAAATACCTTGAAAATATAACAATCTAATGAGTGCCTCCGTAGGCGTATGCTCTCTGCCAAAACATGTTCAGTACATTATGGAGATGAATGGAGCGTATGTGGGAGTAAAAACAAAATGTTGCTGTAAAATTGATAAGTAATTGCTGAAAATCTATCTGCGAAAAATATCGCGAGGCATCGCTACGCGATTTTTAACCCCCGACCAAAAAAACAAAAGTCTGCATACAATATCATAAAAGTAATTTTAATACAATGTTTTGTGATTCCACTTTAATTTTATATTTAACCCTAGATAACTAATCATTCGTCTGTGCGACGACGCCCCTTCCCGAGAATGTCAAGTGCACTTACTTCCCCGCGCCCCGCACCCGCCACGCTTTGATTACCTTCCTGATCGGAGCAAATAGTTCATCGTATGATGTGTCAAAATGTGTTTTTAATCACACGGTAATTAGGAGGTGACCTACGGCTATAGCGTCGTCCGGTGGACGAAAGTTTAGTTACAACGAACGTTCTTTTGCAAAGGTATGTATGATTATATTTTGATTTTTTTTATTATTCATGCGCGATTCCCACGTTATATTTTGTTTTTATTTTATTTTAATACGTCATGTATTTTACTATTTAAATATATATTATGAGCAAATGTGCTCGAATATGTCTGTCAATCAAAAAACTAACAGATGGCCGTTATGCATTTTTTATAACATGTTAAATCTAGCTACTATTAATGCATACGCTATTTATATCTCTAACAACTTAAGAAGTAAAAAAAGCCGACAAAACGACGCGATTTTGTCCTCCGGATGGGAGACCAGCTGATGGAGCCCTGGCTACGGGAGCGTTTACAAACGGTGACTTTGAGGCGTGACATCAAGGTCATGATAAAATATATTCTTGGCGAGTCTTCAGAATCTGAAATTCCTATTCCTTCTGTGAGCAGTGTGCGCAAAATATGTTATTTATGTCCATCTAAAGTCCGCAGGATGAAACGGTTTCGACGCATGAAATGCAAAAATGCCATTTGTGAATCTCACAATATTGGCATGTGTACTAGGTGTGCAGAATAGATATTTTTTGTTTTATGTCTTTCAATTTAGATTCTATTAAACCAAACTAAAGTGCCATATAACCAGTTTCTATTTTTAATAAATACTTTTGATAAATTTAAAGTTTTTTATTGCGTAGTCCCTCAGACGAAAGTTTAGTTACTATGTAACCACAAATATAGTTTAGTTACCTAGGGTTAATCCGCTTATGCTTATTAACCCTAGGTAACTAAACTATATTTGTGGTTACATAGTTACTAAACTTTCGTCTGAGGGACTACGCAATAAAAAACTTTATGCTTATTAACCCTAGGTAACTAAACTATATTTGTGGTTACATAGTAACTAAACATTCGTCTGAGGGACTACGCAATAAAAAACTTTAAATTTATCAAAAGTATTTATTAAAAATAGAAACTGGTTATATGGCACTTTATTTTGGTTTAATAGAATCTAAATTGAAAGACATAAAACAAAAAATATCTATTCCGCACACCTAGTACACATGCCAATATTGTGAGATTCACAAATGGCATTTTTGCATTTCATGCGTCGAAACCTTTTCATCCTGCGGACTTTAGATGGACATAAATAACATATTTTGCGCACACTGCTCACAGAAGGAACAGAAATTTCAGATTCTGAAGACTCACCAAGAATATCTTTTATCATGACCTTGATGTCACGCCTCAAAGTCACCGTTTGTAAACGCTCCCGTAGCCAGGGCTCCATCAGCTGGTCTTCCATCCGGAGGACAAAATGGCGTCGTTTTGTCGGCTTTTTTTACTTCTTAAGTTGTTAGAGACATAAATAGCATATGCATTAATAGTAGCTAGATTTAACATGTTATAAAAAATGCATAACGGCCAACTGTTAGTTTTTTGATTGACAGACATATTCGAGCACATTTGCTCATAATATATATTTAAATAGTAAAATACATGACGTGTTAAAATAAAATTAAAACAAAATATAACGTGGGAATCGCGTATGAATAATAAAAAAAATCAAAATATAATCATACATACCTTTGCAAAAGAACGTACGTTGTAACTAAACTTTCGTCCACCGGACGACGCTATAGCCGTAGGTCACCTCCTACTTACCGTGTGATTAAAAATGTGTCATACGATGAACTATTTGCTCCGATCAGGAAGGTAATCAAAGCGTGGCGGGTGCGGGGCGCAGGGAAGTAAGTGCACTTGACATTCTCGGGAAGGGGCGTCGTCGCGCAGACGAATGTTTAGTTACCTAGGGTTAATATAAATTGAAACGAAAACAAAAATATTAATTTACTCATTAAGCTTAAATTCAACGTGTGAATATTTATACCCAACAACTTTAGTAATTTCAACGTTAGAGGCTTAAGAGTCCGTATACGAAATTTGCCGATTTCGCTGATTTAACAGACGTGATTTAACAGTTAAAATACAGTATTTCTATAAGTTTTAATGCACAAAATGTAAGATAATTTCAATTATAATCTAATGTTGGAGCTAGATTTTTTTTAAGTATTTTTAAATAATCCAACTCAAACCCGCGACAGTTTTGTGATTTTTGCTGTATTGGTTTAGAATATCACTTATTTATGGATTGTATTGACGTCTTAACGGTATGAAAAAAATACAATGTATTGTTGAGAAAGTCGTCCATACAATGTTGGAATTACTTTTTACCACTTTAATATGAAATAGTTGAGTAAAAAAATATGTAACTCGGCAAAATTTTAGAGAAAATGGGCAAAGAATTGCTGTTAATTTCGGCAACTTGGAGCTGTAATTCATAAAAAGAAAACGACAGAAATAATCCATAGATAAAATTCTATCCAATTCGAGAAAAAAGAAAAAAAAAACAAATTGTGCCAAAAAACACGATTCAAAACTACCTAAATCTCACATTATATTACTCGCCGCAAGGCTCGAGTCGGCAGTCCGCGCTTAAATATATTTTTAAATCTAATAATTAATATATATATTTTTAAATCTAATAAGGGGAAAAAACCAAATAATATTTCTGTAGCGAACCTTTGCAATTTCATATTCATCGGCAAAATTTCGTATACGGACTCTTAATCATAATATTGTATTAAGTTTTTTCATAAATACAGGGTTGAACAAAACTAAGTGATAGTACTTAAGGGTGTGTATGTGTCGCTTATAACATTATACAATTTTCAGTGGAAATCGCAGCGCTGAAAGAGCATTTTTTTGTGTTTTGTATGAGCAAGCGCCAAGCACGCAGCGTCAGGAATTTTCCCATACAAAACTTGAAAAAAAGTGTATCTTTCAGCGCTACTAATTTGAAATTGAACTCAATATATGGGACTCAAACACATTCTTAAGGGGCCGGGTACCCTTGGAATTTCTCATACAAACGTTATTCCAAAATCATTTTCTCATACGAAAATATTTAACATGTTTGAGTTATTTTTCAGTTTAAGATAGTAATTACCTAGGTTCCTACACAAAAAATTACTTCAAAATATTTAAACAATTTTTTTTTTTGTTTTAATTTTTTTTTAGTAAATTTACTACTAAATATTTAAACACTAAAAAATAGAGTAAAACACTAAAAAATATATAAATAAATAGTAAATTTACTACAAAATATTTAAATACTAAAAAATATTTTTAGTTTAAATATTTTGTAGTAAATTTACTATTTATTTATATATTTTTTAGTGTTTTACTCTATTTTTAGTGTTTAAATATTTAGTAGTAAATTTACTAAAAAAAAATTTAAAACAAAAAAAAATTTTTGTTTAAATATTTTGAAGTAAATTTTTGTGTAGGAACCTAGATAATTACTATCTTAAACTGAAAAATAACTCAAACATGTTAAATATTTTCGTATGAGAAAATGATTTTGGAATTACGTTTGTATGAGAAATTCCAAGGGTACCCGGCCTCTTAAGTGTTATTACTTGCTTATTAAAACCTTTTTACCTTTTATATTAAAACTGAAGCATTCTTTACACCTGCTTGTTTAATATTATAATTGTAACGTTTTTAAATAATATGATTACAATGGTAAAAATTCGACAAAATTATATTTTATAAAACACAATAAGACTAAAACTATTTACATGATTTTGTATTGTATTTTTCTTTTAGATAATCTTGAAGAAAATGGTCAATGTACATTGTACAGTCTGTCAAAAAAGAGTAGACGCTGAACTAAATTTTCTAATCGTAATCAGTGTCGAATGGTGATTTTTTGCCTTGAATTTCCACTGACAACGTTTGCACATTTCAAATATTATCATTCTGGCTCAAAATGGTTCAATATTTTATGTAATTTAAAATTTGTGTTCGGCGTCTACTCTTTTTTGACACGCTTTACGTTCCTTATCCGTACCTAAGTGGTATTGAATGTTAAACCCTAATAATATAATATGTGACTCTAAAGATCTGTTCTGGAACAATCCGCTGACGTATCTGGGCCGCCAGTCATAATGTATTCTCAAATGTGGATCCTTGAATACGTAAATGTACGGTTGGTAAAATAAGTTCCTAACCACGCAGGCTTGAGAATTCTATTTTAAGCTATTGCAAAGCTTTTGGCGGGCTTTGAGCGCGGCGACCGAATCAAGAAATTCCGTAACGAAAAAACCTAACCGTTGCGTGCTATTTTGGGGTTTTTTGGGGCCATATAACTCTAGTCATGACATTGTATGGCGTTGATTTTTGTTGTGTAAATTTTGACTTAAAGTGTGGTCAAACGTGTGGCCATATTTAGTTTATTTGGGACCGATTTCGAGATATCATATTGATGTGGTTGGTATTAGTTATTGTTTCTGAGATTATGTCTGCCTAATTTATATTATTTATATTATACAAGATAGGCTACGTTAGAACATAGCCTATCTCGAGATTTAAATCTGTTAATACATAGTTATAACTCATAAGTTTTTATTTGCTTGTGTTCGCAACTCATGTCCACTTCATAATAATTTAAATAAGTCACCTCAGTTCAAGTACTAAACTAAATTAAAAATATGTCATGTAATTAAAAATTCTACGCGATTGAAATGAAATGAGGTCGCGACTATAGCTGTGTACTATTTGTATGATAATATTTTTTCTCGAAATTCGACTGCAGAATATTCGCGAAAACGAGTTTAGTTCATTACAATAACAAAAATAAATTCTTGGATACTTACCTCTATAACAGTGTGTAACTATCTGTTATATCAAGAAGGTTACTAATTATTAAATAATAGTATTTTAAAAAGAAAAAACCGACTTCAAAATTGTACGTAATTAAGAATTAGAATTCCTTAGCTCAAAACTACTGAACCGATTTTGATGAAACTTGCAGTACCTATTCCCTAAGTTTAACACCTTCACTGCGGACCAGGCCTAAATCGGCCTGCCGCGGAATTTCAGCTGGTGCGGACGAAGAAAACTATGTTCTCTCACTCGGTGCGGAACGATTATCTCAGGTGTTTGTAAAGGTACGACAGAGACAAATATATATTTGAGATTGTGTTAATAATTACAGATCTTTCCTATAAAAAAATCACGGCAGGCCTTTATCGGCCTACCACGCACTGACGGTGGCAAAAATCAACTCGGTGCGGCAGTGGGCCTATTGCGGCCCGCCGTCCAAGCAGGCGGTTGGCATCGAGCGCCCGCCTCGCCATTTAGTGTTGTGCAATCTATCGTAACTGACGTACGTCGCGTTTTTTAACCCACTTAAAAAAAGGAGGTTATCAATTCGACCTGTATGTGTGTCTTTTTTCCATAACTGCCCAGTCTTGATATGTTTTAGTCTATATCAGCATCTGAACAAATTTGTCAAATTTCTAAAGTGTAGGTATGTACTATGTATGTATGTTTTTATGTTTGTGTTCGCATATCTCCGGAACTACTAGTTCAATTAAAGTACTTAATTCTTTTTTTGTTGTACTGGGTATTGTTTAACTTTTAACTTAGGGAATACCGCAAGTTTCATCAAAATCGGTTCAGTAGTGTTTAAGATGGGGAATTTTGATTCTCAATTACGTACAATTTTGAAGTCGGTTTTATCTTTTAAAATACAATTGTTCATTTCAGAAAATTAACAACGCACGATAGCAGGAAACAAAAGATCGTGTCGTTGAGATAAGCATTAAACGGTGAAATTGTGCAAGGTGCTATGAAAAACTGCGGAAAACCATGAAGAGTGTCGAAGCAAAAAATTAGTTAAAAACAAAATTAAAACATACTGCAGAATGTGCAATTTGCAAATAAAATCTTTGTGCTTTGTGTTTTAAAGATAGGCATTTAAATATATAAATAAAAAATATATTTTCGATAACCCCTTATTTTTGTATTTCCCATCACTACTAAAAATACTTTCTAGTGCGGTTCAGGTCGATATCGACCCGCCACTTTCCCTGGTTTATTTCTCATTTCCTGTTTGGAAGATCCCGGGGCGAATCAAATCTAAAGAAGTTTATGGGTTGTTATTATTATTATTTAAATGGGTTCAAGGTTATTCCAACAGTCCAAAAACTGTACACCTACATCATGTTTTCGCAAAGTTATAGTAATTTAATCTAACCTTGTACTGGTGGGTCGAGATAGGCCTACCACGCACTGGCGGAAAAATCATTGGCCCGCCGCCGCACCAGACGAAGGTTTAAGGTTTTACTTGCCGCAGTGAAGGTGTTAACAATGCCTAGTGCACCAAAAAAGAGTCGCCTGGATCGGACTTGTAGTTCCGGAGGTATGCGAACACAAACATAAAAACATACACACGCTTTTGAAATTAGACACATTTGCTCAGACGCTGATATACTTAGAAAAACATATTATACAAAAACTGGGCAGTTCTGGCAATATTACATACATACGCGTCGAATTGATAACCTCTTTTTTTAGTTCAGTTAAAAATTATTAAATCTATATACCAAATTTCTTCTAAAATAAAATAAATAAAATATATTTTTATTCAAAATAGGTATCATGATACTCTTTTTGAAAGTCGAACGAAGAAACTACGTTGCCTACCACCGGTTCGAGAACTACCCCGCCGAGAAGAACCGGCGGGCGTAAGAAACTCGCACGGGGCCATCTTTTACTAAAAAAGTGGAAAATTACAATGTTATGGCTTACAGCTATGTAACAAAAATAAAAGTAACCTGCATGGAGCCACCCTATTCCCAAGATGTGCTGTCCTCGATGAAATCATTAACTTTATAATACGCTTTCGTCCGTATACGAAATCGGCAAATTTCGTATACGGACTCTTAATGTCCGCCGCGTTTCCCCACAAGAGGATGCCGTAAGACATTATGCTATAAAAGTAGCTAAAGTAAACTAATCGCGCGGTCTCTACATCAGTGATTTCACGAATTTTTTTAACAGCATTTATGCTGCAGAACTAAGCTTATCTGCTAGTTTTGCAATATGTGGACCCCATTGTAACTTACAATCCAGCGTTATGCCTAGGAATACGGTGGTGTCTACTAAATTCATTTCTTCTTCTAATATAATATGGGTTTTAACAAAGTGTTACACAGTTCCCACGCGTTAAAGAAATTTTTGAGCGACGAATTTGCATGCGATACTAATTACTAATTGAATCAAAATAACAGCGAAAGAAAAACTCATAAAAAACGAAACCGGAACGAACGTAACAAAATTGTCAATCGAATCTTACCGAATGAAACTTAAAATTGCTTCAGCATGTGTCATAACATATTTGCTGTCTGTACACAATCAATACTTACTGAACAAATCGCCCCCTTCAGTTGGGCCCTCGAACTTAATATTTTCTCGAAGTTTCTTGGTAATGTTCCTGAATATTTCCCTGGATAAGGCCAGACCATCTTTCTCATCGCTCCGACGCCTCCGTATTTGGAGTTCTGTGTAAGACAGATACCGGTTAGAAATGTGGCCAAAAGTTCACATTCAGACTTACTCAACTGGACAGAGATGGCATGCATTACTTTACGGGTGGTGGTTTTTGTTCTGATTGGTATCAGAGCGAATATTATTAAATAAGATAAAATTATGATTGATTAGTTCAATCAACTACTATTATTATTGGTGTAATCGTATTTGGGTAATAATTTTTGAAAATATATTAGGACTGAGGCTTAAAAAATTACTTCTAACCTTTTGCAACGTGACGCAAAAATGATCGCTGGTTGACCTACACTGTTATGTGTTACCGGTTAACTGTACCATATTACGCATATTATGCTACAAAGTAGCTACTACCAGATAAGTTGATTCATAGGCAGTTAGTGGACCTACGTAATTTGGTCGCGTTAGGGTCAATTGAGATCGCAACATGATGCATTTCTTAAGGCACTGATTTAAAGGAGCAGTTGTAAATTGCAGTTTTGATAAGTTAAAAATTATAAATGGCACGTTTAATAACTAGTTTAGCAGTTAAAACTAAGCAGTAAAGTAAACAAAAATGAGTAGTAAAAAATAATGAAATGGATAATTGAAAACATTATTGAACAGTAAAATAATTAAATGGTCAGTGAAAATTAATGAATGAGAGGTTACGTGTGGGCAGTAACAAATCGGAATTTGTCAGTAAGAAATCTCATTCTAAGAAGTTCTTTAAACAATGAGGCGGTAAAATATAATAAAATCGGCCAAGTGCGAGTCGAACTCACCCATGAAGGGTTCCGTGCCGTTATAAAGCGAAAGTATAAGACGGTCGCCGGCTGCTGCCGCAGTACGCTCGCTGCGCCCGCTCGGCTCCCTCTACCGTTGTGGTCTAAGTTCTAACCTAACCTAACCTACGCTTGGACTTTCTGGATTGTGTTTGTTTTTGTTTTGGCGGGGGGCTGCGCCCCCGTCCCCCCGCTTCGGTATCCGTGGTTAAGGGGCTCTAAGTCAAGAAACGGACGATTTTCAAGATTTAAACGGGACACGAGACGTAAAAATATAGTAATTTAAATTCTGAAAAAATATATGTGATAGTTAAGGATCTAACACATTGGAATTCATATTCCATTACACAATATCATGACTTCACTCGATAGAAAAAAATCCCGAAGTTACCTCTTCTTTTAACGAAATTTCCATACTATGTCCAAATTACTTAGAATTTTCAGGTAATTTTTGTACTGAATTAAAGACAAAGAATATATCTAGTATGGATCGTCAACTTGACTCGATTTATTTGATGTATAAAATAACGACGATCAAAAAACTATAATATTGCAGGCGCAGGCGGGCATAAGTGTGTTCAACTGAAAGCACCAGCCGAGCCTTTACGCCTCCAATTTTATAGTTTTTTGATCGTCGTTATTTTATACATCAATTAAATCGAGTCAAGTTGACGATCCATAATAGATATATTCTTTGTCTTTAATTCAGTACAAAAATTACCTGAAAATTCCAAGTGATTTGGACATAGTATGGAAATTTCTTTAAAAGAAGGGGTAACTTCGGGATTTTTTTCTATCGAGTGAAGTTCATGATATTGTGTTATGGAATATTAACTCCACTGTGCTAGATCCTTAACTAACACATATATTTTTTTCAGAATTTAAATTACAATATTTTTATGTCTCCTTGTCACTTTTAAATCTTGAAAATCATCCGCTTCTGGGAATACAGGGCCTTAAGTAGGCCTTCTGTTAAGTCGTTATCGAACCGCTCGTTCCATCATTTTTATCGCTCATTTATTTATCGAACTACTCATTCCATCATTTTTACCGTTCATTACATAATTTTTACCGCTCAATTGTTTTTTTGTTACTGCCCATGTTTTACAGTCACAATAATTAATCAACCGCCAGAAAATTAATTAACTGCTCAATATTTTTTTCAACTGATCATAATAACATTTCAAATATTTAAATAACTGATCAAAAAATTTGTTCCCATTTCTTAATCTGTACTGAATTGACAGAATGTAATATTTTCAAATGCGTGAGACGTCCTGCAAGTCTGTCAAATCCATACAAATTTAGAAATGCATCTACGAGTCGCGTTGCGGTCTGAATTGACCCTAACGCGACCAAATTACCTAGGTTGTTTCAGATCACGACTATTGAATTAACATTAACCCTTAACCACCTACCACATAATATAATTGTCACACAACCACCTGCCATACGTCTGTGAGACCCCGGCTAAAAAACATACGATAACTATAATTAAAAAGGGGGAGACAGATATTAATTTAAGAAATTGTATTTAGGCACTATTAAACTCTTTATTTTAAAAATAAAAACATGAATTGCAACAACATTTTACAAATAATACAGCATATTTGGTACAATCTCGTGTTTTTGGCTTACAGAACCACACACGCTTACAATCCACAAACGCTTTCAGAAAATAATTTCTAAAAAAAATATTACTTTAATAAGAAATTATTCTTACGTTTTTTATATAATTAAATTAACAAGGAACTTAAAAAAAAATACTAATACTCATTATAGTTACTAATTCTACGAAATTGCAGGCTACAAACTTAGAGCTTTTTAAGGCCGTGAAGACAGATCTTGTCTGAGCATTCGAGGAAAATAGGAGTTTTGCATTCAAAACATAATATGTGTTATGTTTTACGTTTTTTTTAGTATTCGTAGTGGAACAGTTGTTACGAACAGCCAATCACTCTTCATCAGTGCTGCAGCATGGGATATTTGCTGGAGGATCAAGTTTATCTAAAAGATTCTTCATAATTATCACGTTACAGTTTCACATTGCTTTCACAACGTGCCCTAAGCGATCTCGTAAACTGTTCAGCCAGTTTCTTTATAAACATGTAACTGCTTTCAACTTTTTGTCTACGTAGCTGCACAGATAGGTTCACCATAGCGCAATTTCAAGCAGGGCAGATGACCAACTAAAGTGATTTTTGCCAAAATAATCATTCTTCCTAGATCTAGATCGAATTTCCGCTAATAGTACATGATCCTCAAATGAAAACTCTTGGTCACTTTCCGAAGGAATATCACTTTGTGATGGAGATCTTTTTTGCACACACCACTATGAACTATCTTCCAATTCGCCGTTCAGTATGTTTTCATCATCTGTCAGGCCTTGGTCCAACCAACGCTCAATAAGAACTTAATTTAGAGCCATTATTTCCAAAACAATAAAAAAATTACAATCGAAAAAACTTACGTCACCACCTGACAGGGGTCTCTCAGACCCCCGCATAGAATTTATAAGATAAATGCATGCACGCCTAACTTCGCCAAGCCGTTGGGCGATAGCTAGGGGCGCAGGAAAAAGGTATAAAAGCCATTGAGTCGATACAACACTCCGGCGCTAAAAATTAACAAAAATAATATCAGCGGGGTCTGTGAGACGTATGGCAGGTGTTTGAGGGTTAATATTAACATGGTCGGATAATGTCCGACCAACTGACGTAGGTCTGTCTATGAATCAATTTCTTCGATGGTACAATTTAAAATCACCCACCCATACAAAGAAATACTAATTTCTTCATAATATTACAGGCGGTACTATAAATCTTCACACGTCGAATAGTAATTAATATTAGTTTTAGATGCTCAGCAACGCTATCAGAAAGAGGCGGAGAATTTTGCTGTTCTTTTCTTACACTGATAGGTGATAAGTGATAAGTGATAACAATATGGGCACTGGGCAGTTATAGTAAGGGCCGCGTCACACCGGGATGGCAGCGGCGCGGCGAGCACTTTCAGTGTCATGTGATTTTAAACTTTATCTTCATTATTGTAATACATAGTATCGGTTGAGAAATCGCGGCTGCCGGCGGTCAATCCGGTGTGGCGCGGCGGCCCTTAAGGGTGCTTTCCTGTAACAAACGTTGTCACCCGCACGCGCATCTGGTCCGCATGTCCGCATACAGCATGCCTGCTGACCGCATGACAGGAAAAACATCTATGAAATGACATGATGCGGGCAATTTTCATCAGATCAGAAAAGCGCTCTAATCGTTTAAGGTCACCCTGCTCCCTTTCCCGTTTTATTCCATAAAAAGCTAAAATTGAGGGAAGTAATGTTATTTTATAACACTTCGTTACAAAATTGACTTCTAATGACGTGGTCCCTAACTCATGAATCAACAGAATTTACCCCATTAACAGTAGATAAGGGTTATTAATGATTGCCCTTTTTATTTAATTTGCGTTCTGATGATCCTGTGAAAAAATATCGCAAATGAGAAGTAGGTTTTCAAAATTAACAATTTGTAAGCGTACGTTAACAAAGCGGATTATTTTACCTATGTTTATCTTTGAAATAAAGATGAAGATATATTTATGAAGGCCTATAAGAATCCATAGTAATTCATACTAATATTATAAATGCGAAAGTGTGTCTGTCTGTCTGTTATCTCTTCACGCCCAAACCGCTGAACCGATTATGCTGAAATTTGGCATGTAGTTCCGGGAAAGGATATAATTTGATAGGTACTTTTGTCCCGGAAAAATGTACGGTTCCCGCGCGATAAACGAGTTTTGGCGCAATGGATTTGCGGCCATCTAGTCACTTATAAAATTTGCACAATTGAGAAACTAGATTTTGTTTCGTAAATCACCAATTATATTGGGATACGACTTGAAAGAAACCTACGCCTACAGCAATGCCTACAACTGAATATTTGGACAGCACAGCAGCTGCATTTTAATTGAAAATTACTATTGCATCATAAAAAATACAGTTCCTCACAGAAGCGTCAAGATGAAATATTTATAAGGTGAGCTGAACCCGGAGAATGCTGAGGGAATATCTAATACCTTTGTATGAAGCGTGGCTCTAAGTCAAATTCTATGATAATACTCGCTGACCTTTCGCATTCATTCGCTCGAAGGTGGGTTCTTAGGTGCGCAATTCATTTTATTTCACACGATTTTTTATGGTGCTCCCACACCGCCGTTAGAAAATGTTTGTAAACATTTTCTAACATAAAAAAAATTACTAACAAATGTTGTCAATTGTTACATTTTGTTAGGAACTGTTACATGTGATAAGTGCTCCTACACTAATAGAAAACGTTTACTAATATTTACTAACATTTTATAACATTTAAATCTGGTATTGGCTCACCGCATACCCCGTCGTCCTTAATAAAAGGTTTACAAACAAAAGTTAATACAAAATGTTTTATTTTGTTATAATTTGTTTTACTATAATTTGTTAAGTTACGTTTACTAAACATTTTTAACATTTTTAAACATTTGTGACTAAATGTTTGGTAACAAATGTTTACTAACGTTACTAAACATTTTGTAACTGCGGTGTGGGAGCACCATAAGGCCCACATTTAATAGTAATAATATCTGTGGACACTACACATCACGTCAGTCTGGCCCCGTGGTAAGTACCTGAAGGACTTGTGTTACGGGTACCAGACAACGGATATATTATATTTAATACTATACTATACATATTATATACAAGATTTTTATTATATGATACACATATTTGGTACACATCTAAGACCAAGGAACATCGGAAACTTTTGCTCGGTCGGCGGGATTTGAACCCGCGACCCACCGCTTGAGCGCTGATAACACGCTCAACCACTGAGCCATAGAGGTCGTCAAACATTTCCACGTTGGATCAATATGAATAACCATGATTGGGAAGCTGTGTGTGTGTGCTCATTGCTCAATCAAAGTAATAGGCATTTGTAGATGAATGCTCCTTTACACGTTAACAAGTAATTACAGAGTGTATTGGTCCATCATACAAGAAGCTTTTGTCCGTGGCTACGCACGCCAAAATAGCAAATGAGCCAGGATAAAGATAAAGTAAAACATACGACCATAACAATTAATTGAAATCGGTTCAAAGCTTTAGCCAAAGTGCCAACCCACACGTACCACAACCACACGACATCGCAACGACAAAATGTCGTCGAGCAGTGGTTACGTCTGAATGGTGTCGCTGCAGAATTTTGTGGTTGCGTTGTGGTACCGACAAAATGCCGACGTGGTTGCGTTGACGCCAGTGGTTGCGATGTGGTTACGTACGAAAGTCAATGAAACGGAGGGGGGGGGGGGGGGGGGGGGGGGAAGAGCGCGGGCGGTGTGCGCGCACTGTCGTTGCATCGACGCAACGTTGTGGTTGCGATGTGGTTGCGACGTGGTTGCGATGTGGTCGGCCGTTGTTGCGTCTGACAAGTTATATCTAACAAGTGGTCGACAACGACTGCAAAATGTGGTACGTGTGAATGGTCCAGTTCATTACAATAGGAAATATACGCCCGACTACGTGGTGTGGTTGTGGTGTGGTTGTAGTTGTCGTGTGGTTGTGGTACGTGTGGGTTGGCCCAAAGACGTTTTCTTTATCGCTTTTATGTAGAATCGCCGATCAAAATGTATGAAATTGACATAAGCTTTGGTTATTAATATGACGTTGATGTTCGACTCGTCTAATATCAATTCCATACATTTGGATCGGCGATTCTTTAAAGAAGCGATAAAAAACGTCTCGCCTATAGGCTCAGTTGTTTTTTTCTTGAAAATCTAACAAACATAATAAAAAATGTTATAACAGTTGTATATTGTGTAAAGTTTTCTCTTCAAATGAAAATGCAGATTACAGAAATATAGACACGTTTTCATAGAATGAGATGGCGATATTTCGTATGAAAATAGAGCAAGATAGTTAAAATGTATACTATGTTTTTTGTTCTTTTATTTATGTGTAACTCCATGACAAGATTATTGCAGAGATAATTACATTACATAAATCATAATTTATTATTTATTTATAAACACAAATTAACTATCCTGTGGATACTTAAGTGCCGGAACTAATATCAAGTAGACTGGAGGTTACATGTGCGGATATATTTATATAATACACGATCAAACAAAACAAAAAGATTTAAGAATTTCAAAAAGCAATATGTGTTTTTTGCTTTATAACATACGTTAATGTGTGTATAATATTAAACATACAGTAGTATTTAGTAACGCAATGTATTTACTTAAAAGTTACGTCTTATGCTGTTTTACTGCAATATAAATGGTAATTACTTTTACTTATACCATCAAAGTACTACTTTCGTAATGAAAGTTTCGTAAAGAAAGAAAAAAAAAATTTCTCTTTAATCTTTACGTAAAAGTAAGAGATATAACTAATTTACTAATCCATGATCTTCAAAGAAAAACCTATCCAATTTTAATACATTATGCACAGACAGAGTACCAAATATATTCTGTGTGCCAAAAATATATTGTGTCTTTTATTTTTCTACGAGACCGTTACGGATAGGTGAACAGAATAAGATTAATGTTTTCCCACGCATTTTCATTCGGTTGAATGGTTTTCTAAGTGCTTTGCGTATTTTTTAAATTTTGAGGTTACGAACAGTTATTTTTACGATTCAAATACATGGACAAAACATTATGGTACCATACTAATATTATAAATGCAAAAGTGTGTCTGTCTGTTGCTCCTCACGCGTAAACCGCTGAACCGATTTTGCTGAAATTTGGCATGGAGATTGCGGATATGCGGACCACATCCGCGCGCAAGCGATGCGGGCAACGGGAAAAGTGCCCTATAAAGCTAATAAGACAAATTTAAATACCTGATGCAGTATGTATACAGCATAACGCTAGACAGACGAGGAAGAAGCCACCCCACGGCATATTACACGGCACATAACACCCGCAGAGGCATCACGCCGATTACCTGCAACAATTAACATTATTTTACCTTAAAAATACGACTAAATTTTGATTTCCAATAGCATTTTGACGAGACTACACTAAAGCTCTTCTGGTTGTCCATGGGCGACGGTAGTTGCTTTCCATCAGGTGACCCGTTTGCTCGTTTGCCCCCTTATTTAATAATAAAAAAAAACAAAAAAGCCGCCAAACGCAGTAGCGATGCTACGCGACACAAAACCACATCATACTAAATAGTTACTAAGGCCGTGTTTCCACCTGCAAGACAACTGTCGCGAGAAGTGTCTGACAGTCTGTCTGACAGCAGCTTGCAAGTGTAAACCCCGTAGCAAGTGCTGTCGCGACAATTTTTAAGCGCTTCCTGGAGCATTTGCGACAGCATGTCTTTCCCAAGCAGCAACCAAGCGTAATGAACACCTAAAAAGCAGCCAATATAGCACTCAACGCTGTTTTAGAGCTGTATAAGAGCGTTGAAGAGATATTGTAGTGTTATCATGTCGGTTTAGGAGTAATTATTCAGCTCTAGCTGTATTAAGTCTGTATTAAGAAGTCAAAGTACGCTTAAAGTTCTAAATCAGTGTATCGAAACTGTCATGTACAGCTTTAAGTTTCCTGTAACGCTTTGATCCGAATTTTAGTATTAAAGCTGTACAATAGCTGTATTATGCATACCGTCACTTACTTAATACAGCTTAGAGCTGTATTATGGTGGTCCTCAAATCTTATTTCTGTATTATGGAGTAGCCAAACTCTCTTCTACAGCTTCTTTTTATGGTGTAATTGTACACCCTTTTACAGACTATAATTTTAATAATAGTATAATTTCTCTCTTTGAGAGTAATAAACAGCAATAATAGTAAATTTATTCGTTTATACAGCCCATAAACCGCTTAAAGCTGAATACTATATCCATTACCTACATAGTACAGCTATTAATGCTATAAGACCATCAAAATAGTATTTAGGCTGCTTAGCGAATTGTCGCCATTTTATCAATTACAAATCGAAGATTACGAACATGAGTACATAAAAATTAGACTAATGTTATTATATTTATCAATATTTTTAGTTTGTCAAACAACCTTATATGCACCAACGAGGCTCTACGTCCATTAATTCAAACTTTTTAATTTCTACCCTATAAAAACCATATTTAGTAGCCTTATTTAATATCTCTTCCTTGATTATTTTGCTGGCGCGTTTATTTTTTATCACAAAACATATATATAACCACAATAAATTTATTTTTGCACGATAATGCACTGTATCCTGCCCCTATCGAATCTCCTTACACACAGCGTTTATAATATGTTACTTTAATCAACAGTTATTATAAACGCCATCATTAAAATATATCTTCTGTTTCGTTTTAATTCTTTGTTACTCTGTTCCACAGACTTTTTACAGCGTAAAGCTGAACAAGTGAGTTACAATGGAATAATTGGAGTGTATTGGTTTCTTCGTACACCATAGTACAGCCGCAAAACAGCTATTATACAGCCTATTTATGCTTATACAGCTACTGTACAGCCAATATAACGCAAAACGCAGTATAATTTGTGCCCATTTCAGGGGTATAAGGGCTGTATAAGCACTTATACAGCCTTTATGCAGCCTGGAAATACAGCATTAATAATAATAATAATAAACTTTATTCTCATTTTAAAACATTACACAACCATACTTAAAACAACATAAAATTTCAGCTTAGTAAAATACAAAATAAGAAACAGAATATGACACAGAGAAGGAAAAAAAAATATATACACAAACAAAAGAAACTTATGAACTAAAACTAATAGTAAAATATTTTTGAATGTATGGCAGTGCAATGCCAAAAATGAAGAAAAGGGGACCACTCAGGTTATGACAGCGACATGCGCCGTTGTCCCTGGTCTTCCGTGATCACCTACGTCCTACCCCCCCATCAAACAACATAAAACAAACAATACAAAAAAAATATATATGTTCAAAGTGCAACTCTCGCACAGCTCTATTATAGTTTCAAGTATTATAATCATAATATTATTATTACTATATGGGTGGATGTCAATGTGAAAGTTAAAATATTCTTTATTATATTGATAACATAATAAAACATAATGTGTATCTATACTTATAAAATTACATGTCCTGACTGACTGACTGACTGACTGACTGACTGACTGATTCATCATCGCTGAGCAAAAACGGTAAAAATTACAGCCACGAAATTTGGTAAGTAGGGTTGTTTTATTAAGTAGACACCCACTAAGGAAGGAATTTCGAAAATTTTACCCCGAAGGGGGTGAAATAGGGGTTGAAAGTTTGAATGAAAGTCTGTCATTTCTTGAGTTAGAAACATGAAACTTTATTTTTGGGTTACTGATTAAAAATGAATGGATACGTATTTAAGCGTTTTTGGAAATTCTATCCCCAAGGGGGTGAAATTGGGGTTGAAAGTTTGAATGAAAGTCCGTTATTTCTTAAGTTAGAAACTTGAAATTTTATGTTTGGGCTACTGATTAAAAATAATTGGATACGTGTTTAAGCGTTTTTGGAAATTCTACCCCCAAGGGGGTGAAATAGGGGTTGAAAGTTTAAATGAAAGTCCGTCATTTCTTAAGTTAGGAACATGAAAGTTTATTTTTGGACTGCTGATTAAAAATGAATGGATAAGTATTTAAGCGTTTTTGGAAATTCTACCCCCAAGGGGGTGAAATAGGGGTTGAAAGTTTGAATGAAAGTCCGTCATTTCTTGAGTTAGAAACATGAAATTTTATTTTTGTGCTACTGATTAAAAATGAATGGATACGTATTTAAGCGTTTCTGGTAATTCTACCCACAAGGGGGTGAAATTGGGGTAGAAAATTTCAATGAAAGTCCGTCATTTCTTGAGTTAGAAACATGAAAGTTTTTTAACGTTTGCGTTTGACGTTTGCTTAAATAGGGTCCCGTTTTTACCCTTTGTATAAGGAACGACAAAAAGGGGAAAACTATCCATCTTTGTTATTATACTATGTTGACGCGGACGAAGTCGCGGGAAACAGCTAGTATAATATATTATTTGTAAAGTTATTTTAAAAATATACGTATATTTTAATATGAATTAATTACTATTTATTTGAAGTTGTAACAAGTGATGCTTGTAATGACGTTTAAAATTATTGATGAACTTTAAAGATCGTAGTGGTGGCAGAAGGTTATTCCATATTTTACTGGCAACATATCGAAAACTTCCTCTAAACGCGGCAGAGTGGTGAGGTTGATTAATAAGCAGGTAGCTCGAGCCCCTGGTGGTCATAGACAGCTGACTTTCGCCAGCCCACTGCAGTTTATTATACAGATAGAGGGGTGTTTTAAGCTTAACGACTCCAAAAAGGAGCGTAGCAAAGTGTAGTTGCCGACGATGCTCCATGTTAAGCCATCTCTCCTTATTTATGTAGGGAGAAACATGAGTTCTAGGAGGTATGGTCAGACAAAATCTAGCACAAGCGTTCTGAATTTTTTGGATCATTTTTTTTTTGATCGAGATAGTAGACATGTCCCAGTAACGACGTCCGCATAATTTAATTTAGACAAGACCAGTGATTCGCAGATAGTTATACGCAATTCTTTAGGTAAAAAGTTTCTTATTTTGTACAATAATTTTAATCTGTAAAAGCAACTACTTACTATTTTTACTGTGTGCTTTTCGAAACGCAAGTTTTCGTCCATAATAATTCCCAAATTTTTTGCTTCACTAACTCTCTCTATTTCTTTACCTTTGATGTTAACTGATAATTGAGAATTACAAACTTTTTGTATTTGAGCTTTAGAATCGAGAACCATATATTTTGTTTTAGATGAGTTTAATGCTAGAGCGTTAGCTTCCGACCATTCAAATATACGCCTCAAATCGTCATTTAACATATCCAACGCCTTTTGCAGATTACCTGGCTTGAATGAAATGTATATTTGAATGTCGTCAGCGCATATGTGATATTTACAGTGACGTATGTGCTGTGTGATGTCTGCAGAGTAAATGCTAAAGGATTTTGGCCCAAGTACTGATCCTTGAGGTACACGTCTGTCAACACTGCACGGTTCTGATTGCGTAGTACTACCATCAGCATTTCGAATTTCTACGACTTGAGAACGGCCTGTTAGATACCTCGAGAACCATGAAATTGAATTATCGTCAAAGCCGTAGTATTTTAATTTAGAAAGTAATAAGGGTACATTTATAGTGTCGAAAGCGCGCGAGTAATCGAGTAGTACTATAATAATTGCTTCGCCTAAATCTTGTGCGCTGAGTATATTATCAATTACGTCAAGAAGTGCAGTTGTTGTACTACGGCTTTTTCGGAAGCCTGATTGAACGGATGGTAAAATGTCATTGTTTTCCAAATATTTAGTAATTTGCTCACAAACGACTTTCTCAAGGATTTTTGATACACACGGAAGAATAATTATTGGTCTAAGGTCTTGAAAATCAGTCACAATGTCTTTTTTAGGTATGGGTTTTACTACAGCTTGTTGCCACAATGTAGGAAAAGAGCCAGTTAAGAGAGAGGTATTAATAATTTGAGTTATGGTCTTGAGGCAGTTATCAGAACGAGTAGTTAATAAAAGCATATCCAATGATAGACCATCAACACCTAGTGCGTTAGATTTAAGAGATTTTAGAATTTTTAATACTTCATTGTCGTTTACAGTAGAAAAACTAAATTTAGAAGGGCCAAACGTGTTGGTTTTGAAATAGGCAAGTGTGGATGATGGCACTAGGTTAGTGCCAGGGACATCAAGAAAGAAATCGTTAATTAGAGTGGGGTTACAAAGATGTTGTGGAATTGTAAAATCTGATTTAATTTTATTTAAATTTATATTTTCTGTCAGATGCTTCCACAATTCTTTTGGACTATTAATGTTAGAGTTAATAAATGTATCGAAATATGCTGCCTTTTCTCTATATAAAGTCTGGGATACCTCGCGTTTTAGATCCTTGTAATAGTTTACGTGCACCTCGTTTTTTGTTCTACGTGCTCGTCTGTAAGCGGCGTCCCGTACTTTCATCATAAGTTTAATGTTTTGAGTAATCCAGGGATACTGTCGTTCTTTAATGGTTAATGTTTTTACAGGAGCCAGAGTGTCAAATATTGCTAGTACGCTGTCGCTAAAGTATTGTGTCATATCATTAATGTCCGTCATAGTCATGATTGAATGCCAGTCAATGGTACTAATGATGTTATCTAGGTCAGTTAAGTCAATGTCTCGAATAGGTCTAAAATTGATTTTTGTAACTACAGGTTTTATTTTAGGGATATTAATAAAAAACGTAAGAAATGCATGATTACTCAGGTCAGCTATATAGTCGATCGATACTCGGTCCAAGTCAGCATTCGTACAGATGAGGTCAATGAGGGTCTCTGTATTTGACGAAAAATGTGTTGCCTCCGTAGTGCATTGACGCAACCGATGGATGGATAAAAAGTCCAATAACATTTTATAGTTAGTAGTATCACAATTTAGACAGTTAATATTAAAATCTCCAGTAAGATATAGACTATCGTGTGAAGGTAGTGCAGTGATAGTATCGGTAAGGGCATCTAGAAACAAATTTACAGAGAGCCAAGGCGGCCGATATGCTGTACCAATATAAATGATTTTGCCATTAGCTTTAAAAGACAGCCACATTTGCTCAACACTAAGTGGTGATATGTAGCGCGTGTATGTTTGTGTTGTTAAACCCTTCCTAATGTAGAAGCCTACACCACCACCGCGCGAGCGCACGGCATCCTGCCGGGGTTTGTGCACGAGCCGGTAGCCCGGCACCTTCGGCGCGCGGCCGTCCTCGCCGGGTCTTAACCAGGTTTCATTAATGGCGACTATATCGCAGTTATGTCTATCCATGGCGATCAGGAATTCATCGTGTCGGGATCCTAGCGAGCCGGGATTCAGAAAACCAACTTTTACTTTTTTAAGTTTAAGCATTTTAATAAGATATAACATGATCTATTATACTAATCCTGTTATAATAGTGAAAAATAAATGTTTTTAATGGGCTCTCGGCGTTAAGTAAAATATTATAAGATGGTATAATATAGCTACATACTATAAAGTATTTTAGATTACTTGTATCTTATATGAATTTGAGTGTAATATGTAAGTGAACAGAAATCTTAACTTATTGTAATGGCTAGCTAACATAATATTATGGTACTTACTCATAGTATTACAAAGTTGTCGCTTTTTTCATATTTTCATAATGGACAAACTCGAAATGTTCAGTCACTAGTCCAGTCTTAATCAACTTAAAATCTAAAACATGTATACCAAACTTAGAATGTAGCATACTTAGAGATTTTAAAAATTTGTTTGACAGTGTATAATAATAAAAACAAAAGTACAGAAATAAACAAAACCTATCGTAAGAAGAATTTACAGAGAAGTAACTTATTAGAGCAACATTAATAATAATTATTATTTTACGTACTTGTACCAAAGTAAGCATTGGTCGTCCTGTAAATCTTTTTAGGTAATAACAGCACTCTAATCCTTGTATTTTACAAAAGTCAGATTGCCTTTGAGCATTTATTAAAAACAAAAAGTAAGCTAAAATTAACAAATTAAATAATGATACAAGTTTTAGTACACAAAACACGGTTTTTGCTTTAGTTATTGAAAAAAGATATTGAACTATATATTCTACATAAAGTTGCTGTCGGCAGATCAGTTTTAAAAAACAATAATAAGATGTTAAAAATGTCATAAAATGGTAAGTGAAAAATAATTGTAGAGCTTTTAGAAACAAAAATATTACGCAGTTTGGCTAACATTAGAATAGTTAAAAACCCGCGCCAGATCTGCATCACATCGTATTGAAAATACCGGTTTCCCGTCGCCCTGGCGAACATAGATTCTGCCTCGTTTGGTCCACGAGTACCGCCACTGGAGCCGGCAGCACTCCTCCCGGGCCTGGTGGAACAGCACGCGGTTAACGCGCGTCAGCCGTTCGTTGACGTAGACGCGACGCGGCACCCCGGTCGCGCCCAGGTCGGCGCTGCTGAGCGTGCGGCGCACACGGGCGGCGCGCAGCAGCTCGTCGCGCAGGTCGCGCCGCGCCAGCCGCACCACGATGCGCCGCGCGCGCCGCTCCTCCGCCGCGGTGGCGTCGCCTGTAGGGGACCGCTCCACTGCTCCAACTCGCTCGGCGAACACTATGTCGGCGCTACTCAGCTGTACACCTAATTTAGCCGCCAGGACGGTGACCGTGTGTACCGTGTTTTCGCCAGAAGTCTCGGGCAGGTTGCCCACGTCCATGTCCGCCAGCAGAGCCTCCTGATCTCTGTCGTTCAGCTCAGTTTTGAGCTGCGAGACCACCTGCTCTAGTTCGGCTACTTTAGGCGACGATGTCTTCTCGACCAATTCAACTTTGCGTTCGAGGCCGTCGAGCCGCTTGAGTACTTCTGTTCGCCACTCCAGCATCTCCTGGCGGTACTGTCGAAGCTCCGTCATGTACAGAACCATCTCTTTACGCATCTCTATTACGTCAGTAAAGTCACCCGGGTACAAATTTTGTGAGGGCGAAATAAATGTGCTTGAATTGACTGAGATGCGGCCAGATAACTCAGCAGAGTTTTTCTCGTATATTTTGTTGCTACAGGCATCGCAAGACCAGTCTTTTAACTCACCCGTATCACCGACACATAATTTGTGAAAAAGTCCGGAACATAAGTTAAGAGTGTAAACGACCTTTAATACAGCTGTTATACAGCTTGTGATGCTGCCTTGGGTGTGTCGCGTCGCGTAGTGTCGCGTATTGCAGTCTCGCCTTTACTAAAATCTATCAAAGGCTGCAAAGCGTGCCAGACAATAATTATACATACATACATACATACATAAAACGCCTCCATGGTCTAGTGGTACAGAGCGCGGCTCTTGACTCGGAGGTCGTGGGTTCGATTCCCGCGTTGGAAACATGATATTTCCAAGTTTGGTTAGGACAATGCAGGCTGATCACCTGATTGTCTGACAAGTAAGATGATCCATGCGTCGGATGGGCATGTAAAAAGTCGGTCCTGCGCCTGATCTCTCGCCAGTCGTGTCGGTCGTCCGTCCCACTGGGTTATGAGAGTAAAGGAATAGAGAGTTCTCTTGTGTACTGCGCACACACTTGGGCACTATAAAATTACTCCTGCGTAGCAGGCTTGGTTTCAATGAAACCGGCCACCGTCACCGAAAACGGTGTGGGAGCTATTATTGTTATATACATACATATACAGAGGAAACTCGTGACACTGGGGCGCTTGCCCATACAATATTGAAAAAAATAGTCTTACAGCGCTGTTACTTACTTTCACAGTGAACTCTCTACGAGGAATACGTACACACGCTAAAGTATTATCACTCAGTTTTGTTACACCCTGTATACTCTCGAAAAAACTCTCTTTCTGGTTCCGTCGGGAAAAAAGAAAACACACGAGCCGTGCTCGCGTCAGAACGAATCAAGCGAAGCGCGAAGACGCTGTTACACCACGATTTCTCAAAGCTCTTCGTAGATTTTTTGAGCTCCCACAGCTTTAGTTTTAATTTTATTTAAGGCATAATAATTTTCTCTTTATTTAGGTAGAAGAAGATTTGATTTCATAATACAGGGTGCAATTAAACCTTCCGGCCAAATTTCGATATATTGATCTTTGTTAAAAATAAAAATACACGAATTTTTTCTTTCGTAATCACTCAGTATTAAAATGTTAAGAAATACGAGTAGCATCCGATAGTTATCCTAAAAAAAACATTAATGGACACTACACGTCGCCGGCGCGTGACTTGCCCGCGTCACCCCCGCTCTACCCACTGGCCACTGCGCCGCTGTGAAGTGACCGTTCTGCAACGATTTTAAGTGGGATAAATATGTTATTGTAAAAAAATTAACACCCTATACGCCAGCACCAGACCAACCGAATCTACAAATATATTGACGTAGTAAGAATAAAAAACTATCCACTGCTATTTAGCTGTCCAAAAGTCAATATCAATCACCAACAATTTTGTTAATGATCATCATAATAATATTTACAGTCACACAATAATTTTGACTGGTAGTCATTGACCCTTGATTTGGTGTAATTTTGGAGCTTTCCAATATGTTGTTGACAAGCAGGAAAATTGATTTTCTCATGGAAACATGTCTTGTTTGGTGACTCTTGCACTGAAAACGTTTTTAGTGTGTTCAATATCATCTAACATCTTACATGATGAACTTATCTTCTTGATCTTATCTTGCATGTGATTGGTTATAATATGTAGAAGTTTTTACACTAATACTAATAAATTAATTTATGCCATAAGACATACAGTCACGATTACACGAATACATTTTTTGCAAGTGTGTAAAATACGTTTTAAAAAAACAATTAAATAATTAAGTTTTATAATTTTCGTGTTGAACAAGTTTCATTTTAAGGACAGAAAAGAATTACGCTACTTTGTATAGTGATATTTTATGGTATCGCTGTGTGACCCAATTTACAGAAAATTAAGGTTATCGAGTACTAATTGGACGAAAAATCTTATCAGCTCTGTACATAGAAAACACCAATGATATTGTATGTTACTAACGTAACTAGATTGGCAGTTTACGACAGCAACGCGTCACCACTTTGAAGATGCCTGCAGGCATATCTGCCATACATAATGACATAATAACATTATGAAGTGACATTGTCTTTTGGGCTATCAAGTGGTTACGCATTTCTGAGAATCGTTTGTAAGACGTTGCCACTCTAGTATTTTAGAAACTCATTGAGAAAACACTAAATTTTATTAAGCTTTATCATTACTGTCTAGTATAAAAGCATCTCCAGGTTATAATATTTTGTTGAAAACAATACAACGGATTACGATGCGATTTTTTAACAGATAAAGTTTTTTTTTTAAACCCTGTGACCTGTGCGGAGTCACAGGGCTTAAAAGAAGGTCCCGAAAGAAATACATAAAATGTTTTTAAAATGTCATCAGACAAGTATGGAGACAATTAAATCAAAGATAAAACATTATTTTTTGGGGTCCATCAAAAATATCTCTTCTTAAAAGGGGTCTGCCACCAAAAAGTTTGAGGACCGCTGGGCAAGTATAAAATAACATATTGTAAGAAAACACCGTATAAAATAACATGCAAGTACCGGGGCGGTCTCTAGGGTATATCTACTTCTTACGACAGGCTTCATTAATGAGGCTGTAGTAACCTGTTCTACACGGTGATTAATTACGGGAAAACCTAATTTATATGCCACTTAAATATAATATAGTCATCTCAATTTTCAGCATTACTTTTGCCCGAGGATTTTAACAGTTTGTCTTTTCAAAAGCGGTGTTGATTAGTTAATGTTTGACGTCACAAGCGCTGATGAAAAATAATCTCCTAACTATTACAAAATGTTAGAAATAGATCGATAGCGCTAAGATTTTAGGCTTAAGGGCCGGGTACCCTCGAAATTCTCATACATACGTAATACCAAAATAATTTTCTCATACGAAAATATTTAACATGTTTGAGTTATTTTTCAGCTTAAAATAGTAATTATCTAGGTTCCTGCACAAAACTTTACTTCAAAATATTTAAACACATTTTTAAAACAAAAAAAAAATTGTGTTTAAATATTTTGAAGTAAAATTTTTGTGCAGGATCCTAGGTAATTACTATTTTAAACTGAAAAATAACTCAAACATGTTAAATATTTTCGTATGAGAAAATGATTTTGGTATTACGTTTGTATGAGAAATTCCAAGGGTACACGGCCTCTTAATAAATTCTAGCTATTTTTTGCATCTAATAAAAATGTTCCTTAGCGGCAGTAGTCAGATACATTTAATGAAAATTAAAGTTCAATCAATTCAATAAAGTTTGAGAGATATGGCGCTTATCTTAAAATATTCGTTTGATTATAACAGTTATGTTATTAGTATATTTTTTCTCTGAATGAGGCAGCTAGGGATGCTATTTAGGTAGTAACTAGTAAGTGATGTGTAGACATGTTTTGTGTCAGATCTCCGGGTTTTCTAGTAATTAGCAATTATTCGACACTTGATGATGCCCGCAACTCCGTTGCGCCAAAACTCGTTTATCGCGCGAGAACTGTACATTTTTTCTAGGATAAAAAGTTGCCTATGTCCTTACCCGGGACTCAAAGTATCTCCATACCAATTTTCAGCAAAATCAGTTCAGCGGTTTGGACGTGAAGAGGTAACAGACAGACAGACACACTTTCGCATTTATAATATTAGTATGGATTGACAATAGATAATTACTAACATGAAATAGAACACTAAAGAAGAATATATTCATAACATGGCCTGGTACATAAGTTTTATAAGATACTTTACAAAATTCGTTTTCTATAGAGATGACTAAAAAACTACTCCACTCACTAGTAGTGACTGGAGTAGTATTTCAGTGTAGCAGAGAGTATAATATTATAAAATGACTAGCTGTCCCGGCAAACGTTGTTTTGCCATTTAAAGTATTTCTACTTCATCAGTTGATACAAAATCTTGCGCCCCTCTTTTGTCCCCTAATAGGGGTGGGGGGGAAAATTTTATACACCAGATGTTAAGTTGGAAAAACAGTTAATAATATGAAGTAAGTCCATTAAAGAAAAAAGTTTGACACAAAATCTGACTCCCTCTTTGGTCCCCTTAGAGGGGTGGGGGGAGGTGATTTTTATACAACAGATTTTGAGTTGGAAGAAGACAAATATATCTGCGAAAACCGTATGCAAATCGGATCAGTAGTTTTCGTTTTAAAGCAAAAGTCTTATACAAAATCTGACCCCCTCTTTCGTCCCTTTAGAGGGGTGGGGGGAATTTTTTTATACACCAGATGTTAAGTTGGAAGAAGACAAATATATCTGCGAAAACCGCATTCAAATCGGATCAGTAGTTTTCGTGTGATAGTGGAACAAACATACAGACAGACAGACAGACAGACAGACAAAAAAACTAACCACATTTTTGGCTTCTATAGCGATGTAGTAACACCCCTCGCTTATTATTTTTTGAATATCTTTAATGTACAGAATTTTCATTTCTACAGTTTTATTATATGTATAGATTATTCTAAAGCCTGTTTATGAATCGCATTTTAATGTTGTATCATTCTATGTATCACCAAGTTGCGTTTAATTTCAACCCTTTTCGAGATGACCTCTTCTACTTCAAATGAGAATAATAAAAGCTCACGACCTGCGACAGATCTTAGCCAAAATAACTAACAAAAGGAAAGCGGGCTTGTTAACACAATTTATAACCGTATTTTATACTCTGAGAGCCGTCAAGTAAATAGATGACCTCATAAAAGTGTGGCTTTGTTTTGTTCTTAAAACGGCGGTACACTCATATTTTATAGGATAAACGGAAGTAAAGGACGTTTAATTATAAAAATGTATGTATAATATTTTTTTAGGAAGGCAAAACTAGCTAAAAGCCGAGCTTTGTGAGGGCTCGCGTCGTCACACATATTGATTGACTGATGATAACACATCCTACATATTATTATTATTATAAAAAATCTTGACTGACTGATGCTAGCACATCTACATAATATAGGTGTATACGCTCAGGTGTACAAAGCGTGTTTGATATGCGATTAAGGTAAATGCAGTTTTTATTCCGTAAAGCTTTATCTTTTCTCTAGAGGGTGTTACAAAACAAAGTTATAACTTAAGGGTGTATCTGTGTCCCTTATGTAGAGTTCGATGTAAAAGTAGCACCGCTGAAAGAGTTACCTTTTTTTTACTTTTGTATGAAAAAATTCAAGACGCTTGAACGCTCGCTGATAAAATCACAAAACAACTTTCTCTTTCAGTGCTGCAACTTTTACAGTACAGGGACACATACACATTACACACCCTAAAGTTATCACTTTGTTTTGTAACACCTTATATACAATATATATGGTAGCTTATATTAGACTAACATTTTTTATTGAATGGACAATAAAAAAATAATGTCCACCGCAAAATTTTATTCTGCGGAATTCTTGCAAAAATCATGGCAAACATAAAAGCTACTCTTTTTCTGTACACTTCACTCTGTAACATGGTTTAATTAGGCTCGATTAGGGATGATCGATATTAGGAAAACATCGATGTTGAAATCGATGCTAACATCGAATCAAAAGTATCGATGTACGATAAATATCGATAGAAAGACATCGATGTTTTTAAAACATCGATGTTTTTGGAAACAAATAAAACTGTCTATTAAATATTTTATGAAAAGTTTTAATAATTAGATACCTACCTAAATGCACTAGAAATAACAAAAATAATTAAAAAATTAACATTCCCAGTATTTTTAGGGACACTGTAAAACAATTAACTTTGACATGTTTCATTATTCACAAAATCAATAGTAAAATCGAATTTGCTTCCACTTCACAAGTTTACTCACTTTTTAGGGTTCCGCAGCCAAATGGCAAAAAATGGAACCCTTATAGATTCGTCATGTCTGTCTGTCTGTCCGTCCGTATGTCACAGCCACTTTTCTCCGAAACTATTAGAGCTATACTATTGAAACTTGGTAAGTACATGTAGTCTGTGAACCGCATTAAGATTTTTATACAAAAATGGAAAAAATATTAAAATTTTAGAGGTCCCCATAGGTACATTGTACAACTAAAACAAAAAAAAAATCATCTAACCTATGCGTGTGGGGTATCTATGGATAGGTCTTCAAAAATCATATTGAGGTTTCTAGTATCATTTTTTTCTAACCTGAATAGTTTGCGAGAGGGACTCTTCCAAAGTGGCAAAAGGTGTCCCCCCCCCCCCCTCTACCTTCTAAAGTAGGGGCATGATAAATCTAAACAAAATATATGATGTAAATTACTATAAAAACTACCAACGAAAATTGGTTTGAACGAGATCTAGCAAGTAGTTTTTTTTAAATACGTCATAAATGGTACACCCTAATTTTTTTTTCATCTAACCTATGCGAGTGGGGTATCTATGGATCCCACCAAAAACATACCTGTTAAAATGGGGCCAAGTTCCTATCGGCAAATTTTTGGTCTAAAAAAAGAGTTGAAATACAATCCAATGCCAAGTTTAGATGCACTTCATCGATTGTTATCATTTTCATCAACAGCCTGATCCATAATACTTTTAATTTGAACGTGGCAGGTTAATTAAGTATATTATTATCTGATTATACAATTAATTAAGAGTTACGTATAGCACGAAAACCTGCCAAGTTCAAATTTAGAAGTATTATGGATCAGGATGTTGGTGAAAATGATAACGATCGTTGAAGTGCATCTAAACTTGGCATTGGATTGTATTTCAACTCTTTTTTTAGACCAAAAATTTGCCGATAGGAACTTGGCCCCATTTTAACAGGTATGTTTTTGGTGGGATTTCAATACTTTTTTTCAAGAAATTATACCTATTTTTTCTTTTTGTGCCACACCCGACTTAAACAATACCTTCGATATATGGCGCTAGTTGTATTTGTTAAACTATCAATAGAAGCGACATTTTCAAGTAAACAGTATTTATTTAACCTATATCAATTACTCCCAAGCGGTCGAATTCGATAAACAATAGATTTCCAAGAATCCGCGATCGAAGGATTAATAAGCTATACAGTATGCATTATGCATGACAATATTTTAAACCAATCCTCCCCTCCTTATCTCCTTATCATATTCTCATTGTATCACTGGCGTATAAGAATTTTTACCTATAGTCCGTAGAGGAGCCGACTCACGCTTGACAGATTTCTTCTTAATTTTTTTATTAATCTACATATTATAACACACGACCTGTCCTAAGTGTCAAATTTCATTACGTTAGGAAAATTGGAAGTGGTGTCTAAAGTTCGTAGATGAACCGACTCACGCTTGACCGATTTCTCAAATTTCTCAATTTTTTTTAATCTACTTATAACACACGACCTGCATGCCAAATTTCATAACGCTAGGACAATCGGAACTGGCATCTAAGGTTTGAAGGTGAACCGACTCACGCTTGACCGATTTCTTAAATTTCTCAATTTTTTGTTAATCTACATAATTATAACACACGACCTGTGTGCCGAATTTCATAACGCTAGGACAATTGGAAGTGGCCTAGAGGTTTTGATTACCGGTCAGTGAGTGAGTGAGTGAATGAGTGAGTGAGTGAGTGAGTGAGTGCCAAAATTAGCTATTTTCACAGGGAGATATTTCAGGATCTACCGAAGCTATATCTATGAAATTTGGCATACTGCTTAAGTACTAGTACATAATGACGTAGGTATAATTTTATCTTTGCACTCGCAATAGGCACTGAGCTACAGAGGGTCAAAAGTGCGTCGAAACGGTTCGTGTAAAAAGTGCACGGCGTGCGCGCGGCTTGCTGGAACTTGGCCGCGCACTCCGTGCGCTTTGATAGGTCTTTAAAAATCATATTGAGGTTGCCAATATCATTTTTTTCTAACCTGAATAGTTTGCGAGAGAGACTCTTTCAAAGTGGTAAAATGTTTCCCCCCTCCCCCTCTAACTTCTAAAGTAGGGGCATGATAAATCTAAACAAAATATATGATGTAAATTACTATAAAAACTACCAACGAAAATTGGTTTGAACGAGATCTAGCAAGTAGTTTTTTTTTAAATACGTCATAAATGGTACACCCTAATTTTTTTTTCATCTAACCTATGCGAGTGGGGTATCTATGGATCCCACCAAAAACATACCTGTTAAAATGGGGCCAAGTTCCTATCGGCAAATTTTTGGTCTAAAAAAAGAGTTGAAATACAATCCAATGCCAAGTTTAGATGCACTTCATCGATTGTTATCATTTTCATCAACAGCCTGATCCATAATACTTTTAATTTGAACGTGGCAGGTTAATTAAGTATATTATTATCTAATTATACAATTAATTAAGAGTTACGTATAGCACGAAAACCTGCCAAGTTCAAATTTAGAAGTATTATGGATCAGGATGTTGGTGAAAATGATAATGATCGTTGAAGTGCATCTAAACTTGGCATTGGATTGTATTTCAACTCTTTTTTTAGACCAAAAATTTGCCGATAGGAACTTGGCCCCATTTTAACAGGTATGTTTTTGGTGGGATTTCAATACTTTTTTTCAAGAAATTATACCTATTTTTTTCTTTTTGTGCCACACCCGACTTAAACAATACCTTCGATATATGGCGCTAGTTGTATTTGTTAAACTATCAATAGAAGCGACATTTTCAAGTAAACAGTATTTATTTAACCTATATCAATTACTCCCAAGCGGTCGAATTCGATAAACAATAGATTTCCAAGAATCCGCGATCGAAGGATTAATAAGCTATACAGTATGCATTATGCATGACAATATTTTAAACCAATCCTCCCCTCCTTATCTCCTTATCATATTCTCATTGTATCACTGGTGTATAAGAATTTTTACCTATAGTCCGTAGAGGAGCCGACTCACGCTTGACAGATTTCTTCTTAATTTTTTTATTAATCTACATATTATAACACACGACCTGTCCTAAGTGTCAAATTTCATTACGTTAGGAAAATTGGAAGTGGTGTCTAAAGTTCGTAGATGAACCGACTCACGCTTGACCGATTTCTCAAATTTCTCAATTTTTTTTAATCTACTTATAACACACGACCTGCATGCCAAATTTCATAACGCTAGGACAATCGGAAGTGGCGTCTAAGGTTTGAAGGTGAACCGACTCACGCTTGACCGATTTCTTAAATTTCTCAATTTTTTGTTAATCTACATAATTATAACACACGACCTGTGTGCCGAATTTCATAACGCTAGGACAATTGGAAGTGGCCTAGAGGTTTTGATTACCGGTCAGTGAGTGAGTGAGTGAATGAGTGAGTGAGTGAGTGAGTGAATGCCAAAATTAGCTATTTTCACAGGGAGATATTTCAGGATCTACCGAAGCTATATCTATGAAATTTGGCATACTGCTTAAGTACTAGTACATAATGACGTAGGTATAATTTTATCTTTGCACTCGCAATAGGCACTGAGCTACAGAGGGTCAAAAGTGCGTCGAAACGGTTCGTGTAAAAAGTGCACGGCGTGCGCGCGGCCTGCTGGAACTTGGCCGCGCACTCCGTGCGCTTTGATAGGTCTTTAAAAATCATATTGAGGTTGCCAATATCATTTTTTTTCTAACCTGAATAGTTTGCGAGAGAGACTCTTTCAAAGTGGTAAAATGTTTCCCCCCTCCCCCTCTAACTTCTAAAGTTGGGGTATGATAAATCTAAAAAATATATATGATGTACATTACTATAAAAAGTACCAACAAAAGTTGGTTTGAACGATATATAGCAAGTAGTTTTTTTTTTTTTATATACGTCATAAATGGTAAACCTTAATTTAACTTTCATTAATTCAACTGAAATATATAAAAATAAATCAAAAACCTTTTAATTTCATAAAAATAAACCTTATTGCTGCTACGGAACTCGCACTTGGCCGGTTTTTTTCACCAAGTCCTCAACAAGTGTGTGACAGTGACAGTTTTTTTTTATCTCTTAAGAAATTAAAACAAACTTCGTACAGCTGTGAGCTTACTCCGATTATTTTGATCAGTGTCATCTAGTGGAAAATAGTTGAAACTTGATCATCTGCTAATGACCATGCAATATTTATACTTTCAAAGCATAAATATTGCACCTGCACCTACTGCACGCTAGACCGCGCCCAAAAGAATAATTGACGTTTCGATCTGGGGGCATGGGAGTGCCCCCGCCAAGATGAGCCTATTTTATTCGGGTAACATCGATGTTTTAACATCGATAACAACCCATCGATGTTAAAACATCGATATTTTATAGTTAAACATCGATGAATGTCGATCATCCCTATTTTTAGCTCGATTTATATGTGTCCACGCAAACGAGCGGCTTAGTCCCTATACAACAAAATAACAAGCGATTCAATTTAAGGTTTTTTATATAATATTTGCTTGTGATTTCGTGACATAGCGCCCAAACCGCTCACTCGTGCAGACGCATAAAAATCGAGTGAGGTGATTAATCTTACAAGACGGAAGATATATTATCATTTCTTAATTACACAAGCACACAATATTATATTTGCAGATCCAAAGTACGGATAAAGATGGATCTCGTAAAGTAAATTTTGTTAAGCAAATATGAATACCCTGACCTTATCGCTAACCTTAAGCTCCCTTAAGCCCCGCAAGGCTGAAACGTTCCTGACAGTGAATAATCCAAAACTTAAGCATGGCTCAGCGTTATAAAACCAGGAGACCTAATACGAAATCGTTTTGAGGCTCAAACGATCGAATCAGAATGCCGCGTCCTACTCTAACAACGTCATTTCACGTTTGTTAGAGTAGGTCGCGGCATTCCGATTCCTTCGTTTGAGTCTCAAAACGGTTTCGTAGTACGGCCCCTAGACTGCTTAGTCAAAATGCATTTGCAGATTTTGATCGCGAAGTTAGAATAATAAGAATCATAATAAATAATGTATAGGATCAGACGTAACGTAACGTTAAGTATATAATGTCAAATTCCATACATTTTTAACATCTTACTTCTAAGGATATTTAGTCCATTTGATTTGTCAACAGTTATACAAACGGAATACAATATCTTACATAAATATTCCAATTAAATCGTAAAGAAGAAAGACTTTTTAAAAGTCAGAATACAAAATGAGTTTGAGTAAAATTGTTTCGTTGACTCAACAAACTTATATAACGCAATAAGAGACGGCTCACGAGTTTTTCGATTTGTCCCGATGTCAATACTTCTGGATTTGAGCCCTAAAATTTCGTTGAATTATGACATCTTTTAAATCAATTTATGCGTAATGGGAGCGTTTGAGGAATAAATAATTGGAAGCAATATATTATAAAGCTGTTACGTATTGATTTTTCATTTATACTTGAGAATTGATTTCGAATGTTGAAATAATGGAGGCTAATTTTGAGACGATTTGTGCCAATAAATAGTATGGAACATTCAATGCAATAATGTTGTATGATAATTCCTGACTGTTAAATATTATTAATTTTAAAAAGGTCTGAATTGACCCAAAAGGTACAAGTTAAAATCGAGCGACACGCGATAACTGTAGACGACGTGTCGTCACGACACTACTGGTTTCTACGTATTCCTTTGAAAATATACCCTCCGCAGCTAGCGACAGCGACACGAAGCTAGCGACACTTATTCATAGAAATACAATACCTATAGAAACCAGTAGTGTCGCGACGACCCGTCGTCTGCTGCCCCTTCATGTAGCGAACTTCTAACTTGTACCTACATGCGTCGTTTATCGATATCGTTAAACCATTAAATTTTCTTGACAATTGGTATAAATTATCGCTAAAAATACAAAAAAATATAAATACAACCATCTTTCAGAAAAATTAAGCTTAGTACGGTGTCCTCCAGTTATACCAGATGTTAACGCTTAACAAATAATTGTACAAATTGAATATAATAACACTAAAAGCCTACAAAGGATTAGCAAGAATAATGTCATCTGAGCACGAGGTAATACCATTAGGGGTCAAATAGGCGATTACGTTAAACAACGCTGCTACTTTCCTATTAGAACGTAGCCGCAAACTAAAACCATATAAAACTTAATAAACGTAAGAAAACGTACACCGTAATTTTCTTAATACATTTCCTGAAATGAACTGAGAATATTTAACGTAGCGTTTGAAGCCGTTTTCAGTAAATACGGGGCACGCTTAATAGTTCTAATTAGAAAGAAAAACTACATGTTATAACTTCATTAGTTAGTGTAGTTTAAAAGAGTTTGTAGTGAAACCCGTGTAATTTAAAGCTGAAATCAATTTGAGTACCAAATGAGACCATTGTGAACTTCAATTGATGACGCCCACCCCCAAAACTTGTTTATCGCACGAGAACCGTACATTTTTCCAGGATAAAAAGTATCCTTTGTCCTTTGCCGGGACTCAAAGTATCTCTATAACAAATTTCAGCAAAATCAGTAAGCGGCTTGGGCGTGAAGAGGTAACAGACAGATACACTAGAATATTTTAAAATTTATGGATTATATTTTACAAAACTGTACAGTTTATAGTACAAAAAATCTTAATTTAAATTGCGGGAACCCAGCGACGTAAACTTAATTTTCTAGGTAATGGATGCATGAAATCAATCCAAAACTTTAAAGTTGTAAGATCAAAGGTAAACTTGGTAAGTTTTTAATGATTCGTAACTTAAGACGCTTCAGCTACACGTGTCAGAATATTATTACTAAAATTATTTACTAGTTACTACCCGGTAAATAAATACGCTTAAGGGGCCGGGTGCCATCGAAATTCTCATACATACGTAGTACCAAAATCATTTTCTCATACGAAAATATTTAACTTGTTTGATGAAAAATAACTCAAACATGTTAAATATTTTCGTATGAGAAAATGATTTTGGTATTACGTATGTATGAGAATTTCGATGGCACCCGGCCTCTTAAGCATGACCGAGGATATTATTACTTTGGCCTTATAGAAAACTTGTAGGCCTTAGAGAACATAATTACATATTATTATAGTTGCTTTTCTATTAATTTTATGATCAAAAATGTCCTTGGAGTTTTTATTTAATTTTTCAGTAATATCTTAAAATGAACATGAGAAAGTTATGAAAACTTCAGCCGGTACCATTGGGTAGCAACAGAACGAGTGGCTAGATTAATTTACGTGATCTGAAAATTTTTCTCGGGTGCTAGTTCTGAGAAGAAATAAAGAATTCACAGGCGAGGTAATTCTTAAAAACATTTCAATTACAATTCTGTCAGATTATAAGTATTTTGACATTAATGTACAAAAACTGTTTTAAATATACTAAGTACCTTAATTATAACATTATTTTTATTCTCTGTTTATTAACACTTAGGTATAAAATATTGTTATTATTACAAAAGAGTAAAATTAGATTTACTTAAACTGTGAAAATTCTAACTGTTGTAGTTATCATTTTCGCAGTTTATATAAGACAGTGTATTTCAACCCATGAGCCAACCCCCTGGGGGTACACAGTTATATTGCCCAAGTGTGTGCGCAAAACACAAGAGCACTCTTTATTGCTTTGACTCTCATTACCCAATGGGACGGACTATAGTCACGTTATAATAATAATAATAGGTCCCACACCGGTTTCGGTAACGGTGGCCGGTTTCATTGACACAAGGCCAGCTACGCAGGAGTAATTTTACAGTGCCCAAGAGTGCGCGCAGTACACAAGAGCACTCTCTCTTCCTTCACTCTCATAACCCAATGGGGCGGCAGACCGGCGCGGCGAGAGATCAGGACCGAATTTTTACATGCCCATCCGACGCATGGATCATCTTACTTGTCAGACAATCAGGTGATCAGCCTGCATTGTCCTAACCAAACTTGGAAATATCATGTTTCCAACGCGGGAATCGAACCCACGACCTCCGAGTCAAGAGCCGCGCTCTATACCACTAGACCACGAAGGCGTTTTTATTGTTAGTCGTTGACGGAGTAACGAGAAAAATCTAATATCAAAGTATCGTTTTTACAATAAAATACACATTGCATCAATGACTGCGCCTGTTTCAATTTTGAATGGCCCATTTAAAGATGCATCGTCACGTTGTGATGTGAAATGACCTTATGTGCTATCGTGGGTGCAGACATTTAGAATATATTTGGAATAGATTTTTGGGCCAATAGACGATCAATTTTATTGTGCAATATCATTGAACAATTAATTTGACAATAAGATTGAAAAGCGCCCGTTCAATATCAACCCTAGACCGTAGACGGTCAATAATATTGCACAATACGTGATATTGCGCAATAAAATTGATCGTCTAGGGCCCAACGTCTACTCCAATATTTCAACATTCCGAAGTTTTATTAGCCTACAGTTAAAGTATGTTTTTTCACAAAGTATACATATAATAAATACCCTTCAGGCGATGTTCCGACGACGGAAAATAAAAGTTGTAGATTTATTTTCAGATTTTTTCAAATCAAGATACGAAATATATTTTCCCGAGACTTTGTGCGACGTTTTGATTATCTTAACATTGATATCTGTTTGTTAATTTATTTATTCACTAATTTATTTATATGTTCTTTGTATATTCTTTTCTTTTCGTAATTTTTCAATTATTTGAAGTGTTCCAGTATTTTCAGGTATTCGACGTTTTTGTGTTTTGATATCACAATGATGAGGCTTTTAGAACAGTTTCGTGCATTTCAAAAGCGAACTCACGTTGTGTATAATATCATGACAAGGGATAGTAACAGTATAATGCAGTTAATTAAATTTTCGCAATTTATTCCGTTGCGCCAAAATTCGTTTATCGCGCAAGAACCGTACATTTTTCCGGAATAAAAAGTATCCTTTGTCCTTTCCCGGGACTTAAAGTATCTCCATAATTTCAGCATAATCGGTTCAGCGGTTTGAACGTGAAGAGGCAACAGACAGACACACTTTCGCATTTATAATATTAGTATGGATTTACTAACGCTGTCTAACTATATACTCGTAGTAGATGTTAAAAATGGTATGTAAATAGGTAGGTACTTTCCCAGGCCTCACACTATCCCCGCATTATGAAACATTAAAATCGTTTTAGTGCTCTGGCCTGAAATTTTGAACATAACAGTTAGAAAGGTGAAAACGAGGAGTATATTTTGAAATGGCCTTGATGTTGTGTTTTTTTTAATGAAATAAGGGGGCAAACGAGCTAACGGGTCACCTGATGGAAAGCAACTACCGTCGCCCGTGGACACTCGCAACATCAGAAGAGCAGCAGGTGCGTTGCGGACCTTTAAAATGTAACATTATCTTTATCTTTATTGTGACTTAACACTCTTGTTCTTAATATCTCAAAACAATCTATGAGTATAGCCCGCCCAAACTCATAAAGACAGAAAATACGTTTCCCTAAACCAGAAAATAATTTCTGGCCCCAAATTATCCCATGCCAACTTTAAATCTTCGATTGGTGTTATAAATCGTCGGCTTTATAACATCAGATGCACTGATATTTCTTTGACAACTTTTCGGAATCGGACCGAAGTTGTAGGAGCTTTGCGTAAATTACGCGAAAGTTCGGGAAAGCTCACATGTGAAAAGCTCTTTAATCAGAGCTGTTTGACCGACTTGTGTGTTTGAACTTTGTTTGTCGTCTTTCGGATTTAACCTGTAAACCATTATTTATACGTAGGAGGATAACTGTAAACTGTATTTATTTTTCTTTCGTTATAAATTATATTTTGACTAAAAAAATATGGTTCGTCATCACTTAATTATAGCGCACTATCGTTGTAGCTAAAATCAAATTTATAGTCAGTAATTTGTTACTTTATCTATAATTTTTATAATGGTTCGCGGCTTGATATTATATCGATATAATATTTAACAATTTCTTGAATTACTTCTTGTCTGACCTAAACATGTAAATCTAATAAAGACCTTCCTTAAAACAGTTACTATTTACCAACAGGTTTCTTAAGTACCTATACAACAACTCAGCAAATAAATGCATTATTTAAATACGAAATGAATAATAAATAAAAAAGAGTAAATAAGCAATCCGACGAATGTTGAAAATGTATGAGTGTCGCATCGAGTGACTTAAACATATTCATAAAATATTCATACGCGGACTCGCCTTGACCGCAGAATCAAGGCCTACTTGTTTAAAAGAATATTGGGAATGCCGTATTTCACTTTGCATAATAATCCGATATATTCGAATTTTCATCTCGCGTAAAAACCAAAATTTTATTTCATTTTCTGATATTTCTCTTCCAAGATATATCCAGTTTTCATTTAATATTATATTTATTAGTGAATGAGCTGATATTTTTTCAAGACTAATTGAAAGTTATTGCCAGTGACAGTCGAAATAGCTTTTCGCAATAAAAATATAGACTTTTTTATGCCATGCTATCACAAAAAAATATTCGCAGGCTGGTGGCAGAAATACCTTATCTAGTCAGGCCAAGTTCAAGATATGCCGATCCATGATCCATGATCTATCGATTAACATTTCTTGTGACACATTCTGATAAATATCTTTAAAAAAGTACCTACTAAAGGTCTAAGGCAATCTTACTCAGACTAGACAGGAAGACAATATTATTATATTTAATTGTTTTAACACATTTAATGCAAGTGTTTTAATGCATTAACCGTAAAAAACAAAACAAGAGACTTAATTTATTTTATTACCTAACATTTTTAAAATTAATATTAAAGTAATCAGTGGACTTTATTATTCTTGCTGCTTGTTTTTTATGGCTTGTTTGTAGCTGCTTTTAGGTGAAAACGGGAACTGCACACGTGAAAGTAAAATATAAGAAGCAATATAATTTTGCACTCATTTAGGTGCAGTCTAAATTAACGTTTTATTAAATACTGACTTTATTTCGTATTATAGTGACATAAAATTATAAAGGTTTAATTATGAATTATGATATCAATACGTGTCAATACTATACACGTGCATAGTGACTTGTTTGAAGTTTATTACAAAAATTTGATTTGATTATTTTATCATATTATAGTTGTATAGTATTTAATTCAAGTGTTAAAAATTTAAAAGAATCGAAAGTTGTGTAGCAATAACATTCTTTATGATAATATAACTATACTGTATTCGGCGAAACATGGCGGTAGCGGTCATTGACTCCCTGTCAAAAACTTGTAATTTTCTATATAAACCGCGATTGATAATGAAGTGTCAGATGTTGTCAATCGCGGCTTTATAATATAGAAAATGACAAGTTTTTGACAGGGAATCAATAGGGTTGGACCTCATCTGGCAGCACGGAATCACCTTTTTCCGTCGCCCTTTCTCTTTCTGTCGCTTAGAACTGCCATTTGCTAGACCGAGACAGAAAGCATAATGCGATAGCGTGCGGCGGAATCCTCGAGGCTATCGCATTATGCTTTCTGTCTCGATCTAGCAAATGGCAGTTCTAAGTGACAGAAAGAGAAAGGGCGACGGAAAATGGTGATTCCGTGCTGCCAGATGAGGTCCAACCCATAACCGCTACTTATTCCATGTTTCGCCGAGTACAGTATAGTAATAAAAATCATTAAACGAGAAGATTATAGTTTAAAATATTAATATGTATTATTTAGTTCAATCGCGATGCTATGACACAAAAAGCTAACTGCCGTAATTGTTATTGTTTCTCAACGTCTGTATGATTGAAAAAATGTGTAATAGGTATGTATAGCTCCCACAGTCACACCGGTCCCGGTGACGGTGGCCGGTTTTATGAAACCAGGCCAGCTACGCAGGAGTAATTTTATAGTGCCCAAGTGTGTGCGCAGTACACAAGAGCACTCTCTATTCCTTTACTCTCATAACCCAGTGGGACGGATGACCGACACGACTGGCGAGAGATCAGGCACAGGATCGACTTTTTACAAGCCCATCCGACGCATGGATCATCTTACTTGTCAGACAATCAGGTGATCAGCCTGCATTGTCCTAACCAAACTTGGAAATATCATGTTTTCAACGCGGGAATCGAACCCATGACCACCGAGTCAAGAGCCGCGCTCTATACCACTAGACCACGAAGGCATTTTTATTGTTAGTCGTTGACGGAGTAACGAGAAAAATCTAATATCAAAGTATCGTTTTTACAATAAATTTTATAATACACATTGCATCAATGACTGCGCCTGTTTCAATTTTGAATGGCCCATTTAAAAATGCATCGTCACGTTGTGATGTGAAATGACCTTATGTGCTATCGTGCAGACATTTAGAATATATTTGGAATATATTTTTGGGCCAATAGACGATCAATTTTATTGTGCAATATCATTGAACAATTAATTTGACAATAAGATTGAAAGGCGCCCGTTCAATATCAACCCTAGACCGTAGACGGTCAATAATATTGCACAATACGTGATATTGCGCAATAAAATTGATCGTCTAGGGCCCAATGCCTACTCCAATATTTCAACATTCCGAAGTTTTATTAGCCTACAGTAAAAGTTTGTTTTTATCCACAAAGTATACATAATACCCTTCAGGCGATGTTCCGACGACGGAAAATAAAAGTTGTAGATTTATTTTTATATTTTTTCAAATCAAGATACGAAATATCTTTTCCCGAGTCTTTGTGCGACGTTTTGATTATTATCTTAACATTGATATCTGTTTGTTCATTTATTTATTTTGTTCACTAATTTGTTTTTTTAATATGTTCTTTGTATATTCTTTTCTTTTCGTAATTTTTCAATTATTTGAAGTGTTCCAGTATTTTCAGGTATTCGAAGTTTTTGTGTTTTGATATCACAATGATGAGGCTTTTAGAACAGTTTCGTGCATTTCAAAAACGAACTCACGTTGTGTATAATATCATGACAAGGGATAGTAACAGTATAATGCAGTTAATTAAATTTTCGTAATTTATTCCGTTGCGCCAAAATTCGTTTATCGCGCAAGAACCGTCCATTTTTCCGGGATAAAAAGTATCCTATGTCCTTTCCCGGGACTTAAAGTATCTCCATAATTTCAGCATAATCGGTTCAGCGGTTTGAACGTGAAGAGGCAACAGACAGACACACTTTCGCATTTATAATATTAGTATGGATTTACTAACGCTGTCTAACTATATACTCGTAGTAGATGTTAAAAATGGTATGTAAATAGGTAGGTACTTTCCCAGGCCTCACACTATCCCCGCATTATGAAACATTAAAATCGTTTTAGTGCTCTGGCCTGAAATTTTGAACATAACAGTTAGAAAGGTGAAGGTTTCTTTCGTTTTAAATTATGTTTTGACTAAAAAATATGGTTCGTCATTACTTAATTATAGCGCACTATCGTTGTAGCTAAATTCAAATTTATAGTCAGAATTTTGTTAGGTACTTTATCTATAATTTTTATAACGGTTCGCGGATTGATAGATATTTAACAATTTCTTGAATTACTTCATGTCTGACCTAAAAATGTAAATCTAATTAAGTACCTTACTTAGAACAATTACCAACCGGTTTCATAAGTATACAACAACTCAAAAATAAATTATTTAAATACGAAATAAATAATAAATAAAAAAGAGTAAATAAGCAATCCGATGAATTTTGAAAATGTATGAGTGTCGCATCGAGTGACTTAAACATATTCATAAAATATTTATACGCGGACTCGCCTTGACCGCAGAATCAAGGCCTATATTATTTTGTTTAAAAGAATATTAGGAATGCCGTATTTCACTTTTGCATAATAATCCGTTATATTCGAATTTTCATCTGGCGTAAAAACCAAAATTTTATTTCATTTTCTGATATTTCTCTTCCAAGATATATCCAGTTTTTATTTAATATTATATTTATTAGTGAATGAGCTGATATTTTTTCAAGATTAATTGAAAGTTATTGCCCGTGACAGTCGAAATAGCTTTTCGCAATAAAAATATTGACTTTTTTTAATGAATGCCATGCTATCACAAAAAAAATATTCGTAGGCTGGTGGCAGACATACCTTATTTAGTCAGGCCAAGTTCAAGATATGCCGATCCATGATCCATCAATTAACATTTCTTGTCACGCATTCTGATAAATATCTTTAAAAAATCGGCCAAGTACGAGTTGTACTCGCGCACGAAGGGTTCCGTACCACTATACAGAGCAAAAATAGGCGAAAAATTGTATTTTTTGTATAGGAGCCCCCTTCATTATTTATTTTATTTAAATTTTATTATTAATTATTAAAGTAAAAATACAATTAAGTATTTTGTGAACATTTCAATTGCCCATGTGTTGCCGTTATTGATTAAGAGCAAAAAATAGCAAAAAAATCACGTTTGTTGTATGAGATTAAGGGGGGGCCCCTTAAATATTTAATTTATTTTGTTTTTAGTATTTGTTGTTATAGCGGCAACAGATATACACAATCTGTGAAAATTTCAGAAGTCTAGCTATAGCGGTTCTTGAGTTACAGCCTGGTGACAGACAGACGAACAAACGGACAGACGGACAGACATCGAAGCCTTAGTAATAGGGTCCCGTTTTTACCCTTTGGGTACGGAACCCTAAAAAGTACCTACTAAAGGTCTAATGGCTGCCTTCACATTAAGGCGAAGACAGCTGCCAATTCGACATCTTTGTGCAGTTTTCTAGACGTATATATTTCATTGATTGGCACAAAAAATATATGTGATTTTTGATTATATTTGAAAAATAATAAAATAATGTATTCCTACTGGATGAAAAAAAATACCAAAGTCACATCTTCCCGGAACTTTAAACAGTTCTAACTAAAATAGTATACAAGCTATGCTTTTAAAAATTTGTTTATTTGATGCCTTTTACAAAAATCCAAAGCTTGTAAGATTTAATTTTCGGTTCTGATCTTCCTTCTCTGACTTGATCTGACTTCATCTAGATTTCCCATAATATATATTTTTCCCTCTAACAAACGAAAAATGTATCCATGCTACCGAGTTAACATTTCACATATCTGTCATGGCATGAAAATCGACAGTGGTGCGAGAGTGATGCGAGATCAAGGTCATTGGCAGTTATCAGTGTCTTAAGTCGCGAGTAGTGCGGCAGCCGCGCAGCTGTCGCGCGGCTGCCGCGCGGCTCGCGACCTAATGTGAAGGTAGTCTTACTCTAGACAGGAAGACAATATTATTATATGTATTTAATTGTTTTAACACATTTTATGTAAGTGTTTTAAACCGTTAACGATAAAAATCAAAACAATAGACTTAATTATTTAACTAACATTTTTAAAACTAATATTAAAGTAGTCAGTGGACTTTATTATTCTTGCTGCTTGTTTTTTATGGCTCGTTTGCAGCTGCTTTTAAGTGAAAACGGGAACTGCACACGTGAAAGTAAAATATAAGAAGCAATATAATTTATCACTCATTTAGGTGCAGTCTAAATTAACGTTTTATTAAATACTGTATGCTGCTAGGACTTGTTTGAAGTTTATTATGAATAAGTTGGAGATGGATTTTATTTTATTATCCTATAGTTGTATTAGTATTTAAAGTGTTAAAAACTTAAATCAATCGAAAGTTGTGTAGCAATAACAGGAACACTATTTATAATATTATAAGTAGTAATAAAAATCATTAAACGAGTAAGGTCTAGATTATAATTTAAAATAATATGTATTATTTAGTTCAATCGCGATGCTGTGACACAAAAAGTTCTGCCGTCATTGTTAAGTATAGATTACACAGAGCCAATAATCTTGGCGCCAGTCCTGCAGAAGCCAGTACTGGCCTGGCCCCTTTTGTTTAGACAAAGCCATCGCATTCACGGATTTTTCTTCGGGTGTGCAGACGTTTGCATTTAAAAAAATAATGAGTTCACGGCAAAGTCTGTTGAAAAAGAAATGTTTTAAGAAACATCTGCGAACTATTAATAGAAGAGTCGATTGAAATATTAGAAAAAAAAAAGAAAACGAAACGATTCTTTTTTTATACATATATTCATTCCGTTACGAAGTTGTTCTAGTGCCGAAGCGCGCATTTGTTTATTTTTGTATGAATCACAACGCTTACGAGTATCCCACAAGCATTCGAGCTCCATATAATGTTGTATAAATTTTAAAGTATCCTCTTCGTTGAATTTTCTCGGCATTTTGTCCTAGAAATTCCAAACACATGCATACCGTACAGACGTTCGCCAGTGACTGGCGAGATGCGTCTACACATGTCCGGAACACTGGCGCGGGGGTCGAGGGGTATGCGGGCGGAGGTCACTGGCTAGAAAAATAGACGGGCGCTCTATTCTCGCCAGTACTGGCAGCCAGCGTTGGCCTGGCTTGAAAAACTGTTTACATGCGGCATATACCAAGCCAATACTGGCTGCCAGTCTTATATAAGTAAAGTTTATACACAGCCAGTATTGGCTGTGTATAAACTATACTTTACTTCTCAACGTCTGTATTATTGAAAAAATATGTATTATAAGAGCTAATACTAGCTTTTGCCGCCGCTGCTATAGTGGCGAAGAGCTAACAGAATATTAGCGTTACATGTATAATAAAGTGACATTTCATTTGAATTTATGTAGGTCGATAGAATAATTGCGCGGGAAAAAGCTACCTGAGTACAAAAATATCGTACCTCACAGATGACAGAACCTATTAAAACGCAGCTAAGCCACAATATCAGCTTGACACTCTAATACAAACTTTGACCTAAAATGAAGCTTTGTCGTCGCCCCTTTGACGAGTATATTGCCGCGCTCCCACGTCCCACCGGGCTTGAAACTTTTATTTACTTCTACATGACAATAATAAAAATTTAACGCAAGGCAAATGGGACTCTCTGCACATAAACATAAAGTTAAATTTTACGTCGGTGCCGCCGTGTCACGTGTGTTAATGTTTTTGGTTACGAGATAAACTTTGAACATGCTTTAATCACAATTCTGGAGCCCCCTTAAGTAGTCTTAGTCTGTTTCGTAGGCTGTTAAATATTTCCCCTTGTGTGTTGTGACGGGTCTGCACGACGTGGATGATCGCTGGTAGAGTTGCGGTTGTATTATCGTGCCCGCAACACAAGTTAGAAGCCGGCTACATGAAGCGGCAGCAGACGACGTGTCGTCGCGACACTACTGGTTTCTATGTATTTCTATGAATAAGTGTCGCTAGCTTCGTGTCGCTAGCTGCGGAGGGTACACGTTGTTTGCAGTTGTCGCGTGTCGCTCGGTTCCAACTTGTAGCTTTAAGCGAGGAGTGAAGCTGTTAAATTCTAACGGTATTACTACAAAAGATTTAAACACCTGTTGAACAGTTGATTAGAGAAAAATTCAATACAAAATAGTCTCAAAACAACTGTTCAATAGATGTTTTGTTTTTTGTGGTAAGACTGTATATTTCTTAAATAAACCTTGCGTGAAATATCAAGGTCTTGTCTATGAATCCACAGACCACAAGTGTGGCACGAGTATCGCAACAGCCCCTAATTATAAAATGGCGGAGATTATTCATAAAAATTAATTCCAACTGGTATTGATTATTGAGTTTACTACAGCGGCCATTGATTGTATGAAGCTTGTATAAATAATTAAAAAAAACGACTTCATATTATAGTATTCTCTATTATGAGACCACCTGTGTAGTTTCCTCTTTTCAATAAAATGAATCATCAAAATCGGTTCATGAACGGCGAAGTTATCCACGAACAAACATAAAAAATATATTTTTACGGTAAAATTGGGTAACCTCCATTTTAGAATTTGTTTAAAGTAACAATAGAAGAAATAAATTAAAAATCTATGATAATATTTTTATACGTTCACGTGTATTGTATATTGTATAAGCCTGATTACTATAACTTTGAAGCCTTGAAAATATCAGCCATTAGATCTTGTGATAAACGCTTAATGCGTTTTTAATTTGTAAAAATAATGGTATTTATGTGACGTTATACATATTGTTACATTTAAATGACGTACTAATGACATTAGTCAGGGTTCCCTAGAACATTTTTTTATGACTATCGAGCTAATTTTTTTGTAAATAGCTTCATTTTGATAAGACGAACAACATTTTTATCTGAGAAAAATCTCGAAAGTGGTAGCTAACAGAGATAGAAAGGATTTCATATTTTGATTTGATGGTCCAAAAATATAGATTAGGTATTCTATTAATTGTAGGACAATGTAACTCTTAAATTTTATAACTATAATTAACGTATCTATAATATACAAAAAATCAGCCCGTAAGGGTTACCCACTTTCGAGATTTTCATAGATAAAAATGTTGTTCGTCTTAATATATATATTATTAGTTTTACCCAACTAGCAAATTAGTCCTTTCACAAAAAGCCTAAATGACATTTAGTCGTATAGAAATCGTATAGTTGTAATTAAAGTTTCCAACACCGTGTAACAATATATTAAACGAACAATATGTCATATAAGAGTTTAGTCATTTAACCCATCAGTCGTGGCAAAACGAGACACAATAGCTTTTTCATTGTTATCGCGGCCGGATGTGGCCGCTTGGGGCTTCATGAATTAATTTAGTCCTGTAATCGTTAACACGACCAAATTATATGACTATCCTATAAATATCGCAGTTGTGATCTTTAAAATACATATTTGATGTTGTATAAAATTAATTTATATAACAATCATAATCTGGTTGTAATGCCGACCATAACACTACTCTTTATCAGTAATAAGATTTCTACATGACTATCATGTAAAGTCCATATATTTAACTATTATAAAATACATCTTTAAATAAACGTTTCTTACATGATTTTCGACTCTCTTTATACGACTATTTTAAAATGTTTATAAGCCTAATATTCATATTTTGAGAACTTAAATAACTAACTCAAGTTATGATTTTAAAATACTTTTAAAACTTACTGTTACAAAATTTAAGTTAAAAAAGTTATTTAATGATATTTTCATATTTCTCTTTTACGACTTTGGCCAAGAAATAATCGGCCAAGTACGATTCGGACTCGCGCACGAATGGTTCTATACCGTTGTAGAGCAAAAGTTGGCCAAAAATAGTTTTACTTATGGGAGCACCCTTAAATATTTATTTTATTTTAATTTTATTATTAAAGAACAAAATATATAATTGAAGATTTTGTGAATATTTCATGTACAGTTACGTTCAAAAGTCCAGTAGCAATCGTACGCAGCTATAGCGTCAACACTTAACGTTACTTGTGACCTTTTTCTATAAAGACAATTCACACACACACATACACTTTGTTTGGCTGTATATTCATATCGGCAATTTCGTCTCAACATGTGAGCACTGCCGTGGCCTAGTGGTTAAGCAAGTGCGTGTGTTTATTCTAGGATCATCTGCATCAGCTAAGTTGCAGGATCGAATCCGATACGTATTGAGTCTGCGGCGTTTTTACGTAAAACAATTTTTGAGAAATATTAATTATTAATTATTATGATTATGAATGTTAATACAACTATGTAGAATAAAAAATTACGTTTCTAACTAAAAGCACAGTAACGTTTAGTTAGAAACGTAACATTCTAGTCACAGCAAAGAATGTGAGGGTAGATTTAAAATAAAATGGAACAATTGCTTGAAGATAACAAAATATTAAAATGTTGTTGGTTGGTGAACTCAGCTACGAGTGTTTGTGTTCTTACTGATGCGATACAATTTATCCAATATGCAAGCAAATATTACTATTGAAGCAAGAGCTAAAATTGTGGCCCTGTATTCGAATGGCCTGAATATTTCTCAAATTTCTAACGAAATTGGCTTCTCAGTAAGTAGTAACTAATTATATTATTATTGCGATGTGTATTTTTTCATTGGTTAAAATCATCTTTTACAATTTATTCTTTTTTTTTAGAGAAATACTGTAAGTCGATGGGTGAAAAGATACGAGGAAGAAGGTGGCTTGCAGAGTCGTAAACGAAGTGGAAGGCCACTTCTTATTAACCAGACTCAGCGGCGTTATATGGCAGCGGAGTATGAAACATGTGGTTTCATACCGACAAGTCGTTTTGCCGATGAATTTAACACGTCATTGGTCACCGTTCGTCGTGCACTTCATGACGAGGGATTACACCACCGAAAGCCGGCGAAAAAACCGTTTTTGACTCAAAGGCATAAAGACGAACGGCTACGCTTTGCACGAGAGTATTTAGATTCTGATTGGGAAACAACATTTTTTTCCAACGAGAAGACTTTTAAATCCTCTCAAAAAGGAAGACTACATTTATGGCGTAAAGATAACACCCGTTGGTGTGAAAATAACGTGATGTCAAACACTGAATCTGGCAGAATAAGTGTTAACATGTGAGGATGGATTAGTGCTCAAGGGCCGGGTGAACTTGAATTTATACCTACGCGAGCCAACAGTGCAAATTATGAAGAAGTGTTAGAGGACATTATGTTACCTACTGTGCGAAATGTGTATGGTGATAGCGAAATAAGTTTTGTACATGATAATTGTCCAATTCACCGAGCCTCCATAGTTCGCAATTGGTTCAGTGAACATTCTAATATTAAAGTTATTCCGTGACCAGCACGATCCCCGGACTTAAACCCGATTGAAAATATATGGGGTTTAATGGTGCAAAGATGGCGAGCACGCGATGATAGATGTCCGGAGCTGCTCAAATCTCATTGCATGCAGTTGTGGGAGGATTTACATGGAACAGATATCTGTAAGAATATTGTGGCTTCCATGCGCAGACGTCTTCTTAGTTGTATCGAAAATAATGGAGGTTACACAAAATATTAAGAATCATTATTTATATTATTAAATTAAAAATGTATTTCTATGTCGCAATAATAAATGTAAAGTAATTGTTATAATATTTATATTTCGTAAGTTTCAATTGGTCATTCTACAAAGGAACGTGCTGGCCAGTAATTGGTAGGTTTAAGATTTTAAGGTTGAGGTTAAGTTTTAATCCTCTTTTCCTCGGAAAACGAATAATTAAACTAAAACCTCAACAATATGAAATATTGATAACACAATAGATATAGGTATTATTATATTGACAGACCTGTGAATCAAAGATTTTACCGTCATCCGTCAATTAATTCAATTGTTCAATAATAATTGTTATGTCATTGAAATAAAAATATTTTTTTTTGAAAGTGTTGTTTTATTATAATATATTATGTATAATTATCTAACTAAAATACTTTTACATTTAATATTATCTTATCACTATGTTATAATTTAATATTATTCTTATTAAATAAAACTTTCAAAATAGTCATTTCTTTAAGTTTAGAGCTGTAGCAAACCGTATGTATTCGGTACTGAGTAACGGGTATGCCACCTAGTACCGAGTAACGAAACCTTACTCACGAATGCATTTCGTTACTCGCATTTTTCGTAGTTGCCATATATTTTTTTATTTAATATGTTTTCTTTACTAAAATGTCGCGACGAGCATATCGTATACCAGCTGTTACGCTTGCAGTATTCTAGGTTTGATTTAATTTTGTAGAAAAAAGATTTTATAGTTCGGGTTCCCTAAAACAATTTTTTTAAATTATTATCAAGCAAAATTTTTCGTGAGTAGCTTCATTTTGATAAGAAGAATAACAATTTCCTCTGCAAAAATTCTTGAAAGTGGTAGCTAACAGAGATAGAAAGGATTTAAATTTTCGTTTTGATGGTCTTATAATATGGATTGTTCTTTTCCTAGGACAATGTTACTCTTAAATCAAATAACAATTAACCTATCAAATAAACAAAAAATCCGCCAAGTGCGAGTCGGACTCGCGCACGGAGACGGAAGGGTTCCGTACTGTTGTGATAGAGTGAAAGTAGAGAAAAATAGTGTTTTTTGTATGGGGGCCCCCTTAATTATTTTATTCTAATTTTATTATTAAATATTAAAGTATATGTATAACTCAGGATTTTGTGAAAAATTCAATTGTCTACATGTTCAATGTTGCCATTATGGATTACGAGCAAAAAGGCCAAAAAGAACACGTTTGTTGTATGGGAGCCCCACCTAAATATTAACTTAATTTTGTTTTTAGTATTTGTTGTTAAAGCGGCACCAGAAATACACAATCTGTGAAAATTTCAGGAGTCTAGCTATAGCGGTTCTTGAAATACAGCCTGGAGACAGACAAATAGACGGACAGACATCGACGTCTCAGTAATAGGGTCCCGTTTCTAAATTGTAACCTTTGGGGACGGAACCCAATAATCAACAAAACTTGGTTGTTATGTATGAGGTATCAAAATTCCAAACTATCGAGTAACGAGTAACGATACAATAGTAACGAGTACGAACAGTTGAAGCAACGAATACATACGGGTACGCTTTTTTTCGTTACTTTTACAGCTCTAATTAAGTTTTCAAAAATGCTGAGATAGTAAAAACAATATGAAAACTTTAAAATAATATGATAATCTGAGATTTGAACCGTGACCATTTTTCGTCCTAGCTATGATGCGAGGCCAACTATTTACCGATGGAGCTACGAACTATCTTACGAGTCTAGTGAAATTTTTGCATTTTTTTAAGAAGACAAACACAATATATGTTATCTTTGTCTTTCATCCACTACACGTAACTTTCTTGTATTGATACTGTAGTACATTTAAGTGTGTACACGGTAACATGGCGCACACATAAATATGCACTGTACCGGCAAACGAATATAGTCGTTACGATGCTACTGGACTTTTGAACGTTGACTGTACTTACCTACTTTTACGATCTAAATATTACTAATATTATAAAGCTATAGAGTTAGTTAGTTTGTTTGAACGCGCTAATCTCAGGAACTACTGATCGATTTTTTTTTCGACATCAGAAATTATCACCATATTGAGAATTTGATAAAATGCATGGGTTTCCACTTTGTAACGGTACCCTAAAAATGGCGGATGATAAAATAAATAAATTGTAAGATATGCGACTTATAGTCATGAGACATCATATAAAAGGCACCATCATTACCTAAAATCATGTAATTGTAAAAGTACAAGTAATCTTAAAATTAATTAAATTCATAAATATTATTTTGCAATTATTCGAAGGGGGCGTTAAATATTTGTTAAAAAACGTATATACAATCGTCGAGAAATTTAATTTCCCTTAGAAAAGAAGATATTGTTACCGACTAACACCAAATACATTATAGTCAATAGCATTCATTCAATAATAAATATGGCAGACATACTTTTACCAACATGATGGCTACTTTTTCTTTTATCTTACTTCAACAGAACTGTAAAATAATTAGTATCCGCAAAAAGGTAATGCCAATGACTACTTCCCAATGTTTATACAACGTCTACTGAATCATAATACGACGAAACGGTTATAAAATTAATCACTTTACGACTGCTATACGAATATTTAGCCACTAAAACGACCATGACACGATCGTTATACAAATAAAAGTTATATATTTTGCGCCTATTTCGCGTCATATAAAGGTTAATACGAATGCTATATAACCAAAAAGGCCTGACCTCAAGTTATAACCAAAACGTTGTCTCGAAAATTATATGCCCAAATTTTGCTAGTTGGGTAGATAATAATATTTAATTTTAAGTTTTTTTTTTTAAATATTTAACTAACCCTAAATAATTAAATTTTTAAGTTTGTATAATACTAACCAATGGACCATAGTAGTCTGAAATAAAGATATTTGTATTTGTTGTTGTTATCAAAATTAAGCTTCTCACAAAAAATTTGCTTGTTAGTAATAAAAAAATGTTCTAGGGAACCCGGAATATAAATTCTATGCTACTAAAATAAAGGATAATTACGATACCTATAATATTTTTATAATATTAGAAGTTGCGCGTAATAGATATGTTAATATATATAAGTATAGATAAAAGAATAAAATGTATGAATTAAGGCGAAATTACATTGTTCAGATAAAAGTTCCATTAAGTCAATTGAAGACTTGACAACACCAATATTAAGCCGTAATTTTTATGTTAAATTAATAATAAAAACACCTTTTGAATTGTAAGGAAAGACTTATAATGTAAGGTAGTTTATATTTAAAGTATTGTCTCTTAATTATTTTATGAATGTTAAGATTTTGTTTAGTTGTATTTAGATAGAATATCATGTTTAAGTAATAATAATTCTAGTACCAAACTTTGAAAAATGTGGGTACTAGAATTATTATTCAGTGTGGGTAAAATATCCATTCTACCCAGTATAAAATAGCTAGCGAACCTAGTACGGCTCTCATTCTGGCCGACAGTGTTTAAGGTGATGTACCTATTTATTTGTTATAAAGATTTTAGTACCTAATAAGTAACCTGGTAATTATTGTAATTTATATAAAGAAGATTTTGTACAAGTCTATGGTTTATTTTTGCTAGATGATCTATAATATTATAATTGCTTGATATTGTTGTTTTATAATATAAAGTTATAAGTTCTGTGTTATTCCTGAGTTGTATCTTATTAATATAATAAACTGAAAGTACCTTGGCTAGATTACTTAAATTACGTAATAATTTGTTATATAATTTGAAAATAATTATATCTACCGACTCTTACTTGTTAAGGTTGTTTTAATAAATATCTTTATTGTCTTACAGTTTATTTTTTATTTAACCACATCTATCTTGCCACTGCTTGGGCATGACATTAGTTTATATTTCTTTATATATTATACCCCAATCTAACACGCGCGACTCCGTCTCCGAAAAACGGGTTAGGTATATTTTGTGCAAACATTTACTTTATATTCAAAGATATTATTTATGTATAACCTTGATATCCCCAAAATCAATATTATCATACGAATAGTTGCCTAATTCAACACCATACCTTCCGGGCCTATCGTTAGAGTTTTATCACTATAAACAAATCCAAATTGGGTAAACTCAAATAACAAAAAAGGTTTTATTACCTCACTTCCTCTTATTTCCGGTGACAATCATATCACTTTGTTGAACACGAGTCAATAATAGTAAGCTTTTTGTTTTTCTCAAAGAATTACAATATTTATACTAAGTATAATGTGGTCGCTGATATTAAGTAAACTTTCATGACTAGATAACTACTCAAACAAAAAATAATCAATTGCTATTAGAAGTCATGTCCTTGTAAGAACACGCTCCTTTACTAGTCACATCATAAAATATCATGTATTATATTAATATTATAGATTTTAGACATAATATAGGCCTATAGGCCAGTGCCATGCTATGTTGCTACTTGAAATGTGATAACAAATTGCAATGGCTTAATTTTATTATACTGTTAACAATTTACTGTATGTTGTATTTAAAACAATAATATAATATCCTAAAACAAAATACTTATTTGTCAAAATAGTTTTAATGAAATGAACGCTATGAAATTGAAAATACCTAGTCATTATTATTTTTTTAATCCTTCGATCGCGGAAAACGAGACACAATAGCCTTTCAATTGTTATCACGGCCCACTTGGGCCAGGGTCTAAACACACTAGGCTGAATTACGCCGGCGTAATTTACGTGGCCGAAATTACGTTATTAATTAAAAAATAAATTACGCGAAGAGCCGAAATTTCGCGGCGTAATTTCCTTTGCGGAATGCGCGCGTAAGTATTTAAAATTCTCAGATGTAAATTGTAATGTGTGCGTTAACGCTTTAGAATTAGGGTTGGATTTGCTATGTTCGGTTTTGATAATTCCGTCGCGTATAGTGTGTTGCTATACAAAACATTACCGCCGAATCGCAGCCGAACTTTACGCTCGACTGGGCTCAACGGAAATTCGGCTCGCGACGGAATTTCGGCATAGTGTGTCGTCTGTCGCGTTCCGTCCGTATTTTGTATGCGTTTGATGCGCGGCGTAAACGCGGCGGAATTTACGTCGGCGTAATTCAGTTGGTACTACTAATATATTATATTCTGTGGCCTAGTGTGTTTAGACCAGTGGTCCCCAACCTTTTTTTCATGCGGGCCACAAACATGTTTTGGTCTTGGTGTCGCGGGCCGCAACAAAAAATTTTTAGGGTTAAAAATTACATTCTTAAAAATTAACGATTTAAAAGTGGAAAAAATTTAACGACGTCACGTAGACCTTACGTTCTTTTGCCGGTGGGCGCGAATTTCAAAATTCTTTAACATCACGCGGGCCACAAATAAAGTCCCGGCGGGCCGCATGCGGCCCGCGGGCCGCGGGTTGGGGATAGCGGGTTTAGACACTTACGGGAGTTGAAGCGTTAACAAAAAAGTTGACTGCAGCAATTGCTATAAAATCATTATCTCCGACGGGCAGTGCTGGCTTATAAATGGAAGCATTGTCTTTAAGTAAGCTGTTATAAATCGATTTAGCTGGAATGTTGGATTCAATTTAGAAAATGGGTACAGATAATACTCGAGACGAAGAAAGAATAGCTCCGTAGATTGCGATTTAAGGTTTAAATTAGAAACATTTACTACCAAGAAATCGAAAAAAACTGAGGAAGTACAGCAGACGGAAATGTTAACATTTTTAATTCACGTAACTTAAGTGGCCAGGTGCCATCGAAATTCTCATACATACAAAAATTTACTACAAAATATTTACACACCTGGAACCTAGGTAATAGGGGATTGTCCATTTTTTTTTAATTTTGCTCATTACAAAAACATTTCGAGGAATAAGGTCAGTGATTGTTTTTCTATATGTAAACGAAAAAAATACCCATTAGTTACTTATATTTTTGAACAAATATGTTTAACCTTAGTTTGACCTTCAATGGCGTTAAATTAGCAATAAATTCGACCAACATTACGTTTCGAACGTTTGGTAAGCTTCTCGTATCAGCTTTCACATAATGAAAACTTGCATTTGACGAACCAGCCATTATAAATGAGATTGAAAGGAAATTTAAAACATACTGTGAGGTCAATTGGCCGCCGACGATGACGTCAGAGCGAAACTTTAAAAATTTATTGAGAAAAAACTAGCCAATGAATTTCAAAATTATTTAATTTATATTCTTAAAATACCCTATTTTAACGAAAAAAAATATAAAAAGTACATGTGATTTTTTTTTGACAATGCCCATTACTATCCCACCAAAAACATACCTGTTAAAATGGGGCCAAGTTCCTATCGGCAAAGTTTTGGTCCAAAAAAGAGTTGAAATCCAATCCAATGCCAAGTTTAGATGCACTTCATCGATCGTTATCATTTTCATCAACAGTCTGATCCATAATACTTCTAATTTGAACGTGGCAGGTTAATTTAATTATATTATTATCTAATTATACAATTAATCAAGAGATACGTATAGCACGAAAACCTGCCAAGTTCAAATTTAGAAGTATTATGGATCAGACTGTTGATGAAAATGATGACGATCGATGAAGTACATCTAAACTTGGCATTGGATTGGATTTCAACTCTTTTTTAGACCAAAACTTTGCCGATAGGAACTTGGCCCCATTTTAACACGTATGTTTTTGGTGGGATTTCAATACTTTTTTTTCTTTTTGTGCTACACCCGACTTCAACAATACCTTCGATATATGGCGCTAGTAGTATTTGTTGAACTATCAATAGAAGCGAAATTTTCAAGTAAACAGTATTTATTTAACCTATATCAATTCCCAAACGGTCGAATTCGACCGCGGAAACAATAGATTTCCAAGAATCCGCGATCGAAGGATTAATAAGCTATGCAGCATGCAAATATGATGACAATATTTTAAACCAATCCTCCCCCCCGTCCTCCCACCCTCCTCATTGTATTATCATTGTATCACTGGCGTATAAGAATTTTTACCTATAGTTCGTAGAGGAGCCGATTCACGCTTGACCGATTTCTTAAATTTCTTCATTTTTTATTAATCTACATATTATAACACACGACCTGAGTGTCAAATATCATTACGTTAGGAAAATTGGAAGTGGTATCTAAAGTTCGTAGATGAACCGACTCACGCTTGACTGATTTCTTAAATTTCTTAATTTTTTGTTAATCTACATATAACATACGACCTGTGTGCCAAATTTCATAACGCTAGGACAATTATTGGAAGTGGCCTCGGAAGTTCGTAGACAAACCGACTCACGCTTGACCGATTTCTTGAATTTCTCACTTTTTTGTTAATCTACATAATAATTAACACACGACCTGTGTGCCAAATTTCATAACGCTAGGACAATTGGAAGTTGCCCTTTGAAGTTCGTAGATGAACCGACTCACGCTTGAACAATTTCTTAAATTTCTCAATTTTTTGTAAATCTACATATAACAAACGACCTGTGTGCCAAATTTCATAACGCTAGGGCAATTGGAAGTGGCCTAGAGGTTTTGATTACCGGTCAGTGAGTGAGTGAGTGAGTCAGTGTCAAAATTTGCTATTTTTACAGGAACATATTTCAGGATAGATCCTGACTTTCATAGATATAGCTTCGGTAGACCGAAGCTATATCTATGAAATTGGGTATACTGCTTAAGTACTAGTACATAATTACGTAGGTAAAATTTTATCTTTGAACTCGCAATAGGGACTGAGCTACGGGGGGGTCAAAAGTGCGTCGAAACGGTTCGTGCAAATAGTGCACGGCATGCGCGCGACCTGCTGGAACTTGGCCGCGCACTCCGTGCGCTTTGATTTTAAGCTGAAAAATACCTTAAACAATAAACATGTTAAATATTTTCGTATGAGAAAATGATTTTGGTATTACGTATGTATGAAAATTTCGATGGCACCCAACCCCTTAAGTTGCAAAGCTGCACCGCAAGCAGGCAGAGGTCTTCGGTAGGGGCCTTTTTTTCCTCGTTTCGCCCGTACAAAATACAGGACAATTTCTACAGATTTTGCCTGATAACAATAGTATTGTTTATTTTTGTTACAAGATAATATTTTTATCGGTATGTTACACCTAAATATTGAGTTGATGTAACATCATCCCTATGAGAGACATTGGTGGACTCGGTAGGTGTAATGATTAATGAAGCCCTAGCTGCACAGAGTAAAAAACATAATTTTTGTGTACAAAGGAATTTCTATGATGTCTGTCAATGTGATTGCACTACTGCAGTCTGCAAGTATACGTATTCACGCAGTAATCATAATAATAGTAGGTAAGCACATGCTTACCTAAACTATAATTATATGATTTTGTTAGTGAAATCAAAATTAAGGCTTTGAAAAAGTGACGCCAGTTTTTTTCAAGTGTGAGTCAATTGCTTAATGATAAAGCAAAAAATATATGTGTGTGCGTAAGGTTCGATTTATATAATAATATGTCCATTGTCCGTGCGACAGAGCTGTTTGGCCGCTACACAACAAAATCATAAACAATTGTATGTCAATAGTGTCGCGACTCGCGACCGCGCCGCTTTTTAAAATATAAGTCGTTGCTTATGCCTTGTAATCTCAACGAAAGCGTTGTGGCCAAACTGCGCCATAGATGGAGCTTTAACGCGACTTACGAGTGAATAAAGTGGTTGTAGTTTTGAAAAAATCTTGGTATTTTATATTTTGGTCTAAAAGGTTGTCAGATTTGCTCAGTTTTACTGTTCATCTTCAAATATGAATAATGAGATATACGTGTAACGTGACCCACGTGCGTTCGACCCCATATTTTATGCTCTTTGACTTAATTATGACATTTAAAGGTCCGGAAGTAAAATACTTTGTGGAGAAAAGTTCCACTCTTAGGGCGTTTTCCCTTTAAGCGTGTTATCATCCGCGCTCGGATCTGGTCCGCATGCGGGTGACAACATGCTCCTGGCAGCACGCGTGTTAATTCATGAAGCCCCAAGCGGCCACATCCGGCCGCGATAACAATGAAAAAGCTATCATGTCTAGTTTTGACACGACTGATGGGCTGCATGACGGGAAAAACATCTATGAGATGATACGATGCGGGCAAGTTTTATGCGGACCACGTTACCACGTACGTTTGACGTAGTATGCCATATCGGCCGGCGCGCGCCGTACTAATGCGCTCAGCATTGTGAAACATGAACAATTAGTGCCCAACTCGCGTATATTCGCCCGTTTGTTTGAAGTCGAGGTACTCCTTACTCCTCAGTTCTGTCTGCTCTGCCAGATCCGCGCTCGGATAATGACACGCATGACAGGAAAAGCGCCCAGGCTATGAAGTATGAGGGTCGATGAGCATATTCGTCTTCGATTGTTGATGTTTCATGATCGACTTCGATTGTGCATGCTATAGATGGCTTCGTAATCATGGTAGCAAGCATGGTTATTCTATTACGCCCGCAACTCCGTTTATCGGGCGGGAACCGACAATTTTGCCAGGATAAAAAGTATACTATGTCCTTTCCCGGGACTCAAAGTATCTTCATACTTTGCTTTGGGATGGAAATTGGATTTCACCTACTCCTACCTTTCTTCTGATTAATTTCGTTGCGGGTCCAAAGACAGATTTAGCTTGTCCGTCGGGCATCCCTGAGATCATAATATTATCAAAGAGTTTTCGTGGTTGGTTACCACTGTTGATCTTGGCAACACAGGAGTTGCAGTCATGGTGGGAATGTGTGGTGGGCCATTTGCCCGTTCAAAAAAATACCAAATTTCAGCAAAATCGGTTCAGCGGCTTCGGCGCAGCGTTGCCAGACGTCCTAATTTTGGCGGGACGTCCCGATATTTTCATCAAAATTAAATGTCCCGCTTTTCGGGGAAAGCCCGAACGTACGTGCAGCATGCGTGCAGCGTGCTGAGTAGAAAGGTGCATAATGAAGATAAGAGTGTGGGAGGTAGAGGGGTGGATTTTCTTTGGCTACCTTTGATATCTATTGTCACGTAAACGTTATCTTAAAGCAAATAAAAAGATAAAAATTCATTTTTTTATTTTAAGTAAGTATACCTTCTTTTTACTTTGTCCCGTTTTTGACTGAAGAATCCCGCTTTTTCGCTCAAAAATTTCCAAAGTCCCGACTTGGCACAAAAAAAAACTGGCAACGCTGCTTCGGCGTGAAGAAGTAACAGACACACAAACTTTCGCAACTTGGATGGTATGGATGGTCCAACATAAAGTGGCCGATCATTTAAGAAAGACGGAGAAAATGACTTCACATTATTTTTTCTAGAAACCTGTGGGCAACAAACTATCTTTACACCTAGACAAATGATAAGGGTATTTAGCCACTTTATGAATAAAACATAATATTTTTACACTACTCATTCAACAGAAATCAATCTCGGATGTAGGCCACCGAACAAAAGAAATCCCATGTAGCATGTGAGAAAAATATTTACCAGGCGAAAAAGGTTACTTTATTATCGCGGTCGGGTGGTAAAAAACATATAAGTGCCCGGTACAAATCATAGTAACTTGTACATAAAATCCTATTGTTAGACGTCGATAGTCGAAAATAAAAAAAGTGACTATACTTTTTCGACGCAATTTGGTGTTCGAATTGGAAACAGGCCGAATAGGCTCATTCGATTTTTGGCAACAACAAAAATTTATTTTCACCATTCCGTGTTTAAAATAAATGCCTTTTTTAGTATCTGTTACTGTGATACAATTAAGGATGCAATATATTTTTGGATAAAGCCTTTTTGCTCTATTTTGATAGCGATATTTTAAAATATTGGAATTTATATTTGTAAATTTTAACACGCGATTTTTATCAGCGCTATAATAATTATGTTGTTGGCTTTGATTAATATTCTATTTAACTTGTACTTACTTAAAATTTTAACCCATGGTAATTATTATGTTATTATAACGGCAAAATGTATAATTTTGTCTGTAACATCTTTACGACAAAACCAATGAACTAATGTGGTTTAATTTTGACATGGAGATTCTTTAAGTCCTAAAATGATAAACTAATTACGGCATTATCTGTCTAAGCTCTAAACACACCAAAAAAAAATACCTTAACTTTAAGTGTCTAAACACACCATGCCGAAGTTCCGCGGCGGAAGATCGGCATGATTCCGCCTGCAATGTATCTTAAATTACCGATGACACACCATGCCGAAAATCCGTCGCGTTATATTGTATGCGTTTGACATTGCTGACGTAATCAATGCCGAACTTCCGCCGCGGAACTTCGGCATGGTGTGTTTAGACACTTAAAGTTAAGGTATTTTTTTTTATACTGTACCTACTTGTAGGGAATATTACCCGAAGGTCGAAGCAGAGGTCGCTACTTGCACATGTAGTAAATACTCGTAATCCAAACAAAATCCGACATGTTGTATACGAGATATTAGAAACGTTGTCAAACGTCTACCAAACTTTTTGTCTACTGTCTGTACTGGTGCTGCCGTCTAGTTTAAAAAAATTGCAGTCATAATATTATATCCTATTTGATTATTTATTGGAACGGAGTTCCTTTTCGCGCGTTGCGAAAGGGGGCTAGACCGAAAAAATTGTAACGACACTTTTATTAGTACCTGCATGTTAGGGGCAGAGGGCGTTGCACGTTGATAGTATTACTGTGCGTCAACTAGATGGCGTTTTTTGAGAATAAACAACGACGCGTTGTTAGTATTCCTGGGCGTCAATAGATGGCGATTTTTTAAAATATTTTTTTTTAGTATATGTATTATGTACAGATTTTTTGAACATAAAAAATAACTCCGTTCCATTCGGGTGTCCCAAGAGACACCCGAATGGAACGGAGTTATTTCTTCAAGTGTCAAGACACCAGCTCTCAAGTTTTTATTATATTTCAGTAAATACCTTCCAGTAAAATAACAATAAAACAAGTAGACAATAGCTGTGACATTGCAAAGTGAGACATTTTATTCTGAGTTGCCGTAACTTTGTATATTAAGACGACAAAGCCTATTTGTGGCTATGAAACCGCTGGAGTTAAGAAATTCTCACAACTATACCTAAAGCTCGGGATACACCTCACTGAGTTACCCGTTAAACTTATTGTACAGTTATAACTGACATATTAATACTTAATAGTGAACAGCGATTCTAAAATATTATATGAATAAGATACATATTTTAATATACCGAAATAATGTATATTGTATAATCTATTTATCTCCTTCTTCTTCTTATAAATAGAAATGAATTTTTAATTTTGGTAATCTTGCGAAAACTGATTTGTCTAATTTTAATCTTCAAACATTTGCGGCAGTCCATAATATAAGGTTTATAGAGGTAGTGAAACGAAGTGGGCCGGGTCATCTAGTAATTGAAATGTTTATGTTTATAAATCTTGACATAATGATTTTAAAATATTCACACATTTCCTATGGATCAACCCTTCATTTATTAATGACTAGATGACGTCCGCAACTCCGTTGCGCCAAAATTCGTTTATCGCGCGGGAACCGTACATTTTCCGGGACAAAAAGTATCCTATGTCCTTCCTCGGGACTCAAAGTATCTCCATACCGAATTTCAGCAAAATCGGTTCAGCGGTTTGGGCGTGAAGAGGTAACAGACAGACAGACAGACAAACAGACGGACACATTTTCGCATTTATAATATTAGTAAGATGTACTCGGCGAAACATGGCGGTAGCGGTTATTGACTCCCTGTCAAAAACCTGTCATTTTCTATGCAAAGCTGTGATTGACAACATCTAACACTTCATTTTCAATCGCGGTTTATGTAGAAAATGACAAGTTTTTGACAGGAAGTCAATCACCGCTACTTCCATGTTTCGCCGAGTACAGTATAGTTGAATGTACCTATAAATGAAAACAAAAAAGTTTGTCACTTCAAAATCTTCAAAGTTACTCAGAGGATCAAAATATTTTTTGTACAGCCATAATTTAGCTTTGGAAGGAATTCAAACATAAGGCGAAGACAGCTGCCAATTCGACATCTTTGTGCAGTTTTCTAGACGTATGTATTTCATTGATTGGCACAAAAAAAATGTGATTTTTGATTATATTTGGAAAAGCTTGTCGAATTTAAATAATAATGTACTCCTACTGGATGAAAAAAAAATACCAAAGTCACATCTTTCAGGAACTTTAAACAGTTCTAACTAAAGTAATTAATACAATCTATGCTTCAAAAATTTGTTTATTTGATACCTTTTACAAAAATCCAAAGATTGCCGGATTTAATTTTCGGTTCTGACATCTAGATTTCCCATAATATTTATTTTTTCCTCTAACAAACGAAAAATGTATCCACGCTACCGAGTAAACACTTCACATCTCTGTCTCTCTGGCATGAAAATCGACAGTGGTGCGAGAGTGATGCGAGATCAAGGTCATTGGCAGTTGTCAGCCCCTTAACAGACTCATCATACCACACTGCTCTGTGTGTCATAAGCTACTCCGAATATGTAACTTACTGTACCTGTTACAGTGTACCAATCCACATGATATTTTGTTGGCAAAATCGACCCATCTCTAGTCCTAAGCCCGCAGGGCTATGAATGGAAAATGGTAATTAACAAGAAGTCCATATTTTGTGGTGTTTTTTAGGATAACTTTCGGAAGTTATTTCTCAACATTTTAGTGCTGAGTGATTAAAAAAGAAAAAATACGTGTATTTTTATTTTTAACAAGGATCAATATATCCGACAGGAAGGTTTAATTGCACCCTGTATAGTTAGGTACAATGTTAAATATTTAGGTATGTACTTAATGTTTAGTCAGAAATATCTGTATTATATAATATCCTAGTACTAGATGTTCGGCGCGGCTTCGCCCGCGTAAATGAGATAATTCACAGACAAATTAGTCCACAAAAAATATGATCCTTCACGTGGTCTACTTCTTATCTGTGCCAAATAACTGAAAAATTGCTCTGCAGTAGTTCGTGAGATAAGCCCTTTCAAATAATTTCCACCGTTTTTCCACATTTTTCTCTATTTCTTCGCTCGTTTTAGACTTATTGTGATAAAATATAGCCTGTAACCTTCCTCCATAAATGAGCTATCTAACATTGAAATAATTTTTCAAATCGGACCAGTAGTTTCTGAGATTAGCGCGTTCAAAGCAACAAACTCTTGCAGATTTTGTTACAAACATCTGTACTTAATAATTTTATCACTATACCTACAGTTACAAACAAAGTTATAAAACGTCAGGGTGTAAAGGTATATTGTGTCACATTTGTGTCCCTTATACAGCAACCTATTTCAAATAACGATTGAAAAACAATTATTTTTGACTAGACGTTCCGCGCGGCTTCGCCCGCGTAAATTAGATATTTCACAGACAAATTAGTCCATAAAAATAGCCTATAATCCTTTACGTGGTCTATTTCTTATCTGTGCCAAATATCAGAAAAATTGCTCCAGTAGTTCGTGAGATAAGCCCTTTCAAATAATTTCCCCGTTTTTTCCACATTTTCCTCTATTTCTTCGCTCCTATAGTCGTAGCATGATAAAGTAAAGCCTTATAGCCTTCCTCGATAAAAGGAATATCTAACACTGAAATAATTTTTCAAATCGGACCAAGTTCCTGAGATTAGCGCGTTCAAACAAACAAACAAACAAACTAACAAACTCTTCCGCTTTATAATATTAAGTATAGAAGTATAGATTCGTATGGGCCAGCGAACTGGCGTCATGAATTTTCCCTTAAAAAAATAAAAAAGATTACTCTTTCAACGCTGCTGCCTTTACAGTAAACTCTATACAAGTGACCGTTATACAACCTAAAGCATTATCAGTTATCAACTTATCACTATGTTTTGTTACATTCGATATAAAAAGAATCCAGTGACCGTCAAAATGTAAAGCGCGCGAGATGTAAAATTGTAGAGCTATTAGATGTTAAATTGTTTTAGTAAAAGTTAAAACAGACAATCTGTACACGCTACCGAAAGTATTGCTATACTAAAAGTTTAGATTCCAAGTACTCGATAGCAAAGGTTTCGGCTTTTTTGTACTAATGTCCGGCCAAGCTTACTGCTTTGTCCGGCTTTTCGGTCTAGCAACCTGGCAACCCTAGATGGGGGACCTACGTAATTTGGTCGCGTTACGTCAAACCCAGCCGACAGATCACAGTTAACATTGAATTGATATAATCCGACCAAATGACGTTGGTCTGTCATCTGCCTAGGAATCAATTTCCTCGATGGTACTTTTACAACTAAGTAATTAAAAATCAAAACCACCCCACCTTTAAGTCTACTTACATAATTTAATTTGTTTACTTTCAACAACACTTTCAAGCTTCGTGTAAACTTTCGCCACTCAAAATGTAGCACCTCACCAATCACCATCACAATTATCATTCGCGGTTAGAATACAATATTGTCATAAACTCCAATTACGCGCGCGGCGGGCGGTGACAAACAAAAAGTTACTTGCAACCATGCGCGTGAGCGGACTACGTCCTGCGAGTTGCGACTGCAAGTTGCAATTTGCATTGCAACCGGCGCGGCCAGGCGGCGCCACCCCCCGCGCCACACCCGTGTCACCCCCTCTCTACCCCAACGTTGCCTAGATGCGCCCGAGTGGCGAGTTGGCGACAGGCCGGCGCCAAATTGTATTTCGTATGAAGTGACCATACTGCAAGGAATTTGATTGGGATAAAATATGTTAAATGTAAAAAAACACAGCCTATTTTTTTGGTTTAATGGACATACCTGAGCCCTAAAAAAATTGGCAGGTAGGTTTAAGTGCACCCTGTACATAATAATATATCAGACTATAATAATCTATACATATTATAAAGTAGCTTTTTTCCCTCATGTCCCTTTGTTCCCTTTAATCTATAAAACTACGCAACGGATTTTGATGACTCTTTCAGTGTTAGATAGCCCATTTATCGAGGAAGGCTATAGGCTATATTTTATCACGCTAAGACTAATAGCAGCGAAGAAATTGAGGAAAATGTGGAAAAAACGGGGAAAATTATTTGCAAGGGCCAACTTGAACGCACTAATCTCAGGAACTACTGGTCCGATTTGAAAAAATATTTCAGTGCTAGATAGCCCATTTGTTTGAGGAAGGCTAATTTTATCACGCTAAGACTAATAGGAGAATGTGGAAAAAACGGGGGAAATTATTTGAATGGCTAAGGCCATTAAGGCCAGCGTAAATAACATTAAAATTGCTCCAGTAGTTCGCGAGATAAGTCTCGCGAACTACTGGAGCAATTTTAATGTTATTTGGCACAGATAAGAAGTAGACCACGTGAAGGATCATAGGCTATCGATTTTAATCATTTTTTCAGTGGCTATAAATGTTATACCCGTGCGACGCCGGGGCGGATCGCTAGTATCTACTATAATATTTTTGGCAACTAAAAAAAATATTCCTATTTGTAAAAACTGCTACAACAGCCAAATATTTTATAATTACTATAATAATATTAATTATATTATCTATATTAATATTATAAAGCGGAAGAATTTGTTTATTTGTTTGAACGCGCTAATCTTAGATACTTAATATTATAAAGCGGAAGAGTTTGTTTGTTTGTTTGAACGTGCTAATCTCAGGAACTACTGGTTTGATTTGAAAAATTCTTTCATTGTTAGATAGCCCATTTATTGAGAAAGGCTAGAGGCTATATTTTATCATGCTAAGACTAATAGAAGCGAAGAAATAGAGGAAAATGTGTAAAAAACGAATGTATTTGAAATGTGGAAAAAAAATATTTGAAAGGGCTGATCTCACGAACTACTGCAGCAATTTTTCTGTTTTTAATTGGCACAGATAAGAAGTAGACCACGTAAAGGATCATAGGCTATTTTTGGTGGAATAATTTGTCTGTGAAATATCTAATTTACGCGGGCGAAGCCGCGCGGAACGTCTAGTGTATAATATAATGCTGATTATTATTTAAATATTAACACACTTTTGGCCCTAAAGTGCAAATAAAATATTAGATATTATTTCATTTGCGCCTTTGAGACAAAGCACAAAATATAATATTAGTACCAAGCAAAAGTGCGTGCGCCTTGGATCTTTCAGACGATTAGTATAATTATTAAGGCGAAGACAGCTGCCAATTCGACATCTTTGTGCAGTTTTCTAGACGTATGTATTTCATTGATTGACACAAAAAAATATGTGATTTTTGATTATATTTGGAAAAGCTTGTCTAATTTAAATAATAAAATAATGTACTCCTACTGGATGAAAAAAAAACCAAAGTCACATCTTTCAGGAACTTTAAACAGTTCTAACTAAAGTAATAATACAATCTATGCTTTAAAAATTTGTTTATTTGACACCTTTTACAAAAATCCAAAGATTTCCAGATTTAATTTTCGATTCTGACATCTAGATTTCCCAAAATATTTCTTTTTTCCTCTAACAAACGAAAAATGTATCCAAGCTACCGAGTGAACACTTCACATCTCTGTCTCTCTGGCATGAAAATCGACAGTGGTGCGAGAGTGATGCGAGATCAAGCTCATTGGCAGTTGTCAGCGTCTTAGGTAGAAATTAAGGTCTAACGTACAGCAAAACAATCTTTATTTTATATATAATGCGCAGAATTAAACTAATTACTAATTTCTGTCTAATTAAGCTAGAATTTTGATAGTAATTTGCCTACGCAAATAATGAAATATAATTTAATTTTATAAGTCTGGAATTCTCTGGAATACTATCTTTCATTTTTCCTATCCAAATATAACCTACAGGTTACTTTCAGTTAAAAAGGTCTCATAAGTCTTTATTAAGAATTAAATAATACTTAATATTATTAACCCGGCGTGAGTGAGGTCGGGTATGTCATACCCGCCGGTTTATAAAACACTTAATGTTTCTCAACTGTGCGATTTCTGGAACTTGGTTAGCACAGTAGCCGGAGGGGGTGGTACGAGGAGCGATTTTAAGCGACAGTGGCAACATTGCGCCGTTGGCGATGAAAGCTACAAGTGCGCAAACGCATTGCGGGTATGTTATACCCGACCTCATAGTCGGTGTCACTGTTTTGTGTTTCAGTTATTTTTTAATTTTATACATTAAATAACAAAGTTTCTTTATTTTTTGGTTTGTAAATTCTACAATATCATATCGTTTGATTTTACATTCAGTTAAAGCTATATTCCACTAGATGACGCCTGCAACTCCGTTGCACCAAATTCCAAAAGTCGTTTATAGCGCGGGAACCGTACCTATTTATAGAATGAAAACTTTCATACTATGTCCCTTCCTGGGGTACAAAGTATCTCCATATTAAATTACAGCAGGTTTTGCTCAAATTAAGTTCAGTAGTTTGGGAGTGAAGAGGTAACAGACAGACAGACAAACCGACAGATACTTTCGTATTTGCAATATTAGTATGAGTGAGAGAGAGATTTATTGTTTAATTTTAATTACAATGTTGATTTCAATTTGTCCAATTTTTATATTTTCAGTTTCTAAATATAATAGTTGTTTGGTGCGTAAAATACTACTTTGTACTAATAGCAACAAAGATACTTTTTTATAATTGGACGTGGTTTTTTTATTGTAATACTTCGTTTGTATTAAGTTAATTAATTATTACAGTGATAAGCATTATTCTACATTCATCTAAAGTTATCAAAATCGTCAGTTCAATATTCGGGTATGTCATACCCACCTCATAGCTGGTGTAAAAAAATTTCACCTTATTCACGCCGGGTTAAAAAAAAACAAAGAAAACACGCTTTTTAATTATATTTTCATTAAAAAAAATTTAAGCAAATTATGGCATTGTCATTGGCTCTTAATACTTATATGCAAAGTTTTGAATTAATTAGACTACTGGAGACAGGTAAAAATCGTGCTCAAAGATTCCGTTACATACTAACAGCCCAAGCTAATAATAAAAGCTTGTTAAAAATAAGTTCATTTTCTCATATTAAAACACAGAGGAAATAGATTATTACTGATTACAAGTAGTCATGCTATAATATTGTAATGTTTTGTTGTTCTAAAAGCAAGCAAGTGAGCAGACTCGCTCCACTGTTATATCAGAGTATCAATTTAAATATCGGAAATAATACATTTTAAGTAGCCAGAATCTTTAATCAGTGATCGTTTTATAATTAATAAATCATAGACAAAAATATTTTATTGTGTAACAATAATATAGCTTCCGATGATATAAAAACTAGTCTGAAATTAGTTCCTTCCATTAGAGGTACAATATTTAAACAATATAATTATACAGTGGCAAAAGCTAGATTTAAAATATTATGCGTACGCCCGAACGCGTGGCTTAGCGGCTACACCACTAAATAAAATGTCGACAGTGCCTGTAGGCTGTATAGACATGAGCCTTTGATCCCTATATTCCTTCCACTAGTTTCACTTTCAAATATCCCGCCAACCGCGCGTATCGCCTCCCGCCAATCACCAATGACAAGCGCGGGAGCAGACTCGAAAAAAGATGTCCGCCTGTAATCTGAATACATGGTGCGTGTGACACGCATGTGCATGTCCACCAAAAAATAGGATGTTAATTTTTTTTACAATAACATAATATTTTATCCCAATCAAATTCCTTGCAGCATGGTCCCTTCATAGTTCATACGAAATAACTACGATTTGGCGCCGGCCGGTCTGTCGCCAACTCGCCAGTCGCCACTCGGGCGCATCTAGGCAACGATGGTAGGGATGTCGAAATTGAAAGAAAATATCGATATATCGATACATCGATATTTTAAAAAATATCAATATCGGTCTCGACTCTCGATATATCGCGAAAGAAATATCGATATATCGATATATCGGTCAAATTTTTCTACAAATTTGCTTTTTTTTTAAATTAATTTAGGTCAGCCTAGCTCAGTAATAAAAACAGTTTTTTTCAGTTTTTGAGAATAAAGTACTTAATGATTGGATAATTACTTTATTCTCAATTAAATCAAAGGAAATATGGAAATATTTCAGGGTTATACCCGAAAGAACTGGTGAAAAATGTCGAGTGTCTACCCAAAATTTAATTGGGTTTTCTTTTCAGGGCAGATTAGGAGCATCCAAGATTATTGTTTTTACTCGTCCGACATTCTCTTACTCCTGGAGGATATATTCTAGCGAATTTAGTTAGATCGTCATGAGATGATTAATAAAAAAATATATATTTTGATACGAATTTCGATATTTGTTTTTTTTTTTTGTATCGATGTATCGATAAATCGGATCAAAAAATATCGGCTAAAAATGTCGATATATCGAATACAAAATATCGATATTTCGATATATCGATATTTTTTCAACAAGCCTAAACGATGGGGTAGAGAGGGGGAGACGTCACAGTCCGGCGGAAATCTGAATACGTCATGGTGCGTGTCACACGCACCATGTATTCAGATTTCAGGCGGACATCTTTTTTCGAGTCTGCTCCCGCGCTTGTCATTGGCGGGAGGCGGGAGGCAATACGCGCGGTTGGCGGGATATTTGAAAGTGGAAGGAATAGTTTTCATGTGCGGCGTGTACGCACTACGCGCGTCTGTGATTAAAAAATCAAGAACTAATAATTTCGTTAGAGGTTTGCTGACTGAATTGTGCTCAATCTACCGTGGTGAATTTGTGGTGCTATAGTTTTACGCCACTAAGGTGTCTTCGAAGGGTTTTCGTCTGCCGGCCGGCGACATCGCGATGTCCCTTTCCCAGGTGAGTGTTTGTACTTTTCTACCGCTGGGAATTCACTAGGTATTGAAGCACAAGCTTCAGGGAAATGCAGCTGCCTCTCCAGCGAGAATCATACAGTGTCGCTATTTTAATAAATCGTTACATTATGGACCAGTGGTCCCCAACCTTTTTTTCATGCGGGCCACAAACATGTTTTGGTCTTGGTGTCGCGGGCCGCAACAAAATTTTTTTAGGGTTAAAAAATAACATTCTTCAAAATTATCGATTTTAAAGTGGAAAAAATTTAACGACTATCACGTAGACTTTACGTTATTTTGCCGGTGGGCGTGAATTTCAAAATTGTTTAACATCACGCGGGCCACAAATAAAGTCCCGGCGGGCCGCATGCGGCCCGCGGGCCGCGGGTTGGGGATAGCGGTTATAGACTATTGCTTGTGATCTCGCGGTGTATCGGCCAAAACGCGATAAATCAAGCCTAATAATTTTTCATCGGAGAAATATAATTATGATGTTCTCGCTTTAACCCCAAAAGTCGCTAAGATCTCACGCGCAGTCCGGGCTCGCGCCCGCGCCCCACACCACATAATTTCCTTACATATTACAACACGGTCAAATTAACTTGACGCATCGAAATGTCAAATTAACATGCGAGCTCCATAATGACGTCATCAAACCGTGCGTCTAGTTAATTTGACCGTGTTGTAATATATTACATATTTACTAACTGACCTACTGCGGACCCCTGATGCACATGCTACGGACCCCTAAGGGGTCCGTGGACCCCACTTTAAGAAACCCTGGTATAGATTATAAATATAAACTTCTATCTTATATCTATGTTATTCACACATGCGGTTACAGAGACGTACAGAAAGGGATGTAAACCATAAAATATTGACGGGAGAAAATGACAGTCAGTGTCCTATATACCAGAATTAACGATAAGCTATGGATGTGGCCTGTTATTATAGGATATGGGATAGTAATTATACCCCGTGGCTAACAAGCGGCGATCGAAATTCTATCCGAACTGGGCGAAATCAGGCGGTTGTAATGTGTAAATCGATACATCGTGGTTATAGCTAAACAATTGAAACCTTTCTTTTTGGTATGAATGAACGATTTGGTATAGACTATAGACAGTTAGTTTTGTCTCGTGTATATTATGTCGCAGGAATAGCATTGAATCTGTTATTTGACTGAATGACTAACAAATTCATTGAATGAAATCTCTATAGTCATTCAATTATAATATCTAAGCAGATTCAACCAGATGACCACGACAAATACCTACCTACATTTAATTTTTAATACGCTTTCTTTATCGCTTCTTTATACAGGGTGTAACAAAAATAAGTGCCATTTTTTTTTCACTTTTGTATGGGGAAAGTTTCCCCATACAAAAGTGAAAAGCATCACGAGTTTCCCCGGGAAACTCGTGATGCTCGTACCCTTGCCCATACAAAAGTGAAAAAAAAATCGTCTTTCAGAGCTGCTACTTTCACAGTGAACTCTCTACAAGGAACACGTACACACTCTAAAGTATTAACACTTATTTTTGTTACACACTATAGATTCGTATCTGGGGGCACGGCAGTGCCCCAGCCAAGCTTTTTAGCAAAGGCACAGCCGTACCATACTTTTCTTGAAGCGGTTCGCGGCTATTTCACACCCCCTTTATCTTCGATGTTAACAAAGCTTAACCTCTCAATTACATGAAATTTCGATAAATAGTTAAATAGTTACGGATTGTGAAAGTTACTACATTTTGTCACTCACTGACTGACAGATCATCAAAATTCTAAGGTACTTCTAGCAGACTTAGAACCTTGAAATTTGGTACCCGATAGGTCTTTATTCACAATGAAAGGAAAAATTATGAAACCAGCCAAGTGCGAGTCGGACTGGCGTACATAGGGTTCCGTACCGTAAATTTGTATGGGAGCCCCCCTTAAATAATAAGTTTATTTAATTTTTATTATTAATTGTTAAAGTTAATAAAATATAATTGAGTATTTTCAGATATTTTCAAAAACCTTACTGTTACCATTATGGATATAGAGCAAAAAAGGGAAACAATCGTGTTTGTTGTATGAGGCTCCCCATCAATAATTTATTTTATTTTAATTGGACTATTAGATTCTATAACAGAAATACATAATTTGTGAAAATTGCAACTATCTAGCTATTGCGGTTCTTGAGATCCAGCCTGGTGACATACGGATGGACGAAGGACAGACAGCGAAGACTTATTAATGATAGGGTCCCGAATATATTATATCATGAATAATATAAAAATCGACTCAGAACTTAGAAGTATTTACGTTACATTTTCCACCTATAGAACTGACTAAGCCTTAAAGAAAAAATATAAAGGAGATAGAGAATGGGTGCTAAGCTAAGTACAGAAAAGTTATAACGTGATCTGGAAAGAAAAGAAAAAAAACCTTCAAAAAAGAAATGAAATCCCACCAAAAACATGAAATGTAAAAGGAGCCAAGCAAAATATTGCATAGCTATTCAATACTTCTGTCGTAAAAAGTTTTCAGATCACATTCAAGCCAAGCCTTCAACTTATTTAGTAATTTAAATCAACATTCTGTAAATATATCAATAGATTTCTTTATCTTTTAACCGACTACAAAAAAACGAGGAGGTTATATGTTCGGCTGTGGATTTTTTATTTTTGTATGTTCAACGATTACTCCGCCGTTTGTGAACCGATTTTCGAAATTTTTAGTTTGTTGCATTAGGTTTCACTCGAATTTGGTACCATGTTCACAAAAATGGTGACCTGATGATGGCATCCATGAGTAATCGAGGAAACTCTTCAAAATTTATATGGAAACATATAGTGATTTTGGTTTTATGAGAAGCATCCTAAGCATATGCAACCAAAACGCAAGATTTTGCACCGAGGTATACTATGGTTCCGAAGATACTAAGAGAACTCCGGATTCCTTATAGATACAAGTTTGGGGATTTAGGCGCTGTTTTAAGAACTGAAAGCATATGCTACTATGCAAATTACATTCATCATCATCATCATCATCATAATTACCACATCAGAGTCACTAATGTCTCCAAAATTTTTGAACATAACAAATTCAGCCTTAAGTCCAGAGCATAAGGCACACATTTGACATTACTTCTGAGAAGTAAGCTGCTTCGATAATACAAGTAACATGCCTGTCTCACAAGTCACAACAAAACATGAAAACAACCTAATTTCAAGCCTTTTGCATTGCGTTTAGCGTTCATAGTACAATAACTGTCTGCGGTCTCGCTTGCTACAATCTGCTGGGGCTGTCAAGCGAGCGACACGGCGGCGCGGCGCGGGGCCAGGTACCTACCAGACCGGGCGCGCACTAGCGGCCGAGCCGCAGCGACGACGGCCATCGAGATAGATATATTATACCTTAGTATGCAACCGCCATAGACCACGCGCACCTGGGGCCCAATTCTCAAAATGTGAGAAAAGTTCATCTTTGAATAAAATACCGAATTATGAGATTTTTACGAGCGTAACACAGTTTGTGTATTCTCAAAACTTCACATTCAAAATATTTCGTGCAAAGATCGCTCGAGTCGAACGAGTGGGACCGGTTATTAATACTGCCGTCCTAAGCATAAACAACGCAATCGACATTTTTTACAAAATTGAGTTATTAGTATATTCGGAATCGTTGAAACGAGATCTACCAGGATCAATCACTCGTTTTTAAATATCTTCTATAGTTTTCATTTTATTGTTAGTCATAAACAGCGTAAGTGATATTTTCCAAACTTGTTACTAGTAATAAACATCATAAGCAAACATGCGTTATTTATGACTATTTTACTTAGAATTTCGACGTATGAAATACTAAGCATAATCAACGCATGTGTGACAGTTGCGTTGTTTATGTCTAGGAAATGCACAATTGTGATGCTTATGTTGCACATACAGTTCGACAAGGCTTTAAAGTTTAAAGGAATGTGGAGAGAAAAGGAACTAACGCTGCTATCATACAAAATTACAAAAACGTCATTTTTGACAGTTCTCCTTTACCAGCAGTGCTCATTGACATCATTGACACATTCAATTAAGGCCTTGTCAAACTGTACGTTCAATTTGACTAGCAAAGAATGATAAGATCAGCTCACAAGCATTTTTTTTAACCAAACAAAAAATTAACCCTTAATCAGGCATAGTACGATTTATCGACCACCTAGGTAATTGGAGTTTTATGGTGATTTTTGTCTTTTTTTAAATTCATAAAACCTTTTTTTGATTACCAATATTTGTATCTTTCGTATGAAGCTAAAATTTTTTTAACAAACAATTAATTTTGGGAAAAATCATTATTCTTAGTAAGTGGTAATTATATGCCCTATGCCCGTCTGGCGGTAGTATGATATGGACACTGTTTCCATTATACAAGAGATGTTTTTGAAATAAAAATATAATTGTACATTATTAGGTTTATTTTTATCAAAAATAACATTCTTCTAGTCGATACTATGTGTGGTATTTACACGCTTACAAAACAGTAATCTTAGGTAAGTATTCAAAATTCTTCAATTCCTGTGAATAGTTCACCATTTCATATGAAAGAGAAAGAGATCAAAGTTCAAAGAATGCAGTTTCCTAAGTAAAAATAGGTATAATGGAAACAAATTATAAAACGCCAGAGAGCTCCTTAACAGGCATAGGGCATAAATATGACCACTTAGTTTTTGTCTTAATTTTAATATTTTTTAAGAAACAGTTCTTAGGTATACATTGTACAATGTACATGTAAAAATTAAGACCACGCCATATTTAAAAATATTTTTTAATGCTAGTGCACATGGGGCCTGATTAGGGTTAAGAAATAATGTACCGGTTCATGGATTGCTATGCATCTATTTAAAGTTGTTTTCTTTTTTGTTCGGTTACAAAAAAAAATGCATGTGAGCTGATCTTATCATTCTTTGCTAGTCATATTGAACGTATGTGCAACTTATCTTTGCTAAGCATAAGCATCACAATTGTGCATTTCCTAGACATAAACAACGCAACTGTCACACATGCGTTGGTTATCCTTAGTAAATTAACATTATTGCAATCAATGTTTTCTAGTCATAAACAATTTTCCGTCTTTAAAAATATTAAAAATAACTAATTATGTAAATGTAGCATCGCATATGCAAAGTTAACATTTAAAGGCACCAAACAAAATAAAAATATTTGGAATATTCCTGTTAGTTTCAAAGGGACAATAAAAAAAAAGAATAAAACTTTAGGCGCGAATTACTCGAAAGTTGCCGCCATGCAGATGCGTTGATTATGATAAGGACGGCAGAATAGATGTCCGAATTCGTATAACACCACAATGCAAATGTGGCCGCTTGGGAGTTGAAACGTTCGAGACCGGTTTCCTGCACGATACTTATAATTTGTTGCTGATACTTAGTTTGTATCCTTCGATCGTGGATTCTTAGAAATCTATTGTTATTCTATTGTGTCTCGCTCACCGGTGAGCTTGTAATAAGATACGTAGAATAATATAATACAGGTGTATTATTCTACGTACATAGTACGCGAAAAAACTAAAAAGAGTCAAATTATTATTTTTAACAAAAAATTAAAACCGACTTCCAAGGTAAAAACAATAATTATTACATCCTTATAATATGAACTAAAAAGTATTAAATAATTTTTCCTATCTAATAGTGCCTTTTTCCGAATTCGGCTAAAACTCAACTATTTCTGTACTCAATCTTCATAATTTTGAAGTCGGTGACAGTTACAAAAGTTTCAAATATTTTGGCAGACTGAAGATTCAGCTATATCTGGTACCGACTTCAAAATGATGAAGATTGAGTACAGAAATAGTTGAGTTTAAGCCGAATTCGGAAAAAGGCACTATTAGATAGGGAAAATTATTTAATTCTTTTTAGTTCATATTATAAGGATGTAATAATTATTGTTTTTATTAATTATTATAGTGGCTTGGCAATGAGCACTAGAGAAATAATAATCAGCGACTAATTGTATTTATTGGGTACTATCGGCCACATGCGTCGTTACATACTAAAACACTTTAACTACGCTTGCCGTATGTGTAAGTATGAACTACTCCAAATATGCAGTTTTATATTTGTTTCTTTTGTGCTCATTGCCAAGCCACTATAATAATTAAAAAATAAAGAAATCTATTGATACATTTACTGAATATTGATTTAAATTACTAAATAAGTTGAAGGCTTGGCTTAAATGTGATCTGAAAACTTTTTACGACAGAAGTATCGAATAGCTATGCAATATTTTGCTTGGCTCCTTTTACATTTCATGTTTTTGGTGGGATGGAATTGACATGAGTTGAATGTAGACTTCATATTTTTATCGAACGCTTATATGTCCATTTCATACATCAAATCCGATAATAGAAGCTTTTCGAAAAACTGGACACCTATTGAATTTTTTTGAGGTGGAACCTCCGCATACTTTAATTACTATTATCTAGCCTCAGTTCATGCACAGCTTATTCAGAAATGCACAACGCATGAACTAACTTTGCACCTTCATTTCCGATAAATCTTACATTTTAATTACAGCAGGAATTTCTCAATTAATTCGTTTTCAAATTAGAAATCTGGTGTGTTAATTTTCCTACAAGATAGACGATAATAATTATAAAGGGTTTTTGTTATTTAAATGTTTTCATTGGAACGCTATTTAATCGACCGTTAATTTTATGTTACTGAAAACTAGTAAAGGTATTCTAAATGCTACGTTTTTTTTTTCAAAAGGGTCTAAGCTACTCAGGGGTGGTCAGCTCCCTACATTAGCCAATCACGAAGCGGGGGCCAGACCAGGGGATGCCAATGTAAAAATATTTTAAAACTCATAATTTTTTAAACTGGGCACCCAATGAATTACCTAGTATATAGTATCATAATCTGTGTAATTTCGTCACAAGAAAAATGTCCGCCATTGCCTTTGTGTTTTCTTGTAATTCCGTTATTTTGTGATTATCCCAATACCTAAACTGTGCTCGCCTATTAACATTGCGTTAAGCTTCGGTTCCTCCGTGTTTTGTGCTTCTCGCCGTGCTTTAGTGCTGTGAAAATTGTGTGATAGTGACTTTGCATTTGATGTGAACATTTAAGTCATAAATTCGTATAAATAAGGTTGTAATACTGAAAAAGATAAGACCAATAATTTGGTTTGGAGATACTTTTGAGTCCCGGGAAAGGATATACTCGTAGCATAATATTATTTTTTTTTCTTCTTTTTTGGCAACTTGACACAAAGGATGTGTATGTTGTGCCACAGACAAGGTAAAAAGGTAAGGAATATGGCGGGAAAACCATATTCCTCCTATTATAATTTTCATCATCGTTTTCATGTATCGTCAGGTCTAAAGTCTAGTCAAAGTCTAAGTAAAAGTCAATACAGTCAAGGAGTCAAGTCGGTCGATTCAGTAAAGTGGTAGACGCTTTACTGAAACTTTTGATGGAGTTTTGGAGGGAACACAAAATAGCACGTTTCTGGATATTACATCACTTTCCTACACTTGTGCATGAACACGAATATCTAATGGTTAATATTCTACCAATATTACACACTAAAAACCCAGTTAACACAATTTTAGGAAAATAATATAAAAACACAACAGCACCCTTTACATTCCCGGCAAAACTCCTAGCATAATATTGGTTTTAAAATAACCTATTAATCTTTCTTCTTCTCCTTCTTTAATCTTCTTCTACTTCTTTTTTAAAACAATGGCTCCTTAGTGAATCGCCAATGTCTTAACCCTAATCACTGTTAGAACTTTAGAAGCATATTCACCTGAGTCTACAGGTACATAATAAGAAATAAGAACAAAATATCCCATCAGTCGTGGCAAAACGAGACACAATAGCTTTTTCATTGTTATCGCGGCCGGATGTGGCCGCTTGGGGCTTCATGAATTAAAGAAACTGTGTATAGGTATTTTGTATTTGAAAATATATGACTTACATTTTATATGTTGTTTTTATTGTTAACTTAGTTTTACATTAGTAAGAAACTTAATTTGCCCCAAGTTTCTTGCTAGTGTAAAACTAAACCTAATTTTAATAGTAAAATCTTAACGAGAACCCTATGAATTGACATACGTTTAAAATTTGCGGGTTCGTGAAGTTGATGGGGCGACCAATAGATGGCGTTGAAACTCACGAGAATTATTTGTACTAAGTTAATGTTCTTCTCCGTGAGTAATTTGTATTCTGTGAAGCTACTGGTCTGGTTAAGACCATGTTAGTTTAATCGTGGCTAAAACTAGTCTGTTGCTAGTTGGTTTGGAGATAAACAATGAGGGGGCCTGGCCCTCTCCCCTAAAGTCACACGTGTGACATTCTAATCGGGCAATATTGGGGAGAGCTACGAAAATGGCAAATTTTTATCTGACGTGGGGACACGGGTCCCCCCTGCTCTTAAGGGGCCCGACCCCTTACTCACTCTCTGACGAGTGAGGCTGCTCGCGCACGGTAGCACAAACTAGCTGCGTACGAGTTATCACGGTAGATGAGCTCAAGTTATTAGTGTTATTGCTTAAAAGAGAGCCGTCCCTCTCCCCTTCCGAGTCCTGTTAGGGGGACATACGCGTATATGTTCTAATGTCAAAGTAGTTGGTAGAGCTCTCTACGACAATGTCGCGGTCACGGTCATGATTTAGGTGATACTACGTTATGAAAATATATGAATATAGGCCTATTGTCTCTTAAAAAAAGGACACTACAATCCATACTAACACTATAAATGCGAAAGCGTTTCTGTCTGCATGTATGTCTGTTTGCCTGTTACTCCTTTACGCCTAAACCACTGAACCGATTTTGCTATTTGGTATGGAGATACTTTGAGTCCCGGGACTTTTCCTGACATGACAATATAGGAATTAGGATACCTACTTTGTATCTCGGAAAAATGTACAGATCCCGCGCAATAAACGTGTTTTGGTGCAACAGAGTTGCGGGCGTCATCTAGTCATAATATAAATCATTATAGCTATCTCCGGTGACTTCGTCCGCGTTAGAACAAAGATGAATAATATTCTCCGTTTTTTCCACATTTTTCATTTGTTCTTGGATATAATATTAGTCGCAGCGTGAGTTTAAAGCCTTCTTTGATCAAAGGACTATCCAACACGAAAAGATTTTTCAATTCGGACACCAAATTAGTTTCTGATTTTAGCGGGTTCGAACAAACACACTGCTCTGCTTAATAATCTTTATCTACATTTAAATAAAACTGAATTTTCTATTTTGAACATCTCACTAAAGCTCGAGAATGGCGGACCCATTTGGCTAATTATTTTAGTCTTGAATGATTAGCGGAAGTCCAGGGAAAGTTTAAACGATGAAAAATAAAAATATAGAAAAGTGGTAGTGACATAAACTAAAGCAAAGTCACGGGCAACAGCTAGGTTTAGTACACATATTTTTTTTATTTCCGTAATTAAAATTTTTGGGAATCAAATTATTATTGTGGATGATGATGGCGATGAAAATTATTTGGGCGGATAGTTCGCGAATGTTCACTGGAATAATTCAGAAATTACGCACTAGTTTCAATTTGTAGATAAATTGAGATTATAAATTAGTATTTGAATAAATTACCAATTTGCGAGGCGGTATACTGTATACAGCTAAATGTTCCAAAATGTATGTAGTTAGTACAACTTAGTTCTAAAATCGGCCAAGTGCGAGTCGGACTCGCGCACGAAGGGTTCCGTACCGTTATAGAGCAAAAATTGGCCAAAAATTGTATATTTTGTATGGGAGCCCCCCTTAATTTTTTATTTTCTTTTAATATTATTATGAATTATTAAATAACACATAAATTTAAGGCCTTTGCGAAAATTTCAATTGCCTACCTGTTGCCATTATTGATATCGAGCAAAAAAGGCTAAAAAAATCATGTTTGTTGTATGGGAGCCCCCCTTAAATATTAATATTATTTTGTTTTTAGTATTTGTTGTTATAGCGGCAATAGATATACACAATCTGTGAAAATTTCAGAAGTCTACCTATAGCGGTTCTTGAGATACAGCCTGGCGACAGACAGACAGACAGACAGACAGACAGACAGACAGACAGACAGACGGACAGACGGATAGACAACGAAGTCTTAGTAATAGGGTTCCGTTTTTACCCTTTGGGTACGGAACCCTAATAAAAAAGACCAAAATATACGTGTTTTTAATTAACCTGCTTTTTTTATTCATCGCATACAATTTTCATCATATTTTTTTAAGATTGTAATTAAACTTTTTTACTAAGAAAGTTTAGTTAAAGTTAATAGTTTAAATAAATTAAAATATAAGAAAGATTAATTTTTCACATTCTTTAGAAATATTATTCATAACATTACAAAAATATAATATTATTTATATTACAAAATAGATTTTGAATACTAATAAAACACACTTTTCTTGCACTTTTTCCACTATATTAAGATGTTATTATAACTTTTAACAAATTACACGACCGGTTTCGAAATAAATCATCATCAGGTGCAAATAGATTTTAGTAAATTAAAAAAAGTTGTAACGTTGGACTCACTGGTTTAATTGTTTCATGAAACCATTTGTAAGTTGACAGGTTAATATTTGCATCAAATATTAAAAATTCTGTATATAAAATATTACATGCAAACAAAATATAAAAAATAGATTTAAGGGCCAAAAAGTTAAACTTAAAGTAAGGGAATATTAAAAAATTAATTCATTGTAAAAAGTCCGGAAACGCAAAATGTGTATGATAAATTGACACTAAAATTACGTACACATTTTATGATCTTATGAATGCCCGAACCTCGCTCAGTCTATAAATAAATCCATTACTATGAAAATTACTAATTTAACAAAATTAATATAGTTTAAGTGCACTGGTTACTCAACCATATTTTATTCCATTATAATACAAATTTTACAATATATTCAGGACAGGCATTATACTACATAATATATAATTTTATATTTGCTTATTTTTATTCAAATAAATCATTGTGAATTTGCATGAAAAATCTTTTATCTCGCTTTCTAAAGAAATTTTATGATTCGAAAAAAAAAGAAAAAAGAAAATGGTAGGTATCTAACATTAATACGATACTTCAAACGAATCACCAAAAAGCGTCGCTTATTTCTAATTGGGCGTAATTAGGCGCTATAGCGCTGCGGCGCCGCAGCGAAATTAAAAGCCTTTGCAATGATTATTTAAATTGTACACGGGATTTAAATGCATTGCAAAAAATCCTTTTGCTTGTAATTAATATTTATGGGATAGATTTTTTAATCTAAAAAATCAATTAAAATTTATCTACGTATATAATAATATTATAACTTTTAAGAAAATTATTTTTCAACGTTACTATTTCACGCAAAATTTTGGGTACGACTTTCAGATAACCACATAAAAGTTTCGCTTTCAGTATTTACAAAAATTCACATTTTAACAACTTTAAAACTTATTTCATAAAAACTTGTCTTTCTCAAAAATATTTTTGTCACTCAAAAAACAATATAAAAAGCGTACTCACATTTTAAGCGCACAATTTTTGTGATATTTGTGTTAGCACTACGAACAAACACTGCACTCCACTCGTGAACCGATCGAGTTTCCTCGGCCAGAGGCTGTGTGGTACTGAGGTCGGGAGCGAGCGAGCGACGTACGCGGTACGTCATTCCCGACACCGCTTTACGCCTCACAAAAAAGTTTTTGTTACCAATCTCAAAAAAAGTTTTTCTTATGAATCTAAAAAATCTCATTCTTAATATGAATAACTAAAAATATCTTATGGTCGTTCAGATTTAAAATAATATGAAAACGAATAATAAAAATATTATTCGTAGATATTATGAAATGAGTATTATTTTCTCATGTTTTTCACCACGCAGAAATGTAAACCTACTTGCGTTTAAATTAAGCTTAAAGTAATTAACTATTGTTTTCTTTGATAATGATTAAAACTTTTAAATTATTTGTGCTGAGTGTTGCAGGTTACAATATGGAAACCTTTCATTCCTGGTACGCAGACACGAGCTTTTGAACTTACCAAAATACATTTGGATATTTCTAATATTATCATTATCGAACAAGCAGCAGGTAATCTTGAAAGGTGTAGATACACTTCGTAATTATTTCACTAAGAATGAAAAGCAAAATGCTGAAAGGTCGAGAAAAAGAAGAAAGAAAGATGAAAGGTGAACGAGAAACAAAATGATTTTAAACGAATTACGTGTCGAAAAAAAAGGAAGCAAAATAAAAAGCAACTATTAATTGTTTGCATTTGAAACTACGAATTTAACACCAACTTTTTAGAGCTAACCTTTAAGATTAAGGCTCTCAGTTTTTAATTAGGTCGCTTTCAAGTCACTGGCCCATTTGAGAAGAGGAATGACCCAGTTGTGGTCATGACTCGTGGATAAGATGAGCATTTTTGGAGAATTTCACTGCATTATTACGAATCTCATTCGAAGCTGCAGCTTAAGATTTTTTCTTTACGCGTTCATTCATTAGAGAATTCTTTTAAATTCCTTATTTTTATTCTTTACTATTACTTTTCATCCATTATTCCTTAGCGCTTAGGTATACATAATTAATTTATTTAGATGCGCATTTACGTATATAATATTTTTATCCTACAATGCAATTTATTTTTATGTTACTTTAATGATTAAATAGTCAAGCTGTAAAACTTATTAATCTAAGGCGGCTTTTCACATTAGGCTCTGAATAGTTTTGAGCTGTTTAGATAATGTTATGGTAATTAGAATAAAAACCATAAATGAGAAATTGAAGACCACTCCCAATCACACATTTTTCGGTATTTAAAGTTTTTATTTTTATTTTTATTATCATGTTGTCTTAGATTAGTAAATATAAATTTACATTTCATATTATATACTTAATATATATTAATATGTCCTTAGTAATTTAATTAAGAATTCAAAGCTGTTATTGTCTAACTGTAATTCCACATTTTGTAATAATGTAGGTAGTAATCTGCCTCATAATAATTTATATCTCATAATAATTTCGAAGTAATTATAATTTATAATATCTTAGTTCTAATACCTAAAGGCTGCATTAATTTCTAAGGCTTATATATTTAAATAGAGACCACCAATTATATATAAATAGAGACCACCATTTTAATGTAAAATGATAACCAAAGATTTAACATCTTAAAACCAAAAATAGTAAATGACCACCAAAATAAGTAAATGATCACCAAAATTAGTGAATGATCACCCAACATTATACTAGCATTTTAAACTAAAATGATCACCAAAATTTGTAAATGATCACCAACATTATACTAGCATTTTAATGTAAAATGATCACCAAAGATTTATTATCTCGCTATCCTATTTATGCAAAATGACTCCAAATAAATCATTGTTAAACCAAAAGTAGTAAACGATCACCAACATTATACGTTAGCATTTTAATGTAAAATTATAACCATCCCGTTTGTACCCTTTGGGTTACGGAACCCTTAAAACGGGACTCTATTACTAAGACTTCGATGTCTGTCCGTCTGTCCGTCCGTCTGTCTTTCTCTAGGGCCTAGGCTGTATCTCAAGAAACACTCCAGCTAGACTTCTAAAAATTTCACAGATTGTGTAGGTATATCTGTTGCCGCTTTAACAACAAGTACTAAAACAAAATAAAATTATTATTTAAGGGGGGCTCCCATACAACAAACGTGATTTTTTTTGGCCTTTTTTGCTCGATATCAATAATGGCAATAAGGCACGCGTGCCTACCGGTTGCCATTATTGATATTTTCGCAAAGGCCTTGATTATATTATGTTTACTTCAATAATTAGATAATAATAATAATAAAAAAATAATTTAAAGGGGGCTCCCATACAAAAACACAATTTTAGGTCTAATTTTGTTCTATAACGGTACGGAACCCTCCATGTCCGACTCACACTTGGCCGACTATTTTGTTAATAATATTATGCTTACATGTTTTGTCAATCGTAGTGATTTATTTGGACAGAAATATCGCATTGATTTGCTCACAAGGATTTGGTGATCATTTACTATATTTGGTAAAATCATAATCCATACTTCTATATACATAAAACTCAAAGGTGACTGACTGACATGACATGGTGATCTGTCAACGCACAGCCCAAACCACTGGACGGATCGGGCTGAAATTTGGCATGCAGGTAGATGTTATGACGTAGGCATCCGCTAAGAAAGGATTTTGATAAATTCCAACCCCAAGGGGTTAAAATAGGGGATGAAAGTTTGTATATAATAATACTTCTTAACGCGAGCGAAGCCGCGGGCAAAAGCTCGTTTACTATATTTGGTGATCATTTACTTTATTTGGTGATCATTTAATATATTTGGTGACCATTTATATATTTTGGTGTTCGATTACAATTTGAAGTGTTGTCATGACTAAAATAGCTGGTAGTATTGCAATTTTAGACTTTATTTTTTTGGTGTTACTTATCTTTTTTTGGTAAACAAGTATAGGGTATCAGTGCATTTTTTGGTGGTCATTATATTTGTTCCCAATTTCTAATAGCCAGCCCTACATTTACCTGCCTTTAAGATGGTAAATCTATACCAAGGCGCAGCTCAGATTCTCTACTAAGCCACTTGCTAGTTAATTTGAATAGATTCCATTAACTTAAAACATAATATAATACTTATTAAGTATTTAAAAAAAAGATAAAACCGACTTCAATTATTGTACGTAATTAAGAATCAAAGTTCCGTACTTATCTCAAAAACCGCTGAACCGATTTTGATGAAACTTGCAGTGTTTCCTAAGTTGAACCATACCTACTACAAAAAACACAATTTTGGGCCTATTTTTGCTCTATAACGGTACGGAACCCTTCGTGCGCTAGTCCGACTCGCACTTGGCCGATTATTTTAACATGGATACTACACGCATTTGCGAGGGTCTTAACTAGCGAAAACACGATATCTTACAAGGCTACGTCTAATTTTCCCGTTTTTCAATTGATTTCAAAACGGTGCTATCAACTGAGTCAATATTTTAATAGATAATGTAAAATTCTATAACAGAGGGTCTGGACTAGCGGATTTTGAAAAGTTTGTATAGTTATCGAGTAATTACGAAAAAATATATTAGCGCAGAATCCGCGTCGTTCTTAAGGCGTCAATCCACCGCAGTGCTCGGAGAGACTACGCACGTGCGTCAAGCTTCGCTTTGTAAGACAATATTTATGTTACTGTGTCCCCTGCAACCCACGGACACGCTACGCACGAATTGATTCACGTAGCTTGCTCGAATTTGGTGCACACGTAGCTCAACGCTGGCCACGCTACGCATGCTGTGCACGGATACACGGAAGCGTGTACATAGTCGTAAGTAACGTGTTTGTATAGCGTGTGCTGCAGTGGAAACGTTGACCCACGTAGTCAAAGATATAAATCCGTGCGCCGCGTGGCCGTGCACAGCGTGCGCCGCGGTGGATTGACGCTTTAATTCACAAGGCATAAATGAAGAAACAAGGACGATGTTTTATTTTTTGCTTTATTCGCCCTCTTAACAATTTTTACCCATTCCGAATTAGTAAGTTTTCTGACCTCTAGGGCTCCTAAAGAAGTTTTCTGTGAAAAATTATAACCTAATTTTTTGTTATTACTTACATATTAATATTATTTTGAGTGCAGACAAAACAATCATAAAACCGAACATTCTAAATGTTACCGTCTACATAGGAGTAATGAAAGAATGCTGTTTTTTGTTGTTACGAGTGTAAAACTATTTAGAGCCAGAGGCTATTACGTTAATACCAACCAACTTTTCTATTTTACATTAACGAAGTTTGCCACTTTTCAGTTCTAATCGCTTTGCCTAAAAACATAGGTTTAATTTTGACTGTTGGTCAGAAATGCGAGTTTCTTACGCCGGTTCTTCTCGCTGGGTTAGTTCCGGGGTATGTGGGACTCCCCAGGTGCTGCGGTAAGGAGGAGCACCCGGGGTTACCCACTAAAACCCACCGGTGCCTCCTTCCTCCGCTACGCTGCTGGGCCACCGGACCCGCCGTCGAGGGCAATATCTGTGACAGCCCAGTTAGCGGCATCTGTTAACCCTAGTAACCCTACCTGCTGAAACCCTAGCCTAGTTCATAATGAAAATCAAAAAATCAAAATATTTATTTCTCAATTATAGCTTAACAAGGTTAAAACCACTTTTAGAACGTCTACATGAGACCTAGTACCGGTTCGGGAAATAATACGGCGAGAAGAACCAGCGTGAGAAACTCGAACGGGGCCACCTTTTACCAAAAAATGGGTTTTTTTTTCTTTTAAAAAAAATATAAAATTGCAAAAATAGCTACGTACTTATTATTATTATTATTACTTATGTAAAAATGTGATACATTTATATATAGGGTGTAACAAAAATAAGTGATAATACTTTAGGGTGTGTACGTGTTCCTTGTAGAGAGTTCACTGTAAAAATAGCAGCGCTGAAAGACCAAAAATTTTTTTCACTTTTGTATGGGGAAACTCGTGACGCTCGGGCCCTTGCCCATACAAAAGTGAAAAAAATGTTTGGTCTTTCAGCGCTGCTACTTTCACAGTGAACTTTCTACAAGGAACACGTACACACCCTTAAGTATTATCACTTAATATTGTTACACTCTGTACTCTGTAGAAGCGGTCTATGGTCTGCCCGCTTATTTTTCCCAAGGTGTGCTAACATTGAGAAAATCACTTAGGTATCTTATAACAAGTAATAGCACAAAAACGTTCGACTTTAAGAACTTTTTCAAATTTATTAATTGATAAATTTTGGGCGTTTTTTATTGTATATAGGCATTAGGCGTATATATTTTTATTACATTTGAAAGATTTGCATCATTATTTTATTATGTTAAAATACAATACAGACAGAATTATTCTGTCACAAACTTTAGAAAATAGTCGGGTATAACCGCGCGTCACCGATTCTGCAACCGCGGCAGAATCGTAACATATTATGTTCGTGAAGTCGTCATTATTGCCGATCAAAGGTGAATAGGCTCTTATCGTTTCTGCTGAATAAAAAACCTTTATTACTTGTGGAGAGCCGAGTCAAGCGGTTCAATGCTATTGATTGCTCAATACTCAAAATGTAGGGTCCACTTACATGTATCTTGTATAATTGTAATGACGAGGGTAAAAATTAATATTTAGTATAGTCACTTTAATAATTAAACATAGCCTAAAGATAGTAATGTATAAATTGCTTGTTCGTTTTATTTTTATTTCTGCTTTCACTCTCGGAGTGTGACCCGTTGTTTTTTTTTAAGTATCATGGAGGAAATTGATTCTTAGGCAGTTGACAGACTAACGTCCATTTGGTCGGATCATCTCAATTCAACGTTAATTGTGATCTATCGGCTGGAATTGACATAACGCGACCAAACTACGTAGGTCCCCATCTGCCTATGAATCAACTACTCTGATAGTACATTCGCCTCTTAATAAACATCGCTAGCCATGTACGTTATAGTCTACGTCATTATACATGCAATACGACTATACAAAAGTTTCGTAGCGTTTACTTCGCTTGAATCCACCGAAGTTTGCTTGTATGGAACACGAAACTATTCTTCTACTGTTGAAAAATATTCTGCAATTTACTCCGCTCACCGAGATTGCACCCAATGGGGTTTCGTTACATAAAATACATCGATTTGATCTGTGTAACTGTACACTTTTTATAGTTTTATTTGGAAACATCTCTTTTCATATCATGTACACCAAAACGAACGATGACTATAAAAGAGTAGATTTTTTTTGTGTTGTTGCGCTCGGGTGGCACATTTATTTATATTTTCACTATGTGGACCTTTTTAACAGCAAAATGACTAATGTAGTATATTATATAGACACATTTTATTTAACATTTCTTACACACGTTAAAAAATAATCACCAATAATATTTTCACGACAAAGATACGACAACTTTTAGATTCCGGGAAAAACTGAACGTTGTCAGGTTTTATGAGAAAAAGTTGTGTTGCAGGTGGCGATGTGTAAAAAAAAATAATACCGGACTGCACGAAGCACTGGGACCGGACTAATAAATTGTACTTTTTCTAAAAACGTCCCTCCACGAAAAAGTTTTCGTTGTATCAAGGTGAAATACAGTTCGGCGAACTCAATAAAAATATCGAAATTGAAAAAAGCTTCTAGTTTGAAGGTTTTACATACATAAAATATTATTATTGTACAAATTGGACGATATAATAATATGGATAGGTTACATCACTATTCTTGTGAAATATTACAAGGATAGTTACAATAACTATTTCAGTGTTTAGTTTTTCCAGATATTTTGTTGCTTTGGTTGCAATACGAGTATTAAGGCTTCAAGTTAAGAGGGCGAATTATCTCTTCACTTTTACTTTCATATTCCAAGTGAAAAAGAACGACGCGGTATCAGCGCGCAGTCTACAAGTTAGTTTTTTCTTAATAACTCGATAAAATATATTATTATATTTTTTATTTTATCGAGTAATAAAATACGTTTTTAAAATCCGTTAGTACAGTCCCTCGGTAATAGAAATTTATATTATTTACTAGCTGTCCCGGTGAACTTCGTGTCACTTTAAAACCTTCCCTGGACTTCTACGAATATTTTAAGACAAAAATCAGCCCAATCCGTTCAGCCGTTTTCGAGTTTTAGCGCGACTAACACATTTGAAAATCTATTTTTATATATAAGATTTAAATATTGTCTCAGTTGAATGCACTGTTTTCAAAAGATATGAAATATTCGTAAAATTTCGATGCATCTTTGTGATTTTTTGTATCGAGATATTTTTAAGATATCGTGTTTTCGTTAGTACAGTCCCTTGCAAATATAATGTAGAATCTATGTTTAAAAATGAAAAAAATCGCAGCTTGTTATCAAGTATGTATAAGAATTGATTATAAAATGATCAATTTTGCTCCAGCCGCCTACAGCCCCCTAAGAATAGATGTTGCCGCAACTTCATTCATCAATGCATAAAATTTATATGTGAGAAATATAATTTTTTTCAGTGTTAAAATTACCGTACCTATATCCTTTCCCACGGCTTATAGTGCCTCAACAGCTTTTCTCAAAATCGGTTCAGTTGTTAACACATGAAGAGGTAACAGACAGAGAAATAGAGTGGTATATACACTTTTGCATCATAATATATTTTGTACGAAGGTACTGTACTGTCACTGACTATAAAAAAGATATTGAGATGAACCTAAAGATGCCAAAGGTATTTATATACTTTTATTCACATGATATCAGGCAAAATCGAATACTATAATGTTACAAGTATCAAGAAAATCTTATCCGAACTAAAAAGTATTTTCAGTAAAAACAAACCTTTTTTCAACGTCAAAACAAATTAAAAGATGCGCTTGAAGTCTATATTGTATTCTCGACCTAACAAAATGTTGAGTGTTCCCAAAATAACACACTCCGCGAAATAAATGGCATGGGAAATCAAATACATGTTCGTTTGCACGAGTGTCGTTTGCTCAGTATATTCAAAGATTGAAGATTTGTCTTTGCTAAGAGACGTTTATAATATTTGAAATTGAAATTTTACGTTCTCGTAGACATTAAAATAGGGTTAATGACTAGTATCATTTGAGTTCTCACATATTTCTTATTCTATTTTAAGCAGTGACACAATTAAGTTTACTGGAGAAAATTTGCATGTTTAATTTTTTTTAATACTATTTTTTATTGTTTATTAAACACACTTTTACATTTACAATAAATACTTAAGCACACTTTAACATAATATACAACTGGGTTACAAAAATAATAGTAAAAGTATTAAAGATAACTCTACAAGAAATAGGTGGTAATTGTAAAATATTGTCGAAATATCGATACAGAAACGTGCTCGAGGTGAAGTCTATCGATTTAATATTCTACACCCTAGGAATATGTCTTGGAAGTTGGAATTCTTATAATATAAAATATATACTTAGTTATCATTTTTTTATAATAAGTAGGTATAGACTCAGAATCTTTTTTCATTTTTTTTATAACGCTGAAACCCTTTTATTTTTAGAGATAAAAACTACCCGATGTCTTATCCATACTAATATTATAAATGCGAAAGTATCTCTGTCTGTCTGTCTGTCTGTCTGTCTGTCTGTCTGTCTGTCTGTCTCCCTTTCACGCCAAAACTACTGAACCGATTGCAATGAAATTTTGTACACAGATATTCTAGAGCCTGAGAAAGGACATAGGCTACATTTTGATGAGGGAAAATATCTTATTTCCATGAAAATATCGATGAAAATTAATTCGCATTGTAGTTCTTATACGTGACAGCAGATGTCGTTTTTATTGCCGATGGCTCCGTAGCTCAGTTAGTTAAGCGCGTGGTCAGCGCTCATCCCCGGGGGTCCTGGGTTCGAGTCCCGCCGACGGAACAAAAAGTTTTCAATGTTCCTGGGTCTTGGATGTGTATAAAATATTATATAATATGTATCATAATAATATTTCAAAAATCTTAAATAAATTTTATGTATAAATATTATAAAAGTATTAAAATGTACCTATATTATTTCCGTTGTCTGGCACAGGTGTAAGCTGTTTTTAAACTGTCCTGTAGGCTCTCTATTATTTTAGTTTTACTATATGACAACAGATGGCACTATTTGGACATTTATTAAGTTAATTTTAAAATTAGAATATTTTATTTTGGACATTTTATCACGGCATTCCCACGGAAACGGGAACCACCGTACGCTATAAACTAAAGTCCACGCGGACGTATATAAAGTTTAAAAAGTCTAAAAATTAAAGTAAAATAGTACTTAAATAAATGAGCCAAAAAAGAATCTGACCGATAGCTCATAAATGACTAAAAAGTTACGTATTATATAGAAAATCTACTGTCAAATTAAGTTAGTTCCAAAAATTTATAACAGATGTCGCTAGCATCGCGTCTACATCGCGCTATCGCTTGCTCATAAGTGTTTCTATAAGAGGTGGTACCATCTCAAATGCTGCTTCATGAATCTTTCGATGGTTAAACACGCTTCCATATAACTACTCAAAAGTTGTGTAATGGGGGCCTAAAATATAAGCCTTAATGTTTGTTATAAATAAAGTTTAATTTAAATTATTTAAATATTATGTGCACACTGCACAGCTGTTTTTGGGTGTTTTGATTTTAAAAAGCTTTTGACAACAATTTTGTTGACATCGCGCGCTATAAAGTGAAGTCCACGCGGACGAAGTCGCGGGCAACAGCTAGTAATATTATACTTTTAGCATCACGTCAGATCTCATAAGAATCGACTACATTGTAAGCTTTAAGACAGACTGACTGGTATTTAGTGTTGATTAATCTTTGTAAATACTATAAAGTCCTAATCCATACTTACTTAATATTATAAATGCGGAAGTGTGTCTGTCTGTCTGTCTGTCCTTTACCTCTTCACGCTCCAACCGCTGAACCGATTTTGCTGGGTATGGAGATACTTTGCGTCCCGGGCAAGCACATGGGATACATTTTATCCCGGAAAAATGTACGATTCCCGCGCCATAAACGATTTTGCCCGCAGCGGAGTTGTGGGTGTCATCTATACTGTACTCGGCGAAACATGGCGGTAGCGGTCATTGACTCCCTGTCAAAACTAGTCATTTTCTATAAAAACCGCGATTGACAATGAACTGTCAGAGGTTGTCAATCGCGGCTTTGTAAATGACAAGTTTTTGACAGCGAGTCAATGACCGCTACCGCCATGTTTCGCCGAGTACAGTATAGTATCTAATAAACCGCCAAACATTCTCTCTCTGACTGTACAGTGTACAGTTACGTAACCAACAGACTGTCATCAAGTACACATTTTACGGCGACAAGACATTTCCCAAGGGTCAGCTGAGATATAGACGGCATATTTTTGTAGAAGGGTTACATCGTCGGTTATTTTTTGTCGTTTTCTTGTATTGATCAGATTGAGTTAGTTCAATAAACACTTCTGTGGAGCGACACTTGAAGAATACTCGATTGAGTTGACTATCTAATGTCCAATAAACTGTAACAAAACTAAGTGATAAAACGCCTCCGTGGTCTAGTGGTAGAGAGCGCGGCTCTTGACTCGGAGGTCGTGGGTTCGATTCCCGCGTTGAAAACATGTTGTTTCCAAGTTTGGTTAGGACAATGCAGGCTGATCACCTGATTGTCTGACAAGTAAGATGATTCATGCTTCGGATGTTCTCATCTCTGGGCAGGGGCGCCAAAATACCAACTGCTCCCTCTGGATCGTATCTAACGAAGGGCCGCTTGAATTGTTGACTGCCATAGTGTCTCAAACAGCTTGGACCCCTTGGAATTACGCCGAGATGTAGCTTCACTCTGCATCCTCTATCAGTTGTATCACGGGGAGTGCTCTGAGGAATTGTTCGGAATCATACCACCTGCAACTTTTCGCCATCGTCCCACGCGAAAAACATACCATCCTCATCACCTTGATGAGTGGCAGTCTTCCACAGTGCGTTTTTCGCGTAACTTTCTGCCGCGCACTGTAAAACTCTGGAACGAACTGTCACCAGCAGTATTTCCGGACCTATACGACCTGCAAACCTTTAAGAAAAGAGCGTATTCCCTCTTAAAAGGCCGGCAACGCACCTGCAGCTCTTCTGATGTTGCGAGTGTCCATGGGCGACGGTAGTTGCTTACCATCAGGTGACCCGTTTGCTCGTTTGCCCCCTTATTTAATAAAAAAAACTTTTGGGTGTGTTTGGGTCCCTTATGTAGAGTTTCCTGAGTAAGAAAGAGTAAAGTTTTTTACTTTTGTATGGGAGAATTCATGACGCCGCGCTGGGGTGGTTATCCAATGCCCATACAAATCACAAAAAATTGCTCTTTCAGCGCTGCTATTTTCATAGTGAACTATAACTGCGTGAAATTTTAATGGTTTTTTTCCCGCAGTAAAATGATTCTATCTTAGTAATACAATAGATTTGTGAAGTTTTTTTTTATTCAAATCATAAATAAAATTCGGCCGGGTCATCAGCTCTGCGAAGCTTAGGTAAATATGAAGCTTTATTTTTTATATTTTAAAGTGTCCCTACAGGCTTACCTAACCTCTGAATCGTCAGTGCTTTATATGGAAGTTTCTTTGGGGTATACTAAACATCCCAGCCCCCGTAGACAAGTGGCAAAACGCTAACGCTAACGCTAGCGCTACAAAGTGTATGGATTTGACATTAGTATTCGCTAGCGAAGCGATGACTTATGTCAAATCGCATACATTTTGTAGCGTTAGCGTTAGCGTTAGCGCTTTCCCACTTGTGTACAGGCCCAGGCCATCTTAGTCTGACAGATCCGATGACAATTCAATATTCAATTTTTTTTAATCCATCACGAGTGAAATCTGATTTCTATACCATGATAACTAGACACGTCATGTCGGAAGCCTATACAAGCTTAATCTGGCACGCTCGAGCTTGTCCCGAAATCCCCTCTTCCCATCCCCAACTATAGCGTTGCAGCGGACATAATAACGCTCAGTTCTGAATCGTGCTATAAGTTTGTCTGAAAGGATTCGTATGAGTTATGACAACGTCTGAAATGACAACTCATCGCTCGATCAGATGGTCTTTCTTCAATGATTTAAAGCAGTGTCTCTCAACCTATGGTTCGCGGATCCCTGGGGGTCCACGAGTATATTATGTATGTCATCTCTGAACCATACAGAAATACTAATGTCTCATTATCGCTACGCTTAATTAGCAAGGCGAATTCGATTTTTTTCTGTTAATTTTATTAAGGGGGTCCGTGAAACTATGCTTGATGTTCTAGAGGTCCGTGGCTGAAAAAGGTTGGGAAACACTACTATAAAACATGTTACCACAACGAAAATACAGCGTAACAACGTTTGCCGTATCAGCTAGTCCATGCTAATATTAGAAAATATTATGAAAAATTAATTTGGAAATGTTTGTCGATCTATCTGTTACCTCTTCGATAAAAACATTAATTTATTCTGGAAAAATGTACGATTTCAGTGCGATAAACGAATTCTGGTACGACGAAGTTCAGTAACTTTCTAAAGGTATGAAAGACTCATAGTTTTATGACACGGTAATACCATAAGATCGATATCCATTTGGAATTATTCGACTGCCCCTAAGTATACTGAGTCAACTAACAAATTGCAAACTTTACAGGAGAGCGTCAGAAAGAAAGAAACGTTATATTTTTAATGACATGAAAATTAGGAAAAAATAAATGATCATAGATAATTACCTATAAAAGGCCCTTCAACACAGCAAAACAAAAAATATATTTTTTCATTATTTACTGAGATAATGTAGATATGCTAGTGTACGTCGACTATCTGTAAGTTGAAATTGGATCAACTACCACTTGTATTTTTATACGTCGTATCATTGAATTTACGTATTTTGACAGTTCTAAATCTAAAATATGGTAAAACTATTTTTAATTTAGAGTTTTCTTTCATAAGGTATCACCATTTTGCTCTCATAGTTCGTTTTTGTATAAATTTTGGCAGTTGACTCACAATGTATAGTGATACATGGATATAAAATAAGAAGCGTCCTATTTTTGTTGGTGAGTCAAGTGTGACAATGTAAGTTAAATAATTAAAAATATATTTTATTTTTTATATTTTGAATTAAAATAATCAATTACACATACATTAAAATATATTTGTTATTGAAAGTTCTTTATTTTCATAAAATTAACTAACTTAAACCTTTGTAGCTAAGACTTAGGTTTCAAGTAACAAAACGGAAAATATTTTATTGTCTATTGCATATTTCTTGCTAAGTATCAAAAATGTATTAATTACTAAATAGCAATCATTTTAGAACAGTCTCAGTCTTGAAAATTTACCTAAGCATTTCTAATTTTTACTTATTCTGGGCATGGGCACATTGAAACCAAACAAAAAGGGGAAAAAAATATGTTAATGGCATGGGAGACTCCCTTAAATATTTAGTTTAGGTATTTTGTTTTTCATATTTGTTGTTTGGCAACAGAAAAATATAATTTGTGAAAATTTCAACTGTCTAGCTACAGTGATACTCGAGATACAGCTTGCTGACAGACAAATGGTCAGAAGGACCTTTTACCATTTGGGTATGGATCCTTTAGTAGAAGAGCCCAAGAGGAGATTTCGAGCCATGCTTGAGATGTCAGATTAAGCTTGTATAAGGGTCCCAAATATTATCATGGTACAAAAATCTCATGCCCTAGTTGGCGGATTGAAAAGTTTTTTTTTAAGTATTGAAATGTCATGAAACTGTAAGATTAAAATAAATAATGTTAAATATACTCTAAAGAACCTGCTCATAAATATTTTAATCTTTATGAGTAGTTAGTTAGTGCAGTTAGGCATAAAAAGGTAAAGTAAGCCTGCAGGACATTTTAAAATTTCAAAACACAAAAGTTATTTTTTTAAGAAAATAAGTTTACAGATGGTTTATGTCGCACTTGATTAAATGGTTTAGTCCTTTTCAACTAAAATCTTATAATAAATTAGCTATAATTTTTTTTTTCAATATTTTCATAACTTGAAATCGGCTGTAGCCTTTGAACTCAACGCTAGAATAAAAACGCTCATATTATTTTTTTTGTCCTTTTTACTTAATCTGCAAAGCTTACTAGGCCTACAAAACAGTCAACTTACTTCATAAAGAGCACTTTGGGCTCCCAACTACCTTAAATAAGTGGTAATTTGGTCTTTTCACTCCGCGGTGACCAAATGCATACTGAGTCAACTTTCAATTTCATCCAAAATGCCCGCGCTCGCGTCCCGCGTACACTGGTAGAATACAACTTGACTCAGTGTTCCATGTGCAAAGATAAGTAAGTCATGCACTTGACTCTGTATACGTCACTTTATTTCCGGTATCAATAAAGATACAAACTTTTTTTAAAGCCAGCAGGTAAAATATGATCTAATTACTGTAAATATATCAAAAAGTGTAATTTGGAAAATTTGTTAGTTGACTCAGTATACTTAGGGGCAGTCGTATTGAAGGTCGTAATAATTAGTAGATCGATAAAGTTGGAATAAATTAAGCAGTCGTTAGTGCTTTGAGTAAGTTCCAGGTAATTTGGAGTAATTTCCCTAAAATATTAAATCATATAAACTACGCTTAAAAACGGATGGGAATGGAAAAGGGTTGATTGGTATTAACACTTACGTCACTTTTAATAAAATCTAGTTTTTTTATGGAATAGAAAATCCACTTCATGCTAATAAAATAATTATTGTTAGTGGAAAAGTGTGTCTGCCTTTCCGATACCCGTCTGCTCTTGAAGAGTTCACGTCCGCTGTACCGATTTTGATGAAAATTCCCAAGTAATGGAAAATGATTCCCGCACTAGAAACAAATTTCGGTCCAAAAAAGTTGTGAGTAGCACCTTGTGTACTGTTAAAAATATTAACAGTTTAGAATAAGGTGTATAAAATTCTCGTGAAGATATAATAATTATGAAGTATAGTAATTCTCCTTGGCCACAGCATCACGCGCGTCGGATCTGCCGGACCAATTTTGTCGAAATTTAGCACAAACCATAGTGTAGGGTGTAGACCATAGTAAACGACATAGGGAACTTTTTGTCACGTGATAATGGTCCCTACGGAAATTAATCCCACGAACACAAAGCCGCAAGGAACAGCAACAATAAAACAAACTACTGATAAGAGTATTGATTTGTGTATTAGGCTGTTAAAATTGCCTTCAAAAACCTCGTACATTATCTACAAAGCATGTACAAAGGGTATTGTTTTTCCTAATGTTCCCATATATCGCTGTCCGCTTTTAACCCAGCACAAAAGATTTCTAAATGAAAAAGCATTTATTTTGTTTTCTCTATCTGCCCCGACTCTATTGTCTTCATTATGATACTAGCATAATTCCGTTGAACCTAAGCATCTATTAAGCTCGTTGTGTCATACGAAAAATACTTAACGATGCCTGGTTTAATATTAATTTAAAAGTTGTAAGCAGGGCGTTACATTTTTTGAATCTCAAATGTCTGTAAACGAGCCCATGATCAAGTTTATTGCCCAATATTACGTATTGTGCAATATTATCGACCGTTTAGGGTTGATATTGAAAATTGCCGTGCCTTTCAATCTTAATTGTAAAGTAAATTGTACAAAAGAATATTTATTTATTTATTTTTTTATTTGTTTGGAAAAACAACAGCCATCATTCTTATATTACAAGTTAACTCTTGTATAGCTAATATAATTTTGTAAACTAATATATGCATAATAAGGCAGTAAAAGCTATATAATAGAAAATAGGGCCAATAACAGTTGTTAAGGGGCCGGGTACCCTCGAAATTCTCATACATACGTAATTCCAAAATCATTTTCTCATACGAAAATATTTAACATGTTTGAGTTGTTTTTCAGTTTAAAATAGTAATTATCTAGGTTCCTGCACAAAAATTCACTTCAAAATACATTTTAATTTATATCTCTAGAATAACAGTGTTACTTGTTTCTAAGGGCGCATCGATGAACTAATCTGTTATTTACTGGGCTTTGACAAATTTCAGTAAAGAAATTGAAATATTGATACCCACCATATATCACAAAAAAGTTACGTAACATTATTTAAACAGAATTTTTATTATCAGTTTGGTGCGGCGTCTTCACATGGACTTAATTTAATATCTATACTAACATTAAGCGTCTGACTGTTATCTGTTGTGTTTTTTGGCGCAACACTGTTGTAGGTGTTATTTAGTACGTCTATAATAATTGCCCATAGACGTCAATTTTGCATGCTATAGACAGCTTTGAAATGATGGTGGCAATCATACTGTCCATCAAGACTTTTCATGGAGCAAAATTACTTGCAAAAGTGTGTCCGTCTTTCTGTTACCTCTTCACGCTCAAACGCTGAACGGATTTTGATGTGGTATGAATCTTGATCTATGTCTGTAGGTACGAAGATTCTCTGAGTCGCAAGAAAAGATATAGGATACTTTTTATCCGGGAAAAATATACGGTTAACTAAAATCTAGTAAAACATAATTAAAACTTAGTGATATTTCTTACAAATTAAAAATTCTATCTCGTTACTAGCTATACCTACGAATAATAAAAACTAAGCTATACCTAAGTAATTATTGTCTCTTTGAATCTGTAATGCGACCCCGCCTTAAGGTACAATTCCGTGCATCGCGATCGATCGCGGTCGTGCACGACCTACGACTGTCGTCGGACGCTCGCGACCATAGTCAACGTATGAAAATGTATGGCACCGCTTCCGAGGCCCGCGACTGACGCGCGCGGCCTACGACTGTCGTAAGCCGCGCGCGATCGTGCCATATAACTTTGACACGGTCGCGCGGGGCCTACGACTGTCGTCGGTCGTGCGCGACTGTCATAACTTCAAGACACGATCGCGCGCGGCTTACGACAGTCGTAGGCGGCGCGCGTCAGTCGCGGGCCTCGGAAGCGGTGCCATACATTTTCATATGTTGACTATGGTCGCGAGCGTCCGACGACAGTCGTAGGTCGTGCACGACCGCGATCGATCGCGATGCACGGAATTGTACCTTTATAATAAATATATTGGAACACCGAAATAGATTTCAAAAGTGACCTAAAACAAATCTTACTATACTGTACTCGGCGAAACATGGCGGTAGCTTCTCATTTTCATTTTCTATACAAAGCCGCGATTGACAACATCTGACACTTCATTGTCCATCGCGGTTTATATAGATAATGACATGTTTTCGACAGGGAGTCAATGACCGCTACCGCCATGTTTCGCCGAGTACAGTATAGGTATCTAATGTCTAACATAGTTACAATATAGAAATCCAACCGGCTCGTTTAAAGTCGTCGTCAACGTAGAAAACTCAGTAATTTCGCATGGATACTGTCGATGTGAAATTTAGAATTTCGCAAGACGAAAACTAGGTTACTTACAACATTTTAGTTTTAAGTTTGGACTGCCTTTACAAATTGAATACCTGAGACTTTAAACGAGAAAATTTTGCAGGTATCTTATGATTTATAAAATTCTTGTGTCGCGGTGCTTTTTGTCACACTCCTCCGAAAAGGCTTAATCAATTATGGTGAAAGTTTGTGCGCTTATCGAATAGGTCAGATCGAATTGGAAACCTTCTAGTCGAACAATCAGCGCAAAATCTCTCTGAGTTGACGCAACGTAATATATAATATGTCGCAGTCATTTGGTTCAATCTGCGATTCGATTGAATTACTAGCGCATTCATTGAATGGCACCATTCAATTGAATGACTCGGCCTCACGTAGATTGAACGATCGTCACTCAACGTCCAACTAGTTAGCGATTTGTTGTTTGAAGATAGCGGACATAAAATTAGTCAGGTAATTGAATGTATTTCATTTCTTTCCCACTGCGGCGCTAGTAGTCACTAAAACAAATATGGCGTCAAACAGCTGCTCGCACAGCTGATAGCACTGTGTTGATATTTTGACGATTAAATTTACTTTAAAGTTTAAAGTGCTTTACTTGTAATAAAATAATATGACAGCGTGGATTTACCCATACCTACCCCGTCAACAGCTACTTATAAAAAGTATAGCGTCCCATTTATCGAATTCACTATATGACTTTTAGTCAAGACGTTAAACGTTGCAGTCAACGTCTTGACGAGTTGTCCTTTAGTCATTCGATTGAATGGTGTTATTCAATGAATGCGCTAGTCATTCAATTGAATCGCAGATTAAACCAGATGACTGCAATATATATACAATGTCTGAAATGACAATAGTGTGCTGTGGCCTGACATACTGCTACGAGTACCATACTCGTTGGGAGGATTTTTCCTTGTGGCTCTCAAGCATATTTCAGGTAAAGCTGTCATGCACCAGCAGTATTTTGGACCATTACGACCTGCAAACCTATAAGAAGACAGTATAATATTAATTCTTCTTAAAAGGCCGGCAAAGCACTAATTGCAACTCTTCTCATGTGAGTGCCTATCCCACAAAAAACACACCTGTTAAAATGGGGCCAAGTTCCTATCGGCTAATTTTTGGCCTAAAAAAAGAGTTAAAATCCAATCCAATGCCAAGTTTAGATGCACTTCATCGATCGTAATCATCTTCATCAACAGCCTGATCCATAATACTTCTAATTTGTACTTGGCAGGCTAATAATTTAATTGTATATATAAATCTTATCTAATTATACTAATTTTAATCAAGTGTTATAGCACGAAAACCTGCCAAGTTCAAACTTAGAAGTATTATGGATCAGGCTGTTGGTGAAGATGATTACGATCGATGAAGTGAATCTAAACTTGGCATTGGATTGGATTTCAACTCTTTTTTTAGGCCAAAAATTAGCCGATAGGAACTTGGCCCCATTTTAACAGGTGTGTTTTTTGTGGGATTTCAATACTTTTTTTTTCAAGAAATCATACTTTGTTTTTTCTTTTTATGCCACGCCCGATATTAACAATACTTTCGATGACGCTCGCAATAGAAGCCGAATTTTTAAGTAAACAGTATTTATGTAATAACTAATAAGCTATATAGTGTGGATTATACATGACAATATTTTATACCTCCTCCTCCCACCCCTCTCATCGTATTCTCGTTGTATCACTGGTACATAAGATTTTTTATCCAAAGTTTGTAGATGAGCCGACTCACGCTTGACTGATTTCTTAAATTTCTTAATTTTTTGTTAATCTACATATAGCACACGACCTCTGTGCCAAATTTCATAACCCTAGGACAATTGAAAGTGGCCTCTGAAGTTTGTAGATGAACCGACTCACGCTTGACCGAATTCTTAAATTTCTCAGTTTTTTGTTAATCTACATTTAAATAACACACGACCTGTGGGCTGTGTGCCAAATTTCATATTGCTAGGACAATTGAAAGTGGCCTCTGAAGTTCGTAGATGAACCGACTCACGCTTGGCCGATTTCTTTAATTTCTCAATTTTTTGTTAATCTACATATAACACACGACCTGTGTGCCAAATTTCATAATGCTAGGATAATTGGAAGTGACCTAGAGGTTTTGATTACCGGTCAGTGAGTGAGTGAGTGCCAAAATTAGCTATTTTTACAGAGACATAATATTTCAGGATCTGCCGAAGCTATACCTATGAAATTGGGTATACTGCTTAAGTACCAGTATATAATTACGTAGGTTTAATTTTATGTTTGCGCTCGCAATAGACACTGAGCTACAGGGGGGTCAAAAGTGCGTCGAAACGGTTCGTGTAAATAGTGCACGGCATGCGCGCGGCCTGCTGGAACTTGGCCGCGCACTCCGTGCGCTTTGATGGGTGACGGTGACCCGTTTGCTCGTTTGCCTACTAAGTTTAAATAAAGAAATTAATAAAGTTATTATTACATATTTTATAGTAGGTACTAGGGTTAGTAGCTACCGTTACATTCCATTATTCATGAAGCCAAACATATACTGTCTTTGATTTAATTAGCTCACAATATATGAGCATTGATAATTGTATTGAACCATACAATACATTTGCCCCAGCTAGCTATTGAGCTAAGTGCAATACGTGATTTCCATATCGTACTGCCTATCAATAGACCATGATATACCACGTAAATTATATGGTTTCTCAAGTACGTAGTTTGAATTGTATTATATTTTTGTCATTTTAACAGAATATATAACGATTACAAATTAATATCGTTAGATATTCTGTACCATGCCCGTACAAATATTATAAATTAATAATTATACGAAAGTGTGTTTGTCTGTTTCTCTATTTTTTATTTATTATATTATTACCTCTTCACACCCAAACCGCTCAACCAATTTAGCTGATATTTGGTATAAAGCTATTTTTAATCCCGGAAATAGATATAGGGTAGATTTTGTTCCGGAAATGTATATATAGGTACCTAAGGTTCCCGCGCAATAAACTTTTATGATTTGCGCGTAAACTATTCAATAGGTTTTGATTTAATTTGGTATACAGAATGCAGATACATATTTTAGTCCCGGAAAATGAAATAGGATAGTTGTTATCCCGGATATATCCGGATACTATATAGGATTATAATATGTAGGATTGTTTTTGTTACGGAAAAGTGTACGGTTCCCGCGCCATAAACGAATTTACGCGTAACGGAGTTGCGGGCGTCATCTACTATTATTATGAGTGCGAGAATATTATATTCTGTTACCTCTGCACGCCTACCGCTAAACCAACTTTGATTAAATTTGGTATGCAGTTTCTTTCGGTCCCGCAAAAAGACATTGGATAATTTTACTCCCAAAAATGTGCAGTTCCCACACAGTTTGCTCACAACTTTGTTTGAAATCGTTTGGGCGGTAGACCGAAGAAAGACCGAACGCGCACCCAAAGAATATCCCACCGATATTTTAAATCCAAGTTTCGAATTTAATACGCATAAACCATCTCAACTCTTCAATTTTAAAATACTAATACGCTATCATATATTATATTGATCGCAGTATATTGGCGATATAAACTCCTATTTTATTCCATCCCGGAATTGCACAATGCTTTCAGTGACGCGGCGCATTATTTTTCATTCGGTTCGTTTAACGACTCGCCTTCGACTATATTAAAATACGTCAGCGTATAGCTTTTATCCGTTTATTTGTTCAGCTATTAGTGACGCCAATTGCGTATACGTTTCTGTTTAAACAATGGTTAGAATGTATATTATTTGAACAGAGATATCATAGGCCTTGACAGCTTTAGGATGCCTTCACCTCAACGAAAAATAATGGTTCTTTAATTAATATAATAATGTCATTCTTACAAGCAGGCGTAACAGTAAAAATAACATATTTTATACAAAATACTTTTTATACGCGTACGCCACACTGGTATAAACAAAAACGCTATCTTTTTTTCCTATGTATGTCACGTTAGTTTCGGTGTAAAAAAACCCTAACTTTGGGCTACGACATAGTACAGCTACACACGTAGCACCTGAAGTACGCGCGTAGATCCTTGTACGAGTACTATCTGCTTAGGCTTAAAACCCACTTGTCTCAATACAATCAATATAATTCAGTTTCATTGAATCAAGCCATAAACATAAGTGCCTGCAGGCATTTAATGAAAATAACGATTAATCTCAAAATACATGGAAATACCGAGGCGTGAAATAAACAGGAAATTGTAAATACAAGAAAAGTTTATGAGTCACGCTTCGCATGTTCAATTTTATTAATTCTCTCTCGAGAAAAGACAGTCATTTTCTAACCAGAAACCTTCAGCGTTGGAGTTTTTTTGCGTATAATGTACAGTCGATCCTATTACGTTAATGTCACGAACAGAATGACTCGTCAAAATAAACGGTAAGGGTCGCCGCATACGGGCCACACGCGACAGCCACAGACGCTGCTATAATCTCCTACACCGGCCACGGTGACGGTGGCTGGCTTCATTGAAACCAGGCCAGTTACGCAGGAGTAATTTTATAGTACCCAAGTGTGTGCGCATTACACAAGAGCACTCTCTATTCCTTTTACTCTCATAACCCAGTGGGACGGACGACCGACACGACAGGCGAGAGATCAGGCGCAGGACCGACTTTTTAAATGCCCTATAAATCGACGCAGTCATACGGCATAGTCCTAATAAAACTTGGAAAGTCAAGAGCCACGCTCTAAACCACTGGGCCACGGAGGCGTTACTACTACTACTAGAAGCTAGAAGCAGCCACTTAGCGCGACACCAATTTGTGGCTAGGTAGTAAAGGCCTGATTATACCTCCCGAGAAGAGTGGCGAGCCAGTGCCCTTGGTTGTTCACTCGGTATGTACTTATAATATATCTGCTCGGCCCCTAGACCAGGTCTTGCCACCCTTCGCGATAGGTTATCAACTTATCACTAATCAGGCTTTTAGCGACCGATACAGGCCACAAGAAGCAAACAGTGACTATTAGCGTGTAACGACTGGTGGCCAGCGCCGTCAAAAATTTGCGGCGAGTACAAAAAAAAATTTTAGAGAATTGAGGAAATTAAAACTTAGTAATCGGGACTTAACGCGACTTATTCTACTAGTCCCCTCATGACCACGGCCGAAACGTCGTGAAAAAGTATGTACTCGTAGTTATAGCATTACTACTAGAATAAGTCGCGTCCCGATTAATAAGTTTTAATTATAATGCATCATGAAAGTTTAAAATGTTAGGATTGAGGAAAATATGAAAACTATTGTAAATATGTCGGTAGCAACGTTTTCTGGTTGTGGTCGGTGGCTCGTGCGTGGTGACACTAAAGCTGTGATCAGACTAAGCGCCTTATATCAAAAGTGTTTGCGCGTAACTTACGTCCTATTATATTATAATTTTGTTGAGTACTGAGCATGGTTTAGGTAAATACAGAATTTTGAAGTATTGAGAAAGGAAAGCGGACTATTTCTGTCGAGTTTATAAATTACTTTTTCTCGAGATTATTATTTAGAATATCCGAATAGGTACCCAATGACAAAAATAATTAATTATTATTCCTGTTAGTCTGGTTCCTACTGTACTACTTCCTTAGCCGACGAGCATTCTCGTGTAATGTAACATTATAGATTCGACTTTTATTTGAGCATTCCATAGCAAACTGACTTCACTGTCACGTAGCATTGATGTTACAAATTGTATCAAGATACTACACATTGTATCATTACAAGGTACGCATTGTGCTCGGTTCTCCTCCCTCACTGATGTTATGCTGCGGCTTTGTAACGTTACATTACAGGCGAATGCTCCCGGCGAGAGAGCACCATCCTCCATCCTGTCCTTTCCCAGGACTCAAAGTATCTCGATACTTCAGAAAAATCGGTTCAGCGGTTTGGACGTGAAGAAGTAACAGACAGAATAACATTTTCGCGTTTAATATTATTAAAAAGAAAAAATAGTACATTACGCACCTAGGGCAGGAAAATAAGAAATGTCTCAGATCACATGTAATTGTTGGCCGAGGCGCAGCCGAGTTCAACAAACATATTGTTATCTGAGGCTTTCTTATTTACTGCCCATGGTGCGTATACTATTTTTCTCATCGATGGAGGCGGAAAACGGCAACATCGGTAAGCGCAGCGGGAAGAAAGTTGACGCTTTCCGCCCGGAGGTGAGAAAAAATATTTTTGTTTGTGTACAATTCTTTTTTCAAATAAGCGTAATTTTTTGTTGACACATAGTAACGAACCGCGTGAGTGTCTATTCGATCTGGCTTCTACGTGCTCGGAATTATTAACTCCACTAAATCGAATTCCGAGTTACGACCGGGACGCGCCTGTAAACAATAATTCACACTTTTTCTCCCAAATAAATCTCTTATAAACACGATTCTCGCCTTATAAATCATGATATCAATAAAGAGGTTTGGGATTCATAGGTTTCTAAATAGAGTTTGCTGAATTATTTTGACAATAACTTCGAATAATAAAAATTAAGGAAAAGTAACTCCGTCAACAAACGTGCTCTACAATACTTGTCAATAGTATGTACCTAGGGTACACATTTTCAATACATATTTTGCAATATTTAGGTGGCCTACAGAGTTCAGCGGTATTAGGCTGACGTTACAATATGACAGTTCGAAAGGAACCAAAAAACTGTAATAGTATGGGAGTTACGTTTCCTTAGTTTTTATTATTCGTAGGACAATAATAAAATTATTTTATTTAACCTGCACGTAAAAAATCATGCAATCTCAAAACTTCTTTCTAGGTACAATGTGTTGCAAAAGAAATCTTTATTAATATTACAATATCGATAACGGTTTTGATGTCAATTTGAAAGCGACTCATCCAATCATACTCACTGTTTTATGTGAAAAGATTTTCTTAAAATATTTTACTAACTTAAAACAGTGAGTAGAACATACAAGGTTAGAAATTATGGGTAACTAACGTTACCTCTATCAGACCAAACGCGCCAGTCTGGGTTATAACTTATAACTCAGACTGTCCATAGTCCATACTTATATAATATACTTAATATTATACTGACTATACTTACTATGTAATATTATAAATGCGAAAGTTTGTCTGACTGTCTGTCTGTCACCTTTTCACGCCCAAACCGCTGAACCGATTAAGCTGAATTTTGCTATGGCGATACCGGGTTCCGGGAAAGGACATAATAGCATACTTTTTATTCTGGAAAAATGTACGGTTCCCGCGCGATAAACGGATTTTGGCGCAACGGAGTTGCGGGCATCATTTAGTGCCCAAGTAGCACACTTCAGACACAGAGTACTGATCATGGCTTATTTATAGACATAATAGATATTGGCATTCTATACATGGTTTTGAATAAGAACTAAGTTTCTAATAGAAAAAAATATCTAGTGTTCCTTGCTTTAAAACCTTTATTAGTTCATTACATTGAGATAAGAGCAAATTGATTTGTTATGGACTATATCTGCTCTGTTATAAGCGCGGCTCTAGTTCAATTATTCTATAGACTTATTATCACAAATACTTTTTAAGAATTGAAATTATTTGTAGAACATTTACTCTTTTAATTCTATAGGTACTTAATAGAATCAATGACAAGATACTCAATAGTGTATACTCTAGTGAAAGTCCAGTTTCCTCCTTCATTAGGAAACTTAGTCTTTAAGTATTTTATTTTAAGAGTATTAAGCATATAAAGGACAGCGTTCTGCAAGCATGAAGAAAGCATTTGGAGAAAAGTGGAAAAGTACAAAAAGGTGCCTTCAGACAGTCACATTAACTTTCTTTGCCTTCAAAGTCATCAGTAATCAGACTAATCACTTCAGCTCGAATCAACATAATATTATTTTCATCAAGCTGCGAAGAAGAAGAATTGACACCGTCTCGAAAATCGATTCTTGATGAAAACCATGATGAACTACAGACTGACAATGAAAGTGAAAGTGACGATTCTGGCGATGAAGAGTTGCCTATAATTTGCTTGCTTTAAAAATACGTAGCATATGCTACCTAATAATTTTATACAGATAGTAAAATATTACGAATAATTTTGACAATAATATTGTAAGTATCGATTTTCGAGACGGTGCCAATTCTTCCTCGTCGCAGCTTGATTAAAATAATATCTCGATTCGTTGATGCCAATAAGTTTGGGGCGTTCCACGCCAAGCGGACAGGAAAAAAAGTCGATGTCTCCGATTTTAATAATATTTAATAAATTATAAAACCTTTATTGTGAGGGAGCCCTAGAACAAAAATTTTTTTTAATTACTAACAAGCTAATTTTTTGTGAGTAGCTTCATTTTTATAAGACAAACAACTTTTTAATTTGCGAAAAATCTTGAAAGTGGTAGCTAACAGAGATAGAAAGGATTTCATACTTTGATTTGATGGTCCTATAATATGGATTGTTCTATTTGTAGGACAATGTTACTCTTAAATTATATATAAGTGATATATGTATAACTATTAACCTACCAATATATAAAAAAATCAGCTGGTTAGGGTTCCGTTTTAGGGTACCGTAGTCAACCAAGTTTTTTTGAATACAGAACCCTAAAACGGAACCCTCTTTGAGAAAATGAAGAAAAATTTTTATTTAAATAAGTAGGTAGTAGGTAAAATAAGTAAGTAGTTAAATTATTTAAATATATAATTTTTTAATCTTTAATCGGCTTTGTAGCACTAAGTGCCGAATAGAGAAATCAAGTTTCAAAGTCCCATCATTCTTAATGCAGGCACTTCACATGGCTATTTGTATTTGCTATTGGCTATTTGTTGCATTTGGCAAAATTATTGACGAATACACAAACAAGCAAGTAGAGGCAAATACGGCCTTCCACACATGGACGTCAAACTTTTACTTGATTTTCTTTACTTGCCTATTTGACTCTTTTGATGTGCGTCAAAAACCGACAAAGGTACGGATATGTGTATTTGGTATTAGTCATATTTGTCAAATAGGCAAATAAGGCTAATATTTGTCAAACATACCGTCTACACATGGTGATTGTTTGACGAATACATCAAATACGCAAATACAAATAGCCATGTGAAGTGCCTCCATAATAGTCTAGTCATTATAATGTGACAAAAATATTTGGCACGCGTATTAATAACACGTAAAGGTATAACATAATCGATTATTATTAAAATCGGAGACACCGACTTTTTTTTCCTGACGGCTTAGCGTGGAACGCCTAATATAAAACAGGAAGGCCACCAGAAATATTGGTTCTCTATGGTATTGCACTGAAAAATCACCAAAATGCGAACAAAACACCTTCTTCTTATGCCAGTCTGATAATTACTCTGGTAGATAATTACGAGAAAAAATAGTTTACAAACATTTCTTTCTATAGATTACGATAGGATGGTCTTGAGAACAATTAAACTATTGAAAGATTATTTTTTCTTGTGAAAGTGCAAGTTGACTTGTCATGCTCTTAAAATTACCTTTAGCTCAATTTTAGGAGTAAATCTTCTAATCAATGCTTACTTATAGATAATTTTATCTAGAGGCCATTTTTATTAATAGAATACGATGGTAATCGCCATTTTGGTAAAAATAAAAAATAAATGTTATAATAAAATACGCGATTTATTTATTTGTAAGCTATTGTAAACATAAAAAAACTTAAATAAATGATAATTTTATCAAAATACATTATTTAGTTATTTATTTTCACAAAATATGTTAAAAAATATGCATCAATAATATTTTTTATTAAAAAAATATAGATAATAATTTTTATTAAAATTATTATCTATATTTATTAAAGATAATAATTTTTATTAAAAAAATATTATTTAAATTTACGAATGTCATAGGCCCATCAGTTTTTTAAAACTATTTCTTCGACTTTCACGATAAAATAAATTCGGCACGGAATTTGAGCCCTCCGTTCGCGCGAAACATAAAAAATATATTAATATTATAAGTACTTATTTAATTTCATTTCGCCATTAAAGCTTTGAGATAAAATACTTTAAACTACGGTGTGCCATTAGAAAAAAGGAAATGCTTTTTAAAAGAAGTAACTCTTGTTGATGTTTTTATTTAGTTGATTTTGATTATTAGTGGTTTTAAAAATATTCACCACTAGAACATCAGTAGAGTAATGGTGTTATCTTAATGTTGGCTACAAAACCTAATTCCTTTCTTATGTGCCTCTTATTATGTTCTTATAATAGTTTTGTAGATATTCCCTATAGATAAATATAAATTGCTCTTATCGTTATCTAATGATGAATTCTTATGCTGCTCTTGTCATTATAGTGTAGACAGGTGCCCATTTTTACTGAACTCGGTATATAGGATATCTTCAGGGATTATTGACTCTTATGTAAGAATACTAAGTTTAATTCTATAAAATAACTAATAGTGCTTCACTAGATACAGTTGTGCTGCTTGGGTGGATTATAATATTGATGCCTCAATCGCTCTTCGTATTTATAAACAAGGGAAGGCGAAACCTGGAAGTTGTTTAGCAATAACCTAAAGAAGAGCAGCTTTTTTCTAAGTATTGTCTTTGGTCGATACTCACTCAAAATCAGGCGATCTTTCTGCTCATTTTCCGGATTACACTAGATAAAAATATCCCTCATTTTTATTTATAGAATCGCTGTTATGAAATTATACAATTTGAAAACCATTTAAAACTGAATTCTGATGAGGAAAGTTTTAAATGAGTAATTATAACTTTTTCAGGATTTACTCAATAAAATTTTATTTCACTAAATCGAGACTGTTTTTCCTTTAAGCTGCTTCATTACGCTCCACTTAATATTTTCATGAGAAAATTCAATCATCATCATCAACCACTTTCCTCTTCATCGAATTTTTATTGTCAACTTATCACTGTAAATATACATTAACTCAGGGGTTTCCAAAGTGGGCACCGCGGCGCCCTGGTGCGCCGTGGAAAGGCAAGAGGGGCGCCGTGAGTCCATCCTCCATCATTATCCGAAACCACAAATATTATAAAATAAAATTAAAATATTAATTAAGTAAAGCGGGTAGATGATTTAATATATTTTGTTCATTATTATTTAAATATATAATTTTGAACGGGGCTACAATAATAATAACTTTACCTTTCAGGCTTACATTGTTCGAAAGTTGTAGAACACAAAATATTTCTATTGGTACTCAATGAAAGTAGCTTGAACCAATAAGTTTTTAATTAGTTTTGTTTTAAGTATCAAAATAGTTTTATTTAGTATGGAATCTCAACTAATAATAATTTTAGTAAAGGGTAAATTATTGTTGAAACTATCAATATTGTCTATTCGGAAAGGTTTCACTTTTAAAGCTACTATTTGCAAAACAGATTGGGCATAGTCTTGTCCGTATCCGCAAAGGCCATCTGCGGCAAATGGCAATGCAACGCTCTCTTGCACATTTGACATTATGCAACGCTCTCTTTCACATTGTGCAACGTTCTCTTTCACTCTTTTATTTTCAAGTCACAGACCGACACGTACCAAGAAGAGTCTACTGTCAGCGTTCATTGCCATCCGTAGTCGTCGGCAATACTTGATGATCCGCAAAATCTCGCAACTTAATAAATAAATTATAGTAAAAAAACTACAAAACACGTTATTTTCGATATTTTTTCATAAAATTTAATCAAATTATTGCACTGCCATTAGCTCTTAATACGTATTACGTATGCAAAGTTTCGACTTACTTTGAAGGCTACTAAAGATAGGTAAAAATCGTGCTCAAAGATTCCGTTACATGCATACAGCCCAAGCTAATAAAAGCGTGGTAATAACTCGATCGTGGGAATCGCAAACAATAGATTTTCACAAATTTTACCAAAATTAGTTCAGTACTAGATGACACAGCTACCTACAACTCAGTTCGCCACAATTCGCTTAAGCAGATGGGCATGAAGAGTAACAGACATACAGACACTTTCGCATTTATAAACAACTTGAGAGGTGTCAAGGGACACCCGAATGGAACGAAGTTAATATACACTCAAAAAAAATATTTAAAAAACGCCTACTATTGACGCCCAGGAAAACTAACAACGCGTCGCTGTTTATTCTCAAAAAACGCCATCTAGTTGATGCACAGGAATACTATCAACGCCAAGGTGAAATATCGTTCTGTCTAGCCTATCTAGCCTTTACGCCGAACGCGCGATAAGGAACTTCGTTCCAATATTTAAGTATATAGATTTTAACAGGTTACAGTCGTTGAGGTTTACTGTTTTATTTGTATGGAAGTGTGATGAATTGATGATATTCCATAGTTCAATGTACGCTACAGACCTCAGGTGTGGAACAAAACACCGTTAATAAATGATGGATTCATGCTCGTGGTTTGGTGCACGCGAACTAAATTGCAATCAAAACATTACACTAAATAACTGCCAATTTATGCTTGCACTTCATCAACATCAAATCAGTGTCAAATTTAAAGCATGTTTAGTTATTTAGTTTTAATTTTTTTTAACAATGTACTAATTTATTGAAAATACAACTATAAGAAAATACAACAGCATACAACAACATAAATAAATTAATTAATATATTAACACTATTTATAAGTAAAAAATTAAATCTAAATCGAAGGCTGCGGGCAAAGTACCAATTAGGCTGGCGGCATTACCTCGCTGAATGGCCAAACTAATACGTTGGCCGAGGTAAGCGCCAGCCCTAGGGTCAATTGATTTAGCGACCAGTCTTTTGGAGACATGTTTATAGAGGGCTTTTGCGTCAGGCCCCCACGGACCCAAGGTTTCAACAGCAAAAGGCAGAAATATGAAGTTTTCGCCCAGACACTCATATTTCCGTCTCTTGCTGGTCTCCGCGTGAGCGGCGGCCGCTCCCGCCTTTTTCGAGGTGGCCGTCAAGTGCGACGCCGCCAGCGTGTCCACGCAGGTGGCGTCCCAAACCAAAGGCCTGCCCCGGCTACATGAAATGAGCGTCATTCCATCAGGTCTCCTGCCATCGTCACGCGCGATACCGTTCGGCTCGAGTATAGCCGGCACGTTGACGGTGGCAAGAGCCCTGTGGATGACGTCATTTATGGAGGCATGGCGAGACTGGCGGCCGGCACTCCTGCTGCAAGACAGTCCGTGGTGTCCCTGGCGGTCCACTGAGGTGCCGCAATGACAGCGATGGGTTTCGGTGATTTCGGCACCTATACGCAAACCGACTGAAACGCTGAAGGTGTTATCGTCTAAAAGTGTGCCTATATTAGATGACGGGACTGCCTGGAGCCAATACCCCGATTCTGGCTCAGCGGACGCCAAGAGACGCGCACGGTCTACGGCGGACGAGCAATTTAAAAGGTCGAGTTCATCCCAGTTTTTTTGGATGTTGGATTGACTGGGATTTCCGCCGTACAGTTTTCACGCCATGTTTTTATAGCTTTATTCGGTTAAGGAGTCAATACAAATGCTGCCTAATGATTAATGAATTTCTGACGATTTTTTAAAAAAGTGAATTGATGCTATGAGCTGATGAAAGGAACGCAGGCAGAGACACACTAGTCACCGTTCTAATACCCAGGCCTCCGAACCGGATGGGTAGAGTAGCTTGAACCCAAGAGGTATCGGAGATTCGGCAGTTAAGAACATTGACTAGTGTGTTTCTTAGGGTCTGGTCTAGTTGAGATAGTGAATCTGAATACTCCCATAGAGGACAGCACCTTCGAGCATATGTCAATTTGGGCACAAACAGACAGAAACGAATGATTTGATACGCCATATGGGACTTTATTGTCATGAGCTTGTCGGATGATTGTAAAAATTTGTTGTTTTGTTCCGAAATATAGGTATTAAAGCCGTCGCTAAAAATGGGAGCACCTAGTAAGCGGAGGGACTCTTTACTAAGAATTTTGATGTTAGGGGCCAAATTGTTAAATTTTGATATCGTACCGGTTGATTGAACGACGGGACTGTCATTATTATTAAAAAGCTCGCATTTAGAGAAATTAAGTTTCAAATCAATTGATTGGAATTTCTCTATTAGGACTTGTAAATCAAGTAGGACTGTGGCTGCGTCTCACCGAGGGTCCCATCATCTAGGTACCAAATGTTAAATTCTGAAGATAGAGATATGATGATCGAATATATGGTGAGGTTAAAAATAGCTGGGCCTAAAGGATCGCTCCTATATAGTAAAAGATCGCTCCTATATAGGAGTGATGAATCCGTGCCATAGCATTGTAAGATGTATTCTTGGATTTCTGGCACGTGTTTTTGAACTTCCCTGAGTAGAGCACTTCTAGAGATAGAATTAAAAGCATTTTTTACGTCAACTTTAACTAATTGCCCCGTTTTAGCTTTTAAATACGTACGGAGGGCGTGGACGGCAGCCTCACAGCCACCCTTACTACCAAAACCGAGTTGAACAGGTTGAAAAGTGTCCGTCAGCTTACGCGAAATATATTTACAGCAGATTTTGGAAGCAATTCTTCGGTAGGTGCAGCCGACAGCTATAGGGCGGATGCCACCATCTTTTTTTTAAGGCACACAAATTGGCGCCATACAAGATATTTGTGACATTATGGGGAACCTTGCCAGATAGCATGACGTTAATTAAGTCTGTCAGATCTGCTAGAAGTGCTCTGGTGGAGTCTCCCGGAGTACTGATTAGGTCCTTCAAGTGCTGCGGACTTAGGCCATCGTACACACTGGCCGATCCTGTCCTGAAGGACATAATGGCGTGCTTTATGTCTTTTACTGATGCCTGTACCGGTTCTGCAGCGGTGCTGGATGGAAGTGGTATGGTGGGTGGAGGAAGTGAGGGGTGTGTATGGTGGAGAGCTTCAAGGGTATGTTCATCGTACGGAGCTATTGTATCATTGGAGAAAAACAGGTTGGCAGCGCCTTTAAGGTCTCCGTCACTGATCTTTGATTCGATTTTATGTGTTAAACTATGTGGAATGGTTAGATGCGGGAGTGGGTTATCAAGGGGATTAATCGATAGTGAATGATTGACAGTGTGATTGTTAATAGTGGAGCAGTTGTTTTTAATTATTGAAGTAAGTGACCGTTTTAGACGTGACAACGTCTTATAATTCGATATGGGCTGCGCGCCCGAAAAACATGACAGTTCATGCGGCGTTACCTCGCTGACAGCTCTGAGGCGTTCCATTTACACTCTCAAGTCTCTCAACAACCGTAAGGCCCACCTGGGCCGCGCTCTTTGTTTCGATTATATTACGTATTTCGATAACTTAGAGAATACTTTTGTATGAAGAAGTTTGGTTAGTTATGACCTTTGATACATTGACCACACTCTGAATGAAAAATAAATAAACAATCTGTGAGCTATTAGTATTATTTCGGCTATTCAAAATTGTGCTCTACTTCCTACGTGTCAAGGTATGACTTAATATATGAAGAATAAAGTATTCGTTTATTTCTTCTGAACAAGTCACTAATTATAGTTTCGAAAATTTATAATTGAGAAACTAATATCACATCGGACTAAATACTATATTATGATGGCTTGATAGATAGAAAATTTAACATTTATTATAATGTAGTTCACACAAACATAAAATATGGATTATATGTAAGGATATTTCATATTACATTAATTTTACAAAGAGGGTAGGCCGGGCGCCATTTTTTTTGCACATTGACCTGCCAACTTTTTTGCATAGATTTTTCCCGGAACTGAGGGGTTAAGGCTATGACGTTGTCACGTTCAACTATCGTCAGTAAACCGACTTTACAGACAGCCGATTTTTTTTTTATCTTGTATAGATAGCGTGGAGAATGTTGTATGGAAAACAAAGGAGGTTTTCCCACCGCTTGCAGCAACCGGGATTAGAGATAACGTCTCTAATTGCCGATGAAAGGTGCTTGGCTACCTGAATCCTAGCACCTTTAGAGATACGCTTTATGATCGGTATTGACGATTTATAATTTGAAATTTTTTGCCAAAAAGGGATTTCGGTTGAGCATTTAACAATATTATCCTTAATTAATAATAAATATATCAGCCCCAGACCGAATTATCTCCACGCGTATTTTCAACCATATCGGTTCAGCAGTTTAAGCGTATAGAGGTATAAGATTTATGAGTTTATTTATAATTAATACGATTACGTACCTATTGGGAAGACCTTTGGTTCCCACTCGAGAGAGTGCAGGTTCGATCCCGGGTGGAGTGTGTACCAATGAGATATTTTCATGTCTCAAATACATAATATGGACGCTCGTACGGTGAAGGAAAACATTGTGAGGAAACCTGCACATAGTCATGAGCAGGTCAATACGTCTGGGACTAATCCCAGACGTATTGACCTGCTCATTCTTCTGGATCGGGCCAACTGTGTTGCGAGAATGCCGTATGTGCTTGGGCAACCATGCGGACATTTAAAATCTTGTGGTGTGTGTTAGGCACTACAGTATTTGAAGAGTGGTTACTTCGCTCTGAAAGTACTGTGTAATCATCCATAACGGCTGCAAAGACCTTGTTTTTGTTACGTACCTACACAGGACGCAGGTTTTCAGTTATCGTATTAGCCTAGCATTTAATTTGAGTCCCCGTAAAGGAGATACCGTGGGATTGCGGTGGCTCCACCGCGTTTAATTGCTAGTTCAAAAAATCATTTTTTTGTATTAGAAACTAATAATAATAATAACTCTTTATTGCACACCAAAACACAGTACATAAACGAAAGATACATTAATATATTATATACTAGTAGTACTAATAATTGATGTACAAAAGGCGAACTTATTGCTACTAAGCAATCTCTACCAGTCAACCTTTTGTAGATACGATTGAAAATTGGAATAAGGTTAAAATCTGTAGGTGCGCAAACTAAACTAATCCTAGTGCTTAAAGTACTAATACTAAAACCAGAACTGTTTATGCTGGTAGATAACTATTTGATGACAAAGCAGAGATGTGACAACTGACAGGAATGAGCTAGTGCATAATACTACGAATAATAAAAACTAAGGAAGAATGACTCCGTCAAAAAACATGCTCCAAAATACTTGTCAAAAAAGTGTACCTTAGGTTCACTTTTCATACATTTGCAATATTTAGGTGACCTTGAGCGGTATAAAGGCTGACGTTACATGACAGTTCGAATGGAACCAAATTTAAAACTGTATTAGTATGGGAGCTACGTTTCCTTAGGTTTTATTATTCGTAGGCATAATATTAAGGAAATGAGATTTAAGTTTATGTTTAAAAATATTTATTGAACCGGCTTGTCGAATATCTAGAGGCAGAGTGTTCCAAAGAGTAGCAGCACGAACAGCAAAAGATTTTGAATATAAGGAAGTAGAGTGCAGAGGGATCTCGAGAGTGAGATTGCTTGAAGAGCGTAAGCGTTAACTGGTGAGTATCATGCAAAAATTTAAAGCGGTTTTTAAGGTAGGACAGGGAGGATGGAACAAAAATGACGTTGTAACTACTACTAGTTGTTACTAATTTTCATGTTTTAGGTACATTTTTGATTTAAAAAAAAATTGGAATTAAATATGTATTTTATAATAATATGTATTGTATAATATAATATGTATGTATTTTATTGTTTATGTAAGTCTATTAAAATTAAATTTATATATACTTAATAGTTTTAATAATTTTTTACATCTTAGTTATCTAAGATCCATTTATTTTATCGTTGATCCTTTGTGTCTCATTACCACGAATTGTATCTGTATTATACATTCTCAGTATCACCCTAAGGTTGGTTGGTAGAGAATGCCACAAGGCATTAAGCCCGCCTTTGTAAATTGCATAAAGTGTGAATAAATAAATAAATGAGGGCCCCATGCGAGTTTCTTACGCCGGTTCTTTTCGGCTAGTTCCCGAACCGGTGGTAGGCACCGTAGTCTCTACGATCGAATACGAGTAGTGTATTCAAATACCTGTTTTGAATGAAAATATTATATTTTTTGCAAACGAAGACACAGACAATATCTATACTAATATTATAAATTCGAAAGTGTATCTGACGTTATGTTACCTCTTCACGCCCAAACCGCTGAACCGATTTTGCTTTTTGGTATGGAGGTACTTTGAGCCCCGGGAAAGGACATAGGATACTTTAATTTCGAAAAATGTGCGGTTCCCACGTGATAAAAAAATTATGGCGCGACGGAGTTGCGGGCGTCATCTAGTTACAGTATAATTCAAATGCCGACAATATAAAACTGTACGAGATATTTTAATGTGTATCCATTTTCCATTCCTCCACGAACTGTCGTGTCCCGATATCAATTCCCAAAGTAATAAACACAAAGGAATATTTTATGGAACATAACGCAAACTACTTATCATGTACGAATTTTATTTAGGCTACAAAAATACAGCCACAAAACGTATTGGTAAAGTTCCGAGATATAAAATAATGTGAATAGACTTGCCATGTTTCTTTTTCGGATCTTCACAGATTTTTCAAAGATTTTTTTGTATAACGCAAACTACTTATCATGTACGAATTTTATTTAGGCTACAAAAATACAGCCACAAAACGTATTGGTAAAGTTCCGAGATATAAAATAATGTGAATAGACTTGCCATGTTTCTTTTTCGGATCTTCACAGATTTTTTAAAGATTTTTTTGTGAGTAACCTCTCTGTTTCTCGAAGTGAAAACTTTTTTAGCTGTGCTGTGCACATGAGATGGATATCATTTTTTTCTTCCAAAAAAGAAGATACTTAATAGGGTCATAATGTGATGATGCGTGGCATAATTATGGTGATGACGATGATGATTAAAGTAATTGTTTTACAAGGTGAAGTAAAACTAAGTGATAATTTATAAGGGTGTGTATGTGTCCCTTATATAGAGTTCACTGTGAAAGTACCATCGCTGAAAGAGCAAAATTATTTTTGTGATTCGTATCATCGATAATTTAATCGGCAAGCGCCCGCGCGATATGGATTTTTCCGTACAAAGATAAAAAAAAGTTACACTCCCGAAGTACAACCCAGTTTTATCTTTAATGTTGGAATGAGATAATCTAGTATGAAAAATACAGCTTCTGTAAGTTTACGTGTCACGTCATACAATCTGCATAAAGTAGCAAATGTGTTGCAAATATTATTACATAAGTATAAAAATACAAAAATACTGAGACCACTTTATGCCACATCAAAATATCCCAATGCTTATTGGAATTGAATAACAAAATAAATAATTGCAATACAGTAATAGATCCATATGAAAAGTTAATTGCTCCGTCTGCGGCTTGTTAGAGCTTCCGTATGATCACAATAGACAGAGCGAACCAGTAGGCCAACTTAGAAGAGTTCTCAAAAACACGTAGTATGTTATTTCGTTTAGTTGCGGGTCCATGTTGGATGCGAGTAGCAGGAGATCATTGAGAGAGGCCTATGCCCAGCAGTGGACGAATATAGGCTGATATTAAGGCTGCCTTCACACTAGCGTTTGTCCAGCGTAGGCGTTCGATGAACGTATGCGCAACGCAGACGCCGCGACAACGCGGCGCGTACGTCGCGTTGTCGCCGCTTCTCTACTGGAACAATCAGTACGCTACGCTAGCGCCGTGTGTGCGCGACGTATACGCCGCGTTACTGCGGTGTCATGACCATGTACAATCATTTGGATGTCAAAAGTACTTTCTGCTGTTGAAATAATTTTACGTCGTATTACTTCGGGTGCTTGTCTATGAATGAATGAATCAACGCGTGCACAGCGGTGCATCACATGACACCGCAGTAACGCGGCGTATACGTCGCGCACATGCGGCGCTAGCGCAGCGTACTGATTGTTTCAGTAGAGAAGCGGCGACTGCGCTGCGCATACGTTCGTCGAACGCCTACGTTGAACAAACGCTAGTGTGAAGGCAGCCTAATATGACAAAATGATGTCATTTCGGCCGGCGCACGGCTTGACAACGCGTTGCTAAACCGTTCGTGGCATGCTTACAGCAGACAGCAGCAGTACTCGCAACGATTCGTCAGTTTGTTTGAAGTTGGCCTACTGGTTAGTTCTGTCTATTGTGGTATACCGTACAATCGGAAACGCTCTACTTGTAAATGAGATCGTTTTAAATTCGAGAATTATTTAACCTCGGGGATTTTTGTTGTAAATATACGTCTTTATATTGCTTTATGTTTGCTAGTAGGGTATTGTATATGTTGCAGTCAAAACTCTTAATCAGTCAAAAGTACTATTGACTAGCAAAATCAGTCAAAACTACTTTTGACCGTATCCTTCAGTCAATACTACTTCTGACTAAAATAAAGTTAAAAGTACTTTTGCCCAATGAAGCTGGTCAAAAGTACTTTTGACTAAGTGATTCAGTTAAAGAGTGAGAAGCGAAGAGTGGATTCGATTTTAGTCGGAAAATGTCTGTCTGTCCGTCTGACTGTCTCCAGGCTGTATGTCAAGAACCACTATAGATAGATTTCTGAAGTTTTCACAGTTTGTGTATGTCTATTGTCGCTATACCATCAGGTACTAAAAACAAAATAAATTAAATATTTAAGGGGGGCTCTTATACAACAAATGTAATTAGCTATTTTTCGAGGCGCTCGAGTCTCTCACCAATTCTATTAACGTGCTGTTTCTTTTCCCGAATGAACTCCTCTTGAAGGACCTAGACGCAAGGATTTTTTTTTTTTTTTTTTTTTTTTTTTTTTTTTTTTTTTTTTTTTTTTTTTTTTTAAATATCTATGGACGCTTCACACCACGTCAGTCTGGCCCCGTGGTAAGTACCTGAAGGACTTGTGTTACGGGTACCAGACAACGGAAATATATTTAATACTATACATATATTTAAGATTTTTATTATATTATACACATATTTAATATACATCCATGACCCACGAACTTTGAAAACTTTTTGTTCCGTCGGCGGGATTCGAACCCGCGACCCCCGGCTTGAGCTACCGACAGCCCACCCACTGAGCCACAGAGGTCTTGACACTGAGCATTCAAACTTAAATATATATATATATATATATATATATATATATATATATATATATATATATATATATATATATATATATATATATATATATATATATATATATATATATATATATATATATATATATATATATATATATATATATATATATATATATATATATATATATATATATATACATATGTATATATTCTTTCGGCGAGTACCTAAGTCTAAGCATTCAAACTTAAATAACGGTAAACCGATGCATTTTATGACATGTATTTCCTTAAAACTTTTTAAAGTGCTTAAAAATACCTTTCTAATAAGTATTGTAAAAAGTTAAAATCATCAAAATGGAACAAGTTATGATAAAAATAAGATGACACTTTCAATTTTTTTTGGAAAAATCGAAAAATCAAACGTTAACCATTTCTACAATAATTCAAATTTATGGTTATCTCCAAAGGATTTTCTTTAGTTTAGCATAAGTAATGACCTCAAAAAATTTTCTTGGTTAAGAATGCTTAGTTTTGAAAAACAGAATGATTAAGTAAAATCGAAATTATTCAAATTTTCGTAAATATCATTTTGTTTTGAGCATAACTTCAAAAATATTGAACCTTTGTAAAAATTATAAAAACGAAATTGGTGTCCACTTTTTGAAATATCTTTTGATTTTCTTTTGATTTTTATAAGATGAAAAATAACGAAGATAGAGACGTTTAAAGCCTAACTTTTACTGCAAGAACCATGAAATCAGGACCTTTTAACCCTATTTTTTTTTAAACCAAGGGCTTTAAAAGTATTGTTCAAGTTGATCTTAAAGCTCTTTAAATTACCTTTAAAATGGTCCATAAATGAACTCGATGACTTAAAAATTAACAGAGCTATTGTGATAAAACAAAAATATATTTTTGAAAACAATTTTGAAGCAGAGATTTGGGATGCAAATATTGTAGGAAAACCTGTCAATAGGTACATCTATACTAATATTATAAATGCTAAAGTGTTTTTGTCTATCTGTTACCTCTTAACACCCAAATGGTTCAACCGATTTTTCTGAAATTTAGTATGAAAATACTTTGAGTCTTGGGAATGGATATGGACATAGGAAACCTTTTATCCCGAAAAAATTTACGGTTCCAGCGCGATTGCAGGCGTCATATAGTCCTCACTAAATATACGTTAATCTTTTCAAGTCTTTCAATATTCAGAAAGTAAACAAAACGCTAAATGTCGACTCGATAAGACAGGGGCTTTTTATAATGATGTGCGTCTATTAAATATTTCAGTCTAGCAGATTCAGCCTTTGCGTCAATTTTTTGCACAGAGGGTAGTTTGAAATCGTTGTTTGAATATTTTGGATGTAATTTGGATTAATATCAATGTTTGAAATATATTAATAAAATTTATCTTAACTATGAAAAAATATTCGAACTCATTAAAGCTGATAAAAAATTTAAAATAAAAACTTAAAGCTTATTTTTCTGACATTGGGTAGTTTACAGGGGTGAAAAAATTTCGCAAAAAAAACTAAATAAGAAATGAATACGAAGTAAAAAACTGAAAAAATTGGGTTCAAAAACATGAACCTATTCAGTTTTTGAACCCAATTTAATTTAACCCAATAAAGGGGTACTTTTAGGGGTTTATATTTCAGTCTTATCCAAAAATTATATCATAAATATTAAACATACTGTTTATACAATGTAAATATGCGATTTTAAAGTTCAGAAATACAAAAGGTGTTTTTTCACGATTAAAGGGATGGTTGCCATAAGGGCTGAAAAATTAATTAAATAATCATAAAATATCGTGAAAAAAAACATTGAAACATTTATTTTATCGAATTAAACCCTATTAGTTAAGCCAGAATGGTTAAATCTGCATTTTTTCTATTTTCACCAAAAGGGGTGGATTTCACCCCTAAAATAAAAAAAGCGCAATACGAGCGTATGTCACTTTTGAAGAAGAGGGCTCAATGTATTTAATCCCAAATTTTCATCCAAATCGATGGAGGTTCAACGAAATCGGAGGTTGCACCTGATTTTTGCCTTCATTTACTGTACTATAACAAGCTAATTAAATTATCAATAGCTCTGCTTTTTTGCAAAAGAAGTTGTCTAGTGTCACTGAGATTTTGATTTAAATTCACGACAAAGAAAATAATATCACACAGACGAACCTCTTGCAAGCATCGTCAACAATAAAATATTTCTTCAGCAGCAAAATTTTAGTTAATTACCACTTCAAAGAATTTCTCAAAGGCTTTTAAGGAGCTCAAACGTGAATCAGAGCGAGAAAGAATTAAAAATGAAATAAATAAACGCATACGAAGAGATGAATCGAGAATTCTTAATAATTACCAGCCGTAATTGAAGACGTGATTAGAAGAACCACATTTTCGCATTTTCTCCCTTATAATTTGAACAATACTAATTGTAAGTTGTAACTTATCTACTTCGTCATCTGGTTACATACACATCAAATCCACGTTTTTTTCATTTCAAATAATTTTCCCGGCCGTATTAAGAAGGCGACTAACCCAAAATTGACGATTTTATAAATCATTTTTGTACTTGATAATAAGCCCCGAATCGTTTAATTTTCTAAACATAGATACTACATTATATTTACAAGAATTCAATCTGGGCGAAAACACGATATCGTGAAATTTTCTCGATAGAAAAAAATCACAAAGATGCATCTAACTTTGACGATTTTTTTCCTATATTCCCAAAATCATGCAGTAAACTGAGTATATATTTTTACATATTATATAAAATTCTATCACCGAGTGTTCGTTCTAGCGGATTTTTAATATTCTCTATATTTTTTAAGATATTTAAGAAAAACCACATTGGCGCTTCACCGCCAGATTTATCTCACCTCTCAGTCGCCAACAGTTGCGTTCGCGCGCGCCTGAGGAGAGGACGTACTTCTTTTGCCTTTACTCCGGATTGAGAAAATATTTAATCGAAACCATGGGAAACAAACAAAAATTAAATAAACACACTAAAGGAAACATTTACAGGAGAAAACGGGAGCCGATGAACAATTATAGAAGGCTTTTTAATTTAATGTAAAATATGTATTATTTGTTTACAAATATGATAAATTAATATATCATGACAAATAATTTGTCAAACCCATATGTTGCGACCGCACATGTGCTTGATTGGACGATCTGCGTGTATCGTCCAATGGTATCGTCTCATAGCTCGAAGCTTCGTGAGTCGTGACGATCGACGAATCAGCGGCCGCGGCAATAGAGATTGAAAAAATAAATCGGCTTTAAATCGATATAGTTTTGACAAAAACTAGTGTATGACAGCGATTTGAAAATCGATTTGGTTTCAATGAATGTCGTACTCGATACTATGGAAATATCGAATAAATTTCTTTGGTAACGCTACGGTCTTGAAATGAAAAGATCAAATTGTCAAACAGTGATAACATTATAATATTATATGCAAAATTCACTACTTCGACCATTTGCTTGATAATAAATATTAATCCTTCGATCGCGGATTTTGGAAACTTTTAACCAATTTTGGAAAAGGTTATAGTCGGTATGGCAGATGAGGGAGAGCTTCCAAACAAAATGGAGTCACGCGTTCGCGACGATCGACAGACAAAAACTAGTTGCAGACGTACGAGCATTGCCATCATTGTGGGCAGTTTTCAATGTGCACATCTGCAGTAATGCTCTCGCCGTTTTGTTAAAAGCTGTTACTTATCACACCGGCAATTAAACCACCAAACTCCAAAGTGTGACCATCACATTTCTAGGGGTGATTTTTCGTTTTGCACATTGCTTTGGTGTCGAACCAGGATCTTACCAACTTGTCAGCAAGTTGGTAAGATCCTGGTTCGACATGCTCAGGCATTTTCAAGTGTCAACCGAATACCATTTTTCGTCGCAGGTTTGTTAAGTTGGCTGGTACCGCCTATAAAGTGTGAAAATTGAGTAGAAAAATACATGGATTTTAGGCGAATTATGAATAAAAGCAATTTATAAATAGAAAAAAAATCTAGCTAGTTACGAGTTTCTAATTAAGGCCAAAAGTTCCTGATTTTAAGTTTTTAGCTCTTTAAAACTGAAAACAGTGAGTCGTAAAGAACTTTATGAAAGCTACTAAAATTTACTACGATTTTGTCTTTCAAACTTTGTATCTAACTCCAATCATTGCCTTGCTATGAGCTTGTGGCCGATTTTTTCAAATACACATATCAAGAAGGTCTTAAGATATTTGTGTTTTATTAAATATCTGAAAATATCTAAGAATGTATTTGAAAGAGCGTAAATGAAAGAATTTTAGCTTATTTTTGAAGTTATTAATAACAAAAAAATCTTCCGGGTATTTTTATTTCCGATATAATAATAAAACTAGGCCTTTTCATCCGTTGTTGATGATTTATACAGTATTTTCAGAGCGAAGTTACTCAAATAGTACTACACTACAACTACTAAGTACTACAACTACTAAGTTGGGACAAGATTTTTTTAAATGTCCGTGTCTTTTTTAATTGCCCAAGCACATACGGCATTCTCGCAAGTCGCAACATAGTCGGCCTAGTCCAAAGGAAAGAACGAGTCAATACGTCTGGGACCAACTATGTGCGGGTTTCCTTACGATGTTTTCCTTCACCTTACGAGCGTCCGTATTATGTACTTGAGATCAGAAAATGTCTCATTGGTACACGCCTCCACCCGGGATCGAACCTGCACCCTCTAAGAGTGCGAGCCAAAGCTCTACCTATTAGGCCACGGACGCACTTATATATAATAATAAATATTAATTATATTGGAATTTCAAATAATCTTTTGTTCTAACTTAAATACTAGAAAATCTTTGAAATTTATTCCAGTACTGCAATCTGAAAAATGTGAAGGGTTGTTTTTCACGAGTTTGGAAGATTGATAATAAATTGATTATGGTTACACCTAATGGGACGAATAATGGATCTCCAGAGCCACTCGAGGATGGTAAATCAATGCAGAATTTCTCGAACACGTGATTTTAGTATATCGAGATGAAATTTGAGCTGGGGTTTTTATCAGCACCAGCATCAGAGACGATTTTAGTGATACCATGGTCCATGGCGGATAACTCCGCCATTTGTTGTCCGCCGTTTGTTGACGGATTTCCAAAATTCTTATGTTATTGTATAAGATGTAGTCCGGATTTCGTAACATGTTAACAAAAGTGGTGATCTGATGGTGCAATTCATGAAAAATCGAGGGGAGCTAAAAGGAGAAAACTAGCTGACCCGGAAAATATTGTTTAATATAAAAAAATATCAATATAAAAGTACATAAAAACTATTGTCAGGCCTAACGAATGTACATAGCAATACAATCGGTTGAACCGTTTTGGACGAGTTCGCGCACAAACACTGTGACCCGAGAATTTTATATACGAAATTTGACTATATGACCCGGCAAACGTCAGTTTTCCATATAAATTATTTCTAGCATCAATATATTATATCAAAAAGCAGATAAAAAATTATTCTCAAGCCAAACGAATGTATGTATGCAAAATTTGAGAACTTTGTATATTTTAATCTGACAAATGGTAATATATTTTACGCAAATACAATAACTAACCAAATCCGGACGTGGACGAAGACGTGCCTAGTAGATTATACAGGGTGTAATAAGACCACTTCCGATAACTTTGGGGTATGATTATACTACATTTTCTGATTACGAAAATGTATTTTTTTTTTTTAATTTAAATTTTTATTTTTTTTAATAATAAATACCTTTTAAACATGATAATAAACCACATAGAAAATAAATTAAAATATTTTTTTAAATTTTATTATTTTTACTCCATTATGCAATAGGCAGCGCGCGGTCAACGTTCTCGTGTGTACGAAGTACCTACGAACTCGAGAACGTTGACCGCGCAATCAGCTGTTAGCACTTAGCTCCGGGCTCCGGCCTACGCACGCGTCGAAAGGTCGTGTGCGAAGAATGAAGATACACTACGACAGAACACACAGAAACCCTAATGTATGTGGTGTCTTTTCAATTTTAAACCCATGAAGGTCGCCATGACGTGGAACTTAGAACTCTCACCTCTGACCTCTTATCTAAGTTACTTGCAGTGTTAAAAGTTTAATGGTAACTCGTAGAAAACTGTAAGTAACTGTCTGTGCACAACTTGCTACAGTATGGCAAACTTAGAAGTTTGCCATACTGTTGTACTTGTAACTAGTCTAAGATTATTAGACTACATAGTTACAAAAATTTAATCGTAACTAAATAACGAAACCAATTCGGATGAACTGTCTATCCGCAATCGTCACTTATCAATCGAAATTACAGATGATACACGAAAAAACCTCATACATAAAACTGGCAATTAACTTACGTGAAAAATGTTGAGTGTGTTCTTACTTCTTTATGCATTTTGAAAATAGTCCTTAATACCAAGCAATAAGACCAGTGACCACCAACAACGTCAAAAACACTTCTCGTTTTAAACGAAATCTATCACACGGCACACCACAAAGTATTTTAACACAACTGAAATAATAATCAATTAACACTTAACACAATAACTACTACCACGTTTTGATACTTGAAGTAATTGTTAAATAATCAAACTTATCTCTAACAACAACCTATTACCTCAATGCCCAAATGGCTACTAAATTAGAAAAATCTATTTTAATTTTTAAAATAATGTTTATCGGCTTTCGGTGAAGACGTCAAAGGACACCGACACCTGCCGACACGGGCGGCGGCTTGCTTTGTCCTTTGATGCGGACCCGACAAAGCGCCGCCGCTCTGCCTAGCACAACGCACGTGTCGCTAATCCATTTCAAGGACAATCTAAGTGTTGTACCCTATTTAAAATTCAAAACTATTTATTTCAGTCGATATTTAAATTACCATTAAATAATAAAAATTATAACTATTATTTAGTAGATGTAATCTCATTTTTAAAATGAACTCTATTAAGAGGTTATAAATTCAGAAAATTTTATCGGGATACATAGTCAAGTTGCATTCGATAATTTCGATACCTGCATTACCGTGATAAAGTGATTGTTATACTATGGTACGCGTTATGCGTTATACGTATGCGCGTATACGCGTTTACGCATGCAATGAAAATACTTTAATAATACCTATTTAATTTTAAATAACTTTTAATTATTATTGTCGCTATTCTTAACATTGAGTAGGTATTTGTTTTTTTTAGTTTGACTGTAATCAATACTTACTCGTATGTAAAACAATTAATAACGATTTATCGATAAAAAATTATCGATAACTCAAAATATGCAGAGGGATACATCCCTATTATTTAACAAAGTTTTTTCTTTAATTTTATTTAGTCTGCTGTGAACACGCGCCGCGCTGGTGTACTGTGAAGTTTTTGTTTAAGTTTTGTAAGTTTACGGATGTTCTGGTCTTATTGCTTGTTTTGTGACATTCTTAACTATTTTTTCACGTGATGCGTCCGAAGAATGTGCGATGAAATGTGAATGAACTTTTAATACTCGTAAACCTTTATGGAACGAGGGTGAACATCGTCGTCGATAGACGATAGTGCGGTTTAAACAGTGCAGTAAAAAGTGTTTTTAAAAGAATTGGAATGTCTCCTGTTTACTTTTGTTTCGTGTTGAAAAACTCTGCAATCTACATTGAGTTAGATGGAGCACAGCTCGAACTGCATTTCATAAAAGCAGACAGCTGATCACAGGTCAGTGAACATGTTATCAAGTATTTTTTTCCATAGTAACTGTGTATTGTATTTTTACAACCTGATTCGGATGTGAATTATGATTACTTTTCCTTTTTGGCCGGAAGTAAAAACTGAGTATTTTTGAGTAATAAACCTAAGAAACGGTAATTAATAAATTCTAACATTTTATTAAATCGTGAAAACAATTGTATTTTAATAATCATTACAATATTGGTGGTTTATTCACTACCTACGGGCTAGGGCCTAGGGCACACCACGATCAGCTGTTTTGTCTAGCGCAGGGCCGCGCGCGCGGGACTTGGCGCGGGCGGCGCGGGGGGGCTGGCGCAGCCCGGGGCCGGCGGGGCTCCACTGGCGCGCGATATTATCGCGCATTTACATCAGCATTATACATTGCGTGTTGAAAATTTTGACTATTTTAAAAACTGGCGATTTAAAGAAAATTACTTGCACCAATGGATATATTTCATGCCCTATAATAACCCCACGAAGTTATCGGAAGCGGTCTTTTGACACCCTGTATTAAATAAAGTTATAATATTTTTGTAACAACTACAGCTAAGGAATTCTAACCAGAATCGATCCAGTAGTGTCAGAGCCTATTCGATTTCGATAAATAAACATATCATAAAGTATTAGGTACTAGTGTATAAGGCAAAAAGTATTAATTTGATTCTCAAAGTGCAGATGGAAAATGTGACTCAAACTTCTCAAAATTTTATCTGATATATTGGGTTATACTACGTTCGTACAAAAAGTGGTTACGAGAGTAATTAGTAATTACACAAATTTATAGCGGCGTTTGTTAAACTAATATTGTATTCTGTGGCGGCGGTGACATTTTGAATGCGTTGGGCGAGTGCGGGGGTATGAAGTGCGCGGGTGAAAACCGATTTTTTTCAGTCACAGGTCACCTTCTTAAGCCTCCATTTATGCAAAATAACGGCAATTTTTAAACTGTTACTTACCTATTTCTTCCACTCAAGACATGTCTTCAATTAGTTTTTAATATTTTGTATCGTAGTTATACACAATATTTATTTGCTTTGATGTAATTATTTCCTTTTGCTAGATATATAGATAGATAAAGAAGAAAGGGCGGTAAAAAACGGAACAATGCAAAGATATTCTAGTAGCTGGTGAAGATATTTTGCCAGTGACAACAGTTTCTGCACCTTTTTTTTTAATTAGAACAAGACAACTGTCTGTGTCATACGTTCGTAAACGCCTCCGTGGCCCAGTGGTTAAGAGCGTGGCTCTTGACTCGGAGGTCGTGGGTTCGATTCCCGCTTTGGAAACATGTTATTTCCAAGTTTGGTTAGGACAATGCAGGTTGATCACCTGATTGTCTGACAAGTATAAAGATGATAAAAAGTCGGTCCTGCGCCTGTTCTCTCGCCAGCCGTGTCAGTCTTGCGTCCCACTGGGTTATGAGAGTAAAAAGAATAGAGAGTGCTCTTGTGTACTGCGCACACACTTGGGCACAATAATAACTCCTGCGAACCTGGCCTGGTTTCAATGAAACCGGCCACCATCACCGAAACCGGTCGTATTCACACAACGTCCGATCCGAATCCGATTTGAACCCAAGATTCTCTTCATTCGAAGTTGGATATAGTAAACTTTAGTAAACTATCATAGAAATTTTGCTCGTTTGCCATTATTTTTATAAAAAAATAAAATAATATTTCTTAGTAGGTAGTTTTCTTAGTTTAGGACATAGTGCTTACACACTCTAAAAGATTTGTTGACTTTACAGTTTATTTAACTCTAGTTATCACTAGTTTACTTTATTGCAGCTTTTATTGGTTTAGTGAGCGTACAGTAGAATAATACGCACCCGGGAAAGGTCACACAACTGGTACTCGCTACGTACTGCTTGCTCAACAATATTATTTCATATATCAGAGGGTAGTAGTAGTCAGTATTTGAGGTATTCTTGGAATATGATTTTCCTATAAATAAAACGTGGTTTGATACCATTCTTAATAATCAAAGTCAGGTTGTTTTTGCGTGGAGTAAAAAATATTAGACACACTCACAAACTTATAGCTTGACAAAACTTGAAAGGTGTCAAGGGACACCCGGATGTAACGAAGTTATTAAAAAAAATATTTAAAAAACACTTACTTGACAGGTACACTAAAAGAGTGTCGTTATAACGTTTTCCGTCTAGCCCCCTTTCGCAACGCGCGATAAGGAACTTCGTTCCAATAATACGTGAAAAAGGGTGTGGTAAAAAAGTAAATAATTTAATTTAAAAAAAAACATTTTGAATTTAAATTTAGAATTTTCACACATGACAATATTCACAACGTACAAAATGCTCTTAATCTGATAAAATATGCAGCAGTTAACATAGCTTAGTCTAGTATTAAAGTTCAATTTTCTGCACATAATACCAACAGCTTTTGTTTAAGACTCCGAAATTAATGCATTCTACGGAAACAAAATATTTGGCATGGCAAAATTTTCTCTTGGAATCGATAAAAGAAAATTTAACATTAGGATAATATTATTATGGTATAGGTTCATACTAGAATTTGCCTGCAACTTCGTTTGAGCACAAAATTCGTTTCGTACTTATATAGGAGTTGGAGAGATATTTTAGGAATAAGTTTTTCGAAAGAACTATCTCAACCAGATTTACCCAGATTTAACCAGAACCCAATTTTTTACACTGACATAATTTTCTTCTAAACGCATAAACGCGAAATACTATCCGCTGATTTATCACGAAATCCCAAAAAGTAATATGGAAAGTACTACTTACTGCTACGAACTTCAAATTCGGCAAATAAGTTCCTTCTAATGTATACTCACACTAGGAACGAATTTGCCAAAACTCCACCCGCAAGGGGTTAAAATGGGGGTGAAAAGTTTTATGAAATTAAAAAAATATTTTAGGAATATTTATACGCGGGCAAAACCGTTGGTAAAAGCTAGTAAAAATGAAATTAAATAAAGCCCCTAGCTCACTAAACACTGACTGCATTGCGGCTGAGAGAACATAATTGTGGAAAGCAAGCGGCGACACGGCCATTAGTATCTGAGTCGTTTGTCCCATATTATAATGGAATATCTCAATTTAACCCCTAAATACATTATGATTCTGAGAAATGAATGCTGGTTCTTGTTCTGATATTCATAAAATCGAAATGATACTCAAACTATTTTCAACATCAAGTCTATAAATGGCATAAGGTAAATTTTGTATCGGGAGAAAGTATCACAATGAATGTACTATGCGATGTTTCTCCTTGTCTAGTGTATTGTAAAAGACGCTCGAAAGACAAACAGAAAACATTGTAAAATAAGTTTATTCATAGTGTAACTTTTTACTAAGTAGTTGCCAATATTTTCTATAAAATATTGTCCTTTGCCGGATAAAAAAAAAAGTTTATTTTCGGACAACTTATGGATCCATTAAAAATTAAAAATTAAATGTTAGTATAGGCTTATATCTAGTTGTGTTAGTACTCATATTTAACTAAAGACTTCGTAATATTAACTAAGTTGCCAACAAACGGACAGCTCCCGCCATCGGCTATCTCCTTCAGAAGACCGTCACTGCTGCCTCTTATGCAATGTAACAATGACGCGGCTTTTTTGCGTAAGATAGCGCTAAAACTATCTACGTCAGCGTGAGCGAACATAGATGAGGCGCTGCAAAAACGGGGCAACTTTAACAGTGCTCTGAAGGCATTATTATACTGGACCCGCAAGGCGCTGTACGATTTTTGCGTGTACTTGACCCACAGACTGCTCGAGTAAAATGATGTGCAATATGCATCGCGTCGTGCATAGAGCATCGAGCAAACCTGCGTGCCAACATATTCGCTCTTACCGAAAGCGCCCTGCGTTCCCTCTCCATGTCAACATCATCTTTTAAATCTTCAGTCACATAATGACCCAGATATTTAAATTGCTTAACCCTTTTTAAAGGCTTATCATATAGATTTATTGGAGGTATGATATTTGGACATTTATTACGAGCTTTAAACACCATGTATTCACTCTTTGAGACATTATACACAAGTCCATGGATACCTGCATAAGATTCGCAGATTTTTTAAAGTTTTTTGAGAGCGCTTACCGAGGGGGCCAGCAGCACCATGTCATCTGCGAAACTTACATTATTCACACATACGTGGCCAATGTGACAACCAATATGTGTGCTGCTGAGCTCCTCGATCAGCTCATTTACATACAAGTTGAAGAGGTTTGGCGAGGTTAACCCCCCCTGTCTCACCCCACACTCCATCTTGTAAGGCTCAGAAAACTCATCCGTCCATCTAACAAAATTAACTTGACTGCCGTACCAGTATTTAAAGACCTCCAATAATTCTCTTGACAACCCCATCTTTTTTAACTTATCCCATAGGAGATTATAAGCAACCAGGTCAAATGCCTTCGATAAATCCAGGAAACAGGCATACACAGGAGTACGCCTGTTAGTGTAGTATCTGACAGTGTGCTTCAAGCTCAGGATGGCGCTCTCTGTAGACAGTCCACGCCTAAAGCCGTGTTGTCCGTAATGTAATTTAAGAAAAGCGTCCAAAGTAAAAAGTCCAAAAAGGATAAAGTTCCTGTAAATACCACAAGCTTATAGGTATCCTACGAACATAAATTCTGCCCGACCCAATAAGCTTTTAATAGTATAAGAAGTGAATACAGAATGATATTCGGGATTATATCATAGCTCGCTCATAAATTTGCTTTGGTTTGTCGTGAAATATAAATTGGGCAACAGAAACTGAATTTATCTTCGAAACAAACGTAGACAATTTATGTCTTAAGATATAATATTTATTAACATGCATTTCCATTGACTTTGTTTATCCTTTTGAATAAATTAGCTGACTAAGAAAATGTACAAACATAATAATATTACGTTCAACTGTAAATAAATATAAAACAACTGATGGTTCAATTTAGTTTACCTTAATTTCATAAAAATAAAAATTTGCCTATTAGTATAACTCACCCGTCACTATCTTATCGAGAATAACCGAGAAGCAGAGACGATAACTTACATTTAGAGTGCAAATATTGGACGTTAATCATGACTATTTTTATTATTACTAGCGACCCGCCCCGGCGTCGCACGGGTATAAAATATATTATAGCCACTGAAAAAATGAGTACAATCGATAGCCTATGATCCTTCACGTGGTCTACTTCTTATTTGTGCCAAATAACATAAAAATTGCTCCAGTAGTTCGCGAGATAACCCCTTTCAAATAATTTCCCCCGTTTTTTCCACATTCTCCTATTAGTCTTAGCGTGATAAAATATAGCCTATAGCCTTCCTCAATAAATGGGCTATCTAGCACTGAAATAATTTTTCAAGTCGGACCAGTAGTTCTTGAGATTAGCGCGTTCAAGTAAGCCCTTTCAAATAATTTTCCCCGTTTTTTCCACATTTTCCTCTATTTCTTCGCTCCTATTAGTCTTAGCATGATAAAATATAGCCTATAACCTTCCTTGATAAATGGGCTATCTAACACTGAAAGAATCATCAAAATCGGTTGCGTAGTTTTAAAGATTAAAGGGAACAAAGGGACATGAGGGAAAAAGAAGCGACTTTGTTTTATATGTATAGATATAGATTACATTGTCTTGATCTTCTCTCTGAAGGAGAACCAGACTTTGCCATAACTCTCTAGCATTAGCTAAAAGCTGATGCTGATAGACTAACGACAAAGGAATCGAACTCGGTCAATAAATTCTCCAATATAAGCCAGTTATCGCGGATCTGTGCTGAGTTAAAACTTCTCCCGCTACTCAGTGGCTGTCATTATGCTCTAATCGAATTGATAAAAGGCATTCTGCAACTGAAGTAGTTTTATCGGAATTAGAATGAGCATATTTTATAGCAAAGAATCTTTATTGGCAGATAAAATTATATTATATGCCTACAAGTATGAGGATGGTTGGTGTTATTTGCTATCCCGTAGACAACTGATAATATTGTAATATTAAAAATATATTATGTACCTATATGTATAATAGGTGATATTATATTACAGATTTAACCCATCAAGCCTCATAAGGATACCGGTGATCGCGACAACAAAAGAATAACAATAGATTTCCAAGAATCCGCGATCGAAGGATAAAAAGGCTAGATTTGTCGGTAATATTTTCATGGGGCGTGGATGAGAAATAGTGTCACTCAAAATTATTAAACCATCAATAATAATATAATTTATTAATTTATTAATCTGATTTCTGCTACATGTAAAATGATACTTGGTTGATATTGACAGTGGAGTGTGGGTATTAAAAAAAAATATAGGTACAGACGAACATAAAAGAACCTCCTCCTTTTTGGAAGTCGGTTAAAAATAGTCTCTCAAGTGTAACTTTACAAGACACCAGGGTTGGTTCTAATCTCGGCGACTTGCTATACTTATACATTGAAGAATGGGCATTGTCCAAAAAAAAAATCACATGTACTTTTTATATTTTTTTTCGTTAAAATAGGGTATTTTAAGAATATAATTTTAAATAATTTTGAAATTCATTGGCTAGTTTTTTCTCAAAAATTTTTTAAAGTTTCGCTCTGACGTCATCATCGGCGGCCAATTGACCTCTGCCACAGAATATATATTAGTTGTACCACTCTGCAGTATGTTTAATGCTACGTTTTGATGCTTGCCTTGCTTGCTTTTACGAGCCAAAAAAAAAAGCCTCCACAAGCCACAAGCCTCCACAAATCTCGCTTTGCATTTGTAAGTCGTTTTCACGCTCGTGAACGTGTCAGTACGTTAGAGAGCTACGAAAATAGCTTATTTTCGTAGCTCTCCCCAATATTGCCCGATTAGAATGTCACACGTGTGACTTTAGGGGAGGGGGCCAGGCCCCCTCATTGTTTATCTCCAAACCAACTAGCAACAGACTAGTTATAGCCACGATTAAACTACCACGGTCTTAACCAGACCAGTAGCTTAGACCCTTTCGAAAAAAAAAAAAAAACGCTCGTGAACGCGTCAGTGTATTGCGTATAGGTGTACCAGAATCTAATGGCAAAAAGTGAGAAAATAAATTGACTCTAGTCTCTAGCACTACCGGGGTAATTGAAATAAAACATTTGGATCCCTTTCTTTTCGCAGCTAATCTGTTTATTAAACATGCAAATATAAAAATTTATCCAATGATTTAGGATATTTTTTGAAAATTTGCTGTCAAAAATTGCCATCAGATTCTGGTAGACCTATATATACATCCAAGCATGGCGGACACCGAACTTGTGTCGGCTATTACGTTTGGTTTCCTATTATTTTTAATGCTTATAACCAAAGGTATCATAATATAGTATTATATTAATTAAAAAAATAAAACCTTCAAAATTGTACGTAATTGAGAATTAAAATTCACTATCTCAAAAACTACTGAACCGATTTTGATGAAACTTGCACTGTTCCCTAAGTTAAACAATAACTAGTATAATAAAAAAAACTCAAATCGGACTTGAAGTTCCGGAGATATGCGAAAACAAACATAAAAACATACATACATACATACATAAACTTTTGAAATTTGGCACATTTGTTCAGACGCTGATAATATAGACTAACATATACGTGGAAGAGCCATGCTACGGCACGAATGAGCCGGGTCGAACGGAGAAATACCACGTTCTCACAGAAAACCGGCGTGAAACAGCGCTTGCGCTGTGTTTCGTCGAGTGAGTGAGTTTACCGGAGGCCCAATCCCCTACCCTATTCCCTTCCCTTCCCTCCCCTATTCCATTCCCTTCCCTTCCCATCCCTACCCTCCCCTATTACCCTATTCCCTCTTAAAAGGCCGGCAACGCACCTGCAGCTCTTCTGATGCTGCGAGTGTCCATGGGCGACGGAAGTTGCTTTCCATCAGGTGACCCGTTTGCTCGTTTGCCCCCTTATTTCATTAAAAAAAAAATCGGAAATTGGGAAATTCTAGAAATATTACATATTACAATTTATATAATTATTACATATTACAATTGATAACCTCCTTTTTTGAAGTCGGTTAAAATAAATTAATAAACAAATGAACTTTATATCTTTATGGCTAACATCCCTGGGGTTCCAGATACACGTTTCGGTTTGGTTATATTCCAAAAACTATAAACTCTCTTCGTTCGACCAGCCACTCATTTTGTGCATGACGTGCGTTCGTCGCGAGATCACAGCGGCTACTAAGCGCGAGCCAACGTGTGAACACGTCGCAAACGTTTGCCGCAAATGCCCTTTGATCTCTGTCCAAAAACCGACAGTGTCGGTTTTTGACGATCGGGATTCGGGAGTAGTGTCGGTCCGACACTACTCCCGATCGTCTACAAGCGTCCGCAAGCTCACGCAAGCCAAGCCATTTTACCTGTTTTCACGCTCGGGCTTGTGGAGGCTTGCCGTGGCTCGGCAAGCATCAAAACGTAGCATTAAATTTCCTTTCAATCTTATTTATAATGGCTGGTTCGTTAAATGCAAGTTCTCATTATGTGAAAGCTGATACGAGAAGCTTACCAAAAGTTCGAAACGTAATGTTGGTCGAATTTATTGCTAATTTAACGCCATTGAAAGTCAAACTAAGGTTAAACATATTTGTTCAAAAATATAAGTAACTAATGGGTATTTTTTTCGTTTATATACAGAAAAACGATCACTGACCTTATTCCTCGAAATGTTTTTGTAATGAGCAAAATCAAAAAAAATGGACAATCCCCATTGGTATGCGTAATATTGAACGAAAATTACGCATAAAAAATTATTACATGTCATGTAAAAACTATGAGAACTTTTCGTCTCACGCACGTGCATTAATTTTCACAAATAAGACTTAAAATGTATTAATATTATATTACGCTGCATAATTATATTATATTGGAGAGCCAGACTTACCCGTAAGAGCTGACTGAACCGGATTATTACCTCAGAAAGAACCGGTAAAAATATTGAGGATCGATACGATGGCTCAGGATGGAATTACTGGAAACAACATTTTGCCGAGAAAGTATATTAATTTTTATTTAATTATTATTTATTTTTAATTTTTATTAGTAAGGATATATCGACGCAACAAGTCCATTACAAGTCCCCGTAAGTCTATATCAATTAATTGAAATCGCAAATGGCTTGTAATATTTGGCTACGCCTACGACATCCAATAAGCGCTTAACACGAATTACGGCAAAGATAAATTGCCTCCGACATTAATGTGAACTTTTACTCGAAAATAAATTACCGAATACCGATACTCTCATCCGGCACTTACGTAACGCCTAGGCTGGGGTTTTTTAGTGTAACGGAACCCTTAATACTAGTAATCTTGGAAGATATCGAGAAGCGTAGCGTACCTTAGCGGGGCCCCGTATAAAAATTCAAGCCCTTAGGAAGGGTTAAGATTTTTGAAAAAGGAAAAAAGGCATTCAATTAACGCTGAGGGCCCCTCGTGGTCCGGGGCGCCGTATATTTGATACGGAAATGCGGCGGTAGCTACGCCCCTGAAGAAATCCATACTTCCATACTATAATAATAAATGCGTAAGTGTGTATGCCTGTCTGTCTGTTACCTCTTCATGCTTAAACCAAGAGGTTTCACATCACATACACCCATCAAGCCCCATAATAACACCGGTAACCGCGACAACAATACAATAACAATAGATTTCCAAGAATCCGCGATCGAAGGATTTAACCTTTAAGTACACGCGTTATTTTGAGTAACGTTCCGTCACGCGTGGGGTCTAGAAGTACCCCAATATAAATATGCAAATAAATTCAGAATTGTTCAATAATTTTTAAAACCCGTCTTATGTTATAGGAAAATATATTGTTTTATTTATGAAAAGCATTTATAAATAATAAACTAACCATTATTTAGACCGTAAAGAACATTTTTATGAACTAACTAATCTCGAGCATAGAATTTTTAGGGCACCTGTTTAATGTACTAAAATTCAACAAAAATGTCTACTTCTGACTTACTTATTATTTTTTTCTAATAAAATAAGGCTTAGAAATAAGTTATCAAAAGAAAAATTAACACTAAGCATTACAGAAAAAAATTGACAATCCTTGAAAAGTACTACCCTAAACTAAAACTATTCCTTGAGTAGGCAAGGTAAGTAATAAATAATTTTACTGACTGAGGCTTGCAAATAGTTTTATAGATACTAATAACATCTTCGCTTCATTTTTGGTGCTCTAGGTCTAGCTACCTCTAACTCTTCCAAAATGTTTCCAAAAACGTTCAGTCATTGAAATTGTATAAAATAATTTGTGAAAACTTTCAGTTATTGAAATTGTATAAAATAATTTGTGAAATTTGATTTTCTTTTAGTCAGCAACAATTTTTTCCATTTATACATAGCAAATTCAAAAAAACAAACAAATAAACAAATAACCAATGTGAAAAAAGTATATACGTTACATCACGGGTGGGGTCTGCAGGTATCCCCACATAAGCAAAAACTTAACTTATCTTAGCAAAGGAGCCATCGACTTTTACTCACCGAAAGACCTCGCGTTGCATTGAGATTAGCCGAAAACGTGCGATCGTAACTCGCCAATTTAAAAAAATACCGTCAAAAAACAGCGCGTGGGGTCTGCGTAGACCCCGCCCGTGACGTTAAAGGTTAATACTCAATACTTCGTTCCTTCTCTAACTTTTCAATTCACCAAACAAAATCAAACAGACATTGTGAAGTTATCAGGTAAATATACAAAAAAATAAGCCTAAAATCAAGCACTTACCTACTATTTTGTACTGCAATATTAACACATCTAATTAATTATATTAAACTTCATTTTAGGATACAAAATTATTTTCTTTCCCAATCATCCATTAAAGTTACAGGGAAACATATCACCGAGTGAGGTGATAAACCGTGAAAGTCAATTTATATAACGATTAACATTGAGGCTCGACATTCACACAAACGTTTAAATCAATCACGCGAATATAAATAATGAAAATGATTGTTTTAACACGTTCAAATTTAATTATATTTATTTACAAACAACCAAGTGCTTCACTGATATTTACCGATGTAATTTATACCTCCCACACCGATTTCGGTAACGGTGGCCGGTTTCTTAGAAACCAAGCCAGTTTAAATGCAGGAGTAATGTTATAGTGCCCAAGTGTGAGAGCAGTACACAAGAGCACTCGCTGTTCCTTTACTCTCATAACCTGGTGGGACGGAAGACTGACACGACTGGGGAGAGATCAGGCGCAGAACCGACTTTTACATTCCCATAATCTTACTTGTCAGACAATTAGGTGATCAACCTGTATTGTCCTAACTAAACTTGGAAATAACTTGTTTCCAGCGCGGGAATCGAACCCACGACCTCCGAGTCAAGAGCCACGCTCTAAGCCACTGGACCGATGTAATGAAATCGGCATATCACGTGGAAATAGCGATCAACAATCCACTAGGAATCATCGCGCGAGCGATTGCTAGGTACAAAAGTGTCATGTATAGCGATCGATTGCAAACGTATTGTTTTGGCTGATACGTGATACAAAATTGCGATTTTGGAGCAATTATCGCGCAATAATTGCTATCGCATTGCTCTCGCAAGATACGTGATACGCCAGAGGGTGAAGCTGCATTGCTGCGTTGCTGCGTTGTGCTTTGGCGCGTTACCGTAGCAGACACAATCCAACGTTTTTACATATTTACTACTTACTACATCAAACATTGTCAAAGTGCTCCGAGGAGCCCTGGAGTTCCGCAATGGCCTCCGCGAGTGATAGATAAATTGTTTTTAAAAATGTTGACAGGAGGAGACAATTCATTCAAATACAAAACATTCTTTTTTAGAAGTCAGTTAAAAAAGTTGGTGCTCGCTGGTGTACTCTGTAGAACTAATACTTCGTCACATTCAAAAATTCCATCGTCGTACGATGGCAGCCAATGGTATATAAGATATTTTAACAGCCACTAATTTTAAAACACTTCAAATTCATATTATTTAGTCCAAACAAATACCTTAAGATTTATTCAAAGGTAGAATTCCCGATAGTGGCACATAATTTAAAAAATCTTTCTACCTCATTTTACAGGCAAAAAATAATGTTAGCAGAAAATTTAATTAAATTGAAGTTATACGAACTTGAAACTTTGTAACTCGATTGACGTAATTGAATTGCCCTTTTGTTTTTTAATTTGCACTCTAAAATTACGGTTTTTTATTAGATTTTTCAAAAGAAAAAAAGAAAGTTGTCTTTAATTACGTCTGAGCCCTCCCTTTACATTACATAAAATATATTGTGTCGTTAAATTCTTTATAATATTATCCATGTTAAAATTAAAATTGTAAAAACAAAAGTGTGTCGGTCTGACAATTCTTTAGACTTAGAACCTATTATAGTACGGGAGCCCTAGAACAATATTTTTTTTTACTAACAAGCTAATTTTGTGTGAGTAGCTTTATTTTGATAGGGGTGACAGACATACGAACTTAAAGTACGCGGGTTTTAAGTTGACACGCGTCGGTGACACACGAGAATCGCTCATACTGGATTACCATGCCCCCAGGCTCGCGGCTCACGGCGCGCGGCTCGCGGCTCGCGGCTCTTTGCTGACACACGTGCAGGCGATTAAGATCGTCGAGCCATAAGTCCGCGTACTTACTTGCGTGTCTGTCACCCCGTTAAGACGAACAACATATTTTGTATCTGCGAAAAATCTCGAAAGTGGTAGCTAACAGAGATAGAAAGGATTTCATAATTTGACTTGATGGTCCTAAAATATGGAATGTTCTATAGGACAATGTCACTCTTAAAATATTATATAACTATTAACCTACCAATATACAAAAAGTCAGCTTGTTAGGGTTCCGTTTTAGGGTTCAGTAGTCAACCAAGTTTTGTTGATTACAGAACCCTATAACGGAACCCTACCGAGCTGATTTTTTGTATATTGATAGATAGCTACTACCATTTTCGAGATTTTTCGTAAATAAAAAATTTGCTTGTTAGTAATTAAAAAAAAATGTTCTAGGGCTCCTGTACTATAAGGCGATTTCAATGATAGGTCTTGAATTTATACTTTGCGTTCCGGAAAAAAACTGAAAATGCTATTTAGTGTCTTTAGAAACACACCATGCCGGAGTTCCGTGGTGGAAGTTCGGGATGATTCCGCCTGCAATGTGTTTTAAAATACCGATGACACACCATGCCGAAATTCTGTTGCGTTATATTGTATGCGTTTGACATTGCTGACGTAATCATGCCGAACTTCTGCCGAAAACACAGGCGTAACGAAGTTAATATCGTCAACATACTAATATTATCGTGATAGTCATGATAAATGATATAAATATTACATACTTACTCGTAGATGTGGTCAAAATTATCTTTGTATTGCCCGGCCGTGATGGCGACGAAAAAGATGGCGAAATGAATTGGATGCCTACAAGCCAGGCTGGCGTTACGTCCCGCTAACGAGACAGATGGAAGACCTTGGGGGCCTTTGCCCAGCTGTGGGATAGTAAAAACTGGGCCTTTGCATCCGTTATGAATGATTCATACGAGGGCTGCTATTTATGTATCCGGAACTGGCCACTTACAAGAACAATATTTAAAAAGTAATTACAACATTTGAAAATAGAACTCTTTGGTTGAAGAATACATTTTGTTTCATGTGACTGTCAATTATTTTTCCATTGTGGCGTCATTTTGAAAATTGAAAATTGCGTGTCTTCATTTGCCATGGATTTAACGCGTGAACATTTTTGTGCAATGATTTACTACGATTTTTGGCGTGGGCTAAATCAACAACAGTGCTTTATCAACTCACCGCAACTTTTGGAGATGAAGCACCATCAAAAACCACTGTTTATCACTGGTACAGTGAGTTTAATCGTGGGCGGTCTATGCTCACGGATGAAAATAAAGAAGGTCGCCCAAAAACAGCTGTTGTCCCACAAAATATAGATGCTGTGCGGGAACTAATAATGCGTGATCGTCATGTTACATATCGCGAGATAGAGGCGTCCTTAGGCATAAGTATGACGAGCATACATAAGATATTACACGAACATTTGGCTGTAAAAAAAATATGTTCGCGTTGGATTCCGCACAACTTGACAATCGATCAAAAACGGGCTCGTGTCGATTGGTGCAAAAAAATTATAAAAAAATACAACCGTGGTATGTCAAAAGCCGTTTATAATATCTACACAGGTGATGAATCTTGGATCTATGCATATGACCCCGAAACTAAACAACAGTCAACGGTGTGGGTGTTCCAAGATGAGCCGAAACCAACAAAAGTTACTCGTGCAAAAAGTACTTTGAAGCAAATGGTCGCCTGTTTTTTTGGAATTAATGGACGTGTGGCTACAGTGCCATTAGAGAATCGTAAAACGGTTAATTCTGAATGGTATACGACCATTTGTTTACCAGAAGTCTTTGAAGAAATAAGAAAGGACAACTGACAACGCAGAATCATATTACATCACGATAATGCTAGCTGTCACCCTCAGCTGAAACAACTCAGTTTTTGGAGGGTCAAAAGATCGAATTGACTGGTCATCCGCCGTACAGCCCTGATTTGGCACCTAACGATTTCTTTTTATTTCCATACGCGAAGAACAAATTACGTGGTCAACGTTTTTCGAGCCGCGAAGAGGCTGTTGATGCGTTCAAAATGCACGTTTTGGAGATACCTCAATCAGAATGGAAAAAGTGCTATGAAAATTGGTTCCAGCGTATGCAAAAGTGTGTCGATCATCGCGGCGAATATTTTGAAAAGCAATAAAACCATATTAAATGATATATGTTTGTTTCTTTTTTTAATTCCGGATACATAAATAGCAGCCCTCGTATAGTCTCCTCTGAGCGCGCTATAACCACTCATCAATATATACTGTAGTGCTTGGGATATGAATTTTAAATGTAAGTAAGGTTGCTCAAACACATACGGCATTCTCGCAATATAGTCGGCCTAGTCCAGAGGAATAAGCAGGTCAATCGTCTGGGACCAACAATACAGTGCGCGTTTTCTTACGATGTTTTCCTTACTGTATGACCATCGGTACTATGCACGTCAGATCAGAAAATATCTCATTGGTACACGCCTCCAGCAGGGATCGAACCTGCAACCTTTGCTAGTGAGAACAAAAGGTCTACCCAGTACCCACTAGTGCAAGGACGCTCTTGAGTTAGTATAGGCTCTTAGGCCCGTATAAATAGTCAGTACTCAAGAATACTCAAGAGTCAAGATGCATCTCGGTTTCAAGACACGGTTCAGGCTCTGTGATTGGTTGGCTATCAAAATTTGAACCAGTCACCGAGCCGAACCACGTCTTGAGACCGGGTCGCATCTTAAGTACTGACTATTTATTCAGGCCTAAAAATAACTCGAGCAAATAAAGTAGGTGGTAGCCTGTGAATAGATTTCCCTGCTGGTATATTATACTATACAATATATAGGTTACTAGCTGTTGCCCGCGACTTCGTCCGCGTGGACTTCAGTTTATAGCGTGCGGTGTCAACAAAATTGTTGTCAAAAGCTTTTTAAAATAAATAAAAATACCCAAAAACAGCTGTGCAGTGTGCACATAATATTTCATTATTTTAAATTAAACGTTATTTATGACAAATTTTAAAGCTTATATTTTAGCCCCCCCATTAACACAACTTTACTCATAAACTATAATTATTTATCATTGATATGTTTAAGGTTACGTCACTGCATAGATAAAGTACTGAATAGTTAGTTGTGTTTAACAATCGAAAGAATCAAAAATCCTAATTTTAGATGGTACCACCTCTTATAGAAACACATAAGTGCAAGCGATAGCGCGATGTAGACGCGATGCTAGCGACATCTGTTATAAATTTTTGGAACTAACTTAATTTGACAGTAGTTTCAAGACTGAAGTGATAAGTTTTCTATACAATACGTCTACGAATATTCGTAGCAATACGTAATTTTTTAGTCATTTAAGAGCTATCGGTCAGATTCTTTTTTGGCTCATTTATTTAAGTACTAATTTACTTAAATTTTAGACTTTTTAAACTTTATATACGTCCGCGTGGACTTTAGTTTATAGCGTACGGTGGTTACCGTTTCCGTGGGAATGCCGTGATAAAATGTCCAAAATAAATTATTCTAATTTTAAAATTAACTTAATAAATGTCCAAATAGCGCCATCTGTTGTCATATAGTAAAACTAAAATAATGCCCTATTGACTGCCGATTTTTTTATTTAGTGGGAAATGGGATAGCCATGCACTGTAATCATGTTTACAATACTTATTACTATTTTTATGTAATTTTATTTTTTATTAAAATGTATTACAATATAATATATTAAACGTCTTACATTTAGCATAAATTAAAATTGCATATAAATTCTCATACTTATCCATATTAAACATTGTCTAAACGGATGTCGGATAGGTATGAGCATGTTTAAATATTACGAATGAATAACAATAATAATAATAATATCTATGGACACTTCACACCACGTCAGTCTGGCTCCGTGCTAAGTGCTTATAGGACAGTTACAACAGCTTACACCTGTGCCATACAACGGAAATAATATTATAGGTACTTACATTTTAATACTTTTATAATATTATACATAAAATATATTTAAGATTTTTGAAATATTATTATGATACATATTAAGTACATATATAAATTATAGTATTTAATACACATCCAAGACCCAGGAACATTGAAAACTTTTTGTTCCGTCGGCGGGACTCGAACCCAGGACCCCCGGGGATGAGCGCTGACCACGCGCTTAACCAACTGAGCTACGGAGCCATAGGCAATAAAAACGACATCTGCTGTCACGTATAAGAACTACAATGCGAATTAATTTTCATCGATATTTTCATGGAAATAAGATATTTTGCCTCATCAAAATGTAGCCTATGTCCTTTCTCAGGCTCTAGAATATCTGTGTACAAAATTTCATTGCAATCGGTTCAGTAGTTTTGGCGTGAAACGGAGACAGACAGACAGACAGACAGACAGACAGACAGACAGACAGACAGAAAGACAGACAGACAGACAGACAGAGATACTTTCGCATTTATAATATTAGTATGGATTAATGGTTGAAAAGTGATGCGGTGTAATGCATTATTCCTGTCTTATTGTAATAATCTATTCAATATGTAAACATTAGTATTAATCATCTCCATCCATATTCCATTTGATATTAATAGTCTAATTATTTTTAACAAAAGATTAAAACCGACTTCCAAGGTAAAAACAATAATAACATCCTTATAATATGAACTAAAAAGTAGGTATAAATAATTATTCCTATCTAATAGTGCCTTTTTCCGAATTCGGCTAAAACTCAACTATTTCTGTACTCAATCTTCATCATTTTGAAGTCGGTACCAGATATAGCTGAATCTTCAGTCTGCCAAAATATTTGAAACTTTTGTAACTGGCACCGACTTCAAAATGATGAAGATTGAGTACAGAAATAGTTGAGTTTTAGCCGAATTCGGAAAAAGGCACTATTAGATAGGAATAATTATTTAATACTTTTTAGTTCATATTATAAGGATGTTATTATTGTTTTTACCTTGGAAGTCGGTTTTAATTTTTTGCTAAAAATAATAATTTCACTCTTTTTAGTTTTTTCGCGTACTATGTACGTAGAATAATGGAGTACTCGGGCTATTGGACCCAAAAAAATTGGACCCATTGGGTCCAATGACTAGATATCAATTTTTAACATATTTTCATCTAGCGATTGGACCCACTTTTATGATCCATTGTTTTCTGGCAAGAAATTTTGAAGTAGGGTTGGCACAAAAATAATCAGTATATAACCATATTATTTTGTATAATTAAAAGTTAAAACTTAGAACACTCTTATTAACTTATATTATAATTACATATTACTATTAAGTACCTAAATCTACTGCGTCGAATTATGTTTTAAAAAATATCTTTAATATAATAATAATATTAAAAATACATACAAATTTAGTGTTATTAATTTTGTATTTAAACTAACGTTAATTATTACTGTTAAACTTTTATCTTGTCGATCGGCGTGGGCGCCCGCGCCATGCGCATTGTACAGTGTACTTATTTTTTTGCCTTACATAAAAAGTGCATTTTGCACAATAGGCATAATGAGTGCGAGAGAGATGGCATTAATTTAAAAAGTTTGCCCAGCTCAGTGATAAATTATGACGTCGGCTAAGAAGCTATACAAATTGTTATCTGAAAGGCAAGTTGTTATAATATTATGATAAACAAATAGAAAAGTCAACTAAGAATAGATATATATCTAAATTATTTTATTGTTACCAATAACATAACATTAGGTTATAATTTTATCAATAGTTTTAATTAATGTTACTACATTTAAGACTGATTTCAGGCATTTTTAAAACTTAATTTATTTTTATTATTAGTATATAAAAATAAAAGTAAACTGTTAAAACTATTTATTTTCATATTATTTACTTAACGTAACATATGGTAACATCTAAGGATTATTTTTTTAAAAAATTGTAATATTTTTAAAAAATACTACTACTTTAATAGTAATTATTATAATATTACTAAATGACGCCCGCAGCTCCGTTGCGCCAAAATTCGTTTATCGCGCGTATAGAACCGTACATTTTACCGAGATGAAAAGTATCCTATGTCCTTTCCCGGGACTCAAAATATCTCTATGCCATATTTCAGCAAAATCGGTTCAGCGGTTAGGGCGTGAAGAGGTAACAGACAGACAGACAGACAGACAGATAGACAGACAGACACACTTTCGCATTTATAATATTGATTGTGGAAGTATGGATTACATACTTAACAATATTATTTGAGTGACCTACTGGCAATTCTATTTTTTTTAAACCTAGTCAATTATATTATTATTAACAATAATTAATTCACAATTACAAGGTATACCTAAGAAGTTGTTTTATAATAAAACCTGTGATTTTATTTGATAGAAAAAAAATTACCTACTTTAGTTTTATTTCAATGTTTTTAAACAAAAGAAGTACGAAGAATCTTATGTTATTAGTTTTAAAATACTTTATATTAATATTATTGGCCAAATATTGATTTAATTTCTATTATGTTTACTAATTGTTTGAAGTTTTAATTTGTCTTGAGCCTTGACCAATCTCAATAAATAATAATATCTATGGACGCTTCACACCACGTCAGTCTGACCCCGTGCTAAGTACCTGAAGGACTTGTGTTACAGGTACCAGACAACGGAAATATATTTAATACTTTTATGCTATACATATATTTAAGGTTTTTATTATATCATACACATATTTAATACACATCCATGACCCAGGAACATTGAAAAACTTTTTGTTCCGTCGGCGGGATTCGAACCCGCGACCCCGGCTTGAGTTGCCACACACTCTAACCATTGAGCCACGGAGGTCGTCAATATTATAATATTTTCATACAAAGTAATTATTTTGTTTTTTACTCTAATCTACAACTTTTTTGCTAGCCCTACGGACATAAACCCGACAGTCATAAAAAATAATTACTTGGGTCCAATCACAAGATGAAAAAATGTTAAAAATTCATATCTAGTCATTGGACCCACTGGGTCCAATTTTTATGGGTCCAATAGCCCGAGTACCCGAATAATACACCTGTATAATATTATTCTACGTATCTTATTACAAGCTCACCGGTGAGCGAGACACAATAGAATAACAATAGATTTCCAAGAATCCACGATCGAAGGTATTTAGCAACAAATTATAAGTATCGTCCAGGAAACCGGTCTCGAACGCTTCAACTCCCAAGCGGCCACATTGTGGTGTTATACGAATTCGGACATCTATTAATAACCGGTCCCACTCGTTCGACTCGAGCGATCTTTGCACGAAATATTTTGAAAGTGAAGTTTTGAGAATACACAAACTGTGTTACGCTCGTAAAAATCTCATAATTCGGTATTTTATTCGAATATGAACTTTTCTCACATTCTGAGAATTGGGCCCCAGGTGCGCGTGGTCTATGGCGGTTGCTGCATACTAATATACTAATATAAGGTATAATATATCTATCTCGATGGCCGTCGCCGCTGCGCCTCGGCCGCTAGTGCGCGCCCGGTCTGGTAGGTACCTGGCCCCGCGCCGCGCCGCCGCGCCGCTCGCTTGACAGCCCTAGCAGATTGTAGCAAGCGAGACAGACAGTTATTGTACTATGAACGCTAAACGCAATGCAAAAGGGTTGAAATTAGGTTGTTTTCATGTGTTGTTGTGACTTGTGAGACAGGCATGTTACTTGTATTATTATCGAAGCAGCTTACTTTTCAGAAGTAATGTCAAATGTGTGCCTTATGCTCTGGACTTATGGCTGAATTTGTTATGTTCAATTTTGGTCACATTGGTGACCCTGATGTGGTAATGATGATGATGATGATGATGAATGTAATTTGCATAGTAGCATATGCTTTCAGTTCTTAAAACAGCGCCTAAACCCCCAAACTTGTATCTATAAGGAATCCGGAGTTCTCTTAGTATCTTCGGAACCATATTATACCTCGGTGCAAAATCTTGCGTTTTGGTAGCATATGCTTAGGATGCTTCTCATAAAACCAAAATCACCATATGTTTCCATATAAATTTCGAGGAGTTCCCTCGATTACTCATGGATCCCACTTTTGTGAACATGGTACCAAATTGGAGTGAAACCTAATACAACAAAACAAAAATTTCGAAAATCGGTTCACAAACGGCGGAGTAATCGTTGAATATAAAAAAAAGAAAAAAAAATCCACAGCCGAACATATAACCTCCTCGTTTTTTGGAAGTCCGTTAAAAACAAAGGTTCGAACTTAAAGTTTGAGTTATTATAATAGTTAGAGTTTGAGTACTTTCAAACTTCAAGTTTCATAGGTGCAGAGCTAAGAGGAATGAAATGTTGCATGTAGAAGTAGGATGCTTATTGCTTACATAAAAACTTCAATTGCTTACCTCAGACCAAATGAAAAATCGACCTCGCTTTATGAATGAAAAATAGACCTCACTTTGTAGTAAGTCTTATGAACTACAATGTGAGGTCGATTTCTCATTCATGTGTGTGTAAAACAACGCTATTTTACAGTTTCGACAATAAAACGCTATGTATCATAGTTTTCTGTATGCAAAGTTTCTTGTAGAGAGAGCCACAATATAACAGCTTATGCATAATTCAATTCTTTATTAACAGAGATAATAATATACAAATAATATACAATACCTACAACAAATCAGGACTCAGGCTGCATAAAATATCTGGTCGTATAATTCCATGCTAAGTTATACTTTTGTTATGGCAATCAGACAATGGATGCAGACCGAACCATTTTATGCTACACACTTTTTAGTAGTTGCTTGTGTACGGTAAATTATACGGCTATTGCTGAACCAAAGATTTCCTTTGGTAGGATTGGTCCTTATGGCCCAAGGATGGATTTAAGATGTGGAGCCACCGCGATTTTTGATGTTAGTTTTTTAAAATTTTAGCAGCTTCTGCTCTGGAGGAAAATAGAGTCTCAATCTGTATAGAGGCATTAATTATGGTAATATTCCAAGTTCGATACCATATTCGGATGACTTAAGAATGCTAAATTCATTTTAGGCTCATATTTGCACGATAAAGATGTTAAACAATGTAAAAAGAAGAAGAAGAAGAAGCATTATTTAAACGCGCTAATCTTAGTATAAGTCAGTAATTACTGGTCCGATATATTAATTGCTCCATTCATCACCATGTCTTTGGCATGCAGAATAATGCGGCTATCAGCCTCCTTATATTAATTAAGCCCTATCAACAGCGTTTTCGTTGGTTGAAAATCATATATTCTAATTTTTTATTTTATTTTATTTTTACTATCTTTTATCTAAATATTAATCCAAAACTGGCATTTAAACATTCGATTCAATCGAAAATGATACCAAACTCGACTATATACTTAAATCCCATGCAGTTATTGACCTCATACCTTGTTAAAGCTAAAAAACCCCCCCACCTGCATGAAATATTCAGCTGGCTCCAAATCGTAAACCCATCTTAGGGATATAAAGATCAATCCTACTAAAGGAAATCTTTGGTTCAGCAAAAGCCGTATTCCTCGTTTTTTTGTCTTGTACGCACACGACTATAGTAAGTAATTGAATCATGGAAGTCGAATAACAATTTAACAAACTATGCGACCACAATATCTTGCTCAGATGAACTCCGTGTAGTTTAAAACTCCGCGGCAAAGGTTTTTATAACATTTTTTTTTATAGTTATACTAATTTATAAAGATTTATTAAAAAAATATATTGTGAGTAAACAACGAACAATAAATAAATAAGTCTATGAGGACCATAAATTATTTAGCGGTTCTTAATCGACTCGAGCATTTTAATTTATAATATTTAATATTCCTCCGCCAAAGATGGACGCCGCCAACGTGGCTGTCCTAGAAAAAGGTGGCATGACGAGCAGGAACATCGCCAACGTTGGTGCATGAGCGAGAACAATCGAAGACTCTGGCCTTTGCCCAGCAGTAGGACAGTATAAGCTAAGAAAAAAAATCTTCGAGTGTCGTTATTGATAAGAGTATATAAACAGCGAATAATAATGATTTTGCAAGGCATCTTTGTCTGGGATATTGAAAAGAATGAGTTGAGTAAAAGGGTCTGAAATCTGAATTGACCCTAGGGGTTGATTCAGACTGCAACGCGACGCGTAGATGCATAAATTCTAAATTTATATGGATTTGACAGACTTCGATTGCGTGAGACGTCGTGCAAATCTGTAAAATTCATACGAAATTAGTATTAATGCATCTACGCGTCGCGTTGCGGTCTGAATTGACCCTAAGAGGGCATGTATAGAACAAAATTTATCACTATTATATTATGACATAGAAAACTCATAAACTATAAAGAATTTTATATTCAAAGTGCCATAAAGCAAAGTACAAAGTAATACAACTATTACATTTTAAACACGTATCCCCCGGTGCAGTAAAACCCGAACACGTTTTAATACTAATTTAACTTGTGACACAATCACTGAAATATTTCAATTGCTATGAAGATAAAAAGTTAGCATAGTTCTAAGTGTCCGCGATTACACATTTTATGGCGGAGATTTCGGTTGTTTTATTTTTTTTAATTTATACATTTGAAGTTGTAAAAAGTTTACATGGCTTGGAAAACGATTAGATAAAATTAGTCGTGTTCGTCTCATTTTTCATCGCCCAAATCTTTTATAGCGTCTTCCGTCCCACTCCACTGGGTTATGAGAGTAAAAAGAATAAAGAATGCTCTTGTGTACTGCGCACACACTAGGGCACTATAAAATTACTCCTGCGTAACTGGTCAGGTTTCAATGAAACCGGCCACCGTCACCAAAACCGGTGTGGGAGTTATTATTTACAAAATAGCATCGTTACTTCCTATTTATTCCACGTGAAAAATAACATTAAACAAGGGAAAACTTTTAGATTATATTCCTTCGATCACCAATTCCAGGAAATCTTTTGTTGTCGCGGCCCATATGGGCCTCACGGGGCTTGAGAGATTAAAAAAGCTAATAATTATTGTACGTTGTTTTGTTCAACTCTTTGTCTTCTATTATAATTTAGTAACCACTAACCATGCCTAAATTGAAACTCGATTTTATTTACCTTTGTTAAACCAGATATCAAAACAAATCAGTTAATTAACTTATGAACCAAATTATATTTAAACAACTAAATCACATTTTATCGGTACAAAGCGGATATCAAAATCGTGTTATTTAAATAGTCGACGAATTTAAAATATATTTTAAGCTTTAACAGTGGGTATATTTATCTCCTTCCTTTAAAGTTCAAAGCATCACTATCGGACTGGGTGTGCTGCACCTGAAAAATATAATATAGACTCTAAATGGTTTCAATCAATGGTCAATAATTGAAATAATAGGCCACTTGATGTCATAGGGCATAGGCTATTATTATAGGTTTCATTTTGCTCTACGCCACTACGAAGCAACGGCGAAACAGGTTGCTAGACCAATGTCGGTTGAAAATGAAACTTATGCCTGCGCTATAAAATGGTATTTTATTAAAAATTTTGTCGGTCGCGGACGCTTGCGGCAAAAGATCGGAAAGTCACCTTTACACGTCATTTTAAACTTGGAGTCTAGGACAAAGAAAGGCGAAGAAGAAAACTTATATCTTTCTCTCTTACTCTCATGGACTTTTCCCTTTGGTGTTTGTCAGTGGCGTGGGGTGAAAAAAAATAAAGGTAAAGCCGGACCAAAAAACGGCTAACTCGTGAATAAGCAAAATTTCAATTCTTGTAAAAAAAACGTGCAATAAATTACATACCTGTATTAAGTGTGTTAGTTTACCTTTTCCATAACTACTAGGGTGCTTTGCTTGCATTGTGTGCGTTGCATGCAGTGTTAGTGTTGTTAGTATTCACCACCTTCACCATACATGACATCACTGGTATTATATGAACAGTGCATGTCGAGTATGATAAAAGTGGCTTTAAAAAAAGCCGTTTTAAGCACACGTCACTCACACTCACACACCAAAAATAAGTGAATCCTGACTTGCCAGTGTAGATGTTTGTTACTCAATCATGCAAAAACTGGATTTAGATGAAATTTTGCATGCATCCCATGTCAAACATGGAAAGGAACATAGGCTACCTGTCTGAAGTCCACGCAGACGAAATCGCGGGCAAAAGCTAGTAGCAAAGAAATATCAGCAGAAATACGTACCTAAATGTTTAATTTTGTTATTTGTCGTCTGTCGTCGTTATTTAATATTCCTATTCTACAACCTGAAAAATTACCTAAGAATTATTATTTATATTCTAACATAATTCTACGGTTTTTCTTTACGAAATGTGCCAAAACATTATCATAAAAGTCGCTTTTTTGATGCAATTTTAATAATACATGTTTTTCAATTGAAATTACACCGAGATTTGACAATCTAGCCTCACTTTGGCTGTTTCGTGTATAGGTATGAATTCGCTTCAATGCCGAAAACGACCTTTCGGCGGAAGCCACCGATACAGGAAGAGTCAAAACAATTTGAGATAACATTAAAAGATGAGGAAAAGCTTCACTCAACGCGGATTTAAAAAGATGTAAATAAAGTTCATAGATATCTAAATTATTAAATGTTGAAGTACTGTATAAAACTTTTAATTCGTTTTTTAATGCGTGAAAATCAAATATATTCGGGAATTCGGATATTAATGCAGACACACTTTCCTCGGGAAAACTACTACGGTAACTCGCGTATTTAGACTTATTGACTAAATCAAGAAAAGTTAAGTTTTGAAACGAAGAATAACGGGAGTTTATTTGGCTTTTGATGTTATCTATTATTTCAACGAATAAACGCTTGTATTGTGTTTTCAAGTCAATTTCTGTATCCATCCGCCGGCGCCGTCGTGGTGGTTCACAATATTCCTGAATACTATTGAAAATAAAATCAAATTGTTTTAAAAACTCTTCTGATAACCAAGATTGAAATGCACCAATTTCTCTGATTGAGATTTCGATGTCGACTTGTTTGCTTTGAAGCAAAGCAAACAAAATGTCAGTTCTGGCAAAAATCTCTGAAAAAATATGCAAAAGGAAACAAAACTGCATATCTTCTAATTTAGTTACAAACGACTCCGACATGGATATAGAATCAACATCCCACGATTGGGGATTATCTACTATATGATTAAAGGTTTCAATCATATCTAACCTGCAGTTAAATATAACATTAATAATGCGCGAATGATAATGCCACCGTGTTTCGGCTACTCCAGGCATACGACGATCGGAAAACTGTTTTAAAAGATTTGACCGTTTCGACGATTTGTTGAAAAACCTGACAATTCCATTGATATGGCCGAAAAATGATTTTAATTCTGAAATATTTTCTAAAGATTTACTTAAAACCAAATTTAGAATATGAGCATAACACGGTACGAAACGCGCGAGAGGGCATTGACCCCGTACTAGTGCTTGAACGCCTCCACGTTCACCTGACATAACGGCGGCACCGTCATATGTCTGACCGATCAGTTTGTCTTTGCATCGATATTGTTCAAGAATATCGAGCAACTGAGTCGCTAATACAGTCGCAGTCCGGCTTTCGCTAATGTCGTAAAAACCTACAAATCTTTCTTCCAGACCATTTTCGGACAAATAACGAAATATAACAGACAACTGTTCTCTATGACTGACATCTGGGGTTTCGTCAATCATAACTGAAACGAATTTGGCATGGCTAATCTCACGTCTAATCTCGTCTAAAATTACCGCCGCGGTGCATTGTATAAGATCATTTTGAATGTCTCCCGATAGACCGGTAAACACGGAGTGTGAAGTAGATGAGCATTGTTCAAGATGGGAGTCTATAACGCTATCGTACTTACTTAAATAAAATAATGTTTCTATATAATTGCCACGATTGTCTGAATTAACGTTTTCACTATGCCCGCGGAAAGATAACTCCTGTTTTCCAAGAAGAACAACAGTGTCTATTAAACGTTTCATTAAGTTTCGATTACGTTCCACTTTTCGATTATGGGATTCATAATTATTTCCGAGAAATGTTTCTATTCTACTATTTCCAAAATCGTGTAATAATATACAACTGCGTAAATGTTTTTCGGTTTGAGTATGTTTCCTAGCCGAATTGGTCAAATTATTGATGTCTGAGAAACCCGTTTTATTCCAAGCACTATTTGTATCGGAAAACAGCAAACATGGAAAACAAAATAACTTATTTAATTTGCAACTGCCCGCTATCCAATTATATTTATCATACACTGAACTGTGAAAATGTTTGAAAAACCCATCCTTACGCCTATAATCAATTTTCATATCGGGACGCGCCCGTCCTTGTTTAATGATATGTTTTTTATTTTCGAACGATTGTTTTGAGAACGAATTTAAGTCATTTAATAGGTAATCCGTAAGACAACAGTCAATTTGTACTAATGCTGCCATTTCTCACCTAACCGTGTCACGACAAATTACAAAGTAAGTAAAACAAACCAACCTTTACGATGTAACAAACAAAAACACAACACAACACTTGGCAAGTAAAATTTCACTACTTTCGATTCTTTTAAACTATATAATATTACAATCAAGCTAGCCCACTAACTTAATAAACAAAATTTTGGATATTACAGTACAAAATGAGTGCAAATGAACGCGTAATATAATTGTTGTGAATTGAAATGACAGCACCAGTGTTGCCACCTTGCCCAAAGAAAAAGTTGCTAAGCATACGGTAAAAAGTGGCTAGTTTCGAAATAAATTACTATGTTAAAAGTTGCCAAAAGTGGCTAAACAAAAAAAGTTGTAATTCACAACAAGTATCAACTTAATACACAATCGAAATACACACAACGCAAGTGGTAATGCACCGAACCAACTAACTACCAACTCACTACTCACATTTTGATTCACATGCAGGGTATTCCCCGGCGAAAAGGAAATAAAATACGGCAGGATTAAAGGGCCCATTCACGGCAGTCCGCCGTGGGTACTTAGACGGTTAGACCATAGACATAATATTATGTAGGGTTACACATCTCATAATTTAAAAACTTACCAAAACAGCTGTTGTTCATTCGCGCCTAGGTACGTTTTACATAACAAATTAAAATTGATTGAACCAATACCTAGTGGTAACTTATTTAATAAGTAACAGTGTTGAAAGTAGCTATAAAGTGTGGCTAAAAAATTTAGCTATTATATTTTTAAAATGTAGCTAACTATTCTGTAAATGTGGCTAGATCTAGCTAAAAATTGGCTAAAGTGGCAACACTGGTCACAGCACGCGCCGGTCGGCCGTTGCAATTAGCTCTGTTGTGATTGGACGAAATCTTTTAAAGCGAAACATGCGAAACTAAACCTTAACACATGACAAATAAAGACTAGGTAGGCTATGTGGGATCGGCTTGTTGTTCGACAATATCGACGAGTCGTTTGCATGTAGTAGTAATGTGTATGTGTGCGTGAATTTCATACATTTCAAATGTTTGGATTCCCGATGTTTTTAGCGAGTTCCCCGGCAGTACGTACGCGTTCTGAGTGCGATCGTAAAAACGGGTATGTGTGCGTTTGCGTGATTTTAAATACATGGCGAATTATTTTTATGAAATTGTAGGAAGCGGGGTAAGCTATAATTATTAATAATAAAAAATGTATATATTAAAATTGGCCAAGGTAAGCCGGTAGGAATCGTGTTCTATGGAGGCTTCGCCACTGGTGTTTGTGAAACAAAAACCTGTTCACGGTTTAAATTTTTGCAGTGTTTTCTAGATTTATCCTAATTTTGTGAAAATTGTTCCTATCTTCTAAGTAACATTTAAGGCCGTCCCCCGAGCAAACAACCTTGGCCATACGTTTGCCGCGTTGCCGAGATCGCGCCAAAACCCTATTATTTTTACTTAGCTCAAAATTGTCCTAAAAAAATTAAAACGGGGAAAATGTAGTTTATGATATTGTCGATCTATTGGCGTGAGCTTCAAATAAAAGTAATTTGTAAATCCTAAGGAGATGCTGAATGTAAGCTTGAATTTTAATAAATTGGTATTGCTTTGGAAGCTGATATCATGAGTGTAAAAAACAAAAATAGAAAATTTAAAACGGGGAAAAGAATGTTGATATACTGAAGATTATTGCTGTATTTTTATTATAACTTTGTAGCTTTCAGATTGTAAGTTTATAAGGTTTGAAATACGGTAAATTACGGAATCTCCGTAGGGAGTGCCCTTAACGAAAACATGCATTACAGTCTTTAGTAAATTTCTTAGGTACACACGTCAAAAATCCCTGTAAGTCTATTCAGGGTGTAAAAAACAAAGTGTTAACTGATAATAGTTATGGGAGTGTACCTACTATGACTTATGAGTCCCTTGTATAGAGTACACTGTTGAATTTTTTATGCAATTGTTGATACTGGGGCACTTGCTTATACTCATTAAAAAAAGCTCCTTTTTGCACAGTCTTGCAATAATAATTTATAATACGTTGGAGACCCATACACACCCTAAAGTATCATCATTGTATTTTGTTACACCTAGTAGACTAGGCTAGTGTGCGATAAATTCAATTCAAATTCAAATTCAAATCGTTTATTTCGGACAAATTATATATAGTCCATATTATTATAAATTGAAAATTACAATTAAACTAATTAATAAGTAGTACAAAAATAACACAATTAATGCACAACAAAACATAATTTTACAAATTTCAGTGTGCATGCATTTGATTCCATTTTATCATGAATGGACAATCAGTGTCCATTCGACTCGCAATGAGTTGTAGGTAACTGTTGGAGGTGCCGCGTAATCTTCTCATCAGGGATGCGGATCTTTTTCGCATTATTGCTGTAAAGCCGTCCACTCCGGCGTCCGCGAACATCCCTGACGCGCTACAGAATCGCGGCAGCCCCATCAGTGCCCGAAACCCATTATTATATTGGACCCGCAGGGCACTATAAGCCGCTAGCGTATGTTTGACCCATAGACTGCACGTATAGAAAGCCTGACAGTAGGCACGAAACAAAGTAACCTTCACCTCTGCAGTGCATTTAGCAAACCTACGAGCCAACATATTCGCCCTGACTGATAGTGCCCTGCGTTCCCTCGACATGTCCAGGTCATCTGCCAGCGACTCAGTGACCCAGTGGCCCAGGTACTTTACGCGCTCGACTCTTCTGAGCGGCTCGTTGTTCAGTGTTACGCTCGGCATAGAGTAACTCTTGGTTCCCGCCTTAAACACGAGTATCTCGCTCTTGTCAGTATTGTACCTGAGCCCATGCGCCTCCGCGTAACGCTCGCAAATTCTTATAAGGCGCCTAAGGGCACTGACAGATGGGCTCAGCAGTACCATGTCATCAGCGTAACTTATACTATTGATGCATTTACCATCAATAGAGCAACCCACCCCGGTACTGCTGAGCTCTCTGATCAACGAATCCATGTATAGGTTGAAGAGTCGAGGAGAGGTTCGTCCACCCTGTCGAACTCCACTCTTCAACCTATACACCTCAGAGAGTGCCCCGGGCCAACGTACATAATTGGCTTGGTTGTTGTACCAAAACTTAAAAATTGAGATGATCTCGGGGAGAATATTAGTTTTATTCGACATTTTTTGCCACAGCTTATCGTACTGGACAAGTTCGAAAGCCTTGGAAAGGTCCAAGAAACACGCATAAATAGGCGTGTTTCTACTGGTGTAGTAATGGACAGTGTGCTTGACAATTAGTATCGCGGACTCCGTAGACAGCTCCGGTCTAAAACCGAACTGCGCGTCGTGAAGGTGAACGGTAGATTCCAAATGACTATCAAGTACACTGTCCAATACTTTGGCTATAACCGTCGCAAGTGATATAGGCCTGTAGTTACCCAGACTAGACACATCTCCCGTTTTGTTCTTAACTATGGGGACAACTACAGTCCTCATCAACTCCTCGGGCAAGTACGAGTGTCCTATACATAAGGTGAAGAGCATGGCTAGGACCCGGGGCAAATGAACTCCAGCATACTGTAAATGTTCAATGCTGAGTGAATCATGTCCCGGGGATTTTCCGCGCTTCATGCTTCTCACCGTTCTCGCGACCTCCTTGGGCGATATAATTACAATTTTATTCCCCGAAATCATCTCACTCCCGTTCACAGTGTTCGCAGACATTGGTGAGCTCTGGACTTGAAAATGCTCCCTGAATAGGTTTGCAATGTCATCAGGCTCACACCTACCCTCAACACTCATTGGGACGCTCGGCTGCTTATTTAATTTATTAGTTTCCTTCCAAAACTTACCAAATTTTTTCGACCTATGCTCTGTAGCCAAAATGTCCATTTTTATTTGTGTCTGGTTATTCTGACACCATTTAAGCTTTAATTTAAATCTAGATCTAGACTCCCGCATTCTTTCATAAATTGGGCCATATGCCGGTTTACCAAATTCTACCCATTGGAGAAAATACAGTCGAGCCTCCCTATGAGTTTCTTTTACATGCCTATTCCATCCGGTAATATAAAATTTTCTATTTTTATTTCTAGTGCCATTAGATCTATCTTCGTACGACAGTCTTGCCGCCTCTGATAGAATATTCACAATCTTTAGATACAAATTATCTATAATTACCCTATGTTGCATGTTATTACATGACACATCCGAACATCTACGAAATTCTGGGGGAAAATCGATGTCGCGTAATTTCATGTTACACATTCTACTATATTTCTCAATCTGCGATAATTTCCTTTCACCCCAACGAACTTTATTCGGTTTCTGAAAATTGTTTATTCTAGACCTTAATATTTTCATATTGCATAAAATTTCGACCGGGAAATGGTCAGACCATGAAATGTCATATTTAATTCTAACATCAACTACCGTTAAATTCGCGGCTTGCGTTACTAGTACATGGTCTAGCCACGATCTGGTGCCGTAAACATCACTTATATAAGTGTATGATTCTGAACTGAGTCCCAAAATGTCAATGTCTGCGCACAACCAACTTTGTTCAATACAAAACTGTTTAAGTTCCTTACCGAACAATGAAGACGGATGGGCGTTAAAGTCACCCAGCATAAAAGCTGCGTCCACATCACTACTACTAATAATCGCACATAACTCACTCAGACAGTCCGTAAATTCCGCTAAGTTTTCCATCGTATCCACCGGCATGTAGACCGAGAACACTAAGAACTCACTATCTTCCAACACTATTTTAATAGCCGCAAGCCTCGCACTCGCACACTCGATAATCGATACGCACCGGAACACACTCTTACGCCATAATATTGCGACTCCACCGTATGGGCGCCCCCGCAACATACCTGCTGAAGTATCAACCGCCGATTTACCAGTGTATGCAAAATCGGGATCAATCGCACCAAGATAAGGAACGTCATGCGGGAGGAGCCATGTTTCTTGCAGCGCAAGAATGTCAGCTGTTCCTAAGAGGGACTTTACACAATCTATCGACCGCAAAAGTGATCTGCAGTTATAACTTATAAAGGATGTATTACTGGATATCCTCTGTGTTGTGGCCGCCATCATTACTACTATAATTATGTCTATTTCTATACTTTACAAACCGTCTTATCGACACGCCCTCTGGCCACAAAGTATCCCGAAGGAAAAGCGACAGCTTAGATCTCGGTACACTTATTTTATATGCATTATAATTCCGAGGAACTTTAGTATTTATTTTTTGTAAATAAACATCGATCTGCGTCTTATACAATATATAATCCTTAATATCACACTCCGACGTGCTCTTATCTACCTTATTCAGAAACAAAGGTATTCGTATATCAGCCGCTTTAAATTTTCCACCGGGGCTAATATGAGCTTTCCTTCTATCAGGTTAAACTTGTTCTTAATTCGCTTACGCTGTACCAAATTCCATTCATCCTTTTGTGCCTTATTCCCTTTTATCCGTTCCTCAACACCCACACTTTTTGCAAAAGATTTATTTGTCGTCGGTGTAGATGCGATCATATGATTGAAACTCGCATTAGCAGTGGCTGCAGTGAGGCCCACTGGCTGCTCGGGCGCAGAACCGGTTTCAGCGTTCGAAACCACCCCTGCCGCGGTCGCCTCCACGTGCCGCTCCTCGCCCGTTCCTTTCACTTGTGCGAGCAGGACAGGTTCTTCGTTGTCCGATGTGACCGCCAAAGTCGGCTTTAAGACCTCGTCGTATGACTCAAAATCCGCTGTATTACTCGCCGCCCCCGGCGGCATGTTATCGGCAATGTTAGGTATTTTTAAAAAACCTTTTTCTGCGCAAATATTGGACTGGGAATAACCGCCGCGTTTTTTATTAACGTTACGGTTTTCAGTTGACATTCCATAAAAATTAAGGTCTTTTTTAACCTCCTCCAACTGTTCCTTTGAAACATATGACTCCTTCAACATCCGTAGATTTTTTTGGATGATAAGCAGATCTTTTAGAAATCTTGTGGCATCTATATGGTCAAAGGTTATTGGTGGCAATTTCTGCAATTCCTTGGCCACAAATATAGGTAATTCCTCCGGCTCCGTTTCCTTGAGGACAGCTATAACATCATAGAGATTCCGTTGTGACCGGCCGTCTCCTTTCCTCGTCACCTTACGTTTTTTCGTTCTTAGGGATTCAAACAACAATCCTTTGGCATATTCTATGTCCTCCGTAGAAAAAGCGGAAGTGCATATCTTGACTATACTTTCTTCGTTCATTACATCCACTTTGTTCTGAATGAACGCAAGAACTTCACTAATAACAATATTGCAGTTATTACACTTAACTTTACTTGACGACATTTTGCACGTGCGCCCCCGAGGGTGGCCCGCGACAGACTGATAACACGGTAATGACGTCATCAAATCAGGTCTAGAATCTAGATACAGATATTTTGGCTTGCCCGCATAGATATTTAGGTATCTACGCATAACTATAATTATTATGGTATTACTGGAATTCAAGGAATTGTTTCTGGGAATTCAGACATTCTAAGATTTGATTTACGTCGTCCGATAACATTGAATTAAATTATATTATCAATGGTACTTATATTATCATAACATTGCAATTGTACTAAAAATATGAACGGTATATTGTATCAAGCTATCATAAATAATAATTATACAACTAATATAAATATGCAATAAAAATATGATGACACAAAAATATGGTAAAATGAAGTTACTATTTCACCAAAACAGAATACATAAATGGTAGAACTATTATTACCGAAAGCAAAATTTTAAACAGTACCATATTACTACTTTACTAGTCATATTTTTTCACTGATTTCTTACTGCACAATATTAGGGCGCATAGAAAAAGAAATACGTTACATACCATTTGATAGTATATTATAATGCTTAAAAATAAATCAATAAAAGCGAGACCGCACTATGCGACACGACACGACTCTTCACTGCCATAGGGTCTAAACACACTAGGCTGAATTACGCCGACGTAAATTCCGCCGCGTTTGCGCCGCGTTTCAATCCATACAAAATATGGGCGGAACGCGACAGACGACACACTATGCCGAAATTCCGTCTTGAGCCGAATTTCCGTCGAGCCGAGTCAAGCGTAAAGTTCGGCAGCGATTCGGCGGTAATGTTTTATATAGCAATACACTATACGCGACGGAATTTTCAAAACCGAACATAGCAAATCCAACCTTATCTCCAAAGCGTTAACGCACACAATATTACATCTGAGAATTTTAAATACTCACTTACGCGCGCGTTCGGCAACGGAAATTACGCCGCGAAATTTCGGCTATTCGCGTAATTTATAGTGTGTCGCATCAGACGTAAGCGGCTGAACGTAATTTCAGCCACGTAAATTACGCCGGCGTAATCCAGCCTAGTGTGTTTAGACACACAGAACAACGTCAGATTCGCGATGAGGCTATTTACACACACGGTGCCGCAGTGGCTCCACTCATCCTTGTATTTCTATGGGTGCCGTTGCGGCTGCGGCGCGTGTGTAAACAGTCTAAACTCTAAAACATTATTAGAACGTGAAGTGTCGCGTCGTGTCATATAATCGTGTGGTGCGGCTTCCCCTTTAGATCAATAATTAAGACTATACATGGAGTAACAAAACTAAGTGATAATACTTTAGGGTATGTGTCCCTTATATAGAGTTCACTATAAAAGTAGCAGCGCTGAAAGAGCAATTTTTTGTGGTTAGTATGGGCAGGGTACCTTTTTGTAATTCCAGCGTCGTAAATTTTTCCATGCAAAAGTGAAAAAAAGTTCCTGCGCTGCTAGTTTCACAGCGAACTCTATACACACCCAAAAGTTTTATCACTTAGTTTTGTTACACCCTGTATATTATTATTTTAATTTTATGTTCTTGCTTAGGACTTTACCGGTAAGGTGCGTTCATATAAAACAAAGCTCCTAGGAAACCTCATCAAAAAGTGTATCAAGAACAGCTGTTAACTTCCAAACATGTACCAAAGTTATGATTAATTATTAAACCTGTATAAGAAAATTTATAATTGCCTTAATTTGTATATTTGCTACAAGCCGAATGTGGAAATTAAAATAAACTTTGTTCAAGAATATTGCATCGTTCTTACAATGTCCGATTCGATATCAGTTGCAGATACGATATCGTACCATTTAAATATTTAAAAGGCCACAAAAAATTCAAACGGATAATATTAAACGTAAAGGCTGGCACTTAACATTATTTCTTATATCCATACTAATATTATAAATGCGAAAGTATGTCTGTCTGTCTGTCTGTTACCTCTTCACACCCGAAACGCTGAACCGATTTTTGTGAAATTTGGTATGGAGATACTTTGAGTCCCGGGAAAGGACATACGATACTTTTTAAACCGAAAAAAATGGTTCCCGCACGACAAACGAATTTTGACGCAACGGAGTAGCGGGCGTCATCTTGTTAATAAAATATAATAATCTAAAATAATAAATAATCGGATAGTGTAAAAATAATCTTATATCATGGGAATGACTTATTGTGACACTAGCTATCCCGGCAGATGTTGTTTTGCCATTTAAAGTATTTCCACTTCATAAGTTGATAGAAAATTTTTTATACACCAAATGTTAAGTTGGAAGAAGAAAACGCGAAAACCGCATTCAAATCGGATCAGTAGCTTTCGTGTGATAGTGGAACAAATATACAGACAGACAGACAAAAACCTAACTACATTTTTGGCTTCTATAGCGATGTAGTGACACCCTCCGCTTATTATTTTTTGAATATCTTTAATGTACATAATTTTCATTTCTACAGTTTTATTATATGTATAGATATGAAATGTTATTAATTAACTTGAAATATAGAGGTAACCGACAGACATACACTTTCGCATTTATAATATTAGTATACTTAGATGTATTGTGTTTGAAAAACACTACATTCAAATCAATAAAACGGTTACATTAATTATTTTTAAACGCTGAGGACAAAACGAGGGCCTCGCTTTTGTAAACATCAAAAAGCTGATTTTTTCCCTCGAAAAGAAATCCCTTTGTGAAAAAAACACAAAGGGAATGTCTACTTAGCTGCTTACCTGTAATTAAGCGACGCGTTTCGTTCTTAAAGGAATTGCTTTTATACGGTCTTTAAACCAACTACGCTCTAGTGCTGAATGCTCTCATTTTGCAACTAAATGTATAGCCAAGTCCACGATTATGCTGTTTTTCTGCTGCACCCAGAGGCGAATATTAAATTAATCCTTCGATGGCGGATGCTTGGAAATCTATTGTTATCGCGGTCGCCGGTGTCCTTATGGGGCTTGATGGGTTAATTACTGAACTGTAAATTAATCCATAATTTGACAGATAATGGTGCTGAAGTTCATTTGTATACAGTTAAGTAATAATTAATCTCTGAATGCGGCAGTAACTAACTAAATGTCAAAAATAAAAGTTTATTTTTATTTATTTATAAAATGCCTTTGCTTATTTATAAAATGGTTTTGCTTTAAGAACTTAATTGCTATATTAATTCATGAAGCAAATAAAATAATAATAATAATAACTTTTTATTTCAGGTCACAATAAAAATCCATAATGTTAGTAAATATAATTGAGACTTAAAACTATGTTAGTACATCACAATATTATCAAATAACAATGGTAACAAATTGTGTATTAGGAATGGTGAGACATTGGAACTTTTAATGATCATTATAATATGTACCTATTTAACGTGAACCTCTATCCAATGCCTTACCAAACCATCAAGATTATCACTTAATACCCTTAGAATGCTGTTATTACTACTTCGGGCACGTTGCATTAATGACGCCACTCTTTTTCTTATAATGGCGTTAAAGCCATCAGTGCGCATTTCTGCAAACATGCCTGAGGCACTACAATACCTTGGTAGTCCTAACAGCATTCTAAAGATATTATTGTACTGAACACGAAGAGCATTTATCGTGCGCTGGGTGTAGCTCGCCCATAGATTGCATGTGTAAAAGGACTGGCAGTAAGCTTTAAATAAAGTCACTTTTACCTCATCAGAGCATCTTGCAAATCTACGAGCTAACATGTTCCCACGCACGGCCAACGCTCTTCGCTCCCTTTCAATGTCTACATCGTCGGCAAGCGTGTCAGTTACCCAATGACCCAGGTATTTCAATTTGTGAACTCTAGCAAGTGGAACTTCATTTAGGAACACTGGTGGTATTGTGCTAACTTTATGTTCACGGGGTTGGAAAACAAGTAGTTCACTTTTCTTAGAGTTATACCTGAGTCCTTGGGCCTCTGCATACGCTTGACACTTACCTAGCAGTTTTCTGAGGCCACTGACCGAGGGACTGAGCAGCACCATGTCATCAGCGTAACTAATGTTGTTTAGCATCACTCCGCCCATGGAACAACCGACATTAGTGTTGCTCAGCTCCTCGATAAGCTTATTTATGTAAAGGTTGAATAGACGAGGAGAAGTTAATCCACCCTGTCTAACTCCACACCTTAATTTGTACACGTTAGAGAGAGCCCCAGACCACTTAACAACATTCTCCTGGTTCTTGTACCAATAATCAAAAATATGAATTACCTCAATTGGAAGATCCGTCTCATCCAGCAACTTGTTGCGTAGCATCTCGTATGACACTATTTCGAAAGCCTTTGAAAGGTCCAGAAAACATGCATAAACTGGAGTGCTTCTATCGGTGTAGTATTTGACAGTCTGCTTGAGAGACAGAATTGCAGTTTCTGTAGAAAGTCCTGCTCTGAAACCAAACTGGGCATCGTGCAACTTAAGATGCTTGTCTAGATATTGATCAAGCAGACTGTCTAGGACCTTTGCTATTGTTGTGGCTAGCGATATGGGCCTATAATTAGCTTTACTGGTTGAATCTCCAGTTTTATTTTTGATTATTGGTACAACAACCGTCTTCATACAATCGCCAGGTAAATAAGTGTGCCTAATGCAAAGGGTGTACAACAAAGACAGAACCCTTGGTAAGTGTGAGCCAGCGTATCTCAGATGCTCGATGCTAACTCCATCATGACCTGGGGATTTACCCTTCGTCATAGTGCGTATCGTGTTAGACACTTCTTTCGCAGTAAACCGTATCGGGTGAGCAGATGTCCGGCTAGGCAAGTGGTTATTAGACTCAAGCGGCTGAGATACACAGTTTGGCCTGGATAAGGGCTCTATCAAAAAGTTCTCCCTAAACATATTCACAATACCAGCTGGCTCTTGTATGCCTTCAACATTGAGAGGAATACACGGCCTTGGATTGAGCTTATTAGTTTGCCTCCAAAAAGATTTAAAGTCCTTTTTTGTATGATGTGATGCCAGAATATCCATTTTTATTTTATCTTGATTATTCTGACACCACCTCAGTTTGTTAAATATTCTTAAATATTCTTATCTGATACCCACTTAAATATTCTTCGAGACGAGGACATATTTTCGAAGATTTCACCCGAGCGGGGTTTGCCATGAGATAACCAAACATGATAGTTGTGTCGTGCTACTCTATGAGCCGGTTGGATATATTTGTTCCATCCCACAACGCGTAACTTTCTTTTAGTCTCATTACATTTAGAGCTCTCCAAGGCCGCTTCACTTAAAATGTTTACTATATTGTAATAAAATCTGTCAATGATATGCTTGTGCCCACCATCATTGCACATGTGGTCACAACAGCGACACAATTCCACAGGTAAGTCCAAAAGTTTTAGCTTATCGTTACATAGCGTATTGTAGAGTTCTATTTGTTGTTTATCTCTATCACCCCAAATTATCTTATTAATTGAACTTTTGCCAATAGCCCGTGATTGCTGAAATAAGCAAAGTTTCGAAGTTCGATGCATTCTGTAGATTTAATAATCTACAATGCATAAAATAAAATAACTTAATGTATGTCAGAATATCTAAAACTTTTAGGACTGCTTCTGACTTCAAAATAATGAGCATTAGATGCAGAAATAGTTGAGGTTTAGGCGAATTCTGAAAAAGGCACTACTAAAGAGTTAGAATCATTTAATAATTCTTAGTTCATTTAAGAATATTAATATTATTATTTTCAATATAAATAAATAAAACGAGTGAAATTTTTATTTTTAGAATAAACTTGGAACCGTTGATCACTATGATTATGAAGACGAAAAATTACTATCAACATTTTAAAATTTTTTTTGCCATAATCGCAAACCAAAAAACCCGACTAAGTATATATTTTCTTAAAATTTTTGTGCAAAACATAATAATAATTTAGTAATTAATTAAAGTATCTTTATTGGTCAACTAGAAGTAATGGAGGGTGGCACGGAAATAAATAGAAAAAGATACGATACTCCATCTGGCGCTCGAATAAAAGTAAATAAGATAATAAGAACATCTGTGAACGTATGAGTGTTCACTTAATAATATTGCCTCGGGCAGTGCCATCAAATGAAATAGCATTAGTTTTTTGTGATAATTTTCTCAACCCTTACTACTACCACTATGATGAATAATATGACGATTTATTTATATCAAACTTAATCTATATTCTTATATTATTGATAAAGAAATACATATTGTAACTAGTACAAAAAATTATTAAAAACTGCTTGTTTCTTTTAATATTCATTAAGTATTTTAAATAATAAATGGCTTTGAGGGTTTCTAACGTTGATTTTTCTTGCCACATGTTCTCGGACCAGTGGCAGGTATCTGTGAAATTTCAGAAAAAAATGTATTTTGTATATTATGAAAATTTCTTGGCTGATAAATTCAATTTTTTTATAATCTTGCACGGTTAATTATTTTTTTACCAGCCATTGTAAACTGATTTTTTTGACTGCAAAACATAACTATTCAGATACAATATTATATTATATATTAATAAACCGGTTTATTTACTTCAACTAAATCTAAAAAAACTTTGAATAAACAGTATAAACACCGCTAACTTCAACCAGTAAAAGGTCGGAAGGTTTAGACCCTAATTTTTAATAGTCGGTAGGTAAAATCCTGCGGACCGCGGCACGGGAAATATACGATACGGCTTAGCATTTGAAGTGTTCATTTAAAAAGCTTTTTATACCCTAAAAGCCTTAAACGAGATATTTTCATTTCTTGAAATGACTCTGCCCTTTGAAATTAGAGGGTATTGCCAGGAGATCTTTGTGAAGTTAAAGGGACTCTGAGCACGTGGTCCGCTGAACTTAAAGAAACATAAGTATTTTGGGACACACATAATGAGTCAATTGACACAAGTGCAAACGGATCGAAAGCTCCCAGTTTTTAACCGACTTCCAAAAATAGGGAGGTTATTGTTTACTACGTTATATGATAACGACACATTTTATTACTGAAGAACTGCTCTTTTTACTGAATAAAAGAAAATTTGACATTTGACTGTCAAATTACGTCTTGTTCATAGTAGAAATCTTATTTATTTTACTATTCGGAGCGTGCGAAGTGGGTGGAGGGGGTAAAGAAAGCGATTGCCGCGCTTGCCGCGGCAAAAATATGCAAAGAGGCTCAGCTAATAGTCAAACAAACTTGTCAATCTTGTTTCGAAATTTTTAGAAATTGGTATTAATTGTTTTTATATCGTAGACTGCAAAATAACAGCAGAAATAGGTAGTTAGTATACAAATTTTATGTTTTTCCTAAGTCCACTAGGAAATTAGATCAAGATATAAATGGATAGCTGCTGTAAAAATGAAAAAGTATGTGATTCGATATAACCTAAAATTGCATTATCAGTCAAGTCAATCTTATTTGAGTTGCATTTTATAAAGATATTAATAGAGTACCTAACTATTATTTTAGTGTTGATAAATGATGGATCACCATGGTCTCCAAAACCCGACGACAAAACTTGCAGTGATAGTTTCATAGAATATTTAATTTAAATCCAAAGTATTAGGTGGAAGAAATAGTGACTCACAAAATATGACGATAAACCAGATACTACATACTTGTTTAACTGATCTTTTAGAAGCTGGAGATAGAGCTTTAAATCAAAAAGGTTTTTCAAGTAAGCAAGTTTTAGATGAAAGGGGTAAAAAAGTTAAAATTATTATGCCCCTATTTTGAGCAAAACAAAACGAGTAGTCTCAAGAGGAAACCGAAAGGACTTAAGATATTGCTCGAGTAAGAATCCATATTGAAAGCAATGATATTCTATGTTACTATTTTAGGAACTCATTGATTGAAAGTGTATTAATGCAAACTTGCAAAGACTCAGAAACATCAAGAATGTTTGCAGTGTTTTAATAAATTTATAGACACTCCGATTTTCAGCAAGAGTATTAATGTTGTAAAAAATAAATAAAAACAAGATTTTTAAAAACATTACATTTTTTTTTCAAGTATAAAGTATTGCTCGTATTTTTGTTACTGATTAAAGCAGCAATATGTTTGCACTTGCCGCTCTTGTTATAAACGCAGCTGCATTTTACTCCAGCAACAACCCGATTATTATTATCTATCTGTATAGATAATAATAATCGGGTTGTTGCTGGAGTAAAATGCAGCTGCGTTTATAACCAGAGCGGCATTCTTACAGAAGAACGAATAAAAATGTTTAGACTTGCTTTATCCAAATGTTTAGTTACGTTTTTTGGTTGGTTGAGTACTTACGTTTGAACTTGTTTTATAGGGTGCTAAAGTCACCGATGTTCGGCGAATTATATTAGCTCGTATTGAATAACATTGCCATTAGTTCTTAGCTCTTCTACATCCCTTACATGTCCTGCTAACACCAATTTATTTCCTTTTAGCATAGATTGGGCCTTGAAATTTATTGAGTGTTTTACACTCCCAAAACCAGGTTTTTATGATTATATTCATTTTCCACAAGTAGTTTTTAACTAAATATAACCCAAATACCATTAATTATTGTTCTAAATATATTTTATTTGCTATAATATTTACAAAATAAACAAACTCTTGTTGTTTATTTTTCGACACATGCCCACAAAACTTCGTTTGAAATATGTCACTACTGACGTGCACGTTCCCAATAGGGACCGTGCACAGCGATGACACTGCCACTAGTGACGAGAAGCCGAAACTTATGCGAAAATTTTATTGTCAAGCTCAAGTCAAGCTACGGAAAATTATAAGATTTCTTGAGAAATTTGAGTATTTTCAAGAATTGAAATGCATTGTTGTATTCCTGGATGTTCTGATACATACAAGAAAAATAAAGGCAAATCGAACGATGTAAAATTTTACTATTTTCCTGCCAAAAGTATTCACATGCCATGGCTTATTGAAAAATGAAAGAAATGGATAAAAGCCGGTAAAACATACGTAAGTATTTAAAAAGTTCCATGAATGTTATGTGCAGACTCGTAAAAACACTGAATTTTGTAGATTATAACCGTAAATTCATTATTGATGAACACATTAATATGAACCTAACCTATAACCGTTGCTTCTTTCAGTAAATATCCAAACTGGCTTCCAATCTAAATTAATATACATACATAAGCACCGCTCATTTAATTGGCCAAGAAAAATCGGAAAATCCTGTACACCCGGGCCCGGCATATACTTAATACCTACCTACAATTTTTCCTGGAGAAGAAAATCAAAAAACTCTTAAAAAATTTAAAGATTTCAAAGACTCAACTAGAATGCAGCAAGTTGCATCAAAAGTAAGGATAATTTGGAGAAGTCCTGCCAGGAATTCAACACTGAGGATAGTGTTGAACTTGAACCATCCAAAGTGTTGGTTCTTAAAAGGATGATTCTTCAAGTACTTATAAAAAAGATTAATAGTGCAGTCTTTGTGCATTATCTAAAGAATACGGTGTTTGCACTGACGAGGTCCAGAGTCCAGACTGAAATTAGTTAAAAATAGTGACTGACAAAAGTTGTAAAGATGGAATCGATCGAATCGCAGAAGGTTGATGAAATAAAAACATTTATTTTAGTGAACTTGTTTTATTTTATTATCCCACAAGCATTTTCAGTAATTATAAACGTATTTTTTGCATCTTCATTATTTTATTGCAATATTTAACAAGTTTTTATCTTCTATGCCAATGGCTGCTACTAATTATTTTTCAGATATTTTCTTAGTTAACTAGATAAGCTTTATACATTTTTATTCACGCTTTCGATCTTTGTTTACGGGTAGAAACCCATCTTTCATAATTTAAATCATTTTATAGTCTAAAACATAAAAAATCGCTTATAAACTAGCTGGGGTCAAAGTGAATGCGAAGCCAAAGTCACTCACAAGTCACATCTTTTACTCGCACCGTGTCGCTGCTGTCGAATTGCGACGCCCTCTATAGTTTCTGCACGGTCCCTAAGGCCTGTCCGCACTGCGAATTTTAACCGCGAGGACTTGTCCACTTCTAAAGTAGACAATGATTATGGTATTTATTTTTACGTTTAAACCAAGGGAATAATAATAATATCGCACCCTGTATTAAAAGGGTATAATTCAAAAGTATTATAATATAGGTTTTTAAGTTTTTGGCATAGACAGGCTGCAGGCACAAAATAAGTATCATTACATCTCGACGTCGACAGAATTTGAAAAGGGACAGAGAATAACGAGCCATGATATATTGTGTATCCTTTTAACAGTATAATAATAAATGTAATATGACCTAAATATAGCAGGTTCTAACGTGTTATAATGTTCAGAATTTCTATTTACTACTACACTTCGGATCACAGGCTACAGCAAGTTACGTTTGCTCATTGCTGGGATATGAAATTATGCTTTGATGTGCAAATTCACTCGTTAGGTTTCACCGCAATTTATTATTAGAAAGCGGTCTTAATTAAGCGTACCCACTGTGAAAGACCTTTAGGCTTCAGTCTCTAAATCAGCGGGAAGCGGGGCGGCGGTGGCGGCGGCACGTGACAATGAATAAAACATTAGGTATGGAAAAGCCATCTAGTAGTTACGCCGCGCCGCCGCGCGCTTTTCGCCACTAGATGGCTTCTCCATATTGCTTTGTTCAAACCTACGCGACCAAGCGATTGCGAAGCGGGAGCGTCAAGTTGCGTCAAGTTGTCAAATGTGTGTTTTGAATCAAAACACGCGTCAAGTTGTCAAATGTGTGTTTTGATTCAAACTTGACGCAACTTGACGCTCCCGCTTCGCAGTCGCTTGGTCGCGTAGGTTTGAACAAAGCATAATATTATATCCATTTTCACGTGCCGCCGCCGCTCCCGCCCCACTGCCCGCTGATTTCGAGACTGCAGCCTAACCGCTAGAGCAGTTAGGAGGACAGAGGCGATAATACTTAAGAAGTAATATTACTCTTATTCTTATTAAATGAAAATTTCAATTAATTTTAAAACACAATTTTATCTCATCCCATATCAAAAGGGGTTTTGTCAATGTACATAACGTTTCATTACATAACTTTATGAGAATCGCTATTGAGATGTATTATACTAGGGCTGTAAGAAAGATGCTGTATTCGGATTGTTATTTTATGAATATAATGTACTAGAATATGTAACCAGTATTTTCAATAGGACATCAATACATGTAAGTATGTACATTGCTCACAATTTTTCAGTGATAAAAACTGCCTACGTCTTTTACCCAGGCTCTAAGTGTCTAAAATAAAAGAGTTACAGTGACGTGACTGAGTAAGTTTAATGCTGGCTTCTCATGACGCGTAATATCATGAGCCGAGCCGCGCCAGCTCGAGCCACGCGCCGTGTGAAGGGGTGGGGGTGGCCGTGTGAAGCAGGCGCGTCCGATCTGATTAAAGTCGGTAACTTCAAAGGCGTGGCTCGAACGGCTCGTGATATTACGCACCGTGAGAACGGGTAGCGCGGACTCGCCTGTTGGCTCATGCTCGTAGGTACAAATCGGCTTGGCGCGGCGCGGCTCGTGACATTACGCGCCGTGAGAAGCCAGCATTATGAATTCATCAAACGAGAAAAATAACAAATTGTTGAACTCGGGCTTAATTTTAAAACAAGCTTAACGTTACTCCATTACCCATATTAATCCTTATCCCGGAATTTTTTTGAAATACTATTTTTTCAGGAAATATCTGCTACCATCAAGCAATTGGCTAACAGTTAGAAAAACTTTGATCTGTAAACGCACGCAGTTTGGACGCTGAACAAAGCCGCGGGCATCTGCAAACATTGGTATTTACATAGAGTATGTAACAGGGCATGTCGGGCGATTCTGTTTGGGAACAAACAATGGATGTATTTGCTTATACCTAGGTAGGTCAGGTACGTAGCGTTAGATAGGTGTAGATCCATACTATACTAATAATATAAATGCAAAAGTGTGGCTGCCTGTGTGTCAGGCTGTTACTTCTTTGCACCCGAACCGCTGAACCGATTTTGCTGTAATTTGGTATTTAGATACTTTGAGTTCTGAAAAAGGACATAACATACTTTTTCCCGAGTATGTGCGGTTTCTGAGCGATAAACGAATTTTGGCGCAAACTAGTTGCGGGCGTTATCTATAATTATACTTATGATGTTAAAAATTGTGTTTGGTAATCATTGAAAAAGTTTTTCCTAAAATAATAACAGTGCGTTCACTCTGAGAGTGCTGACAGAAGTGAAAAACAGAGCAGGCACAATTTTTTGGGGCGCAGTAGGAGGAGAGAAGGAAGTAATTACAATATCCTTTCCTGATCTGTGCCGCTGGTATACTCTCTTTTCGTCTTCTATCGAGAGTTAGATAGATTGTACAAACTAAACTAAATTACAATTTAAAATGAAACAATATAGGAATCTGTACAAATAGGCGGTCTTATCGCTGAAAGCGGTTTCTTCCAGACACCCTTGAAGTTGAGAAAAAAGCGGCTGAAGATGTACAAAAAATTAATATTTTGCATCTATTCTGGATGAGTTAGACTTCTGCTAGAAAAGATACCAGTTACTCCAATAGGCCGGCAACGCACCTGCAGCTCTTCTGATGTTGCGAGTGTCTATGGGCGACGGTAGTTGCTTACCATCAGGTGACCCGTTTGCTCGTTTGCCCCCTTATTTAATAAAATAAAAAATAAAAAATAATAATACATCCTTGTTGTTACTCAAAAATACCTCTCGATGCCACATCTAGAGACTCATTTGGTCTATGGTCAGATCTATACAAGTACAACAAAGAGGATTAGGCGACGTACGAAATCCTGTATCATACTCACATTAGGAAACGGAATATTAAATGCAACTTGGGCTAAAGTTACGAAAATAAGAATCCTAAAAAAGAATATCTACAATACAAAATATACATTCATATCCACTCATATTATAAATGCGAAAGTGAGTCTGTCTGTTACCTCTTCACACCCAAACTGCCGCGCTGAGCCGATTTTGATTTTGGTACAGAGATGCTACGGAGATGATGCGGAGTCCCGGGAAAGGACATAGGATACTATTTATGCTGGAAAAATGTACTGTTCCCGCGCAAAATTGGTGAAATATTATGTTTGTTTTCATAATATAATAATTAGGAAATTTTAGTAAATTTATAACTTTTACTAAAATATTAGTTTTAACATACGCATGAATTGATGATAAATAAAGAAACAAAAAATATATTACGCGCCGAAATTCAAAGTTTTGATAGAATTTTAGATTGCTTTCTAAGATTCTTCGTACTTTATTTTAACGTAGCCTATACTTGGTACTACTAATATATTATATTCTGTGCCTATACATTATTCGGTTACATGTATACAATTCGATTTATTTGTACAGAGGCATAAATCACATTATCTGTGGTTTAAAATCACGCGCTGATATGGCGTGTGGCGGTCCAGAATTAATTACGCAAAACCTCGACGGGGAAAATATACAATTGCACTACTATGTGAGATGGATTGTGCTATTTGTAGGGACATTTTAAAGTTTTTTACAGCGGGGCTAAAATGGTCGCATAGGTATTCACAAAATGAATTGTCAAAACTGTCAAACTCACGAATGTCAAATTTAGACCAATTCAATTGGTACTAATTTGATATTCGTGACTTTGACAGTTTTGACAATTCATTTTGTGAATTGATTGAGAGGAATTGCTATGCGTAATGCGACCATTATAGCCCCGCTAGTCATGACGATGTAACCACATAATATTATCTTAAATGATATACAGGCTGTAACAAAACTAAGTGATAATACTTTAGGAATATATTATTATAGAGCTCACTGTGAAAATAGCAGCGCTGAAAGAGCAAATTGTTTTGTGATTTTTGTTGGCATGCGCCTCATTGTAATACAGTGGACTTATGCCTACCCGAAAGTATTTTTTTTTATATATTTACTTTTCATAACTTATTTATTTATTTATAATTCCATAATCATAATTTTATTTATTTTCTCACCACAATAACAATATTACACTTATACCAATACAATAAAACAAGTTCAGAATTTGTGGGGAGACTGGAGTCTTAAACTAGGCAGTGTCCTGCTTGTATTTTAAGACACCAGGCTTCCATCCCTAGTATAAGTACATATTAATATTCAATAACATTTCTAAAACTTATAAATGAGCTTTATATTTTAATTCTAATTATTTTAAATCAGAAATCTTAATGGTAATTTATGTATAAATTATTAGTATTATGGTATTATGCATGCGTCTGTTTGTGTGTGTGTGTGTGTGTGTGTGTGCGTGTGTGTGTGCGTGCGTGTTTGTGTGTAAGAGTGTGTGTGTGAGTGATGCGTGTATTAAATACGTTAATAATATTTTATCCGAATTTGTATACATTTTGAAAAAGTTGTACATTTTATGAAATTAAATTACGTTAGTTATTATTTGAATTAATTAGTTTTTCAGTTTCATTATAATCAAGTTTTAAGAGCCATTGTGTTACAGTTTGTTTGCAATTTCTTTTTGTTTGAGGATAGATGTTCAAAATTTTATTTGCTTGATTATACAGCGTTTTACCCAAATAATAGAAGAATCTGTGAGTAAAAGATGTGCGGGTCCTTTCGGGGTTAAAAATTTTGTATTGTCTTCTAGTAGCCGGTACTGGAGTGTAACATAAAAGGGAGTGTTGCTTTGCAATCGCAGACAGGACAAACAACTGTCTAACAGTAAGGACCTTGGCAGTCCGATACAAGTCAATAGTTGGATAGAGTCTCGGCTTAAAAAGGCATATCTTGAGAATAAGTCGCTGTGTTCTTTCCAACTCCAGCAGTTTGGTTTTTGCCGCTCCTCCCCAAGATGTTATACAGTAAGATATAACTGTTTGTGCATTAGCACATTCTTTACTGTATTTCCTGTAGTGATTTGCCTCAATTGTTTAAATACGAAAATTAATTTTCTAAGCCTTTGAGATATATTATGAATGTGTTCAGTAAATGATAGGTTAGAGTCAATAGTCACACCGAGATATTTAATATTTGATGTCTTATTTATTTCTGGGCATTGACAGGACAAGGACTTTGAATACGAACATTCATGGACACACAATTTTAGGTCTGAAGGCAATTTTAATCTGCGCATTGAAAAACACATGTATTTGATATTTCGTTTTTTCCACATTTAATGTCAAACTATTTAGGGCCAGCCATTGAGAGACAGTGTTAAAGCCTCTTTGTGCGAACTTAAAGACCTCTTTCCATGAATCACCCGTGAAAGTAAGGGCAGTATCGTCCGCGTATGATGTGATCGTACAGTTATCCAAATTGAGTTTACACAAATCATTTATGTAGCACAAAAATAGAGTAGGGCCTGTTATACTACCTTATGAAATACCGTAGTCAAGTTTTTGTTTAGTATTGATGTATTTTCCAATTCTAACATATTGCGAACGATTCGTTAAGTAATCTTTAAATAATTGTAGCTGTTTTCCACGAATTCCTAGTTTTTCCAATTTGTCTATCAAAATATGCAGAGATACTGTATCAAATGCTTTTTTCAGATCTAAAAATATTGTTAAAACTTTTTTGTTGCTGTCCAATTTTTTTGCCACATTCTGTATAAAGTTATGGACAACTTCATCAGTTGACCTACTCTTCCTAAACCCAAATTGCGTCTCTGCTAACAGATGTTCCGATTCAAGATATTCAACGAGTCGTTTATTAATCACACGCTCAAAGATTTTCGAGAAAGAAGTTTGTATGGCTATTGGGCGATAATTTGATACATTATCCTTTCTTCCCGTCTTATGGATCGGTATCACGGCTGATTTTTTAAATGCCTCAGGAAAGATCCTCCATACAAGTGTTAAAAATATTGGTAAGTAAAGGTGCAATTATCTCAACATTTTCCTTTAGAACTTTTACAGGTATGTTGTCACAACCCGGTGCACAGTCTGACTTTAGTTCTTTTATGATTTTTGAAATTTCCTCTACGGTCGTATTTGAAAGAACAAAGGAATTAAGTGGCGGAATAGATATTGTATCAAAGATTGGGTTTAATGTTTTTGAATTTGTTGGGATAGATTCAGCAAGGTCTCGTCCCACGTTAGCAAAAAAGGAGTTAACTGCATCTACCGATTCCTGTTTAGTGCCATTAATCGTAAGTAGTTCGTTACAGCTCTGAGTTTCATGGTGTAGGTTTGTGAATTTTTTAATATTTTTCCATAGTTTTTTATTATCTTATTTAGCCTTTAACAGTTCTTCTCTTTCGTACTGTCTGTTTATTTTTCTTATTAAATTATTACAATAATTTATATATCTTATGTATGTTAATTTAAGAATTTGGTTATCAGGATCTTTTTTGAGTTTAATACGCATTTTATCACTAGTTTTTAAACACCGAACCATGGTTTTATTTTAAATTTATTTTTAGATATTTTAATTGCTGACCTATTATCGGATATAATTTTAGTGAATCTGTCAATTAGTTTATTAATAACAGTATTTGGGTTATTTTCAGTATTTATGACATTCAGATTTATATTGTTACAATCACTTTTAATTCCTTCAAAATTATATCGGTACAATAATTCCTGGGAATTTATAGGTTTTGTGTTTTTATGCTTAAAGCAAAATAATACCGATTTGTGATCGGTTAATGAAGTTTCCAAATGGAAGGTAAAGCCCGGTAATTTAGTTTTTACAATCACATGGTCTAAGCAACTCTTTTCCCGTGTTGGCCTACATGTTGCATGTAAGAGTCCAAAATAAGATATTACATCAAGGTATCTAGAGCTGTCTGTTGTAAAGTTTAATATATTTATATTGATATCACCGACCAGGATTATATTTTTGAATCTTGTTAGACTTTCAAGAAGCTCATGTAATGAGTTTATAAAAGGGTCCAAACATGGCGGTCTATATATAGTAATTAACACTGTCTCATGGCTAAGTTTCAAAACTAAGCAGTTTGCTTCGGACAAGATTGGTTCTTCTATTTTAACAACAGAGTCTAAAGACTTTTTAACATATAGTACTAAGCCGTCGTTTTTATTGTAATTGTAAGATAAATGATAGGATCTGTGTCCTTTTAGACTGGGAATGTTATTGTTGTTAACAGATAACCATGCCTCGGACAGAACTATTACATCACAGTCAAAACTGATTCGGGTCAATAGAGCTTGTAGTTCGTGAACATTTTTATTGATACTCCTAATATTCTGTTGCAGTATTTTTAGATATAAATCAGGTTTAGGCAGAAATGCTTTACAACTCTCCGACTCGCAAACTATTTGGGAGGATATATTGAAGTTATCCAAGCTATTAATGTAGTCGTTTGTGGTAGACATTTATGATTATTTATATAATAACATCGTGCAACTAAATGTCTTTTTGTATAAATTATGAAAACTACAATGTATTAGTTGAAACTGAAACCAAAACAGATAGTCCTAATATTCTTTAGTGTACAACATAGTTTATAATTTTTAAATTTTAAACGCACTTGAATTTTATGTATTTTATAATTGTTGTATAATATGGTATGTGTGTATGTAGATTTGTTTTTAAAACAGAAAAGAAAAATTAAAGGTAAAATGATCCTATCGTGTATATTAGTGTTGGACTTAATTCTATAGCATTTATTTGTTAAAAGTAAATAATAATATGATAAGAAAATAATCATACAGATCAGTCATGCTGGTAGAAGTTTTGAGAGATCATCTTCTGATTTAATATGTATTAAAGTAGCTCCTTCTGATTTCCGTAAGAAAATTTTTCCATTTGAGGTCCAACAAAAGCGAAAGTCATTGTTTTTTGCGAATTTTCTTGATTCAGCAAAATTTTTATAGTCTTTGTATGCTAATTTTTGAGAAATATGTACCGGCGAAGGAGCTCCTAAAATCTGCAGGTGGGTAGTGTTCAGCTTTTCTTTATTTTTCTGATTAAATGTATGAACAGCCTTCAAAAAGTAATCTTTCTTGATTATGCTTGTAAATTGAATATTAATTGTAGAATTTTTGTTAAATCTGTAGATATCTCGTATATCAGATTGCTCTATATTAATATATTAATATTTACTGTGTCCCCTATTTTTTTTGTTAGTGACATTAATTCTTCCTTTGTTTCGGGTTTTTTAAGGGGCACATTTCTTAACTCAACACAGCTAGCTACCTTTCTTCTTTCCATACTGTCTAATTTATATTCCAATGATTGAATCTGCTTTTTATATTGACTTTTTTCATTTTCTAGGGTATTGATTCTTGCAATTAAATCGTCATATTTGCTGGAGAAGAAGTCTATGGCTTGCCTAATTTCTTTATTTTGGTCTCTGATGGTGTTTATTGTGCCCAATATCATTGCGAAACTCTTTTCTTGTTCTTCCTTCATTTTTGTAAACATAAGCATAATTTCTTCCTTAAATTCTTCTAAGTCTTCGTCTGGGCGCTTGCGTTTTTTGGTCGCATTCTTTTCGGTAAGTTCCGTCGTACTGTTGCGCTGCATTATATTGGATCCGCATAAAGGTAAACGCAGATTTGAGGTGAACGCAGATTTGGCCGCACCGCACGCACCGCAGTCACCGCATTCGCAATTCTTTATATGAAGTTATAGGCAAGCTCGCATACATACCTACCCGCGCCGCAGTCGTCGCAACTTCATAATAAAGGTGAACGCAGATTTGGCCGCACCGCACGCACCGTAGTCGCCGCATTTCGAATTCTTTATACGAAGTTATAGGCAAGCTCGCATACCTACCCGCGCCGCAGTCTTCGCAACTTCTACATTCTTTATATGAAAGGTGAACGCAGATTTGGCCGCACCGCACGCACCGCAGTCGCCGCATTCGCAATTCTTCATATTATTATGAAGTTGCGAAGACTGCGGCGCGGGTAGGTAGGTATGCGAGCTTGCCTATAACTTCATATAAAGAATTCGAATGCGGCGACTGCGGTGCGTGCGGTGCGGCCCAAATCTGCGTTCACCTGAAGAATTCGAAATGCGGCGACTGCGGTGCGTGCGGTGCGGCCAAATCTGCGTTCACCTTAATATGAAGAATTGCGAATGCGGCGACTGCGGTGCGTGCGGTGCGGCCAAATCTGCGTTCACCTTTGGGCCGCACCGCACGCACCGCAGTCGCCGCATTCGAATTCTTTATATGAAGTTATAGGCAAGCTCGCATACCTACCTACCCGCGCCGCAGTCTTCGCAACTTCATAATAATATGAAGAATTGCGAATGCAGCGACTGCGGTGCGTGCGGTGCGGCCAAATCTGCGTTCACCTTTAATCTTCTTCGGCCGCAACAGTCGCTGGTTTCGATAGAGTTTGCGGTGGAGGGTCTCTCAGAGGCATCGTGTAGCTGATAGCGATTGATTAATTCACTTCGCCGAGTTACCGCGTCGGTGGTCGAACGGGTAGACACACCGAAAATCGCACAATGCACCCGGGTTCGAAACTCACGATCCACAACACCAAAAAAGTAAATTTTTCAAACAATTTTAATTTTCCAATATTTATTTAGAGAGCAAAACGACACACGTCCACACTCGAGTACGGCCGAGGGGCGAAGGGGTATTATCTTATCACTTAGTTTTGTTACACGTTGTAGTCTGTATACTAAGATATATTATTATAGAAGTATGTAGATTGTAGAGTCTATATAAGGAGAGGACCAAGATCAAGAAACATCGTGAAACTAGAATTTCATATGAGCCTAGAATCTAGATAACCCCGAAAACTTTGTTTTGCCATAGGTATAGACTATAGGTACAGACTGAAACAAAAGAAAGTGATAATACTTTAGGATGTGTATTGTGTATGTATCTCACACACACACACACATACACTGCAGACACACACACACACACACATACACACACACACACACACACACACACACACACACACACACACACACACACACAAACACACACACACACACAAACACACACACACACGCATACATACAAATAACAATTAATGTAGTAAACTATATAGAGTAATTATTATTTATTATTATACTAGCTGTTGCCCGCGACTTCGTCCGCGTGGACCTCAGTTTATAGCGCGCGATGTCAATAAAATTGGTGTCAAATTAAGCTTTTATAAAAAAAAACCCTAGTACCCATTAAATCAAAACACCCAAAAACAGCTGTGCAGTGTGCACATAACTTATTTCATTTTTTAATATTAAACTTTATTTATGCCAAATAAAGTATATTTAGCCCCCCAATTACAAAACTTTACCCATAAACTATTTATCATTGATAGATTTAAGGTTACGTCACTGCATAGATAAAGTAAGTACTTACTGAGTTATTTAATAACGTAACAAAGAAATAACAATCGAAAAAATCGAAAATTCTAATCAGTGTTACCGAACGCAAAATTTAAAATACGGTAGAACTATGCTTCGAAAATCGGGAAAATTCAGGAGCAAAATTATTGTTCGAAAATCGGGAGAATACGGGAGATAAAACAAAGTCATGTTAGAATATTCAATTTATTATATTAATATTTATAATATTAATTTTCATGGTTAACATGGTCACATTATTTAATTTATTCATACCAACGGGCTTTCGACATAGCAGTCAACATTTTCTTTTCTACTTTAAAATCATAACAACTGGCTTTGTCAAGATACTGTTTTGTAAGGAGCAGACCTTCAATTGAAGAAGTAGATAGTCTATTTCTTTGCTTTGTTTTAATCAAATTGACCGCTGAAAATATTCGCTCTACATTGGCAGAAGAATGAGGCAAAGCTAAAATATTAAAAACAAATTTACATAAATGTGGAAATTTTGGAGTACCATCTGCCAGTTTGATTTTGTTAATGAAATACCAAAATGCTTCTGCATCTTCTGCTTCTGATGGAAATGAATTAAAATTACGAAGTTCTCTCCACTCAGTGTCAACTGTTTGTAAGTCATTCACCAAATTAGGAAAATGACGACAAATTGGCACAATTGACTCACATGTGCGTGATTTTACGGAGTGTGGGGAAATTGCTATTAATTCTTTTAGAATGTTATTTTTTAATGGAAAACGCGCCGTTATTTGTTTAGAAGCTTCTACATAAAAATCTAAACACCTGAGTTTGAAAAACTGAAGCTGTTCACTTGACAATCCTCCTTTTAAAATTGTGTCTACTACTGAGGCACCACAATAAAGGTCATTGATTGGTTTAAAGTTTCGCGGATTTGTGAAATCGACATTTTCAATGACCGTACAGCTTAAGTAATTTTTGTTTATAAAATTATCATACAGAGTCATGAGTGTTTCTGTGATTCTAGAATATAAAATATGAATTCGAGGGTTTTCTGCCTGCATTTCTTTGTTAAGTTTGTTGAAAATGGGTAAAACAAAGTCTAAAAACTGCAAAAATAATAGTGTCACTTTATCATTCATTTTCTGCAAGATGTTTTCCGCGGCTAATAAGGCATTATTATTTTGGGTAGCATCTATAAAGTAGAGCCTTAACGCGGAATACTGTTCAAGTACTCGCTTTACAGCCGCACGAACAGAGAGCCATTGTGTTTGTGAGGGGTGCAGCAATTTATGAACTTTTAAATCGCAGAACGTCTGAAATTCCTTTAGATCTGCCTTTCTGTTAGGGCTGTTTGAAAAAAAATTATATACGTCTCGAATGAAATCCTCAACAAAGCGGGGCAATTTTTCACACGCATAGGAAGCACACAAATGATATGAGTGGCAGATGCATTTCATCACAAATAAGTTAGGAATGTCTTTTTTCAGTAGAGCCATAACTGAATCATCACGTTGGCGCCATCAGCTCCAAAACCTATCATATTTTCAGTGTATGGTATTTCATTTTTAATGAAAAAACTTACTATAGTCTCATGCAAAACTACGGCAGTTGTTGACGTAACTGCAAGCAAAGCGAGGAAAGAGTCCCTTATTCTATCGTGTTTTACATATCGTACAACAAGACACAAGTGTTTCGTTGTACTCAAATCCGTTGATTCATCTATAATAAGAGAAAACTTATTTTCTTTTAAATCTGCACACAATTGTTCGAAACTTTCTTGTCCTATAACTTTTTCCACAATTGACTGACATTTAGAACGGGAGCACTGGAGTTCCTGGGCTATCTTCGAGTCAATGCATATTTTAGATAATAGTTTTGGCAAATGTTCCATTATCGTATATGGCAAGTTATGTTCTGCAATGAATGCACTTAAGCGGATTTCACCTAAAAAAACAATAAAAACTTTAGAAAACAAATAACGTTGCAAAACTAAGATATTATGAAGAAATAATAAAATTCTATAATACCTTCTTTTATATGGTTAGAAAATGTTGTTTTTTCTTTGAACTGATCAGTAATTTTCGGTTGAGTTAGAATAGACCGGCTGATTTTCAAATGTTGCTGTGACTTTAAATGCCTTGATAGAGCATCTCTACCAGATGATATATTGATATCTTTGTCACAACATTTGCAAAATGCATAAGTTTCACCCTTTTTGCTTGGAGCAATCCAGCCTGCGAACTCTGTAACTTTTTCCCAATCTTTCTTGTACTTTTGCGCATATTTCTTCTTTCTTTTACATCCTGCGCTTGTACTTGGTTCATTATCCGTATTGTATTCACTGTCACTTGAACTCATGATAATATTGTGTTTTTTTAATTTTTGTACAATAAACATAAAAAGTACTTTTTGTTGTGTTGAATGAGCGAACAAAAAAACGAACTGACGTCTGACGATAAACAGACCGTTTGAACCACGGAAAGCGAATCTATTGAATGTCAAATGAATGCCAAGCTAAAACTTACCTTACTACAACTAAATAGGGGTGATAGAATTTTGTTAGACGAAGATGACTGATAGTTTCACATTACTGCTTGATTCCGGTCATAGTAAAAGGGTAATCCCCGACCAAAGATTTCTCAATAAGGAGATAGGGTGCGTTCATTTTACCTCTGGGTTGCGTTCAACACCTACACTCGAATCGAAGCGCGTGAATCGCCTATTTCGGGAGGAAATCATTGCCTAACGGGAGATCGGGAAACGAAGTACAAAATCAGTAGATCTCCCGTAAAATCGGGAGGTTCGGGAACACTGATTTAATGTAAGATGATACCACCTCTTATAGAAAGACATTTGAGCAAGCGTCATCGCGATGTAGGAGACGGTACGGCGCCATCTATTATGAATTTTTGGAACTAACTTAATTTGAACAAATTTACGCATTTTCACCCTCTTACAACTATTTTTTCCAGTTAAAAAGTAGCCTATGTCCTTTCTCAGGCTTTAGACTATCTGTGTACAAAATTTCATTACAATCGATTCGGTAGTTTTGGCGTGAAAGCGAGACAGACAGACAGACAGACAGACAGACAGACAGACAGAGATACTTTCGCATTTATAATATTAGTATAGATTATTATGTATGTAACAAGTATTAAAATAATCATATTTTTGCTAAGGAAGAGCGGAGATTTCTGGCACAAGTCTGGACTTAATAGAAATCTCCATACATCTCAATGTCTCCACCAATGTTTTTGTAAAGCTGTATTTTTTGTGAATAAATAAATTTATTATTATTATTATCTCCCACAGAGTTCACTGTGTATATAGCAGCTCTGCAAGATATTTTTTTTTTGTGGTTTGTATGGGGAGAACTCTATACAGGGGTCTCATACACACCCTAAAGTGTTATCACTGTGTTTTGTTACATTCTGTATGCGTTTGTAATTATTACTCCATTGCCTTGATAATATAGTTTTATTATTTATACCACGTAAAGATATATAAATGAAATGAAAACTTCTTCGTACTTTAATCGCTTTTTCCTGGATCGGAATTTGATGTTCCCATAATTGCTTAATATATTTCAATTTATGATAAGTACTTATGAACGTTTCTGATCGCCTTTGATGTAAAAATGAAAAAAATCCGATAGAGATTTTTAATATGAGTTACGCCCCTGGCAAATTCCAACGAGGGTAATTTCAATAGAATATTTTGTCAGGGTTTTGATAAAAATTGGTAGTCTACATAATGCTTGTTTCTTTTTTTTCAGAAGCAATTAGTTGGAATATTAAGTCTGATGCTTGTTACGAAAATAAAATATAGTAATTAATGTAGATAATATTATGTAGATTAAGGTTTGACCTTGCAAGCAAATAGAAAAATATGTTCTGCTAGAGACTTGTTAATATTAAGTTTTATTACAATATTTTTTTGTGAATTGCCCGCTTTGACATGATACCGTACCCAAAATTATGTAGGTACCTACATTTGGGAATGTTGCTCGTAATGTTATTATACTATGTACTACCACTACATAAAATAAGCTTCAATTAAGTACAAAATGTTACTTTACGAAGTCACTGGTCTAAGTAAAAGCAAATAGCATGTTTATAAAGTTGAAATTAAGATGTCGGTGGATGCACCATTCGTTGCATAACTTTGAGTAACATGTGACGGAATTGCGATCCGAGTTTACTATCCTGCAGTAATAAAACTTGCTTCATTCGCACACCGCATTTCCCTTTGCAAGGTATTACGACATAAAATAGTTTTAATTGGTTCACATTGCATTATTCAATGAAAGGTGGAAGCTCTATTTCATGTCATTCAACAGTGGAGTATTTTAAATAAAATATAATTTAAAAAAATGGAATATACAAGACGCAGCACAATACTGCGGGCGGCTATCAGTTATACATCATCATCATATACGCCTTCTTGTGGTAGTAAATAAAGTTTAGTTTGAAATAGCCCATTTAAAAATATTCCATCGACGCGTCACGTTGCAATTTCAACCCAAAACGAGGGGTCAATGGCATATTTTGCTACATTATGAGGTGTATTGTTTAATTGTTCTTTGGTTTAGATACAGAAGATAAAACGTAATTTATTTGTGATATTTACTTGTGAAGTTGCGGGTTGCTTACACCATACAGGCTGTCACAGAAAGAGCAGGTAATGTAAAGATGTATATTATAGCACGATACATCTCGATACATCTTTCTATAGAAATCGTCAGGAGACCACACACAACAGCTATAATGTATATTTTAATTTTTTACATTATAGCTGTTGTGTACGATTTCTAATTTCTATAGATATAGAAAGATGTATCGTGCTATAATATATACATCTTTACATTACCTGCTCTGTCTGTGACAGCCTTATGTCTCTCAGAGGGAGCTACAAATACAAATTGTTAACACATCAATAGCTGATCAGCACATGTCAATTACAGGAGATTACAGAGCTGATTATCTGGTGGCTTGCCTATGACAGTCAATTAGCACACTTCACAGACGTTGAGCACATTCTAATTAAGCAAACTGAATTATACCGTAAACGTGGAGTGGTAACATCAAGAACACATCTTTGCAACGAATGGCAGTACTTGTTATCTTGGTACCAAGAACTGTCATTGCCCATTCGTTGGGATATTCCAGGAATTACGTAGCAATATTTTTTGGTTATAGAATTGAATAATTATCCTTTTAAGTGCTCCTTAAAAAGATGTCTATTTGTACACTTTAATATAAGTATTATTTCTTACTTAATCAGGTAAACTTCGTCCGAATATTAACCTTCCCTTGAGTTCCACGAATATTTCAAGACGGACGGTTCAGCTGTCTCGAGTGTAGCAAAATTTAATTCTAAATAAATTGTATAGTACATTACGCACCAAGGACAGGAAAATAAGAAATGTCTCAGATCACATACTGTAATTGTTGGCCGAGGCGAAGCCGAGGTGAGAAAAATAGTACATTACGCACCTAGGGCAGGAAAATAAGAAATGTCATGAAATGAGAAAAATATTTTTCTCACCTCCGGGCGGAAAACGTCAACTTTCTTTCCGCTGCGCTAACCGATGTTGCCGTTTTCCGCCTCCGTCGATGAGAAAAATAGTATACTTACGCACCATGGGCAGTAAATAAGAAAGCCTCAGATCACAATATGTTTGTTGACCTCGGTACCTGCCCTAGGTGCGTAATGTACTATTTTATTTAGAATAATGTACAACGGTGAGAAATAATCAAGAATTGACGCTCCGACTGGAATGAGGAAATTGGTTACAAAAAACAAAGCAAATTATCTTAAGAAACGCGGTCTCTCTATAGACCGTACTTATCTTATTTGTTTAAAGATGTTTTGGATTCGACCAACTATTACGCACGCAGAGCAAGGGATTGTAAAATATTATAATATCATCAAAAAGTTGGAAGAATTTTATTGTAAAAAAAATATAATTGGAAAATAATAAAATCCACGTCATCATTATGAAAAAATAATAAGGTCGCTAAAATCTTGTGATGTGAGCATATTTTTCTAATGAACAGTGTAATTTGCCATCCCCAAACAGACGTACCACGTTACACAATAAAACTGCCCTCTCAACTTGGAAATCCGTAGTAGTATTCTGAATATACTTGCATATAATCTGCCATCGGATCTCGTATCTGGAATCTAATAATGCACGACCTATATTTGCTTAACGTAGGCAAACATATTGCTGAATGCCCCTGACAGCCAATTACGATCCCGACAATGTGCCCATTCAGGTCGTTACGAAAAGCGACCACTAATCAGATTAAATGGCAACTTTAGCTTTGTCCAATCGTACAAGGTGGATGTTGTCAAAATTTGACCACTTTTCACGGAACTGTTTTGCCTAGTGTCTACTCTCTTAATTCTGCCATTTCATCAGAGCGAGCAAAACGAGTCCTATAGTATATCCCACAGCCTGAACATTTTGTGGTACACTTTACGGCGGAAAAACTATCACGTCTATAATTGATTTGTGCTTGTACAAAGTATTTATTTATTTATATTATGAAGATGTGTTATCATCAGTCAAGGTGTGTTTATCACTCAGACCACGAAAAACTGTTCTTTGAGTTCAGTAAAGTAATGTAACACTCATGCTTGAATTTCTGAGAATCTATACATACACAATCTAAACTATCCCCGGTCTCCCTTGTAAGGATTTTTCTGTAGAAAAATCTAGCAACGTTGTCAACATATTTTTATCATATTAGGCTGCAAAAAGCTAAATAGGGTTACAGGACATATCCTGGAACCCTATTTGGCTTTTTAATCCCTCATTCCACTTGGATTTAGTCCGAATCCTATCAAACAATGAACTATTAATGTTTGTTCGTTTGTTTACAGATGATTCACCATACCTAGGTGTCGTGATAATAAATAAGATTCTTTGTGTAACTAGTAACTACAAAAATAATATAGCATCATTTTACGCCACATTAGCTGGTAGATGATTTATCAAATTGCTACTAAATTTCCTCAATTTACTTGTAACGCAAGCGCTAAATCTACCGACGCGGACGGAGCCGCATTTGTTAAAAAGCCACACGACAGCGTACATCTAACAAGCACGTGAAGTGCAGACGTTAATGCATTATTACTACTATATATCATGGATAATAAAGATGTCGAAACGCGAGTACTTACTTCTATTTATAATGTAAGCTAGCGACCCACCCGGCGTTGTACGGGTACAATTTCGATACTATTTCCATATAGTTTATGCATTACTCTTACATTATTCTTCTTTTATAAATTGTAACCTACTTCTAGATTATTTTTTTATATAAATAAAAAAAAAATATGAATATATTTTTTAAAAATTGCATCAGAATCCGTTGCGTTGTTTTAACACTGCAGTACACGCGCCCCTTTTTTTTACACGAGTACTCGCGTGGCCTACCATGGTAGGCCATCTATAAAACTTAATTGTTTTCATAACAATTATTATTTAATTAAAATGACAAATAAAATCAAAAATATTATTAATTAACTTACTTTTGTAATAAAAAACTATTTAATTAATTATTAAATTACTGAAAAATCAACAAATTTTTGAATTTCTATGAAAATGTGACAAAAATCGTACTGATGAAATCAAGCATGTGTATAACTCACGTGAAACTAAAATAAGTTAGACTTTTGTTTGTTTTGTGTTATTCAAGATTCGATTCTACTTACAGGTCAGAATAAAACCAGAAATGACAAATCTATCACCACTTTCTTGGCGATCAAATTTGGGCTAACATGCAGCGTTGACATTGCCCCATACGTCTTATCAGTGGGGCTAAACCGTGTTGGGTTCTTAAAAAAATCCAGAATTTTTCTACATAAAATACTTATAAGTTATTTCTTCTATTTATAAACTCAATTATTTTTATATTTTAATATTTTTTTTCCAAGAATAAATGACCCTAAACTTCAGAAGTCACCGGATTAGCTCATTTTCATACAAGTGTGACTCCTAGACTGGGGTTTACAAAACTGGTCAATATTTGTCACTTGTATTACTCTTGATCGCTTATTTAGTTACAGCAGCCAACTTAGATCACAATTTTCCATTTCAAAATTCACATCAAAAGCCAGACGAGGAAATTAGACAACCGGCACTGATGGCGCTAAGTTTTCATTGTGAAAACTACAAGATAGTTTATTTATTGATTAATTAAATACTTAACACTAGTTAAATATGTAATTTTTTATTAATTTTTAATTCGATTTTTGCAATTTGGTGAGATTTCCTATGTTTCTGGTTAGTCATAATATGGTTACGACGTCAATCTGTACAGGTCAGTATATCTTATTAAAAAATTAAATTTTAGTGTTTGTAATCAAATTATCATAAATGTATTTTTATATCAATGCATAAAATATACAATCATAAACAATAAAAACGTTATAAATCAATAATTTATAAAATATAAATGGTTTAATTTAGTACACTAATACTCGCGCGGACTACTATGGTAGTCCAGCGTTTTCGATGCTAAATATTTATAATTTCAATCGAATATCAGGTTACAGGAGTTACTGAGGTTTTGTCAAATTTATCAAACGAGGATTACCTGGAATAGCAAGTTTCTAGCGAGCTTTACTGAAAAAATATCGCTGAAAAAGTGACCCTGGTCTACCATGGTAGTCCACGCGTGTACTGCAGTGTTAAAGATCTAGGATTATAGTAACTTTGTATAAACTAAGTGATTTATAATCCCCACTTAGTATTATAAATGCGAAAATGTATCTGTCTGCCAGTTTGTCTGTTCACGCCCAAACTGTTGAACCAATTTTGCTGAAATTTGATATGGAGATGCTTTGAATCCCGGGAAGTCTGAGGGAGTGCAACTCCCACGGGATACACGAGTATAATAATAAAACAGATTGACAATTGTATACAGGGTGCAACTAAATCTTCCTGCCAAATTTTTTCCAGGGCTTAGGAATCATTAGGAGAGTCCATTTAACCAAAAAAATTGGGTGTTATTTTTTTTTCAATAACATATTTTATCCCATTTAAAATCGTTGCAGAATGGTCACTCGTGGCGCGGGGGAATGAGAGGGGGTGACGCGGGATGAGGCGCGCGCGCGGGGTCACACCACGCGCGGGCGACGCATCGTGTCCACTAATTAAAAAAACGGCCAAGTGCGAGTTGGACTCGCCCATGAAGGGTTCCGCTGCAGCAATAAGGTTTATTTGTATGAAATTAAAAGGTTTTTGATTTATTTTTATATTTCCGTTGATTTAATGAAAGTTAAATTGAGGTTTACCATTTATGACGTATAAAAAAACTACTTGCTAGATCTCGTTTAAACCAATTTTCATTGGTAGTTTTTATAGTAATGTACATCATTTTTTTTTTAGAATTATCATGCCCCTTAGAAGTTAGAGAGGGGGGGACACACATTTTACCATTTTGGAAGAGTATCTCTCGCAAACTATTCAGGTTAGAAAAAAATTATGTTAAAAACCAAATTTTTTTTTTTTGTTTCAGTTGTACCTATGGGGACCCCTAAAATTTTTAATAATTTTTCAATTTTTGTATCAAAATCTAAATGCGGTTCACAGACTACATGTACTTACCAAGTTTCAATAGTGTAGCCCTTATAGTTTCGGGGAAAAGTGGCTGTGACATACGGACGGACAGTGTTGAGGACAGCGGATTCGCTCCCGAAAAACGTATAGTGAGTGCATATAAACTAATTAAAGTGAAATGTGAGAAATAGACTCAGTGCAAATCAGTGTTTTTACAAATAGACTTTAAAAAGTGAATTACGTTAAATCTGTTGCTCCCTAAGAGATAAAATATAGTTAATTTAATAAGTTAATAAGTTATCTAATAAATACAGGAAAAATTAGTTGTGTAACATATGTAGTTTGGAAAATATTAAGAAAATTGTGTGTAAAAATGTGCAAATTCTATTAACTTTTATGTTTACTTAGCTATAATTACGTTAAAATATAAGTGGTGATACTTAGATTAAGGTACATATTGTGGAACGATGAATAATCTCCCGAAACGCGTTTTAATTACCTGGCTCACGAAAAATGGGGAAAATAGGGGAAAAATAGCCGTCTACGATAGCAAAAGTGAGACAGATAACATGCGAATCGGAGCGGCTTACTATATGGCATTCGCCCGAGCCAGGTAAGCGAGGTGCGTTTCGGGAGCAATGTTCTCCTCGACTCTCGTGTGTTTTATTTACGCCCCCGCTCTGCAAGATTACCGGTGTAGCCTCGGTCTTCGAGTCCGATCTGAGCCAGCGGCGAAAACCTATGGGCGAATACAGTCTCGAACAGACAGACAGACAGACATGACGAATCTATAAGGGTTCCGTTATTTGCCATTTGGCTACGGAACCCTAAAAAGGGGAATAAACGTTTATTTATTTATTTAATTGTAGTGTTTTTAGGATAAGTTTCGGAAGCTATCTCTCAACATTTTAGTACTGAGTGACTATAAAACAAAAAATACGTGTATTTTTATTTTTAACAAGGATTAATATATCAAAATTTGGCAGGAAGGTTTAATTGTACCCTGTATTTTATAATTATATTAATAATATCATTAACCTGGATACAAATGAGTCAGTTGCCACTCACGGTAGACAAGGCGCCTTTGTATCGTGCGCACACACACGAACTCATACATAAAACCCATGTAGTGTAGGAAACGAACCGATTCTTTGTATGGGGACCCCGGAATAATTCCTCAGTCGATGAAACTTTGCTGGGTTATAGAATAGTATAAGCCAATACTATCATATAAAAATCCAAAAAAAAAAAACATTAGGAAGTCAGTTATTTATACCTAAAAGTACAAATCTGTGTATATATCGAACGCCATAATTTCTCAGTCTAAATTTATTTTACCAAATGATTTATTTATATAAGTATGTGATATTTTATAAAAATCCAAAACTTTTTTCATATATAAGTATTGCTTTTGTATGATAATTATTTTTTCTAACCTCATTTTCCCAGCAAAATTTCTCAGTATTATTTTTTTCGCATATGACTTAAGAATGTCATTTGGCGTCATGAAGAAAATCCAAAAAAAAAAAACATGCCAATAAAAAAATATTAAAAATCTATAAAAAACTTAATATGCAAAATTTCTCAGCATTATTTCTTTTCAAAACTATGTTATGTAGTCAAATATACACACAAATACAAAATATCCAAAAGAAATACCATCCAGAACACCGAAATTTTAGAAGCGAAGCTATGTATCTATCCCGTGTTTACGCAATAATGTACCGTCTTGCTTTACAAGTTAGGTGCAGATTAGCGTCATCGTGCATATAGTAAGACCTTGACCGCGTGACCCTCACGGTCTAGGGACCTCGCGGGTCGGTGTGTGATTCTTTACATTTTACTTTTCTTTGTGGGTACGTAGACAACACAAAACTAATTGAGATAGATAATATATTTTTATCTTCGCTAAAAATTAAAAGTTAAAGGTACTTACACGTAAGTATCTACCTACATAACATAATATTATGTAGAATAATAATTAATAATTAATAAAACTTATTTACCTCAGTGTTGATAAGCAATTATTTTTATTATTAATTATGTTTACGAATTGTACAGTTGCTTGAAAAACACCATAAAATATAAACTATCGGCTATGGCAGGGTCGGATTAAGTCTGAGCTCCTCAAGATAATAATTCATTATTATAATTATTAATTAGTTAAGTACATTATTTATTTATAAAAATATAAAATGAAATATTTGGTGGATTTGTTACATTAGGAAATCAAGTATTTTTATTTAGGACGTATTAAGGCCGTCCCCTGAGCAAACGACCTTGACCATAGCATACATTTGTCGCGTTGCCGAGATCGCACCAAAACCCTATTTTTTACTTATCTTACTAATTCAATATTGACCTAAAAAATTCTAACGTTAAATATGTAATTAGTGAAATTGTCAATCTATTGGCGAGTGTTTTAATTCCCAAGTATTTACAAAGTAAGTAAACTTAATTTGTAAATACTTGGGAGATGCTGAATGTATGTTTGAATTTTAAGTATGAATTGGTATTACTTTGGAAGCTGATATAGCAATGATGACGATGAAAAAAAATAGGAAATAAATAACAGTAAAAAGAAAGGTTATAATTATACTGAAGATTATTGCTGTATATTTATTATAATTTTGTAGCTTTCAAATTAAGATTTAACCATCCTTTTCTCAAAGCAATTCAGACTCTTTTTGACCCCCTAAAACTTCGTTGTGGATAAAACAATAAGCTTGAATTTTCAGTTGCTAAGCAAGCGTTATCCAACACGGAATACTTAAGTATTTAAAAATATTTCATTCAATTTGAACCAGTAGGTTAAAATTAAATGAAATTTACTGAAACCTTACTTTGAAATTTACTGAAATTTTTTTTTATTGAAACTGAAAATAATAAGGTTTTTACGGATGGGAAATAATTTCCCTTTGCCTGTTCATGACTAACCAAGATGGGGAATTATTTCCCTTTGCCCGATTACGAAAGAAATGTATAAATAAATATACTAGTTAGTTGATCTGACTCTACTTTTGAATTTATTTCCCTCGATTAATGTGCATAAAATTGTTTAAGTTAAAACGAGCTTATGTATCAGTATGCGAATAAAGCATCCAATAAACAAAAAAATACCTAATCTTCAGGAGGTGTTTTTAAAAAAAAACATTAATCAGACAAATGAAACTGTTTGAAACACTCCTGCGGACATAATGCCACTTTGCATTTTTAAAGGCATTATCTAAAACAATTGATAATAAAAATTTAAAATAAACTAAAATAATTCACAAATCTTAAAAGTTGACAAAAATAAATCCCCATTTTTTTATATAATATAGTGACGCTAAATGGAGTTGCTAATAGACAATGAGAACTATTTCCCTACTTTCAAATGAATCAAAACCACATAAACACTACGTTTTTGCACTGAAAATCATAACAAAGCTACAAAGAATATAATAAATAAGTACACAACAAATCAAATATCTACTTATAAGAATCTTTTTTGAAGAAACTTTGCAGATTTATGTCTCCACTATGTGAAAATTGCGCAATTTATTCAAAACTCACATTTATTTGATTCTTACATTGACACTAGACACTTGAAAGGGCTGGGTTGCTGATAAGATAATGTTGTACTTATCTTAGATTCTATTTATGAAAAGAAAAAACCATAAAAGGTTGCCATTTCAAAGATATTCGGAATTTTAGATAGATTGAGAAATGAGAGGGTGGGAAAATACTTCCCTGTACCGATTAAGGGTTAAGAACTGAAACTTGTTAAACGTTCTTAATTTTGTCACTTACTCACGGTCTGACTGACTGACTGATTTCTGTCCAGTTTTCGAGATACACTTAACATCGTGACTAAATTTGTAATCCCATACAAATGTAGATTATAAAGTTACATATTTTGCAGATTATGATTAAGAATCATTGTACCCGTATCATCGATATCTCCGGTATATCATCGGTAGACAGATATCTAGCTGTTAGTGCTTTGGGTCTTAACCCGTGAGAAGGCGCGCTATGAGCAATTTGCTCACACAAAAATTAAATTCAAAATTTTTTTGTGATACCAACGTCATAACGTTCTAAGTGTCTAGGTACCTTCCTAACTATTCATCCTCTCCGCCCTGACGCAAGTCTCGTGTTGGTCAGTTCCATTGCGACCGCTCATCGAGGCGTTTTTGGTGACCACGTACCATCGTGCGGCAATTTGCTCATCGCGCGCCCATCCGTGTAAGTATTTATTTTTCGAATAAAATAAATTATTATTGTATTTTCTTACGTACTGTGTTATTGATATGTATTATAATGTTTAAATAATAAGTAAATGATCTGTAGTGATATGTACATAATTTTTTTTATTTTAGCTTCAATACAGAAATAAAATGAACGATCAGCGCTCCAGCTTGTAAAACTACATATTTCACGCCGCATTTGCATGACAAACATATCATCCGATCTCCAGTTCCTTATGAAACGTTTTGTTCCAACTCCTGAACCCATTGCACAGCCTACGTCAAGCGGATTTTGTTCTATATTGTGTCCCAGGCGTAAGAATAGACGCTCGAAAAAAGCATGCACTTTGTGCAAGCAATTACTCTGCACGGAACATGTTACATATATGTGTACAATGTGTTTTGATAGTCACACCCGTGGACATTTAATGGAAGAGTAAATTTTTTAAGTTTATTTTATGTAAGATTTTTTAATGTGATTTTAATGCAGTCTGATAAAAATAAGAAAGTATTATTAAGTTGTTTTGTAGTTTGCCTAAGAAGTTGATTTATGTTTTAAATGTTCAATTAAAAGTCTTAATTTCTTGTTGATTAAACCTTGTTTTATTAATTTAAATCAATTATAAGCCAATAACTACTGCAACACTAGATTCATAAGTATTTAAAGTAGCGTGAGCAATTTGCTCGCGCGCGCCTGTCTGTGAAATAAAATAAGGCGCGACTTCTCACGGGTTAATCACGGGAAAACCTAAACATTCCATGATAATTTCTGTCCAGTTTTCTAGATACACTAACTTCGTGAATAACTTTGTGATCCCATATAAATGTATAGGATTACAAAGTTACATTTGCAGTTTATGAATCATTATTGATTGTACCCGTACCATCGATATCTCGGGTATATCATCGGTAGATAGATATCTAGTTAGTGCTAAGTGTCTTAAGAGCGGGCTGTGCAATTTGGCTGTGTTTTCTAATAAGTATTACGATCTCGGAAGACGATTGACTCAAATGAAATTGAGATTTATTTAATCATTGTATATTTATCTGATATTTAGCTAACGGAAAACACGATTCACTTATTTTGACTCGATACTCGATAGTTTTATTTTTCGAAATTATGAATCTTTTTGGGCTTTTCAACAAATATCTGTTACACTTATTGAGTTACTATCATTAAATAACTTGCACTACTACAATCACAAACTTTATAAAATAATGGATAAAGGAAATATGTATTAGTATTGTATTTAATTTTTAAATAATCATCATAATCGAGTTTTGGGACATACGACCTTTACTTTCGTGCTATAATTCGGGAACCGTTGTTACGCGATATAAATCACTATTAGCCGCAGCGCAAAGCACAATTCTCGGGGGCACGATTCTATTATTTATATACAAATAAACTTACATATAACGAGCGCGATAAATAAAATATATTAAATTACTAGTCTGATGACGTCACATCCAAATCGGAAGTACCGCAAAAACGTTTTCGTCAGTACAAATTAGAAAATATAAAATCATATTTTCAAATCGACTTTATTTATCAATCATAAGCTTTTATTTGATGATAAGGGTGTAATACGGTTTCCTAGGCCATGTTCTGCTAGAAATATGCATTTGTGCAATGAAATTAAATATAGGTCAAGTAGCCTATTGCGATATGCAACGGATATAGTCCCGAAATTATTTAAATATAGATATAGTACCAAAATTATAAAAAAATATATTAATAAATAATAATATTTTGAAAAATAATATGTACCAAGAAAGAACTGGTTAAGTTTTTGCACGCAGGTCTTATTGACAAGAAGGTAGTTAGATATTAGTCCAGTTTGACCTACATGGGAGAGGTATCTGCACGCTTATCCAAAATAATGAAAAACAACGATATGCATGTCGCATTCAGGACAAAAAATACTTTAAAACATCATTTGTGTCACAATAAAGACCGGATTGATAAAAAATATCAGCCTGGTGTCTATAAGATGATGATGATGATGATGTTATTTGCTTTAAGTAATTAAAATTTTCGTAGATTTCCCTTTTTTTAACATATTTTAATGATAAGTATTAATTTATTAATTATTGTTAACAAAAATTTATTAATGTATTGCCTAAAATTTTAAATAATTTTACTGATATGGCCCATTTGATCTTGTTTTGAAATTGTGTTTGTATTTTCTAAGTTAAGATTTAAATGTATTCTCGTAGTCTTAAGTTATTTATTATTATTAAATTTCTAGCTTGTTATTACTGTTATAATTAACTTGCATGTAATTTTAATTTTATTTAATTCATAATCATATTTTATCGATTTAATTGTGTTTTGTTAAGAAATCAATTTTTATCAGTATAAAAATTGATTATAGCTCTACAGATACAGTTATCTGTAGAGCTATAATCGTGAATGCTGTGTCGCCTGTTAAGATGCATGCATCGGTACAGATTACTATTATTGTGTTTAAGAAGGTTTTAATGTATGTACTGTTTGGTGTCCTTAATTTAAGTAAATAAATAAATATAGGATCGATTATCCTAAAATATGTGACAGTGTATACGTTGGTCAAACTGAACGCAGCTTTGAGACTCGGTTTAAAGAAAATATTATCGCGGTTTATAGAAATGGTCATCCTGACAATACTTAGTCACATTTTGATAAATCATAAACATCTTTTAGATATTAATCATACAAGTATTTTGCCGCGACTTAAGACCTTCCCCCTGCGAAAATTTCGTAATTTACCGTTTTTAGAGCGTTATTATTAACTCATAATTTGAAAGCTACAAAATTATTATAAAAATACAGCAATAATCTTCAGTACCTATACGAACGTTCCTTTCATAGTTATTAATTTCCTATTTTTAGTTTTTATACTCATGATATCAGCTTTCAAAGTAATACCAATTTATTTAAATTCAAGCATACATTCAGAATCTCTCTAGTATTTACATAATATTACGATTATTTGAAACACACGTCAATAGATAGACAATTTCATTAGGTACATATTTGACGTTTGAATTTTTTTTAGGTCAATTTGGAACTAAGACATGTAAAAAAATAGGTTTTTGGTGCGATCTCGGCACCGCGGCAAATGTATGGTCAAGGTCGTTTGCTCAGGGGATGGCCTTAAGTGTAAAATTAAGGTTTTTAGATTTAGGGCTGTTAGGTTAGAAACTTGGTTCTACATGAGATACAAGACTACCTTTTGACACCACGAACTATAATATTATGTACTCGTCTTGGCAACATTTTTACATGAAAATGTTTTTGGTAAGGTTTAGTTTTTTTCTTTTTCAAATATTATGATTTCATAATATTTTCGTTTATGTATGCTTTTCTGCAAGAGACGTGTACGTGTAACTCTTCTTTTTCAAGTATAAGCTCTATTAATACGTCGTTTCATTTTATGCTGCACTTTTTTATGTTTTCCACTTTTTAGGGTTCCGTACCCAAAGGGTAAAAACTGCCCGTCTGTCTGTCTCCAGGCTCTATAACAGCAAATACTAATTTAAGCAAAATATTTAAGGGGGCTCCCATACAAGAAACGTGATTTTTTTGCTCGTAACTCGTAAGATTCAATAATGGCAAAATCCTAAATTATATTTGTACTTTAAATTAAGTTATAATAAAATTAAAATAAAATATGTAAGGAATCTCATACAAAAAACACATTATTTGCCTACTTTCGCTCTATGACAGTACAGGACCCTTCGTGCGCAAGTCCGACTCGCACTTGGCCGATTTATTTTTCTTTACTGTCACTTTCTAAGCCATTGAGGCTTTTGTTGCACATAATATAACGTTCCATAACGAGCAACAACCAGACGGTAACGTGTGTTAGTGTCAAACAAACAACCGCAGCGAAAAAAAAAACCTAAATCTATTACAACAATTTACTATATTAGCCACGAATGAATAGCGCGCGGGGTGGCGGGCGGCCTGTACCTCCCGCCCGCACCCCGCGCATACACCTCGCTCGCTCCCGATTGCTATATTCAAATCTGTCTATGTAAATTGTAAAATGTTTTTAGTTTTTAATACGCTCGATGATTTTTTTAGATATTTTTCTAGTTGAAAAGAAAGTTGACAGTGTACTTAAATCAATAAATAAAACAGATAGAGAAATTTTGCCCTGCTATTAAAAAGGCAATTTTTAAAAATAGTATAAACACATGGTTTATGTTTTGGATTTTCATTTTGTGGCTATAAAACTTCAATATAATGTCATTCCCGTAAAAAAGTTCGACAGAGCAATTTTGGCGTCCAAGCCACGCCAAAAAAATCATATTTGATTAAATTTTGGTGTTTCTGCTGGGACATTTTTTTGGATATTTCATACATTGTTTCTATACGTTTCATGAATATGTCCAGTGAAAAAAATTCGACGGAGCATTTTTGCTACAAAATATATTAATCAATTACGAATTTAGGTAAAAATACCTAACTTCTATTATTATTATTTTTTGGATATTTATACAAAACTTTTAATTCATTGATACTTTACCATGCTATAAAGTTTTTTCTGACTGAGGAATTACTCTGAGGTTCACTTGGTTCGTTTCCTACACTAAAGTTCGTACGTGATCATACATAGCGCATGAATTCATTAATAAAATAAAATCTATATAATATGTATCTATATCTATACTTATATTAATATTATAAAGCGGGAGAGTTTGTTAGTTTTTTTGTTTGTTTGTTTGTTTGAACGCGCTAATCTCAGGAATTACTGGTCCGATTTGAAAAATTCTTTCAGTGTTAGATAGCCCATTTATCGAGGAAGGCTATAGGCTATAATTAATTTCGCTAAAATTAATAGGAACGAAGAAATAGAGGAAAATGTGGAAAAAACAGGAGGAAATTATTTGAAAGGGGCTTACTTGAACGCGCTAATCTCAGGAACTACTGGTCCGATTTGAAAAATTCTTTCAGTGTTAGATAGTCCATTTATCGAGGATGGCTATAAGCTATATTTTATCACGCTAAGACTAATAAAAGCGAAGAAATAGAGGAAAATGTAGAAAAAACGGGGGAAATTATTTGAAAGGGCTTATTTCACGAACTACTGGAGAATTTTTTCTGTTATTTGGCACAGATAAGAAGTAGACTACGTGAAGAGTCATAAGGCTATTTTGTATGTCTAATTTGTCTGTGAAATATCTAATTTACGCGGGCGAAGCCGCGCGGAACGTCTAGTATATTATAAATACAAAATGCGAAGTACCTATATCAATCTTTCTGTCTATTACTTCGTCACGTTTGCCGTTGCAATAAAAACATTGATGCAATTATTATTTTTAACAAAAAATTAAAACCGACTTCCAAGGTAAAAACAATAATAACATCCTTATAATATGAACTAAAAAGTATTGAATAATTATTCCTATCTAATAGTGCCTTTTTCCGAATTCGGCTAAAACTCAACTATTTCTGTACTCAATCTTCATCATTTTGAAGTCGGTACCAGATATAGCTGAATCTTCAGTCTGCCAAAATATTTGAAACTTTTGTAACTGGCACCGACTTCAAAATTAAGAAGATTGAGTGCAGAAATAGTTGAGTTTTAGCCGAATTCTGAAAAAGGCACTATTAGATAGGAATAATTATTTAATACTTTTTAGTTCATATTATAAGGATGTTATTATTGTTTTTACCTTGGAAGTCGGTTTTAATTTTTTGTTAAAAATAATAATTTCACTCTTTTTAGTTTTTTCGCGTACTATGTACGTAGAATAATACACCTGTATAATATTATTCTACGTATCTTATTAAAAGCTCACCGGTGAGCGAGACACAATAGAATAACAATAGATTTCCAAGAATCCACGATCGAAGGATACAAACTAGGTATTATCAACAAATTATAAGTATCGTGCAGGAAACAGGTCTCGAACGCTTCAACTCCCAAGCGGCCACATATTTTGCATATACGAATTCGGACATCTATTAATAACCGGTCCCACTCGTTCGACTCGAACGATCTTTGCACGAAATATTTTGAATGTGAAGTTTTGAGAATACACAAACTGTGTTACGCTCGTAAAAATCTCATAATTCGGTATTTTACTCGAAGATAACTTTTCTCACATTCTGAGAAGTAGGCCACAGGTGCGCGTGGTCTATGGCGGTTGCATACTAAGGTATAATATTATATCTAGGGTAGTATTTAATCGAGTGACTGTAAATTACCGTTTTAAGTGTCAAAATTAGTTAATTTGGGTTATAGAATTACTGTTTGAGCGACTGACTGTGAGTGACGAGAAATTAACAAAACAGCAACTTACAAATTATTTATTTGAGTTATTTAAAATACAAAATGAGCAGCTTCATAATATTTGAGCGACCTAATATCTGTTTGAGTGTCAACGTTACGTCCTGCATTTTTTTTCAATATTTGGCAAATGTATTTTTTATACTGAGCGGTATTTTATCTTAAATGAAGTGTTTCGAATACTAAAACCACTTTGAAAAATACACTAATGAGCAGAGTATAATGAGCTCATATTAAAACAAAAAAAAAATGAATATGAAATAACTATTTGATGAAACACTATTAATCAGGGATCCCTAAAACAATTTTTGAAGTGAAAACTTCTTTAGCGGCGTTGAGCACTTTTGTGGGATGGGTAAAAACTGTGAAACTCGCGTCAGATTCTCATGCTGATCGAAAAACCAAGGAAAAAACGTAAGACGGTTGGAGAGTAGTGTTGTAACATCGAAATCGATTAATCGAACAATCGATTGTTTTTGAAGTGAAAACTTCTTTAGCGGCGTTGAGCACTTTTGTGAGATGGGTAAAAACTGTGAAACTCGCGTCAGATTTTCGTGTTGATCGAAAAACCATAGAAAAACCATAAGACGGTTGGAGAGTAGTGTTTTGTGTCAAACTCGAACTCGAAAATTCGAAAACTCGAAAACTCGAAAACTCGAAAACTCGAAAACTCGAAAACTCGAAAACTCGAAAACTCGAAAACTCGAAAACTCGAAAACTCGAAAACTCGAACTCGAAAACTCGAAAACTCGAACTCAAACTCGAATTGTAAGGGTTTCGATTAATTAAAAAAAATCGATTTTTTTAATAATCGATTTTCATAAAAAATGGGTTAAAAATTTAATCGATTGTAAGGATTTCGATTAATTAAAAAAATCGCTTTTTTAATAACCGATTTTCATAAAAAATGGGTTATAAAATGCACAACGCTTATAATCAAGTTTTCGCTTCTGCCGGCACTCCCGGAGTGCAACCGTCATTTTTTTTATTACTATCAAGCAATTTTTTTGTGATTAAGTTTACCAAATTAAGCTAAATTTGGATAAGAGGAACAACGGTAAATGTTCGGAAACCTACCCCAAAATTGATGGGAAATGGGGGTAAGGGGGGAGGGGGGAGGAGAGGTAAACACCCCTCCTCCCTGCACCAAATCCACACTGAGAAACCCCCCAGTTTTGGAGCCACCTTTGAAATTTTCGGAATTCTGAGGCTACATCTAAGTCTTTTGGTCGCCTTTTTTAACGCCTTTAACCTAACCTACACCGTGTTTTGTGACGGTCGCCGGCTGCTGCCACAGCACAGTCACAGTTCTAACCTACTTTTGGACTTTTCGGATTGTGTTTGTTTTTATTTTGGCGGGGGGCTGCCCCTGCCCCCTTTTATTTTGTGACGGTCGCCGGCTGCTACCGCAGCACGCTCGCTGCGCTCGCTCGGCTCCCTCTGTGTTGAGGTCTAAGTTCTAACCTAACCTAACCTACTTTTGGACTTTCTGCATTGTGTTTGTTTTTGTTTTGGCGGGGGGCTGCGCCCCCAAAACAAAAGAAGCTTAAAATAGTAATAACCTAGGTTCCTGCACAAAAATTCATCGCCCCGCCCCCATTCGATTTCGGGCGCATTAAACAATCTGTAGTTTTTATTAAAACACGTATCAAAATATAAAATATAAACTCTCAAATAGAATATCAGTAACCAATAATCATTAATAAAGCAGCTCACAAAAGTTTGCTCAAAGTGAACTTTTTTGTAGTTCGTAATGTATAACCTTACTTAGAAAAATTTAATCTATCTTTAATATTGAAGTTGCCCGCTATGTATTTCCAGTCGCTCACTTAGTAATACAGTCGCTCGGATAGAATTTTAATATCTGAAAATAGATTGATCACAATCCACTTTTTGTAAGCTCGTTCTGGATTTTATTATAAATCAATATTAGTCGTTAGTTTAGTTTATTTTTCGCTTACTCAAATTCATATCGCTCAAGTTATTAAAACAGTATGTTCATCATCAGTTGCTAAGTAATTTTTTATTCGCTCGTTTTATTATTTCCCTTATATCTATCTCGATAGCGTGCGCGCCCGGTCTGGTAGGTACCCGACCCCGCGCCGCGCCGCTGCGCCGGTCGCTTGACAGCCCTAGCAGATTGTAGCAAGCGAGACCGCAGACAGTTATTGTACTATGAACGCTAAACGCAATGCAAAAGGTTGACATTAGGTTGTTTTCATGTGTTGTTGTGAGACAGGCATGTTACTTGTATTATCGAAGCAGCTTACTTCCCAGAAGTAATGTCAAATATGTGCCTTATGCTCTGGACTTAAGTCTGAATTTGTTATGTTCAATTTTGGTGACATTGGTGACCCTGATGTGGTAATGATGATGATGATGATGAATGTAATTTGCATAGTAGCATATGCTTTCAGTTCTTAAAACAGCGCCTAAACCCCCAAACTTGTATCTATAAGGAATCCGGAGTTCTCTTAGTATCTTCGGAACCATAGTATACCTCGGTGCAAAAACTTGCGCTTTGGTAGCATATGCTTAGGATGCTTCTCATAAAACCAAAATCACCATATTATGTTTCCATATAAATTTCGAGGAGTTCCCTCGATTACTCATGGATCCCATCATCAGGTCACCACTTTTGTGAACATGGTACCAAATTGGAGTGAAACCTAATACAACAAAACAAAAATTTCGAAAATTGGTTCACAAACGGCGGAGCAATCATTGAACATTAAAAAAAATCCACAGCCGAACATAATATAACCTCCTCGTTTTTTGGAAGTCGGTTAAAAAATGACAATTTTCGAATTGTTAGACATATTATTAAGGTCACTTAGCATTTAGGGTAGGCCGGAGGTATTTCAAATACCATGAAGTGCTCTTGATCAACATAATACTCGTATCTCTCTCTCGTTTAGTTTGAAAGTTATTCATTAAAAGCCTATTCTCAGAAATCGCCCTTGATATTTCGGCAACTAATAGATAAACTACCAATTAAATAGTCTGAGATCCTTAATTAATTGATTAAAATATAATATCGTAATAATATCTATGGACGCTTCACACCACGTCAGTCTGGCCCCGTGCTAAGTACCTGAAGGACTTGTGTTACGGGTACCAGACAACGAAAATATATTTAATACTTTTATACTACTTATACCTAATATATTTAAGATTTTAATTATATTATGATACACATATTTAATACACATCCATGACCCATAAACTTTGAAAACTTTTTGTTCCGTCGGCGGGATTCGAACCCGCGACCCCCGGCTTGAGTTACCAACGCGCTCACCACTGAGCAACAGAGGTCGTCAATCATAGAAAGTACTCTTACTTATATATTAATTCTAATCGCGTCTTTAAATATTTGGGACGTGTATTTCTGTTACGTTAACAAATTATATTTATGAATAGCTGACTAAAACCCTCTTGGATAGAACTTGGCTACAATTTTAAACCCTTGAACAATAAATTTGTTACAATTTTTGATGTAATTTTGTTATCAGGGCGAGTAAGGTGAGCCCCAGTATATCCCACATCCTCAACATTTTGTGGTACTTTACGGAAAAACTATCACGCCTATTGATTTGTGCTTTAACTTATGTAGTAATTTTATAATCAGTCAGTCAAGGAGTGACGACGCGAGCCCTCACAAAGCTCGGCTTTTAGCTAGTTTTATAATTTTGTAATGATAGTATTGTATATTGAGTTAACTTATGATGTGTTACAGACATCCAGATGTGTTTAGGTGGGCCTCAAAATGATAATTCATAGTATCAAACTATCTTTAAGCTTATTAATTCACTGCAACTCGAAAACGGCTTAACCGATTTGACTAATTTTAGTCTTGCAATATTCGTGGAAGTCTGAAGGTTTATATATTTTTTTTTATTTATAAAATTGGGGCCATCTATGGGCTATTCGCCAATATCCTTTTTTTTTGTTATTTTATTATTTAGATTTTTCGCACCAAGGACATTTGATATAATATTATTAATTTTAATTAATTGTAGTCCATCACGCCATGGACTTTTTTTTAGCATATATAATAGAATAGATCATATATAATATATACATACTTTACTGTCCCCGGTCTGTTGAATATGTTTCGGAGTTAGAACCTGTCTTGGAAGCATTGAGTTCGGAATATGCACATCATGTCATTATGGGCGATTTTAATACTAACCTTCTGAACCCGTCCTGTCCTCGCTCCCAAAAACTCTCCCATTTAATAGAATCAGTCAGTCTTCATCTTTTGCCACTCTCCGCTACTCATCATAACATTACCGGAGATGATACCTGGCTTGATTTGATCCTTACTTCCAATCCATCCTTAGTTCAAACCCACGGTCAACATCCCGCTCCTGGTTTTTCCCACCATGACCTAATCTTTATCACCTATAACCTTAAACCGCCAAAACCATCGCCAATCATTATTTTTAAGCGTTGTTATGGGAGGGTTGGTATGGAAAAATTAAGAATCGACGCGTCTAAAATTGATTGGGAACCATTGTACGATGCGCCTAACATCGATAGGAAAGTTGTGATCTTCAACGACATCTTGAAAAATCTGTACGATTCTCACGCTCCTCTAAAGAAAGTCAAGCTCAAACATCCGCCAGCTCCTTGGTTCAGAAATTCGAGAAGTGATGAGGCGTAGGGACTGTGCATATAGGAAGTTTAAAAGAAATCGATCGATGTCTAATTGGGATAGCTTTAAGTCAGCCAGGAATCGTTGTAACCAGATGATACGTAATGCCAAACGCCGCCATATTTTCGAAAACGTAGCTTCTCTATCCCTCCCTAATATTTGGAAATTCCTTGGAACTATTGGTGTTGGAAAGTCGCAAGAACTTTTGGAACTACCCAGTTCTATTAGCCTTGACGATTTAAGCCGCCATTTTTCCTCCACAGTTACACTAGATGACCATACAAAATTCCAGACCATTAGTTACCTAAACGGTTTATCTCGTCCTAATTTAGACCCCTTTCAGTTTTCTCCAGTTGCTTTAGACGAGATCGACAAGACCATCAAGTCCATAGTTTCTAAAGCAGTAAGTTGTGATGACATTAGTCGTCGCATGATCACGACCATTCAAGACGAACTTCTGCCAGCCATCTCCCACATTATAAATTTCTCCCTTATTTCCTCAGAATTCCCAAATCTATGGCGAAAAGCATTTGTACGCCTGCTTCCAAAAATTCCCAATCCAACTGATACTTCACATTTTCGTCCTATCTCCATTCTTCCCTTCCTATCAAAGGTTCTCGAAGCTTGTGTCCATAAGCAGCTGTCCGGGCTTGTGTTCAGAAATAATTTGCTTTCCCCACTTCAATCGGGATTCAGAACTGGACATAGCACAACAACTGCTCTGTTAAAAGTAACAGGTGATATAAGAGCTGGTTTTGAGAACTCTTTGATTACCATTTTAGTGCTGGTAGACTTCTCTAACGCATTTAATCATGTCAATCATGACATCCTACTGGCAGCACTCTCTGGACTTGCGATTTCGTCTGACGTACTAAATTGGATTTCCTCCTATCTTCGTGGTCGTCAGCAGTCGGTACGAACGGAGAGCTCATCGTCCGAGTGGTGCAATCTCGACGCTGGCGTTCCACAAGGCGGTATTTTATCTCCCCTACTTTTCTGTATTTTTATAAATCTACTCAATAAAAGACTTCATATTGCGTATCATCTGTATGCGGACGACCTGCAACTCTACATCCAGGCAGGATTAGATCAGTTATCAGCAGCCATCGCAGAATTAAACGAGGTTTTAAAAGCAATAAAAGACTGGTGCGATAACTTTGGATTATCAGTAAATCCCGCAAAATGCCAGGCAATGGTGTTGGGTAGTCCAAGATGCTTGCGCAAAGTGGACACACACGCTCTTCCAACTGTTATCTACAATGGTTCTGTAATTACTTTTAGTACAAGCGTAAAAGATCTTGGTGTACATATCGATTCCTCTCTGACTTGGCAATCCCATGTTTCTAATGTGTCCAGCAAAGTCACTAACATACATCCTTTTACCGGCTCAAAAATTTCCTTCCCATTCCGGTCAAGACTTTGCTGGTCCAGTCCCTTATCTTTCCTATAATTGACTATGGTGACGTATGCTATTTAGATCTTAATGCCGACAAACTCGATAAACTCGACCGATTGTTTAATAATTGCCTCCGATTCATATTCAACCTTCGAAAATACGACCATGTTTCTTTGTATCGCTCCAAGCTACACTGGTTACCAGTGCGTCAGCGCCGCTCTGTGCGGGCACTATGCATGCTATATTCACTGCTGCATCATCCCCATTCTCCCGAATATCTCGCGCCTCATTTTCAATACCTTTGCAGCAGGCACGATAAAAACCTCCGATCCACTTCAAATCAGCTTTTAAGTTGCCCTTCCTACAAGTCCAGTTCCGTCCACTCTTCTTTTAATGTCCAGGCTATTCGCCTCTGGAATGCTCTTCCTCCGGAAATCAGGATGATAAAAACCAGAGCCACTTTTAAGCGCAGGGTACGTGACTTTTACTTGAAACAGTTGGCAGACTCTTAGTTTTCATAGTTTTCATAATTTAATATTTATAATATTGTAAGCTAGATCAACTAAATATATTATATACACCTATTAAATAATATATAACATTATGTATGGTTATTGGTTTTATTTATATAATATAATTTATGTGTGATAATAATATGTATATTATAAGTATAGTATAATATTATGCAATATGTTATATTATATTTTTTATAAGTATAATTTATTTATTTATATTTGTTTTTTTTGGCAAGTTACTTTTCCTCTTTCAACTCGACTGGCACCTATACAACTTAGTTCTTGTATCGCCCAAAGGTTGACTGGTAGATAATGCCATAAGGCATTAAGTCCACCTTTGTACCTATATGTGCATAAAGTTTTTTAAATAAATAAATAAATAAATATAATAAATAAATATATATTTATTGTTTTATAAATTACACAATTATAATATTAGTGTTTTGAACGGTGTGGTCCCAGTGTGGCGGCCAGTAGATCCTACATTTTTCGATTTCCTTAGATTTTATGCTGAAGGTTTATATTAGGAGGGAGGTGATACAAGTTTCACAGGATAATCTAGTATAATATATTATAAGTACTTAATTATTAAAGCTGTTATAATTTTATAATGAAAATATCATATCGATTTTCTGATAAAATAATATATTTTAGACTATAAGCTTATTTATACAGTTTTCAAGGTTTAAACTTTAAAGTTTTAAGGTCAAAAACATGAAAATTAACCTTATTATGAAGCTAAAAGCCTTCTTAAGTTAGACTGCCCTAATTGTTGCTAGAGGAAAATAAAGTAACCCTAGTGTGTCATATGCGAGTAAACTTACAAAGTTTGAAATAAAATTGAAAAGAAAAAGACTACCTGCTTGGTTTTATACGTACCAGCTTACAGAGAATTTTTTTTGACATAACTATGTTATCTAAGGGCCACGTGTTATCTACGTACCACAACCACACGACAACCGCAACCACATGACGTGGTCGTCGGGCGTATATTTCGTATGGTAAATGAACTGGACCATTCACACGTACCACATTTTGCAGTCGTTGTCGACCACTTGTCAGATAACTTGTCAGAAGCAACCACATCGCAACCACAACGTTGCGTCGATGCAACGACAGTGCGCGCACACCGCCCGCGCTGTTCCCCCCCCCCCCCCCCCCCCCCCCCTCCGTTTCATTGACATCGCAACCACTGGCGACAACGCAACCACGTCGGCATTTTGTCGGTACCACAACGCAACTACAAAAAGCTGCAGCGACACCATTCATACGTAACCACTGCTCGACGACATTTTGTCGTTGCGATGTCGTGTGGTTGTGGTACGTGTGGGTTGGCCCTAATAGTTGGAGTTTTAATAATTATTATTGTCTCTATGACTGTGCAACCGTATTAGTAGCCAATGGGAATGGAGTAATATGCATCCACGCCTAAGTGGACCCCAAGAGGATCAATTGAAAAATATTATTGAACAATTTCTTTGACAATAAGATACGTGATATTGCACAATAAAATGAAATAATTGATCGTCTAGGGTCCCGCTTGGTTATCACCTTTCGTATATGTAATTCTTTCAGTCAGTCGTATATCTTCGAAAGAATCCTCTAAAGTCTAAACTGTAAAGTTTAGAATTTCAATTTGAACTGCGGCTTATTTAGCGCCGAATTTGAATTTCGGCTTTGGCGTCAAAGCGGCTTTGGTGCCGAATTTGAGATTTTATCGAAACAGAAATTGTTTCATATTACATACTATGACGTGGGTTCCTTTTAAAAATTCCGAGGTTGAGGATGGTTTCGAAACAAGAACTATTAGAAAATACAGGGTGTAACAAAATTAAGTGATAATATTTTAGGGTGTGTATGTGTTCTTTGAAGAGAGTTCACTGTGAAAGTAGCAGTGCTGAAAGACCAAATTTTTCACTTTTGTATTGGCAAGCGCCCCAGCGGCAAACAAAACTATGTGATAATACTTAAGGGTATGTTATCCTTGTAGAGAGCTGACTGTGAAAGTAGCAGCGCTGAAAGACCAAATTTTAAGGATAATAAGGATAACATACACACCCTTAAGTATTATCACTTGGTTTTGTTACACACTGTATATCTACACATAGTACCTACTGGTTTGAGGTAATTAATTTTGCTTATTCACAGTAAAATATTTTGAACGATTGTAGCAGTTATTGTTAGAAATATGAGAATTGCAAACTTCGTGTTTGGTTTGAAAATAAAATAAAACTGAGAATATTCAGAAACGCATTCGTTTCCGTTCAATATCCTGGATTATATTGGCTCTGTTATTTCAATTTCTCAAGCCAAACATAGTTTAAACAAACAATCTCTTTCAAAAGTTCAATTTAGACATCGGTGCAGACCGGCCATAATCGACGATCGCTGGTGCGACCGCGGTAATCTCAACCCGTTTTGAATTTGGTTCCTTTTCGCACACTAAAATATGACAATGCCTACGAGACACTCACACTCTTAACGAAATAAAGCCGTTGGCAATAATAATTGTCACTTCTATAAACTAACTAACTTACTACAAAATTGTGTACCGAATACAATATGCATAAAGTACATATGCAAGTATTGGGGTCTCATTTTGCCAAAGAATTTTGTACACTCGCAGAACGACACAGTATCTTTCTTAGTTTTTTTTTATTCGTAGATTATAACATAGATTGAGAGAATCAATCACAAAATTTTACAAGAAGTTCTGGCACTACGAGTTAAGGCTGAAAAAATATGAAAATTAAAAAAAAGCAACAACAAAGCTGACAACCCCTAATACCTCTCGCATTAGAGTTTTTCAAGTAGGAACTTGAAAAACTCTTTCTAATAGAATATTATGGTATTTTATATGCAAATAGGCAGATATTATGTAATGAATAAAAAATAATATAAAACACGACGACTAACTGTAGGTGGCTACTAGTCGCGGTTGTAGCGCGTATGCTCTGGGTATTGTTTAGTTATAATAGGGGAGGTAGTGCTATTTATTGCAAAGTCATTTCATACCGATCAAATTTTTGTCCAGTAGTAGATTAATATTTATCAATCAACATAATGAGCGTCAGTCGCCGCACCCGTGGTGGGTTGTACATTGAGAGTGTCTCAAAGTTGTCGAATTTTTTTTTGCCAAAAGTAATTTTATACCGTATGAAACTTTGATGGATGACTATTGAGGTCATGATTAACCAAAAAATCACCGTCAGCCGTATTGCAGACGGGGGATTCAACGTCAGTCGCGTTACTGAATATGTAATTTTTTTTAAATATAAAGTCATTTTATACCGTACAATTATATTACCGTATCAATTTAAATATTAATTTATACAGGTGAATGTTTCTACTTTGTAAATAATAAAGAAAACCGTCAGTCGTTAATACGACGGTGGAAAAGCCGTCAGCCAGCGATATAAAGTTATAGGTTATAACCAATTTAGCCCTACTTTGCGCTCAATGTATCCTAGGGCGTCGTGTAGACGACATTTCCACCTGCAAACGTTCAGCTAACGGCGATTTGCGTTTGAATTAACCACAAAATTGTCTCACATAGCAATTTTAAGTAATAATTCGACAGCCGATATTTGTGAAGAAAAATTATGTACATTTTACTTGTAAAGCGCCATCTGTTGTTATGTACTAAAACTAAAATGACTCCTACCGAACCTAAATGTCTATAATCTAGATATGAACCTTTTTGGGTGCGAATTGTGATTTTTATAATGTCAATTCAATACGATTCCCAATAACAACTTTGAGATACTCCCAAATTTTAACCCACCACTTCTGAAGCAGCTGACGATCAAAGCTGTTATGTATTAGTGGAATACTATTATTGTAACGATTTTCGCTCGGTATGAAATGACTTTTTAAACTGAGCGCGACCTCCCCTACTATTACTAAGCGTTCTTCAATTTATTGATTGCGAAAATAATATTCATTATTCTGGCAATCGCTTTTATACAAGTTGAACACATATTTAGATACTTTTTGCTTTCAACAAACATTTTCTAGTGTATTAAGTAATATCTTCTATTAAATTTTTATACTACAATAATATAAAGAATTGTTAATTTATAAGTTGATTAAAGTCTTCTCACGCTCCAAAAGGAATAAAAATATTTGTCCTTAAAACCTGAAATGGTCGAACATTATCTAGCGCTGTAATAAAATCCAAAAGCTTCTAATATACATAAAATTTTAAAGCCCGATTCGTATAGCAAACAGCGATTTTTGTAGAATAATATTTTATGGGAGCACTTCGAATACGTTAATTATGAGGTACGTAACGTTAACGGTGCGAAGCGCTAAAAGTTGGCTCCGAACAAAATGCGTATTTGTGTAGTTGCGTAATATTTCCAGGCATAAAGAAAAATTGTATTGCTAAAATAAATAAAAATATCCATGGCTCGATAGCAAATACATAAATTATTATTAAAAAAATATATCGAACCAAGGCATACCAAGGCGCGGTGACGTTTGATATACGTAAAAATTCAGGCGTACTATTTTGTGCATTGCATCGTATCGTGCAAATTCGATTTTTTTAAACACTTGCCTTAAGATACGTTATAGCTAATAACAAAGCTATAAAAGTGTTATACAAGTAATTAGTTTCATCTGGCCTTCAAATGCTACAGTTTTATTAGGTTTAAAATTATGTATAAGGATTTTTAGTAGGAGGCCTATGTGCTTATGAGAAAAAAGTGTCATTAATGTGTACATAGCATATTTTAAACAGTTCTTACCTTTATATTATATTTAATACTAATAAAAACTTACAATTATTTACTCTAGTTTCAATCATGATATTCAAATTAAAAGGTAAGTTCATCAATGCTGAAGAGTAAAAAACTTTTAGACGTGGAGAGCCGTTTTTATAAATTTTCCTTGGGAAAATTTTTGAAGAGAACTTAATTTTTATATATTTCTAAATCCTTTTTAATATAAAATGTGCCTTAGGTATGTTCTTTACTTATTATTTTTTACAAATTTAGCACTTGTCTTTCAAAGAATTATCCCTCAGAAGCTAATATTTGGAAAAGTTTTTTTCTCACCTCTCGGCGGAAAACGTCAACTTTCTTCCCGCTGCACTTATGGCTGGTGTACACGTATTAAGTAGATAAGTAGTTCACTAAATTTTAACTTAATTTTAAGTTACTTATTGCATGTAAACACACAATTTAGTTGCAAGTAGTAAGTTAAAATTTAGTTAAGTACTAAACAAGGAAATTAGAATTTTGACTATTTTCTGTTGAGTTGGCAATCGGAGCTTGTCACTTGACACATTTCGGGCAGGCACTTCAAATTAAGATAAAATTTAGTTACTACTTATCTACTTAATACGTGTAAACCAGCCCTTACCGATGTTGCCGTTTTCCGTCTCCGACGATGAGAAAAATAGTATACGTACCATGGGCAGTCAATAAGAAAGCCTCAGATCACATGTTTATTGACCTCGACTTTGCCTCGGCCAACAATTACAATATGTGATCTGATACATTTCTTATTTTCCTGCTCTAGGTGCGTAATGTACTATTTATTATTATAGCCATTTTTACATTACATTAAGACACCACTTTTTACACATTCTTTCCTTAATTCTTTTTCTTAAAATTTTCCTACCGTATACCTTCCCTGGACTTAGCTAAAAGGCTAAAATAATAAAAATCCGTTCAGCCGTTGTTTTAGCGAGAATAACAAAATTGAAAATTCATTTTTATTTATATAGATCATATTATAATTATCTGAATAAATATAAAACATGTATCTATATTAGTACATCAATGGTTGACTGTACGTTGTGAAGAATTAATATACTGACCGCATCTATCCTTTATAAGATCTTCAGAGAAATTACAGGTTTATAACATTGATTGTATTGTGCAGCGTGTTGAGGCCGGCCCGACCGAACTCATTTGCTCTGTGGACCAGAACTTAATTAAAACCACAGATAACTACAGTAATATTATTAAGAGGTAAAGTTTGTGAATTTGTGACGTTCGAGGGCTTAATCTTTGGATCTACTGAACCGATTTTGAAAATCTTAGCAATAGAAAGCCACGCTATCTTGGTTTGAGCTTATGAGTGTCATCCTTAATATATTTATCCTCATAATATTGTTAATGTGAAAATGTGCCTTTTTTGTGCGTTGGGGGAATGCGTTTATGCATCCCCAAGGCCTGGGGAGGGCTCAACTCGTGGATACACCACATTCCAAATTACTTCAACAAAAGTTGCAAAAATACGGATAATGCGGTATTCTAACAAAATGACAAGTTAGAGTTAATGTGTCCTGGCTGTTCACAGGTGAGAGGCAAACATTTACGATTGGCTTTTCCGCAGAGCCTGTCACTGTACTATTTGACACCTTTTGTCGAGTGAGAGAGGAATATTTTCTGATAAAAATGCATCGCACTTCTGACTTCGCGTTGCGGTTACATAAATAAAAGTCGCGTAGAAGTGATGCGCATAGTACTTTTGTTTGGATAGAAATACTCTGATTCTTTCTTTGCAAATATTTTTGTATCCTTATGATTAAACAATGCATTTAATATCTAATGTAACGTGGTGATGCGAATAATGCATTTTTAATGAGTCATTTAATAATTTGGAATAGTCGACACGACAGCGCAGGTGGAAAGTCTGTCAGTTATATGTGCAGTAAACAAAGTTCACTTTTAAATCACTCAAATGCTAGTTCATAGCCTCGCCTCGTCACGTTGCAATGTAATGTAACATGACTAATGACCTCAAAGTTATAAAATATATAGCTAATAAGTATAAAATAGATAAAACCTAGAATTTCATTTTTTTTCTTTTTAAATGTTGTTAAATTGTGATTTAAGGTGACGTGTTGGATATTTTTTAGATTGCTTGTTTTCTATGAGAGGCCGGCCCGGCCACTCATAGAAAACAAGCAATGGAACAGCAAAAAATGGAAAGGGCGTAGCGACAAAATGGTTTTTGTCGCGTAATTTAAAAACCATGAATACATTTCATATAGGTAAGCTATGGGTAAATTAAAGTGTATGCTAGAACCAATCTATGTATGTACAAATTTTGGAAGCTTAAATCATTCTCCTCTGTTACCAAACAGAGAAAAGATTTTTTACAGAAATATTTTTGATTTGGTTCTGGTTGACCAATCGTATTATCCTATGGGTAATTCAAAGACAAAGACATGATGAATATTGACAATGAACTTTAATTTCTTAGCTTTAGTCATTGCTGAGAAAAATCGACATCGCTACAGCCAAATTATCACGGCGTCGCCTTAATAATTACGATAGTGTTTAAAAGCTTCATTTTAAGAATATTCTCATTTAGATCAAATTGATGTCATGTTTAGTAAAAGGTTTTGTGGGTAGAGACTAGAGATTCCCAAAAGCAGTGGCTGGGGGATACTTTAGATATTAAAGGGTCTGTAAATTTAGCTTCAGGGAGTCTTTTAAGTGGTGATGAAGCCGAAGGTTTTCCAAGTATAATATAAGTAAGTAAAGACCAAACATCTTAAATACTCAAGTATGGTCAAAAATGGTGATGAAGCAACCATTTTGAAAACCTCAAACAAACTTCGCATAACATTCCCAACAGGACGTATTTTTAAATATTTCACTTGTATTTTCAGCGCCAAAAATACGTAAGCCGCTTATCTGACAAACGTAACATGGAAAAATTTCAACGAAATGTTTGTGAAAAAGGAGAGCTGCTAAAATGTACCTGCAAGTTGAAGACAAATGCTATGGAGCGTGAATGATAAATGTTTTGTACCGAAACAACGGGCCAACATATAGGATACTAGATGCCGCCCGTAACTCCGTTGCGCCAAAATTTGTTTATTGCGCGGAAACCGTACATTTTCCGAGATAAAAAGAATCCTATGTCCTTTCCCGGCACTCCAAGTATCTTATTATCAAATTTCAGCAAAATCGGTTCAGTGGTTCGCGCGTGAAGAGGTAAAGTCCTTTTCTCAATGTCAATTGCCTCTTCCTCCTTCCTTTCCTAAAAATCCTTTTATTTAAATGTGTTCAGTGGCTTAAGCATAAAGAGGTAGACACATAGAAGAAAAGAAGGACGATAAAAAAGACTTATTGCAATAATTTAATACTGAATGTTTAAGAGCTTTCAATAGCATGATTAATAAAAATATTAAGCATTCATAGAGTTAGTAAATAAATAACTTAAAAGGATCTAGGTGAAAAGAAAAAGAGAAATAAGCGAAACATTGAGTTTTATTTCATGTTGTTCGATTTATTCCCACCTCACTAATGCTCGCGAGTATTAGGAAATGAAATGTATTAGAAATTAGTTATCATTTATTTCAAGTTTTTTGAAGTAATTAAAAATGAATTGAGTAAGTTTTCTTTTCAAAACAGTAATATTTTTATATGTTCTAAAGCTTGCTCGTGTGAAGTATTGTGTAAGGGGGCCCCTAAACAATCAATAGCAATATCACGTATTGTGCAATATTATTGACCGTCTAGGGTTGATATTGAACTGGCCCGTCTTTCAATCTTGTTGTCAAATACATTGTTCAATAAAGATTGTATGTGATATTGAGAATTAAAATTGATCGAAACCTTACAAAATTATTACAATTTACATTGTCAAAGTCATTTTTGACATTAATAGTTGTAATTCAATAGACACCAAGACCTTCAGCCGTGGGCGTTTCTGGACCTTATTTACTCAAAATTAGGCTTTTAGCTTTGATTTTCGAGAGATTGAAAAGGGACGCCATGCGGGCGAACGATAGCGATAAGATAGGGATAACCTTCGAATTTGGATGTCTTGTCGCTTCAGCTTTGTGTTTCGATATTCTTTATTCTTTTGGCGAAATTGTGTTTTGTGTATTTTTACAAATTTGCAATAATGTTATCCCGCCGCGGAAGTCGTAATATTTTACGCCACTAAAAGTTGCGTATGCGATGCCCTCGATCCTGATCTACGTGCTATCAAATTTTCTGACAAACGAACTTTACATCTTTTATTTACGTCTTTGTTATATTAGAAAATATAATATTTATAAAAAATTGAATATAATACAAGTATAAATTATGAGTTTTAAATGTAGTATATTTAATAAAAATAATCTTAACAGCGATTGCGATTGCAATGCAGTCTCTAAGTGCAAATAAGTTTATTTTATCCATTTCAGGAGAAGGCAAGATGTTTTTATACTATAAAATCATGGAGTCTCCCCAAGAGATTGCAAACTATAATTCAGTATCTGTACAATGAAACGAGGTATCTTTATAAATAAACTGTAGAGAAATATTTTTTGCTGAAAATCTCGAATCCCCGAGGATCTGAGGGGAAATGTTTTAACGCGTTAATATTGCGATTCAACAAATATTTTCTTACTAGATGACACCCGCAACTCCGTTGCGCCAATATATTCGTTTGTGCGCGGGAACCGTACATTTTTTTGGGATGAACGGATCGCACGTTTTTCAGCACCGTACGCGCCGTACGCGTCGAACGCACCGGCCACCGCAAAGAACACGAAATGCGGCGCGTACGGTGCGGACGAATGTGCGAGTTTTGACATTATCATTTCATAGTGTCTAAACACACTATGCCGAAGTTACGTGGCGTAATTTCCGTGGCCGAAATTACGTTCCGCCGCATCCGTCTGATACGACACACTATAAATTACGCGAAGAGCCGAAATTACGCGGCGGAATATTAGTATTAGTGGCGGAATTTAGAATATTAGTAGGATCAAAATTTTGTGGAAGTTGATACCAGATGGCAAAATGTAGTCATCATGACATTTCGGCGACAATCGAACCGAACTTCCGTCGCGTACAATGTGTTGCTATACAAAACATTACCGCCGAATCGCTGCCGAACTTTACGCTTGACTCGGCTCGACGGAAATTCGGCTCGCGACGGAATTTCGGCATAGTGTGTCATCCGTCGCGTTCCGTCCGTATTTTGTGTGCGTTTGAAACGCGGCGTAAACGCGGCGGAATTTACGCCGGCGTAATTTGGCCTAGTGTGTTTAGACACATACAACGAATTCTTAAGCCAATCAGACTATAATATTTTATGTAATGGCAAATGTTAAAATTCAAGTCCTACAATATTCAGGTTTACCTTACCGCTCTAGACTATTATCCCACCTGAAATTTCGTTTTGATATAATTAAAACTTTTGCGAAATTTTAACGAGATCCCCGTAAGCCTTTGTATATAGTAAACAAAGCGCAAAACTAATCAAAAGAACATCCAATGGTTGTCTTCAAAGGTTTGTGGGAAATTTCGCTACCAATTAAAATCTTGTAACCACGGAGAACAAATTGCATTTTCGTCAAAATCACAAATAATTTTAGTACTTAATTGTCTAGTATAAATTCACTATCTTGAAATATCTTATGAGTTATGACCAAAGTTATTTAAAATGTAAGTTATAAAGATATTAACATTTTAAAATTAATATTTACAGTATCCAATAATAAAAAATGAATTATTTATTTAAATGAAAAATCCATAATCATTAGTCACTGAACATTTCTATGAAAAAGTATGTTTGTCTGTTATATCTTGACGCATAAACCACTGAATTGATATACTTTGAGTCCCGGAAAAGGAGATAGGATAAATTCCGGAAAAAATTACGGTTCTTGTATGATTTACGAAATTTCAGCGCTACTTAGTTGCGGGCTACAATTGCCCACTATTATAGACTTTCAAGCATAATCATACTAATTAGTTAATTACGTATATCTAATAATATAGGCGAAATTTTGTTAGTTTGTGAATGTGCATGTTTGTTACTTCTTCACGCTTAAACGGCTGTAACGATTTCGGTAAAATTTGGCATGCAGTTAGCTGACATTCTAGATTGACACGTAGGCTACATTTTACATCGGAAATATTACGTAGTCCTATGGAAAAATCAGTGAAAATGAATTCGCAAAAAATCATCAAATGTAATTTACTTTCCCTAAAAAACTGTGGGTAGCACCGCGGGGTGTAACTAGTAGAGTAGTATATTAATCTGAATACTATCGACTTTCAAGAATAATTTCTATGACATAATCAGGTAGAACTTTCAAATCTACAAAGCCACGGTCACGTTGTCCGTCCGTGATCCGAGTACCAAACGCGATCAGATAATTCTGTATCAGGGAAATCACTTTGGGGAACTTTTAGGGGATTAAATGATAGATAACTTTTGCTTCTTGTATTTTTTAAATTATTTGTTTAAGGATTATTGTACACGAGCTTTTGCCCGCGGCTTCGCTCGCGTTAAGAAGTATTATTATAAACAAACTTTCATCCCCTATTTTAACCCCTTGGGGTTCGAATTTTCAATTTATCAAAATCCTTTCTTAGCGGATGCCTACGTCATAACATCTACCTGCATGCCAAATTTCAGCCCGATCCATCCAGTGGTTTGGGCTGTGCGTTGAAAGATCACCAGACACCATGTCTGTCACTCACCTTGTTTTATATATACAGGGTGCAATTAAACCTTCTTGCCAAGACTAGATGACGCCCGCAACTCCGTTGCGCCACAACTCGTTTATTGTGTATATGTACATATATACTCGTTATTCAACAAAATCAGTTGAGCCGTTTGGGCGTGAATAGGTAACAGACAGACAGACAGACACACTTTCGCATTTATAATATTAGTACGGATATGGATTAAAATATGATAATGATAATCGTAATGTACTCTTATAAAGTAATTCCACTGTTTTTTTACTGTTTCATTTCTTTTTTTTTTGTCTTCGGTCTGAGCACTTCATTACATAAACTACTGAAAGTGATTTTGATGTGTTATGGCGTAATTTTTAGCCCTTAAAAAAAGGACATAGTGTAGTTGAACGTGCAGTTGTTCCACAAGCGACGTGTTTCGAATTCAAAACATTATTGACAATTCAAAATATTTATATCGCCCTCTCTTGGATTTCCGTGGAAACCTAATAGTACATTTTTGTCTGTTGTACCCAGAAGGTTCTAAATCCACACAATTCCAAGGCCAGTACAATTCCAAAACCACTGTAACGGCTGGAGATGACGCTTTTGAGAATATCTATTTCATAAAATGTTCAAAATCTGCCTTTAAACAAATTTAAAAAAGCAGTTAAAGAACGTTTGTGTGTTAAAGCGTATTATAAAGTCAATGATTTCATCGAGGACAGCACACCTTGGGAATAGGGTGGCTCCATGCAGGTTACTTTTCTTTTATTTTTGTTACATTGCTGTAGGCCATAACATTGTAATTTTCCATTTTTTTAGTAAAAGATGGCCCCGTGCGAGTTTCTTACGCGGGTTCTTCTCGGCGGGGTAGTTCCCGAAGCGGTGGTAGGCAACGTAGTTTCTTCGTTCGACTTTCAAAAAGTGTATCATGATACGCATTTTGATTAAAAAGATATTTTATTTATTTATTTATTTATTCATCTTAACCACAAAGGTGAACTAATATCATTGGTCAAACGGCCTAATATGTTACTTTGCCATAATACGGCAATACTATATCTATAGATCCTATAACTTTCTGATCCGGCAGGCGGCAAGTAGTGTTTTTTTTATATACGATGCGATAATAATAGGGAATATTACTCAAAAGTCGGAACAGAGCCTTAACTAGCGCATACAGTAAAAAAAATTCGATACATTGCTAAAGTCATATCAGAATATTGACAGAAATGTTGTGAAACATGAACAAAACTTTTTGTTTACTATCTGTGCTGGTGCCTCTAGCAGGAAAACATTGCAGGAAATTCTATGATTCCAGCACGGGTATTTTATTCAGCGCCATCCATATCCCAACCCGTGAAATCTTTGAAATTCAAGCTGTGAAGCGTTTGGCGATTGGTCCTTGCTGCTGGTAATCCAGGTGTTTTTCTTTTAGTTGTGTTTCTAAGCTACAGATGGCGTTATGGTTCATAAAAGTTTCACTTCAAGGAAAATTTTGCTTTGGGGATCGACCGTGTAAAGCGCATCACAGACGGTGAAGATAATATAAAATATATATTATCTTAGAGCATATTTTAGAATATCGCTCACCATACAAATCCTATGAACCATCACACACGACGAAGTTAATTTATATTTTATATTTTGTATCTTAAGATACCGAGCGATATGGAAATATATATTTCGTATCTTAAGATGTTATCTTAAGATACGAAATATATATTTCGTATCTTAATATGTTATCTTAAGATGCGAAATATATACATCTTTATGAATACAGGATGTTTTTGTGTCGGGCAGCGGGCTCATCGCTGATCGGACGCACTAGTGGATGCAGTGTTGCCAGTGCTGTATGTTATATCGTTTTCGGCATCTGCACTGCCCCGGGGCAGGGTGGACTAACAGGATACGGAAATAAGCGAAGTTTAAATTAAGAACATAAACTATGTATATTGTATAGTACTAAGTCCACGTGCTTCGTGGATCATCATAGTGCAATACGTAGTTTATGTTCTTAATTTAAATTTCGGCTGTTTCCGTATCCTGTCGACCCACCCTGCCCCGGGGCAGTGCAGATGCCGAAAACGATATTAGAAAGTTACATACTCTCAAGTCTCATTCAAAAAGTAACATTTTGAGGGAAAAAGTAACATTTCGGATAATTTTAAATAAAATTGACTTATAATTTATTGCTAGCTTAAAAAGTTCATGAATCGAAATGAATGTTTCTCTTGAATTTCTGAAATACTCCTGAAACTTCTTCGTTGACAGAATATATTGATAAAGGTTAAATTCGCCGCAGGTTTTTCTCTTTTTTATGTGAGGCTCTATCCAAATGTTTCTCCTTTTGGAATGTGCTACTGCAATCTGCATTTCACATTCCATATTAGAATCATCGTCTGAGGAGTTGTCTAACAAATCAAGAAGTAAGGCAGTATCAGTTATCACTCATAGTCAATCACCCTGTATATAGAACTCTAACAAGGAATACGTGTGGCACCGACGCAGACTCGTAAGGAAATGAACAGATTTTTAATATTATCGTATCTTAGCCGTGTGTGATAGCTTAAGATACTATAATATTTTATATTTGGGCATCTTAAGATAAAATATTATATTATCTTCACCGTGTGTGATGCGCTTAAGTCCTTAATGGCCGTAATACCGTTTTTTTGCTAACTAGATGGCGCTACTGTCGACTGAGGTCCGAAGTATAGCTATTAAAGTCGACTTTATAATAAGTAATTTAGAATCCCATTTATTTATTTAAATAAATTTAAATAATATCCCCTTTACTTTGCTATTTTTTAATAACCGAATATTTTTAATAACGATATTATTCTTAATTTCGCTCTCAAAGCATTTACATAACTAAATAATAGTTTTTGTGATAATTTTACGAAGGAGATCGCTTTTCAACAGGTTTACCTGTTATTATTTATGCAATATTATCATGGGCGTCGGCAGAAATAATTTCCAAGGGGTGCTGATTTTAGTCTTCTTTCTTTTCTTTTTACTTTTTACGAAAAACAGTGACTGTCTATTTAATTCAACAGACTACATAATATTTTAGTGCCGAAACATTACGAACTATCTTTGTACGGCATGGTAAATAGGGTTGCAGACGGCTTTTTATTTCAAAAATTCCTGTTGATCCCGAGATTCCCAAAGTGTGCAAGTGCACCACCTGGCACCCCTCTGCCGGCGCCCATGAATATTATAAATTTTTATATGCAATTTATTGAATAATTAATAATTTATGTTACGAAGACCGCTAAAACTAGTACAAAATAGACGTTTTTGGACCTCGCGCGTCATTAGCGCCTCTAGCGGAGAATTCACACGTGGTAGCCCCCAATTAATAAGTGACAAGCACTTTTCTACTAAATTATACCCCTAAATGCGAAAGTGTGTCACTCTGCCAGTCTGTTTGTTATCTCTTCACACCCTAACAGCTGTGAGCTGAACCGATTTAGTTGATATTTAAACAGGGTGTCACAAAAATTACTGATAATATTTTAGGGCAGAGGTTCCCAAACTTTTTTTTCTCATAGACCACTTTAAACATTTTGCTGGATCCGGTGGACCCCACACCTACCCCCCCCCCCCCTCCCAAGTTCAAGTTCAAGGCCGGTCTAAAAAGCGTATTCAGTCTTTATAGACCCCCGTTAACGACTCGTGGACCCCCATTTTTTTTCCACGCAAGCGTAGACCCCTATCAGGCTCCCGTGGACCCCATGGGGTCCACCTGGACCACTTTGGGAATCAATGCTTTAGGGTGTGTATGTGTTTCTGATATAGAATTCAATGTGAAAGTAGCAGCGCTGAAAGAACAAACATTTTTTGTGATATGTATGGGCAAGCGCCCGCGCGCCGTGCCGTGAATATTTCCATACAAAGAGGAAAAAAATAAGTCTTTCAGCGCTGCTTGCTGTTGCTACTTTTCATACAAAGGTGAAAAAAGTTACTCCACAGCTACTCTTCATACCCATACAAATTGCCGATCCAGGCATCCATATTATGGGTATGAAGACTTTTTTTTGAGTTCCCAGCATTGTTCTCATAAAAAAGTTGTTCATTTTGACGGGCTCATTTGATGGTTTCAGGGATAACGGTGTTTACAATAACACACTATATAACCCATAGATACTGCACACCCTAAATTATTATAACTTAGATTTGTTACATTCTGTATATCGGTTCAGCTGTTTGGCATATTTGAGTCCCGTGAAAGGACATATGGATACTTTTGCAGGCGACATTATTCACAACACCTGTGTTACGAACTTTCTTTGACAGTAGATATTTATACAGCTGATGTAGAAAAAAAGCATTTTGAAATACTTACCTCTCAACTGAAAAAAAAAACAATATTATGCATACATACGATAGTATGCAAAATAAGTATGTATGTATGTATTTCTTCTTCTATACATCTATATCTATATACATATTATAAAACAAAGTAGCTTTTTCCCCTCATGTCCCTTTGTTCCCTTTAATCTTTAAAACTACGCAACGGATTTTGATGATTCTTTCAATGTTAGATAGCCCATTTATCGAGGAAGGCTATAGGCTATATTTTATCACGCTAAGACTAATAGGAACGAAGAAATAGAGGAAAATGTGGAAAAAACGGGGAAAATTATTTGAAAGGGCTAATTTGAACGCGCTAATCTCAGGAACTACTGGTCCGATTTGAAAAATTCTTTCAGTGTTAGATAGCACATTTATTGAGAAAGGCTATAGGCTATATTTTATCATGCTAAAACAAATAGGAGAATGTGGAAAAAACGGGGGAAATTATTTGAAAGGGCTTATCTCGCGAACTACTGGAGCAATTTTTATGTTTTTTTGCACAGATGAGAAGTAGACCACGTGAAGGATCATAGCCTATCAATTTTAATCATTTCTTCAGTGGCTATATATTTTATACCCGTGCGACGCCGGGGCGGGTCGCTAGTATATTAAGTATATGACTTAACTTGCACTTTTTTATAAAATGTCACATAATTTTCTCAAATTTAATAAAACGAAGTGGACGATTAACTCTAGCTAATTTTTAAAATATGTGAAAGTGTGCCTGTTTGTTGCTTTTTAACCGACTTAAAAAAAAAAGAGGTTATGAATTCGACGCGTATGTATGTAATATTTCCAGAACTGCCCAGTTATTGTATATGTTATTTGATAACAGTTTCTGAACAAATGTGCCAAATTTCAAAAGTGTATGTATGTATGTATGTATGTATGTTTTTATGTTTGTGCACGCATATCTCCGGAACTAAAAGTCCGATCTAAATGATTCTTTTTTAATTGTACTAGGTATTGCTCAACTTAGGGAATACTGCAAGTTTCATCAAAATCGGTTCAGTAGTTTTTGAGATTGGGAATTTTAATTCTCAATTACGTACAATTTTGAAGTCGGTTTTATCTTTTTAAAATACAGTTATTATTAACACTCAATAACCACTGAACCAATTTTGATAGCATTTTATAAGTGACTTCAGATCCCGGAATGCCGGAAAATAACAAAGATAGGCAGTTGTTATCGAAGAGTCGAATTTCTGCAGAAACAAAGTAGCGAGTAAAATCTTGTATAGACATATTAGATATTAGATACTATAATCTATGAATTGATATAATATTATGAGGTGTAATATTAATTAATCTCTTAGAAGCTGCATGATTATTATCATCAGCAATAATTATTACTAGCGGAAACTGTAATTACAGCCTTTAATGAAGTCAAAGGCTTCGAATTTCGGGCAAATTATGACGGTTCAATGACATTATGAGTGTCAAACTACCCTCAATGTTCCCAAATTTTGTAACGCGGCTGATAATACCTGACATAAATTTTACTTAAGGCGTGTCATAAATTTTTATTACTTTAGATACTTTTGCATTTATCTTTGAGTTTATTATAGGCCTGGAGATAGTGACACAAATTTCTTGGTCATTTGTGCCAGTATGGCCGTTTTGCAGGGGTATAATTACGTAAAGGAAAAAAGGAAAATGACGGTCATAGCGCTCGCACTGGCAGCCCAAACGCGTGGGCGTTAATCGAACGTGTCGGATAAATAACGAGTGTCGAACGATTTGTTCCACAAAAATGCTTGTATTTTCAGATAGTCAAAAAAAAAATAAGTAGGCGAAAGCGTAATGCCATACTTGTCGGGTGCGGCTTACAGCCCGCCATACCAACGCGAATACGTTAATTTTAATAAAAAAATTGAACCATTTGTACCAGGCTAATTTTTGCATAGCTAATCATCGTCGAGTAGCCATTCACGAAAATCACCTTGCCATACTTTTCCGACAGCGCCCAATGGCCGCCATACCACTGCAAAGGTGTAAGATCTTTTTTTCGCCAAACGATTTGTGCCAGTATGGCATTTAAATTTTTGGAAAGTATTTGACCAAATATGACTGTTATTATTTTTCCCATACTTCTAGTAGGGGGAAAAAGTGCTGCCATACTTGAAATACTTATTTATTTGACACGTTTTAAAAATACGACTATAAGATACGTAAAATCATTTTTTACATCATGACATCATTGTAGTCTCGACATTTGGCAATTGTACAAAAAAAAATTGTTACAGATTGTAACCATGGGGCGGGATGATGATGATGATAATAATAATAATAATAATAATAATAATAATAATAATAATAATAATAATAATAATAATAATAATAATAATAATAATAATAATAATAATCACCATTTCGTCTACGAGTACCTCACAAAATATTGAAATACACCCCGTAGACCATCATACTCTACAATCACACCTCATCAACACACCAGTAACAAGTGTTTTGCAGGACATGCTTCCTCCAACCACTCTTGCTGGCAAACGTAGGCAACGGATGAAATGGACCGATCAAATAAATAGAGAACTTCTCCGTTGTTACTACACAGTCACATCATGCGAAACTAATCTCACAGCATTCAGACCATTACTTCATCAAAAATTCATTAAACATTTTCCGGAATTAAGACACATATCGGAACAAAGACTAGCAGATCAAATTAGAGTTATCCATAGGAATAATAGAATTGCTCCCCTTGAAAGAGAATTAATAAAACAATCTGTAGCTAACTTAACTCAAACATCGGACATTTTCAGCATTCAAAGTAGCTCACAAAGCACAGATATATGTTCAAGCCCTGCTAATCCATATACAGAATCTACCCAATCAAACACAAACGCCACAGCCCCTTACCACCCCTCTACTCAAACTTCATATCAGTTAAATACGTTAGACTCTTATGATACCGTAGAAGATACAACCACACAAGAGATAAACATCTCGAACACACCACCGGCCAATTCCAACCTAATAGATAATGAAAAAATTGAAAATGTTTTTAAAGAAATGGTAATCAAATACTCTGGTACTGATCCCTCTCTAAGGCCCATAATCCCAAAACTCCAAATCTCGCGTAGTGTAATTAAAACAATAACAGTATTAAATAATGTCATCGGAAAATATCTCGAAGAAAAGGTTACAACTGATATAGACGAAATCCAAAGCGCAATATATTGCGCGGCTATTACTGCTACGACTCTACATGTCAAGTTAAGAAAAACAAACACTAACAAATCAACCGATAAAACAATAGACTATAACAACCCAAAATGGCAGATACGGATTGAACACCGAATAAAACAACTACGTAAAGAAATAGGGCATCTAACACAATATCTTAAAGGTAATCTTAATACAAGAAATCAACAAAAAGTCAATCCCAATAATTACCCCATAGACCAATTAGCAGATAAACTAGATAATTTGAAACAAAAATTACAAGCCAACTCAAAACGACTACGAAGACTTAAAATAAGTAATGAAAGAAAAAGACATAATATGTTATTTACTAATAATCAAAAAATCTTTTACCAGAATCTTAGTGCAGAAAATATAAAAATTACAGAACCACCAGATTTAGAGAAGGTTAAAAGCTACTGGGAGAACCTATGGTCAAATCCAGCCCTACATGAAGAACAATCTCCTTGGATTGATGCAGAAACTGAAGAATGGCAAAATATTGACTACATGCCAGACATAATAATACACAGAGAAGATGTTACTCACGCTATAAAGAAAAGTTTAAATTGGAAGACCCCAGGACCTGACAAAATACATAATTATTGGATTAAATATTTCACTTCAACACATAGCTATATTGCCAATTCATTTAATTTATTTATACAAGATCGACAATCAATACCTCCGTTCCTTACGCAAGGAATTACATATTTAAAGCCAAAGGATAACGACACAACTAATCCTACAAAATACCGCCCAATCACCTGTCTCCCAACGCTGTATAAATTACTTACATCAATAATTGCACAAAAACTAAATACACATACATACAAATACACATACGTATAACTCAAAATAATATCATACCTGAAGAGCAAAAAGGATGTGCTAAGGGGTCAATGGGATGTAAAGAGCAAGTTATAATAGACTCCGAGATACATAATCAAGCCAAACAAAACCATAAAAACCTACACTATTCATATATTGATTATCAAAAGGCTTTTGACAGCGTTCGTCATTCATGGCTTCTACATGTTTTAAAAATATATAAGGTAAATAGTAAATTAATTCATTTCCTACAACATATAATGACAACATGGTCTACTAGACTTAATTTAAGAACTGTACATGGCGACTTAAATTCATCTTCAATTAAAATTAAACGCGGTATATTTCAAGGAGATTCACAGAGTCCTTTATGGTTTTGTTTGGCTCTGAATCCACTTACTAAAATCCTCAATAAGTCAGGCTACGGATATACAATAAACAAAACAAACAATACTAAAATAACACATTTGCTCTACATGGATGATATTAAACTCTACGCTAGCGACAGACAGCAACTAGAACACTTAATAAGATTGACAGAAAAATTTAGTATAGATATTAAAATGACATTAAGTATAGATAAATGTAAAATTAACTGCATTATAAAAGGAAAGTATACACAAACAGAACCGTTAAATTTACAACAACAAAATGGAATAATAGATAGCATGCAAGCAAAAGAGACTTATAAATATTTAGGGTTTTCACAAAGCATAGCAATAAATCACAAAGATATCAAAAATACTCTTAAATCTAAATATAAACAGAGACTTAAAAAAATACTAGCTACACAACTATCTGCTCGAAATAAAGTTAAAGCCATAAATACCTACGCTATACCTATTTTAACATATTCATTTGGAATAATTAAATGGTCAGATACGGAACTTGATGCCTTAAACACCACAACCCGAACTTTAAGCTACAAACATAACATCCATCATATTCACTCAGCAGTTGAAAGATTCACACTTAAAAGAAAATTAGGAGGCCGAGGTGTTATAGATATAAAAAATTTACATTATAACCAAATAAACAACATGCGATCTTATTTTCTTAACAAAACTCAAACCAGCCAATTACATGATACAATAGTCAGACTTCCCCATAAAGGTACACCACTACAGCTAAGCAACAGCCAATTCAACCCAACACTAAAGATACTGAAAGACTCCGATAAGATACAAAAATGGAAAAGCAAAGCACTACACGGTAAATATCCTCACCACCTGGAACAAGAACATGTCGACCAATCAGCCTCATGTAGCTGGCTTTACAAAGGCAACCTATATTCAGAGACAGAAGGTTTTCTAATAGCGATCCAAGACCAAATCATAAAAACACGCAATTATTCAAAGTTTATTCTTAAAGAGTCACTAGATACTGATAAATGTAGACTATGTCACCAAAGCGCCGAAACAATAGGTCACATTACCGGAGGATGCAGCACACTAGCTACTAAAGAATACACACACCGCCATGACAACGCAGCCAAACACATTCATCAACTACTAGCAATTAAATACAAACTCATAGATTCACACACACCATACTATAAATACAAACCTCGCAAATTTCGTCTAGAATTCAGTGAAAGTTAATGTAGGAAAAAATATTTTTACACAAAAATGTTTCAATTATGATATCGAAGGTTAGGGTCAGCTTCGTTTTTGATAAATAGTAACAGTAATAAAGATAAATCGTTCTAATCACAAATTCGAACGATTTGTTGATTTGAAATAGCAATTTGCTTTTAAATATTTGCCACAACAATTCCACAGGCGTTTTGATGGATAATAATTGAATGACATCAGTCATCAAATCTGTCTTTCAGAGACTGATTATCTATTATAGAAAACCTAGAGTATGTTCACAAATATATCCCAGTATACTGGCCAGAGCTCCTTAGGCCTGGAATCGCCGTGGTCTCATACCGTTGATTCGTTTCGAAATATTTGCCAGTGCATTATCGAATATATTGTGTTTGTTGTGATGTGATTATAATACATCACACTTGTCTTACTAGTGGAATACCAGTACAATACAGCATCGTAAGATGACGTCTTGATCACTGGTCAGTAAACGGGGTTTTATGTTTGATTTACATATGGGGCAATATGTTTGATTTACAAATATTACAATATTGTTTTGTAACCTAATTATTTAGTGAGAGAGTACCTTATTAGGCATCTTATTGATATATATTTAATAATTTACATTCGCCAAACGATCATTTATACGTTTTTGGTAGGTTTGAAAGTCATAAATGCAAATATTACAGCTAAGTCGGATAATAATGTACAGAGTGTCTCAACAAAGAGACAGATTTTAACGGATGTGTCAAAACATTGTAAAATGATAATAAGTATGTTAAACAAGAATTTTATTGAACATGTCCAATCCATAGCAATGGAAAGATATAACATCTTAGCACTGGATTAAAATCGTAAATCTGCACAAGAAATCGTTAAAAATAATATTATCAAGCGGATAGATCCATGTTCATAGTGACACCATGATTTTAGTATGATATGATATTTTGTTAAACTATAATTTTATCGAACATTATATTCATTCTTTACACAAAAAATAATGTTGATCGAAAATAAATACCCTAAAACCTTATTTGATTTTATCAAAAATATAGTATTTTGTGAATAAGATTATTATTTTTTTACTCACGACAATCTGGTGCAATTCTTTCAAATTCTTCATGAGGGATGTTTGATACTATATAGCCGTAGGGTCTTTCGTATCAATATATATATATATATATATATATATATATATATATATATATATATATATATATATATATATATATATATATATATATAGGGGAGGTCGCGCTCAGTTTAAAAAGTCATTTCATACCGAGTGAAAATTGTTACAATAATAGTATTCCACTAATACACAACAGCTTTGATCGTCAGCCACTTCATAATGGGTGGAATAAAAATTGAGAGCATCTTAAAGTTGTTGTTGGGAATCGTATTGAATTGACATTGAAAAGATCCCAATTCGCACCCAATAAAGTTTCATATCTAGGTTATACACGTTTAGGTTCGGTAGGTGTTATTTTAGTTTTAGTATATAACAACAGATGGCGCTTTTAAAGTAAAATGTATATTATAATTCTTCTTCACAAATATTGACTATAGAATTAATTACTTAAAATTGCTATGTGAGATAATTTTATGGTTAATTCAAACGAAAATCGCCACCAGCTGAATGTTTGCAGGTGGAAATGTCGTCTACGCGACGCCCTAGGATACATTGAGTGCGAAGTAGGGCTATATTGGTCATAACTTATATCGCTGGCTGACGGTTTTTCCACCATCGTATTAGCGACTGACGGTTTTCTTTATTATTTACAAAGTAGAAACATTCACCTGTATAAATTATGTACGGTATAAAATGACTTTATATTCAAAAAATTTTTATATGTTCAGTAACGCGACTGACGTTGAATCCCCGGTCCCCGGCAATACGGCTGACGGTGATTTTTTGGTTAAACATGACCTCAATAATCATCCATCAAAGTTTCATTCGGTACGAGTATAAAATCACTTTTCGCAACTATTTTTTTTACAACTTTGAAATACTCTCAGTTAACATTCCACCACGGGTGCGGCGACTGACGCTGATTATATTGATTGATAAAAAGCTACCGCTGGACAAAAATTTTGTCGGTATGAAATGACTTAGCAAACGCTAGCACTACCTCCCCTACTATTATGACCTACTATATCGTGACATGTGGAAGCTATTTCGTGACATATGAAAGCTGTTTGACACGACAATTGACAAGATAGACCCTACGGCTACATAGCACCAAACATCCCACATTGAAGTTTCCATCATTAATTAATATCAATGTGATTGCGGCAGTTAATGTAAAATAGTTGGTAGCGTTATATGTTGGTTTTTTAATAGCTTACAATTAGCCAAAACAATAGGGGAGTTGACAACTTTTTAAAAATAGTTTTAAGCGCTTCAGTTGTTTACAATAATACCTGTAAATTAATATTTTATTCATTATTATGCCCTAGAATGAGTTTAAAAATTATTTTAAATACTGAATTCAAAATATTATGTCACAAAAACGCGGCATTATGGTCACGTGATCACGTGTGACGTCATCGTTCATGAAACAAAACAAGCGTAGACAGAGCAAAAGTGAGTAAGTGTTAAACCTAACAACTGTCAATTTTGTTTGACTCTGAACGATGACGTCACTGCTTAAAATTGGCGTTTCCAATCACGTGACTTACAGTTAATAAATCAATTTTTTTTTCAATGTAAAATAAAATAAATCAATAATTACTTTTTTGTTATTTGTATTGTTTTAGAGTTTTTATCAATAAATCTATAAAATTTAATAATTATTTTAAAATTTTAAACACACTGTCAACTCCCATTTTGTTAAAATTAGAGCCACTTTTATGCTTTTAATTAAATAAAGGAATAAAATTGGCCAAGTGCGAGTCGGACTCGCGCGCGAAGGGTTCCGTTATCCGTAGTAAGGGTACCTATAGACTAGAGCAAAAAAAAAGGCCAAAAAATTTTGTTTTTGTATAAGATCCTACTTCGATCATTTATTATTGTTAATTTTGTTATAAACTAGTTGATGACCGCTATCTCGTAGGAAATTCTTCAGAAAAATCGTTCATCGCGTGGGAATCGTAATTTTTTCAGGATAAAAAGTATCTTTGGTCCTTTCTTCACCAAATTTTATTAAAAATGGTTCAGTGGAAGGATGAAAAGGTGACAGACAGACTATTCTAATAGATTATAGATTATTATATATAGATATATAGATTATTATTAAAGTTTAAATATAATGATTCTGAATTCTTAAATATATATTTCAAACACTTACCGGTTGCCATTATTGATGTCGAGCAGAAAAGGCCTAAAAATCGCGTTTTTGTTTTGAATATTTCAGCCCTCTTAAATACTTATTTTATTTTGTTTCTATTTGTTGTTATGGTGACAACAAAAATACATAATTTCAGAAAGTTTCAGCTCTCTAGCTACCGCGTTACTTGATATACAGCCTGTCAGACAGACAGACGGATAGACAGCGAAGCTAAGACTTCCCGGACCAAGGGTCTCTATTGGGAACAGATTCCTAAAAACGACAAAGAAAATATGAATATGATCTGCATAACTATAATGAATACAACCTACTATTCATTAAAAACTTGTCCAGCAGGTCAAAAGGCTTTTATTTATTACAAAAAAGTATGTATTTGCAAAAGAAACAGTTTAATTATGTAAGATATTTGATTAGCTATAATAATAATAATAATAATGTCTCCAATGCTATGGGAGACTAGATCCGCCCCGGATCAAGTCATCCAACTAGGAGGATCATTCCTCCCTGACATACGGGACACTTGGTGTAAACCTGTTTCACCAGTTTTATTCCAATAAATTTTACAAATATAGTTTAATCCTAATTACCAATACACAGTTAGTGCTTGGTTAAATTATGCATCGTTTATAATAATAATAATGCATCATTTAGTCTAAACTCTAAACACATGTTATACCTATTTCTCAAGAAATACAGTACACGTGAGATCATAAAATCAAAGTGGGGGATCAAGTGTCCTCAGTTTCCCCTATTGACTCAATACCAACTCCTGATAGAACCTATTGTCACCAGGAATACAGCTTCATACCTAATTTCAAGCCTATGGGACCGTAGAAAGTCCCTCAAAAGATCCTAAGATTCCGCACATAGTTGTACATAATCATAATATCTTTATTTGCTCGAAATGTAATGTACAAAATATAGTTTATTGACCATAGTGAAAGCTTGCAATACCATGATAATAACATTTTATTATTATATTTACTAATATGACACTTAGAATTAAACCATTTAAATTAGATACTTTTGTTATTTTATTCTGGTAACTACTGTTATTTTGTCCACTGTTAGTATATATATAATACTGTTTTTTTTTCAATTTAAATCCTTCGATCGGGTATTTTGGAAATGCTATTGTATTCAATCGTTGTCGCAGTCACAGGTGGGGCTTGATGGGTTGATTATGAGAAATGAAAATTTGCATGCTAGCAATTTATTAGCGAATTGTGCTGTAACTATAGTACGTCAAGTGTAGTAAAAGCTTGTAATGTACTCACTAATCACATACAATGATAAAGGTTATGTGATATTAGGTACAAAATAGACGATAATTCAGCATTACATGCGTTACGTGCTGCCATGGACGCATGATCGTTTATTGTATTGATTGATGTGAATGACATGCAAACTACGTGCTGTACATTGAACTGCATTACATGCACGCATGTTCGTTTCGCAATCGACATGTCATGCAACATTTAACAAGCCCCAAGCGGTCGCATGCGACCGCGATAACAATAAAAATCTATTGTGTCTCGTTATTTCCACGATCGAGGGATATACTGTCACGTAGATCATGATAGATCATAGATGCATGTCATGCTGAATTACCGTCTGGGAGCACTATAATATTATATCTAGAAAGTAGGTAGATACTTACTTTTCAATATCATTTGGTTTGGCTTGTTTTGCTTTTTTTGCCTGATATGCAAGACGAGATCTTCTTTTATTCAGCATCTTGAATGATCGTTTGTTACTTTGTTTCGGAATACTTTTATTACCCATGTTTTCACCTTGTTTCACAGCTCACCAAAAGAAGAAATAATATATTTTTCACTTTGTTTCAATATCGAACGTAATCACACAACATGTACACAGTACAATTACGCGCGCAAAGTGCAAACTGTTAAAACTTATAGCCGGTAAATTGTCAAATGTGAGCAGTGAGACTAATCAAAAGAAGAGCACGCACTGCTTGTGACGTGTGCGCGGAACGGCAACGCCGCGCTGCGTTGTACATATCTCGAGCTGATAACGACGCATTCCGTAACTGATTTACGCCTGTTAAATTTTATGAGCAAATGCTTTACGACATTTACTAGTGGAGTTTGATTTACAGTAGGCACTAAAGAGTTTGATGATATAACTTCTATTTTGCAATACTGTTTATCACAAATGGTTCTCGATCAACAAGATAAAAAATAAAGAAACATGTATGCAAAGATTCATTATAAACGGATTAGCTAAACCAAAAAAAAACCCATCCTAAAATATACATCTTACGCGAGTTAAAGCACTTTAAAAATATATTTTCTGATAACTGAATAAAGATCACCAAAAATATCGTTCATGACAATATATTTCAAGAAACACTTTCTAATTACACAAAAGTTCTGTATTTCCCGATCTGTAATTCAGCTGTAAAACATCGCCAAAAAGACGTCTAAAACGCATTTTGCTTTACCATTCACCTTAACAGCCCGCAACACAGCCCGGCTTCAAAAACCTTCAGTATTGATAGTAACGATGACTCGGATGATATTAGTTCTATATTAATGGACACGATAACACTGACGAAGCACTCTACAAGCCTGCTAAACCAGACTAGGAACATGAAGGGGGAGTTAAAGTCTGGTTTAGCAGAAAACTTGAAGAGTATACAGAATAGGATAGGAAAAGCCCTCGAATCTAATAAAAAGAGGGGAAAAGTGACGAAAGAAGAAGAAAAAATGACGAAGGACTTAGGAGTTCAGTGTGATAGGGAAGTCAAGAGTAGAAGCTGTGACTGTGAATGCAGGGCGCTTATCCAAGAAATGTACGATAAGCTTAAAGGTAACCTACAGTGCTTGGGAACCAAGCTGAGGGATGAAACAAGATCTCAGCTTGACTCCCAAACAGTTAGGGTAGAGGAAGTAGGAATGGCTAGGGCTAACTTAATAATTGAGAAAACTAAAAACAACTTAAAAGGTGCTATGGAGGAGTGGGAGGCCAGGGCCCCGGCCGAGCCGCAAACCGCTACGTATGCGGAGGTGGCGCGCTGCGGGAGTCAATCCCCGCAGCCCGCCGCCCCCGCACCGGCAGCCGGTAAGCGACAGCCAAAGCCCAAGACCCTCCACTCCCTTGTAGTTACCGACAAGGAGAATTTCATGTCGACGACCGACATTGTTTCGGAAGTAGGGAAGATAATAGAGCCCACCAAGGAAGGTATTAAAATAGATAGGATAAGAAGAGCGAAGGGTCGTAAAGTTATAATAGGTTTTAGCGATAAAAAAGAAAGAGACAGAATAAAGGAGAAGATAGAGAGTAGTGAGAGCAATTTCAACGTAGAGACTATAGCTAATAAAAACCCGCAGGTGGTGCTGTATGGGGTGCTTAAGTCGACAACGGATGATGAGATATTTTATGCCATCAGAAACCAAAATAAGCACCTCCAACCACTGCCACCTCCGGGAGTTATGTATAACCTAGAAGTAAAGTATAGGCGAAGGGGAAGAGACCAAGAGACTGACCATGTAGTGTGTACGTTGTTTTTTAACCTTTACAGCAGCCGGATATGTTTATATAGGTATGCAGCGAGTGCGTGTCGCCGACCAGTCCCCCCTCATACAGTGCTCGCGCTGTTTAGGGTACGGACATGGGAGGCGACATTGCAATAGCGAATCCGAATCCGAGAAGTGTAGCCACTGCGGAGGGGACCATCGTAAGTTTGAGTGCGATAAATTGGAGGAAAAACCGCACTGTATTAACTGTGAAAAGGATGGCTGTAAAGACACCAAGCACGATGCGTTCAGCGCGGAGTGTCCGGTGCGAATGAGGTGGGATGCAATAGCACGGGCAACAGTTGCGTACGATCCAGATGACCAATAGCATTGACAATCCATAATTCATCAAGTAATAATAATATAATATAAATAATTTAAAATAAGTATGTATCATAAATAAGTATAGAATATATATATTATGTCAGGAATGCAACTTGGAAACCCCTTAAACTGAGTTTAAGGGATCCAAAAACGCAGTGTATAATTTATTATATTGTAATAATGATATATAACTATGTATGAAAAAAAAAAAAAACTTGTCATATATATGGTTATACTAAAAAATAACAGAGCATATATGGACTAAGTATAAAAATATAATTAAAAATAGAAATCATTATAATGTATATAAACAGCGAGACACTAAATATGTATTGTAGTATTTTATTATAAAATAGAGAAACAGGAAAACGAAATTTTAATATACCACTATAGAATATAAGATATTATGTATAAGATGTTATAAATGTAAATGGATTGTCACTGCTGTTGGCCAAATGCAGCAACTTGATGCATCCCACTCACTTGCAAGGAACTATTTATTGAATAAATATTTTAAGCAAAATAATTCGCAACGAATACCCCGCGCTGAGCGTAGTGTATTGGTAACATAAATGTACATAACATATTAGAAAGATAAATTGTAAAATGGAAGAAAAGTACAGTAACAAAAGGTAAAAATAATTGTAAAACAAAATAAAAATTGAAACAAAATGTGTAGAAATAGTAAATAAAATTAAGAATGTTAATAAAAATAAATAAGAAAAATGTGAAATATACTAAAAATAGAAATACGTAAAAGACATGTGATACTTACAAGAGAAGCAAAAATGTAAAAAAGTAAGCAGTCAGGAACAAGTACAACCGTATAATAATTATAAATTGTAAATACTATAGTATATACCCTTGTATAAAACATAAACAAGTACCCAGATACAACGAAACATGTAAAAAATTGGCTCTTCCCTTTGGAAGGGGGAACAAGTGGTCCCGTAGTAGGGGCCGTATAAAAAAAAAAAAAAAAAAACCTAACCTAACCTAACCTAACCTAACCTAACCTAACCTAACCTAACCTAACCTAACCTAACCTAACCTAATCTAACCTAACCTTAGAAGGTTTAACTCAATATACTGTCGACAAATTACGATTGTATAGCGCGAAGCGATAGACAAGTGACCTCCGCTCCGTCTCGCAACCCCTCACATATACCGATCCGCCGATCGAGCCGGGAGAGGAAGCCGCCGCGGCGTGCTTACGATTGACCAATCCGCACCGAGTATTATTCTCAGTTGCGCGCGCATGTTAAGGTGGGTTTACACCAAAAGAACATAGAGCAAGAACAGCACAAGAACATTATTTCGTATTCGTTTAGTGTAAACTATAATTCGTTACAACATACTTTAGTTCGTTTACACCAATCGAATCAACAAGAACATCAAGAATAAGAATTTTTGCTCTATAGATGAGAATCACATAGCTCCGTTTAGACCAAACGAGCGAATGCTCATTACTCATTCGTCAACGATAAGTAGTAGGGTTCACACTACACTCAAAGAGTATATAAACTACGTAACAACTACACTATGTCTGACTGTAATAGCGATATTGTGATTTCAAGTGCTGTATTTATTGTTATAACGCAATTAATGAAAAAGAAAAGAAGGAAAAGACGTTGGTGGGTGACGAATTTAATAAAAGAAGTATACTCGATAATTTAAAAAACCCGCCAAAAAGTAAAATATTTCAAGAACACTAGAATCCCTTTGAAGAGACCGCCTCGAAGAGCGAGCACGTCCGAACACGAAAGAACGGTCTAGGCAATTGCTCGAGCGCTCTTGCGTCGTTTACACCAAACGAGCGAGATTCTTAGAGCATTCTACCTATTTACCGCCGAACACGTGGCGAACACACTAGAACAACAAAAGAATGCTCGTTGTTAGTTTACATCAAAAGAGCTTTACTAGAATGAGCATTCGCTCGTTTGGTCTAAACGGAGCTTTAGGCGCCCGCGTCGGGATATTGCGTCAGCGGACACGAGGCAGTTCCGTTCGCGCCATTCTATCTGTAACACGTACTATCCTCTCGCAGCCCGAAGTCGGTCTTATTGTAATAATAATAGGTAGAATAGTTTTCAGTGTTGAACTTGAAGTGTTGAACTCTTTGTAAATGTTCAATAAAACTATTTCTGCCGCTATAATTGTAATAAATATACAAAATAATGTATTAGATATAAGAGAACGAGAACTAAAATTGTACGATAACCAATCAAGAAGAAACAAAAAATTGTAATTAAATAGTTATAAGACATTTATAATAAAGAAAAAGATTCAAAAAGAGCAAAAAAGAGCAAACAAAAAACACAGCAAAAAACCTGATTTTGTTAGGGGGATGGCAAAAAAAAAAAAAAAACCTAACCTAACCTAACCTAACCTAACCTAACCTAACCGGTACCAGCTCCTAAAATTTCAGAGATTTTTGACATAGAAGTTAGCTGGCTGGTACCGACTTCAAAAGTATGAAGATTAAGTACAGACATAGTTGAGGCTTAGCCCAATCCTAAAAAAGCCACTAATATAGAATTAGAATTATTTAACACTTTTTAGTTTATTCACCGTAGTTTTTAGTGTGGAAGTCGGTTCCAATTTTTTGTTTAAAAATAATCATAGATAGTTTACTGTCTGTTTGATGCTCATGCATATGGCTCATGCCAAAATACACGGAGCACACACAACATGTGACTTTGCTGAAACACGTTTAAATCCGTTAACTATAATAAGCTCCGAGGCGAGGCATGGTATAGTATAATAATATTATAGTGTTAATTTTCCTCTACATACAAGTTACTTGTAAAACTAGATTTTCGTCCAGTTTTCCTTGAAATTCTAAATTGTTTGTTGTCACTGAATAGAATATCCACATCCCTGGCCTAATGCTAGATGGGAATCAGAAATCTATAAAGTAACATAAAATTCTAATGAAACTGCCCCGGGTATACACCATAAAATTAATATGTATATTGAAAAGTATACTTTCAACACTTGTTCGGAAACTAGCCACGTGATTACTTTTTGAATCCGAGTCAAATATGTTAATATCCCCGCTGCTAAGGAATAGCACTATAACTGTCCCTATTAGAAAAAAGTAAAAGTTAAAAGAAAACTCACTGTTAAAAAAATGTAATTTTAATTATTTTTTTTTATTGTTTTATAAGCTATAAAATCGTTTCTACAGATGATGTAAATACAAAACATAGTATAAATTATTACGAATATAATTCCGATAACCACGGGAATTATAATTTCAGGTAATAATTTCGCATTTTTTTATTGTTTATTGGGTAAATTAAATTTACAATAAAGTACATTTGAAACGGTCTTAAATCTATGATTATAATTAATTGTGATGGCCACACAATTTACCACGGATAAATCGTTTTATTTTTATTACGTTCGTATTTTTACAAATTAGGACCATGTACTTTTTGCAGTTTTAAAAGTCCCGATATAGAGAGAGAGGAACTTGGCCAATTGATCGACGTCGGGCAACCTGGCTGGCAACCGGGCAACCATACGTGTGACTGGCAAATACTCGTACATTGAAGATACCAGGGAAGGACGAAGACAGCTCAAAACAATTTACTACACAGCCGATAAAGATCGATACAGAATCGATGAGAACCGAAGTGCCAGCTCGGATGAATCACCAGAACTGGTAAATATAAAATACCTTGTGTTGTTCCCGTATTTTGGGGTATTAACGTAGCTTAGCATATTTTATAGCCTTTAGCACGTATCCACTGACGTCACTACTGCGTCCTATTGCAAGATTCGGTAGTGAAAAAGTAACATAAATTATGCAGTATTTTTATATTACAAAAAGTTAAAGTTCAAATAGATAAATAACCTGAAAGAATATGCCGGCAACAATAAAAGTTGTATTGCTTTACTAGATCGATATCTAGTAGTAAATACGAGGTCCTCATAGTAAATAATTATTTCGGAGACAGAACGCTAAAAAACGCTTGCCATACTTGCTAAATAGCTTACCTGAAAACATTAGACTGGAACATGGATGTTGAGAGAGTTTTTATTGGGGACGCCTTAATTTTGTATTTCATACGATACCTACTAAGGTTTCACTAGCAGAAGCGACTTTTTAACATTAGTGTTAAATATCTAAAAGCTTAAAGAGACTGTAGCTTGCAGTCAAACTGCGTTAACAGTTTTGCAGGAAGTGTGATTTGTTAAGTATACTATAAGATTAAAATAAATAAATAATTAATAACAAGAATGTTCTTCTCTTACGCCTGAGCTCACTCAAGTAGCAAAACTGTATAACATAATCATGACACATAATATTATATTCCTTTAGATATTTGATTTTTAAGAGCAAATAAAACTATTACATTTGACACATAAATTGGCTTAATTTATATCGGAATAAAAATCACACGTTTATTGCTGTAAGAGTAAGGAATAGTATAATATTGTAAATGTATCAAGTGATAAAAATGTACGATGGTATTAATATAGCAATTTTGCTTAAACGAATGCTTAAGCTTATTTTAAGGAAAAATTAAATTTTAACATTTAACCGGCTAGTAACTAATACATAACACTTCATATTGTATCGTTTCTAGAATTATGTGTTAAGTGTATAATACAATAATATATTATACACCCTAGTAAAACGCCTAAGCATAATGAATTTTTATTTCAGGGATTTAGAGATACATACAACAATCTGGACCTAATAAGAACCTTAGTAGGTTAATTAGATTATTGACGAAAGAAAGACAACACTCTTCTACTAGGTACAAGATTAGTCAGAATATCCTAAAAGTAATCCATCCATCCCATCGCCCTTCGATGAACAATTATAAACTTTTATAATAACATTGTTTAGTGTTAGATTATCTTTAATTTATTAATTTTAACCTTATCTTTATCAACATTAAATATTTCGAAAATAAAATTATGGCTAAATTTTAGACAGAAAAATACTCAAACAACTTCTTTGGTTTCCTCGTAACCTACAATTACTATTATTCATGTCGCCCATTAGGGCGACACTGTTTAAATTTTTAGGGCGACATTCATAATATGAATACAGCTTCGCTATATATAGTCGCTACGCGTAGCAATGAGATTAAAAGCCTTCCAAACGAAGATTGCACTTTAATTATATAATATACTAGCTGTCCCGGCAAACGTTTCTTTGCCATATCTAATATATATAAATCTTCTGTCACGATGTTTGTCCACGATGGATTCCTAAACTACTTAACCGATTTTAATGTTTTTTTTTTAAATGTGTGCTTTTTTCCAACTTGAGAGATAGGATAGCTTAGATCTTTAATTATAGTCGCAATTTTATTTTATTGCAAATTATTTGTCTATATATCTAAAGAGCAACCATTGTTTATGCGACGCGGGTCACGGGATAGCGATGGACGTTGCCATGGTGACATACTTATTTAGTCACTAATTCAATAAAATAATATGGGCGATTTGTTGATAGGTGATTAAAAAAAAAACATTAAAATCGGTTAAGTAGTTTACGAATCCATCGCGGACAAACATCGTGACAGGAGATTTATATTAAAATCGGTTAAGTAGTTTAGGAATCCATCGCGGACAAACATCGTGACAGGAGATTATATACCATATTAGATGTGCAGACTTCTGAGAAACTAAAACGTCTAATCATTTTGTTCCTTGTACAAATCAAGGCCCAACATTAAATACTTTTATGATCTAAGGAGCAGTGATGATTATATCTCTAATTTATTAACCCATCAGTCGTGGCAAAACGAGACACAATAGCTTTTTCATTGTTATCGCGGCCGGATGTGGCCGCTTGGGGCTTCATGAATTAATTTTAACCTTATCTTCATCAACATTAAATATTTCGAAAATAAAATAATGGCAAAATTTTAGACAGAAAAATAGTCAAACAACTTTGATAAGACCAAAGTTAAAGACGATTTTTGTCTTCTCTTCGCTATAAAGCTATACGCTTGTTTGATGGTTTTAATTTATTATTAAATAGGTTTTAATTTATTGTCCTGAAGCCTATTCTCCTGATTAGGATATTGCATCCATTGCAGGCTGTCTACGCGCGTAAGAAATCCTGCAACTAAAGCTACATTCGAAGCATAAGAATAGGTCCGTATTAAATGTTTAGGTCTTTGGTTTGCTCGTAACCTACAATTATTATTATTCATGTCGCCCAATACTTATTAGGGCGACACTGTTTAAATTTTTAGGGCGACATTCATAATATGAATACAGCTTCGCTATTGTGAAGAATCTTTGTTCCTATTAGCTCCATGTGAAGAATATAATAAAATTCACTTAGCAGCACAATAACTTTATTCAGGCCCGGCAAAGCTTCTGCCTTAACAAATTGTTCAGTAACCACCGTGTCGGTTTACAAAGGTACCGCCATTTTTATACCACTTTAAAAAAACAATAACCAGCCGTCACTTTCAAATATTACAATAACATCTCGAATTATAAACAAATATAAATCAGCAGTATAAATTCAAATTAAGTACTTATAAATATTTTAAGAATATTAAATTATCATGTATTTAATTATATCAACTAAATAATTATATTCTCTATGTAATAAATTATAATATGAGTACGGATATGGATGTGACTTAATTGGTAATTTACTCACTAGCGTTTACAAATAACTACAATAGCACAGAATACATATTAGTTTTAACAAACAATAGTAACAACTACGAATAATAAAAAGTTCTAAAGTAGTTTTTATTATTCGTAGAGTAAAAACAATATATTTTGTCTTTGACGTAAATTCCTTTTTCCAATACTTTAAGAAAGTACATTAATATCTTTTTAAAAATATTGTCTTAATTTGACAAATTTAAGTAACATAAATTCTATTTTTACTACTCAGTTTATGTATGTTCCTAAGAATCGTCCATCCTGACAAAATTTGCTACCACGCAAATTGAAAAGAATTAAATTAACAATAAAGAGACTTTTGTTACGAAGTCACTAAAGATTTTTTCTTTCTTTCTTTCTTTCTTATTTTCTAGAGCTTGACATCAACTCTCCATCATCAGTCGGCCTGGCTTCTGATAGAGGACTTACCTGTAATAAAAAAAAAGAGAAGAAACAGCATAATATGCCATAATTATTTAAGGATGTATTAAAAATAAGGTCAAATTCCGTAGTACATCGAATTAAATTATGAAAGTACTAATTATATGTAAATTTTTAAGAAATCATTCAATGAAAGCTGCATATGCGCATTGAAAATGAAGAAATATGTCTAATCTCAGCTGTATCACCATTACTTTTCGAGGAAAGTTTTCATCAATTTTAATTTGAAAATTTTCCGCAGAATTCATTTTCTTATTATTATTATTATCTTATTATTTATTTGATTGTCAAACAGTTTCCATTTTAGTAACTAGATGGTGTATGGGTCTACTATCGTTGATACCATCATTAATTGCCACAAAATAGGGGAAAAGAATATACTTAAAACTTGATACATTTAAATTTTAGTAGAAACTCATAGAAGAAATAGCCGCATTTATCGTCATTCACGCCAAATGTCACAGAAGTTTTCAATTTGATTTTGACAACATTTTTCCTGCACTTGTGCACAATAACGAAAATTCCATGGCTAATATTTTACCCAGTGGGTCGACACTTCCATATAAAAAGCCAGACCCCCAAGCCAGTCACTAAAAATACGACTTTATCGCTCTTGGAATAAGGTCTATAATTGAATAACCGTAAAAAGCTTCAAGTTCGTGATGCGAATCATTACCAACATACAGAATCTTAACATTTTGTTATCTATGATTTTGTGACTACTCAAGGTTGGCAGCTTTGGAAAAATGGCGTTATGGCGTTATGTCACTTTTTGAAGTTGTTTGAAAATTGTATAAAACACATTCTGAAAAATTGGATTTTAGCTTGAATATCAAGTGAATTGGCTATTCAATTTGTGTTATTTATGTTAAGTTTTGTTGCGTGTCACGGATTTCGTATGTTTAATTACATTTACACCGACTCCTTGTAAAGTGAGATTTCGATAATATTTTCGTCTGAAAATATTTCAACTAATATGGAAAGTTGCATCTGCAAGAAGTGTACGATTTGTGGAGTATGTAGACTCCCTAAATCAAGCATATTTCTTGCAAAATTTCCTCTCGACCCTGATCGGTAAGTCTTACAATTTTTGTACCTTTGCATGTACGAGTAATGTCACCCTTACCGCGGCCGTTCCCAATATTCAATCTATCTCTGGTTTGCCCTACTAGAGATAGGAATAGTTATCTTTCTTATGTCAATTCAGTGTTAGCTGTGATCGGTCGTATGTCAAACCAGAGATAGATTGAATATTGGTAACGGCCGCTAGAGTAGGTTCACACGGCACAATCCTGCACGTTTTTTGCAGTATACGTCTTAACAATCATACGCCGATTGTACTGCAACAAATCATGCAGTACAATCAACGTGTGAATGGTTCTATATACATTGTATGCGCCACTATTTATTCGTTAAGACATATACTGCAAAAAACGTGCAGGATTGTGCCGTGTGAACCTGACCTGTTTTGGCACTCATTGTGTTGCTTGTATCGGTACATATTTAAATCAGTAATAAAGTCTAAGACTCTAAGTAATCCATCCAATTATATATTATCTATACTTAAAAAATTACATTGTAAAAGGATATGGGCGAACAGCCCATTGACGGCTCCAATTTTATAAAAAAAAAAAAAATTACATGTCCTGACTGACTGATTCATCATCGCTGAGCAAAAACTGTTAAAGTTACAGCCACGAAATTTGGTGAGTAGGGTTGTCTTATTAAGTAGACACCCGCTAAGGAAGGAATTTTGAAAATTTTACCCCGAAGGGGGTGAAATAGGGGCTGAAAGTTTGAATGAAAGTCCGTCATTTCTTGAGTTAGACACATGAAATTTTATTTTCGGGTTACTGATTAAAAATGAATGGATACGTATTTAAGCGTTTTTGGAAATTGTACCCCCAAGGGGGTGAAATTGGGGTTGAAAGTTTGAATGAAAGTCCGTTATTTCTTGAATTAGAAACATGAAGTTTTATGTTTGGGCTACTGATTAAAAATGATTTGATACGTGTTTTAGCGTTTTTGGAAATTCTACCCCCAAGGGGGTGAAATAGGGGTTGAAAATTTAAATGAAAGTCCATCATTTCTTAAGTTAGAAACATGAAAGTTAATTTTGGACTGCTGATTAAAAATGAATGGATAGGTATTTAAGCGTTTTTGGATATTCTACCTCCAAGGGGGTGAAATTGGGGTTGAAAGTTTAAATGAAAGTCCGTCATTTCTTGAGTTAGAAACATGAAACTTTATTTTTGTGCTACTGATTAAAAATGAATGGATACGTATTTAAGCATTTCTGGTATTTCTACCCCAAGGGGGTGAAATTGGGGTAGAAAGTTTCAATGAAAGTCCGTCATTTCTTGAGTTAAAACATGAAAGTTTATTGACGTTTGCGTTTGACTTTGCTTAAATAGGGTCCCGACGTTTTTACCCTTCGTATAAGGAACATTCCACAAAAAGGGGAAAAAAAAACTATCCATCTTTGTTATTAGGGTTCCGTACCCAAAGGGTAAAAACGGGACCCTATTACTGAGACTTCGATGTCTGTCCGTCTATCCGTCTGTCTGTCTGTCTGTCCGTCTGTCCGTCTGTCCGTCTGTCTCCAGGCTGTAACCCAAGAATGGTAATAGCTAGAGAGTTGAAATTTTCACAGATTGTGTATTTCTGTTGCCGCTATAACAACAAATACTAAAAACAAAATAAATTAAATATTTAAGGGGGCTCCCATACAACAAACGTGATTTTTCAAACATTTTTTGCTCGGTATCAATGATGACAACAGGTAGGCACAAATATTTAGGCTTTTGTGAAATTTTCACAAAAGCCTAAATATTTAATATTTAGTAATAATATAAAAATAAAATAAAAAATAAAGGGGGGCTCCCATACAACAAACGTGATTTGTTGGCCTTTTTTGTCAGTAATGGCAACAGTTAGGCACCTGAAATTTTCACAAAGGCCTGAATTATATGTGTACTTTAATAATTAATAATAACATTAAAATAAAATATAAATTTAGGGCGGGCTCCCATACAAAAAAACAAAATTTTTGGCCTATTTTTGCTCTATAACAGTATAGAACCCTTCGTGCGCGAGTCCGACTCGCACTTGGCCGATTATTATGTATGAAGTCAGTCAGCCTAGGCAGATTTTGGAAAAAACTTTTCTACTTTTGATTTTTTCTAAATTCTAGTGGGATAGTAAACATCTTAAACCTTATGCATTTTTTCCAGATAAGCTTATGTCTACTACTGAAAAGATAAACATGAATATATTATGGCAGTTGAAACAAGCACTGAAATAAATGAGACAGAGGCACATATTTATCAAGGTAGACATTTCTTTTTTTAGGGTTCCCTATCCAAAGGGTAAAAACGGGGCCCTATTACTGAGACTTCGATGTCTGTCCGTCTGTCTGTCTGCCTGTCTGTCTCCAGGCTGTATCTCAATAACTGCTATAGCTAGACTTCTGAAATTTTCACAGATTGTGTATTTTTGTTGCCGCTATAACAAAAAATACTAAAAATAAAATAAATATTTAAAAGGGGCTCCCATACAACAAACGTGATTTTTTTGGCCTTTTTTTCTTGATATCAATAATGGTAACATGTAGACACTTGAAATTTTCACAAAATCTTCAATTATATGTGTTCTTTAGTAATTAAAAATAAAATAAATATTTAAGGGGGGCTCCGGGCTCCCATACAAAAAACACAATTTTTGGCCTATTTTTGCTCTATGACGCGACGGTACGGAACGCTTCGTGCGCGAGTCCGACTCGCAATTGGCCAATTTTATTTTTCTTTTGTATTATGGAATAGTTGTGGAAATTATCATAAGGTTAAGCAAAAATGATTTTAATTTTCAGGTGGACCAGTGCTTACTAATGTCCATAAAACATATGGTACTGATAATTTTTGACCGACTTCCAAAAAGGAGGAGGTAATATGTTCGGCTGTATGTATCTTTTTTTCTTTTTTTTTTTGTATGTTCCACGATTACTCAGCCGTTTGTGGTCCGATTTTCAAAATTCTTTTTGTGTTGTATAGGGTTTAACTTGAATTTGGTACCATGTTCACAAAAGTGGTGATCTGATGATGGGATCCTTGAGGAATTGAGGGGACTTCTTGAAATTTGTATGGAAACATATAGTGATTTTGATTTTTTCTGAAGCATTCGAGGTAAATGCTACCAAATAGTAAGATTTCGCATCAGGTTATACCCTGGATCCGAAGGTACCGAGCAGAACTTTTGAATGCTTATTGGTACAGGTTCGGGGATTTCGGCGTTGTTTTAACAACTGAAAGCATAAACCAACACATTAATTTGATTAATCATTATCATCACAATCATAATTATACCATGGTCATCACACTATGACCCAATTATTGGTACTTTTCATGATATTTTGCATCGAAACAGATGTTTTTGACGATGATTTCACTGTTTGTGGACCGATTTTCGAAATTTTCGTGTTATTGTATAGGATATAATCTTAATTTTGTATAACAATTACGAAAGTGGTGAGCTGATGATGGGATCTATGAGCAATCGAGGGAAATCCTTGAAATTTATCAAAACGCTCATAGTGGTTAAAATGTTGTTTTTAGTAAGTTAAACATATATTACGAATAAAAGAAATTTCATACAAAGGTGTCTCTTGGTCCAAAGGCACTGAACAGAACTCCTGAACCTTTAAAGATAAAAGTTTGGAAATTGCAGCATCGCTTAGATAACTGCAAGAATTTACCACAATTTCGCTTACAGTAACATAATGTGAATAGTTAAAATTCGTATTGGTTATTTACGCATAAAGCCTTATTTTGTAGACAACACTAAAAAGAGTGAAATTATTATTTTTAACAAAAAAAATGAAAACCGACTTCCAAGGTAAATTTTGTCATTACTGAACTCACGATTAAATTAGCTGGTACCGACTTCAAATGAATACTGTAGTAGGTATGTACAGAAATAGTTGAGATTTAGACGAATTCTGACGAACTAAAAAGTATTAAGTAAGAGTTATTTAATACTTTTTAGTTCATATTACCATTGTTTTTACCTTGGAAGTCGGTTTTCATTTTTTTGTTAAAAATAATAATCTACCAATGCCTTCAACATCAAAAAGTCCTACACACTTGACATATAAAAGAAAAGGAGGTAAGAAATACTACTATTTATACTTCATTGCAGCCCATTCACCGTCAATCATAAAACATTGTCGTTTTTTTTCGAATGCTTCTTTGCTGCTGCTGGTTTGTTTTTGTGTTTGCTTGCAATGTAACATTAAAATTAAGTTGTACACGCCAGTGTGCACAGTTACTACATCAAAAGAAGCAAAAGTATCACTAAGCGAAAATTGTAAAAGAAAAGAAAGTATGTGGCACCTCAGTATTGTTCAGATGTGCAGCACTTAGCGGTGAATGGGTTAACACCCATACAAGGTAAAATTCTGTTTTTTGTTGCCCCACACTTTATTAAATGTGTGAGAAAAGTACCTGTGGAATGGTCTGTCTGTTTTGCTAGGTACAGCAAAGGAATTTCGAACCCCTATTCTTATCCGCTATCCTTATGGATTTGACCTTGACGAGGGGTAAAATAATAAAAACCGAGAGACATTATATAGTGCTAGCGACGCCTGCAACAGTCATGAGCCGGACCCAGGGAACTAAAAAGAAAATGAGGCACAAACAGAAAAATTATATTATATTCTTACCTACTAGGTGTGACTCATAATGCTTAAGCAATAAGCAATTATGTACCTAATTATTAATAAAAAGTAACAGAAATACCACAAAAATATTAGTTCTCAAAAGTTGTTGGAAGAGTTTTATTTTGTGGAACAAAAAAATGATTTATAGAAGAACTAACAAAAATATTCCCATATTAACCTTTTACCTATTATTTCAGTACAAATGTATCCTATGGCGAACGATGAAATTTCGGTTCAGAACATTGTATCACCAAAAAAATGCAAGACTGGTAAGTTTTGAATCTTTTGTTAAAAAAAACGTATTTTCCCATTGTATGCGATTTTAAACAAAACTTGTATTTAACTATTATCTCAGTTCTGTTATTATAAAAATTGTAACTATAAAGATTTTGTTTGAAAATTCATAATATATACATTCCAGAAACCACAATGCAGATGGGGGGTGAAGAAATTCTGGTGCAAGGCTATAAAACATCAAGGAAAAGTCAAACAAATGGTATGTATCAAATTCAAATTAACATTCTTATTACTCATTAATACTCATTAATCGGGACTTAACGCGACTTATTCTAGTAGTAATGCTACTACTACTTTTTCTCGACGTTTCAGCCGTGTTGCAACGGCCGTGGTCACGAGGTCCCCTCCGTTGTTAACGTAACGAGGCCGTTGCAACACGTTGCCCCTTTAAATATTTATTTTATTTTTAGTAAGTATTTTTTGTTATAGCGGCAACAGAAAATTTTCGGAACTCTAGCTATAGCGGTTATTGAGATACAGCCTGGAGTACTCATAGTAGCATTACTACTAGAATAGGTCGCGTTAAGTCCCGAATAATAAGTTTGAATAGGGAAGATGCGATATTTTTATTTTTGTGTTTAATTTAAAGAACCCCATGTAGAATATACCACAAGTATATTTAAAAAATTTAAACACTGGAATTTACTGCAAAAAATGCGGTTTAAAATTGTCAATTTAAATTTTGGCGCCAAAACGGATCTATAGTCTGCATGACGTCACTACTGTTTGACGATTATTGACAATGGCCCCACCTGATCAATATATACCTTAATCTGTGCACCAAAGAGAATATAATCACTACGTGCTGTGCGGCCTGCGTACTTGTCCTCAGTGGCTTTCCCAAAGGCTTTCCTAATTTTGCATTATTTTTAGGCTAAGAAAAGTTGAAGAGATGATGTACTCAGGTCAAAGAAGATTGTAAGTCTTCGAATTCACATTGAAAGAGTGATCAGAAAACTACACGAATTTGCTTTTCTGAATCATTTGCTGTGCACTTGTCAATTTACAATCACCTTTAATTAAAATGAAATAAAAAACTGTATTTACAAAACGATATAGTTTTATTATCTCAAACATTTTAGAAAATAATGTAGGTACATAAACCATGTCCATGTCGCAGCCAACTGGTTTAAATAGCCGTTCAATCAAACAGCTAGCCCTTTGACTGAACAACGCCATTCAATCACAGGTCTAGCTTTTTAATTGAATATTTAAGTCGCTCAAAACGCTCAACACTACAGCTGATTTAAAAGCCGCCGTTTGATTGAATTAGTTCAGCGCTCACCACCGCGGCGCTAGGTGCGTTTTATTTACAAAATGTCCTCGACTATCCCGGTGTTTGTGATTGTTTCAAAATAATATTTTTCGGAAAGAACTAAATATATTACGTAAATCTCCCAAGAAATTACAAAAGTTTTCCTATTCTCTCAAATTACATAATTAACTAATGGTCACCTTAGTTAATTTGCCATTTAACCAGTTGGCTAAGCGTCGTCTAGCTGTAGTGTTGAACGTTGCAGTCAACAAGTCGGCTAAACGACGTATAGCCGTGTGATTGAATGGCGTTGTTCAGTCAAAGGGCTAGCTGTTTGATTGAACGTCTATTTTAACCAGTGGTCTGCGACATCTATATCACTTAGGTACGGGTTAGACAGTATCTAAGTTTATAAGACCCAAAGGCCACATTTAGCATTTTGTGTTGTATATAATTGGAAAATGAAACCAGAATAGTGATGGGTGGCTAGCCCATCGTCTATTAACACATTCATTACCACCACTGTTTTCTAATAGTTCCCAGCGATGCCGCCCTATAAAAAACGCAAACATGCTAGGTGTGCTCTCGGTACTGCAGGATGAAATTACGTAGCACGCTAGGCGTGTTCACTGGCACTGTAAAGAGGTAAAATCATAATTTAGACTTCTTCCAATAACATGTGACGGACGTAATCGGAGGCTCCTTTTGCAGGACCTCGCATTTGCAGGCCTGAACCGAGCCTTACGTTTCATTTATATTAGCTATAACACGATACCGTTACCTCCTTTACGTACTTTGTGTTCTGGAGTAACTCGAATGGTAACTCGACTTTTTATTGTATGTAAGTACATGTTTCTCCTTCTCTTTTGAGTTGAACATTCAGATGGCATTGTGCTATAAGATTCTCTTGTTGAGCTGAAATAAAATAACTGCTATATGTATATAGAAGCCGCTGAATGAAGGTAAATAAATGATATTACATAATATTTTAGTCCCTCTCATTTCTACACTGGAATACTTACTCTGCACTTTCGACAAAAAATGTTAAGTACTACAATGTCAACAGTGACTTTGGAAGATTTCTATAAAACGTAGTGATTACATTCTCTTTGGATTTGTAGAGTCTGCTTTGATAAACCCAGCTTCCATTTTTATTAGAAAAATGGAAAAATGCAATTAAACTTTCGTGAACCTAACCTCTCAAAAAGTTGTCAAACAATAATATGTACTACAGACTACTCGACCAAGCCAACTAGATGAATGTCAAGTCTTGCTCTCTCGCTCTTATGCATTGCTAGCGACGTGCGTAAGTGCGAGAGAGCAAGCTTTGACATTCGTCTAGTTTACTTGGTCGAGTAGTATATATTATATTTTTCTCTATGGTTGTCAAAAGCACGTGTGACGTCACTGAACGCTGATTGGTGTTTTGAAATACGTTCCGTTTCAAGCTACTTTTAATTCATATTTTTTGTAAAAAAACAATATTTTATAAAATAATAACCTTACAGTGGCCTTTCTTTTATATTTTTTTAACATTTTAATAGCAAAATTTTTATAAATATTGTATTTGCATGTTCCCTATTATAATGCAATGCAAACGTTTAAAATGTTATTCTTATTACTCACAGGACAAACATCTTTTTAACCGACTTAAAAAAAGGAGGTTATCAATTCGACGCGTATGTATGTAATATTTCTAGAACTGCCCAGTTTTTGTTTATGTTAATCTGACAGCTTCTGAACAAATGTGCCAAATTTCAAAAGTGTATGTATGTATGTATGTTTTTATGTTTGTGCACGCATATCTCCGGAACCACAAGTCCGATTTTAGTGATTCTTTTTTATTGTACTAGGTATTGTTCAACTTAGGGAATACTGCAAGTTTCATCAAAATCGGTTCAGTAGTTTTTGAAATAGGGAATTTAAATTCTTAATTACGTACAAAAATTTGAAGTCGGTTTTATCTTTTTAAAATACTATTATCATTTCTAACTTGGTTCCTAGACATTATTCATTAGATATTCTAGGTGAAAGGAAAATGCATTATCCATCCATACTAATATTGTAAATGCGAAAGTGTGTCTGTCTGTCTGTCTGTTACCTCTTCACGCTCAAACCTCTGACCCGTTTTTGCTGAAATTTGGCATGAAGATACTTACGTCTATCTTTGGCAGTCCCGAGAAAGGACATAATTATGATAGTTTTCATCCCGGAAAAATGTACGGTTACCGCGCGATAAACGAATTTTGGCGAAACGGAGTTGCGGGCGTCATCTAGAGTTTCATATACCTGATCTGTCAATGTGTATTTTTTGTTACAGATGAAATAACTTTAACCAAAAGAGAAAGGAGAATATTAAAACGTCTACAAGAAACAAAAATCACGACAAGGAAAATGGCAAAGTCCTTATTAAATTTAGATAAATTAGACTCTGACATCCTTAAATCAATTGTGGAAAATGCAGTCAAAAATTACAAAAAAGCCCCACACGGAAAACGATGGCAACCGCAAAACAAAACCTACGCTCTGTCTATTTTCAAGCGTTCTCCTAAAGCATACCGGTATTTGCAAAAAATGTTACCACTCCCTAGCACACGATCACTTCAAAGGCTTTTAAAAGAAATCCCTATGGAATCTGGAATTCATTCTAAAATTATACAGATATTAAAAGAAAAATCTCAAGAAATGGAAGATGACGAAAAATACTGCGTTTTATTGTTCGATGAGATTGCCTTGAAGAAACAACTGATCTATAATGAATCACTAGATAAGGTTGAAGGCTTTGTTGACCTGGGCACTGGTGAAAGTATGGGCAGAAACAACAAAATTGCAGGACATGCCTTGGTATTCATGATACAAGGCCTGAAACAGAAATTTAAACAACCGGTAGCGCATTATTTTGTTGAAGGAACAATAGAAAGCGAAAAGTTAGCAGTAATGATAAAAAATATTGTGAGAGCCATACAAGAGGCTGGATTCAATTTTCTTTCGACTGTTTGTGACCAAGGCCCCACTAATATTGGTGCCATTAATTTATTAAGAAAATTTAATGGCCTGAGTACTGAAGCAAACTATTTTCTTATTGATGAACAAAAAGTTTTTATGATTTTTGATATTCCACATATTTTTAAATCGATAAGGAACAATTTTTTCCAAGCTGGTATTATGGAGTAGAAAGGGTAAAGGGCGAAATGGTGCCATTTGCAAGAAGCAGAAGAGAGGAATAGGAATTTTTTGAATTTCAAGAAAAGTACTCCAACAGTTGAGAACCCTGCATATAAAACTAAAATGCGTGTTAAATATGCAGCTCAAGCATTAAGCAACACGATGGTCGCGGTTTTGAAGATGATGGCATGGAGCGACCCACGGTCAGAAGAGATCAACGATACTGCCTACATTGTTGAAGAAATGGACAAACTTTTTGATTGCACAAATGGACCAGAATCGCCAGAAGATGTAAAAAGAGGGATACGGGAAAATGTTTAAAAAAAAAAAACAAAACACGAGGAATCTTGGAATTATTATTTAAAATATGTTCATACAATTAAATTTCTAAAGTCAGACTCTCAAATACGTTTGAGAAATGTGCGTTGCATCCAGGGTTTAGAAACTTCTTTAAAGTCATTAAAAGATATTTGGAATATTTTACATAGAAAAGCTAGTTTCAAGTATTTAAATTTACGCCAGCTTAACCAAGATTCCTTGGAAAATTTGTTTGGGGATATTAGACAGCACAGTATAACAAACAGAAATCCAACATGTAGTTATTTTAATGCTGCTTTAAAATCCAGTGTGATTTCTGGATTAACAGGGCCGCATAGTCGTGGCTCAAATTGTAAAATTAACTATAACAAACTGTTTATATCTCATGCAAAATTAACTAAAAAATCTGAGTCTGAATTAATGCTTGAAGCTACGTGTCTAAATGAGAATTCTGATAAAGAAGAGGCAGATGTTTGTTATCCTATGCTGTCGCTACCTGAAGAACCCGAGATTGAACATGTCGAAATTTCTTTTTGCAATTTTGAGGAACAACCAAATGTATATGTTAGTGGATACTTAGCTGCAAGAGTTCTTAAAAAATTTGATTGTGAAAGTTGCAAATATTTCCTAAAAGAAGAAAATCCAGATCTGAATGGGCCATTGTACAAATTTATATCATTAAAAGAATGGTGGCAAGATAAGATTTCTCTTACTTATCCAAAAAAGGAACTATGTATTTTAGTGAGTGAAGCAAAAGATGTTTATGAAAATAAAATTTTGCCTGAGCTACATCAGCTTCATATTGCCCAATATTGTACCTTGCAATTAAGTGTCCACTGCAATATGGAATGGTTTAAGTGTAGTGTTCACTCTAACTCTGTTCATGAATATTTATTGACATTTTTGAGCAAATTATTTATAAGAAAATCTTGTAAAATATTTAATAATGAGTTCTCAAAATCCGAAATTGATGTCGCGGACAAAATTAAAAGAGCTCAACAACAAAATAAAGACCACTAAAGTATGTTGTGTATATTTTTATTATGTTACACGGGTAGATATATTTAAACATGGATTTTTGATTATTTCTATTTTATTATCCATGTTTAAGTATTTTCTTTCTGTGTAACATTCACTTTTACCCAGAAAAAAAACCACGAGGCCCCACCTACCCCTAGGATATTATCGATAGGAAGGCCCAACACTAGTATCGATAGTCGATAATAATTCATAACGAGGCCACATCACTAGAGCTGTCAAACATGTGTCAAACTATGATCTGTCTGAAGGTTGGCAGTACTGTTTGTCGGTGATCAGAAATCTTTATGTTGGTACTAGTTGCAGCTCTCGAGACTCGTGAGCTCAACTGTTTCTATGGTAGTGCGGTCTCTTAAAACGTAGTGATTATATTCTCTTTGATTTTACCAATATTGCACCAATCAAAACCCAAATAAGTACCACAATTTGGAAAAATAAATAAATAAAAACCACGCCAACAATAAAAATTAGAAGACTAATTGTCAAAGTGACATGCCACGTGTGACAAGTGTCATTATGTCAGTGTTTTCCTAACTGTTACCAGTATAATGGCCTAATCGCTAAGACCAATGTTCGCTTAGGCGTATGTTCTTCGTGAAATTAAAACTAGAGAGACGAAACAAAACAACATAGAAATATATGGAAATGTATAAATACATACAGTTTTGTGTTAATTTTATGGTACCATTGTATTTTGATTTATATCACATTTGACAGTACACATATATATATTTTTTTAAACACAACCAATGTGATGCTTCAGATCAGTGCGGAACCAATAGGAAATCTGAAGTGTCAAACAACCCATTACCGGTGAACCCACTTTTTGGGCTAGAAAATCGCAAATTGTACAAATAAATTGATAAGCATGAACGTAGAAAAAAAGGCGGACGGAGTCTTGTTATATACAAAACTGTGTCTTCACTTTTCTTCGGAGTCGGCCACGCACACATTCTGACGCCTGTCAAATGGTATGGACTAGCGCAAGAATGTGTGCGTGCGGACCGTGTACATACAGCCAGCTGGCCGACTCTGAACGAAACAGTTTTGTGTATGGTGGGACTCCGTCCGCCTTTTTTTATACGTCTATGTTGATAAGCAGTTTTTAACCTTTTGTCTTGGATACAAAGTTCCCCATTCTGTCGAATTCTCAAAAATTGCAACACCTCCGGCAAATAACTTGCCGGTAAGGTATTGATTTTTTTGTATCAGTCGATGCAGGATGTTTTATTCTACTATTTATAAATGTTATATACATACATTCTTAATGTTCTTCCGATTTTACTTTAATTTTACTATATTATATCATTATTAAAAAAAATCATTTGGTTATTTTCATCATCAAATCAGATGGCCCATTTATTATGACAGAAAGAACAATATTTTACTATCGTCTAATGAGACTGTCCATTTCATAATTATTTTGTACATTTTGTCTGTGTTACCCAGTTTTTCATCGTTTGGTTAACGGCCCTGATTCATTACGTGACAAGGTTACTTTTACCCAATGATATTCTACTTATACAGATCTGTTACGTCTATACTATTTTCCAGCTTAAATCTCTTCCGAACAATTTCCAAATTCAAAATTGCAAACATTGACAAATTTGACAGATAAGTGAAACAAAAGATACGAAAAACCATTTACATAAAAGAGACAGTTCTATTTTTAATCGTATCGCTGTCTCTTTCTTCGCCTGAGCTATGACGAAAATTCGATTTGTTTCCAGATTGTTCGAAAAATAATTGAAAATGTAAATAATCGAGGTATTTATTGCAATCAAGACATGCGGTAAGAGATTCCATGTGTTTTGTTTTCTTTTGAGTCATAATTGGTACTTTTTCGAAACACGCACGACGTCATTTTCAATTTATTTAGGTAAGACAAGACGCGGCACGTTCCTGACTGCGCTCGATGCAGACTAAATAACAGACGACCCAATTGGGCCGTATTTGAATCTTCACAACGCGCGTGGTAGTAACATATCTGCTTTGAGTTTTCCATCATTGCTTTTACCATTTTCTCATCGTCTGGTCAGACGGCCCTGATTCATAACACAACTACTACCATTTACTTTACTACCAGTTACTTTCACCATTTTCTCATCGTCTGGTCAGACGGCCCTGATTCATTGCACAACTACTACTACTTACTTTCACCATTTTCTCATCGTCTGGTCAGACGGCCCTGATTCATTGCACAACTACTACCACTTACTTTCACAATTTTCTCATCGTCTGGTCAGACGGTCCTGATTCATTGCACAACTACCACCACTTACTTTCACCATTTTCTCATCGTCTGGTCAGACGGCCCTGATTCATTGCACAACTACTACCACTTACTTTACTACCAGTTACTTTCACAATTTTCTCATCGTCTGGTCAGACGGTCCTGATTCATTGCACAACTACCACCACTTACTTTCACCATTTTCTCATCGTCTGGTCAGACGGCCCTGATTCATTGCACAACTACTACCGCTTACTTTACTACCAGTTACTTTCACCATTTTCTCATCGTCTGTTCAGACGGCCCTGTATTTGTTTAGAACTACTTACACCATAATTTTTCATCGCCTAGTTAGACGGCCCTGTATTAGTAACACATGTATATGATAAATACCATTTTCTCATCGTCTGGTCAGACGGCCCTGTATTTGTCACTAAGAAGTTTACACCATAATTTTTCATCGTCTAGTTAGACGGCCCTGTATTAGTAACACATGTATATGATATTAGTAACACAATACCTATGTTACATATCCGTCACGAATGTTTAGAAGGCGAAACTTTTTTTTAGCAACAGCAACACTCTTTAGTCTTTTGAGATTGACCCTTTTGTATGTTACTCTCGTGACATAAAAATTCCTATCAATATTCCTCGCCCTATCAATTTTAAATTAATTTTATGTTTTGTAATATTACCTGTTTTATTGATATTCAGTGTACATATAATATATTTTCGTTCTCATAATATAACGTGATTTTTTTTTTACTAACCTCTTTAATATTATGTTTGTGTGTGTTTTACGAATAACGAATATTCAACCGTTTTAAATTAATTAGATACAGTAGGTACCTTGTTCCTTCACCAGACCTGCAATATAGTATAGACTATAGAGCAAAGTCAACACAAAATCAGTCTGACATTGGCAACTCACTGAATCCGCCATAATAAAAGAAGAAGACATAGAATTTTCAAAACAAAGCTTTACAATTTACTTTTTTTTTTTTTGAGTTTTGGCGGGCATGTGAAAGAGTGCTGTTGTGTTTTTGTATTATTTTCCTAAAATTGTGTTAGCTGGGTTTTTAATGTGTAATATTGGTAGAATATTAACCATTAGATATTCGTGTTCATGCACAAGTGTAGGAAAGTGATGTAATATCCAGAAACGTGCTATTTTGTGTTCCCTCCAAAACTCCATCGAAAGTTTCAGTAAAGCGTCTACCACTTTACTGAATCGACCGACTTGACTCCTGTGACTGTATTGACTTTTACTTAGACTTTGACTAGACTTTAGACCTGACGATACATGAAAACGATGATGAAAATTATAATAGGAGGAATATGGTTTTCCCGCCATATTCCTTACCTTTTTACCTTGTCTGTGGCACAACATACACATCCTTTGTGTCAAGTTGCCAAAAAAGAAGAAGAAAGAAAGAATATAAAAACTGTTACTGTGATTAATACTAATATGTAATTAAAGTGAAAGACGTGTCAAGAGTGCTGCAATTTAAAGCAATTTCCATAAAGTAAAACGCGAAAATATCATTGAAATTCTTGCGTCTACCTTTTTCGATTTGAATCGAAAAATCGCTATATTAGCAGGTAATTAAGCTTGTTTTATAAATTTTGTTTGTTAATTATTTTACTGTGTAATGCAATCTTAAGTAGCCTGAATAAGTAATAAGTGGTTCAATAAAACAACATTTTTACAATAAACCATAAGTTTACGAAAACAATGAACTGTCAAAGGCCATAATACTATAACGCGCTTTAAACTTTGTCATAGGTGCTTTGCGTAATTATGTATCTAGTATGTAAAATTCTCGTATCACAACCAACATTGTTTGTGCGCGAACTGCTCCAACAAACACTTTGATGCAGCATAATATAATATAACTATTATTACTTTTTGTGTTTATAGGTAGCAGAAAAGCGTTTTACGAAATAACCGGAATGACTGGGAGAATTTATAGTAGCAGCATTACCTATACTCGAAAATTCAAGATGAAAGTGCCTCTTCACTGTGACACCACTGCTATAGCTACATGGACCTAGAAAATAGCCATGATTCCATCGGCTGCAGTGTAGAATGTTTGGATGAACTTAGTATCTTATTAAAATAAACAAATCCTATTTTCTTTTTCTTTTTTAATTTTTGAATAGTTTCTTAAATAAAACAAGAGTGAAATGTAAAATTTCGCTTTTCTCAGCTCTTGCTGGTAGCCATCCTAGTTGATCTGAAGCCTTCAGAGAGAGGGTACTTAAACAATAATATTATAGTGTTATATTCATAAAATTATGATAATTTACATTTTACATATTATATTTGATTTTTTTTTCTTGTCTGGAAGTGTATTTAATTGAATGTTGTGTATAGTATTTATTGCACTGCATGGTAAATTGTAAAATGTTATTTCTTTCATGTACTTATAATTTTTATGACTGTTACCTTGCTGAATGGTATAGCTATACTTTGAGCTACATAGTATACACAAAGTACATAATATAATAAACTAATTTTGGTCCTGTGTGGCAAGGCGTAACAATCTTTAATGGTCTGAGAATTTAGTGCCCTTTGCATAGATTACATGCAAATTCTGTAGTCCTACATCCATTTTGCCTAAGTCAGTTAACCCATCAATCGTGGCAAAACGAGACACAATAGCTTTTTCATTGTTATCGCGGCCGGATGTGGCCGCTTGGGGCTTCATGAAATAAGTGTTATTATTCTTAAGTCAATGGTCATAACATTATGAATTATTTGATTGGATAATATGTAAAATAAGTCTGTGAGCTGAAAAGCTTATAGGCTTCACCAAAATTGATGAATTTTAAATAACCTTCGATGCAGCTCTTCTGATGTTGCGAGTGTCCATGGGCGACGATAGTTGCTTACCATCAGGTGACCCGTTTGCTCGTTTGCCCCCTTATTTTATTTAAAAAAAATGCAGATAACTCCTTCTGGAATAGCATATACCTAACTTGTTTTACCTATTACACAGAATTTGAAAAATCGTTTAACAATTTTAAGCTCCGAGGCAGTACAGTTACATGCATTCTAAGAACATGTTATTTTTTGAATTACAATAATTATAATTTAATTTAATATCATGAAGTGTATCATACGATTAATAAGTTGTAATAAATTTGGCAGAGTTCGATGTAATAACAAGACTAACACCTACTTGATTAATCATGGATTGAACAATTATTATTAACTCTGTATCCCACATTTTACGGTTAGTTACTTTGATGTCCCCTTTCAAGTACAAATTATCTATGAATTTTTTAATGTGTCCTGCCTAATGACTGAGTATGAGCTCCCCCAACGGCTTTCATTACTACATTAGATGTTAATATTTTAAGCTCCAGTTATTTCGCTTTCTTTAAACTTAAAACATTTAATTTGCTGCCTGTATCAATATAAACAACTAAACTCGAGGTGCCAACAAATGCTAGGCGCTTTTAAATATTCAAGAACTTGTCATTTAAATTAAGTATCAGTAAACTCACCGGGGTCGACTGCCCCTGTTGTCTCGATGGTCCCGGCTTGGCGGCCAGCCAGCAGCTTCAGCCACACCGTTGTTGTGCTCGACAATCACGTGCCTCGTGTCCGATGCGCCGACAGATGTAGCACCGTTTCACTCCAGAGTGTAGGGCAGCCGCAGAGTTCTCTTCCGCGATTCCCACTGCGGTACCCCTCCGCCACGACGATTTCCGAGAAATTAAAGATGAGGTATCATCTCCCTTATAATTTCCTATAGAGGGTATGTATTTCAAGATACAACATGTCTGGTGTTTCACACTTAGGTATACGCTTTACCATTAGCACGCAATTCTACCGGAAGTCTTCTTATTATGCATGAAATTATAGCACAGGCTGCGCCTCTGATGATACATTTTCATTTTTCGTAGCAGTGATAGCTTGTCGTGATAATAAACGATCATCGTTTCAGACTCCTTATTTCTAACCAACATAGTACTTAATTTATCCCCAAAATCGACTGAAAGCGGAAATGCAGTCTCTAGAGCTCGTTTCCATGCATTCCAATCAAGACTGTGATTGTTGAGCTCATCGTATCTTCGTCTGGCAGAACCTCGTAGACGAAGCTGCATAAAAAAAAAATGTCTCTGCACCGAGTCCCAACCGTGGACATCACCGAGCTGGTCAATTTTGTACTGCCTGCTGGTGACATTGGCTGTGCCATCTTCTGGCTTTTCTAGTTTTCTTTTTCCAAGTCCGGCTGCGTAGGGTCCTGACATCTTGTCCAAATCCCACTTCTGAGCTGTGAAAAATCTTAGTACCTATTAGCTCCATGTGAAGAATATAATAAAATTCACTTAGCAGCACAATAACTTTATTCAGGCTCGGCAAAGCTTCTGCCTTAACAAATTGTTCAGTAACCACCGTGTCTCTGGTGTCGGTTTACAAAGGTACCGCCATTTTTATACCACTTTAAAAAAACAATAACCAACCGTCACTTTCAAATATTACAATAACATCTCGAATTACAAACAAATATAAATCAGCAGTATAAATTCAAATTAAGTACTTATAAATATTATATGAATATTAAATTATCATGTATTTAATTATATCAACTAAATAATTATATTCTCTATGTAATAAATTATAATATGAGTACGGATATGGATGTGACTTAATTGGTAATTTACTCACTAGCGTTTACAAATAACTACAATAGCACAGAATACAATATATTAGTTTTAACAAACAATAGTAACAACTACAAAGTTCTAAAGTAGTTTTTATTATTCGTAGAGTAACAACAATATATTTTGTCTTTGACGTAAATTCCTTTTTCCAATACTTTAAGAAAGTACATTAATATCTTTTTAAAAATATTGTTTTAATTTGACAAATTTAAGTAACATAAATTCTATTTTTAACCGACTTCCAACAAGGAGGAGGTTATATGTTCGTCTGTTTATATATATTTTTTTTGTATGTTCAACCATAACTTCGCCTTTTATGGACCGATTTTCATGATTCATTTGTTGTTGTACAGGATTGAATTCGAGGTTAGTACCATGTTCACAAAAGTGGTGATTTGATGATGGGATCCATGAGGAATCGAGGGGACTCCTTGAAATTTATATAGGAACATATGGTGATTTCGATTTTTTCTGAAGTATTTCAGGCATATACTACCAAAAAGTAAGATTTTGCACCAGGATATACCCTGGTTCTGAAGGTGCCCAACAGAACTTTTGAATCCTTATAGATACAATTTTGAGGATTTTGGCTTTATTTAAACTACTCCAAGCAGATCCTACATTACTTGTCCTGAACATTGGCTAAATTTCATTTTGGAAAAAATAGGGTTTCGTAAGATATTTGGGTTTCTCGGACGCCAGGTGAAAAAATCAACCAGAAAAGTCACTTATTTTGCGTACACTGCCGAAACTATAAAAGATAGAACCATAAAATGTTCAAAATATTGTAGATCTTATAAATATCTACAAAAAAGTCCGCAACACACTATACTTATCTATGTCGAGTGAGGCACAATAACCATTTTTTTATTTAAAGATCTTGAATTTTTTGGACAACATTTAAACGCGTTTATTTTACTTATGCCATTAATCCGTATCAAAATAAATGATTTCATCACTAAGTACAGTTTATGTAAATAAAATTTGGTCTTTGAATGATTAAAATTGGACGTTTGGTTTTGAAATTATAGCGAAATTAAAATATTACGATAGTGGGCGTCACCAAGCGAGATGCGCTTGCGGGAGGAAGACAATCAGCTGTGCAGTGTGCACTGTACTGTGTACACTGTACACCCTTCGGATAATGACTGCGTCCGCGTCGTCGATGTCAGTGTCGGAGTCTGTGAATTGACCTGGGAATCATTTTGTTGACCGAGTCTTTCCTGGGTAGGCTTTTTGCAGCCGTAACCGACATCCACGCGGGCAGAGCCGCAGGCGGCCGCTAGTAATATGTACAACTCTAAGACAACAAGCTATAATATTATAGCCTTGTCGTCTCATATTATGTAACTAAAAAGGGTAAAATTATTATTTTTTAACAAAAAATTAAAACCGACTTCCAAGGTAAAAATAAAAGTAATACTTAATCTTAATCTAAAAAGACTCAAATAATTCTTATTCCTTATTATAGTGGCGTCTTCAGACTTCGCCTAAACCTCAACTATTTCTGTACTCAATCTTCATGCTTTTGAAGTCGGTACCAGCTTACCTTAGCGTAATTGCTTTGTCAAGGATCTCAGAACTTTTCCGGGCTGGTACCGACTTCAAATGTATGAAGATTGAGTACAGAAATAGTTGAGGTTTAGGCGAAGTCTGAAGACGCCACTATAATAAGGAATAAGAATTATTTGATTCTTTTTAGATTAAGATTAAGTATTACTTTTATTTTTACCTTGGAAGTCGGTTTTAATTTTTTGTTAAAAAATAATAATTACTACTCAGTTTATGTATGTTCCTAATACTATAGATAGTCGCTACGCGTAGCAATGAGATTAAAAGACTTCCAAACGAAGATTGCACTTTAATTATATACTAGCTATTTGACCGAGCTTTGCTCGGTATTCGATAAAACACGAAGAAAATGACATTTTCTAAAAATGATTCCTAGCTAGATCGATTTATCTCCCCCGAAACCCCCTATATACTAAATTTCATGAAAATCGTTGGAGCCGATTCCGAGATTCCAATTATATATATATATATATATATATATATATATATATATATATATATATATATATATATATATATATATATATATATATATATATATATATATATATATATATATATATATATATATATATATATATATATATATATATATATATATATATATATATATTCCCAAATATATATATATGTCGCAGTCATCTGGTTTAATATATATATAATTGGAATCTCGGAATCGGCTCCAACGATATAACACATATATATATATATATATATATATATATATATATATATATATATATATATATATATATATATGTGTCGCAGTCATCTGGTTTAATCTGCGATTCGATTGAATGACTAGCGTGTTCATTGAATGACTCCATTCAATTGAATGACTCGGCCGAACGTCGATTGAACAATCGTCATCCAACGTCCAACTAGTTCGCGGATTGTAACATAGCTCTTTGAAAAGAGCGGACATAAAATCAGTCAGGCTATTAAATAATTTAGTTCATTTTTTCCACTGCGGCGCTAGTAGTCGCCAATACCAATATGGCCTCAAACAACTTGCACAAAGAACACTGTGTTGATATTTTTTCCGATTGAGTTTTCTTAAAGTGCTTTATTGATTATAAAATAGTGTGACAAATGGATTTCACGATTATTACTCCGCCGCTGGCTACTCTTAAAGAAAAATTTGAGGCGAAACTGGCGAACGAACTGAACGAACAACAAAATCAAGGTTAGTAAGTAGGTATATTGTTATTGTTAATTATATTTTGTGATATTTAGGGGTTTGTGTTTTAGTGTTCTTGATTGCGTGAACACAATGATAATAAGTTATCATGGTGTTACTGTTTCAGAATCTCAAAGATATACAAACAACAATACCACGTTCTCACAGAAAACCGGCGTGAAACAGCGCTTGCGCTGTGTTTCGCCGAGTGAGTGATTTTACCGGAGGCCTAATCCCCTACCCTATTCCCTTCCCTACCCTCCCTTATTCCCTTCCCTTCCCATCCCTATTACCCTATTCACTCTTAAAAGGCCAGCAACGCACCTGCAGCTCTTCTGATGCTGCGAGTATCCATGGGCGACGGAAGTTGTTTTCCATTAGGTGACCCGTTTGCTCGTTTGCCCGTTTTATTTCATAAAAAAAAGAATCCTCAGGATGAGGCCAAACGAGCGTAATTTATTATTTCATTCTTTGAAATCCTTGAATTAGTTCATACAAATAGGCAGTATTGCAATTTGCACATCTTAAAACTTAAAATACAATAGGTAGGTACCTATAGAATCATAATAATATACTTATTATGGCCGTGTCCTCAATCGTTATTTATTATCACTAATTATTGTTATTCAAAATAAGGTCTCTTGGTCACCCTAAACAAGCATTACAAAGTCGGCTATATCGCCTATATACCTACCATTCAACGTCTTCACTATGATGACGTTTAGTCAAGACGTTAAACGTTTCAGTCAACGTCTTGACTAGTTGTCCTTCAGTCATTTAATTGAATGGAGTCATTCAATGAATACGCTAGTCATTCAATCGAATCGCAGATTAAACCTGATGACGACATCTATACAAGAATTGCTCGTTTAAAGATATAAGATATATGTGCAGACTTCTGAGAAACTAAAACGTCTAATCATTTTGTTCTTTGTACAAATCAAGGCTCAACATTAAATACTTTTACGATCTAAGGAGCAGTGATGATTATTTATATTTAAAAAAACGTGATTCATTTGATAGCAAAAAAAATATCCGCACAAAATTATGTATTTAAATAAATATCCGTAATGATTTTTTAAGTTTGTTCGCTAAGTGTTTTGATGATAAGACGTGTTTTGCAATAAATAATTATTTATTAAAGTGTACTACATAGTTAAGGCCTGGATTGTTTCTACATAAGAACACAGTAAGTCTTGAAAATATTTGCAATATTATTTATTCCGAAACATATTATATATTCTTTGCTTTGTTATTTTGTGTCAATAAAGTTTAAAGTTTTGTCTTTACAGTATTTCTTTTTAATTTACAGATGCTTTCAGTATATTTGGGAATAAGTTTTTTGGCAACAAGTCTTATACTCGCTCCCGTAGACACAGCTCCTGTACAACAAGATGAAAGAGAGAGCGATATTTTATATTACGAAAATATAAACGATGGAAAAGGAAATTATAGATTCAGGTAAGGTTTATTATGATATATTTTTCTATAAATCCACGTTACAAAAATATAAAGTATCTTATATTGTAGACACAAAACTTCAAGTTTGCATTATTTATAGAAAATTCACGCTTATGTTCAGATAGCAAAAAGCTAGAATACTACTATTAGCAAGTTGTATTGTGATAAAAACAGGTTTCATAAATCATTGACACAAAGATTACCTCACCCTAATTCTTATTTTGATTTTGTAGTATTGTATAAAATACAAATGTGGGGAATAATCGTAGCTGCAAAGAAATCTTCAGACCGACCGAGGTTGCATGAGGTCAGGCCGAAGCCCACTGTCGTTGTTTCAGTTCATTGTAGAGATATCAGAAACATCGGTACCGTGATTTAGGATTGTGCACCGTTTGGCTTTTTGAAAAGATATTTAGGCCCAATTTCACCTACGACTGTTTAATTTAATGAACGCATTAGTATCGCTCTTTCGTTTTTCTAATGAATGAAAGAGAGGTCATGACATTTTAACAAGATGTTAACACTACCAGACATTGGTGAAATTGGGCCTTAGGCACACTATTTTTAACGGACTCATTCGAATTTCAGTTTTGAGACGGCCGATAACACAAGGAGAGAGGAGACCGGACAGGTCGTGAACGCCGGTCAGCCGGACGAGTACATCGTGGTCAACGGGTCTTACTCGTACGTCCGACCGGACGGAGAGGAGGAGACCGTCTACTACGTCGCCGACAAAGATGGCTTCCGGACTGTCCCCGAACCGGAGCGGCCTCACATATCGGTGATTGATCTTAATCCCTACTATATACTAGAAACGATCCAAGGTCTAAGGTTAAGAGGTCCAAGGCGTGATGGACTTACAGTAGATTAAGAGAAAATGTAATCTTTAGACATCGGATTATATGTATTTGCATATTTGCGTATGCAAATGCATATATTATAATGGCACTTTTTAGACGATAGCGCAAATTTTGGCAATTTTTCGTTGATAGTGCATATTATGCCCTCATAGTCTTCAAACTAGCTATTAAATACACACCGAGGCCACTAACTATTTAGTACCTCTATAGGTACGATATATCAAAATATGTATTTCAAATAATATGTGGCCCCAACCTTGTTTAAAGACTTTCGCAACACACCCAACAGTTATAATATCTCTCAGAAACAGAATGTTACTTTATAGTTGGCAACATTTGAAAAAAAATTAATAAAATAGGCAATAAACTTCCATGGGCTCTAAGATTGCAATCGGAAAGAGGAAAAAAATCCTGGATTTGATGGAATTATGAAAATTGGCGCATTTACTATGGGCAGCACCGGAAAACTCTTTCAAAAATAATAAATTTTTATAATGTGACTTTTGATTGTGCATATTTTGTGCATATTTCGGCCATTTTTCGTACATAATTGCATGCATATTGCAGTACTTTGATCGTGCATATCGACTGCCCCTAAGTATACTGAGTCAACTAACAAATTGCAAACTTACAGGAGAGCGTTTGCAAGAACGAAACGTTATATTTTTAACGTCGTTAAAATTACGGAATAATAAATGATCGTAGATAATTACCAATAAAATGCCCTTCAACAGGGCAAAATAAAAAATACATTATTTTATTATTTACTGAGATAATGTAGATATACTAGTATACGTCGATTATCTGTAAGTTGAAATTGGATCAACTACCACTTATATTTTTATACGTCGTATCATTAAATCTACGTATTTCAACAGTTCTAAACCTAAAATATGGTTAAACTATTTTTCATTTAGAGTTTTCTTTCCTTTGGTATCGTCATTTTGCTCTCATAATTCATTTTTGTATAAATCTTGGCAGTTGACTCACTGTACATGGATATAAAGTTAAAAGCATGTTATTTTTGTTGGTGAGTCAAGTGTCACAATGTAAGTAAAATAATAAAAACATCTTTTATTTCTTAATTTTTTTATTATAATAATCGTTTCCATTCATAAATTAAATATTTTATTGTTGAAAATTCTTTATTTTTATACAATTAACTAAGCTAAACCTCGGTAGCTAAGACTTAGGTTTCAAGTAACAAAACACAAAATATTTAATAATGTCTATTGCGTATTTCTTATTTAGTATTAAAATTTGATTAATTACTAAACAGCAATCATTTTAGAACTCTCAGTTTAAAAAATTTACAAAGGCATGTTAATTTGTACTTATTCTGGGCATTGGCACACTGAAACCGAACAAAAAGGGGAAAAAGTTATGTTTTCTGTATGGGAGACTTCCTTAAATATTTTTTTTAGGTATTTTGTTTTTAATATTTGTTGTTGCAGCGGAAAGTAGCAACAGAAACATGTACATAATTTGTGAAAATTTCAACTGTCTAGCTACAGCGATTCTCGAGATACAGCTTGGTGACAAACAAATGATCAGATTGACCGACACCGAAACCTTTGTAATAGAGTCCCGTTTTTACCCTTTGGGTACGGTTCCCTTAGTAGGGGGCCCAAAAGGATGCCCGGTATGTCAGGTTAAGCTTGTATAAGCTTCCCAAATGTCTCTAGTAGCATGGTACAAAAATCTGATTTACCAGTTGGCGGAATAAAAAAGTTTTTTCCAAGTGTTGAAATGTCATACATTTGTAAGATTAAGATAGGAAATGTTAAGAATACTCCAAAGAATCTACCACATAAAGAACTGGTGATTTAAAGGTAAAGTAAGCCTGTAGGGACATTTAAAAATAAAATAAAAAAATAACTTTATTTTTAAGAAAATAAGCTTTACAGATGGTTTATGTTGCACTTTATTAAATTGTATAGTCCTTTTTGTCTAAAATCTTATAAAGTATTACCAAATATAATAATTATTTTAAATATTTTCATAGCTGTAAGCTGGCTGTAGCCTCTCAATTCAACGCGAAAATAAAAACGCTCATATATTTTTTTTTATCCGTTTTACCTAGTCTACAAAAAAAAAGCACTTTGGGCTCGCCAACTACTTTAAATTAGTGGTTTTTTGGTCTTTTTACTCCGCGCTGACCATATGAATACTGAGTCAACTTTCAATTTGAACCAAAATGCCCGCGATCGCGTCCCGCGTATACTGGTAGAATATAACTTGACTCAGTATTCAATGCGCAAATTTAAATAAGTTAGTAGATGACTCTGTATACGTCATTTTATTTTCGGTATTAATAAAGGTACAAACTTTTTTTAAAGCCAGCATGTAGAATATGATCTAATTAGTGTAAATATACCAAAAAGTGCAATTTGGAAAAGAATCATGGCCAAATTTGTATAGGAGCTGGACTCGAATTTTATTTTTGATGTCCCAAAATAAACTATAGTTAGATTTGGTTGTTCTTATGCTCTAAACATAATTCTGTTTGAGAATTATGTCTAAATAGCCACGATTTTTTATAATAATTAATAACGTTTACAATTACTTTGAGGTTAGACTTAAGAACTACCTTTTTCCCGACTGCGGTGTAGCCTACAAGTGTATATTCGGCGATCTCGTTTCTAATTATTTCAATTTTTCCTAGAGTATTACCCAAAAAATAGAACGAATGCGAATGATCGCCGGCTGTCAGAACATAACGAAACTATAATATATTAATCTTTTTTTTTTGTGGCTATTTATAGACACATTTCTAATGATTTTCGATGCCTTAAAATATTAGGGAATTTTTGCTACTAATGGCATATCGGGACGCCACCGCCCACCTGGTACGATTTGGCCATTGTTCTTTGTTAGTTGACTCAGTATACTTAGGGGCAGTCGATATAATCCGATGTCTAGTAATCTTGGTACGTGACAAAATTATGTAAAAGAGACACAAGACAAAGGATATAGGCGACAGGCCCGACGACCCTAATTATTGTAAAAAAAATACTATAAACGGCATAGAGTATGATGAAACATTAGTTTGGAAATAATCTAAAGGATGGGAATGGACATAGGGCAGTTACCATTTTCGGAAAAATGGACGGTTTCCACGTACATGTGAATTTAAGCGCGTCTTAATGTAATAACTAGCTATATGATCGAGCTTCGCTCGGTATTCAAAAAATTAAAAAAACACACATAAAATGATATTTTATGAAAATGATTCCTAGCTAGATCGATTTATCGCCCCCGAAATCCCCTATATACTAAAGTTCATGAAAATCGTTGGAGCCGATTCCGAGATTCCAAATATATATATCGGCGTGCGCGATTAACTTGTCTATTGGCAACTTATTTTGAGATAAGTTTCATAATGTATGTTATCTGTTGGAGCGGCCAGTACGTCCGGATGGGGTTTTGAGTGACGCTGTCTAACTGACGATGGACATTTGAGAGGTGACAACCATCGCCTGCCAAATATCTAGAATTATTATGAATGTCGGAAGGAACGGTGTATGCTCCCAAACCCATCGGCTCCAAATCTGACGATATCTGGTTAATCACGTTCAGTGTAGATAACTTATATACGCCCACAATCTTGGAGGATGAATGCAATGTTATTCCATGGCCATTGAATCAGTTTCTTATACCGCTCGACGATCCGATATATATATATATATATATATATATATATATATATATATATATATATATATATATATATATATATATATATATATATATATATATATATATATATATATATATATATATATATATATATATATATATAACTAATAAATAATTTTGTGCCGATGTTTACATTTTAACGTTTTATTGTTTTCGATATCTTATATAATATATATATATATATATATATATATATATATATATATATATATATTAAAGATATAAGATATCGAAAACAATAAAACGTTAAAATGTAAACATCGGCACAAAATTATTTATTAGTTAAAAAGTTCTTAGTGAGTGCTGGCTAACTGAGTCATCCACGATTAAAAAACTAAACGGTTATACTTCGTATCACACCAGCAAATACATAAATCGTTCGGGCGGTGTAGTAGTCTATAAATAGCAAATGGAGTCCAAAGGTGCATGAACCTAATATTGAAGAGGCAAATGCTCTCGTAGTTGAAATCCCTAATGTAATGACAACAATAGGAATTTATCGCTCTCCGTCCTTTCTCAACCCAGCTTACTTCATCACTTCTTTAGAACATACTTTGAGCTCACTCAAACACAATAAAGGCCTCACAGTTGTTGGTGACCTAAATATTAATATTTTAAACACTAATGATAACGAAGCTAATACATCATCATACCTAAATCTCCTTGCTGAACACGGTCTGATCTCAGCTATAAACGCCCCAACACACGGTCGTACCTGCATAGATCACATTTTCGTGTCTGAAAGAAATATGTCCGAGTCGGTCATTTGTCCCGCCGCTTTAACAGATCACGATTTAATTATGCTAGGTGTAAACACCTCAGACCTAAAACACACAAGGAATCACAGAGTCATAACCAAAATAGAGTACGGAAACCTACAAATGGAGGCGAGACAAATAGACTGGAATAACTTACTGGGCACCGGCTCTTTCGACGACATTGTACATAATTTTACATCACATCTAACAAAATTGGTTTGAAAAAAAAAAAACTCCAAGTACACTAAAACGACTACCCTTAGTCACTCCAAATTTGCTATCCAGCCATGGATGACTCCTGGCTTAATTCGTTGCTCTAAGCACAAAGACAAGCTACATTTAGAGTCAAAACTAGCACCTAACGACCTAACAAAAAGACTAATTTTTACTCGCTACCGTAATTTCTATATAACACTTCTTAGAAGGCTTAAAACCGATTACGAAAAGAGTGAACTGCTAAAAAACAAAGAATGTCCTAAAAAGCTCTGGGACACCATTAATAATATATCTCACCGCAGAAGTAAAACTTCTTCGGCTTCGGAAAATGAACTGACTAAGATAAAAAATTCCATCTCAGAGTCACTTGACCATTGCAATCATTATTTCTCAACCGTGGGCCAGGTCTTGGCAGATGAAATATGTTCTTAAACTAATGAAAATCAGGAGAGCCTTGCATGTAAATTTCATGTTAGAGGACCACCCACTTCAAACTCCATCTATTTATCTCCCACTGACATTTCTGAAGTTAAATCATTAATCAAAGGCCTTACCAATAACAGCTCCCCTGGACTAGACGGCATTAACAATAGAATACTAAAATCTATCGCTGATACTATAGTAGATCTCATCACGACAATTTTTAACAAGAGTCTCGAAACTGGAATTTTCCCAAAAACTTGGAAAACCTCTGTTATGATTCCAATTCACAAAGGTGACCCCAAGGATAACCCTGCTAATTATCGTCGTATCTCGCTATTGGGAACAATTTCCAAACTACTTGAACGCATCATTCACCGTAGACTAGTATAATTTCTTAACAAAAATTCTATAATTAATTGCCGACAATTCGGTTTTCAAAAAGGAAAATCAACAGAAGATGCGGTCTCCGCTCTCACAAATAAAATTATTGACTACCTGGATAAATGTCAACGCTGCTTGGGCGTGTTTCTGGATCTAGCAAAGGCGTTTGACACTGTTTCAATACCTATTCTATTAAAGAAACTAGAAGCATATGGTGTTCGGGGTATAGCTTTAAAATGGTTTACCAGCTACTTGACGGGACGGCAACAGTGCATTAAAATAGGTGACAAATTGAGTGCTGCTAGACCTATCTCTTACGGCGTCCCACAGGGCAGTATTCTTGGACCGACTCTCTTTCTTATTTATATGAACGATATTGCCTTTCTGCCCTTATCTTGTGCTGAAGTCTACTGCTACGCGGATGACACTGCTCTCATTTTTCACGGTCCATCAGTGGAATCAGTTTGTCGCGAGACAGAAGGTGGAATGTCACTCGTCACGAACTGGCTAAGTGCCAACTTATTAACTCTAAACACAACTAAAACTAAATTCATGTTTTTCCATAAAACATCTGCTTCAGACTCAACATCCTTAACTACCCTAAAGGTGCATACCCACTCTTGCCTAGCAGCGAAGCCTGTCTGCTGCGACTGTCCCCAAATGCAAAGATCACCTGACATAAAATATCTAGGCATAATTCTAGACGAAAAGCTGTCTTTCAAGCAGCACGTTAGCTTGTTGTGCTCTCGTATTAGGAAAATAATTCCAATAATGAAAAACATCCGTAACTCAGTAGATTTTCGTTTGCTCAGAATAATTTATCTAGCATTGTGCCAATCAATAATCAACTATTGTATACTGGTTTGGGGAGGTATAGCCACGACCACCCTAATCTCCGCTGAAAGAGCTCAGAGGGCCGTACTCAAGGTAGGATTACACAAACGTCGCAGATACTCCACCACTGCCATATACCGCGACTTGGTAGTCGCGGTATACGAATGCTTAAAATCTGGTGATTTTAAGCATTCGTAAACTATACATATTGAGGGTAGCGCTTGCTGTCCACAAATCGGTTCTTGGATCTACACAATATGTCACCTTGCTTAGAAAGAGAAACTTTAGATTACCTGGTAGCTCTGTCAAAACTTCCTTTGCCAAGCGCTTCGCGCCTTTTCTTTTCCCGCTTATCTACAATAAGTTGATTAAATTATGCCAACTAGAAAGGTTCCCTCTACGTAAATCTAAGGAAATAATTACAAAAATGCTTCTCAGTACTTCTTACGAAGAAGCTGAAAACATACTAAAGGTAACTGTATAAGATCCCAATTCGTTCAACGTCCGCATATATTACAATAAAAGCACAACACACACACACACACACACACACACACACACACACACACACACACACACACACACACACACACACACACACACACACGCACGCACGCACGTATACATGCACACACCCACCATCACACACTACACATAATTAATATATTAATTACTTTAATCTTATGTTGTAAACCTACTTGTAAACGTTTTAATAATTTATTAAGTATCCTAGTGTCAAAGTTCTCGAGAATGTTCCTACTGGCCCCACAGGACAGGCTATGCCAAGTGTGGGGATATGTCTAATCTGAACTTGAATATTGTATTTTTCTGGAAATAAATTATTTGTATTTGTATTTGTAAATTGCTACTCACAGAGAACTCGCACTTCGCTAATTTTGCCAAGTCATTTCAGTCGGACACAAAACGTAACATGGAGATTTTTTAAAAATATTAGAAAGAAAGAAAGAAAATTAAACTTTATTGAGTACTGAATAAGGTTATTGCGACGGTTTTTTTTTTTGTTATTTTAATAAAATTGACGAATCTGAATTTTGTTGCACCACATAGTGCTGCACTTCATAGAGTCATTAAAATTAAGGCTCATCTCTGTAATAGAAAAGATACGAAACACGCACACACTTAGGCTCTTTTAAAAATATAACTACTGCATCTTTTTTTAACAAAGACGCGGTCACTGTCATCAAACTACGTTTGAATAACTATTACTATACATTTGAAATGCTCCCGCTACCAATTTTAACACAAGTTAATATTAAACATAAGCTACGCAATCTGACCTAACAATGACCTAAGATTCTCATTATGCATGCATGTAAAAATTTTTTCATTATCACATAATATTATGGAGTATTTAAGAAACAATTACTAGAAATAATGTATTTTCAATCAGTAGGATTTGCTATAAATATATTTATTGCTAATAAAAATATTATTTTATTTTACAGGTCCTGGCTGGCATACCTACTGCCGTTCTCGCATCTTTAGCAGGGTAGACAACAGATGAAAATAGAAGTTCTTAAAGTCATAAGTCATAACAAATAAGATCATCTCAAGAACTCTTTAACCTAGCGTCTAGAAAAAAAAACATTAATATCCAAAATATAGTGTTAAGATGCTCCCTCACCGGGATCATTCGCGTGAAATGTAACGTTACAGAGTCGAGCATTATAATGTGAAGGGGGAGAACCGAGCATTACAATGCGCACCTTGTAGTGATACATACTATTATTTTGATATAACTTGTAACCTATTTGACATTACACGAGAATGCTCGGTATGGGAGGTAGTATTGTAATGTAATGCTCAAAGTCGAATATATTCTCGAATTTTTTGAAACAAAAGCAGAGATACATGTATGTTTATTGTATGTATGTTTATTTAATGTATTTAAAAATTATATTATAATCATAGAATTATAACCTTTAGAAGAGGCATTCCATACAATGTGTCACCCTCGAAATGAGTGAGCTCACTCATCTGACAGCAGTGTGCCTTAGGACGCGGTGAGAGTCGGACGTGTTTAATTCATTGATTACCACGTTGTTTTTCGCTACATTTCGCTTCAGAATGCCGTCGTGTGCCTTCCGACAGTGCAGTAACAACACGAAGAATACAAATAAAGCAAAAGTTATAACATTTCACACGTAATTAATTAATTATTGTCTTCCATTTTAAGAGAAAAATTAAAGCGAAGCGTAAAATGAGCGAAAGAGAAAGTAGTAAGTACATGCTATTACTCTAAGACAAAAAAGGACGACAATATTTTTTCAATTCGATTAAAGCGTAAAATGAGCGAAAGAGAAAGTAGTATAATATGCCATTACTATAAGACAAAAAAGGACGATAATATTTTCTCGATACACATTTTGCATGCGAAAACATTGCTACAGTTTTGATGGCGTATGCCATATTACCATTACCAGCTGTCCCGGCAAACGTTATTGCCATATTATATAAAGTATATCGCCCGTATTATTTTATTGAATTAGTGACTAAATAAGAATGTCACCATGGCAACGTCCATCGCTATCCCGTGACCCGCGTCGCATAAACAATGGTCGCTCTTTATAGACAAATAATTTGCAATAAAATAAAATTGCGACTTTAATTAAAGATCTAAGCTATCCTATCTCTCAAGTTGGAAAAAAGCACACATTTAAAAAAGAACATTAAAATCGGTTAAGTAGTTTAGGAATCCATCGCAGACAAACATCGTGACAGGAGATTGATATATATTAGATAATGATACATATTATTCTTGTATCTATACTTATTATAAAACAAAGTCGCTTTTTTTTCCCTCATGTCCCTTTGTTCCCTTTAATCTTTAAAACTAAGCAACAGATTTTGATGATTCTTTCAGTGTTAGGTAGCCCATTTATCGAGGAAGGTTATAGGCTATATTTTATCACGCTAAGACTAATAGAAGCGAAGAAATAGAGGAAAATGTGGAAAAAACGGGGAAAATTATTTGAAAGGGCTAACTTGAATGCGCTAATCTCAGGAACTACTGGTCCGATTTGAAAAATTATTTCAGTGTTAGATAACCCATTTATTGAGGAAGGCTATAGACATAATTTTTTCAGTGGCTAGATATTTTATACCCGTGCGACGCCGGGGCGGGTCGCTTGTACAGAATAAAGATCAGAACGTTGTTTTTGATCCTAGAAGGATCAAACATAATAATCTATATATTAATACGTGAGCGAAAAACTTTGTATCCCTTTTGACGAAAAATGCGGAAACGTAGGTGATTAAAACAATTTTGCACAGTCATAGTTTATATGGTGAAGGAGTGCATCGAGCTAATATTATTTTGAAATTATGCTTTTATCACACATTTTTTTAACAAACAAAACATTACACGCACTAGAACACACACACTAGGAGATTTTGATTAATATTAGTAAGACTATTTTTATGGGTCAAAACTTTTGTCGGACGATTCAAAAATAACGTTGTTGCTAATTTATTTTCAAAGGCGTTACTTTTATTTTATAAATTTGTTATATTAATTAATTATATAATAAAAATAACGTAAGATTTCGGGTATGAAAAATAGATTTTTGCCAAATTTAGACTGATCTGGCAACACAAAATAGTTCTACCTAATCAGATCGCTACCAGTGACAGGAGTAAATAGAGTATAATATATTATATTGTTGAATTTTATATAAAATGTATATTAAAATAAAATATGTAAAGGATATTCATTGCTTTTATTTTTGTCGTTCTAATTTCAGAAGTATGAAAAATTTTTGCAGTTAAAAAAAGAAAATAATATGAGAATATTGTTTTAAAACAAAATTAATAGACTGATGATAATATTTTTGTAATACTTATTAACTATTTTACGTAAATAATTAAATTCAATAAGAAAAAGACCTTAAAGTAAAGTTTACTGAAATATGGAACAATCAAAGTTAATAACGTTTGTTTTTATTTATTTAATAACGTTTGTTTTTATTTATTTAATAACGCTTTTGATAGATTAACGAGAATTCGAGTGTATCTATGATAGATTAGTTGTCCTTTCCGTCAGCTACAATAAGATGACATGGTGTGGTACATACAGACAATTACTATTATTATTGATCATGACCACGAGAATAAGTGTGCGCAAAAAAATATGAATATATTTTTTCTTAGCAAGGGCCAAGCAAGGGCCATTTAATAGCTTCAGCCTAAAATTTTAGTATAATATGTGCTATAGAGTTATAGTAAAGTATAATATGCACAGCTCCTATTTGCCTCGAATGCTTAGACAAGATCTGTCCTCACGGCCTTAAAAATCTCTAAGTTTGAAGCCTGCAATTTTGTAGAATTAGTAACTATAATGGGTATTAGTATTTTTTTTAAGTTCCTTGTTAATTTAATTAAACAAAAACGTAAGAATAATTTTTTATCGATTTAATAAAATTTTTTTTGAAATTATTTTCTGAAAGTGTTAGTGGGTAAGCCAAAAACACGAGATTGTACCAAATATGCTGTAGTATTTGAAAAATATTCTTGAAATTCATCTTTTTATTTTTAAAATAAAGAGTTTAATAGTGCCTAAATACAATTTTCAAAATTAATATTAGTCTCTCCCCTTTTATTTATAGTTATCGTATGTTTTTTAGCCGGGGTCTCACAGACGTATGGCAGGTGGTTGTGTGACAATTATATGTGGTAGGTGGTGAAGGGATAATTTAACTTTTAGCACGTGTTAGGCCGCTCACAGGTCGGACACACATTCAAGGTTGATTGATATAATATTCCAAACGATAACTTCTCGCATATATTTTTATATTATAATTAATTTTATAATTTGCGTATGTTGGCAAAAAACATATTATAAATTAATAGGTCTAAAAAATATATAATCGGTAATCATACCTGGTTTATCTGTAAGGTGAAGACGTGTTTTTAACAACCTTAGGTGATTATTCAAATTAGTTTTTATGGTTAAATTGATGTAATTATATTACAAACGTATTTTTCTTTAAGAGCATTTGTGAAGATATTTTGAAGATGTTTTCAGTATACTTGACAATATGTTTGTTAGCTACAAGTTTTATATTTGAGCCTATCAACCCAGCTCCAACAGCACAAGATGAAACAGACAACGACCTTTTATATTATGAAAATGAAAACGATGGCAGTGGAAATTATAAGTTCAGGTAAAAATTAATTAATGTGTTTGATATGTAAGTTTAATTAAAATTAAGCTATCATTCTTCCAATTCGTTGCTAGCTTTACCAAAAAAATATTGATAGAAAAATGAATAAGAAATGTACGTTACGTTTTGACATTACCGTGTGCTTACTTCTCATAATAATATCTAGTAGATAATTCTAAATGAAAAAAAGGTAAGAGTATTATTACGACGCTATTTTGATTCGCACATTATTGGCCTAGATTTCCCGTTTAGGTAAAACTTCATTATTTTACTTTTTTTTAGTTTTGGAACAGTAGATGAAACAAAGAGAGAGGAGACTGGAAGAGTCGTGAACATCGGCCAGCCAGACCAGTACATCCAAGTCGATGGGTCCTACTCGTATAGATATAGCATACCAGGTGGATACGAATGGAGGACATATTACTATACTGCGGGCAAAGATGGCTTTAAGATAACTAAAATGGTAATTATTATGTTTAACACCAACAGCTCCATTGGGTTCCTTTGATAATATATCTTATCCAATTTCTCTGTTCTCAAAGTCCGTCAATTATAAGAAGGAATTTTTACACCACACTTTATGAAAAAAATATTACACCTTATAATACCTCACCTTGTGCACTGTGATATAATATATTATATTTAATATACGTCCACTGTATATTTTAGGCACCCCCTAGGATCTCAGTGCCTTGTGGGATTTGAAACTAAGAGTAATTAGTATGAAATAACTCAAACCCCTAGTGAAATCAAAAATATGCATTTTTATAGTTATCAATTAGGTACGTGCGCAGAGCAAAAAACATAATATTATCGTAACTCTATGGGACTAAAGCGAAAAAGAGTTCATCAGCAGGACTGATGTTTCCACTTTTTAGACCATCTGTTTGCGCTGTTCTAAGAAAACCTAGAAATAAGATTTTTATTATGTCTAGGCCTATAACGATCCCACAATCCAGAGGCAATCTCTCAGCGTCTGGAACACGAAACTGACGTGTCAATTACCCTAAAAGTAGAAATGACCCTGAAAGTTTTTAATACTAAATCACCACTTTTTTCTTTCACCAGGAATTAGGAGGGATTTTGGGTGAAGCAATATCACCTGCTGTGCTTGCAACATTAACAGGATAAGGGATGAAGTAACACAATGGCAATTGGCAAGTTACTAGTGACGACCGTATTTATCTCCACTATTGATTTTGCAAGAAAATAGAAATCCATGACCAGTTAAATAATACAGTTTACCACAAATCTTAAGTAAAAATAAATTATATTTAAATTTACTTAATATATTCATTTGTTTTTTTTTCCTGATTAAATCACAATATTTCAACAATCTGCATCAAAATCTGCATTCAATACTAATTAGTATATTAGTATTCATTACTGGTCATTTATCAGGTAGATTTCAATCTTTACTTACAGATTATTATAGGAAAAAAAAGAACGAGTATTTATACAAAATATCTAAGGAGAACAAAATGATAAGTATATATGTTACGCTCAAAGACCGAAAACGCTCACTGAGCGAAAAAATGGCCCACAACGCGTTGTGGTAATAGTGAAACGACCACGACGCGAATTTCGCGTCGTGGCCCTAGTGAAAACGGCCACGACGCGTTCTGGTAATCACAGAAATACCACATAGCGAAATTCGTGTCGTGGCTGTCGTGCTATTTGACCACAACGCGTTGTGGTAATCGAGAAAAGCCATGACGCGTTCTGAGCATTTAAAAACAGCCACGACGCGAATTCGTGTTGTGGCCCTAATGAAAACGGCCACGACGCGTTCTGAGCATTTAAAAACAGCCACGACGCGAAATTCATGTTGTGGCCCTAAAAAACGCGTCGTGGCCGTTTTCGCTAGGGCTCTAGGCCACAACATGAATTTCGCGTCGTGGCTGTTTTTAAATGCTCAGAACGCGTCGTGGCCGTTTTCGTTAGGGCCACAACACGAATTTCGCGTCGTGGCTGTTTTTAAATGCTCAGAACGCGTCGTGGCCGTTTTCATTAGGGCCACAACATGAACTTCGCGTCGTGGCTGTTTTTAAATGCTCAGAACGCGTCATGGCTTTTCTCGATTACCACAACGCGGTGTGGTCGAAAAGCACGACAGCCACGACACGAATTTCGCTATGTGGTATTTCTGTGTTACCAGAACGCGTCGTGGCCGTTTTCACTAAGGCCACGACGCGAATTTCGCATCGTGGCCGTTTTACTATAACCACAACGCGTTGTGAGCCATTTTTTCGCTCAGTGAGCGTTTTCGGTCTTTGAGCGTAACATATAGATTATTATAGGTCTACGGTTTACGGTGATCACATCTATAAAAGTCCCTTGACATATAAACAAACAACTTTTAATGATGTAGCCATAGCTGTTGCTGTTAAGATAAAGGCAAGCAAAGACAAATTTTTAATTGTAATGAGCAATTAATTATAATATAAAATGTGAAAGTGTGATTATCTGTACATCTATCTGTCTGTTACCTTAAACAACTGAATCAATTTAGATGAGATTTGGTATATAGATATTTGCTAACTGGCTAAAGCCAAGCTTCGGGTAATTTAGTACGTCCCGTAATACCTAAGTATGAGTAGCTCTGAATTTCAGACGTCTTGCTTCTTGGGAGCAAGTGGGCGCTGGACTGTCACGGTTGTGACATATGTTAATGTTAATCGTCCTATGACAATAAATGTAATAAGTACTACTGTACTATTCAAAATATTTGCTTCTAAAATCAACTTATAGCACGTGTGCGGACTGCGGCCCAAGTCAAACACAAATTCAAGGTTCATTCATGATTGATATAATTTATTCCAAAGGATAACTTCTCGTATGTATAAACTATAATTTTATAATTTGCGTATGATAGCAAAAAACATAGGTCTAATAATATATTATAATCTGTTATCATACCTGGTTTGTCTGTAAAGTGAAGACGTGTTTTTAATAACCTTAGGTGATTATTCAAATAAGTTTTTGTGGTTAAATTGAAAGCTTTAATATTGTATAACAAACGTATTTTTCTTTAAGAGCATTTGTGAAGATACTTTGAAGATGTTTTCAGTATACTTAGCAATATGTTTGTTAGCTACAAGTTTTATATTTGTGCCTATCAACCCAGCTCCAACAGCACAAAATAAAACAGACAGTGACATTTTATATTATGAAAATGAAAACGATGGCAGTGGAAATTATAAGTTCAGGTAAAAATTAATTTATTTACTTTATATTATTTAACCCTCAATGCACTAGGTGAAATTTACTCACGTAATTACCTTCTATGAGTCCCTGGGACTCACATATTTTGAATGTATGTTTTTATGAAATGAAACAAATTACATCAACATTTTGTTTAACAATCTTCTTAAGTAATTAGTAAATTATAAGAATAAATAACAAAAGTAACCAAACTTCAGAGATCCTCTTGAAAATTAAAGAAAAGGCACTTATCAGTCTTTTAAAACCATGATATTTTTAAGATTTCTCTAAACTAACAAATATTCTAAAAATTAAAAAGAACTTAACGTTTTAAACCAATAAAGGTACACAAATAAAATAAAATTAACATTAATGTATGCTTCTATTCAAAGAAAAAAAACGTGCAGTGGGTTTCTACCACTATCTAAAAGCTACGTCGGCATATCTTTTTTTGGGCAAGTAAAACATATCAGCTTCAGACATTTTGTGCACAGATGGGCAGTTTTTGTTATCTTGTTGTAGTGGCATAAAATATAGTAATACTTTCCCTCCTAGCTAACTTGTTTCAGGTGGCTCACATCTTCAGGAATGTCATTTTTTCGTCCAAGTCTTCATGAAGCAGGCTTCCGGAATGGAATCTGCTCCGTCTTCTCTTAGATTGATAAAGTCGTGTTTTTTAGAGCCATTTTACAATTGTACAACAGAAAAATAAAGCATACATAATTTAAATCATACTAACGGTGAAAAATCAACATTTCAAAACTTTAATATATAAAAATAATCATAACGTAATTCACTAGTATGAGTCCCTGGGACTCACTCGGCGTAATAACTCACCAAATATGATATGTACGCACTCATCCTCTCGGCACCATGTCGCCCGCGTCACTACATGAAGGTACTGAGACGTGGGGGAAACTAGCTGCTAAGACTTTTGAATTATGGCCATTTAAAATTTTGATGTGAGTCCCTGGGACTCAGGAAGTGAATTAAGGGTTAAGTTTTAAAAAAAATCTAGTTAAAGCCAGTAGAACAAAATTAAAATTAAGACGCTGATAACTGCCAATGACCTTGAGAATTCGCGTATCTCGCATCACTCTCGCACCACTGTCGATTTTCATGCGAGAGAGACAGAGATGTGAAATGTTCACTAGGTAGCGTGGATACATTTTTCGTTTGTTAGAGGAAAAAATAAATATTATGGGAAATCTAGATGTCAGAACCGAAAATTAAATCTTACAAGCTTTGGATTTTTGTGAAAGGTATCAAATAAACAAATTTTTAAAGCATAGCTTACGTATATTATTTTAGTTAGAACTGTTTTAAGTTCCTGGAAGATGTGACTTTGGTATTTTTTTTCATCCAGTAGGAGTACATTATTTTATTATTTAGAATAAAGAAGCTTTTCCAAATACAATCAAAAATCACATATATTTTTTTGTGCCAGTTAATGAAATACATACGTCTAGAAAACTGCACAAAGATGTCGCATTGGCAGTTGTCTTCCTGCCAGCTATCATTCTCACAATCCATCGTTTACTGTACCAGAAAATATTGATAAAATTAATTTAATACGTTTTGCCATTACAGTGTACTTACTGCTCATAATAATTTTAGTAGCTATATAATTTTAAAAGTGAAAAAACGCGTAAGGGTATTTTAACGACGCCATTTTGATTTGCGGCCTACTGGTGCACAATTTTCCGTTTAAGAGTCCGTATACGAAATTTGCCGATTTCGCTGATTTTACAGACGTGATTTAACAGTTAAAATACAGTATTTTTATAAGTTTTAATGCACAACATGTAAGATCATTTCAATTATAATCTAATGTTGGAGCTAGTTTTTTTTAAGTATTTTTAAATAATCCAACTCAAACCCGCGACAGTTTTGTGATTTTTGCTGTAAAAGGTTTAGAATATCACCTGTTTATGGATTGTATTGACGTCTTAACGGTATGAAAAAATACAATGTACTGTTGAGAAAGTCGTCTATACAATGTTGGAATTACTTTTTACCACTTTCATATGAAATAGTTGAGTAAAAAATATGTAACTCGGCAAAATTTTAGAGAAAATGGGCAAAGAATTGCTGTTAATTTCGGCAACTTGGAGCTGTACTTCATAAAAAGAAAACGACAGAAATAATCTATAGATAAAATTCTATCCAATTCAAGAAAAAAGAAAAAAAAAACAAATTGTGCCAAAAAACACGATTCAAAACAACCTAAATCTCACATTATATAACTCGCCGCAAGGCTCGAGTCGGCTTTCCGCGCTTAAATATATTTGAAATCTAATAATTAATATATATTTTTTTAAGTCTAATAAGGGGAAAAAACCTAATAATATTTCTGTAGCGAACCTTTGCAATTTCATATTCATCGGCAAAATTTCGTGTACGGACTCTTAAGTGTCTCCTTTGTTATTCCTCCTTTTTTTAGTTTTGGAACAGCAGACGATACAAAGAGAGAGGAGACTGGAAGAGTCGTGAACGCTGGTCAGCCAGACCAGTACATCCAAGTCGATGGGTCCTACTCGTATAGATACAACATACCAGGTGGATACATTTGGAGGACGTTCTACTACACCGCGGGCATAGATGGCTTCAATATAACTAAAATGGTAATTATGTTTAACACTAAAGGTTCCACTGAGTTCCGTACATTATAAGTAAGACCATTTTACCATCGAGGAAATTGATTCCTAGGTAGTTGACGGACCAACGTCATTTGGTCGGAGCATGTCAATTCAATGTTAATTATTATTAAATCTATCGGCTGGGTTTGACGTAACGCGACCAAACTACGTAGGTCCCCCATCTGCCTAGGAATCAACTTCTCTGATAGTACAATGCATATTGTTCTTGTATTGCAGTAAACACTGAATTGAAGTAAACGATTGGGCACCATGTCACTTTGCTATCGTTTATTCTTATGTTTTTGTGCCCTACATATTATATCCTACGTTCTATGTAAATTTAAAGTATATTTTATAGTTACCAAATACGCGCGCAGAGCATAAAAACATAATAGCTTCTTTGCTCTCGTAACTCTGTGGGACTAAGGGCCGAGACACAAAAACACGATACGACGTCGTGTCGTACCACGACACGACGTCGCATCGTGAAACGACGCCGCGTCGTGATACGACACGACGTCGTATCGTGTTTTTGTGTCCCGGCCCTTAAGCGACAAAAAGATCAGGAGCAGGACGCCCTGAAAGCTTGTAATACTCAATCACCACTTTTTTTCTTTCACCAGGAAATGAAAGGAATTCTGAGTAACGCAATTTCACCTGCTGTACTTGCAACATTAACAGGATAAGAGATGAAGTGTATACAATGACAAGTTACAAGTGACGACCTTATTTATCTCTACTATTGATACTGCAAGAAGTATATGACTTTTGTACTATTAGATATTTTGAATTGTTTGAAATACCAGCTTTTAGATCTTCTTGTTGTAGGGGAGCCCAAGAAGGGATTTCGCAAACTGCTCGAGCGTGTCAGATTAAGCTTGTATATACATCCGACATATTGTGTCTAGTTATTATGGTATAGAAATCTAAATATATTATCTATCTAAAATGAAAATTAATTTTATTTTTGTAAGTCCTATTTAAACTCGACAATGGCTGAACCAATTTAGCTGATTTTGGTCTCGAAATAATCGCTTTTGGAAGTCCAGGGAAGGTTCATAAATTAGGAGGGATGTAATACGAAGTTAACCGGGTTATCTATAAGTTATAAAGCTGAAATTTTATAAATACTTATTTTTACCTTTATTTTTATTTAAAATCGGCTATCTTTGACCTTGCCAACATCCCTATTATGGGGATGACAATTTCTAGTTGAACCAGAAGTTCATGACTGCGCGTTCAAACAAACTCTTCAGCTTTATAATATACTAGACGTTCCGCGCGGCTTCGCCTGCGTAAATTAGATATTTCACAGACAAATTAGTCCACCAAAAAAAAGCCTATGATCCTTCACGTGGTCTACGTCTTATCTGGCCCAAATAACAGAAAAATGCTCTAGTAGTTCGTGAGATAAGCCCTTTCAAATAATTTCTCCCCGTTTTTTCCACACTTTCCTCTATTTCTTCGCTCTTATTAGTCTTAGCGTGATAAAATATAGCCTATAGCCTTCCTCGAGAAATGGACTATCTAACATTGAAATAATTTTTCAAATCGGACTAGTAGTTCCTGAGATTAGCGCGTTCAAACAAACAAACAAACGAACTAACTAATAAACTCTTCCGCTTTATAATATTATAATAAGTATAGAAAAGTATTAAAATTTTTTGGTAAATAAATATTTGTATTTGTATTTGTATAGATGAAGCGAACATGTGTTTTGCATGAACTTAATATTTGCAGTACAGTATCTTAAGAAGCTTTTATAGAGTATATTAATGCTTCAAGCCCCAAGCGGTTGCATGCGACCGCGATAACAATAGAATCTATTGTGTCTCGTTTTTTCCACTATCGAAGGATTAATAGCGCTATAAAGTCTCTAGCTTACAATATGTTTTTTAGCTAGAGAAAACTTTCAAGCACTAAATAGCAGCTTCTGAATACCAATGTGATAAGATCCTTCATTTTTACTCTCTATTTTTTAACATAAAATGCTTTCTGTTTATTTGGTTATCTACTGCCATGCCTTATTTTTCTCGAACCGGTTCGCGGCTATTTCATACTCCCTAAATCTTCGATGTTAACTAATCTAGGGATCTAGATTTTTGGTGACTAGAAACAAGTAATAAAACTAGCTTAACCTCCAAATTACATGTGATAAATAGTTATTAGTTACAGATTATCAAAATTCTAAGGTACTTCTAGCAGACTTAGAACCTTAATGAGGCTCCAAGGTAGGTCATTCAATTGTTTACAATATATTAGGTAGGCGTTAAATTGGTTATGTACGGTGCAACCGTACAAAGTCCATTTTATCAATTCACATAATCATCAATTTATTAATTTCACATCATCAATTTGTTAATTTCACATCGCTCTCATTTTAAATATTATTTAGTTTTAAGCACAGTTGCCGCAAAACCGTTGTGCCTTGCGGACCACTGTAACTAGCATTAGCATCTTATAGCATAGCAAATAGCATTTAGCAATATATAAGTTATCAGCAACTATAGTTTTATTATCTATCAATAGTTTTATCATCTAGCAGCAATTCTCAAGGTGTACCCCGTACATCTTTATGGTCCTTCGAGTTTCATAGTAGCAATCTAGTTTTTTAAAGGTCCTTTATGGTCCTTCGACAATTATTAGAATCAGCGTCCTGAGATCCTCCGTGCTTACCGTAAGCAGGATCTACTCCGCGAGTGTCGAGCAAGCAGTACCTCGTGCAGTAGAAGCCGCTACGTAAGTCCAGCAGCAACGGTGAGTCTCCTGATTTTTACACAATTCAACATGGAAGGGTTATTAGCCACCTAAAACCAGCTTATCGGAGCTATGCAGCAGCTCCTCAGCAATTTTAAGAAAGACGGTGCCGATCGCAAGACACCGGCTCATATCAATAAAAGATTAGCGCAATTAGATCTCTATTGGAGCGAGTTTCAGGGCAATCACATTAAATTATGTGAATCGGATGACGAACAAAGTCATGATTATTATATTAATAATGTATACCAGAAAACCTCTGATTTTTACACTGACGCGCGCTCTTTTATATCGGGGTATTTATCTACAGCGGGAAAAGACCAACCTAGTCCCATTAGGCCAGGATTATTAGGGTTCCCATCCACACCAGCTGGAAATCAGCAGCAGCAGCAAGCGGAAGAAGAAAAAACGCCACAGATATCATTTAATCCAGGGGTACAAACAAAAGGTACGTCTAGCAAGCTCGAGGAAATGCTAAGAAAACAAAAAAGCCAATCAGTAGCTTAGATCTAGAAAGTATGTCAGAAAAATGGGAGTTCGATGATGCGATGAGAACAATGCAATCAAGATGGAATACAATTGATTGCTTACACTGGGAAATCGACAGCGAATCCTATGGGGAGAATGTTGAATACGAAGTAGCGTTTAGCAAATATGAAAATCTTTATATCAGCACAAAAAAGCAACTCAACACCAAAATGTGGTCAGAAAGTCATCGGGAGCAGTCTACTCCTCAAATAGATGTTCCTACCTTTTCTGGCAGCTACCACATGCGGGTTTCCTTTAAGGATTTATTTATGGAAACTATCCATAAGAATAGGTGCCTTTCCAGCGCTCAGAAAATGCAATTCTTGAAGAGTAAGCTCAAGGGGGAAGCCGAAAAATTAGTCCAGCACCTTCACATAAGCTCGGAAAATTATAATATTTGTTGGGAAATTTTAGATCGCCGTTACAGCAACCAAAAATTAATTTTCAATTCCCATATGAATATTTTAACCGGCCTTCCGATTATGCAGCATCAATCATCATCAGCTATAAAACGCATTCACGATACTTTAAATGAGTGTACGAATGCTATCAAAAACTTAGGGGTCAATATAGACACCTGGGATCCGATAATCATCTACATCGTTTCTCAGAAATTAGATTCCGACACTCATAATGACTATATCGAGTCATTACGGAACCCAAGGGAGCTGCCTAAATTATCCGAGTTCCTTAAATTCCTCAAGGCAAAGTTTACGGCATTAGAGTCATCAAAACGTAAACAAGATCAACCGAAACCAAGCAGCCAACTAGCCCATATAGCACCTTCGCCTAAAGAATTTAATAAATCACATATCTTTAAGTCGTTTGCTAGCTATCTGAACCCATCAGTTAGAATACAGAACCCTAAAAATATTATTGCAACAACATCACCAAAATGTCAAATTTACAATAAAGATCACGCAATTATCCATTGCAATAAATTTGCAGATTATCGACCTGAATTAAAATTAAAAACAATTTCAGAATTATCGCTGTGTCGAAACTGCTTATACGATCATAAGGGAAAAAATTGTTTTTCAAATAAGAGATGCAAATTATGCAATTTAAATCATCATACTTTAATGCATGACGCATTTTCTATGCCGCAATTACAAAATCAATCATCAGCAAATAGCTCATCAAAACAGCATAGAAGCAGCTCTAACGTGTCCTTAGACGATACACAGGAAACTTTGTTAGCAACTGCTCTGGTAGTAGTCCAAGCCACAGATGGCAATCCGTTAATTATGCGTGCACTTATCGACCAAGGCTCACAGACATCTGTAATTACTGAAAATGCCGCCCAAAGACTAGGTTTACCACGACATCAATACAAGGGACTCATATTAGGATTAGGAGCAAAAGAGAACTCGTGCAAAGGTTTTATGAATATTACCATAAGTTCAAATTACAGCGACTTTACTTTTAATACTGGAGTATTCATAATGAACCATGCGGTCAACAATCTGCCAAATAGGTCTTTCAACAAACCTTCGTGGCCTTTCATTGATGATATCCAGCTAGCTGATCCAGAGTTTTATCGACGCCGTCAAGTTGATTTATTGTTAGACGCCGATGTATACTCATCTATCATTATGGACGGCATCATAAAAAAGGAGGAATCCCTTCTACTCGTAGTAGCCCAGCAAACTCATTTTGGATGGATTCTATGCGGTAACGTGCAAAGATCCTTCCATTGCAATGTAGTCACGGTCGATATAGACAGCATAAATAGATTTTGGTCCATGGAAGATATCGGTGACCATGACTCATCTACTACGTCATTACGAGTCGTCTTTAACGCGTCTAGTAAAACATCGTCTGGATATAGCCTGAATGACGTCATGTACCGTGGTCCGAATTTACAACAGGACATTCTACTCTTAATAACACGGTGGCGACAATATCCTTATGCGTATACAGCTGATGTCGATAAAATGTTCCGGCAACTTTTGATGGCTGAGCAAGATTTAAGATACCAGCAAATAGTATGGAGGGAAGATCCAAACCATGCCCTACATGAATACACTTTGTCAACTGCAACGTATGGAACAAAAGCAGCTCCTTTTCTAGCGATGATGACCTTTAGACAAATAGCAAAGGGCGAAGGTCATCGTTATCCTTCAGCAGCCAAGGTCCTGGAAGAAGAATGTTATATGGATGACGTATTGAGCGGCGAGTATGACGTCACATCAGCAAAACAGCTTCAACATAATTTAATTGAACTTCTGAGAAAAAGAGGATACAATCAGCAAAAATGGTCAGCAAACGAGTCATCCTCATTAGAAAATTTAGACGTAAAATGTAGCAAAGGTCGCGGTATCAAAACTACCAAAGGATATTTGGCTGTATTCGTATGTATGGTCACTAAAGCTATCCACCTAGAATTGGTATCCGACTTATCATCGTCTACCTTCCTAGCAGCTTTACGTCGTTTATCAGCACGAAGAGGTAGCCCACGTCACATTTATAGCGACAATGGAACGAACTTCGTAGGAGCCAGCAAGATCTTAGATAGAGAGTTTGTCGATCTGAAAACCATTATAACTGAGGAGTTTCAATGGGACCTGAGTGAAATTCATATCGAGTGGCACTTTAACACTCCTTCTTGGCCGAGTGCGGGAGGATTACGGGAAGCAGCGGTGAAAAGCCTCAAGTACCACCTGCGCCGTGTTCTTGGCGAGCAGAAGCTCACCTATGAAGAGTTCACCACCCTTCTCTCTCAATTAGAAGCGTGTCTTAATTCGAGACCGCTTTGCCCTCTATCGGAAAATCCTGACGATTTGGAGTACCTGACACCTTCCCATTTATTAGCAAGCGGTCCCGTTTTGACGATCATAGAGACTGAGAGAGACGAGAGAACAAGATGGCAGCTAACACAAAAAATATTCGACGATATTTGGAAACGATGGCGTACTGAATATTTAACACAATTGTCCACCAGAAGCAAGTGGAAAGCAGCTAAACCAAACATCAAAGTTAATGACGTAGTCATCATTCACGATGCTTGCCTACCACCGGGAAAATGGGCACTCGGGCGCGTAGTCGAATTGCATCCTGGAGCTGACGGATTGACTAGGGTCGTAAGCGTGAAAACAAAGAGCAGCATCATAAGAAGACCTATAGTTAAACTCTCTATTCTACCAGTCAATAGCGAACAACAGCAAGATCAGCAACCCACGGAGTCGCCTCAAAGCAGACGAACCAAGAGGGTATCAAAAAATATATTCAACTTACAATTTTTATCCCTGTTTACGTTACTTATTTTAATGTTCACATCAGCAATCAACGCAAGCCAAAGTAATCCTTATAATATTACAAGAGTAAGTGACGATAAACATATATTCTTTAACAAACTGGGCACCATGCATTTTATAGAGAGCCGATGGAAGCTAATCGCCTATTACAATATGAAACCCTATTGGAAGGGTTTTAAAACGCTCGACAATTACATCGATCATTTAGAAAATATGTGTGCCTCTAATAAAATAATATATAGCCATTGTAATATCGTATTACTGCAATTACATCACGGCTGCGACGAGCTAAAGTTCTATGACCGTATGTTGCTGAATCAACATTTTGACGCACCGAGGCGCACGCGACGAGGACTCATCGATGGAATCGGATACGTTGCTAATTCATTGTTTGGCGTCCTAGACGAGCGATTTGCACAACAATATGAGCGAGATATTTCTTTGGTGAGGTACCAAAACATTTATTAGCACTGTGGAAAAATTAGACATCAATTATAGAAGCGGAAAATAGTTTACTCCAAAGAATAGAAGGAACAATGGAAAATCAACAGAATATGTTCAATCAACATCTAAACAATTTAGACATAACGGACGGAGATAAGCCAAACACAAGACACCAACGATTTCATCTTAACGAGCATCATCGCCAATAACATACTTTCTAGTCTAAAAGGAATTCAAGACGCATTACTCGATACCATCACAAATATGAAAGAATTGAACGTGCATCTTCTCAGCCCTTCCCAGCTACTTAGCGAGCTCAACACAATTAGCGGACAGCTTCCCAAGGATTAAGCGTTGCCTGTCAACAACTTACGAGCCGAGCTAGCATCGATTTATAAAATTATGAAAGTGAAAGTAAGAATGACGCAGCAATATTTTATTTTTGAAGCTCAAATTCCACTCATCAACAAGGAAAACTACGAGATCTACACGATGTTTCCGTTGCCTAAGCCGATGGGAAATTCGATGGTCAGCGTAATACCTACAGCGCAGCATGTAGCCATGAATTTCAAAAAGGACACATTTATTCCCTTGACCGATAGCGACGTCAATAAATGTTCCCAATATTCTTCTAATAATGTTTATCTTTGCGCAGTACAAACGCCCGTATACCATAGACAGGCTGACGACGACCTTTGTTTAAAAGATAAACAAAGCCACGTGTGTAAGACGACACTTGCACAATGCCAGACATCGTGGATACCTATTGACATAAATAAATTTTTAATCCATTGTTGCGGTCATTGTACACTGAGGTTAATATGTCAAGATAAGGTTACCGACGAACAGGTGACTGGCAGCAACGTCATCAATTTGTGGGAAGAATGTACAATAAAGAGTTCTACTTTTACGATAAATTCTCATAAACAGATTAAAAATGTCCTCGAAACGAGCCAGTAGTCTTTGCACCAGAGATCGCACCGATCAATCACATCATCAATATTACATTGTCTAACGTCGAAAAAGAGACTGTGAGCTACAACAGCTCCTTGCTCGCCCTCGGGGAGAGCATCCAGCAGATCAAGAGAGTATCGGAGCAGACGGAAAAGGGATTGTCGCCTCATGACATCCACCACTACGCCGCCCCATACTGTTTAGCGGCAGTAGCCTTAGCAGTAGCGGTAGGCCTGCCACCCAGGCCGCGCCAGCTGCCCAGGTCGCGCCGGGGGGGGGGGGGGCCTCCAGCGGCGCCTCCGCGTGCCATAAACGACCAATGTGTGAGTGCTGGTGTAAGTGATAAGTGTGTGAGCGAAACGAGCAAACGTAGCGTAGTAAATGAACAATCGGACAAAAACAGTTCTCCTATTTTTGGACCCTGTAGTTTTAAGATCGATCATTAGCATTAATTTGTCGGGTGTCATCTGTAATTTAGCATAAACAGATTGTTCTATCACCTTGTCTATTATAGGTTAGCTCATCTAGCATTCCATCAACCATTCATCCAGCAGCCACTTCTCTTGCGGCCCGGGAGCATGTACGGTGCAACCGTACAAAGTCCATTTTATCAATTCACATAATCATCAATTTGTTAATTTCACATCATCAATTTGTTAATTTCACATCGCTCTCATTTTGAATATAATTTAGTTTTAAGCACAGTTGCCGCAAAACCGTCGCGCCTTGCGGACCACTGTAACTAGCATTAGCATCTTATAGCATAGCAAATAGCATTTAGCAATATATAACTTATCAGCAACTATAGTTTTATTATCTATCTATAGTTTTATCATCTAGCAGCAATTCTCAAGGTGTACCCCGTACAGGTTATGTATTTAATGATTAATTATAAAATAGTATGAACAACGTTAATAATAAAACTTCATTGTATAATTAATGTAACTCAACTGGCTCAACTCCAGTAAAACTGATCATGCGGGGAGATCTGTCTGCAACTTTGCCCTTGCGAACGACTTGACACAACTGGTCACTACGCCTACGCGAATCCCAGATGTGGTTGGTCAGAATCTTTCCTTGTTGGACCTCCTACTAACTTCAAATCCTGACGGCTACCAAATATCCGTAACCGCACCACTTGGTTCATCGGATCATTGCCTTGTTAGGAATTCTGTGCCACTTACGACGGTGTTAAGATAGCGTGCTGTTAAATACCGTCGTGTGTGGCACTACAAGTCAGCAGACTGGGATGGGATGCGGTCATTTTTTGCATCCTATCCTTAGGGGCACGTGTGCTTCTCGCCGGATGATCCCGACAACACTGCCAACTCTGTTGCCGATGTGGTGATGCAGGGGATGGAACTTTTCATTCCGTCCTCTGTAGTGCCAACTGGCGGCAGATTTCGTCCCTGGTTTGGTTCATCCCCCAAAAAAGCTTCTCGCCGGAAGCAGGAGGCTTACCAATCCTGGGCCAACGCAGTGTCTGCTCGGGATTTAAATACCAGCACATATAAAAAGGAGTACAACATTGCCTCTAGGTCCCTCAAGAAAGAGATTACTCGGGCAAAGCAACAGCACGTCAATAGAATTGGCAAGAGACTTGAGCGCCTCCCCTCCGCGCGAACCCGTGCATTCTGGTCTCTGGCCACAGCTATTGAAGGAAATTTCTGCAAGCCAAACCTACCATCCCTACACGTAGGAAATGGGTCGTTGGCCCAGGACGCAAAAGACAAAGCCGATTTTCTGGGCAAGCTCTTTGCGTCAAACTCGACCCTGGATGACGGGGGGCAGAAACCGCCGACCATACCGCGATGCACGAGCATCATGTCGGATATTCGGTTTCATCAGCGATCAGTGCGAAAAGCCCTCCGTTCCCTTGATATCCAAAAGTCGAGTGGGCCTGACGGAATCCCGCCTATTGTGTTGAAAAAGTGTGCTCCAGAGTTGGCTCCGGTCTTGACGCGTCTTTTTCGGCTCTCCTATTCCACTATCATCGTCCCGGCTTCCTGGAAGACAGCCTTGGTGCACCCATCCCCAAAAAAGGTGATCGCTCAAATCCTTCCAACTACAGACCAATCGCTATAACCTCTCTCTTCTCGAAGATAATGGAATCCATTATCAATAGTCGAAGGGAACTATTAAGTACCTACTAAATTTTATCTGGATATATTATTATTAAGCAATGAAATCAATGTAATTTTTGTAATTTATGAATTTTGTTTTGATCTTATGTATTAGTAATGACAAATTATATTATATATTAACTGGAGATACTTATTTTTTGTAAGCAATGAAATCAATGTAAACTATATAAATTTTAAATTTTATTTTGACCTAATGTAATAATAATGACAGATTATAGTAATTGGACATATTTTTATTAAGGAATGAAATCAATGTCATTAATGTAATTTATGAATTTTACTTTATTCTAATGTAATAATAATGAAAAATATTTAACTATAGGTACTATTTAAATTTTAAGATGAAATATATTATTCTTGTTAGTGTCAATTTCTAAAAAGACATAATAATATTATGTTGTAAATATTAACTAGTACTAATTAAATTGTATTGACGATCATTTAAAATAACTGCATAGCAATAATTGTATCTACCAAATGGTGATTTTAAATAATATTATAAGAATGATGTCACAATTAATTCCAATGTAATTATAATAATTTGGAATAAGCTTTAAGTTAAAATGTCTGATTATATTATTATTTAAAATTTTAATATTTCTACGCCCAAAGGCTGAAATTGTGATACACAATATGACTATAAATAATAACACCTTATGTACCAATTTCCTGAAATAAATGATTCAGATTCTGGTTCTGTTTGTACTGGCTAATCTCTAAATCCGCTGGACCGATTTCAATGAAATTTGGCATGGTTAATACCTTACATATTCCCTGGTCAACAACTTAGATACTTTTTTATAGTCGACTTTCAAAAAAAGGGGAGTTAATGTTTACTTTGCTGTTTGTGGTCAGATTTTCAAAATTCTTTTTTTGTTTTATAGATTGTTAATCCGAATTTGATACCAGGTTTACAAAAACGGTGACTTGATAATGTTTTTCTCGGGATCGGGAGGTATCGTCGGAACTCCTTTGCAACAAAAACATTACAGTAATTTTCACTTTTTTAGGTAAAATTAACATAACATGTCACCAAAAAGTAAGATTTGCACCAAGGCATAATATCCCAGCGTATAAGGCTTCCGAAGGTTCCGTTGATGAACGGAACTGCTGATTCCTTATAAGAAGATAATATAATATGATGTAGGGGGTTCAGCCTTGTTTAAAATACCAGAAGCACATGCCACTATGTCAATTATATTAATCATCATGATCACCACCATCATTACACCATCCATAAACACATTATGATGCTTTTATTATTATTTTTTTATTCTTTTGCATGAAAAGGATCACAATCGAAATTGATAATAATTGATCCGCCATCTCTGTGCAATTTCTTTGTAAAATTATTATTTTATTAATTTATGAGATAGTCCTAATATTTAAAGCGGAAGAGTTTGTTTGTTTGTTTGAACGCGCTAATCTCAGGAACTACTGGTCCGATTTGAAAAATTCTTTCAGTGTTAGATAGCCCATTTATCGAGGAAGGCTATAGGCATTTTATCACGCTTACATTAATAGGAGCGAAAATGTGGAAAAAACGGGGGTAACTATTTGAAAGGGCTATTTTGAACGCGTTAATAATAATAATAATTTGCATTTGATGATATTATTATGGTTGCGAAAGTGGAAATTTCATAATGAAATGAAGAAACTCCTCGAATTTCAGAAAGTGTGACTTTCGCATTTATGATCGCGAAGGTGGAAATTTCATAATGGGAACTATGAGTAGGAATTGAAGCAATCCTCGAAATTTACAACGACACACAAAGTGATTAACAATTCTAGCAAAGGTTGATCTTTAAAACTTTTCCCTAATATTCGTAAACGAATATCCAAACACTGGATGGATATTGACCACTGCGTATATCAATTCGTTACCGGCCATGAAAATTTTAAAGTCAAACTTTACGGATCTAAGTAACTAGCATCGGTCGAGCATTTAGGTAGAATATGGGCTCGACCGAAGGCAGTATGTTTGAATAAACCACTCATCATGTTCTCTGGGCAGGAGAGTTTTTTCTGCCAAGACAAAAGAACTACAATGCTAGTCAACAACAAAATCTGATGTCGCATACTACGGTGATATCGTGGACAGCGCTATAGGAACTTCCGTGCCTTCAAGCGTTTTTGTCACAATTATTATTGGCAACAGTTTAACACAACAAATTCCAATATTAATTTAGCTATTGCTTACACAATTAATATTATTCTAGATTATTTTCGTGGTGCTTCCCCTAAGTTATTTGACATTCGGTCACTGCAACTTATTGCTGTCTCCGCTTTGAATAGAAAGAGGAATGACAATTCTTCATACTTCTATTTTCTTCTGATTAATTTCGTTGCCGGATTCCAAACCAGTTTGAGCATGTCCCTCGGGTTCCCTGAAATCATATCAAAGGGATTTCGTGGTTGGATGCCGCTGTCGATCCTGGCGACACTGGAGATACAGTGGTGAGAATGTGTGGTGGCCTGTGGGCTAACGCCCATAAAGAAATTTACCCCTTTAGGTAAGTAAGTAAACAACTTCAAGCGTTATTTTATTCTGGTTTAATTGAAAACCGTTATTTTATTCTGGTTAGGAATCTGAGAGAGAGAGGTAGGTTAAAGAGGGATAGATACCCATTAAATCCTTCTTCTGTAGTCAATCCTTTATAGTCTGGTTAACAAGTGCCATTTTCCTCAAAACCTGATCTCATGCACCGAAAATTATGATTTTGGTCTCATTCGATTCAAAATACCATCTAGAACATTCTATCAAAATTACAAGAGGGGCTGAAAAAAAATGCAAAAGTAATAAACAATTAAGAAAACATAAAAAGAAGGGTTTGTTTTTTTTAATATTTCAAAAACTATTTGAGATACTCAAAATTTGAAAATAGATCCTTAAAGAGCAGGAAATTTCCTAAAAAAAAGTCTTAGATCCTGGAACCTTATCGGCCATTCTCCGGTTTGGCATTATTTGCCTCATTGCCGTTACCATTTTTTTCTTCGTTGATTTGACTTAAACTCATTAAAATATGAAAGTAATGAAAGATACCAATACAATAATAAATTTGGCGTGGTACAGTTCAGTATAGTTTTTTAGATAATAAGACTTAAAATTTTTATGGGTACGGTAATTAGACAAATGTAAAATTTTATGTAACGGTAATTAGAAAGCATTATAATTCTATCTATCTCATTTTTCAGATTTTATTTGAAAGTGTCTATTTTTTACTATTGGCAGGTTATGGTTGTATAGGACATCGTTAATTCTACCCCTTTTGTGACAATTATATATGTGCATAATAAGTTGCACATATATAATTGTCACAAAAGGGGTAGAATTAACGATGTCCTATACAACCATAACCTGCCAATAGTAAAAAATAGACACTTTCAAATAAAATCTGAAAAATGAGAAAAAAACAACAAACATTGTTTTAATCGGTAGATATTTATTAAGATCCAGGTACGATGAACCTAAAAATAATTATATTCTAAATCTCTTTGGACAGAATAGCAACTCAAATGTAGCTTACAGCTCTTACAGCTCAAAATTTACTTATTTTTGTTTTCTCGTAATTTTACAAGTTCATCTATATTTATGAACACTTATTTCTCGATTTTTTCTTTTCTTTTTGTCTTTTGTAATAAGCTCTAAAGTTTAACTCATTTCTTTTTTGAGTTTTCTGCCACCATTTTGTTGGAATTTCGCTGATAAGCAGTATTTTCTTTTATTAAGTATACTGTATACCTTTCTTTCACTTTTTCCTTTGATTTCTGATATAAAACTGGGCAATTTCAAATTTTTACTAGACGTTTCCAAGGAACAAGCCTTCTTTTCTCCAATTTCTTCTCTGGTCATTCCAATCCAAAAAAAAATAATATAATTGTATGAATACTCAGCATATATATATCTAAATATTATATATATCACAAAGGGACTAACTGACATAGTAATGTATCAACGCACAGCCCAAACCACTGGACGGATCAGGCTAAAATTTGGCATGCAGGTAGATGTTATGACGTAGGCATCCGCTAAGAAAGTTTTTTTATCAATTCTACCCCCAAAGGGCTATGAAACTTTGTCAATTTTAAACTGATCGGGCTAATACTTTCCATGCATAAAGCTACTATGACGTAGGCATCCCCTAAGAAACGGTTTTGATAAATCCTACATCTAAGGGGATAAAATAGGGGATGAAAGATTGTATATAATAATACTTTTTAACGCGGGCAAAGCGCGAGCAAAAGCTAGTATTATTAAAGACTCACTCATGATAATAATAATCTATGAAAACCGCGAGAAAACTTCAATTGATAAAAAAGTACGTATCAGTTTATTATACAACGGTAATTAGGAACATATGGTAATTAGTATACGGTAATTATAAAAAGTTAGATTTTCTTAAAAAATTTGAAAACCGACACAGTTTGCAAAAACTAGCTTACGGCAAAGTACGTAGACCAAATAACTTTATAGATTGACATGATCAACGTACAATCTAATTTAAAAATCAAGTAGCAAAATAAAATAATGGTAATCAGAAAAGTTCGAAACCAAAGCTATGGTAGTTAGATACTCACGTGCTCCATCGGCGGCACACTAACATTAACGACGTGGGACCACTAAAGAGCCATGGCACACGCTAGGGAAAAGTGACTCGTGCACTTGTAATGTGCCAAACCCTGTTATTTTTGGGTGGGTACCCGAAAATAGAATGCGTTACGGCAATTAGAACTTTTGATAGGACAAGCGATTATTTCATGATAACTATTTACAGGCTGGGCCTATTGAGTCGATATTTTCCTATGCGATAACCAATGTTTATGAGCATTTAAAAAGATAAATAGATCAAAGTAAATATGTACGTTATAAAAATTACAAGCAAGTTTCGAGATCAAGTTGGCGTGGGGACACGTTACGGTAATCAAAAAAACACGGTTTTTGAACACGACTTAAATTAATTTAGTCTGAATTACTTAAATAAGAAGCCTGTGTTTAAGTTTGTAGCTAGTTACGGATGCTATCTACCGTTTAAAAATATTGCATACTTGAATAAGATAATATTACAGAGTATACAAGCCCGGGACACTTAAATTTTGCTCTCCGGAGAATGGCCGTTATCAACAATCCTTATAACTTTAATTGTGCGGCGAAAGTAACGGTAAAAACGCGTAGTTCGTGTTTCGCGTGAATTGCAGCAATCTGCCACGTGAACTAAAAATATGTTTTGACTGATTAAATATTAATATTATAAAGAAATAAAAAAAATTGGGTACTAAGTAGACATATCAATAAATAATAATCCATCAACAAAAATAAATTATCACAATTAGTTTAATTGTTATGCTTTTGTTAATTTGTTAATAATCACCATTTTAATGTTAACATAAAAACGCTGATTATTTCAAAATAAGAAATCTAGAAATTTTTATTATTCTTTTGAGCTAATCTTAAAAGGGCTTAGAAGAGACATCCGTTGGAAAAATTCAACAATTTTAATTGTTCACTTTTTTATGAACAATCAAAAGCATTCATGAATTTTGCATATAAATAAAGCAATTAGGGTTTTTTCATCAATAAAAATTATAATTTAAATTTTATTAATTATAAATAAAAAAAATACATATTGTTATCTGGCTTCTAACAATAACAAAACAAAATAGTAACAATAATTGGATATAAGAATACCGTAATTGCTTTATTTACATGACTAATATTTGAATGCATTTGAATGTTAATAAAAATGTAAAAGTAAAAATTTTTGAATTTTTTCAACGGGGATCTCTTATAAGGCCTTTTAAGATTAGCTCAAACGAATAATAAAAAAATCTGAATTTCTTGTTTTGAAATAATCAGCGTTTTATGTTAACATTAAAATGGTGACTATTAATAAATTAAGATTAGCATGATAATTAAACAAATTGTGATAAATTATTTTTGTTAATGTTATATAAATGTAATGTCTACTTAGTACCAATTTTTTTTATTCCGTAATTTTAAGGCTGCTCTCTCGAAAAAAGCGTGCAGATGAAACAACTTTTCATCGGCATTAACAGAGAAATTATATCTGAAAAAAATAATTAGTAATCTACATGATATGATGCGTAATTTGGTTTTGCCATATTTTTTCTTTCGGTATCACATAATAAAGAAATAAAAAACCAAATCACCTCCAAATCGTTGAATGAAACCACTTTACTCCTTCATTATTTATCAAAAGAATATATAAAAAATATCTACTGCTTTGCAATACATAAGTTAATAATTTGGTTTGGTTACTTTTTTGAAATATGTATTATATTTAGCCTTAAAAAGGTTTTTTCCCCTATTTCGCCCTATCATGGACGCGGCGAGCGTCGTAACCGCCACCGTACAAGGCGCGCTGAATGTTATTTTAATGTCATTTACGTCGATATTCGCACTGACAACAATCGACCTGCTAATTTAGGAAGAGAGGGCCCTTAATATTTAATCACTTAAAATATTTTTTTAGTTTACGTAGCAGATTGCGGCAAATCACGCGAAACCCGAACCACACGTTTTTACCGTTACTTTCGCCGCTCAATTAAAGCTATAAGGATTATAGGTAAGGTTCAGGATCTAGGATTTTTTTAAGAAAATTTCCTGTTATTTAAGGATCTATTTTCAAATTTTGATAATCTCAAATAGTTTTCGAAATATTAAAAAAAAACCAAACCCTTCTTTTTATGTTTACTTAATTGCTTATAACTTTTGCATTTTTTTTCAGCCCCTCTTAGGATTTTGATAGAATGTTCTAGATGGTATTCCGAATCGAATGAGACCAAAATCATAATTTTCGGTGCATGAGATCAGGTTTTGACGAAAATGGTACTTGTTAACCAGAGTATTATCTCCGTCCCATGTTCATTTCCCCTGTCCAGTGACCCCATCCCCTGTCCACGCCAAGCGGTCTTCGAAGAAAGGATTTTTCAAAACAATAAGTATCTGTGGTTCAAGTTTCCTGTGTCTTTGATGTAAATTAGAAATTTCGTATGTAGTTAATAGATAATAAAAGTAAAATAAAGAACCAAATAAAATAGTCGTAGATGGGTGTTCAATTTTCTAAATCTCGATTATAGTAACATACATTCACACGGACGAAGTTGCGGGCAACAGCTAGTTATTATTATAGGTCGCTTAGAACTTGAATCATTTATTTTTAAACAACATTATATTTTTATTAAAATCGCTATGAAAAGTACCAATAACAAGGACATAACTTGATGATATAATTATGATTTTGTGGGGCATATTGTATCCATATACAGCCATGTGACATTGCCCATTGGTGACTCTGACCTGGTAATAGGACTGATGATGATGAATTTAATTTGCATAGTAGCAAATTTTACAAAACAAATCACAAAAAAGTTTGCTCGTTCAGTGCTGCTACTTTCACAGTAAACTCTATATAATGGACACTTGAAACACACCCTAAAGTATTATCACTTAGTTTTGTTACATCTTGTAGACGGCAAGTGACAATTTTATCGTCACAATACTAATTTATAAAGAGAAAAAGTTTGTTTATGTATATTGTTTGCATCGAGTAAGCTCTTAGCTATGATAAAATTTGGATATTTAAAAAAGTATTCAACATCCTTTTCTCCTGGAAGGGATATGGGATACTGGATGCTAAGGTATAAATCCTTGATAAGATACTAAATAGAAAATAATTCTTTCATTGGCTGTAGAATATAATATATCGAATGTTTAATACTCGGTTTCAATATGGAGTCTAACATAATTTAAGCATCTGTCAAGGCGTCAATGACACCGAAAGTCCTTGAATAGGTTTTTTCGTCGTGGAATGAAGTCCAGACTTGATATTCTCAAGGAACTGGATATAAAGAGTGTGGAAAGATTACTGATGTCTCAGTTTACTCAAAACATAGAGGGATAAAACAAAAACACTATGGTGAGTTAAATGTTATCTATACTAATATTCAAATGCAAAAGTGTGTCTGTTTGTTACTTATTCACGCTTAAGCGGAACCCATTTTAATGAAAGAAACGGCCAATTTTGAGTTCCGACTTCCGACTTACCAGAAAGGACAGATGATAATTTTTATCGAAAAAAAAAATTCTAATTTTTTTTTAATGACAATACTATATTCAACACTTTAAGCGCGTGAAAGAATTATATACTCTTATTTATATTGCTTGGAATACGAACTTTTATATCTTCTTGATAATAAACAACAATACTTTGTGACACCGTTGCATCACAATGTTAAATCTGACTTTAAACATGGTAACAAAACATCGACTAATTAACAAACGATTATGGCTCGTTCTAAAGTATTTTGAGAGGAGTTTATAATTTATATAGATAAAATTGTTGAATAGTCCACAGCGTTGTTACTTCGTTAATGTTTGACGATAGCCATCATAGGCGATATTGAATAGTTAAAATTATTTAAAAAAAAAACTCATAAACTGGGCTTCGATCATAAGTGTACGATAGATTATGTCCTAAAAGTCCGGTTGTTTATAAAAACATCCGCTTCGCCTTTTCCAATTCCAACAAAACACAAGTTGGCCTTGACATATAATGTAACGAGTGTTGTAGGTAAGAGGTGTGCATCTTCGCTGCGTGCTCGCGGCGTTCGCGGTTATAGCGCTGACCGCGGGAAACCAGCTGCCCATCAAAAAGTTTGTATTCAATAACAATGGACAAGGAAGCTATAGTTTTGAGTGAGTATATCTACTTTTGACTAATACTACTACTAATAATATTATGCCGACAATAATAATTAAAATGTATAGTTCACCCGCAGGAGAAGGTATAGTAAAAGTACTAAGTATATTATTATGTCCCGAATCAGCAGCGGTGTGAACGAATAATCAAATTTTTCATATCTACTTTTATCTTAGAAGTTTCAGTTACTTATCTCAGTTTTAAAAGGCGTTATTTTGTCACAGTAAAATAGTAATTTGAATCATAAACAACTGATGCATACAACTTTATATTTTTACCATGTTTAAAAGAAGTATTTTCCCTTGTTAAACACCACTCAAATAAATAAAGTTCATTTTCTAAATGCCGCTACCAAATGTCGGTTGCGTCAGAGTCAGAGCCTCTACTCTATACAATCTTCTATTACTCAATTAAGTAATTTAAATTACAAATCCTTATCTTGCACATACGATACATAACTAAATTGTATTTCAAATAAACACCAAAATAAATAAAGTTCGAGACATCTTATGTAGATAAAATATGCAATTAACCCATCAAGCCCCATAAGGACACCGGTGACCGCGACAACAATAGATTACAATAGCATTTCCAAGAATCCCCGATCGAAGGATTAATCTCGCTTAAGCTCGATTTACACGGGTGACTAACGGGTCGATTTTAGTCACCCGGCAAGTCACCAGTCGAATCGCCTGTCCAAGTCGAATCGCCAGCCCATTTACACGGGTGACTAACGGATCGATTTTAGTCACCCGGCAAGTCACCAGTCGAGTAGTATTCGCAGCAAGCGATCGCTTGCGACTGAGCGTTTACACGGTCGATTTTAGTCACCAGCTGCATGCGGCCGCTGGCCGCACGACTTTGGGGCTTGCGACTTTAGCCGCATGCGGCGTAGTCGACTTGCCATTTACACGGTAGATTTTCGCCGTGCGGCGAAAATCGTGCGGCTTTAGTCACCCGTGTAAATCGGCCATTAAGCTCGATTTACACGGGTGACTAACGGGTCGATTTTAGTCACCCGGCAAGTCACCAGTCGAATCGCCTGTCCAAGTCGAATCGCCACCCCATTTACACGGGTGACTAACGGGTCGATTTTAGTCACTCGGCAAGTCACCAGTCGAGTAGTATTCGCAGCAAGCGATCGCTTGCGACTGAGCGTTTGCACGGTCGATTTGAGTCACCAGCCGCATGCGGCCGCTGGCCGCACGACTTTGGGGCTTGCGACTTTAGCCGCATGCGGCGTAGTCGACTTGCCATTTACACGGTCGATTTTCGCCGTGCGGCAAAAATCGTGCGGCTTTAGTCACCCGCGTAAATCGGCCATTATAAAATGTAATTTTTGGCCACAAAAAATACAGTATTTCGTCACAAAATATACAATAATATTTTATTTTGTCGTGAAATATTCTTATTTTCTTTAAGAATAATTTATCTATTTGTTCAACTACAGCGAAACTAAAAGTAAAACTTAAAGCCTTGGCCGTCTACGGACATTATATTATATTTTGTTATTACATTATTGTAGTTTTCTTTAAGGATTCTTTTGATTACTAACAACATTATGACAATATTTCGCCTATAAATAGCATAGTTCAACGGCTGCACTTAGAGAGATTTAATTAGTACTTAACTGTAATTGAAATAATAATTTGACACATTCTTCATACATTTTCTGCAAAAGTCTTCAAAGGCTATATTATATCTCTGAGTGCGGCTGTTAAACTTTCAAGCTACCACCACATTGGCATATTAACAAAGTTATATGCCAAAGTGGAGGTAGCTTGAGCTATTAAGTAATAGAAAAGTTTTGTTGCCTCTGAGTTAGGATAGGACAAAATACTCTCACTGTTGATAAGCGAGGTGTGAATAGTTATGTCAATGAGTTATAGAGATCAACTACGATAACATGGCGCGCCCCTCCAAAATTCAAAACGTTTGAAGTGCGTTGTCAAAACGTTTGAAGTGCGTTGTCTTGCGCGGTCGGCTAGTTGTGATTAGTTGACCAACAAATCTTGGTAATAAGCGTAAAGGTAATATACCTATCGGAATAGAGAAACAATCCCGAGCTGTCAAGCTTGATTTACATCTGTGTATACAATTATGTTTGCGTGTGCGTGTGAGTGATGTACAAACATCTTGTAATTCGACAAAATATCGATCATGGAAAAATAATTGTAAGATTGTAAAAATAATAAAATGGAATAAAATAAAACTGCACAGATATATAATAAAAATGTAATTTTGAAGTAAAATGTGACTTTTCTTCAAAATAGTTGCTGCATAATTAAGTATGCATGAATTTTTCTTCGGAGTCCAGTTTGGACGGTCAATTATTTTAAGCCATGAATTTCTGGTATCCAGGTCAGCAGGAAATCTGAAAAATTGGCCAAGTGTGAGTCGGACTCGCGCATGAAGGGTGACCGGTTTCAACCGGGCATTTTCTAAAACCCGGCACGATACGACACGACATGTCATGACACGATTCGACACGACAGGTTACGTCACGTCACATCAGTACACGACACGACACGACTTCACTATTAATTTTCAATTCACTCTCAATGAGCTCTTTTATTTAATGCCCATCTTGCAGAAGTGCTTTCAACTATTCCCCTATCTTGGATGAGCAGCCATATTGGATGTAGAATGACATTACATCTGTGGAAATTTCAGAAGTCTATTACTATAGCGGTTCTTGTTATACAGCCTGGAGACAGACAGACGGACGGACGGATGGAGAGACGGATAGGCAACGAAGTCTTAGTAGTAGAGCGGGCTGCGGGACCCCACTACTAGGACTTTTTACCCTTTGGGTGCGGAACCTTAAAAATGATAAATTATGTATGATAGTATATTAATATACTTAAACTAATTATAAATTACGGATGAGTATGTTATCATTTCAACATTCCTAGATAATTAGTATACTTAACTAAAAAATATTTTCATATCGATACAACTTATCGATAACTTGATGCAGCCCTAGTGTAAAATAGATGAAAATTGTTTACACAAAATATCCTTAAATTGTGCACCATGGCTAGTCAAGTTATGTTTTCCATATAATTAAACAAATATAGAAGTGAATTATCAAAATCAATACCAATAACTCGTAGGGAAATGGCAAAAATATACTTAAAACTAGGTCCTGTCGATGTAGAATAATTCACCTGTGAAATGAATATTTGTCCGGGTTTTTTAGATCTGTGGATCCACAATCATTCCACAAACATTTAACCATGTTTCTAGAGCAGTATTTCTAAAAATTATTCATTATTTAACTTAAAATCACAATTTTTCTGAGAGCCCAAATTGACAACGATCGGCACAGGGTCAGACAAACTGTCAAACAGATGAAAAAAAAGCTATGCAACCTCAAATCACGCTTCTCTTTCTACCACGCAGTGTTACTGATAGTGACATCTCGCTTGCTCAGGCCTTTGTTTCTCTATTCCGATAGGTATATTAACTTTATGGTAATAAGTGACATTAAGTGAAATATTACGTGTACTGTGATTGGTTGAATACTTACTACATACAAACTCTTTCATATGGATGTAACTACACACATTGAAACAGCCATTTGGAGGGGCGCGCCATGTTATCGTAGTTGATCTCTACAATATAATATGTCACTGGTAACATAGTAATACTTCGCCTGATTTAATGATAATTATTTCAACACGTTTCAGGTACGAAACACATGAAGGATCATACAGAAAAGAAGATGGGGGGATTGTAGAAAAGGACAGTAAGGCAGCTCTCATGGTACGCGGGGAGTACGGGTTCATAGATCCTGATGGGTTTCCCCATCACGTGCGCTACGTGGCCGACTTCAACGGATACCGACCGCAGCTCAACAATGACGACATTCGATACAACGATAGGCGAATTATATAGAAACTCTTGTCTTCGTTGGCGTCTACAGGCTGTCACAAAACTAAGTGATAATACTTTAGGGTGGGTATGAGTCCCGTGTATAGAGTTAACCGCAAAAGTAGTAACGCTGAAAGAGCAAAATTTTTTCACTTTTGTATGGGGAAACTCGTGAAGCTGAGGCGCTTGGCAATACAAATCACAAAAAAAAAGGATTTTCAGCGCTGCTACTTTCACAGCAAACACTCTGCAAGGAACACACACGCCCCCTTAAGTGTTATCACTTAGTTTTGTTACACCCTGTATATAGCATATATTTTTCCCAGTTATTTCCACATTTTCCACCGATTCCTCGCTTCTGTTGGTCGCAACGTGACGTTATAATATAGCTTAAAATTACGTCGTAGGCAACACAGTGGCCTGCAAATTTTGGTGGCCAGCACTAGTGTGGTTGGAAAAAACGTACCAAATACAAAAATCCCGCCGCAAGAATGATAGAAAAGTACATTGATTGTATCAACATGTTACCCTAGATAGATAGACTTGAGAAGGTATTATTTAGGTACCTTCTTAAGTTCAGTTTGGTTTCTTTATTAAAATAAGTTACTCTTTATTCCTTCTTTATAGTTTAGTTTTAATGGCACTTGTTAGGAGAGTTACTTAAAGCGAAGACAGCTGCCAATTCGACATCTTTGTGCAGTTTTCTAGACGTATTATATATTTCATTGATTGGCACAAAAAAAAATATATGTGATTTTTGATTATATTTGAAAAATCTTTTTATTTTAAATAATTAAATATTAATGTATTCCTACTGGATGAAAAAAAATACCAAAGTCACATCTTCCAGGAACTTTAAACAGTTCTAACTAAAATAATATACAAGCTATGCTTTTAAAAATTTGTTTATTTGATGCCTTTTACAAAAATCCAAAGCTTGTAAGATTTAATTTTCGGTTCTGACATCTAGATTTCCCATAATATTTATTTTTTCCTCTAAAAAACGAAAAATATATCCACGCTACCGAGTGAACATTTCACATCTCTGTCTCTCTGGCATGAAAATCGACAGTGGTGCGAGAGTGATGCGAGATCAAGGTCATTGGCAGTTGTTAGCGTCTTAATAGGAAATGTAAGTGGCCAATTGTTAATCACTGAATCCACGGTTTTGCCCAACTACTCGGTTGAGCCTTGGCCTTTTATTCCGTTTAGGCTGTAGCCTTCCTCAATAAATTGACTAGGTATCAAATACAAAAATAATTTTCAATTCAAATCAGTAGTTCTTGAGATAAGAGCACTCAAATAAACAAACTCATCAACTTTATAATATAAGTATAGATAATTAAATAATAATGAAGTAATAGACTGATATTTTATTTATTTCCCTGTACTTTTGAACGTTTAGGTACAAAAAAAAATAACATTGTAGGAGTCCCTTTAGTCCCTCATCAATAAGTCCCCGGGTTGCACTAGTAAAACCAATAGGTGATATTAACTTGGCCTTAATTATCCCAAAATTAAAACCCGTACATTCAGACAAGGCCTCACGCAGTGACTGCCCGTCGTCTCTAGCATACATCGCCTCCCAGACACAAAATTGCTGACACTCGCACATTCACACATACATGGTCCCTACACTACACCCCCCAAATTTTCACAAAAAGAAAAAAAAAAACAATACAAAGATAAAAATTTAGACGCAATGACATTTACACAGAATCCAGCCACAATACAATAGCATAGCAGTAGTACAACCACATTACAATATCAATATTATTATTGTACCTGATACGATGTAATAATATCATATTTTATTTATCTTAGTATACCAGGAACAACATGTAAACCATAAGCACTATAAACACTATTCACTATCTTGAAGCTGTATCATTTTACCAGCCATAACATCCTGCAGGTGGGCGGCAGCTAGACCCGCACCTGCGGCGGGGCGGGCGCGGAGGTGTTGCCACCCGCCGCGTACCTTGCAAACATTTTTGCCACCCAATTTTTAATACGATAACGACCGTATATCACCAATACCAAAAATACCATCAATCCCATTACTACACATAGTATTGTGGTAGTAAAATTTTGTCTGCTCAATTCTGCCTGAACTGAAACGTTTTGAGCAACAACGACTTCCTCTTTACTACATCCTTTACCCATGTTGAATATTATTTTAATTAAAATGTAACGAGTACTTCGCTTGAGCTTACAAATTGTAATAATTAGAACGCACATAAAATATTATTTTTCAGTGAACAATGTTTATTGCGAAAACGCTTTTCCAGCAGTAATTTAATCGCTAAGCATTCCATAACAATATAAGGGCACATACACACTACATTTTATTCCACTAATAATATTTTTTTAATACAAATATATTACCAGCGAATAGCGATTGATATTTATCATTCATATATTGACCGAGCGAAGATACATTAATAATTATAAAGAAAAAAAACCGTTAAAATTTTTCCAACTTACCATTTTGTAATAATAATATTTTCATAACTAATTATGAAAATATTATTATTGTTATCAAAATATGATATTTGAGTTATTATGCATTCCCACTGTTTGTTTGAATATAGGAATGGCAAGAATTTTGTGCATTATTAATTATTTATAATTATTATGTCATCTTCAAATCGCAGACAGCTATTATTAATATAGTGTTAGACATTTTATAAATTATTAATATGAGTGGGTGGTATTTTGATGACACTGTATTAAATTTGTTTTTTGTTATCGACGCATGATATACGACGTCTGCAGGCTTGTGATTATTAATTTTTGCAGCCGTTGGTATGTATCTCCGACTAATAATAACTAACACGACACAAAATAATTATAAAAACCTTGATTTATTTTAAACTGTTCAATTAATGCTTCTAAACATAATGTCATGTATATGTTGCAGCCAACTGTTTTAAATAGCCGTTTAATCAAACAGCTAGTCCTTTGACTGAACAACGCCATTCAATATCTGGCTTTGAATGGCTTTTTTAACCAGTCGACTGCGACATATTATACAGTATACTATGCTGTACTGCGTAATAATAACATAAGGGATTCTCAGGTTTTTAATGCATTGCAATCTAAAAAGTAATATAATATTGACTTCGTGTTAAAAAGTTTAGAAATGTATGAGTATTTTAAAAATTTATGAGTAGACATAAGATTTTTGGCGACTGTACCTACCGTACTCAAATGAGGACAAATAGCTTTTGACATTGTCAATGAGTCAATAACGCATCGCCACAAAATCAGACAGTAACAAGTGAAGAATTCCATTGCTTAGACCTTGAACTTTTGAACTGACAGGTGGATAAAATGTTAGACCTTACTTACGTGCTCTGTAAAGATGTTCGCGCATCTATGCTAAACTTAAAAGAATATTGTGTACAAAATTAAAATAGCATTGATGTCGAGTTTTTTGATTTGTATTTCTAAAATGTTGAATTATATTAAGTACGAAAACCCTATCAGTGTTATTATTTAATATTTATCATAATATAATCATATTATAAAATATGTGAAAGTGTGTTTGTCTGTCTGTCTGTCTGTTACCTCTATACCAAATAATCTCCATACCAAATTTCAGCAAAATCGGTTCAGCTGTTTGACGTGAAAAGGTGATAGACAGACAGACAGACACAAATTCGCATTTATAATATTAGTATGGATACTCTTAACGATATTTACAGGTGCAGATAGATTTTCTTTATATTTTAAACCGATCATAATTTATTCATTTCATTGATTCATTACTCACATTAAGCAAAGTTGCGTCAGATTTTTGGGTTTTTCATAATATCTTGCGCTGGGAGGGACAACAAGTGTGCTATCAGCTTATGTCAAGTGCAGCATCATTTGTCTTGGAAAGTACAATAAATTCTTAAGAATATGAAGCAACATACCGCGGTAGGTTGCCAACACACAATTTCATAATATTGTTCCTCCTACTGTCCACTTACATAACTATACATAATTATGTATAGGTGTTTCGATGAAAATTGTAAACAAATTATTGCAGCTGCCAAAGAATGTCACTAATGAATTAGGTGATTAGTCATTAATTATTATATTAGGAAGTTTTCGGTAAAGAAGTGTTTATTTCCCCACAGATTTGTTATTGTTGTGAAAGTCAAAACAGTATTTAGCTATTATATTTTCAGAAATACCACAACAGGAATAATGAAAGAAAGTATTTCTGTTTAGTAGTTAATTCTGATAGAAATATTTTACTAATATTAATAAAAACAGGGAAGGTTTGTATTAGAAGGAAAGAGATACAAAGTTTACCGGATCATATAGTATAAAATTTCTTTTCTATAGGCCACCTGTTTACAATTTAGCTACAATGTCGTTGGAAACTTGTTTAGTTATGTGACACCGAATCGATTAAGTAATTTTAAGTATGCCAAAGTTGATATGTCAATATTACGTAAGTATATTGATACTGTTTTCAAGGTTAAGTTGAGGTTAATAATATGCACTCAGATTACTTCCTACACAAAATATTCTCACGGCGTGTATTTCATTGGTTTTACATCAATGTTAATCATAATAAACCTATTCATGTCCGCAACTCCGTAGCGCAAAAAATCGTTTATCGCCCAGTAACCGCACATTTTTCTTCTGGGACTCAAAGTATATCCCTACCAATTTCACGCCTCCGTGGTCTGGTGGTTTAGAGCGTGGCTCTTGACTCGGAGGTCGTGAGTTCGATTCCCGCGTTGGAAATATGGTATTTCAAAGTTTGGTTAGGACGATGCAGGTTGATCACCTGATTGTCTGACAAGTAAGATGATCCATGCGCCGGATGGGCATGTAAAAAGTCGGCCCTGCGCCTGATCTCTCGCCAGTCGTGTCAGTCTTCCGTCCCATTGAGTTATGAGAGTGAAAGGAACATAGAGTGCTCTTGTGTACTGCGCACACACTTGGGCACTATAAAATTACTCCTGGCCTGGTTTCAATGAAACCGGCCACCGTCACCGAAACCGGTGTGGGGAGTATTATTATTTTTATTATTATACAAATTTCGTCAAAACCGATTTAGTGGTTTAAAAAGGTGGAGGCAACCTCTGATAGACACACTTTTCAAAAAATATGAACTTTTCCTGAACTTTGTGCAATAACAAAGATCGTCGTAAGTAGGTTTTAGTATCTATTCTGTGTAGTTAGAACATTATTTTTATTTATTAGGAACACATACCCAATAGTTTATAATTTTTGAGATTAATCTCTAATATCGATTAAAGACCCTTTTAAATGCGCTTTACTTGTAGTATGCACGTGATAAAGTATGCCCGTATGCACGTTATGAAGTTGTGAATAAAAAAATATCGTCTCTCTCTCCTTATTCATGTATTAGGATTAAAAGTCACATATCGTTATGTAGAATTTTTACTTGCGATTTATACGTATAAGAATAAGTTATTTTCTCTTTTATTCACATTTGAGGTTTTGTCTTTTTACAACGAAAGGAGAAAGATCATAACTCTATGGTACCCTGTCTCATGTTGCGTCATTATGAAACTTGGTTTTTTAAAGTCTCTGATTATCATTTTAGCTCCTATAAAAATTTCTTTGTAAACAAAACTGGGGTTTTAGAGTAATTTGATAAAATCAAAAATAATCTCAAAATCTACAAAGCACCTATTTTATTGACAAGTCATACACGAGCGAACGTTATTGCTCTAAAAACAGAGTAAGGCGCTTATATTAGTAATAAATGATCACCGAAATCTCCCGCATACTGTGTTGTGACTAAAAACCGCCGCTATAATATCTACTATTCTAGAGGTATTTATTATCATTATTATTGAATACATTCTCATAAGCAATTTAAGCAAAAATGTAAGTAGCATTTTAGTTACAATACTTTTCACAATGGACACATTAACCCAATAGCCGCGTACTGACCAAGCGAGCCGCGTACTGCCTTGCGAGGCAGCCTCGGACATTTGCCGCGGTACGCATGCCACGCGAGGCGGCTTCGGTCTGTATTTTTCTAATCCGAAGCTGCCTCGCGCGGCAAGGCCGAGCCATCGTAAGGCCGAGCCAGCAACGACGCTCAGTTTAATTTGAAGTCGAATAGTTTGCCCGAGACATGCACACGGGACGCACACGCACATGCACATCACACGCACCCGCACATTACACGCACATGCACATCACACGCACCCGCACATCATACGCACACGCACATCACACGCATACTATCTATCTCGATGGCCGCCGCGACCTGGCCGCTAGTGCGCTAGTGTGCTATACTCATGCTGTTGACTGGAGTCAAAAATAAAACAAACAATGTATTTTTATTTTATCCAAACAGTGTCACAACAATAACAAATATTATATAGGTACATCAAACTTCCAGCGGCTCGGTTTCATTTAAAACATGAACATTAACTTGATTCAATAAACTATTTCATTTCATTAAGAAAGAATAGAGTTGTATTATAATTTATAAACTAAAGGAAAAAAGGGCTTTACAAAGGGCTTAATTCTATACTCTTACTTACTTACTCTAATATTACATGTAAATTAAGCGTGTAGTGTATGAATTAATACACATAATTCAGTATGTAATTCACATATTGCAGTACAATTTATGGAACATAATTATTATGTAAGTACTGCAAAATGTGAACATGATCATTGATCACACAAACATTTAAATAAGATTCATTTTTATTTACATAAAAGAAAAAAACCTATTTAAATCATTCATCAATCATCATACTCCTGCAAAACTCATCTAAATCATACAACATGGTGGGACATAGAACTTATAATTAAGTACATAATAATATATATAACTGTCCTTTTAGGCTGGTTTTATTGTCACACGGACCGTCGCGTCGGTACGGATCGCTCAGTATAGACCAATCTAAGCGGAGCAATCCGTACCAACGGTCCGCATGACATTAAAACCAGTCTCATACATAAAAGTACCAGTAAACATCCGTTTCAAAACAATTAACAAATATACAGTGATTAGATGTACTTGCAGCTCGTTTGTACACAGAAGAAATCATTTTTTGGTTTGTATAGTTTGGAGGTATATCATTTGATCCAGCATCTGTCAGAATACCTCTTAACATACCAGGGCGATTTCAGCTGTCCTCCAGCAAGCAGCACAATCTAAAAAATGATATGTATATTACTATTAATACATTCATTGTATTGTTAAATCTTACAAATAATAGTGACAAGAAATAAAAATGTTTCATGAAATTATTTATGAAAACATGTTTATGTTTACACAATAATAAAATTACTACCAGCGGTATCCAATATTGGAAAATGAAAAACATTAATAGGATATACTTAAAATAAACAAAAATAATTACCAAGCAACGGAAATAGTTTATAATTATAATGTTTCTCTCATGTCAATTTTGTTTTTGTAGTAGGTAGAATAGACTACTCTTCTATGACAAAAAACAGGTTAAAAGAGCCTTCACTGGTTCTGTTTGCTCTGTACAGAATCTGAAGTCAGCTGTAATAAAACAATAAATTAAATAGTGTTTGTAATATGTATGTTCATAGAAATATCTATACTCATGGTAATTGTGAAATCAAAAACTAAATGAAAGTCAGGAATGTCAGGAAATAGGTACATAGAAGGTGCCTTTTTTACATAGAATTTAATATACTTACTTTACATATTCAGAATATAAATTAAGGTGTGCTTACCGGACTGGGAGTTATCCAAGATTGTAATTAATTAAACATTAAAGTAGACACTCTTGTTCTAAAGTATTTATTAATATTATTTTGTGAAATTCATCTGAAAAATAAAAGACAATTTATAGACGTATTCGCAAATGTCACAATTACAGATCACAGATGTTAGAAAATATGCGTCGGTTAGGGACGCAATCGAAAAATCGAAGTCTATGAAAAAAATTGATTTTATGTCTAATAGCAGCACTGAATCGATTAGGTGTAATGGATTAGCTTAATTTTACTATTATTTAACGTACATAATATGGAAAAGCTAATGCATGATATCAATAAATAAAATTATCATTCGGAAATTGTTATTATAACAAGTAATATTTATAAAAATTGGAATAACGATTGCAATAACTGCTTTAGTTGAATGAATCGATATTGTTACAATATATTGTTTGATGTGTTTCTAATAATGCACTACATCACTAAACGAATGTGGAGGGAGTCATTTAATAACTTTTATTCTTTATTTAAATTCCGGGTTTAAAAATTGGATTCCGGGCGTGTAATTACGTAAAAAATTCTAAAAATAATTACTGTATTATTTTCATCTTAGCGCATGAGAATTAATGGTACCGACCTTGGGCATTCTCCTTTCTGGTGTGAATTTTGATTACGATCAGATGTGCTAGTCAAGCTAAGTAAAGCGCATTCTAATCATACGTCATGTTCTAATCACACCTTAAAATTTGAACAACGGTAAGTAAATTTTGAATTTTGGAACAAAAGGACTGAATGACCTAAAATTACCCTTTTTGTGTATATCTATGTGTGTGTGTGTATGTGTGTGTGTGTGTGTGTGTGTGTGTGTTTGTGTGTGTGTGTAGGTGCAGGTCCGGTCAGATCGGCCTGCGATCAGTTCGATCGGAAAGATATGCATCAACATAATATATGGGGGCCTTACGGCATAAAGCTACCTAAGTAGGTAGGTAAATAGTTTCCAATCTTGTGTTTATTTCGCGTATACATCATTGAACTTTGTTTTCTAAGCTCTTAAGAGCAATAAAAATATGGTATTATGACCTAATGTGTAATTTGAATTAACAAGGTGAATATGTCTTTATAAAAAACCTTATCGAGGTCGACGCCAAAAACGTCTCAATCAGAATACTCGATTTCGAAATCGTCCTAAGATTCTTAATAAATTATGATACTCACAATCATAAAAATCAACGTATAATATTAATAACAAAATATAATATGTATTTTAAATATTAATGTTTGTGGTTTTTGGTCAAAATAAATCATAACGGGTTTTTATTAATTTGATACTTAAATTTATTTCAAGTTTAAATTTAATAAGTATACAGTGACTATAAGGAGAATACTATTCAGTCTATAAATACAAAAGAAAATAAAAATTATGAAAAAAGTGTGCACGCGTTGAAGTCTTTTATTTGAGGAGATGACGCACTACGTCAATCCTACGCGTAGCGTTTAAATATTTTGTACACAGCAAATTTATCGTATCTAGTTTTGTTAATTTACAAAAATTTTAGGTCTATCACATATTGATGCTAGGCTTCTGGGGCTTTTTGAAAAGAATTTATTCATTTAAGAGCTTTGTTTAGAGCAAGAGTCAGCGAAATCCAGATTGTCGTAACTTTATAAAAGTTGAAAGTTTTCCTGTATATGACTCCTATGAAAGTAAGAACGATCAGCAGCTATGGAGTTTCGATTTGGAGTTCATGAAGTAAGTTTCTCAACACCGAGCGGACTGACGATAATGAACTATTCCTAAGAATACTCTCGATCATATCAGTTTTCAAACAAAAAAAATGATAAATTCATGTGGATGCAAGGAGATACACACACACAGACAAAGAGACTTGTTAAACTTATAACACCACTCTTTTTCATAGGGGATTAAAAAGCGCAAGTAAATTGATCAAGTCATATCGAGAAACACCATAATAAAATAAAATTTTACTACCCGTTTACAAAACACGGCTTGTCCAAAATATACCGAGCCGTTAATACAAAATGGCCAATAAATGACCTATGGGTATAACACAACAGTAATTGAAGACAAGCAGATACTAAACCGCCTTTTAGGTGTAGCAAATGTTGAAATGACATACCTACGAGTATTACATATCATTCCGTTCTATTGTAGTTCTTAGCTATAAACGCCCAAATTTGAACCCACGACCCCTGTCACCTTATCAGAGGTTTCACTAGCAGATGGCACAACGTAATCACGATTACGTGTTGTACCGTGCTGTAATATAGGTTTATACTTCATAATATTGATTTATTGCCGAATTGTGTGCTAAAATATATTTTTTCGAATATTTAGTAGAATAGTTTCGATACTAATTTACTTTTAAATGATTAACATTATAAAATAATTATTATTTACTTTTACTGAAACCTTCGCAAATAATTAAAAAATATATTACGATCCTCCTAAATAGGTCCTTAGAAATATCTTTTGAATATTACGTTAAAGTAAAATCTCCTATTTAGGTAATTAATAGAAGCTATTTGCAAGGCAAAAAGTCGTTTAAATTTTCATTTAAAACGTTGACCCCTCGAGACCTTAAGGTATTTATAAATTTAAGTTGGAGTACTGCGGCCTCAGTTGGAGTACTGCGGCATCAGTTGGAGTACTGCGGCCTCAGTTGGAGTACTGCGGCCTCAGTTGGAGTACTGCGGCCTCAGTTGGAGTACTGCGGCCTCAGTTGTTCTAGTGACATTTAGCTATATATTTGTACACAAGCTGTGATAGCTTTTGGATTGGCAATCGTTTTATGTTTGTAATGTTTAATTAAGTAAAAACAAGCGTAGTAATTCAAGGTAAATTGGACTTTTTCGACTAATCGTTTTATTGTTTAATTTTATGGCATAATTTGTTTAAGGCAGTTCAAATTTAAGATATAAGATGTTGCCCGCAACTTCATTGTGCCAACATTCGTTTATTTTTATTTTTCTGGAATAAAAACTATCCTATGTCCTTTCTCGGGACTCAAAGTATCTCCATGCCAAATTTTAGCAAAATCGGTTCATCAGTTTGGGCGTGCAGAGGTAACAGACAGACAGACACATTTTCGCATTTATAATGTTAGTATGGATTAGATGTTGCCCGAAACTTGTTTGTGTTTTGGATAGTTTTTATTTCGGTAAAATGTCTGTTGCTCGTATTTCGCGCGATAAACAAATTTGTGGGCTAATGCAACCGCTTTTATCCCTACAACTGCAAGCAACGTCTAGTGATAAAGCCTTATATGACATTTCATTGTCGGCCCATCGCAAAGGTTTCGAGTGTGACCCAAAACTTCAGTCGAAGAGGGCGAGAGTCGGAGGTCATCGTACGTGTGACGTAACAACCGGTCCTCACGATTTCTATGATGGGCTCTTAATTTAGAATCTTGTCTGCATTTTGCAAGCCATCAACGTTTAGTAATCATAGTATGTTTGCTCTCATCAAATTCGCGATTGCTCTCAATGGGGGATGACTTCATAAATTGCTTTAAACATATTTTATTTCTACCATTAAAAATTGATTATCGTTTATAAAAAATATTATACAAAATTTCATGACAACTACATCAACGAAACCGTAATCATAATAATTTTATAAAAACATTAAGAAATGTATGATACTTAACCTTTTGAAATCAAAGTGAAAAGTCAGTATTTAATTTCTAGTCTTGATTCAAAATTAAGGGAGCTAAAAGGAACCCTTATTGTTTTCCGTCCCTCGCTTGCTCCGGTAATCTTATATTTTAAGCAAGACAATCTTGTACATTGCAACCACTTCAACGAGTTTAAATAGAAATACCTTATAATGGGGACGAAAAAGAAAGACTATCTTAAGGCACAAGTTGGAAGCCGGCTACATGAAGTTGCAGCAGACGACGTGTCGTCGCGACAATACTAGTTTCTATGTATTTCCATGAATTAGTGTCGCTAGCTTCGTGTCGCTAGCTGCGGAGTCACCCGCTGCCAACCGGCACCTTTAGTCGCGCATTTTTTACATTTTAGGCAAAGTACTATGGTTTCTCAGGTGCTGGTAAATACCGTAAGAAAACAAAATATATCATAGCCATATTAGGTAATATAGAGGTTTTCAAACTAATTTATAAAATATTATGTGACCATATGTGATGTTTGAAGGTTGCGAACAAAACTTTTATGAAACATCAGAGTCATCCCGCAAACTCATCAGAAGCCGAGCAACCTTGACCTTTCGTTTATTAGAAGCAATGAGTTGCGGTATTAGCATAAAACACGTGTTCCTATTCGTGAACTTTATTTCTATGATTTTAAGGTCGATTTTAGTTTAAAAAAAAATAAGATAAAAGTAACGTCTTCTAAATACTGCCGGCCGCTAAAGGCCGCGCGGCTGATTGTCGTTCCCATAACCTTACAAGTATGTTAGATAATGTCGTACTTGCATCCACCACGACAGAGATTCCATAATTCGATTATAGTAATTTGTCTCACCTTAACCCAAATTCTTGCATCTTCAATTAATATTTTTTCGAGGTACGAAAAAATCGTTACTCACTTTGAGCTTATAAAGAACTCGTAATGACTTTATAATTAGATGCGAAGACTTTTAAATTGTCCGGTTTATACAGTATGCAGCACGCACTTGGAATCTTAAATTTTAGTAGCAGCTAGTCGGGTTGTTTTAAGTAGTATGAATGTATCGTTGTCAGTCCGTGATAACAAATAACTTTGATTGCTTTCATATAATATTATGTACTTATATGATTGCGAAAATATGTCTGTTATTTCTTCACGCATAAGCTACTTAACCGATTTTGATGATCAAAACTACCCTGAATTCGTGAAAGTACAAAATATACTGTTTGTAACAAAAATAAGTTATAATACTTTAGGGTGTCTACGTGTTCCATGTAGAGAGTTCACTGTGAAAGTAGTAGCGCTGAAAGACGAAATTTTTTTTCACTTTAGTATGGGCAAGGGCCCGAGCGTCACGAGTTTCACCATACAAAAGTGAAAAAAAAATTGGTCTTTCAGCGCTGCTACTTTCACAGTGAGCTCTCTACAAGGAATACGTACACACCCTAAAGTATTATCACTTATTTTTGTTACATCCTGTAGTTTTTATGCCGGAAAATGTTTGTGCGCAAAGCGAATTAATATTAAATAAAATAAATATTTTTGTGACTAACGAGGATACTAAGGGCCTGTTTCACCACTTCCTGATAAGGTGCCGGATAGGCTTATTTGACAGATTCTCTATACTCTATCTGTCAAGTTAAGTGGTGGATAACTGGATAGTCTTATCAGGACGTGGTGAAACAGGCCCTAAAAGTAGTTCGGGTTTTACTTTTTAATGCAAATATCAGCGAGATAACCATGCTCGCTTACCCACAACCCAGAGACATCCATTGATTATTACTTGAGAAGTTACTAAGAAAAAGTCTACTAAACTTTAAGTAATTATTAAATATTTGAAGTTTGGGTGTTAGGAAGTAAATGGGCCATTAACTAAATACCTGCACAACACAAGATAACCTTATTTGGGCTTACTCTGAGGCCAAAGTGCCGGTAGCATTTATCTTTAATAGATGTGTCGTCTGTCGTATAAATTAATTATGCTTTCATTTTAGTGTTTCCGGTTTTTTCGACTTCATTATATGATTATATTATGATAGTGTAACCTTTTCGTTACAAATTTTTTAAACAATGTACCATCGAGGAAATTGATTCCTAGGCAGTTGACAGACCAACGTCATTTGGTCGGATTATGACAATTCAATGAAATTCGTGATCTGTCGGCTGGGTCTGACGTAACGTGACCGAACTACGTAGGTCCCCCATCTGCCTAGGAATCAACTTCTCTGATAGTACAATATTATAAATGAGAATGTGTCTATCAGGTACTTCTTTACGCTAAAGCGGTCGAATTTTAATGAAATTTGGTAATATCTCATGATAATATCATTATTTCTGTAGTGACTTTGAGTTCAGAAACAGACATTAAATAGTTTTTATCTCAAAAATGTAAGGTTCCGTGCAATAAACGAATCGGCGTCAAGAAGCACCAGGCAAGGTCTAGTGAATTCTCATCTCTTAAATTCATCAATTAATGAAGTGCTCAATTATCAAACTAAAAATACAGCTGTACCAAAATATTTCTCCACGATAACAACTACTCCATGTATTTTTAACCGACGTATTTTTCCCAAAAAACGAGGAGGTTATATATTCGGCTGTGGATATATATATTTTTTTGTATGTTCAACGATTACTCCGCCGTTTGTGAACCGATTTTCGAAATTTTTATTTTGTTGTATTAGGTTTCACTCCAATTTGGTACCATGTTCACAAAAGTGGTGACTTGATGATGGGATCCATGAGTAATCGAGGGAACTCCTCGAAATTTATATGGAAACATAATATGGTGATTTTGATTTTATGAGAAGCACCCTAAGTATATGCTACCAAAACGCAACATTTTGCACCAAGGTATACTATGGTTCCGAAGATACTAAGAGAACTCCGGATTCCTTATAGATACAAGTTTGGGGGCTTAGGCGCTGTTTTAAGAACTGAAAGCATATGCTAGTATACAAATTACATTCATCATCATCATCATTATTACCACGTCAGGGTCACCAATGTCACCAAAATTGAACATAACAAAATATTCAACCTTATCTCCAGAGCGTAAGGCACACATTTGACATTACTTCTGAGAAGTAAGTTGCTTCGATGATACAAGTAACATGCTAGTGCACTGTCACACTTACCAATCGCGGCCACGGGTGGCCGTAGACTTCTCAAGCGATACTATGTATTACAATAATAAAGATAAAGTTTAAAATCATATGACACTGAAAGCCTCGCCGCTGCTAAAATTCCGGTTTGGCGCGGCCCTAGCACGTGTCCACTTCGATTTTTTTTTAATTTATTGTTTAAAATTATCTGCAGCTGATATTATATTTTGTAAGTGTGACTGTTAACAAATTGTAATAAGATACATAGAATAATATACAGGTGTAGGGCCGATTCACACCGGAATGGCGGAGGCGAGGCGAGCAGTTTCAGTGTCATATGATTTTAAACTTTATCTACATTTTTGTAATACATAGTATCCGCTTGAGAAATCTACGGCCGCCCGTGGACGCTCGTGGCCTCTTGCGGCCGCCGGCGGCGTCGATTTCTCAAGCGATACTATGTATTACAATAATGAAGATAAAGTTTAAAATCATATGAAGTGGGTTTCAGTGTCATATGATTGTAAACTTTATCTTTTTTTGCCAGTTACAAATGTTTCAAATATTCTGGCATCTGGATTCAGCTATATCTGGTACCGACTTCAAAATTATGAAGATTGAGTACAGAAATAGTTGAGTTTTAGTCGAATTCTGAAAAAGGCACCATGAGATAGGAAAAATTATTTAATACTTTTAAGTTCATATTATAAGGATGTTATTATTGTTTTTACCTTCGAAGTCGGTTTTAATTTTTTGTTAATTCTAAGGTGAAAACTCAAAGTAGGCCTGTTTCAAATTTTATCCCAGTTGGCTTAGCGGCTTAAGAACTAGTAAAAACAGTAACACGCTTTCGCATTCAGAGGTATAATACTACGTGGAGATATAGATAGATGTTATGTTTTAATCAACGGCGAAAAAGGTAATGTGTTATAAGTCGGATATCATGTCTAAATATAATGTGTATGTCTGTCCGTCACACGACACACAATTAGATCCCAACGGATGGACCGATTTTGATCTTTTTTTTGTTTGAAATCTTACATGATCACTTTTTCGAGATAAATAGTCTATGTGTTAAACCAGAGCTCACACTAGTACTAATTTTGACGAAGTAGTTTTTGTGTGTAGAACTAACACAACAATATAACAAACAAATTTTCGCTGTATAATATTAGTGTCATATTCGCAAACTTTCCGCATATATTAGATATCAGCTATTGTTGATCAAAAACCGTATGCCGTGTTTTGCTGCAGCAGTAATAAGAAGCGGCGCAATAGTCAAAACGATGTTGTAACCAAGTAATAGATGAAATACCTATATAAGAGGGACGTCTGAATACGTAATCATCCCACAAAGTTAGCATTCTCCGAAGAACATACACGATACTAAGACAAAATGAAATTGGTTAGTGACAGTGACAGTGATCTATGGATTAACAACTTATAAATAAGTCGTCGTTCTCATGGCTTTAGTTCCGAAGATTCGAATATTTTGGAATTATCGATTTCGGATAAAAGAGTGATTTCCTATGCCTGTCAATGATTTTCTTTGAAAATATTGCTTTTGATTTTTAGACTCGCATTAAGAATCGATAAGGGTCGAATATAGTTAGAGATATGTTCGACTTTTACTAATTCCTAATGCGTGTTCGGAAGTTTACAAAAACTTGTATGTTTTGTTGTATTGTTTCAATTTTGTATTAAAGTCAAATTAAAGTTTTGTTGCAGTTAAATTTAGCGATGGGTACCAAATATTATTAATTTAAGAAATGTTTAATTACTTATACAAGCTATTACGTAGGAAGTATATTTTACCGAATCTCTCTGAGAGTATTATTTTCAGATACTTATGTAATATTATTCACTGCAAATTAGATACGAACATGTAGAACAATCTAGATATGAAAAATAAGACATGTTCAACAAACATTTAAAAGCTAATTTATTTCATGCATTAAAGATCCATTAAAAGTTGTGTACGTGGTATTTTGACGCAAGGTCGATTGTAAAACAGTTTTTATCAAGAGCATCATCTAATCGTAAAACAAACGCACCCAAGTCTCCGATTACTCAAGTACATGCTTAGCACACAATTATTCCTCTTTTGCTCTAACTAGCGAGAGATAAAGCCAATTTTTACATGCACATCTATGCGTGAATCATCTTTATCGTTAGAAAAGGAGATGCTCAGCCTTCATTGTCATAACCGAACTTGGAACCAAATTTCTTTTGCATCACAGGAGTCGAAAATCTCTAATCCACTGAACCACGAAGGCCTTATATGTTGTAATAAGATGATGTTGCAATCTGTCACATATTATGTTCCAAATCCTGTCTAAGAGGAAACGCTGACTAGCATAAAAAACATATTTATGCTAGTCAGCGTATATTTAATATCAGATTATATTCAAACCAAACTGCAATTAAAGTAATTTTTTTTCAGTTCCTTTTTTTTTTTCAGTTCGCAGTATTCGCATTACTTGCCGTAGCGTCAGCAGCACCACAAAATCCCCAGGATGTTCAAATCGTCCGATACGACTCAAATAACTCCGGATTAGATTCATACAGTTTTGCGTAAGTGTTTTTATTATAATATAACCCCTTTACTAACAAAAAGATACACAATGTATATGTTGCAGTCATCTCGTTTAATCTGCGATTCGATCGAATGACTAGCGCATTCATTGAATGACAGTATTCAATTGAATGACTAAAGGACAACTCGTCAAGACGTTGACTGTAACGTTTAACGTCTTGACTAAGAGTCCTATAGCGAACTCGTTAAATGGGATGCTATATTTTTTTTCAAGTAGCCGTTGACGGGGTAGTTATAGGTAAATCCACTCTTTCATATTATTTTATTAGTTATTACAAATATAAAGCACTTTAATGTAAATGTAATTGATAAAATATCAAAACAGTGTTATCAGCTGTGCGAGCTGTTTGACGCCATATTTGTTTTAGTGACTAGTAGCGCCGCAGTAGAAAGAAAATGAAATACGTTCAATTGCCTGACTGATTTCATGTCCGCTATCTTCAAAACGCTATGCTACAAATCGTTAACTAGTTGAACGTTGAGGGACGATCGTTCAATCGACGTTCGGCCGAGTCATTCAATTGAATGGTGTCATTCAATGAATGCGCTAGTCATTCAATCGAATCGCAGATTGAACCAGATGACTGCGACATATAGGTACACTACGTTATGAAAACGTTTTGTATTCGTCTGATAAGTTGGAATATAGTGGCTAGATCTTTGTCTAGCGACTATTCTAACTTATCAGAAGAATACAAAACGTTGTCTATAACAGAGTAAACTAAATTGTTCAACTATGACGTCTTTATTCACTGAATAAATGTATTCATTCTGTGGATTGTGCGAAATGAAAACTAGTACTGTAGCAGTAATTTTTCTTCTTGTACGAAAACTCACTTTTGTGGAAAAGCTACTGCCAAAGAAAAAAATACATAATAATATGTTGTGCAGTATATTCTTTTGCAAAGTCTTAGAACATAATAAATGATTATATTCCGAAAAAAAGAAATATTACACCGAAATCACTTATTTTTCAAGTAGGAAAGTCGCTTCCATGGTAAAAGTTGCTTAATATAAATTATAATATTAGATATAATTATTACGGAATGTTATTTTGCAAAATCTTTGAGCAGAATAAATTACCACCTTTCAAAAGAGGGAAACAGCAACAAACTTAGCGGGACCCTAGGGAATAACATTGAATAATATTTTATTGAACAACTTATTTGACAATATTATGATTGAAAGACGTCCGATATTTACCATAGACGGTCAATAATATTGCACAATACGTGATATTGCACAGTAAAATTGATCGGAGCAAGCGAAAGAATTTATTTGTGCCATTTCTCAATGTGTTTTGTGTTTTCAGATGGGAGCTATCGGACGGCAGCAAACATGAGGAGCAAGGACAGTTGAAGAACCAAGGCACTGAAAACGAGGGTATAGCGGTGCAGGGGCAGTACGCGTGGGTGGGCCCCGACGGTGTACTGTACACCGTGACGTATGTTGCCGACGAGAACGGATTCCAGCCGCAGATAGAGCAGGGGCCAGGTGGCGCCATACCCTCAGCTGTCGTCGCCTCGCTCGTCGGTTGAGTAACGATGGAATCGGTGTAAATAGGACAATACTGAGTATATAATATTTATATACTTATTAAATTAAACGTATTATATAAGGAAGTGCTTGTTTTATTAAGATTCATTTACTTATCTTAAACTGAAATTAAAAACCCTCCGTTAATAGCTCTGATAAAGGTTCAACCATTTTACAAAATATTATAAAAGGCAACTTGTTTTATCCAAAATTGTGTTTTAAATAGTTTTTGTAGTTCTGAAGGTGGATGTACATAAATTCAAATAAAATGTCACTTTGTGAACTAGGCGATAGGCTTCATTTCATTCATTGCGTTGCGTTGTAGCGTTGACCAAATTGACAGTTATAGACTAGTTCATAAAATGGCGTATTATTCGATTTAGTGTTGGTCGCGGCCGCGTGCTACAAAAATCGCAATGCTACCTTCATGTATAAATCTTCTTTTCTACTGGCAATTGCTTACCACATATTTCCACCACTGCAACTGCGACAGATTGACAGCGGTAACCAACCACAAAAATCCATTGTTATGATCTCAACCAAGCCCAGGAGAGAACAAACTCCGCAGCCTCATACTAATAGTATAGATAGATTATTATATTTTTGGGTATATTTACGAAACCCTCCAATGAAACCCTCTCTGTTAATATAATATAATTATTTATTATGTAACTAAACTTACGCTGTTGCGCCAAAATTTGTTTATCGCGCGAGAACCGTTCATTTTTCCAAGATAAAAAGTATCCTACGTCCTTTTCCGGGACTTAAAGTATCCCCATACCTACCAATTCAGGAATATCGGTTCAGCGGTTTGGGCTTGAAAAGGTAACAGACGGACAGACGGACAAAATTTTGCATTTATAATATTAGTATAGAAGTATGAAATGTCATTTGTAACCCTAAAGTCAAAATTAAGACACATTAAGCCAGGCCACACATTATCCGAAATATCTGATCAGAAAAATTCGGACGCTCCGCCAGAACGCACTCTGTTCATACATTTTGTTGTGGACCCCGCATACTATCAGAATTCTGACGTGTCAAATTGTATGAGCGGGGCGGGGCGTCCGAATTTTTCTGATCAGAAATTCGGATAATGTGTGGCCTGGCTTAATGTGTCTTAATTTTGACTTTAGGGTTACAAATGACATTTCATACTTCTATACTAATATTATAAATGCAAAATTTTGTCCGTCTGTCCGTCTGTTACCTTTTCAAGGCCGGGCTAAGACAGAAAAAATGTTTTCTTTAAATTCACTACTCTTGATGAATTAGGTGGACTTTAAGTTGAGACTACAATATTACATATTAATGTTGTTGGTTTTTTTTTTATTTCTTGTCCCCCTAACGAACGGTGTCAGGGCTTGTTATTATCTTATGAATTTATTTGTACATTAAAATGTTCTTTTAAATTTATACACCATAAAATATTCAATTATTATACATACTACATTATTAAAAGTTATTACATACCAAAACATAGAAAAATTCTAATAAATTGACTTCAGCTTAAAACTGTTGTTGTTTTTGGTTAAACATAACAAAATATTGTTATGTTTAGTTTTTATAAAATATATACCGCATGATTTATACTTTATGTAAAATAACAGTTGGGACGGGAAAACCGCTCGTGGAAACCTTGCCTTAGGGCGCTTAGGGCTAAGCCATGCGCCCATAACAGACACTACGTTGAATCCTAAAAATCTACAGTGTGCAATAGTTATTTTTGTTAAATGAAGCCGCAACACACTGTTGTGACCTGCATCCAATCATTATCATATAAATCACAAAGTAACAATAATTCTACCGCCCAGGTATTAATATTTTAAATATATTTAAATTTTGGATATTTAAATTCGTATAAAATATCCGTATTTTTGAGTTTTAATATTCAAATTATGTAATAATTATGTATATAAAAAAGTAGATGTCCCATTAAGTATATATTTGATGAAACCGTTTATAGTAAAACTTGAGATTAATTGTAAACTAGCCAATAACTAGGGGCTTATAAATTCTTCTTTCCCTGCCTCCTAGCGCGCCTTAAAATTTGAAAAGATATATTTTTTTAATCGTTCAAATAATGTTGTATGAAAATCTTAAAATTTGCACCGATATCGATGTATATGTCGCAGTCCACTGGTTAAAAAAGCCGTTCAATCAAACAGCTAGCCCTTTGACTGAACAACGCCATTCAATCACACGTCTAGCTTTTTAATTGAATATTTCAGTCACTCAAAACATTCAACACTACAGCTGATTCAAAAGCAGCCGTTTGATTGAATTAGTTCAGCGCTCACCACCGCGGCGCTATCGATATACTTCAGAAGACATTTTAATTTTAAGATTTGTTGATAATTTTGACCTGACGATGTAAAAGAGAGGCCGAAAGTTTTTATGGAAAACATTTTGAAACTATCTCAATTTTATGGGATACATGTTCGACTGGTTTTTTTATAATAAAATGAAATATAATATAATTAAATAAAATTAAATTCGTAAAAAAATCGTAGTTTAACCTTCAAGCGGTCGCGCGACGTCGAATCGACTCCCCTCTATACATTTTTGTTGACATTATCGATATTTCTCGTTGAATCCGTATCATTCTCTCAGTAGCTTTTCATAATCTATTTATCTACCAAATAAATAGCTTACAATTATTACTCTCCACACCCCCTTTGCAGCAAGGAGCTAAATTATTTTGGTCTCGGCGCCGGCGTCGAAAAGACTCTGCGCGCCTTACTTATAATTTTATATTAAGTAGTTTTCATACAATTGAGGCAAATTCTATGTTTATTTATAAAACTAAGTCCTCGTTGACCGATAACATCGAGTGTTATTGCTAGATGAACAAAAATTTTGAACTAGAATAAGAAAATTACGATCACTTTTTCTGCCCCTGTTCAAAAAGATAAGCTACTTTGGGTCACCGGATTTTATAACTAAGTTTTTACAAAAAATACATTTAATTTTCTGGGTGAACTGATTACTTTAAAAAAAATATAAAATAATAAATAATGTAAAATAAAAAGTGTTTTGTTTCCCAAATTCCCTACGACGTCTTTTAGGTTACGCGCGACCACTGCCGTTACAAAATAGCGCGCGCCCGCTTGAAGGTTAAGCAAATGTACCATCGAGGAAATTGATTCCTATGCAGTTGATAGACCAACGTTATTTGGTCGAATATGTCAATTCAATGTTAATTGTGATCTGTCGGCTGGGTTTGACGTAACGCAACCAAACTACGTAGGTCCCCGATCAGCATAGGAACCAACTTCTCTGATAGTACATGTAAAGTATTCAAAACGAAATAATAAATTATGGTTTTATTGTTTTTTGAAAAGAAGTGGTAGAAAACGGTTAAAATGTTTTAAGTGGAAACGGATCGAGTACCATTTCAAGTAGTTAAATTAGGGACATATTATTATATGCGTTAAAAATAGTTATTTTTTTATATATTTTCTCCTACTAGTTGCGTGTGTACGGTAAATTATACGGCTATTAATGAACCAAAGATTTCCTTTGGTAGGATTGGTCCTTATGGTCCAAGGATGGATTTAAGATGTGGAGCCATCGCGATTTTTCATGTTAGTTTTTTTTTAATTTTAGCAGCTTCTGCTCTGGAGGAAAATAGAGTCTCAATCTGGTATATCTAGCATTAATTATGGTACTATTCCAAGTTCGGTACCATATTCGGATGACTTAAGAATGCTAAATTCATTTTAGGACTCATATTTGCACGATAAAGATGTTAAGCAACGTAAAAAGAAGAAGAAGAAGAAGCATTATTTAAACGCGCTAATCTTAGTATGAGTCAGTAATTACTGGTCCGATTTGAAAAATTCTTTCACTGTTAGATAGCCCATTTATTGAGGAAGGCTATAGGCTAAATTTTATTACGCTAAGACTAATATAAGCGAAGAAATAGAGGAAAATGTGAAAAAAACGGAGGAAATTATTTGAAAGGGCTTATTTCACGATTTTTTCACCAATTTTTTTGTTATTTGACACAGATAAAAAGTAAGAACGTGAAGAATCATAGGCTTTTTATTGTGGACTAATTTTTCTGTGAAATATCTAATTTACGCGGGCGAAGCAGCACGGAACGTCTAGTAATATTATAAAGCTGAAGAGTTTGTTTGTTTGAACGCGCTAATCTCAGGAGCTACTCATCCGATTTAAAAGAATCTTTCAGTGTTTGATAGTCTATTTATCGAGGAAGGCTATAGCCTATATTTATCACGCTAAGACCAATAGGAGCAAAGATACAGAGGAATATGTGAAAATAAAGCTGAAGAGTTTGTTTGTTAGTTTGTTTGTTTGAACGCGCTAATCTCAAGAACTACTGGTCCGATTTGAAAAAATCTTACAGTGTTTGATAGCCTATTTATCGAGGAAGGTTATATATTTTATCACGCTAAGACCAAAAAGAGCAAAGATACAGAGGAAAATGTAAAAAAACGGGGAAAATTATTTGAAAGGGCTGACGTCTCACAAACTACTGGAGCAATTTTTATGTTATTTGACACGAATATATAGTAGACTACGTGAGATATGGGTTATTAATTATTTGTGAAAAATATACGGTTTCCGTGAAATTTCAGATTTACGCGGACGAATCCCACGCAGTTATTGACCTCATACCTTGTTAAAGTTAAAAAACCCCCCCTCCCCCATGTGCATGAAATATTCAGGTGGCTCCACATCGTAAACCCATCTTGGGGATATAAAGATCAATCCTACCAAAGGAAATCTTTGGTTCATCAAAAGCCGTATTCCTCGTTTTTTTGTCTTGTACGCACACGACTATACGGGTTGCAACGAGATCCACGCAGACAAAGTCGCGTGAAAAGTCTAAATAATAAAGTTGATCTAAAGGAAGTCGCATAATGTCACATTTCCATTATAAGTTGAGGACGCACGATGCTCGCAATATTCTCAACAATGAGACAGGTTAGTATAGTAAATTTTTATGCAGCCAAATCTAGGTTGCTCGGCGCAACATATGTTATTTTTACGTGTGATTGTGAATATGACTTTTTCTAAATTCAATTTTATAGTGACGTGATTAAAATTATCAAGTACTTTGTGATGCTCGTGCTTTTTTAGCGTTCCGTACCCAAAGGGTAAAAACGGGACCCTATAACTAAGACTTCGCTGTCTGTCCGTCTGTCTGTCTCCAGGGTGTATCCTAAGAACTGCTAGAGCTAGACAGTAGACATTTTCAGAATTTTCGTATTTCTGTTGCCGCTTTAACAGCCAATACCAAAAATTAAATTTAAAAAATCCCATACAACAAACGTCATTTTTATGCCTTATATTTTTTTTTTTGGCGACAGGTAAGCGCTTTGAATATTCACAAAACACTTAACATTTAAATAAAATAAATATTTAAATCCCATTAAAAAAACGCAATAAGGTATGTATTTTATTAAAAGTGTAGTATAATATGCAATATATATTTCATAAGTATAAGTTGATAAGTATAATTTATTTGATAAGTTAAGTATAAGTTTTTCTTTTTTTTTCCTGTTTTGTAACTTGACTGGCACCTACACAATTTTGTTCCTGTATCGCTCAAAGTTTGACTTGGTAGATAATGCCATTAGGCATTAAGTCCACCTTTGTACTTTTTATGTGCATAAAAAAAAATTGCCAATAAAATATTACACGCAACCCTTCGTGCGCAAGATCGACTCCCACTTGGCCGATTTTATTATTAAACTAGCTGTTACCCGCGACTTCGTACGCATCGATTGAATATGTTTACGCGCAAATAAGTATAATGCGCGAAGTTTAATATTTTTCCGGGACAAGAAGCATTATTTGTCCCGAGATTTAAAGTACTCGTATCTCCATGCCAAATTTCATCACAATAGATTAAATAGTGTAGGCGAAAATCATAAAAGTTTATTGTGCGGAAACCGTACATTTTCCGGGACAAAAAGTATCCCTTGTCCTTTCCCAAGACTCAAAGTACCTTCATACCAAATCTTATCAAAGTAGATTGAATAGTTTAGGCGAAAATCATAAAAGTTTATTGTGCGGGAAGTGGGAACCGTACATTTTCCGGGACAAAAAGTATCCCTTGTCCTTTCCCCAGACTATTCATCTAGAAAATTCATCAAAATCGATTGAATAGTTTACGCGCAAATCATAAAAGTATATTGTGCAGTAAACGTACATTTTTCCGGGACAAAATGTATCCTATGTTCTTTTTTTGGGACTCAAAGTGTCTCTATACCAAATTTCAGCGTGATGTCGTGACCACGGGATATATTATGGATCCATTTTTATATATATAGATATAAAACAAAGACGTTATCCTTTTGGTTGTCGAGAGCTTTGAATGTAATAATGCTGACAGAAACAAAATTTTACTTATATTAAATTCAAAAAATTATACTGTGGCCCTATAAAAATAACGTTCAATAGAATATGATTGTTTGTCAAAAGTTTTGTGCTGTAAAATTTGACTTGTACTTCTTATCATCTTTAATATTTTTCAGATTATTGCATTCTGTGTCTTCGGCGTAGCGGCTGCAGCGCCCGCTTTGAAACTGTTCACACATCCGGAGAACACCTTGCTCAGATACGATAACGAAAACGGAGGAACATCCAATGAAATTGTCCTAAAGCCACAAATCAACTACGGTTTCAAGTAAGTATATTGTAAGGATGTATATTTTAATTTTTAATGATGCATGTAGGGATAACCCTTTTGAGCTTAGATACCGCCTTGTGGCTAATTATTTTTTGTCAAAATTTCTGAAAAACTTTCGTGATACGTAACATAGAGCTTTACCCTAAAGCACTATTTGTTACATATCGAGTTATGTCGCGGCGCCTTTCTTGTTGTTATATACCTCTCCCGTCGGGCGTCCAGAAACGATCACATTTTTTTAATAAAAGAATCAAGAAACGAGCAGACGGTTCACCTGACGGTAAGCGGTGCCATCACCAGTGGACTCGCCGAAAACCAACGAGATACACTTAAAAAGTACATATATCTCATTGCATTTCCATTCCCGACATTTAACATCCTCACATATTACACATATTTATTTTTACATACTCCTCTTAGCTTGTCCTGCTTATATATTTTTTTAAATTTTATAAACATCGTGCCTCGAATCTATCAAAGAAGTGTACAAGATCTTCTCCAAAATGAAATGTCGCTAGCAAAACCAGTTTTTAGTTTAATGAGCTTGCGATTTTTTTCTATTTTGCACTATAAGTAGCATTTAGAAATCGTGTGACGATCTTTTCTTTATTGACCGTAGCTATCAAAGTCTGCAGCTATCAAAGCTGTAAGCATCGGAGGATCATGCTGCATCATCGTCATCCGTAACAAACGTCTTTCACGATCAGTATGCAGCTGTAATATTGTAATTTGTATTCACACAGTTTACTGAAGTAATGATTATTATTTTAAGTAATAATTCAAACTAATATTATAAATGCGAAAGTGTGTCTATCTATCAGTCTGTCTATTACCTCTTCACGCCTGGACCGATTTTGCTGAAATTTGGCATGGAGATACTTTGAATCCCGGAAAAGGACATAGGATAATTTTTGTTCCGGGAAAATGTACGGTAACCGCGCGAGCAACGAGTTTTGGCGCATCGGAGTTGCGGGCGTCATCTAGTATAATATAAATACAGTTTCATAAAAATGCAATTTTCTATCGTATCTTTATTTGATCTTCTTAGGAATGGACCATCAGACAATCGCAAGACGGGAGGCCAGGGTGAGCTTGACAGGCTGATAGACGAGATCCTGATATCGTACTCCTGGGACGACCACGACGGGGTAAAATCGTTCTCCTGGGTCGGCCCCGACGGAGTCAAATACACCCTGAGGTTTGTCACCGACGAGAGTGCAGAAGATCAGACTAGCCCACCACAGGACGAAGAGGAGGAGCCACCAGGTTCCTCTCTTTCTGGTCAAGCCCTAGCCACATTAGTAGGTGCTGGCTAATCAAAGATAGTCGATCTACGTAAATATAAACATACTCGTACTTTCATTAAAACTGTCGACTGTCATTAAAATAAAATATTTATTTTATCACTTTCTGTGTTTATTTTAGAACCGATCTGGTACCGTACTTCTATTCTTTTAATATTTCTTCTTATGACTCTACGTACCTAATATTTGTATGTTATATTTATATTGTTTATTTGTATTTATATTATAAAATTATTACCTTTTTCTAAGTGGATTTCAACAACTTGCATTTTTTATATAATTTTGGTGGAAATTTTTGTTTCCACCAAAATTAGAGATTAGGTGTTTACGGAAAACTGGTACGACAACCACCACCTAGACGAGTTAGCTTGTGTCAGAATGAAGTGAATAGCGTATTTTTTATGCTTCAAGAATCAATGGTATTTTGTAAAAATAATGTTTTACACACCCTCTTACCCACCAAAATTTACCCACCAAAATTGGAATTTGCGAGAAAAATAATATTAAAAAAACCTACGTGCACTAAAGTTATAAAACATTAACTTAACTATAAACAAACCAAAATTCTACCGATTTTCAAAATAACAATATGATATTATTGCCATAAGTAGGATAATTTAAGTACACCAAAATTGCATAAAATCGGGGGTTTTGTAATAAAACGGTTTTCTTTCATTTATGGCTGGAAACTGGTACGACCCAGCCCACAGCCACCTCCTAAGCGGGTTTGCGTGTGGCTGAATGAAGTAAATGGCGTATGGTATTTTGTAGAAAAAAAACAAGGTTTCGTAAATGACACCAAAATTGGTGAAATCTTCGCGACAGACCTAAACTGTGTCATAAAAACTCAACTACAGAACTTAGTACAGTAAAATTCATATATTATCAAGAGATAAAAATCCAATCCAGTATCAAGTTTTTTGTAAATCAGTCTAGATATTGAGTAAAATAGGTCGACGACAAGCCACCAAAATTGGAAATCACCTATTTATGTTTTTTAACTCTTGAAATGTTTTTTTTTTTAAATAACGACGGGGCCAAATTATAAGCATTATGTTTTACTTTTAAAATCAAAAATGAAAACCTTATTTAAAAAAAATAGGATAGTTTTCAGACTTGCTTGCTATTGAATTGTTATTTACATAATAAAATATGCCAAAGTTGATTGACAGATAGATCAAAGCATAATGCATAATATGTATGCCATAACTCATAAGTCATAACCCATTCGTTTGAACTGAAAATTTATAATTTTGCACGTATGTATTTACCAAAAGAACAGCTAAACGTGGGCTAACACAAACAAAGCAAATGAAAAATAACACACAAGTACGCCGTATACGTAAAGTAAACGCATGGCATCCACTATGTAAGGATATTAATTCAAGTATCTAATGAAACGCAGGCAAAGCCGTGGGATAGGACTAGTACAAAATAAGAGTATTGTTATTATATTATGTATACTAGTGGACCCAACAAACTTTGTCTACTTTATCCAGTACAAGAATTATATTTCTGCACATAAGGTTGTCCTTAAGCTATGTCCACATTATGCAATTTCATCTTCAATTTTCGTCACCTCCTTTTTATTCAACTTTTTTCGTTGTTTCGTTTGGCATATTCAATAATTGAATGCGTCAAAATCCACCAGCGTTGAAAGAAAATTGTCATAGTGAGCGCTACGATTTCAACGCGCGTCACGGGCATGCCTCACGTTCGCTGTTGACTGCGCTATAACGCACATGCCCTTGATGAACAAAAAAAGGCCCAGTGTGGACAAAGCTTTAGCCGTTCTCGAATCTACACAAACGAAATATATCATTAAAATCTGTCCAGATATAATTATAATAGGAGGAGCTTAATCAATAACATAGGAACAAAATACACAAAGATTAAAAAAAAATACTATTAAATATACTTTTTTTGTTTCACAAACAACTATAATAATTACTAGCTGTCCCGGTGTACTTCGGGTCACTTTAAAACCTTCCCTGGACTTCTACGAATATTTTAAGACTAAAATCAGCCCAATCCGTTCAGCCGTTTTCGAGTTTTAGCGCGACTAACACATTTGAAAATCCATTTCCGGGTTCCGTACCAAAAGAGTAAAAACGGGACCCTATTACTGAGACTTTGATGTCTGTCCGTCTGTCCGTCTGTCCGTCTGTCTCCAGGCTGTAACTCAAGAACATTAATAGCTAGAGAGTTGAAATTTTCACAGATTATGTATTTCTGTTGCCGCTATAACAACAAATACTAAAAACAAAATAAATTAAATATTAAAGGCCCCTCCCATACAACAAACGTGATTTTTCAAACATTTTTTGCTCGGTATCAATGATGACAACAATTTTTTTTTGTCATCATTGAAGTCAGAAATTTTCACAAAGGCCTTAATTATATGTCTACTTTAATAATTAGTAATAATATTTAAATAAAATAAAAATTTAAGGGGGGCTCCCATACAAAAAACACAATTTTTGGCCTATTTCTGCTCTATAACGGTACGGAACCCTTCGTACGCGAGTCCGACTCGCACTTGGCTTATTATTTATTATATATAAGAAGAAGATAAGATTATAGAGCTGTTTTATTAGAAGGCGCATCAGACTGCATTGAGAAGTCGACAATATTAGACCAATACTGAAGCATGAGACAGGTTTGAATTTTTAAATAGTGTCGCTAATTTTTTCATTTGATTTTTTAATTCTCACTTACTCGTAGCTAACATCAAATCAATGTGAACGTGATTTTGTCAATCGCGGGATCAATTCTAAATTTTGCTTCGTAGAAAAAATCTATATATCTAATATATATAAATCTCCTGTCACGATGTTTGTCCGCGATGGATTCCTAAACTACTTAACCGATTTTAATGTATTTTTAAATGTGTGATTTTTCCAACTTGAGAGATAGGATAGCTTAGATCTTTAATTATAGTCGCAATTTTATTTTATTGCAAATTATTTGTCTATAAAGAGCGACCATTGTTTATGCGACGCGGGTCACGGGATAGCGATGGACGTTGCCATGGTGACATATTTTTTTAGTCACTAATTCAATAAAATAATACGGGCGATATACGACTTTTTAAAATATGGCAAAGAAACGTTTGCCGGGACAGCTAGTCTTATATATAAAAATGGATTTTCAAATGTGTTAGTCGCGCTAAAACTCGAAAACGGCTGAACGGATTGGGCTGATTTTAGCCTTAAAATATTCGTAGAAGTCCAGGGAAGGTTTTAAAGTGTGACACGAAGTTCGCCGGGACAGCTAGTAATTAATAATAATATCTACACACCACGTCAGTCTGGCCCCGTGCTAAGTACCTGAAGGACTTGTGTTACCGGTACCAGACAACGGAAATATATTTAATACTTTTATACTATACATTATTATTTAATACACATCCACACCCGGGAACATTGAAAACTTTTTGTTCCGTCGGCGGAATTCGAACACGCGACCCCCGGCTTGAGCTGCCACACACTCAACCATTGAGCCACAGAGATCATCAAAAGCGTGATATATTAACCAGGATTCTGTGGCTTACATTTTTACAGATAATCGCGCTATGTCTCTTCGCCGTAGCGGCCGCAACGCCCGCTATCACCCCGGAGTACGAGTACAAGGAAACTCAGCTCTGCCACGACAGTGACCACGCAGCCGTGCCCTGTGAGACAGGACACACGACAAGCGTAAAGTAAGAATCCTGCGTAGTATATTTTGGATAAATTAGGGTTAATTCAGATCGCAACGCGACGATAAGATGCATTTCTAAATTTGTATTGATTTGACAGATTGGCAGGTCGTCTCACGTATTAATTGAAATCTGTCAAATCCATACAAATTTTGCCCTGCCTAAGATTTCTGAAAAGATATATTTTTTTCAATCGGCCATCAAATAATGTTGTATGAAAATCTTCAAATTTGCACCGATATCGATTTATATTGAGATATACTCATGAACATGACATTTTGTTTAAAGATTTGTTCATAATTTTTGACCTGAGAATGTAAAAGAGAGATCGAAGGTTTTTATGGAAAAGTTTAAAATCTCAATTATAATAAATTTTATGGGATACATGTTCGAATGTTTTTTTTTTATTGGCCCCTGATAATTAAATTCGTAAAAAAACCGTAAATGTAAAATATTCAAAACAAAATATTTATTTCAAATAATTATGGTTTTTTGAAAAGCAGTGGTAGAAAACGGTAAAAATGATTTTAAGTGGAAACGGGTTGAATACCATTTCAAGTAGTTAAATTAAATACATAATATTATATGCGTTAAAAATAGTTCTTTATTTTAACGCTCTCCTACGCGTTGCAATGAGATCCACGCAGACAAAGTCGCATGAAAAGTCTAAATAATAAAGTTGATCTAAAGGAAGTCGCATAATGTCACATTTCCTTTATAAGTTGAGGACGCACGATGTTTGTGCGATTCTTAACAATGAGACAGGTCAGTATAGTGACGTTCTATGCAGCCAAATCTAGGTTGCTCGTCGCAACAGATGTCATTTTTAAGTGTGATTGTGAATATCAAGTGACTTTTTCTAAATTCAATTTTATGGTGACGTGATTAAAATAATCATTTGTGATGCTCGTGCTTCTTCAGGGTTCCGTACCCGAAGGGTAAAAACGGGACCCTATTACTAAGACATCGCTGTCTGTCCGTCTGTCTGTCTCCAGAGTGTATTTTAAGAACTGCTAGAGCTAGACAGCTGAAAGTTTCAGAATTTTCGCATTCTGTTGGCGCTTTAACAACCAATACTAAAAATGAAATAAAATAATCCCATACAGCAAACCAATATTGAGGTAGGTAAGCACAATTCACAAAAGACTTAACATTAAAATAAAATAAAACCCGAACCGGTGGTAGGCACCAGTGTAGACCCGACGTTCAGAGAATATTTGAAAAAATTTATTCTGAATAAAAAATTTTGAGTTTGAGTTTGAAAAATAAATATATAAAGGGGTTTTTTTTCTTTTTAATTATAACATTATTATTTACCTTTATAATATATTGTTAATGTTAATTTTGTATTTTAAATTATGTACCTAATTTAAGTCAATTAATTTATATATTTATTGGCATTAATGTAGTCATTCAGAATATAATAATTTTAAAGGGTACTTCCATTAAAAAACCCAATAATTGCCAGTAAAATATTGTACGGAACCCTTCGTGGGCAAGATCGACTCCCACTTGGCCAATTTTATTATAAGTTTAATATAAATAATCGGCCAAGTGCGAGTTGGACTCGCGCAAGAAGGGTTCCGTACCATCCGTACAGCAAAAATAGGCCAAAAATTGTGTTTTTTGCACGGGAGCCCCCCTTAATTTTTCATTTTATTTTAATATTATGATTAAATATTAAAGTACACAATATATAACTAAGCACTTTATGAAAAATTCAAGTGCCTACCTGTTGCTATTATTGACTTAGAGAAACAAAGGCCAAAAAATCACGTTTGTTATATGGGAGCCCTCTTTATTGTCCACTTATATATCAATTTTATTCTGGTTTTAGCATTTGTTGCTATAGCGGCAACAGAATTACATCTTCTTCCTAGTCGTATCCTCATGGCTGAGGGACGTGACCACCAAAATTTGCTTTCTGGGATAGGGCTCTCCACTTGTCTCTGTTTTTGGCTTGGTGCAGTGCCTCCTGGAATGTGCAGTCAGCAGCCTTGACAATCGCGTCTGTCCATCGTGTAGCCACTCTGCCTCTGCCTCTTTTCCCCTCTAATTGCCCAGCTAGTATGAGACTCTCCAGATTACTAGGCTCCCGGCGGGCTATGTGGCCAAAAAAGGCGAGTGATCTCTGCAGACAAAGAGTGGACAGGCGGGTGGTAATTTTGAGTTGTTGGAGTATAGACGTGTTTGTTCGATGTGCAGTCCAGGGGATGCCGAGCATTTTGCGCCAGCACCACATTTCGAAAGCGTCGATCTTGGCTCGAGTACGTGCTTTTAGCGTCCATGTCTCAGAGGCATATAAAAATATTGAAAAGATTAAGGAACGCATTAGTGCTATTTTCGTGCTGCGGTAGATGTTCTTGTTCTTCCATATCTTTTCTAAGCGCCCAACTGCAGATTTAGCCATTTGGGCCCGTCTGACAACCTCGCTGTCGCAGTTACCATTGCTGTTAATTAACGATCCTAGGTAGACAAACTCCTCTACGGATTGGAGATCTTGGAGTAAGGATGTCTTTCGTATTTGGTTCAGCCTATCGACGTACATTAGCTTGGTCTTTTTGCGATTGAGTTGGAGGCCAAAGTCTCGACTAACCTTTTCGAGCCGTGCCAGAAGTTCAGCAAGTTTCACTTCGCAAGTACTTATAAGGGTGGTGTCATCAGCGAACCTTAGGTTGTTGAGAAGGTATCCGTTAATTTTAATCCCATCCTCCCAATCTTCCAACACTCGACGCATTATATATTCACCTACGAGGTTGAACAGCTGTGGGGAGAAGATGCAGCCCTGTCTGACACCACGCTCTGTAGCAAACGGCTCTGACAGATCATTGTCTAATCGCACCCTTGATTGACTTTCTAGGTATAGGTTCTGTACCAAAAATATAAGAATTACATAGTCTGTGAAAATTTCAGCCTAGCTATAGCGGTTCTTGAGATACAGCCTGGAGACAGACAGACAGACAGACGGACAAACGGACAGGCGGACAGATGGACAGACAACGAAGTCTTAGTATTAGGGTCCCGTTTTTACTCTTTGGGTACGGAACCCTAAAAAATATGCGTTATCCTTTTTGCTGTCGATAGCTTTGGATATAGTAACTCCGATTGAAATTAAATTTTACTCAAATTAAATTCAAAACATTTTATTATGACCCTGTACAAAATAACATTATGTTACAATATATTTGTTTGTCAAAAAATTTGTGCTTTAAAATTTTACTTATGTACTTCTTATCATCTTTAACATTTTTCAGGTTATTGCATTCTGTGTCTTCGGCGTAGCGGCTGCAGCGCCCGCTTTGAAACTGTTCACACATCCGGAGAACACGTTGCTCAGTTACGATAGCGAAAACGGAGGAACCTCCAATGAAATTGTCCTAAAGCCACAAATCACCTACCATTACAAGTAAGTATATTGTAAGGATTTATTTTTTAGGGAAGCATGTGGGGAAGACCGTTTGAGCTCAAATACCACCTTGTAGCAAAATATAAGAATCAGGAAATGAGCAGACGGATCACCTGACGGTAAGCGATGCCACCACCAATGGACACGGTGAAAACCAACGTAAAATTCTCTAGTAATGCGAGGCGCATTCCCGATATCTAACATCCTCATTCCTCACATATTACACATATTTATTTTTACAGACCCGATCAAAAAATAATACGAGATCTTCTCCAAAATGAAATGTCGCTAGTAAAACTAGTTTTTAGTTAAATGAGCTTGTGATTTTTACTATTTTTGCACATAGTTAAAATTAAGTAGCATTTAGAAATCTTGTGCCAGTCTTTCCCATAATAATGACCGTAGACATTATTTAAAACTCTCTCAGGGACCTACCAAGCGATCAGTTTTGCGTTCTCTGTGTCGTATTACGTAGTATAGAGATACTAACACAGCGGGCGTTCTGACCCCGTCAGAATTCCTTCTGTGACCACTTGAACGCTGCAGCATGCGAACGCAGAACGATTCAATACAAGACCGCTCTCTGTCTGATAGGTCCCTCAAGGTCTACGCTATAACCATCGGAGGATGACGCTCCATCATCGTCATCTGTAACAAAAATCTTTCACGATCAGTATTCAGTTGTAATACTGTATCCACATAATTTACTGAAGTTTTATGTTAGTGATTATAATTTTATGTAATAACTAATAATCCATACTAATATTATAAATGCGGAAGTGTGTCTGTCTGTCTGTCTATTACCACTTCACGCCTGGACCGATTTTGCTGAAATTTGGCATGGATATACTTTGAATCCCGGAAAAGGACATAGGATAATTTTTGTTCCGGGACAATGTACGGTTCCCGCGCGATCAACGAGTTTTGGCGCATCGGAGTTGCGGGCGTCATACTATAAACACAGTTTCATAAAAATGCATCACGTCTTTACTTGATCTTCTTAGGAATGGACCATCAGACAATCGCAAGACGGGAGGCCAGGGTGAGCTTGACAGGCTGATAGACGAGATCCTGATATCGTACTCCTGGGACGGCACCGACGGGGTCAAATGGTTCTCCTGGGTCGGCCCCGATGGAGTCAAATACACCCTGAAGTTTGTCACCGACGAGAGTCCAAAAGACCAGGCTAACCCACCACAGGACGAAGAGGAGGAGCCACCAGGTTCCGCACCTATTTCTGGTTCATGCCTAGCCACATTAATAGGTTGTGGCTAATCTAGGAACGTCAATCTACGTAAATATGAACAAAGTTTGATTACAATAAAATATAATAAAAATATCATTTTAGTTTTTTTTTTTATCAATAATTTATTTAAATTATACAATTTTACTGTCTTATACTTTTTTTTTTGTTTCACTAACAACTAATAAAGCTGTTTTATTAGAAAGCGCATCAGACTGCAATGAGAAGTCGACAATATTAGACCGATTCTGAAGCATGAGACAGGTTTGAATAAAGAGTGTCGCTAATTTTTTCATCTGATTTTTAAATTCTAACTTCAAATCAATGTGAACGTGATTTTGTCAATAGAATAATCAATTCTAAAATTTTGCTTGGGAGAAAACATTATTTTTTTTTTCACTAAGATTTTTTTATTCATACCACCGTTTAATATCTACGTGATATATTTAGGATTCTTTGATTTACATTTTTATTTTTTACAGATAATCGCGGTCTGTCTCTTTGCCGTAGCGGCCGCAGCGCCCACTACTATCACCCCGGAGTACGAGTACAAGGAAACTCAGCTCTGCCACGACAGTGACCACGCAGCCGTGCCCTGTGAGACAGGACACACGACAAGCGTAAAGTAAGAATCATGTTGCCTTAGATATTTTTAACCGAATTCCAAAAAGGAGAAGGTTTCTCAATTCGATCGTACCTATATAATAATAATATGTTCTTTTTTATGTTTGTTAGCGGACTCCACCGTTTGTGGATCAAAATTATTTTGTTGTTGTATAGAATATAGTTTGAATTTAGTACCACATTCACAAAAGTGGTGATCAAATGATATGATCAATGAGGATTTGAGGGAACTCTTTAAAATTTATATGGAAACATAATAATATAGTGGTTTTGACTTTTTCTGAACGATTTCAAGTATTTGCTACCAAAAAGTAACATTTTGTACCAATGTGTTCATCATACATCAGGATATCCTGGTCCCGAAGGTGCTGTACAGAATTTTCGATAACTAACATCCTCACATATTTAACATACTAGCTGTTGCCCGCGACTTCGTCCGCGTGGGCTTCAGTTTATAGCGCGCGGTGTCAACAAAATTGGTGTCAAATTTAAAAGCTTTTTAAAACCCTGGTACC